>JAIFGZ020000563.1:0-2400000 GCA_019925245.2 Oryza australiensis
CTGAGTTGGTGAGCGGCGAAAGACACCCTTTCTTGGTCTCGTGCACTGGAGAAGGTCCAACTTTTCTATGGCAATGATCCACCATTAGGCTCCATGGGGTTGGTGATGGGAGAAAGTTGGGGGTCGGACTCAAGAAACGATAGTGTGTTTTTGTGGGGAGGGGTGGTGCTGAATGGTCGTGGCTGGCTGGTTCGATGTTGAAACCGTTGCATCATTTGCAACCGCATCTCGCCGATGCCTGCTGTTGCATTTGCTGCATCATTGCAGCCATCATCCTGGTCCGCTGGCCGAACTTGAGCAAAGTGATGTTCTCTGTGGAGGAGGTGGGTTGTTGGTATTAGCACTGTGTTGCCACTCGACTCATTGTTGCTACCATTCCCGGTGTTCACCACTTCAGGAGCGGAACAAACAAGGCGAGGAGAAGGAGTAAAATAGATTGAACGAGAGAAGTTGGTCTTTATTACTTGTTTTGATCTTGTTCTTGACTTAAAACACTTAAAACACACCCAACATCCTTAATTGGGCAACCCATATCCACACTTGATATAGGCTGACCACTACCCACGCACGCACACCTAACACACAAATAACTAGGCAAACAAAACTAGGAAAACGGTAAACCAAGGGTGGCGACGTTCTAAGGGTCGAAACGGCTTCCATGGTCGGAGGAGTCAAACCACTTCCAAGGGAGTTCCGTCTTCCTTTTCCTTTGAGCGGCTTCGAGAGCCGGCTAACTCGCCTTTCCGTCCGGGACTCTTGAGGCCGCCAGCCGCTACCGCCACGGTTGCTATTGGACACCGAGATCCATCCTCCCTCCTCCGTTGGGGCGGTGCACCGAGCAAGAGCAGGATCTGGTACTGGGACAGGAAGGCGGTGGTGCAAAGAGGTGGAACCCTGGTGCCGGCGCATCCGTACGGAGCCTTGGTGTTCTTTCGTGGCGTGATCCTTATCGAAGGATGTTGGTTAGGTGGAAGCCCTTCGCATCGGCGATCTCTCTTGAGTCGATCCACCTCATCCTTCAAACTCTTGATCTTTAAGATCTCTCGGTCATTTAGGGCATTTACCGCCATGTGAAGCTCGCATGCATCTTATCCACCCTTCAATCACCGTCCTCATGTGGGAGAAGGTGGTGTCGTTCTCCCTCAATAGATCGGAAGGTGTTGATTGCCGATAAAGTTCCTCGCCGAGGATGGTACCAAGAGGGGCAGGCGGAGATGGTAGTCATGCATCTCCCTCATCCGAGCGCAGATGCCGCTCTTGGCAGCATGCTCATCTCCGCTTCCGACGCCGTGACCACCATGTTCGGGATATTGGTGCCTACGAACCCGTGCACCTCCAGCGGACTTGGTGAGGCAACTCACGCCAAACGGTGAGACGACCGTGTACTCGGGTGCGTCGGATAGCCCACTGCCAAGGCCATTCTTGCCGGCTCCGCGACGAACCCTTTCAAACCCCGACTTGTGGGTGACAAGACTGCCGCCCATCTAGAGAAGACAAGGTAGGGGATCAATGCATGCTCAAACCCAAGTTAGACAAACGATGAAGGACTCAAGTAAAGTAAACGAGAAAGAGAGGTTTTTCGAAATATTTTTATGAGGCTAAGTAAAACTTCTAAGGACATCCCCTAAAAGTATGTCATTTTCACCTACGCAAATCCTCCTTACGTCGCGCAACATCCACCAAGATCATCTACACCGTCGTTATCTTCAATAGCCTAGTCCGCCCTCGCCCGGTTGTATTTTCTTCAAATCCACCGTATTTACCCTGTGCCCAGGAATGTTGTCGTCTTCTTCTTCATCTTTTCTATTGCAGTCACGCCCGTAAATTCAGACTGAACTTCCAAAGCTATATGTGTATTAAAATCCCTGTCCAGACCGGCCCGTGGTACACATACGACAATTGTTGATATTACAGCTCCACGTCTTAGAAACAATACAAAAGATTACAAAAGAGCAGCGGAAAAAGAAAAAGGGCCTAAGCCTAAGCTTGACGCCGGCCACGCGACTTCGACCATTCCACAGTAGCCTCCAGAGTGGGACAAAGCCTACTCCACTTCATCTTCGTCTTCAACCCCTCGGCAGGTTCCGGTGAAGAAGCAAGGATGAGTACTTCCACGTACTCAACAAGTCACGCCGGAAGGGGAGAAGAATGAATGCAGGGGAGACAAAGGTCTGGCTAAGGTTTGCTTTTGCAACGGCAGAGTTTTTCCAAACAATACGAATTTGAACAAAGCCAACAACATGAATTGAGTAAGTAAAGCATTTTTGCCCAATACCCAACGTTATCCCCACTGTGACGGGCCCAACCATCCACCTATACTAGTCATGTTCCAAAACTTAGGGTGTAAAAGTGTGAGACTAATCACTGAGAGCTCTGATCGCCCCATCACGCAGTACTGCTATTCGTATAGATTTACTCGATCGAGGTACAACCTACCCACAAGACATGCCCCACAACACGGTTTCCGTGCGCAGAATCACCACCGCGGTACCTCGGAAAACCGTGATAGGACCTTTCGTATAACCCCCTCTAACCAAGCGAACCCCACCAAGGTTTCCCACCCGGACCGGAGTAGGCAGCCCCCGAGTGCCTCGGTGATCCGGCACCCGGCAACCCTTATACCGGGGCCGAAACTCCATCCGCTCACCCTTGCCGATGGGTTCGTCGCTAGGAGAGGCTACACTACGGGACCTACTTACCCATTTCGCTTGTGGTTTGCACTCATTCTCCCGAAGGGTCCCGTGAACCTGCCCCACTCGCTATGGGGCGCCGCTAGCCAAAACCATAGCGCCACGCCCACCATTTGTCATATTTAGTTATTAGTCCGGTTCACTCGATCTTTAATCATTAATCCTCCGAACATAAGTCAGGAGATATATATTAAGTGAGAAGATGACCCATTTAGCGAGCTAGTGAAACTAAGCCAGGCTAAGCATAACCTAGTCCCGAAATCTAATCACATTATTTTCCCAAGTTTTATCAAAGGGTTTGGGGTGTCAAACATAAGGCATACCCTAAGCATAATATTTCCCATGAAATGACAACATAAAAATACATGCAATTTCATAGAGTAAAACGAGTGTTTTAGCAAAATGGGAGCAATATGATCAATAATATAGCATGACTTGCCTTGCTCTTCTAGGTTTGGGGACTTGCGACGACTTCGAAGTAAACCGGGACGGAGGGACTACGGGATCTACACGGCAAACAAGCACTTCAACAAAATAGGCTAAAAAGCTACTAAAACAGGAAACAAAACCATTTTTAATGGGTTCTTGGAATTTTTACGAATTTAATGAAATTTGAATGCGCTAAACGGAGGTCGGGTTGAAAAGATATGATTTTTAGAAGATTATACGTGTTTTTACTAAAAGCAGGAAAATCCTTAATAATTTATTGCAATAAATCCCGGAATTGCGTCGAGCTAGCGACGCCGCAGCATGCCATCGGCCGCGGGAGCACCGGTCCATGGTGGACCGAGTCCACTGCCGAGAGGGAGAGCGGCGAATCACGTGGCGCACACGGGCGCAGACTCACGGCCACGGTGTGTCACGCAGCCGGCGGGGATGGACGCAACCCGACCGCTCGAGGCGAATCGGGACGGCCGAAGGGTTCGGGCGGCGCGATCGCGGCGATGGCGCACGGTGGAGCAGAACGACGGCGCCACCCGGCGGCGCGGGTGGTGGAACACTGCGGCTCTTGCGTGGCGAGCCGTGCGCACTGGGACGGGGCGGCTCGCACTCGGCGAGGGAAATAGGGCGAGTGCTCACCACGGTGCACCGGAGTCGAGGGGACGCACGACGCGGACATGAGGGAGGCGACGGAACCACTCGGGAAGGGGTGGCGTAGGGGGGGCACCGGCGACGAGGAGGGAGGAGTCGGCGGAGCTCGGAGTGTCTCGGAGCGGTAACACACGGCCGAACCTGGCGACGGTCCGAAATGGGCGCACCGGCGCGGAACGAGAGAGAGAGAGAGGCTTGAGTGGAGGTGTGGAGCTCGGGAGGGCGAGGGGTGCTTGGGGAGATGGGGAGGTCGGCGGCGACCGGATAAGGGCACAATTCTCGCCGGCGTGATTTGGGAAATAATGGCGGTGATTAAATTCGACCATTGGCGCGGGAACGGCGGCGGGCGGTGAAGGTGGCGAGAGAGACGGTTAAGGCGGTGCCTTTAGGGCACACGGAGGGACGGGCGGCCGAGATCCGCGCGGGGCAAGCGGCTGTCAATGGCGGCGGAGCACGGAGGGTAGGGACGGGCTGATAGGTGGACCCTAAGCGCCGGTGTCCCCGGCAAGGGGAGAGCAACTGACTTAATCTGCGGGCGCAGGTTTTGGCGGGCGTAGCCTTGACGGCCGCGAGGAGAGAGGAGGACGCGCGCTGGCCGGGGAAACGCCCGGCTTGGCCGGGCGTCGCATTGGCGGCGCGGGAGAGGATGGGCCGTCGACTCGCCGGCGGCTCACGCTTGGAAAAGAGCGGGAAAGGACGAGGAGAGAGAAATTGATTTTCCAGGATTTATTAATTCCAAAATTGATTTTAATTGGTTAAAATTATTTCGTGCTCAAAATTCCACTAAAAATCATGTTAGCGTATTTTGACATGTAGAATTTAGGAAAAATCCTACCATGTCATTTCTATTTATCATTTGGATTTTGAAATTATTAATTCTCTCCGTTAATTCCAACGATTTTCTTTACGATTTTCTTTTGAATTTTTAAAAGGGAAAACACCTCGTGGTGTTACAATTGCAACCCCTACCCCTTCGTTCTATGTCCAACAATTATAGTTAGGTATGAATCTCAACTCAAAGAAGTAGGCATGAATAGTTCTTGATGTTGGTTTTGCACTTTTGTATGGACAACATATAAAGCCCTTATACTTGTTAGCATTGGCAAACTTAAAAAATAATCCACACATTGAATAAACTCTATCGACCGTCGGTCACGGTGTACATCCATTGCCGATCACATCTACCGAAATGCACAAAAATCGTAAAAAATCCACGATAGTCGAAGTAATTAAATAATAATACAATAATTATATATAAATAATCATATAGTAATTATATAACAATCCCACATATTATTGTATTGAATTTATTGTACTTAATAAAGTTTAGATTATTTTAAAAGTTATTTAAAGTTCTAAACATATTTTAATATATTGTACTTATTTATAACTATTTTAATGATTTTTAAATTAACTTATTTTTCTATTCTTTTATCTTAATTTTCTATATTTTTATTTGTCATCTCTTTTATAACATTTTTATCCATAAGTTTATAATTTTAAAAAGTGACATAATTTTCCCTAAACAAATATTCTCTCTCATCATTTTCCATAAACCTTTCTTGAGATAAAAATGTATAGAAATATATCTACAAATGCAATATGCTAAGTATACATTTTTAGAGGATGGAGTTGCTAACCTTTATATCCTCATATTTGTATATTATCACCAAAACAATTTCATAAAAATTTTGGCAGCACCTCTCTCTCCTCCTCCAAACCTTTGTAGCAATGGCTCGAGTTGGAGAAGGAAGAAGAAGTATAAAAACGACCTTAACTTTAGTGATTAGTCCAGGTTGGTGTTATCAACCGACTAAAGATCTTCGATGGCCCGATGATGTCGACGAGAAATCAACCGGGACTAAAGATCGTAAAGTCCCGTTGCACTTTTTAGCTAGGACTAAAAATGCTTTTTAGTCTCGATTCCTATTGGAATCCAGACTATTGTGAATTTTAGCAAATTGTGAAAAGAGCACTTCTCCAAACAGTAACTGTAAAACTACTCTGGCTTGCTACAACTTTAGTGGGACATTTGGGAAACTGCAACAAGAGTAGATGGTTTTATCATGAAGCTACAACTTTTATATGTTTGTTGAGTCTCGAAAGCACACTAGTCATGCACACATGCAAAACTCATGTAATTATATGTTGGGTCCATATGTCGTGTACACATGGTTGGTTCAAATTGTAGTTTATTAATTGATAAAAACCATTTGCTAAAGTTGAAGCTTTGTGAAAGGCTCAACTAAAAGTTACAAAAGTGATAGTTTTGACTAAATAGTTACAATTTTATGAAATTTACTCATATATCCATACCACATTAATTCGGGGTCACCGAGAAACTACCACTAATGAGATCAAGATTACAAAAACATGTTAGATACCAAAGTGGAATCGGATTTTCGAACCGGCACCTAGTAGGTGACACCGATGATTGACGTCATGGGGTGCCAACTTATAGAACCGACACCTATAGGGATGAACGAGGCAAAAAAAGCCCTTGCCCGGCTAGAATCGCCGAGCGAGCTGCAGTAAGCACCGCAAAGCGGATCCACCATCACTAAATCCATCAAAATTCACTAAATCACAATCAATAATTCAATAAATCACATTCAAGAATCCATGAGAAAGATCCACTCCTCCAACCATATTCATGAATCAATATCGATCAAAAAATTTACTAAATCACAATCACAATCAATAAAAATTGCACCAGATGCCAAGTTCTTGCCATCTTGTCCTCTTCGACTCCATCTCCAACCTGAAACCAGCACCGCACAATCAAGAAGAAGAGAAGGAAGGGTAAGAAGAAAAGAAACCATAGACCACATGAAACAGAAATGAAACCAAAGAATCCCAAGTTAGCAAATCCAAATCAAATCGGGATGCTGCAGCGGTCTATTTGGATCGCGTAGGGGGCCGTGAACCTATCCGGGGCCATCCCTCATCGACAACAAGGAGTGAAAGGGAAGAAAGGCTGCAGACTCTTCACTTGGGTTGGAAGGACGTAATGAGAGATGATACCGGGTGCACTTGACGAGGTTGCGGCAATAGAGCGCGAGAACACCGCCATGGTGGCCTCCCGCTCCTCGGTCTCCTCGTTGTTCATGTCGGGCTCTTTCACCACGAAGGACGCACATCACGTTCCTCCCGAGCATGATATCCCTCCATCTCGGCAATCCTTCCCCGCTCCGCCATCGCCATCAAGGTAGGCTACTAAGTGGCTACTCCACCGCCATCTGGCGCCGCCGCTGGGGTGCATCCCTCCCGATGCAAGTTCACTGGCAACCGTCGTGGCCGGTGGGAATCTCGGGGCACCTGGCATCAACGACGAGCTGTGGAGCATGGGGCACCGCGGGAGGGTCTTCGGGTGGGGGAGGTGCGGCTATGCGATAGAGGATGTGGCGTGGAAGAGAGAGATGGAGAAGGGAGAGAGAAATAGTTGGCGAAGTGTGTGTGAGAGAGTGCGCTCGACGATAAAAACAACGTCGATGGGTGGGACTAAAAGCGCCAACTATGCTATGTATTTGCAAAGTGAAGTTTTAAATAAGAAAAATTGTCAAATGTCATTTCCAAAAATTAACAAAATTAACAAAGCATGATACACTTTTTAACAAATGGAGTATTAGTTTTTCACGTTTTTTAAAAATTTTTAAATTAGTAAATATGAAGTTATATCATCTTAGTTTCATATTTTAATAGTTTGGTATTAAAATTCAGCTAATAATTATACATGACTCTTGTTTGTTGGTTTTAATATACATGGAGTCTCCTTTTAATCTAACGCTACATATTAACTAGATGCACCATAAAAAGAACATATTAGGCGCATAATTAAATTTTGAACATTTGTTATGTTGAAAACAATAACTCCCTCGTCTTCCGAACGACAATCACCAAAAATATCAATTCAGCCAAATTTCTAGGCCGTGGGGTGGAACCCATAGCAAATGCACAGAAGTACATAGAGGCCTCTGTTGGCAAATTTTTTGGCAAGAAGACAAACACGATCGAAACATAAATGCCTTGCGGTGATATGGAGTCGCCAACCACCTCTATCTAGCAAAAACTAAACCAAGATGGGTTTTGTAGATTAAACCGGCTAGCTTGAGTAGAACAATGGATAAATACTGCCTCGTGGGCAAACTGAAGGCTTTCAGACAAACCTACAAAGAGATGTCACACTCTCGCAGCAGCGGCGGACGATTTACAGAGCAAATTAAAAAAGATGGACTAAACTAGGGTAAAGTAGAAAACATGGCTGAAAAGTAAAAGTAAAGGAATGATTCAACCGTAGAGATTGGGGATAGATTGTGTTGTGTCTCCAATTGAACTGCCTTGGCCCTTAAATAGGGGTTGGTCTTCCTCCCACGTGTCCTCCATGTCCAACTCAAGGTAGATACCTTAGAAAACCCGAGACGTACCTTATGGAGCAAAAACCCGAGTACCCATGAAAATCGACTCGGTCTCGGACTCGCCTGGCCGACCGTGTTGATGAGAATTTTTTCCACGTGCTAGTCCGGGGAGATCTCTTAACTCCTGCAGGTCCAAAATTGGTCGCTTTGGGTGATTGAACGGGCGTGCTGTGGTTTGATCCCGCAACCAACAAGAAACAAAAAGATAGGCATTTGGAGATAGAGTTAGGATCTTACTGGGACGGCCATGGATATCAATAAATATACAATTGGTATCCCAAAGCATATTTAGATTAAGTGATTAGGATAGATTGGTAGCATACCAGAGCAGTAAATCACTTAGATCCAAAAGTACACATTAGGATAATAATTATATATATTTATAACCTAGCCGATGTCATAGATCTAGTGTTAATCTGGCTAGTACTCCGATATATTTTATGTAAAAAGATATTAATCTGAACTAAATGTGTTAAGCCAAGATCAATCAGATGTTAATGTGATTTAACGGATTAATGTCGGGCTTAACACATTTAAGGAGATTAAGATCTTAATATAAAAGGCAGTTCTAATTCATCTAACAGTAGTAATACATAAAAGATGATTAAAATAGGTAAGACCGGCTAAAACCCCGGCACTATCTCTAATAATAAACATTGAGCCAAAGAGACATGTATAATTCTAAAGGCGACTTAATAGGATGATTAGATGCAGAATCAAGTACCAAAAGAAGCATGAGATCTATTTAGGGTAAGGAGAATTCCTCGAGATGGTAGATACGCCATATAACCTAAATCAACCCCTAGATCTAGCTCTGTCGGCTGCTATCTTCAAGGAGATATTAGCCGATCGCGAGATAGATCTAGACATTGATCCAGATTATATGTCATATATGATAAATTAAGCAGTTTATAACATCACAATTAGAGTATCATGACGATGGAAGCACTAACCCCGATGATACAAGCCATTTGTAACAAGAAATTACCTTATTCTGAGATCGAAGCCGATGCGTCGCCAAGAACAAAGCAAGAACTCATCGAAAATGTAAAAATAGAAAGGTTGGCGATGCACAAAGTTGTATTGAGGTGTGTTGTTATTATTTTACAAGGTCTTGGGTCATATTTATACCAGATATACAATGAGTCCATAACGGACACGATCCCTATTACGATTAATCTCAAATATCTCTAAACAAACAACATTATCTATGAAGGAAACAACACAAAATGTCTTAGATCCAAAGATACAATTGTCATTGTAGGACCTTATCTCAGATGGCAACATCCTCACTTTGGAAACCGAATCCAACGCTTATCTCTCAAGCTTTCCTTCGGATTAGCTCCCTCCTTCTGTCTTCAATCTGGAATCGCTATCGGCCATCCCGTTTCGACTTGGACTCAGCCGATCACGTCGTAACTAATTTGGACTCATTCGATGCAGTGGGCCTCAGTTTCCGCGATCGTGTGTTTCTCCAATTTTGCTTCAATCCTTGCTTAAAACTTGGGAATTTGCTTACCCAATTTGGTCGTTAACACATGCCCCCAAGTCCGCGCATTGATAATGTTGCGATTTTGTACAATCCTATTTCCAAAGACAACCCTAGGTAGAGTCTATTTTGGTTGTTATGAAACCCTTTTAAATAACGCCGCGCCGAACAACTCACGCCGTCAACACAATCCACAAGCCAGCAAACGCTCTTCGAGCTCTCCGCGACTTCCTCTGGCTTCCTCAACTCCGCCGCGATGATCCCCTCTCTCCGCAACCTCAATCCAGCAATGGCGACCCCTCGCTCCTCAATCAGCTCTTCTCCCGCCGAGTTCCCCGAGGTACGCCCAATCAGCCAAAACGATCCCGGGCACCGAGGAACAAGACATGGCCACTGGGTCAAAGAAATAGAGGCATCAAAGAAGAAGCCATTATCGGCCATTGAACAATTCTTAGGGATGCTTAATAGGGTCTTAATCCCTCAAAACTTTGATATTTTGGCTTGTACTCATAACTCCCGTATTCGGCTTGTCGTGCCCTTCGTGTTAATCATATGTCCATGCCGATTCATTCGTCTTCCATGTTCTGAATGCCTTAAAAATTTCAAAACCTTAAAAAATTAAGTTCTCCAATTCCCGATTTCTCGACCTTGTATAATGTATCCCCCTAATTTTCTCAATGTTGCCATCAGCATTGATAAAATTATGAGACGAAATCGGCATCACGACTAGATTCAATCGATTTAAAAACCGGGAGGAAAAACTTAGAGTGAAAACGTCCTAAAAGGCAATGTGTGTAACACACGGCTAGCATGGACTCCAGCAAAGAACCTAGCCGAATCATGAATGGATCCAAACACTGGGTAATATTTCTTCAAGTACTTCCCGTTAAGAGCCCTTCCAAACACTTCTTCGTCCAATCCAACATGTATGCTTCATTAGAGACGCATTAGTGGATCTTAAAAGGCTCTTCCCAAGTTAGGTGACCACTTGCCAAACTTGCTATCTCTTGAGCCGATCGCCAATACTGGGCCCAAACAAGCTCGCGTTCTTCAAAAGACCTAGGCACAACCTTCTTGTTGTAGTGACGAGCCACTGCTCTTTATCTCTAATCACCATTTCCAAAGCACGCATCCTTGATAAAACTAGGTCCTCGAATTCATCCACCATCAGATTATAATAATCATCGGCTGTCAACTCGTCCTGCAATTGAATCCTTCTTGAGCCGATGATATTCTCCCATGGCAAGACTGCTTTATGTCCGTAGACCAATTTGTACGGAGACACCTGGATTGATCCATGGCAAGCCATCCGATAAGCCCACAATGATTCGGCTAATTGGCTATGTCATTGCTTCTGGGTACTCAAAGATCTTCCACTTTATCAACTTGATTAAACTTTTATTTGAAGCTTTACCTTATCCATTAGCTTGAGTATAATATGGTGAAGAATTTAATAGCTTGATTCCCATGCTGTCGGCAAACTGAACAAACTCATCCGAGACAAAAATAGATCCCTCATCTGTAATGATAGTCTAAGGGACGCCAAATCGAAAGATATGATATGCTCTTTAACAAATTCGATTGCATCCCCTGAGTCAACCTTTTCAAGGGAATTGCTTCCACCCACTTGGTAAAATAGTCTGTTGCTACCAAGATAAACATGTGTCCCTTGCTCGAGGGTGGATTGATTTGGCCGATCATATCGATTCCCCAACCTCGATAGTGGTTCATAGCCGATGTCGGTGCCCTCTCGGATAGCTCCAAACTTATGGCAATCGACAGCCCCTTGTAATACTTGAAGCAATCTTTCGGCATAGTCATTTAAATATCTAAATTTCTCCAAGTAACCACTTCATCTTGTGAGCTAATTGATGAGTGCCATAGATTCCTTCGTGCACCTCTCCTATGGCGACTTTAGCTTGATCAACACTTAGGCATTTGAGTAGCACGTCATCAATCGTTCCGATAATATAAGTCATCGTCGAGCAAGACATATCGCAAAGCCTTGTAGCACAATTTCCATGAAGCCGACTAAGAAGGGTTCTCAGAGATAGTTATAGACCTCAAACCTCCGCCGCTTCGTACGAGATGGTTGCACACTTTCGACATCTTTTATCATCGGCTTGTAGCCCGATGCCCCTTGAGCCAAATCATTTGCTTCTCCCGAGTTTTGCTCCCTAGGGATGTGTTTCAAGGTTACTAGCCGAAAACCATCCATCAATTCCCCGTATTTTTGATAATAGATCATCGTATTGCGTCATTCTTGCATTCATATTCTCCTCGATAGTTGGCCGATGACTACAGCCGAATCGCCCATTTATCTCGATGGCGTCGGCTTCGTCCTCCTTGAGCAGTTGTAATCCTTTGAGAATGGCTTCATATTCGGCTTGGTTGTTTGTTGCATGAGGCATAATGGAAAAAGCAAACTTGAAGCTTGCCCCTGGAGAGATTATCACCAAGCCGATGCCGCATCAGCTCGTGCAACCGAGCCATCAAAAGTCAAAGTCCAAGGCATGATATCAACCGAGCCGATTGAATCATCTCTCGTGTTCCACTATAAAATTGGCTATGGCTTGTCCTTTTACTACCTTAGGTGCCCTGATACCTCAAATCAAATTCTTTAAAGCAAATATCCATTTTCCAACTCGCCCTTTCTTTTAACTGGAGCCGATAGCATGTATTTTACTACCGGCTTTGCAAACTATAGTGTACGTTGGATAATAGATAATGTCTTAACTTTGTGCATGAAAATATAGGCACAAACACAACTTCTCCACGGGAGAGTACCTTATTTCTCGCATCCGTAAGTCTTCTACTAAGATAGAAAATTATCTTCTCCTTGCCCTCGATCTCCTAAATCGAACCGAGCCGATAGACTTCTCGTTGGCTGATAGATATAACTTGAACGACACTCCCTTTTGATGGAGGAATCAATACTAGTGAGGAGCTAAATAATCCTTAATATTGTCCAAGGCCTTCACGCTTCGCCCAAGTAAATGCCCGAGTGGCTTTTTAGCCATAGTAGAGGTGTGAACGACTCCATTTTTCTCGACAAATTGGCTATGCAAAACGCCCGATGAAGTTAATCTTGCCGATCGAGACTGCAATTGCTTGTCCTTCGAAGGTTGAATAGTCTTGATATCATTAATGCTTCTTTGTGTGACCTCGATTCCCCTCTCATGAACAAGAAACCCCAAGAACTAGCCGACACGCCAAATGCGCACTTTGTTGGATTCATCTTCGCCATATTTTCTCGTTCTCTCCAATACCTTCCTTAAGTCTAAGTGCTTATGTGGTCTTTCACTTCTTTGGATTTAACAATGACATCGTCATGCGATTTCCACCAAGAAGCTGATTAGGTCATGAAAGATGTAATTCATTGCCCTCTCGATACGTAGCTCCAGCTGCTTCTTCAAGCCGAACGTCATGATGACCCACTCGCATAAGCCGATTGCTCCCGGCACTGAAAGCTATCTTGTGAATGTCATCCTCTGCCATAAAGATCTGATTATAACTAGCATTGCCATCCATGAAACTTATAATTTTGTGGCCGAGCTGGCATCTCCACAACAAATTGGCTACACGCATGGGGTACTCATCTTTTGGGGTAGCCTTGTTCAAATCTCTCGAAGTCGATGCATACCCTAAGTTTGCCATTTTCTCAACCACCGGAACTATGTTTGAAACCCACTGCGTACTCCAGTGGGCCGAATGAAACCAAGCATCGTATAGCCGAGTGATTTCGGGCCTTGATCGCATCATACATATCGACTTTAAACCTCCTGGGAGGCTGTTTGTACTGCCGATATCTAGGCTTAATAGGGAGCCGATGTTCAACAGTGGATCGGCTAAGACCGAGCATCTCAAAATACTCCCAAGAAAAGCACCTCTTTATATTCCTTCAATAAATCAATAAGCTTGGTCCTAAAATGAGAAGACAAATTTTTGCTAATGTATGTCGGCCTAGGCCTATCCCCTCGACCTATATCCACTTGTTCTAATTCATTGGCCGACATAAAAACTTTGCCCTAGTTTGTCGTCGATGTCATCCATGGTGTCCTTGGCGTAGACGCTCGAGCCCTCCACGACGCCCTCAAAGTAATAATTGAGGCTCTTCGTCCCCAATTGGCTACATGTCGTAATCGTACACCTTCGTAAAAATCGGCTCGCCAAACTTTGCCGACAAAGTGCAACCAATGCCATCGACTTCCCAAAGTTAAGTCGGCGTTAGCAATGTTGACCGATCTATCGGCTGGCATCATCTCTATCTTATCGCCTTGCCGTTGGATTAAGCTTGATGCATTGTAGAAGGGATGTGCCAGCTTGGCGTGGATGCAACTTCTGAAAGCGAGAGGGTCAGACGATCCCTTCCCATCGATGACGAAAACGTTGTGGGCATGGTTTTGCTACCGACGGCCGCCGACATTTAACACTCCCTTGGCCTTCAATGGGTTGCCGCCAAAATCCTTGAGCACCATGTTGGTTTTATCAAGTCATCGGCTCCCTTGCCTAGCTTCCTAAAGGTTGCGAGGGCATGAGGTTACCGCTAGCCTCCTCCATCGACTAGCACGACATCGGCTTCCCATTCACGAATCCTTTAATATATAAGGGCTTCAAGTGCCAATTTTTGGTCCCCTCAGTTTTTCAAAGATGGCCTGCTCGGGACAAAGACTAGCTTTGCCAAGGTGTCTTCAACGGTGTCCGCATCGCCCTCGATAGCCCCGAATTTCTACCGCGTATGAACATCATGTTGACCGATGCAGGTTGTTCCTTTGCCTTTTGGTGCCCTTTTCGGCCTGGTCGGGCTAGACTTTCATCTACCGAGGCATCATCTTTCTTCACGCGCCATTGCTTCCTCGCCTCGCCGTTGTTGAGGCTGAATCATCTGCTGGACTTCCTCCTCCTGTCCTTTGCTTTTCAAACAAATTCTCCTTTTCGAGTCTTGGTGAACAGGTCCGAAGGGCACTCATTGGGGTTGGCCGATTGCTCCTCTTCAGCCTCTTCTTGGAAAAAGTCCTCGATGAATTGGGCCGAGCCGATCGTGGACGGAAAGCTTGCACCGGTTGAGTTGAACGACTCGGGGACGAACCGGCTAGAGCTCTCCGTCTGTGGATCTCTCAGATTCGTCCTCCCGTACTCGCTATAGGCCGAGCGCTTCTCAAGGGTGGGGGCAGCCTCATTCCGGATTCCTGTAAAGAAATCGGAAGAACTTGGCGCAGCCAACGTGGATCACAACCATCATGGCGGCGAAAATATGCCACACCTAGCCGATCAGTGTCCTCTCGTATGGTTTTCCCTGTTTGCCTCTTCCTCCTCCCGAACCTATAGTGGAACAGAAGTTGGCCGTCTCGCTTGTCTGGCCGGCGATGATCGGCCGATCGGCCACCGGTATAGACCATGTTGATTGGCGCGGCGTTGGTTGCGCCTGCTTGTTGGGTTGCTCCCGTTGGTCCGAGTCGGCCACTTTGGTTGTTTGTCGGGCTTGGGCCGAGCCGTGCGCCATGCGTCACTGTCGATCGTTGCCCTCCGGCCGCTTGGACCATGTTAACAGGAAGGGATTGCCATCAACCTTCATCCGCTTAGCGGGTTCCTAATCCTGATCTTCCCCCTCGCCTTGATAGCCGACTCAATTTTCTCGGCGAAAGACTTTGCGCTTGTTGGTGGTATGGGAGGTGGTGTTGTGCCACTTGCAATATTTTTTTTCTTGAGCCTCTACCCGATGGAAATGACGTGGTTGGCCGAAAGCTGTATTTGTTTTTCCTCGCAGAAATCAAAGATCCTATCGGCTTTTGTGATGTCGAAGTCATACTTTTTCTCCTTAGCCGATTTCTTCAGCCATTAGCAAGTTATAGCCTTCTTATTCCTGGTCCACTCGACTGTTGCCACCTCTGTGTCGCTGTCACTTGAGTCCTAGTCGGTTGCGTAGGCAACATGGGTGACTTTCTTGAAGGCCTTCTTTGATTCTTTAAAGCGCTGATCATGAGCCGTCACCTTATGGGCCAAGTAGGCCAAGCTTTCGAAGTCCTGAGCTGAAAACCTCTCACGGGTTGGGGCCAAAAGGCCATGAAAGGCTAAGTCGGCTAGCTGCAAATCCGACACACTGACCAAAGTTGTAAATAACGGTTCCTCATGTCTCCGAATCGCCGGATGTAACCTTGAACCGATTCTTCGTGGTTTCTGCCCTGACAGACTGGTCAAGTCCGACAACTTCATCTCATGTGTGCTTGAGTAGAAATAACTATGGAATTGCTTTCGAGATCGGCCTGTACTGGAACCGAGTCGAAGGCGTGGACGAGAACCACGTGAAGGCCGATCCCGAAAGAGATAGTCGGAACAAGCATACCTTGAGCGCGCTTTCGGGCCGATGCTTTCTCCGCACTGGGCCAAGAATTGGTCACATGTTCATAAGTTGAGATATTATCTCGCCAGAACCTGCAAATTCCGGCACCTTGTACCGGCTTTGGCGGGGCACCTCTCGAAATATTCCGGGTATGGGTTCCGGCACATATTGCCTGGGAGTCCTTTGGGCTTCTGCATCGAACTAATCACACATGACGTGCCCGCGATCAGATCGCCCAAGGCTTATTTTCTTGAGCTCGTAGCTGCAGATCGGCCGTACCGCTCATACCGTATGGGAGGTTGCCGATGCCGTGTCCGTGGCGAATGAGGTTGATAGTATCGCCGTAGTTGCCTCCTAGGTACCGATGTTGAACTTGATTCATGGTAGGAGGCGGTGTGGTATGAACGGAGGGCGCCGCCTCAGGGAGGCCAAACTCGTTGGAGTTGTGAGGTTGGTCTCGGCGTGTAACCGTCGATCGGCATTTTGTGCAAGCAGAGGTTGCCGATCGGCGCCGAACATCCTTTCCACCGTCCTGGGGAACTATTAGAGCCCCATGGCCCGATGCAACGGTTGTTGTCCGGTTAGGAGCTTGTGCAGTGGCCTGGTGTACCGATGATTGCACCTGTTCGGCTGAATAGGGGCTCCCCCGGAGGAGCTTCAAATGCTGTCCCAATGGAGGAATTGGCAGCCCTTGTGTCGACAAGGTCCTATAAGGTGGAAACCTGCCATCGTGGAAATAGACCCCTTGGCAGCTCAATGCCAAACTATCTTCGAATCGACCACGCGTGCTTATCATGTTATTCAATCTGCTCACCGCATCCCCGACGGCTGACAAGCGTAGTGGACGGCTGTGAGTCGATTCGGCCTTGAAGCGTGTGGAGCCCCCGAATCGTCCCGCTCCCCGCTTGATGTCCTCCATCCTCTTCTTCCCTTTCTTGTCCCTGGAGGAGGTGTCGAAGTCTTCAAGGATCACAAACTTGTATTTTCAATGATTGACCTGCACTGGTCGGGCGAAAGATTGCAAATAATGTGCTTGCAACCGTTACACCATCCGGCTAGTAGTCGCCTTGATGTCCAGCCGATTAGGTTTGTCCATGTCGAAACTCTGCTTTCAAGCAATAGAAAATTGAGGGTGCAGCCAAGATCGCCAGCACAATGGGTTGGATGGAAAACAAGGATTAGAAAGGTTTAGGCCCTCTCATGAGGTAATACCCTACCCCTCTTTCGAGGATTCGATCCACCGAGTGTATATTGATCTCAAGATCTATAGCTTATGAATCTAAAGCCAATAGCCGATATGACTTCGATATCTCATATCCCTCAAGGGACGCCCTCACCCCCTTATATAGTCTTGGAAGGCGAGCTTACAAGTCGGAAACCCTATCTTACTCTAAGCTCTGCTTCCTCAATCTTAACAAACCGTGACTATGAGCCGTTACTCTCTATCTAATCGGCAACGTAACACCCAAGTCATAGTTGGTTTACATAATTATGTGCGCAATCTATCCCTACCTTCACTTGATAAGCTTGCCATGTGGATACTCGATTGCCATAATCTCCACGTAGCCCCGAGTCCTTCGCATGCCACGAGAAAACTCTCGAACCAAAGTAGCACGCAGCCAAATAACCCTTGGCCGAAAGTGCTTCGGCACCGAGTGATTCCATTATCTCCGCCCCGAAATTCCCGAGCGGCTCCAAAGACTGTGGAAGGGCTGGAAAATATCCAAAAATTCTCAAAAATAATATCTAGGTGCATCTCTTCGATGCACCTAATTAGGCGTAGCCCCGACCGTATGGTTAGCCAAAAATGCAGACTCAAACATTCAATCAAGAACTATAAAGAATCATACTTCGTAAATGCTTAGCTCATGCTAAAGCAATCATAAAAATCTCATCACTCTAAGCAAGCTCACGCCGTCCAAGTGAATTTGCCCGAGTCATCTCGTGACAAATAACTCAATCAACCCTCATAGGTGGAAAGCACTCGGTAAGCTCATGCTTATCCAAGTGGATATACTCGTGTCATCTCGAAACAAATAGCTCAATCGACCGTGGGTAAAAACACTTGGCAAGCTCATGCTCATCCGAGTTAACTTGCCCGAGTCATCTCGAAACAAATAATTTAATCGACCCCGTGGGTAAAAAGCACTTAGTAAGCTCATGCTTATCCAAATTAACCCGCCCGAGTCATCTCGAAACAAGTAATTCTATCGACCCCCTCATGGGTAAGAAAATCAATTCACTCAAGCAAGCTCATGCTTATCCGAGCTAATCTACCCGAGTCATCCTGCAATAATTTAATCACCCTCACTGCAAACAAAATTTTCAAATATCCGAAAATACGACCAAAATATAAATAGCTCCCGCCATAATATTGGTCTTAATCTAAAAGATCTTCACCAAGGTGGAAAAATAAGCATTGATATAATTATTTAATCAAATGCTTAGAAACCAAACATTCCTCTCGTCGCCAGACAGCCATGAAAAGCTTAACTGCTTATTACCTTTCAAATTGCATCGTGCCAACTTCTCATGAAGTTACGCAAAACCGTGGTATGAAAGGATTTTAAAGATATTGGGCTATGTGACATGTGCATATTGCCAAGGCAAACTGCTTAAGTCCATCCACTTAAGTCCCTAAGGACACATGTCAAGCCACACCTTAGCTTGGCCGCAAGTCTCTCATGGGCTCGGCACCAATCGCGAGATAACTTGGCAAAAACCCTCAAGTCTTTTACGAAGCCTCGAGGTCATCCCCGCCACTTCATCTTCCCAAAAATTCCCTCTTTGCGCATCGTTCACCATCTCTTTGCCTTTGTCCCGATTGCTCCCATATTTCTTTGTAGCTTGCCTCGTAACATAGACCCCACTCGGCAGAGTGAAGGCCAAAATCATCGCAGCGGTCGAAGCGACAAGGCCTCGCAGAACAAGAATCCCTGGCCCTCTCACGAGTGAAAGCGCTCCGAGTGAGAAGCCCCCACCTCCTAGTGAGGATGTCCTAGCGAAAGAGCCCCCGACTGCCAGCCAAGAGACCCCCGCTGGAAACCAGTCGGCTGAAGAAGATCTCCCGATCCGCCACCCAAGATGCCCCCGACGAGAGCCGCCCGCCTGGGTGTAAACCAAGGAGAAAGAGGCAGCCGGGAAGTACCGGTCAAGGGTTCGACCATTGATGCCGGTAAGCTTTGAAGCGGTCTTCCGACTTTAGTCTTCAATCGTCTTTTCTTTGTCTTCATTTATCTTCTTTAAATCGATCAACAAAAGAGGAGGAGATCCCTAGCCTCGCAATCTTCGAGGCCCGAATCTCAATGACTGTGTGAATGTTGCTTGTAAACTTCGATGTGAACTTGTAAATATCTAGCTTATTTATGTTAATGCCTTGATCCGAGTTTTCATAGAAAATTTCTAATTTTCGTCGACTATCACCAAGCCTAAGCTTGATTAGGTCATCAAAAATTCTGCTTATCTATTGAACTCGAATCAAAACACTAAACAATGATAAACCAAATATAAACAAGTTATCAAAGAAAACCATGCTTTGTTGACACGTATAAATTTCCCGACCGCTAACTCAAGAAGTCGTCTTGCTTGAGGTTGGCGTCAAGAATAACATGAAACTTGAGGCAATTTTAGTATAGTATCGTCGAAGATGTTCGATGTTCCAAGAGTTCTCCACCATGGATCCATCTTCACGCTTTAGTCGATATGCTCCTAGCCGAGTCACCTCAGCGATTATATATGGCCCTTCCCATAGGGAGATAACTTGTGATGGTCCTGGTGATCGAATCTTGCGTAGAACCAGATCGCCAATGATAAAAGCTCGTGCTCAAACGTTGCGACCGTGGTATCGTCTAAGCCCTTGAAGATATTTTGCCGACCGGATGAGGGCTGTCTCATGGGCCTCTTCCGGCCGGGTGAGGTCATCCACTCTGGTCCGAGTCATATCGTTCGTTGTTGAAGCCGCGGACTCTGAGGGATTCATACTCCATCTCGTTTGGCAACATGGCTTCGCGCCATAAACCAAAAAGAAAGGAGTTTGGCCGTAGTCTGACCGGGCGTGGTCCGCAAGGACCATAGAACCGAGGGAGCTCTTGAACCCACTTGCCGACATAAGGATTTAGGCGATCAAACACGCGGGCCTTAATGCCTTGAAGGACCATGCCGTTGGCACGCTCGACTTGTCCATTGCTTTTGGGATGTGCGATCGACGCATAGCATTTTGATCCCAAAGTCTTCGCAGAATTCTTTGAAGATGCCTCTTGTGAATTGAGTCCCATTGTCGGTTATAATTTCGTTTGGGACGCCGAACCGGTGCACGATGTTGAGGATGAAGTCCCGTGCCTTGTCACCGTAATTGTGGCAACCGGCTTAGCTTCGATCCACTTGGAGAACTTGTCGATTGCGACGAATAGGTGTGTGAATCCTCCCGGAGCCTTCTTGAAAGGGCCGACCATGTCCAAGCCCCATACCGAATACTACTGTGATAATGGAATTGTTTGTAGCTCTTGGCTGGGACATGGCTCGCCGGACAAAGAACCCGGCAACTTTCACAAGTTCGTACCACTTTGTCGGGCCGAAGACCGCCGTGAGCCGAAGAAACCTTGTTCTGTAAGCTTTGCCCACCAAGGTGCGTGCCGTCGCGTGGCTTCCGCATATGCCCGAGTGGATGTCTTGAGTAGCCGTCGCCCTTCCTCAGTGTGATGCATCTCATCAGGACTCCTGAGGGACTTCTCTTGTATAAATCGGAGTCAACCATGACATAAGCCTGACAACGACGTTGGACACGTTCTGCCTCATCCAGGTCTTCCGGCAGCTCTTGCTGAGTTAAAAATTTGATGAGTGGTGTCCTCCAGTCGGCGTCGATCATGACATCTTCGTTTGTAGTTTGCTTGTTGGGAGTTGGTTTCGCTGCAACGGTTGGTTCGTAGAGATTCTCTACAAAAACGTCTGTTGGAGCGGCTTCTCGCTTGGACCCGAACTGCGCCAACTCGTCAGCTGCCTCGTTATTATGTCTTAGGACGTGCGATAGTTCCAGTCCGTCAAGTCTGTCTTCAAATTTGCGAACTTCTTGCCGGTAGGCCTCCATGGTGTCGTTTAGACAGGACCAATCTTTCATCACTTGGTTGACAACCAGCTGGGAATCCCATTTCACAACGAGCCGACGTATCCCGAGTGAAACCGCAAGCTTGTACCATGTAGCGTAGGCCTCATACTCGGCGACGTTGTGTGAAGCTGAGAAGTGGAGGTGAAGAACATATCTTAGTCTTTCCCTGCCGGGAGATCGAGACGACTCCCGCTCCCAAGCCGGTGATCCTCTTGATCCGTCAAAGTGCATGGTCCAAGATTGTAGGTATTCTTGAGGTACATCTTCTTGTTGTTCGGTCCACTCGGCCAGAAATCCGCTGTGGCTTGTGACTTGGCTGCACGTCCTCGCCTTGAAAGTTAAGTCCAGGGCATTAGCCTGTGGCCCACTTTGCGATGCGCCCGCCGCTCCTGTTATGGATGACATCGCCGAGTGGAAAAGAAGTGACGACGGTGATCGAGTGACCCAACACTTCGCTACGCCTTCATCACGGCTCTTGTTTAGTTGCGCCACATATTGTTCGGTGAATTGCTTGTAGATGAAGCAATATTTGGCCGCATGCTTATGGTTTGGATGATGCGTGCACCGAGCGTTCATGATGGCGTCATAGGCCGTGACTGGGACGGCGTTGGGAGTTGGACGTCGCGGCAACTAGGTCTTCAGTCGACGCTTGCGGTCCTTCGGCCCCGGTTGTTGTTGCCGTTATCCTTCTTAGGATGTCGCCTTCCTCCCGATTGCTTGTTGTCCCTCCCCCGGCCGGTCTTGGCGCGTTGCTTTGATCGTGTCGCTGGACTTGGTGTATGAGTTCGTCGCCTCGAACATCCGCTTCACCATCTTCGGTGGCTTGCGACCAAACTTTCCGATCAACTCATCACGGACTCCTTTCGGAAGGCGACGATGATGATGTCGCTCGGTGATGTTGGGGATCTTATTGCGCTTTTCGGAGAAGCGCCTGATGTAGTCCTTCAAAGGTTCGTCCGGCTTCTAGATGACATTGTACAAAGTCAAAGTGGGTTCCAGTGCCTCTCGAAGGTGCCCCGGAAATTGGCAATGATGTGGTCCTCGCCTTACTCCACGAGCCGATCGAGCCTCTTGGCAGCTCGTGAGCGCTCCGGCTGAGTTGGCGAGGGCCACGTGCAGTAATTGGCCATGGCCTTGTTGTCGCCTCCCGCTACACGGATGGCGAGGGTGTACACGGCCGCCCATGACTCTGGGCGGTCTTCCCGTCGTACTTCTCGATTCCACCCGCTTGAATCCATTCGGCCAATGTACTTAGCGAAGCTCCCGAGTGAAAGCCGGTACTCCGTTGTCATTACCGGTCGGGTGATCCCCTTCGATCTTCCCGGTGCGTTGATCCCGTTCTTGGTAGCGACGATCGAGGACTTCTCGCAGCATCACTCGACGGGTCCTTGGCGGTGCCGCTGTGAACCGGAGCCGTTGTTGCGGCGACGCGGTGGTGGACGGGTGGACGTCCATGTTGCTTCTCTCGGGAGCTCGCCGCTTGCTCCCGATGCTTGTGCGTGGTCTCGTGGCGTGGGCCTCTTGACCTGGTCGCCGACCGGTCCGGCTCGGGCCTCTTGTAATCCCTTGACCTCGGCGGTGGGAGTCGTCTTCGTCGGCGTTTCTACCACGGATTCGCCGGTCTTCGGGCCGAGGTAGAGGGATGACCGTTGGCCGTAGCCGCGACGATGGTCTTGATTTTGTCCAGACTGGAGTCACGCTCGGGCGCCATCTCGATGACGGTGTCCAGGAGTGTGAGGGCAGCAATGCTGCTCGCCGTGGCGCCCTGGAAGATATTGGTGTTGCGACTCAAGTTTGAAGAATAGCCTCCCGAGCGGACCGTCCGCCGCCCGTAGATCCCGCTTTCGCTCGCTTCTTCCTTGCGCTTCTTCTCTTCTTCGCGCTTGCGCTCTTGCTCGATCCCGCGCTCGCTCTTCTTCCACAAGCTCGCGGGCCATGGCTGAGTCGGACTCGGCCACCTCACCCATGAGGACATCAAAGCACTTCGGCTCGTAGTCCTTGTTGGGCTGAGTCGTCGGCTTCGTCCGAGGGATTCCATAAAGGTCGTCAAAGCCTATGGAGCTGAGATACTCATTGAGTTCCGAGGATGAGCATGAGCCGAATGGTCGGAGGATGACGGCGATCTCCTCGATCCCGGGTTGCTCGGATCCGGATCGCTCCGTCCGAGCCGAGCTTGAGGACGCGGACTCTCCGGCGAGTCGACCTCGACTCGGGGAGAGGAGCTTGCCGTAGATTCGGCGGCGCTTGGTAATCCAAACGGCACCGAGAGGTCTTCTTTCGAGTAGATTGCTTCGTCTGGGAGACGAGAAGATTGCTGCAGATCTCAAAGTGTTCGGTAGTCCGAACGGTGCCGAGTGAGTTCTTCCCTCGGAGCGGATGGATTGCATCTTGGAATCCAAGATTTTGTCGTAGATCTTGGCGTTGTTCGAGAGCCCGAACGTCGCGAGTGGGTCTCTCCTCCCGACCGGTACGAATCCGAGCCGAAGAGGGAGAGCTTGTTGAAGTCGTTGGCGACGAAGTCGCCGGCTTGAAGAAGATGCCATCGCGCTTGCCAAGCAAAATTGTTGAAGAAGTCTTGACGCGCGGTCCGTTACCGGCGCGCCAACCGTCGAAACTCGGTTTCGGCAATAGAAATTGGGGGTGCACCAAGATCGCCAAGCACAATGGGTTGGATGGAAAACAAGGATTAGACAAGGTTCAGCCTCTCTCGTGAGATAATACCCTACTCCCTGTTTCTGGGATTCGATCCGCCGAGTGTATATTGATCTCAAGATCTATAGCTTATGAATCTAAAGCCAATAGCTGATATGACTTCGATATCTCATATCCTCAAGGGACGCCCTCACCCCCTTATATAGTCTTGGGAGGCGGGCTTACAAGTCGGAAACCCTATCTTACTCTAAGTCGGTTTTCTCAATCTTACCAAACCATGACTATGAGCCGTTACCTTATCTAATCGGCAACGTAACACCCAAGTCATAGTTGGTTTACATAATTGGCGTGCGCAATCTATCCCTACCTTCAACGTGATAAGCTTGCCATGTGGATACCCGATTGCCATAATCTCCATGTACCATAGTCACCGGATGATGTTGTCCTGGTTGAGATCACTCGATGAGACGTTCACCATTGTGCTGAATCCAGAAGTTAGGTCCCACCGGCGTGCCAAAAGCATGTTGATGAGAATTTTTCCCACGTGCCGGCTCGGGAGATCCGCTTAACTCCAACAAGTGTGTCCAAAATTGGTCGCCTTTTGGTGATTGAACGGGCGTGCCGCTTGGTTTGATCCTCGCAACCAACAAGCAACAAAAAGATATGCATTTGGTTAGGGTTAGATCTTACTCCATCGGCTATGGATATCAATAAATATATAATTGCTATCCCAAAGCACATTTAGATTAAGTGATTGGGATAGATCAGTAGCATACCGAGACAAGTATAAATCACTTAGATCCAAAAGTACATTAGGATAATAATTATATATATTTATAACCTAGCCGATGTCGCATCTAAGGTAACTCAAATTAGTACTCCGATATATTTTATAAAAAGATATTAATCTGAACTAAATGCATTAAGCCAAGATCAATCTACTGTTAATGTAATTTAACGGATTAATGTTGGGCTTAACACATTTAAGGAGATTAACATCTTAATATAAAAGGCAGTTCTAATTCATCTAACAAAAGATAGTAATACATAAAAGATGATTAAAATAGGTAAGACCAGTGAAACCCCGAAACTATCTCTAATAATAAACATTGAGCCAAAGAGATTCGTATAATTCTAAAGGCGACTTAATAGGTCGATTAGATGCAGCATTAAGTACCAAAAGAAGCATGAGATCTATTTAGGCTAACGAAAATTCCTCAAGATGGTAGATACGCCATATAACCTAAATCAGCCCCTAGATCTAGCTCCGTCAATGCTATCATCAAGGAGATATTAGCCGATTGCGTAGATAGATCTAGACATTGATCCAGATTATATGTCGTATATGATAAATTAAGAAGTTAATAATATCGAATTAGAGTATCATGACGATGAAAACACTAACCCCGATTATACAAGCCACTTGTAACAAGAAATTACCTTGTTCAAGATCGAAGCCGATGCACCCGAGAACAAAGCAAGAACTCGTCGAGAAAACGTAAAAAGTAAAGGTTGGCGATGCGCCGAAGTTGTATTGAGGTGTGTTGTTATTATTTTACAAGGTCTCGGGTCATATTTATACCCGGATATACAATTGGTCTGTAATATACACGATCCCTATTACGATTAAATCTCAAATATCTCTAAACAAAATGACATTATCTATAAAGAAAACTACAAAAATATCCTAACTTAAAGATACAATTGTCGTTGTAGGACCTTATCAATAGATGGCAACATTCTTGAAGCACTTTGGAAACCGAATCCAACAATTATCTCTCAAGCTTTCCTTCGGGATTAGCCCTCCTTGAGTATTCAATCCAGTACGGTTATCGGCTATCCTGTTCGACTGACTCAGCCGACCGGCTCGTAGCCGATCTCGGACTCACCGATGCGCTCGTTTTCACTGCATCGTGTGTTTCCTCCAATTCCGCTTCAATCTTTGCTTCAAACTTGGGAATTTTCTTACTAAATATGGTCGATAAATGCACCGGCCACATGCCACCGGCCCGATCGACTTAGGCCCTGGCCTCGACCAGCCCATACATGGCGGTCGATCGGCCCTCTAGAGGAAACCGACATTTTCCAAATATTGGCAATTCTCCCTATTTCAACCCTAGGTGCCAATTTTGGGTGTAAACACATGCCCCCGCCTTTTATGATGAACATCGTGAATCTAAAAGCATAGAACATGTTTGTCTCGTGGCGATAATCTAATTACGGCAATAGAACTTACTAAGCATCTTGCCAAACGCTCGGGAAGTATTTCTTCAAGTATCTTCTTGAAATGATCCCGCTTTCACCCTCTTGTTGTAAGCCTTAGCCACCCTCTTCTTCTCTTTCTCTATTTCTTCCAAAGCCTTCAAATGCTTGCCGATCAACTCATCAAGATTGTCTCTCATCAAGGTCTTGTAGTCTTCAACCGACAAATCATCTTGCTTTATATATCGAAGAGAGTCAAGATTCACCTCTACCGGCAAAACGGCTTTTTGTGATAGACCAACTCAAAAGGAATAACATTGGCAGCACCATGTTTAGATATCCTGTGAGCCCATAACGCTTCAGAAAACACCTCATGCCACCACTTCGGATGTTCTTCGATCTTCTCCTTGACTAACTTCAACAATGTTTTATTGTTCGACTCGGCTTGTCCATTAGCCCGAGCGTAGTATGGAGAAGAACTCAACAATTTAATACCATAAGATTCGACAAAACTTCTCACCTCCTTGGACATAAAAGAAGCTCCTTGATCCATAGTCAAAGTTTGAGGAATACCGAATCTATGAACAATATGCTCCAAGATAAAGTCAATTACCTCCGTGTGTGTCATATTCTTGAGCGGCACGGCTTCGCCACTTAGTGAAGTACTTGTTAACACCGGAATTTGGTAATAAGGTCCATGAGTCCTAAGGAAGCAAGGTGGAATCAGAATCGGCCGAGGTCGTGGGTTGTATCGGCTAAAAGAGTAATCGGCCGCAGGTGGTCGGCTCTGAATGGGTTGAATGGAACACTGCCGATTCCAAGTTTAAAAGAGATAAGACCGTATCCAATGCAGAAACTTGAAGATAAGTGGGGATTCGGATGTTAATGGCGCGTTTTAAGATATTGCCACCTATGGATAAAGTCCCGAAATGGCAGTTGTATCTCGTAATTTAGGAGTTTGTTAAATTGTTAGTTGTAATGGATCTTGTTAGGGATAATATGATGTTTAGATAGAGTCTGAAGTTGTTACGTATATTCATATTTCAGGTATAAATAGGACCCGAGACCCTATGTATGAGAACAATTTTGAATCAATCTAATCTTCGGCGCATCGCCATCCTTTTCCTTTTGGACGAACACCCTGTTTGGCTTTGGGCTGCATCGTCTCGATCCCCGGACTCAGGTAAATGTTTGTTGTTAGTGGTGAGATTACTCGTTTCTAATGCTTCCATCGCAATGACACATTTGATTCAGTAGTTTTGCTACGCTATATATCATATAGTGCGTATGAATCAATCCGGTGTTTAGATCTATTTTGCGGTTGACTCATCTTGTCGAGGATGTGTAGTCGCGATACTAGATCTAAAGGTTGGTTGGTTCGATGCGCATCTACCATCTTACGGAGTGTAAATCGAAAGTGATAGATTGAACGCTTCTTTGATACTCAATGCTGCATCAAGACCGAACTATTGAGTCATCTTTAGAGTCGTTGGCAATGTATTCTTTTGGATTTACATTATTCGGGGATAGCGTCGGGGTTTCACCACCTTATCTCGCTTTTTATGTGTTTCTTTCAATATGATTGTCATCGATCTACCGTAGGGCTGTAATTATTGTATTTACTTACGCCCTTAATCTGGGAATGTTACGTCGTGCGAGAATCATTGGAGCATCGGCCGATTTGATGACGGTTTCCTGGTCACTGCCGGTTTATTGATCTCGTATACTCGTTATTCTTCGTCATATTTGGGTTGGATGGCTGATGATCGTCTTGACGTAGCCGATGCGCTTTGGTCGCTTGGTACAAATATGGCCGGGAATAGCATGTGTACGATTATGGATTTCCTCGCCGATACCGCGGGGTTTGACCTAACGCTTAAGGGATACTTTCTTGTGTTTTCTCTTGTTGATTGCGTATCAAATCAATCGGCACGCTCTACATATTGTAGGCAGCTAGGAAGGACCCGCACCGGAGTCGCGATCTCCCGTGCCGGTGCGTGAGAGAGATTTCTCGTCAACACGCTTCTTGGCACGCCCTGGGACTATCTTGTGCGGCCGACTCTGACGAATAGACTCACCCAATGCAAGATGGTCGACTCCAAGATCCCTGGCATCACACAGACAATGTCGTACCGTAAAAATGGATCAACTATCGCGAACAAGAAGCCGAGTATAAGAAGATGGTGGAGGAACTGAACAATTACCTTCAATCCTTCACTCAAACAAGGTCCGGAAGGGTCCACCAAAAGTACAAGTTCAGCCTCAACGATACTATAGCATCCTCGCGAGTGATGCGAAGGGCAAGCGTAAAGTGGAAGAACCAACTCAAGTGCGGATGATCGTGCCGTGTACTTTTGCAAGATCGGATCGACTCGACCGTCCATCACGCGTTGGTCAACCGAGCAAAGATCCTGGTCAACACCCTCAACAATATGATTTCTCATGTGGTTGATGCCAAGGTGGCCGAGCAGCTGCAAAGGGGTCCTACATATTTCACGGATGGCAAGTTTCCCGACTATAGGACACTAGTCACCCAAGATCGGCCGCTTCCGTTAATAGCACAGCCCCAACCCGCCGGGAGGAGTCACCACTTGAGCCCAAGCTGACGGCCGCGAAACCAACGGTCACTATTTTAAACCGACAATAGCCGCTGCCCCAAGGTCAATTCGACATGTTTCACCATAATCGGCAACCGAGCCGATTGATCATGGCGCATGCAGTAATATCGGGGACGACAGCTTGTTTCCTGCACTCCGCCAACGCCACCACCCGAATCCCGCCGCCACCCGCCGATCATCGTTACCAATACCAAGGGGGTCGTCGGGATCATCATTACCGACCTCGCACACCTCCACAATCGTATCGGCAGCACATATGCCGTATGACCCATACGAGCCGATACAAAGAAGATAATAGGACCGGGCCGAGCTAATCGCACGTCATGCGAGATCAGTTTGGCCTCAAACCAAAAGACTCGGGGAATATGTACCTGCACTCTTACCCGAGCATTTCAAAGAATTCCATTACCCAACCTAGTACAAAATCCCGGATTTCTCTAAGTTCTCGTGACAAGACAATGTATCTACCTACGAGCATATCACCGATTCCTAGCACAATGTGGTGAAGCATCACATCGACCTTTGAGAGTTCGGCTATTTCCCTTTCTCTTCGGATCGGCCTTCACTTGGTTCTCCTCGTTGCCTTACAACTCGATTCGAGTTGGGCGATCTTGAAAACAGCCCATAGCTATTTTTATTTCGGCAACCACGAAATGAAGTTGTCGACCTCACCAAAGATCGTGCAAAAATATAATGAATCGGTCCAGACTACATTCGCGCTTCGTAGAAATGAGAAACCGATGCTGCGCACTGGTGCTATGGGACGCTCACCGGCCGATTTAGTCTTCAATGGTCCGATCGCGCCAATCGTGGAAAGATTCTCGCGCAGACTTCGAAAGTCTAGCCCACCCGGCGCAGAGGGTAACGGCCCATGAACAACGTTTCCAAGAAACCAGAAGGTCGTCAAAACCATAACACAAGTCGTCGTCAACTCGCATTATGGATCCGACGACGACGAAATGGAAGTGGCTAGAAAATGGGCTAAGAACAAAAAGGCCATGTCCGCTGGCTGCTCAAAACGGCTAAAGAAGAGAAATACGATTTTGACATTATTAAAGCCGACAAAATCTTTGACCTACTACTCAAAGAAAAACAAATTCAGCTTGCTCGAAAATCATGTGATCCCGTCGCCAAGAGCCTGAAAAAGAAGAAATACCGCAAGTGGCACAACTCTACATCTCACGCCATGAACGATTGCAAAGTCTTCGACAAAGATTCAATCGGCCATCGAGGCCGGGAAGTTGAAGTTTGCCGACTCAGTCGGCCCATGAAAGTGGACGGTAATCCGTTCCTGGCCAACACAGCCCATGCCAGCCTCTGACGAATTAATCAGCAGAGGTAACAACGTGCGGCTTAGCCGATACGGCGATCGAGGCCGAAACAAGAGAGGGCCGATAGGAAACCCTCTACACAAATCAACATGGTGCGCCCGCTATCGATCGGCGGCCGAGCCGATCCGCGAACGAAGCGGATACCACCGTCAATACCGGTTTCGCATGAAGAAAGCTACGACGAAGTACCTCGGCATGATCCAAGAGTCCAAAGCCGGCGGAACATGGCAAGCCATGACGATCCACGTTGGCATTGCGGCTTCTTCGTGCATTGCCGGAATCCGGCATGAGACTACCAACACTGGAAGATCGCCCCGCATGTAACGACCATCACAAGCCATGACAAACACAGGAGTTCATCAACGGCAAGTCCACCGTTTCATTCCCGAGCTGTCCAACTAAACCGGAAACGGCGACCGGTCCACGATCGGCTCGGCCCGGTCCATCAAGACTTCTTCGTCAACGAAAATCAAGATGGGGACGATCACAACAACGAGGAGGCCGACGAGGAGGGACTCGCCAATCCCTGGTGCCCGTCCGATCTATTTACAAAGACTCGTAAAAGGAGAATTCAGCGGCTTAAGCGTGAAGGAAGAGAGGACGAGGTGGCACAAATGATATACGAACAACGCCGTCGGCTGGGCAAGATCAAGAGACGGTGGGTACCCAAACATGAGAACACTACGGCCACCGAAGAGCAAGGCGGAGAGAGCCCCGCCGACCGAGCCGTAAGGGCAGCCAAAGGGAAAGGTAAAGCCGCCGCACGGCCAACATGGTCTTCGTGTTACCCGCCGACCCGTGCCCCCGAAGCCGACGCGGATACCATTGAAGATGACGCGGATCTCCCTGCACTGTGCCATTTTCGACAAGCCGGAAGGAACCGAAAATCGACATCCGAAGCCGTTGTACGTTAAAGGTTTCGTCAACAGTAAGCCGATTTCCAAAATGCTAGTTGATGGGGAGCGGCAACAACCTCATGCCTTACGCAACTTTCCGAAAGCTTGGAAAAGGAGCCGAAGACCTGATCAAAACCAACATGGTACTCAAGGACTTCGGCGGCAACCCATCGTAGACCAAAGGCGTTCAACGCCGAGCTGACCATCGACAACAAAACCGTGCCCACGACGTTTTTTGTCATCGACGGGAAGGGGTCTTACACTCGTCTGCGAAAGGGATCGGATTCACGCTAACCGCTGCATCCCTTCTACAATGCACCGCAGCCTCATCCTGGGACGGCGACAAGATCGAGATCGTGCGCCCGACAGTCGCTAGTACCGCGCTGCCGATTTGCCGCTTTGGGAAATCAAAGGCATCGAATGTTTATCTGGGAAAGTCTGCAAGCCGATTTTCTAAACGTGTCCAATTCAACAATACAGCCCATCGGAAGTGACGAGCCGCAGCTTGCCGCTTTGAACAAGACATGCCGGAGGGATCCAGCGTGCTCTGCGTAGCCACCGCGGATGAAGACGATGGCAAATTAGGACAGGCTTCACGTCGGCCGATGAGTTAGAGGAGATCGACATCGGATCTCGCGACAAGCCAAGGCCGACGTACATTAGTAAATATTTATCTCCTCTTTGTAGATCCTAACTTATTGAATTATTAAAAGAATATAAAGATTGCTTCGCGTGGGAATACTTCAAATGCCCGGTCTAAGCCGATCGATAGTGGTCCATCACCGCCGATCAAGGCAGGATATCGGCCATTCAAACAACCTCCCAGAGGTTCAAGGCCGACATGTATGACGCAATTAAGGCTGAAATCACTCGGCTATACGACGCAGTGGTTCATTCGGCCTTGCCGATATGCCGAATGGGTCTCTAATATCGTCCCAAAGATAAAGAAGAACGGCAAACTTCGAGTATGCATCGATTTCGTAGACCTAAACAAGGCAACTCCAAAAGATGAATACCCAATGCCAATAGCCGACCTCGCTTGTCGACGCGCCTGGGCCACAAAATCATCGCCTTCATGGACGGCAATGCAGATACAACCAGATATTCATGGCCGAAGAAGACGTCCATAAAATGCCTTTTCGATGCCCAGCGCAATCGGCCTCTACGAGTGGGTGGTGATGACGTTCGCCTAAAGAATGCCGGGCAACATATCAAAGAGCAATGAACTACATTTTTCACGACATGATCGGAGCACTAGTGGAGATATACATCGACGATGTCGTCGTCAAATCAAGAGAGATAGAAAGCCACATTGCGATCTAAGGGTGTGCTTGAACGGACGAGGAAGTATGGATTGAAGATGAATCCGCTCAAGTGTGCGTTCGACGTGTCGGCGGGCAGTTTTAGGATTCCTCGCTCATGAAAGAGGAATCGAAGTAACACCAAGGAGCATCAACGCAATTAAGACAATTCAACCCCGAGGATAAAAGACAACTCCAATCATTGATCGGAAAGATAAACTTCATTAGACGGTTCATAGCTAACCTCTCGTAGAAATTGGAACCGTTCACACCATTGCTTCACTTAAGGCCGATCGATATTCACATGGAGGGCGTAGCAAAGTAAGGCGTTAGACGACATAAAAAATTATTTAAGCTCTCCCCGCCCTAATGCCCCCACAAAAAGGAAAGTCGCTCAAGCTGCACTCCGTCCGTCGATGACAAATCCATCGGCTCCGTCCTAATCCAAGAAGTCGATGGCAAGGAAAGGGCCATTTTCTATCTTAGCCGGCCGCTAGATCCAGAGACTAGATATTCACCCGTCGAGAAGCTATGTCTCAGTGCCTCTATTTCTCATGCACAAAATTAAGGCACTATCTCGTCGTCCAATGAATGCACCGTAACATGCAAAGCCGACGTAGTCAAGTACATGCTATCGGCTCCAAGTGCTCAAAGGGAGGATCGGAAAGTGGATACTTGCGCCGACCGACCCGATCCGAGGTATCAGCCCCAAGGGCAAGAAAAGGACAGGCCCCGCCGATCTCATTGTGGAACATGGAAATGACTCAATCGGCTCCGTAGAGATCACGCCTTGGACCCCGACTTTCGACGGCTCGCATGTACAAGCGGCCGTGGAATCGGCTTAGTTCTTATCTCACCCAAGGGGACAAGCTTCGAATTCGCTCGCCATCGACCCCCACGTTACGAATAACCAAGCCGAGTACGAAGCCGTCCTCAAGGGGCTACTCCTACTCGAGAGATGGAGGCCGATGCGATCGAGATAATGGGGGACTCGTTGCTCGTCATTAGTCAATTGTCGGAGAGTATGAGTGCAAAAATGACGCACCGGTAATCTATCATCAACGGTGCCGACAATTAATGGAAGGATTTCGACTAGTAACTTTGAAGCATATTCCCTGTGGAGCGTAACACTGAGGCCAATGACTGGCTCAAAGGGCATCAGCTACCGGCCGATGCTAAGAGATGTCAACATAGGCATTGCTGCCATCACGACCAACGATTGAGATTCGACATTTACAATTACCTCAAAACCCTTCTCAATCGGCCACAAGGAAGTTACGGTACAAGGCGTTGCGGTATGTGTTGCTCGACGAAGATTTATACTATCGGACAATCGATGGCATACCGCTCAAGTGTTTGAGCGCCGATCAAGCCACAAAGTGGCCATCGGAGAGGTACACGAAGGAATCTGTGGTACACATCAATCGGCACACAAAATGAAGTGGCTACTTGCCGAGCCGGTATTTCGCCGACGATGCTAGAGGATTGTTTTAAATACTATAAACGATGCCAAGATTCTCAAAATTTGGCACAAGTGCAACGAGCTCCGCAAGGTCGCCATGAACCCGATCATTAAACCATGGCCTTCGTAGGGTGGGGCATGGACATGATCGGCCAAATCAATCCACCTTCAAGCAAGGGGCACAAGTTTATACTAGCGGCCACGATTATTTCACAAAATGGGTAGAAGCAATTCCTCCGAAAAGTGGATTCTAAAGACGCAATCGAGTTCGCAAAGAACACATCATCTACAGGTTCGGCATTCCGCAAACGATAACGACCGACCAAGGGTCCATCTTTGTCTCCGACGAATTCATCCAGCCGATGGCATGGGGATCAAGCCGCTTAACTCTTCGCCGTATTACGCACAAGCCAACGGTCAGCCGAAGCGTCAAACAAAAGCTTAATCAAACTGATCAAAAGAAAGATATCCGAGCATCCCAAACAATGGCACACCCGATTGGCCGAAGCTTTGTGGGCCTATCGGATGGCATGTCATGGGTCCATCCAAGTTCCGCCATACAACCGGTCTATGGACACGAAGCGGTGCTTCCATGGGAAAGCATAATCGGCTCAAGACGCATTCAGTTGCAAGACCAACTCACAGCCGATGACTACTACAATCTCATGATAGACGAATCTGAGGATCTTGCCTTATCAAGAATGAGAGCCTTAGAGAAAGTAACAAGAGATAAGGAATGTAGCCGTGCATTACAATAAAAAGGTCGTCCCTAAATCATTTGAGGAAGGCAAGCTCATTTGGAAGCTCATACTCCCAATCGGATCCAGATATAACAAATTCGGCAAATGGTCGCCGAATTGGGAGGGGCCTTTCAAGGTCCACAAATGCGTGTCCAAGGGAGCCTACATGCTAAAAGGGCTAGATGGGGAGGTCTTCGGAAGGGCCCTCAACGGAAAATATCTCGAAGAAGTACTACCCGAGCGTGTGGATCAACGCGTAAGTCGGCTATCGCCACAATGGGCCGACCCACAACCCGATGCCTTATGGGGCATCGCCTTTAGGCATTCGTTTTCCCCTCCCACACCCCATGACTTCCGCAGCGCTCACCATGACTACTATCAACAAGTTTCGTCGACATCGATGCTATCACCAAAACTTGGGGGCATACACCTACGCTACACATGCGTGAGACAATCGAGACAATGCGCATGGCGGAAAAGCCAACTTTGGACCAATCAAGCCATGGAGTTGAAGAAATCTCAAGTCACAAGGAACCTGTGGACATTACAACACGTTTATTTATTCAGAGCGCGCACGGCCGCCTAGGACTACATGTTTGCAAGGAACTCTCTAATGGCCGCTGTGGCTCGCTCAAAAGGCTCTGCAGCTTCCATTTCCGTGAGCATCCAGATCGTGCTCCAACCGAGTGACCCCGATGTCGGTAGTGGTGATCACAACTCGTTGGCAAGTTGGGCCCCGCTCCCTCCACTGGCCGAGGCGCGCAAGCGTCGGGTACGCCATGGGGTAGCAGCCGGAATGCCACCAAGGTGGAAAGCCGGCCGCGCCGGTGGCGAGCCTCCAACTCCCTAAAGCGCTTCAACCGCGCTCACCCGTCGGTCCCGGTTGACCGACACTGCACGACGTCTCCATGATTCCCCGGATCACCCGGCGGTGCGGCGGCTGCAATGGATTCCGTCCCCGAGTTTTTGAAACTAGAAATCGATGAAAGTAGAAGGGTTGAGGTACCACCGGTTCACCGACGAGCTAGAAGACGCCATGAGAAGCCTGGCCGCAGAATCAAAGGACTAGGTGTTTCACTATTGGAAGTTCGTCGCTTTCGGCCGTGAGCTATTCAGGAGAGCCGGGGAAGCCCATTTATAGAAAGAAAAGATACGATTCTTGGATATGAAAGGTTGCCGCCAACCCGAGAGTCAAAGAGGTCATTATTAAGGGTGTCGGGAATCGTTGAAAACCAGCGATGGTGCATGAATGGATGCCCGTCACCTGTGGCTCACGGGTTCCCTGGGTACGGATTCGAGAGGATCGGCCTACGAAAACGAGCGGTGACGTAATCGGATATTATCACCGATGGCTAGAGAATCAAATAACCAAAAGACGGACGCTAAGTGATTGGGCGTCATTTCGGGCGAGTTCTAACCAAACGATACGAGCATGTTTGATACAAGCTGTCCGGTTACATCACAAAGCACATGTCAGAGAAACACAAGCCAACCTCGCAGGTCGAACATTTTACAATCTTCATTTCTTTAGAAAATTGGCTATCGCCGATAGAGCTGCGCCCTAACCCGATCGATCTCGCCGATTGCCCGAGGTCGCGGCCCTGACCCCGTCACCGCCGAGCGCTTTGCACCAAGCCCCGTAGATGCGCAACGGCCGCCCGATGCTTCTACGTTCAGCTTCAACCCCGCCGGCAAATCGGCCATATATTCTTCATGGACATCAATCTCGTTGGTAATCCGAACGAGATCGCACACACTGATCCCGCGGGCACGAAGTTGTTCAAGCTTGGCGGCCGGCTTGGTTTTTAGGCGGTCGAAGGCGGTTTTCGGGCTTCAATGGCGTCTTTGGTCGATTGATCGCAGCCGCCCGCGCCTCACTCTCACACCGATCGATGGCTCGCCGCCGGCTCGTTCGTATTTTAGCCGGTAAGCTTCCATGAAGGTCGCCGCGCGATGGCTTCGGCACAAGATTCGGCGCTGGTCTTGGATATCCTGACCGTGCGCGTATGGAGCCACGCCGACCACCTGCATCTAACGAGGCGTCCAAACCGTTGCCGATGTCGCCCAAAGTGGCCTTCGTGTTCTCACCGACGCCGCAAGCGCTTCGCCAAGCCGGAAGCCTCTCGAACTCCGACAAGTCGAAGTTGAGGAGATCGGCCACGCGCCGCGAAGAAAGAAAGGGTCGAGGCATAGCAAAATCAATGGCCGGGTCCGGCCGCCTTACCGTCGGCGCCGCTGCCGGGATTACGGCTCGGCTGGGTCGCTCCCACGGCCGCCCGGGCTTTTCCCCGCGCATCATCGCCGCGCCCCAACAAAGGCGTGCATTCACTCGCGTCGGGAGCGGCCGAGGAGGCGCGAAGCTGCCAAAAGGAAAACAGATTAGCACGAACCGATTGATTATTACGAACAAAGGGGTAAGAGTCGTACCGACGAGCAGACGAGGCACGACCGCCGCTTTTGAGCTACAAGGAACGGACAAGTCGATGTGTAAACATCGCAAGACCAGGAACAATGAAGTAAAAACTTACGGGAGGACGTCTCATCGGCGGGCTTGAGCCGGCGGAGCATCGGCTGGGGCGTTCACCGATTCAGACTCGAAGCCCCGGCTTCGATAGCCGTCTGGACGACTAATGGCACCTCTTCGTCGGCAGCAGCATTGAGGGACCGCTCGACGGCCGGATCCAGCGGAGGAGGACTCGTCGACCAAGGCGACCGATTCTATCTTTTCGCTCTTTGGGGCAGCAGCCGATGAACGTGGCGGTGGCGCCATTTTCCTTTCGGTGCGATCGGATGACGCACTCGCTCTCGCAATAGAGATGAGAGCTTGGCGCCCCACCGATGGTCGATGGAGCCAGCCCCCGTGTCCGTAACTCCCGTTTTGTATTCGATGGGGCGCCGAGTCGCTACCGTCGGCCGCTCCGTTTCGTTTCCCGCAAAGTCAAAGCACAAATGTTAAATCGGCCGGCACGGCCGGTGAACGAATCGTAGGAAGGGAATAATCAAGCGGTAAAAGCATACCGAGGGATCTCGCCCGCGGGAGCAGTCAATGTAGCAAGATGGTCGTTGGTGAAAATGTGGCGTCTAAGTTCCAACCACCATCGGTCATAAGCGGCGCTTCTCCTTGTCGCTGTGGTAATTCTCGCGGCATCGCCGAAGGGGGACCAGCTATGTTCAAGAAGCTGAGTTCATTATCGATCTTGGCCGACCGCTCCTCTGGTCTCGATCTTATCGGTGTAAAAGAAGCCGATGGGAAGTTGCCCGAGGCCAAATTGCCTCGCGGCTGATGCCGGGTAGTAAATTCATAACTCCGAGCCGTTGATCGGCCTTGATGGACCCTTGGCCGGCACGTAATGTGAGATAAACAGATGAAGAAACATTTTCTACACCTTGGACCGTTGGCTGAATTGAGGTCGCCCCATTTGAAATCGATCGACAGCTCGAAAGATCCTTGATCGGAGTAGAAGTACGTGCGGTTGTCACGGGATAACCCATCGTAGAAAGCCATGAACCAATCGCCAACAACTCAGCCCGATTGCCTTGAACCCGCATGGGCGGCCGCTTCCCCATAGTTGGTGCATCACCCGGTGGTGATTCGGCCGCTTCTTCGTCTACGATTGGCTCCAACCTTGGGAATCCGCATCCGCGGCAGCGGGCCGACCGGCTACGCTCTGGTGGCCAACACCAACCAAATTTGAAGGAACCACCGTGGTCCGCCTGTTGATCGGGCATTGGCGGCTATTTTTATGGCGGTTTGATGCAACATTTGATACGTGTAGCCGAGGAGGTATTTTCCCAATGCGAACTCGTCCCGTCGGCTAGGATTTCGCCATTATTTGCCAATTGGCGGTCGGCCCACAGCTCGATCCGCAGTAACACGAATTTCTCTAACCACATCATCGTAAAGGCAAGTGTATTCTTGGTGGCCGACTGCTCCATCTTTCATATTTTGGGCAATGAAGCCACTCCACCCACCGATGGCTTTGGTTTTAAACCGGTGTTGGCCTTTTCGGTTCAAGACGCATGGATTAGCCGATGATTCAATGTCCAGCCCGCTTGTCATATGCACATCGGCTAGTGTGATGGTCATCGGCCCTCGCCCGAAGAGGAAAGCATTAAAACTATCGTTCCAAAAGTAAGTCGAGCCGATAGGAGGGGTTCGTCCTTTTCCATATTGGCTATGGACAGCTTCTAAGCATTGGGCAAGTTTCCTTTCTTCCCATTGGGTGTACTTGGCCGATTGTATTCTCTTGTACCACTCGGTCCAAGCCGTGTCGGTGGACGGCCAAGCTTTGAAAGTCCCATTCCAAAGGGGAAAGAGATGGTTTGGCGTTGTTGAAGGGCATGCGGTTGGTTTCGCTGTGATCACGCGCTTGGTCTCGTGTCACCAATAGGCCCAAGGAAATATTTTCCTCTTGTGTTAAGTTGGGGATGAGTACTTGGTGAGAGAGGTGCTGCGATTCAAAGGAAGGGGAAAATACCGATCGTAGATGATGGTGTTTATAGTTTGGAATGAGAAAAGCATTAATTAGTAAGAATGCGGGATGAGGTGATATTGAAAGGTACCAAGCAAACGTCTGGTATAAAGGCGCATGGAGGAGCGAGTTGAGGGTAAGATTACAAAGTAAAAATAAAAAAATAGAAGGGAAATACCTGAGGAAATTCGTTCATGGCGGTGGCTGAGGCAGTTCCAGTGGCAGCGGCAGGTGAAGTTGCAGTCGCAGTAGGTGCGATGGTGGCCGGTGAGTTGGAAGTGCTGGAGGTCGCGGCGGAGGCCATCGGGAGGTCGGAGACGACGATGGGGCTCGAAGGATGTGGAAAATGTCGAACGCCGATGAAGTCACAAGAGAGAGAGAAGGGCAGGAGGTTTGTTTGAGAAGGAAGCCGAGTGCACGATGGGAGCGTGGGTGGCTCGCCCGAGGAAAGTGGATATTTAAAGGGCTCGTGGGGGAAGCCGAAACGATTCGGGCCGAGAAGGGAATAGGAGTTTGAGTAGATAAACAAATCCGCAACACTTTATGTTACGGACTTGGGGGCATGTGTTAACACCGGAATTTGGTAATAAGGTCCGTGAGTCCTAAGGAAGCAAGGTGGAATCAGAATCGGCCGAGGTCGGGGTTGTATCGGCTAAAAGAGTAATCGGCCGTGGCTGGTCGGCTGGAATGGGTTGAATGGAACAGCCGACGGTCGATTCCAAGTTTAAAAGAGATAAGACCGTATCCAATGCGTAAACTTGAAGATAAGTGGGATTCGGATGTTAATGGCGCGTTTTAAGATATTGCCACCTATGGATAAAGTCCTGAAATGACAGTTGTATCTGTAATTTAGGAGTTTGTTAAATTGTTAGTTGTAATGGATCTTGTTAGGGATAATATGATGTTTAGATAGAGTCTCAAGTTGTTACGTATATTCATATTTCGGGTATAAATAGGACCCGAGACCCTATGTATGAGAACAATTTTGAATCAATCTAATCTTCGGCGCATCGCCATCCTTTTCCTTTTGGACGAACACCCCGTTTGGCTTTGGGCCGCATCGTCTCGATCCCTGACTGTAAATGTTTGTCGTTAGTGGTGAGATTACTCGTTTCTAATGCTTCCATCGCAATGACACATTGGATTCAGTAGTTTTGCTACGTTATATATCATATAGTGCGTATGAATCAATCCGGTGTTTAGATCTATTTTGCGGTTGACTCATCTTGTCGAGGATGCGTAGTCACGATACTAGATCTAAAGGCTGGTTGGTTCGTATGCGTATCTACCATCTTACTGAGTGTAAATCGAAAGTGATAGATTGAACGCTTCTTTTGATACTCAATGCCGCATCAAGACCGAACTATTGAGTCGTCTTTAGAGTCGTTGGCAATGTATTCTTTTGGATTTACATTATCTCGGGGATAGCATCGGGTTTCAACGACCTTATCTCGTTTTTATGTGTTTCTTTCAATATGATTGTCATCGATCCGCCGTAGGGCTGTAATTATTGTATTTACTTATGCCCTTAATCTGGGAATGTTACGTTCGTGCGAGAATCATTGGAGCATCGGTCGATTTGATGATGGTTTCCTGGGTCGGCCGGTTTATTGATCTCGTATACTCGTTATTCTTCGTCATATTTGGGTTGGATGGCGATGATCGTCTTGACGTAGCCGATGCGCTTCTTGGCCGCTTGGTACAAATATGGCGGGAATAGCATGTGTACGATTATGGATTTCCCGCCGATACCGCGGGGTTTGACCTAACGCTTAACTGATACTTTCTTGTGTTTTCTCTTGTTGATTGGCGATCAAATCAATCGGCACGCTCTACACATTGTAGGCACTAGAAAGGACCGCACTAGAGTCAAGGATCTCCCGTGCCGGTGCGTGAGAGAGATTTCGTCACAAGCACTCTACCATAACTACCACGAACCGATGCCCTTTCGGTGACGAAGGATAAATTTGACCTATAAAATCAAAAGCCCAACCTTGGAACGGCCCCAACATTAGGATCTTCGTCTCCCGGGCACAAAGTTCCGAATTTACAATTAATTCGGCCTCCGAATCAAGTGTATCGTGCCCCACTTCTTGTTCAAACCCGCCTAACCGGCCATGCAATGCCTGGCCAAACCTCTACCTCTCACCGATCGACCGGCCACACAAAGCCGGTAAGACTCGCCGCACCTACGGCCGACTCAGCAGAGATGCCGGCCGATCGTCGCAGCCTATGACTTTGCCAATTTTGCCCAAAGAATTAAAATCAAGCACCACTTTTCCAAGATTGAAACTACTCCTTTTTGATATTATAGCCGATGCTGGTATATAAAATTATTGAACTAAAATTCCTTCCTTTTAGACATATAAAAATTATAACATGCAATTAATATGCCTAGAAGAATACTAATTCAAGAGGATTTTGAAACAATAATCATCAAGGCATCAAAACACTTAGCCACTTGAAGTATGATCAACAATGAATCACCAAAGTCATATGTCTCACATGCATGAATTCCAATAAACTACAAGTGTAAGTAATCGGCTTAAACATGTATGTAGAATATATAACAATGCCAATGTTCCTAAAGAAAACAACTCTAAAACAAATCATCACATTAACCATTGACATTAGCCTAATTACTAAGAAGCAAAATTTCATGATGCAATAATTACGAAATCTATATTTTCTATGGTGATTCATCAAAACATGCATGATTCGGCTTTTAATAAATATCAAAGACCAACGAGCCGAATCATACTTTAAATAAATTATATGCCAACTTGTCAATTTCACCACTAATTGACATTTGCAACATGTATGCATAATATCAATTTGACCAAAGAAACACACATGTGCTAGATAGCAAGCAATGTTCTAACATGGCATAGGCATACTATAATGATGCGATAAACCCATACCTTGCCTTAGCATTCAACAAACGCGGCTCAAAGATGTGATGTTGTATCCATCGTCGTTCATCTTTCTTGATTTCTTCATGAGCATATTAATGTCTTGGCCCCCAAGAAAAATCAGCTTTCTTGATTGCACGATTCCGAAGGCAAGATAAATGCCAAAGTAGCATCCATAGCAACATATGGAGGAGAGTTTTCTCTAATGACCGACGATTCTTCTCTCTTCAAATCGGATTTACTACTACTCGAGAAATCACCGATCTCTTAGCTTTTACTTTCTTGGGTCTCCACACTTACTTTTGTGTTGTTCGAGGCTTCAAATCATCACATGTCTTGTTCTCCTCATCTTTGGCCTTCTTTTCTTTTTGACCTATGGCTCAAGACATTGTAGCCTCTTCTTTTGAGAGCGAGATAAGCCGGAAGATATCCACTTCTACGTGGTTATTTTCTAGGAGCCAAGCAATGATTTTTGATATTTGTGGTCGGCGTAAGCTCCCGTGTTGCCCTCATTCTTCCCACTCATCTCGGATGCCTCCCTGGCCGACCGGCCTCCGGGCCTAGCCGACCGGCACCATGCCGTCGCTAGACCGGCCCGATGGTCCGGTCATACCGAGTAGTAGGTGGCGGTTAGACCGCTCAATCGCCTCTGTTAGACCACCATTGTTGGCACACGATGTCGGCTTCGGTCTTCTCTCGCTTGTAGCCCCTTTGTCGCATCTCCGTAGGTACTTGAACATCTTGAAACTTCTCCTTGATAATAACGACCTCCTGAGCTTTGGCTTCTTTTCTCACCCACACCTTCTTCATCTTGTTCGCCTTTGATCTACCGGACCGATTCTTTCGTGAGAAATGGTCTTGTCTTGATTTAGATGAATGACTTGTTATTGACCTAGGTGATTCCTTCCATTCTTGATGAAACCGCATAGGTGGTTGGGGCATCCACGACATATAATACATAAAAGGATAACCGTATAGTGATATTGGATATGAATACCATGGCATCACAACCGGAGGTTTGTATGGAGTTGATATTGTTGATGGTTCCGATTGCTTTGGCGTTTGACCAAATCTCTTTCTAGAAAGAGATCTTGATCTTTTGTATCACTAGTACGATTATCAAATCATTGACCAGCTAATCCTTTCTTGTACTTAGCCATAAGCATCTCAAAAGTGAGCTTCGGCTTTTTAGTCTTTATAGAACTAGATTACTCATCTTTTGTAACTTACGATCTTCGGCCTTAGCATTATTGATCCTAATTATCTCGGCCGAGGATCCCTAATAATAACATTTTTCACTCTTGTAGATTCGGCTTGGCTAGACCGAATCAACACTTTCTTGTCGTCAAAATCAATAGGAACAACAGGTGGAAAATCATGAATATAACCAAAATAGTATCACAATTGACCGATGATTTATCAATCGGTCTTTGCTTCATCAAGCTCTCATCTTTAAAATAATCATGAAACTCATGCTCCATTTGTGACCATGTAGAAATTGAATTAGGAGCAAGTAAACTAAACTATGTAGATGCAAAGTTTGACAAAGAAAGAGGAAACAACTTTAACTTAAGCAAATCATCATTACCGGCCTTACTACATTGATCAATAAAATGGTCGATATGCTCCGTTGTTGTTCTAGCATCCTCACCTATGAATTTTGTGAAGTTGGGCACCTCATATCCCTTGCGGGTATGGGACCAAATCTATATGTTCTGGATACGGCCTTTCACATGTATGCAATGTTGCTTTAAACTATATTTCATCACTACCAAAGAAGACATTGTCACTATCTTTTCCCACATTCACATGACCGATCCAGAACTCGATCTTAGGTAACAATACTATTTCACTATCGCTCGTGATACAATCCGAACCATCATTTAGTTCGGCTATATTTTCAATGATGTCAATATCTAAGCTAGCAACATAATTCGAACCAATACTTGGTTCAGCTATACATGCATCGTTGTCCAAACTAGTAACACAATCCGAACCATCACTTGGTTCGGCCATGCATGTTATTCTATCTTTGTTCAAAGTAGTAACACAATCCGAACCAACGCTTGGTTCGGCCATTTTGGTTATTGCATTGTCATCCAAACTAGCATTTAAGCTATTATCATCCACTCGGCTTTCCCGAGCGAGCTTCATGCAACACATGATCAATATAAAGAAATATTTGGCCATTCAATCTATCTTTAATAGAATCAAGCAATCCATTATATGCAATGTTTGCCAAATCTTTTGAGTTGTGTTCAAACTAAAATATTGGTTTTTAGCATCTTTAAACCTTTTGATATAATCAATGATGATTCATCGTGTTCTTACCTAACCGATGTTAAATTAGACAACCTAAGCTCGTTTCACCAAGATAAAAGTAATCATGAAATTGTTGTTCTAATTGAGCCCAAGTATGAATAGAAGTAAACCATGTAAAAGCAAAGTACTGCACAAAGACAAAGAAAACAAACGTAATTTGAGAACATCATTGGTACTAGCTTCACCACATTGTGCAAGAAATTGGCCTATGTGTTTCATGTAGTCCTATTATCCTCACCACTAAATTTAGTGAACTCAAGAACTCTATAACCACGAGGATATGGGATATTATCAAAATAATCGGATATGGTTTTTGGTAAATATTAGCACGATTCCTTGGCTCAATTCCAAATGATTCCCTAATGATGTTTTTAATTTGCTTTTCCATATTCTCGACCTTGGTTGTGGATTTGGTGGCCTAGGAATAGGTGGTTGTGGCGCACAATACGATTATACTAGCCATAATGTGTGTTTTGTGCCAAGCCATCTACTTGATAATTTTGTACTAGCTCATAGCAACTCGTTGGCACAAATAGCATGGGTATGTGGAATAACATGACTAAAAGATTAATGTGCGATGAATAATAATTAAAATCAAGACGCTAGTCGTGGTGTGAAAACTGGCAAAATTTCTAGGGAACCGCCTCGACCGGCTATAGATGGTTCGGTTTGACCGGCCAAGCACTCTGGCTCGCCGCCCATGGTCCTGGTCTAACCGATGGCCAATGGTGCGGTCCGACGGCCGCAGTGAGGCCCGATCCGGCCAGATAGGGCACGGCCTAACCGGCTATGGTGGGCATGGTCGACTCAAGATAGAGTGCGGTCCGACCGCATCATGCGCGGCCCGACCGTTGGCTATATTTTTTGTATAACCGATTCCTGGAGAATCGACGTGTAAATGCTTATTGATCCATCCATAGCATTATAGGTACGTTGTATAGATGCAAAACTAGAAGTAGTATTGTATTGTTGATAACTGGCTATTTTAGAGCCAATTTTCTTAATAGCCTTATCAAAATTAGTTTTGAAAGCAGTTTCTATTATATCATGATTTTTATCAATATAAGCGCTAAAAGATACATCTACACATTGATCAATATGTTTTCGAATAGCAATAGATGGTTCGGGCGGATTGAAGGTTACTAGGAGGAGGTTCAGCTTGAGAACCACACCTTGAGAGGTCCAGATGCATGATCTCATCGCATCTCCTCTCGTTATTGCCTTTATTCGCTCCTCTATGACTTGATGTTGCTCCTCATCAAGATCATCCAATGAGATGTGGATGACATTGGATGGATCCACCACCAATGTGATCTCGTCGATCTCGTCCCGCTCGTCATGGTTGATGAATAAATTCCCAAATTAATTTTGGCCATATAGCTCATAACCGAAAATTGGTCCCGAATGGAGTCGCCAAGAATCGTGTTGGCAACTTTTTTGGCAAGAAGATAAACACGATCGAAACACCTAAACGCCTTGCGGTGATATGGAGTCGTCAACCACCTCGATGTAGCAAAAACTAAACCAAGATAGATTTTGTAGATTAAACCGGCTAGCGAAGCCGATTTGAATAGAACGATGGATAAATACCGTTTCATGGGCAAATGAAAGGTTTTTAGGACAAATTTACAAAGAGATGTTGCACTCTCGCAATGACGACTTTGACGATTTACAACGCAAATCGATAAAGATTGACTAAATTAAGGTAAAGTAGAAAACATGGCTGAAAATTAAAAGTAAAAGTAAAGGAACGATTCAATTGTAAAGATGGGGGATAGATTGTGTTGTGTCTCCAATTGAACCTGTTGACTCTTAAATGAGGTTGGTCTCGCCTCCCACAGTCCTCTCACACGTCCAATTCAAAGTAGATACCTTAGAAAACCCGAGACATACCTTTCAAGCAAGGAAACCCGAGCATCATGAAAATCGACTTGGTTCGAACTCGCGGCCGATCGCCAGGCCGCCGGCCCGCCCAATACATGATGGTCGACCGCTCTCAAAAACCGACGATTTTCTAAATATTGATAATTCTTTTTATTTTAACCTTAGAAGTCAATTTTTACTGTAAACAGCCTCCTCGTCAAATCTCAAGTAGTGCAGTTCTACTCCTCGACATTGGCTGAACATGAGACGTCACCGCGACTGCATCGACCAAATGAATATAGCATCGAACCCAAAAGCAGGCAATTATTTCCTGGTGGCACCTATTCCCAACTAGTGTATACGGTGTATCCGTTTGTGGATATGCTATGGAATATCCGAGGAGCAAGCTGATGATGGTGGGGAGTGAAGTAGCAAAGACAACCGAGAACGCTCACGGTCGCGTGCCCGACGGATAAGAAAAAAATTCAGATCCTCTCCCAACCACCCGCCTCACACTCGTGAATCTCTTTCTCTTTTCTCTCCCTCTCTCTCCTTTCTAATTTCTCCTTTCTCTCACTCTCCCACGCTGGTCTTGTGGCAGCCGACGGACAAAACGGCGTCGACGAGGCGGCTGCCGCCTTTGCCGCGAGCAGTTGGGGCATCCTCCCATGCGGCTCTCCAGCAGGGTCTTTCGGCGCAGTTTAACTTCGGGAGTTGCAAAAAGACGATGGGCCTCACCCATAGATCTAGAGGTAGCGCTGCTTCCAATCGTCTAAGCAGCAACGATGACGGGCCGAGACAGGGCAGTGGTGGCTTCCTCTTCGGTGAAGATAGAATAACCCACAGTGCGTGACGTGGATCTGCAGCTGAGATCGAAGGAGGTGTCGGTAGTCACCGAATAAGAGGGAGAAACCAGTCCTAAACTGGTAAAATTTGTGATTATTTCGATGTTTCATTTAACGTATCTTGATGTTTCTTGAAATAGTATCATAGTGTTTCACTATGTGTATTTTTATGTTGTTTCATAGTTTGCCTTCGGTTCTTGCATATATGTGAGTGAATGTTTCAGTGCTTGAAGTTTGAAGTTTGATGTTTCATTAGCGAAGAACGAGATGTTTCAATCTCTTATCCAACTTTGTTTCACCACTTCTATATATTGAAACATCTTTTGCCTTAGTGCTGAAACATTTTTCCTATTAGAGGTGAAACAGCCCCCGTTTTTTTTTTTCAAAAAATCGGATGCCCAATTTGTAGTTTCGTCCTTATACAACGCCTTTTCCAGCATATACGTGGGCGGTAGTTAATGCTATCTCTTTTTAAATTCTAGTGCATTCTACTCTCCTTTTAAGGCCACCTCTGATTCAAATAAAAAGATTGGAATTTCATAGAATTCTCGTTATATATATTTTTTTTATACAATATTAAATTCTATAAATTTTGTCTGTAATGTCTCAACCTATACATGTTTTTGAAGGAATTTTAATACAAGTGAGGTCCAGTTGGCAAAACCACATGAACTCGAACCCGATAGGAAGAAGACATGGGATTCAGGATCACTATAGACATGCTTGCTTCTGTTGCTGCACAACAGGTAGCATGGACTGCTCATAAAGAGCAGGCCATATGTGTTGTGGAGTCAGCAAGATTACTGATGCTTCTCATGCCTATACATGTGATTGGTGTAAATTGGCGACTGAGATGGTTAGATAAGTTGTCGAAACGAAAACTAATTAACCTAGCTCTCGCGCGCATAGTATCATTAGGAAAGGAGCAAAATGAAGTTAATTCCCGTGGAAAATACGTGGCGAGTACGTGTTCATGTAACCGTCCAAAAATCCGCGTTCCTCTTCTATCGGCTTGTGCAATCACGTAAGTGTAGTCTTGCACTGATAAAATTTAAGTCTACTTCATCTTTCCATCCTCATGTGAATGACCAAAGTATAAATAGAAATGCTGACACACATCATGGGGCTCCCTTTGGGTATGTTAAGGTGGGTGTTGGGCTTATAGCTTAGCCCGTACGCCATTCACCTTTGCATACTTATGGCCCGTCGTAAGCTATGAACTTGATCAATGGTAAATTTCCAATGCAGCTGACTGACATGTCACATGTGGCATGCAGACTGCCTTTCAGCGGGGCAAGCATGATAACAATACCATGAGATCATTAACCAAGATAGCTGTTTTTTATATTACTTCCTCCATTTCAAAATAAGTAAGTTAGATATTTTCACAATATAATACAATTAAATAGCACCCATGTCCATTAAATTATTATTATTTAAAATTTTCACTCTCATTATCTACATACATATTATACAAATAAAAATATGGTAATAATTATTTTTCTTTGTAAACTTATATTTTAAAATGAAAAGAGTATTATCGAGTCGGATAAGTTGTTTTAAATTTTATTCAACCCTACATGTAAAGATGCATGTTATGATTGCTATCGAGGAAACAGGACATATCCGGTGATAAAAGCCTAAGTGTTGAAATTTGTAAAAATTATATCTAAAAGTTTTATAAATTTATAAAAATTATAGATATAGGTGTAGTATGAAATATATTTTTACCAACTCTCAAGTGCAAACTAAACTTTAAACTTTATATGAATTGAACAACCAAAGATATCATCTTGTTGTTAAAACTTTCAAATGAAAAGAGTATTATGGAGTCGGATAAGTTGTTTGAAATTTTATTCAACCCTACATGTAAAGATGCATGCTATGATTGCTATCGAGGAAACAGGACATATCCGGTGATAAAAGCCTAAGTGTTGAAATTCGTAAAAATCATATCTAAAAGTTTTATAAATTTATTAAAAATATAGATATAGGTGTAGTATGTAGGATCGAATACCCAATGAAAAGCCAACAAGAGAGGGGTGAATGGTTGAGTAACCAAAAACAAATCTTAGCGGAAATTAGATTTACCCTCTGTTTCAAGCCGGTCCGACCGCAGATGTCGCGCCGGCCCGACCGTGTTGTCTCAGCCTGGCCCGACCGCCAAGTACACTCCGGCTCGACCGCCTAGCCGATCGCTTCGCCGATTGCTCGATGTAGCCGATGCCGATGAAGTCCGATGCCCACCGGTCCGACCGCCGATGTGCTTGCGGTCTAACCGGAGAAAGAAGGGTCCGACCGTAGTGGATCTTGCGGTCTGACCGGACAGTAGATTCGGTTCAACCGTCAATGAGGCCGCCGCACCGAGGGAAATTGCCACATAAAAAATTTTACAAATAGATTGAACTTTATTGAATCTCTCTGTGTTTACAAAGTACATGCAAAACACTCCTCACAAAATCTCAAGCTAAACATGAAACCCTAACTCGAAAACTCTCTAAAACTTGAACTCAAAGCGATACTGAGAGGCCACGCCTCCCGTCACTATTTATACCCAAGATCCACAGCCAAGAGCCACGAATCCTACTCATACAAGAAGTCCTAATCCACTAGGAAACCTTCCCGTACAAGAAACGAACTATACATAAAACAACCGTAACAATCTCGGTCTTCCCAAAACCGAAATTCCGCTTTCCATACGCAACAATATCTCCATTGTATGCCATATGGAAACTTCACCAATTATTTGTATCAATCTCTACTCTTCAGCATCCCGCATGATCCGATCTTGGATGTCACCTTATCTCCAAGTTGACTCCAACTCAATCACCGGCAACACTTTCCCGAGGCGTAAAGAGTACATGCACACAATTAAACAAAGAATACCATATCCGAGCACAAGCTATCTAAACTTGACTCATTGTTAGCATAAACAACCAGACACATGCATAGGAACACGAAACTTCCATGTATATGCAAGGAAACAAACCGAAACTAAAACCGAATCAAAATCGGCAACCGGCCGGATGCTCGGCTGGCCTCGATCGCAGTAATCGCCCGGTTTGACCGCCTGCACACCTCCTCGGCCGACCGCGTAACAAACATGGTCGACCGGTAGGCACCGAATGAACACTGCTCATTGTCTAAAAACTCAACTATTTCCAAAACCAAATTTTCAATAATCTCCAAAGATCAAAACACACAAACCAATAACCACAAGTGACCAATTGTTCATCATCCAATGAAGAATCAAACACACTTTGATTTTACAATCTCCCCTTGATGAACACATTGGCAAACAAATGAAAAGTGTTGTTTTGGTGTTTGGAAAATTAAAAATAAAAATGGTAAAAAGCATTTGAGTGCTCAAAAATCAAAGAAAATTTCTCCCCTTTTGAAAAGAAAGAAAATCCTTTGACCCCAAAAAAATCTTTGTGCTTTAAAAAACTTGCACTTTTGTTCTCCCATGCAAATGTTCTCCCAAACAACATTATTTTCTCCCTTTTGACAATGAATTCATCAAGCATAGGAATTATGTTTATGAATATTCAAGAGCTTAGTACATACATAGAGCAAGTCATGTCATGTGTTGCAATAATAAAAAGATATACTAATCAATTAGATAGCAATATGCACTAGAGTATAATCATGAATCTAATATTTTATAAGTAAGATCAACAATGCAATAAAAATTCATGAATTCAAATGATTTATAATGCAACATCTTTACAAGCACATAGGTTGAAAAATAACCCCAAATATATATACCTATTGCAATCTTTATTCTTTCTCAAATTTACCTTTTTGCACATATAATTCAAGAGAAAGGTTTTTCATATTGATTTGAGCCATATTTGTTGCTCATATTTTGTCTCTCAATTATTCCGAGTACGTCCTTGTTGTCAAGACTGTTTCCAAGGATTCGGTACTCATTATTTTTGCTCACATCGAATACGTCCTTATCATCAAGATCTGTTTTCAAGGATTCGGTATTCATTTTTTCTCTCATAGATAATATTTTATTCTCTTTTTACAATGAGCAATTTTAAAGTAATTTGAGGAATAATAATTCAACATAATATATATAAGCATTTATAATCCAACATAAGCACTAGTATCAACATTGCATATTTCTTTAATTCAAGTGTAATATTAAAGTGTCATGCATTATTTCACTTAACTTTAAAATCTAGATCACATAAAAATGCTAGAATACATATAAGTTATGCTAGAGACAAATAAACCTTCATAATATTGCTAGCATGCACATGAACAACAAAATGTATGGATAAAGCTCTATTTTTCAATTTATTTTTAATCATGTAGCTTGATAAAACAAAGAGTACAAAAAGGATGAATAATTCCCAATTCCCTCGAAGAAAAGCAAAGCGAGAAAAATCCAATGGTTTTGTGAAAATATCAGCAAGTTGTAATTTTGTGTCCAAAAATTTTAATTCAACATCTTTCTTCTCAACATGGTCTCGCAAGAAATGAAAACGAATATCAATGTGTTTGGTGCGTGAGTGTTGAACAAGATTCTTAGCAATGTTAATGGCACTTATATTATCATAATAAAGAGGCACATTTTCAAAAACAAGTCCATAATCTTTCAAAGTATAAATCAGCCAAAGAATCGTGGAACAACAACTTGCAAAGAACATATTCGATTCAGCAAGGATTGAGCTACACTAGATCTGTTTCCTAGAAGACCATGCAATCAATGAAGTTTCAAGAAAATGGCATGTTCCACTAGTACTTTTTCTATCAATTCTATAACCCGCAAAATCAGCATCCGAATAACCACTTAAGCAAATAGAAGATGAAGTAGAATACCAAATGCCAAACTCAAGTGTATGACTCAAATACCTCATGATGCGCTTGACCGCTTGACGATGTGAAGCACGAGGAGAAGCTTGAAAGCGTGCACACAAACGCACAAAGAACCGTATGTCCGGTCTTGAAGCGCTTAGATACAACAAAGATCCAATCATGCTTCTATACTCCTTTTGATCCACAAACTTCACTATCTTCATCGGATCAAGAATAGCAGAGATCCAATGGGTGTAGAGATTGGCTTGTAGCTCTCCATCTTGAACTCCGCGCAAAAGATCTTTGGTGTACTTTGTTTGATGGACAAACGTACCTTGAGGTGTTTGCTTAATTTGCAATCCCAAAAAGTACGACAGCTCACCCATCATGCTCATCTCAAATTCCCCGCGCATAGTCTCGGCAAATTCTACAACCAAAGAGTGAGTTGAACAACCAAAGATGATATCATCAACATAAATCGAACGAAAAGTTGATTTTCACCATGCTTAAGAATAAAAAGCGTTTTATCAATTTTCCCATTTGAAAACTTTTTTCAAGCAAAAAGTTCTTAAGTCTATCATACCATGCTCTAGGTGCTTGTTTCAAACCATATAAAGCTTTTGACAATTTAAAAACATGGTTGGGAAAATCAGATTTTCAAAACCCGTGGTTGTTTAACATAAACTTCCTCCCGTATAAACCATTAAGAAAAGAACTTTTAACATCCATTTGAAACAATTTAAAACCTTTGGAAGCGTAAAAGCTAACAAAAGCCTAATTGCTTCAATCCTAGCAACAGAGCAAAAGTTTCATCAAAATCCAAACCTCCACCTCGAATAAAACCCCGAGCAACAAGCCTAGCCTTATTTCGAACAATCAAACCATCCTCATTTTGTTTGTTTTTGAAAACCCACTTGGTTCCAATAATATTATGTCCAGGAGGTTCAACTAAAGACCAAACTTTGTTTCTTTCAAAATTTTCAAGTTCTTCATGCATGGCGTTAATCCATGATTCGTCGCTTAATGCATGAGTAACATCTTTGGGTTCAAAAGAAGCAACAAAAGCAGAATTTGCAAAATCATGCACAGTTACCTTAGATCTCGTCGTCCACTCATGTAAGTTACCTATTATTTGTACCGGCGGATGTTGTCGCTGAATGTGCAAAGGTGCAGTGATCTCGAAGTTGATTCATGTTCTGTTCAAGACTCGGTAGTGGTCCTCGATGAATCCTCATGATTGGAATCGATGGAGTCCAGCGGCGGCCCTCGCCGGCTCGACGGGCCTTGGCCGGCTCGACCGGACGGGCTCTACCGGTCGACCGACGGCATCTGGCCGGTTTGACCGGGCAGGTCGACCTCGTCGTCGTCGTCGTCACTTTCGTCTTCAAAGATTCGACCATACTCCCCTTGAGCCTGTGGCAGTGTACCTGAAATATCTGGTCTAGTACTGGACTAGCCTCATCAAAAGTGACTTCACAAGTCTCGACAATTTTGTTAGTTTCTAAAACAAGTACACGATAGCCACGAGTGTGTGCGGGGTAACCAAGAAATAAACCATCGCTTGAACGTGATTCAAACTTGTCCAAATTTCCGATTTTAACACAAAGCACTTGCAACCAAAAACACGCAAATGTGAAACTTTGGGCTGACGACCAAAACAAAGCTCATAAGGAGTTTTGCCAAGTTTAGAATGCAAGAAAATGCGATTAGAAACATAGCAAGCAGTGTTAATAGCTTCGGCCCAAAATTTTCTAGGTGTGTGATATTCATCTAGCATTGTCCTAGCCATTTCAACTAAAGAACATTTTTTTCTTTCAACAACACGAGGAGAAGAAAATTGATGTTCAATTCCTTTTTCAACACAAAATTGTTCAAAAGAAGCATTTTTAAATTCACCACCATTATCACTTTTAATTGTTTTCAAAGAACTCGGGAGCACACGGCACGGATGCGACGGCGATCGTTGACGCGGCACACGGCACGGCGTGGCCGACGCCGGCATAGTGCAACGCGTCGAATCGGCTGACGCAGGCATGCGAAATCAGCTGTCACTGGGTGGCGAGGCTACAGTGGTGGCGACGCGACGACTCGGCGTGGCTCAGCATGGGGCAGTACGGCGTGTTGACGCCGGTGCGCACGCGGTACGTGCGTGCATATGACAGCGTGGGCGTGCGACGTGCGTGATAGGATCGGCTGATGTGGTGCACAGGTGCGGATGTGATAGCAATGTTGACTCGAGGGTGTGCGGGTACGCGCGCACGTACGACGGCGTGGGCAGCGTTGACTCGGATGTGGGCGACGCCGGCGGCGCGACACTATCGGCCGTGGCACTATCGGCCGTGGCGGCTTCATCGGCGCCGCCGATGCCGCTGGCCGTGGCCGATGCTAGCAGCCTACGGCAACACTATTGGCTTTCCATGTTCAAATGGCTACTATTTGATTATAACACGCAACAAGACTCATAAATAAGAAGCAATAAGATCCAAATGAAAGCAATAATGCAAAAGTTTTTGCGAATTCCAAATTTTAGGTTTCGATTTATAAGTTTTGATTTTCGTGGTGTTACAAAAGGGGGTTATGAACCGGACAATAGTGGGTTTCTCCAAGAGGCCAATTCGCACAATTTGCCTCACCTACAAATGTTTATACTGGTAGTTATCGTCTTGCTTAAAAAATTAATGTAGTACATCCAACCTTGGTCACAGGCTCTAACATTTAACTAAAAAGGACTGGTTTAGGGTCGTTTGATACGGTTCCGGATTGTTGGATGAACGGAGAAATGGGTAGAAACGTTTCTAGTGATTCACGGTGATTCTCTGAGAAACATTTCTTCCGTAAACCGGTGAAACTACCTAAAGGGGGTTTCTCATTTCTTACTTAAAAACAAGAAACATTTCTGCTGATTTTTCAAAAAATGTTTCTCGTTTTTAACCGTTCGGTACAAATACTTGAAGAATACACTGAATTGGAACTCGTAGCCCAAAACGGGCCCTTAATAAGGACTGCTTTTACGTTGGCCTGTACTGATAGTTATAGCATAGTATTATCACCATTAGAAACTTTATATGCTACTATAAGGAGTTTTAGTTTTTTCTAGTAAACATTTTTAAGTTTTATCATGTTTTTAGAAAACTTAGCAACATCTACAACACACAATTAGTTTAATTAAAAGTAACATTTAATTTAATATATTCTAGTAATTTGTTTGTGTTGGTTTGAAAATGTTTTTAACTTTTTATGTAAACTTGATCAAACTTAAAATGTTCAAAAAATAATTAAAATGACATATAATATGAATTATAATATGAAACGGAGGGAGTAGAAAACTATCTTCTATTACAGGTATTCCCATTCCATATCTTATAGGCGAGCATTGAACTCCAAAGGATTGCTTTTTCGTTGGTTTATATCATCTATCTATTATATAAGGAAAGTCCATTAAACTTTCTATAAATACTCATAAATCAAGTTATGTAGCATCCTACAAATGCTCCTAAACTACCAATTAAAAAGTTCTTAAAACCTAAGGAAAAAACAAAATATCCAACCATTAAATTATTAACTAGGAAGGTAACAAGCGTACATATGTGGACACCTTATTTCATATTGCTTGTATTTTTTATTATGATTGTTTATGTGTGGGTGATATTTTTCTAAATATTATTTGACTCCATTTTAAACATGTATACGTTATTATTTTGTTTGGGTTTTGGCTATGATTTTCCGATAGTTATACTTATAACATATAAATTTTAGACTAAAATTACTTGAAACCGTGCAAGTGTTTATTAGCACGGAAACCGTAATAGGTGATGGCTCATAGGTGCCAGTTCATATTAACTATTTTCCACCTTTACGAGATAAAAGAATTGAAAACCGGTGCCTTTAGAAACCAATATATGTCGGTTCTGGAAAAAGGTACATATACTATTAGTATCGGCTTCTAAAAAATCAACACCTATGCTACTAATTGTTGGTGCCTTCTTTAAAAATCAACACCTATAATTAAAAAAATAAAAAGTCAGCCCATCAAGCTGGCTGTCATCCTTATCTATTCATGGAGCCGCCGGTGTCCCCATCTCGAGCCCCATCCACTTCTTCTTCCTAGTCGTCCTCCTCCTCCCATTCCACCTCAGCCGTCTCCTCCTTCTTCCGTGTCACGCCTAGAAATTTAGCCAAATTTGCAGACTATTTTGTATATTAAATCTTTGTCCAGGAATCAGCCAAGGTACACAAAACAACAAATTAATATATAGATCCAAACATAAATTATGCGTAAAATACTAACAAAAGAGATACTTAGTCCTCACACTCAAAAGAAAGCAAGAAGAATGAAAAAGACGATTCTAGGCGGGGCTTTAGCTCCACTCCACAGGCAAAATTCAATTGGGGTCTAAGCCTTGGTCCTCTAACACCGTCTTCAGCTCAGAAGCACTGCACTTCTAAAAGAAGGAATAATAGTAAGGTTAAGTACAACCATCGTACTCAACAAGTCACACTAAGGATGAAGACGTGCAAGGGAAGACAAAGAGAGGCTTGAGGCTATTTGCATAAAGGCATTTGTAAACGTTTATAGTTTAAAACGGAAAAACCTTTGATTAATTAAGTCAATGTTAATTCTCCACCGAACAACGCTACACCACGTTGAACAGCCCAACCAATCCACCTAAACTAAACCAGCTCCATTAGGTCAAATTATTAAGGTGGGACTAATCACAATGAATTTGGTCAATCTTCCATAACCGTGGGCACGACTATTCGAATAGTTTTAACTCTGGCAGAGGTGTACAACTGTACCCACAAGACATGGTTCCACACATGTTGCCATGTGCCAAAATACCACCATGGTACTGCAAGAGGGGAAATCGTGACAAAGCCCTTCGCATAACCCTCCCTGACCAAGCAATACCACACTACAGGTTTTGCCCCTACTCCTAAATCCAGGGTAGGCAGTCCCTCTTGTTCCTAGGTGAATCCTGAAGCCGCATAGACCTCTTGTGCCCTGTCCATCCAAACTCCATTACGCCCACCCTTGCCTGGGTACGTCGGCCAGGGAAAAGCTACACTACAAGTCCAACAATTGATCATTCTTGATTGTGGTAAGTATGGTAAGTCTTCCAGGGTTTCCCACAAACCGGTCCTTAATTGCCATAGGTGCAACAAGCAAAACCATGCACCCATAGCACACCATTAAGTCACATTTTAGTTAGGAGTTATGACTACTGAAATATGGCCAGATGTTTCGAGCTCGTAGCTCATCAGATACCTAATTTATCCAATTTGGCGTTCGGATGAATTAGGTATGAATTTTAGAAGTTTTGGGCCATCTCAATGGATTTTTGGAACTAATACGAGTTATTGCGCAATTATTATTTAATTTCTCAAAGTAATATGTATCCGCCGACATCGCTAAGGGACGGTGCCGACATGCGAGCCCCACGAGTCGCGGCGAGAGGCGCCCACCATGGACCATGTCCATGAAGGCAAGGACGCGGCACACCACGTGGCAAACATGTGGCGGGAAGGGCAAGGAGGTGCGACGAGGCACACACGTGGGAGCCGACGGGTGACCAATGTGGCGCGGACGTGGATGGGAAGGAGGAGCCGAACCGGACTTTTCAAGATAGCCCTGGAAGGAAAGGTGGACTTTGGTGATGGAGAAGGCCTATGGGCGGATGGCCCAAAGAGGGGAAGGAGGAAGACGGAGCCAAAGGGAGGCAAATCCGACTTTGCACAAACAAGGGGCGGTCTGGGTAGAGGAAATAGGGAGGAAAGAGAAAAAGGAGGACCGAAGGGAGGTGAAATAGACTTTTGTGTGAGGAGGGGCAAATGGGTCGCACGGGGAGAGGGCGGCCCTGGGAGGGTAATGCGCCGGCCTCAAGGCCGGTCCAATTGCACGGTTGAGCCCAACGGGATCGACGAACCAGCCCGGATTGGCACACCAACGACGGTGCCAAGGGTTACGCGGAGGCTACGCTAGCCGAAAAACAAAACTTTTACCGCGCAAACCAGAACACTTGCAAGTAAGGGCCGATAGATCGTTACCGATTGGAGTAGAGTGCAGCGAATAGCCAATCGTGGCAATCCGATCCTGCAACTGTAGCCGATTCCCTGAGATGCCGATTCGCCAATCGCCCGATTCGAGTCGTCCGCCGCGTTCTCACGCCTCGCTCCGATGCGCCCGACCGCAGCCGATTCCACCACGCCAATCGCTCCGATTGCGCCGATCCGAAGCCGATCAACAACGCGCAACGAGCAGCGCCTCTACCGTATCCACACGTCCGGGGACAGACGCCGAACACCCTAGCACGCGATGCAAGGCTAGGGTTTGGCTCGAAAGTGGGAGGGTTTCCGTGGAGATTGATCTCGGCGACTTCGTAGCACGCGATGCAATTGACGTGTCGCAGCCTCTCCACCCCTCCCTCCTTTATATAGAGTTGGTCGACTAGGACTCGGTGGCCGATCGGACTCTATTTTGAATCGGATCCTATCCGAATCTCACGCAGTTGGCCGCCCATACGTCGTAAGCCCATAGGACTCTATCCGATCGGATCCCTATCCGATCGAGCCGTATCCGAGTCCAACTCGAATGCCCGTTCTTATCCCCTTAAGCGTGCGACCCCGTAGGTTCGGTATACTCGGTTCGGCTATAGTCTAACTTAGCCGATCGTCGGCTCGAGTCCAACTCACCGACCACACACGCGGCGCCTAGCAAGCACATATTGACACCATAGTATACAAGAATAATATCGGCTCGAACCTGTAATGTGTACACAAATCCCTTTGCCTCACGATACCGCTTAAGCTATAGGCAAGATGTGTGCCATCCCTTCAATAGCTTAACCATTCACTCGAACCGTATTGATTATCCGTCCGTTGATTGACTCCTCAATCAACTTAGCATGGCCATGCATTTCCATAATCCATTACCTCGAGAGGCCCGTAGATATCTCTCCAAAGGAGGGGCAAATTCCATCTTGATCACTCACATCCCACTCCATGTTTCATAGCAAACCCGAAAACTACCTTTATAACTACCCGCACGGAATAGCGTTTGGTAGTCCCAAAGTAGGCTACCGCACATGTTGGAATCCATGGTGATCTCGTGTCTAAGGACTTTGTACCAACACTACCCGAGACCAACTAATGGCACATTAATTCCCGCAGTGTCTCATGGTGGGTCTATCCAACAATGTGTTCTCCAACACATGTGTCCATGTTTATTGATTTGGTATCTTCATACCCATGATCTATGAGACATGATCATCAATCAATAAACATGCCGATCTTAGAATCATATTTGTTCCAACAATATGACATATGATCGTGGATCGTTTAGAAATAGATTCATACATATAGAGTCTCATAAATAAGTCACGTACTTATTGATCAATACAAGATGTCTATTTCATGGAACTGAATAACACTTTATTCATAAATACATAAACATTGACGTGATATCCAACATCTCCATGTTGCCTCTAGGGCATATCACTAACAATCTCCCACTTGCACTAGAGTCAATCATGTAAGTATACCCATTGCTCTTGTGTGCGCCTCATGCTTCACTGAGGGAGAGGTTTTGTCGCGGATCGGCTATGTTGAGATCCGTGTGCACTTTGCATATCTTGACATCACCTCTCGTCCACTATCTCGCGGATGAGATAATATCGCCGAAGTATGTGTTTGGACTTCGATGTGACCTCGGCTCCTTGGCTTGCGCAATGGCTCCACTATTGTCACAATAGAGAGACATTGGACCGCCGCACTAGTCATCACACCAAGCTCGAAACGAATTTCTTGATCCAAACGCCTCCTTTGCAGCTTCCAAGCAGCAATTTACTCGGCCTCCGTTGTAGAATCAGCAACGTATCCCGCTTGGAACTCTTCCACCGATCGCGCCTCCGTTCAGCGTAACACGAACCCGCATTGCGATCTATAATCATCCTTGTCTGCTTGGAAGCTAGCATCGGTGTAACCACTTACAACGAGCTCTTCTTCACCTCCATAGACTAGGAACACATCCTTAGTTCTTCTCAAGTACTTAAGGATATTCTTTACCATCAGTGACCTTCACCGGATCTCGATCGGTATCTACTCGTAGCACTCAAAGCATACGAGACATCCGGGCGTGTACAAAGCATGGCATACATGATGGATCCAATTGCCGAAGCATATGGAACCATACCCATCTTATTCCGCTCATCATGTGTCCGAGGACACCGATTCTTGCTAAGATTAATGCCATGTGACATGGGCAAGAAACCTTTCTTGGAATCATGCATGTTGAACCTTTTCAACACCTTGTCAATGTATGTACTTTGGCTTAATCCAATTAGCCTCTTGGATCTATCTCTATAGATCCGAATGCCCAATATATATGCTGCTCCCCTAAGTCTTTCATGGAAAAACTATTTTTCAATGAAGACTTGACGGATTCAAGCATAGGGATATCATTTCCAATCGCAATATGTCATCCACATATAAGATTAGAAATACAATTGCGATCCCACCGACCTTTTTGTAAACACATGCCTCTTCTTCATTTTTGATGAAACCAAACCCTTTGATTACTTCATCAAAACGAATATTCCAACTCCGAGATGCTTGCTTCAATCCATAAATGGATTTCGTAGCTTGCATATCTTTCCAGCGATTCGGATCGACAAAACCCCGAGGTTGTATCATGTATACATCCTCGCTTAGGTTTCCATTTAGGAAAGCCGTTTTGACATCCATCCGCCATATCTCATAATCGAAATATGCAGCAATCGCTAGGATAATCCGAATAGATTTAAGCATTGCGCGGGCGAGAAGGTTTCATCATAATCAACTCCTTGAATCTATTTAAAACCTTTCGCCACCAATCGCGCCTTATAGATGTGAACATTTCCATCCATATCGGCCTTTTCTTAAAAACCCATTTACACTCAATGGTTTTGACACCATCAGTGGATCAACCAAGTTCCAAACTTGATTGTCGTACATGGATTCTATTTCGGATTTCATGGCTCCAAGCCACTTGTTGGAATCGGGTCCCACCATCGCTTCCTCATAGGTCTTAGGCTCATCGTTGTCCAACAACAATATATCACGTTGTTCCGCACTGTACTGTTGCGCGCACGATGTGATCTTTCGACCTCCGTGGGGCAGGTGTATCTACAACTGGTGGCGCAACACTTTGCTCCTCCTGTTGTGGTTCTGTGGTCGCTGAAACATTTTCTGGTGTTTCTTGAACTTCTTCAAGATGCACCCTGCTCCCACTAACCCTTCTTGAAAGAAACTCTTTCTCCAAGAAGACACCGTGTCGGCGACAAACACTTTGCCTTGTTCCCGATTATAAAAGTAATATCCCTTAGTTTCCTTAGGATATCCCACAAAGAAGCACTTGTCGATTTGGGTGTGAGCTTGTCGATCAGAACGTTTTACATAAGCTTCGCATCCCCAAATTTTAAGAAAAGACAAACTAGGGGTTGCCCCGTCCATATCTCATATGGTGTCTTTTCAACTCGACTTAGATGGAACTATATTTAGTGTGAGCGCAATGTTTCAAGAGCATATCCCCGAAGGATAACGGAAGATCACTTTGGCTCATCATCGATCGCACCATGTCCAACAAGGTGCGGTTTCTCTATTCGGACACTCCGTTCCATTGTGGAGTTCCTGGCGGAGTCAACTGTGGAACAATTCCACAATCTTTCAGATGATTACCAAACTCTTGGCTCAAGTATTCCCCTCCACGACCTGATCGTAGAAACTTGATTGTTTTCCCTAAATGATTCGTACTTCATTCTGGAATTCTTTGAACTTTTCAAAGGATTCGGACTTATGCCTCATTAAGTAGATATAACCATATCTACTAAAGTCATCGTAAAGGTAACGAAGTACCGATAACCACCTCGGCCGTTGAGCTCATTGGTCCACATACATCGCATGTACGAGTGCCAATAAGTCACTTGCTCTCTCACTATGTCCCGTGAAAGGTGCCTTTGTCATCCTCACATGTCTCAAATGATTCAAAATCAAAAGAGTGAAGCAGTCCATCCTTATGGAGCTTCTCCATGCGTTTCGATTTATATGGCCTAAGCGACAATGCCGATAAACGTGGGGTTTATATGATTAGAGATTTGCCTTTCGTATTAATGTTATAGATGGGAGACGCTTCAAGATTCAAAACGTATAATCCATTCACTAATGGAGCATGAAAATAGAACATATCTCGAGATATATTGAACAACCATTGTTCATTGATCTAAAATCATATCCTTTCACTTGCAAACATGAAGCGGAAATAACGTTTTGACATAGTGTTGGAATACAATAACAATTATTCAATTCCAAAACTAATCCCGAAGGTAGATGAAGTGGTAATGTGCCGACAAAGAATCGTAGCAACGCTTGCTCCATTGCCGACGCGCAGTTCACCTCGCCCCTTCTCAATCCTCTACTTCTTCTCATTCCCCGCAACGACTTGCAAATATGAGCTACCGATCCGTATCAAATACCCAAGAGTCGTAGGTGAAGTAGCAAGATTAATGTCTATAACATTAATACCGAAGCGAATCGTACTTTGCTTCTTTTTGAGATCCTCCATGTACTTCTTGCGTTCCTCTTTTGGCTGTCTCCTTGCAATAGAAGCAAACAAAGATCGATGCCGCCGACCCTTCTTGCCCTTCTTTGCATTAGAGGCACTCGCGATCTCATCGGAGTTAACTTCCTCTTGGTGCAAAGTTTCTTGACAGTGGTTTACGCTTAGCCTTCGCATCATCATCACATGATGACCATTTTTCTGGATACTCTCCTCACTGCCTTAAGCATCCCATGCAATTCAGCCAAGGTTCTATCCATATTGTTCATGTGATAATTCAATATGAATGGCTCGAAGCTCTGAGGGAGCGACCGGAGAATCACATCAATAGCCAACTCTTGGCTAAGGGGAAAACCTAGTTTTTCCGACTCTCAATGTAGCCAATCATTTTTATCACATGCGGATCGACGGAATTCCCTTCAACAAGCTCGCACGCAAACAAGGACTTTGAGGTGTTGAACCTCTCGGCCCGAGCTTGGTTCTCAAACATGCCACGCAGTCCCCGAATAATAGTGTGAGCATCGCTCTCATATTGCTTCGAAGCTCGGGGACATTGTAGCTAGCATGAGAGCCTTATATCTAGGACATCATTAGTGTGCTTCTCGTAAGCCCTCCGTGCGTTGCAAGTGGCATTATTTGGCAAATCCTCGGGATAGGGTACTTCAAGAACGTACTCTTACGCTATTGCTTGAGAACAATTCTCAAGTTGCGATACCAATCCATAAAGTTTGTTCCGTTTAATTTTTCCTTTTCGAGAATAGATCGCAAATTAAAGGTACTGGGTGTAGTATTAGCCGCCATTTATTCTACAAATGAAAAAGCAAAGTTTAGCACAATGTTTATGCTATGTCTATTGTTAAACAATTTAACATTAGACTCCCATTACGTATTTTCCACCTTCCCTCTAGGTTACGTATTGGGTCAAGATCCACATGTTAATTAATTTTCTAGTGAGCTTTGGCATCACTGCTAGAAAATTAATAACATCGGTAAGCAACTCCTTGCTAATCACATATCTATGTGACTCTTGTTGTTGGTGTGGCATCTCCATGCCCCGGCGCCAACCTATGCCCCAAGGCCCAAAACTGTTTTGATAGCCTTGTTAAGTAAACCAAATGCTCCCGCATGTATATGTCCGACATATACCCCTCGTGTTATGATGGAGAATGGCACTCGCTTTGTGCACCCACCATTGACGAGCATAACGGTGACGGGTGCATCATTTGGAAGGGCATCATTACTACTTAATTTTGCGAGGGATGCTATCTTATCAAACAAACATATCACATATATGAAAGCAAGTAGAATAGCATGAAATAGTATGGCCCCCTTCACATGGTGATCTCCATCTCCATGCCGGTGTAGAGGATCTCCATCTTCAACACCGTTCTTCCGAGTGCCGAATGCTTGATTTCTTCATACTAAGCTACTACTATAGAAGCTCTAATTGAAGATTACATCGACTCGCAGGTCGTGAAAGAATATTACAAGCATTGCACGTATGAAAGAATATTACAGGATTGCACATATGAAAGAATATTACATGCATCACATGCATCTCATACATACAATAGGGCCATACCATCTCAAAGCATTCTCTCGCAAAAACAAGTTAGGCGTAGAAACGTTTCTACCTATCGCAGAGATACGGCATCGAGACAACCTATAAGGGGGTACGCACTCGCGGCTTCCGGTAGCGCCCGGAACACCACACGAAATTCATAGATCCAATCTATGAAATCGCTTACGGAAACCATATCGGCATAATCACATTATGCCGTCCCGATACACTATCAAGGGAGATGGTTTGCGTAGGCGCGAGGCAGCTAGCAAGATCGGACTACGAGATAGCTTCGGCATAATCACATTATACCGTTCCGATACACTATCAAGGAACGCTATCTCGAAACCGACTCAAACCGAGTTCTATGGATATTGCTTCGACGTAATCACATTACGCCGTTCCGATACACTATCAAGGAACGCAATTACTATGAACTCTCCTCAACAAATCCCGTAAAACCGATTGATCTAATCAACCCGTGTGCAAAACTTGTTCCGATCCAATCTAAAACCCGAACTAAGCAAGATTAGCTCGATACCACCGAAGGGTTACGCGGAGGCTACGCTAGCCAAAAACAAAAACTTTTTACCACGCAAACCAGAACACTTGCAAGTAAGGGCCGATAGATCGTTACCGATTGGAGTAGAGTGCAGCGGAATAGCCAATCGTGGCAATCCGATCCGGAGCAGTAGCCGATTCCCGAGAGACCCGATTCGCCAATCGCCGATTCGAGTCGTCCGGCCGCGCTCACGCCTCGCTCCGATGCGCCCGACCGCAGCCGATTCCACCACGCCCGATCGCTCCGATTGCAGCCGATCCGAAGCCAATCAACAGCGCGCAACGTAGCAGCGCCTACCGGTATCCACACGTCCGGAGACAACGTCGAACACCCGTGTGCTAGCACGCGATGTAAGGCTAGGGTTTGGCTCGAAAGTGGGAGGGTTTCCGTGGAGATTGATCTCGGCGACTTCGTTACACATGATGCAATTGACGTGTCGCAGCTCTCCACCCCTCCCTCCTTTATATAGAGTTGGCCGACTAGGACTAGTGGCCGATCAGACTCTATTTTGAATCGGATCCTATCCGAATCTCACGAGTTGGCCGCCCATACGTCGTAAGCCCATAGGACTCTATCCGATCGGATCCCTATCCGATCGAGCCGTATCCGAGTCCAACTCGAATGCCCGTTCTTATCCCCTTAAGCGTGCGACCCGTAGGTTCGGTATACTCGGTTTTGGCTATAGTCTAACTTAGCCGATCGTCGGCTCGAGTCCAACTCCCGACCCGTCAAACGGCGCCTAGCAGCACATATTGACACCATAGTATACAAGAATAATATCGGCTCGAACCTGTAATGTGTACACAAATCTCTTTGCCTCACGATACCAATTAAGCTATAGGCAAGATGTGTGCCATCCCTTCAATAGCTTAACCATTCACTCGAACCGTATTGGATTATCCGTCCGTTGATTGACTCCTCAATCAACTTAGCATGGCCATGCATTTCCATAATCCATTACCTCGAGAGGCCCAGAGATATCTCTCCAAAGGAGGGGCAAATTCCATCTTGATCACTCACATCCCACTCCATGTTTCATAGCAAACCCGAAAACTACCTTTATAACTACCCGCCATTACGGAATAGCGTTTGGTAGTCCCAAAGTAGGCTACTACACATGTTGGAATCCATGGTGATCTCAGGTTTAAGGACTTTGTACCAACACTACCCGAGACCAACTAATGGCACATTAATTCCCGTAGTGTCTCATGGTGGGTCTATCCAACAATGTGTTCTCTAACACATGTGTCCATGTTATTGATTTGGTATCTCCATACCCATGATCTATGAGACATGATCATCAATCAATAGACATGTCGATCTTAGAATCATATTAGTTCCAATAATATGATATATGATCAGGATCATTTAGAAATAGATTCATACATATAGAGTCTCATAAATAAGTCACGTACTTATTGATCAATACAAGATGTCTATTTCATGGAACCGAATAACACTTTATTCATTTATACATAAACATTGACGTGATATCCAACATCTCCATGTTGCCTCTAGGGCATATCACTAACACAGATGTACGAGCTATGGAGAAGCGGTAGCCACGCACACGTGTTCAAGGCAATCGGCTGATCTGCTGGCTGAATGGTTCGTTTCTCTGTACGATGGGCCCTCCCACGACAACCGCACTTGGTACTTCTACCGGGACCGAGCGCTGTTCGAGTTGCCGATCGACTTCGACTTGGAGGAGATCAACTCAGCCGACAGCCCCAAGTGCAGAGAGTTATTCATTGCCGCTCTCACTCCTTGCATTCTGCCGACCAGGATTCATCAAGGCCGATCAATGGCCAAGAGTTATGAGTTCTATTACCCCGTGTCGGCTGCCAGGCAGTTTGGATTTTGGCAACTGTCCATCGGCTATTATTACACCGATAAGATCGAGACCAGGGGGTTTGTGGACCAGGTCCTCATCATGCATCGACTGCTGAACATAACCGGTCCCCCCTTGGCAGTCTTGGTGAGATAGTGCTGGCGTACAAGAAGAGCGCAGCCTACAACCGCTGGTGGACCGAGATCAAATAGCACATCTTCCATCACTGGTGCTCGTACTACGTCGACGCGCTGCTTCCCAAAAAAATCCCTTCGGTGAGATTTGAACTACAAATCATTCTTCTCACATCATCGGCTAACTTGGTCGGCTAATATTTGTCTTCCTTTGTTCGCAGGAAACCAAAACAGAATGGCCAACGGTGAGTAACTCCGGGATCCCCATCGAGTACCGCCTAGGCGTTCTGCCGGACGGAAGTGGCCTTGCCCCGTCGGCGATCGGCTGGGACACACCGAAATTAGCGTCCTTGCTGCACGGACAGATGCACGAGCCGATAACCCGTAACAAAAGAATCCCACCCCCCGCAAAGCCATCAGCCGCCCTTGCCCCCAAGAAGAAGAAACAGCTGATCGCGCCCGCCAATAACCCCCCTTCAGTGGGTTCGAACGTCGAGCAGCACCTTGAGGAAGTTGTGGCCGACGAAGAGACGCCAGCGGCCGTCGGGGCAGGAGCCGAGTCTGGCAGTTCAAGTCATCAATCTGCCAGCCCTCCAGCCGATAATCCGCCGGCCCCAACTCCTCCCACGAAGAAACGACTGGTAAGTCTTCACCTTATTGAGCTTGGCTTTAATATGATGTTACTCCGTACTTAGCCGAATGTGTTTTTTCCAGGTTGAGAAATTGGCTGGCCGCATTCCGCATCGCGCTCCATCAGTAATTACCACTTTCGACTCATGCCTTAGCCCACGAATTTCAGCCGACTTAACTGCTGATACTTGTCTTTCCTTTGCAGCCTCCTCGATCTTCATCGGCTGCCCCCCAAGCGTCGAGCAAGCGTACAACGTCGGCCGTGGATGACCAATGAGTTGAAAACGCCCGTAACCGGCCGAAGCCGGCGAGCCGACCCAAAGTGCTCGAGGCGAAGGTAAGTTTACTCTTGCCCTCTTTCTTGCAATACCTTGAGCAATCGGCCATTTGATCTAATCTCGCCGTTCCTTTTGCGCAGCCTCTCGCCGATCCGTTTCCTTCGACATCAAGGAGTTCCTTGGTGAAGATGAGGGAGAGGCGGCGCCCCAGTGAAGCCCCAACCGACGAGCTCAAGGAAAGACTTGAAGATATACGCCGTCGGCTGGACATCAACACCGACAGGCTCGTGGAGGAATGTGGATCAGCCAGGAGCCGATTCTTCGAGATCGAGGGCCAACTCCCGGACGACATAGCCGCCAAGATCTCGGCCGCAGTCTGCATCGATATACACCGGTCAAGGCTTGGACGCGCCATGCAGCGCATGGTTGATAGGCTTGCCCAAGCCGACATAGCTGCCAAGATCCGGGACACGGTCAAGACTGTGGAGGCCGAAAAGGCAAAATTGAATGAGCTGGCAGCCGGTCCAAGCACCTTCCAGGTCAGGATCGCTAATCTGAAGGAGAAAGAGGCCAGCTTGATGAAGCAACTGGAGGATTGTCGCGCCGAGATCGCCGTCGAGGAGAAAGCATTGGCCTACTTGCCCAAGATTACTGAGGGTCAAAAGGGCAAGTTGACAGCCACAATCCAGTATTTGAAAGAACTCCACAAATCGGCTAAAGTGCTCCGCAGCTCCGATGCTGAAGATCAAGCCGTTGTCGATGAAGTTAATGCGATAAAGGCCACGGCAATATCGGCCATAAACACATTTTTGGCTCAATATCCGATGTAATGACAGCTTGAATTTTTATAATCGGCTTCAGCCCTTTGTGGATACTTCATATAACTTGTTAACTTCTGAATCGATGTTTGTGAATGAAATCGGCTTCGGCCTCATGCATTGTCTTTAAAATTCTTATTGACTTCTGATTATGATGACCGCCGACAACGACGCTCGGAAAACAGTTGATTCCTGCAATAATGCCGACTACGAAGCCCAAAAATTTCTTGTTGTCCACTTTTTCTGTAATCGGCTCGAATTTTGTATGTATATGCCCCCCTAATTTTGTTGATGTCTTCGATGTCGACAAAATTATGAACAATAGTTAAATTTCACTTTGTTGTAGTCGCTATCGGCCAATAACGACCGATTATAGAAATTAGGGGAAACGTGCCATAAAAATGCAAGGCGATGCCCGATTGAGACAGACATCGGCTAGCACGAATCGGCCAAACAAAGTACTGAGTCACGAGTTGATCCATACGCTTGGGTAGTATTTTTTCAAGTATTTTCCATTAAGAGCCCTTCCAAACACTTCTCCATCTAAACCTTATAGCATATAAGCTCCTTTAGAGACGCATCTGTGGATCTTGAAAGGCCCTTCCCAATTTGGTGACCATTTGCCGAATTTATTGTCCCTCGATCCAATCGGCAGTATCAATTTCCAAACGAGTTCGCCCTCTTCAAAAGATTTAGGCACAACTTTTTTATTATAATGTCAGGCTACTCGTTATTTATCCCTTGTAACTTTTTCCAAGGCCCTCATCCTGGACAAGACTAAGTCTTCTGATTCGTCCACCATCAAGTGATAATAATCGTCGGCTGTGAGTTGATCCTATAGTTGAATGCGCCTTGAGCCGATGACGCTTTCCCATGGTAGCACTGCCTCATGCCCGTAGACTAGTTTGTATGGAGGGACTTGAATTGATCCATGGCATGCCATCCGATATGCCCATAGTGATTCGGCTAATCGGCTGTGCCCTTGCTTGGGGTACTCAGAGATCTTTCTTTTCATCAATTTAATTAAACTTTTAGTTGAAGCTTCGGCTTGCCCGTTGGCCTGTGCGTAGTACGGCGAAGAATTAAGTAGCTTGATCTCCATGCCGTCGGCAAACTGAACAAATTTGTCTAATACGAATATAGATCCCTGGTCCGTTATAATTGTTTGTGGGATGCAAAATCGGTAGATAATATGTTCTTTAATAAACTCGATTGCGTCTTTAGAGTCAACTTTCTTTAAGGGAACTACTTCCACCCATTTTGTAAAATAGTTTGTTGCCACCAGAATAAACTTATGCCCTTTGGTTGAGGGTGGATTGATCTGGCCGATCATATCAATGCCCCATCCTCTGAACGGCCAAGGCTTGATGATTGGATTCATAGCCGATGTTGGTGCTCGTTGTATGGCACCGAATTTCTGACAATCCTGGCAACCCTTGTAATACTTGAAATTGTCCTCCAGCATTGTCGGCCAGAAATATCCTGCTCGCCGAAGTAGCCACTTCATCTTATGAGCCGATTGATGCGTGCCGCAAATCCCTTCATGCACCTCCCCGATAGCCACTTTGGCTTGATCGGCTCCCAAACACTTAAGCAGCCCACCATCGACCGTCCGATAATACAGATCTTCATCGAGCAAAACATATCTTAGTGTCTTGTATCGCAGTTTCCATGTAGCCGATTGAGAGAGGGTTTTGAGATAGTTGTAAACTTCAAACCTCCAATCATCGGTTGTAATGGCAGAAACCTCGACTTCAATATCTTTCATCATCGGCCTATAGCCAGATGCCCCTTGAGCTAAATCATTGGCCTCAATATTCTGCTCTCTAGGGATATGCTTCAACATGACTAGCCGAAAACCTTCCATCAATTCCTGGCATTGTTGATAGTAGATCATCAACGCATCGTTTTTGCATTTGTACTCTCCTGACACTGGGTGATGATCAGTAGTGAATCTCCCATTATTTCGATGGTGTCGGCTTCAACTTCCTTGAGTAGATGCAATTCTTTAAGTACGGCTTCGTATTCGGCTTGGTTGTTCGTAGCATGGGGGTTAATAGTTTTGTTCCCTGTTTCAGTTGCTTTTTAGCATGTTTTGTTGAATTGCTTGTTTGCCATGTAGATCCCGGTAGTTCCGCCGCTCCGGTTTACTTCGATGTCGTTGCTGAAGTCCCCCAAGTCGAAGAGCACGGCAAGTCATGCTATATTATTGATCATATTGCTCCCATTTTGCTAAAACACCTGTTTTACTCTATTAAATTGCATGTATTTTATAATGTCATCTCATGGGAAATAGTACACCATATATTTAGTTTATGCCTTAGGTTTGACACTCCAAACCCTTTGATTAAACTTGAGAAAATAATATGATTAGATTCAGGACTAGGTTGTGCTTAACCTGGCTTAGATTCACTAGCTCACTAGATGGGTCATTCTCACTTAATCTGTCTCTCATCGACTTCTGTTCGGAGGATTAATAATTAATGATCTTGGTGAACCGGATTAATAACTAAAATTTGACAAATGGTGGGCTGTGGGCGCTATGGTTTTGGTTAGTGGCCCCCATGGCAATTTAGGACCGGTTCACGGGACCCCTCGGGAGAATGACCGTGCAAACCACAAGCCAAAATGGGTAAGGTGGGTCCCGTAGTGTAGCCTCTCCTAGCTGATGAACCAGTCGGCAAGGATGAGCGGGATGGAGTTTCGCCGGCCCCGTATAAGGGTTGCCGGGCCGCGATTCACCGAGGCACTCGGGAGGCCGCCCACATCCTAGGGTCCGGAGTGGGGCGAAACCTTGGTGGGGTTCGCTTGGTTAGTGGGGGTTATACGAAAGGTCCTATCACGCTTCCTTTCGGGGTACCATGGTGGTATTCCGCGCACGGAGACCGTGTCGTGGGCCGTGTCTTGTGGGTACAGTTGCACCCCTCTGATCAGAGTAAAACTATTCGAATAGTCATGCCTGCGGTAATGGGGCGATCAACCGAGCTCACCGTGATTAGTCTCACACTTTTAAAACCCTGATTATTGGAACATGACTAGTATAGGTGGATGGGCGGGTCTGTCACAACGTGGGGATAACATTGGACAAAGTGTTGGATTCAAAATGCCTTAATTACTTAAATTACCGTTGTTTTGACTGTGTTCAAAATCCTTATTGTTTGGAAAACCCTCGCCGTTTGCGCAAAAGCAAACCTTAGCCAAACCTTTGTCTTCCCTGCATTCATTCTCTCCCCCTTCTGGTGTGACTTGCTGACTACGTGGAAGTACTCATCCTTGCCTCATCACGTAACTCCGAGCAAGAAGTCAAGAAGAAGACGGTTGAGTAGGCTTTGTCCTACACTGGAAGATGCCTCGTGAAGTGGGTGAAGCCGCATTTCCGTTGCTCTTTTGTAATCTTCTTGTAATGTTTCTAAGACGTGGAACTGTAATATAAACAATTGTCATATATGTACCCTGGTTGGTCCTGGACAGGGATTTTAATACACATATAGCTTCGGAAATTCGGGTCTAAATTTCTGGGTGTGACATAGAGGCACCACTGCAACCACGTAGGATTTTTTGGTAGGGATAACTTTCGCTGCTTGTTCTTGTTTTAGTATTTGCAATGGCAGGAAGTGACCAGACTAGAGATAACACCGTTAAGGATTTTCGGGACTGTGTCAGCCAAGTTCAACTGCAAGCCACTATAGAGAGTGCCCAAAAAGGGATGAATGATGCCATAAGGAAGGCCGCCACGGATGCACTCATTGACCTCAACATTGGCAACAACATGGAGAGGCTGGACAAACGAATTTCCATGCTAAGCGATAAGGTTACCAAGTTGGAAACCTTTGTAGCAGTGTCCAACAATGATGACTTCAACAATGATGACTTCAACAACAATGATGACGTCAAGCAAGACTACGACAACATCTTCGCCATAACACAACAGGTATGGGCGGTAACCAGCACCATCAAGTTTACAATACCATCTTTTTTGGGTCATTATGATGCTAAGGGATATCTTGATTGGGAGATGACAGTAAGCAGAAGTTTAGTGCCCACCTTGTGCCTAAGCAACATAGAGTTCGACAAGCCTACTAGTGAGTTTAAGGACTTTACCATTATTTGGTGGAATGGGCTAGCTGCATAGGATGCTTTACTTGGTACATGGGAAGAACTTCAGATAGCTATGCGTGATCGATTGTTCCCCCTTCTTATCATAGAGATTTACATAAGAAACTGATGCGTTTAGAACAAGAAGAGAAATCTATACAGGATTACTATAGTGAGCTTCAAAAGGGATTGATGCATTGTAGTGTTGTGGAGGGAAACGAGGATTCCATTTTTTGCTTTTATTCGGGTTTGAGGCATGAAATTCAGGACATTGTTGATTATAAAGAAATTCATACTATCAACCAGTTGTTCCATTTTTCTATGCTTGCAGAGAAAAAATTGCAGGGACGTGAACAACATAATAAGAATCGCACCTCCTACACGCCACGTGTGTCGGCACCGTCTTCGGGGCTGACCAAGCCTCCATCTTTCCGCGCATCCTCACCAGTGGGCAAACGCCCTTCTGCTTCCACCAGTGGTGTTTCTATAGCACCGAAACCACCTCCTGCATGGCCTTCAGATTTAGGTAAAAATTCCTTGTAGGTTCCTACCAAGAGTGCCTCATCCGTCACTTCGACAGGTCGCACTTCTGGCATTCAGTGCCACCGCTGCCAAAGCCTTGGACATGTGCAAAAAGATAGTCAGTGGGCATATGTCGTGATAGAAGATGGAGGATACATCAGCACCTCCGATGTCAAGGATGATGATGATCGAGATGCCATAGATGACAACGGTGATGGCCATGTCCTTGGAGGCGACGACACTTTGGGTTACCTGAACATCATTTTTCAGCGAGCGCTCAACATGCAAATTCAGCAACCTGAGAAGCTCCAACGCCATAACTTATTTCAGATTTTCTTCGTCATCAAGAACCAACAAGCACGAGTCATCACTGATGGAGGAAGCTGCAACAATTTGGTGAGTTCTGATTTGGTCAAGAAGCTTGAATTGACCACATGGCCACGTCCACATCCTTACCATATTCAATGGCTCAATGACTCTGGAAAAGCTAAGCTAACACAAACATGTAGAGTTCTTGTTTCCATTGGTGCTTATGTTGATTCTGTTGATTATGATGTGGTACCAATGTAACTTGTTCACTATTATCGGGTTTGGTATTTCTTGAGTTTACAGATAAATCCGCAAGCACACGGATATACCTTTGTAGCATGTCACATTGGAGTATTCTGGGGTATCATATTTATTTTACCCAAAGGAAGACGGTGGTCTAGAAGAGAATATTAAGGTACTATGAATATTCATATGTTATAGTTGAGATGCCTAGGTCTAGATAGGGGTAAGAGATAATTGGATAAGAGGTAGTGTGACACACACAAAAGAGTCCTAATAAATAGTACTCTAGTGCTAAGTGGAGAGTATAGTATTAGAGCTAGGCTACTAATGTTGTTCTAGTATGAGTGTATAGGTTATACAGATAATTATATTCATGGTTAGTTACCCAGTTCGACGCTCCCAGGACTATGGGGGTACTGCCTCTAGTGGCCCCGCCTGCCAACATAAGGCGATTTCTTACCGTCTGCCCTATGCCATACCCAAACATGGAGGATTATAAAGGACGGAGAAGGTTGTTACCACCTGCCACCTACCTCTATAACCCATGTGATATGACCATAACCAATGTCTATGTAACAATCTAAGCACTGCTCTTACATTGCCATAGACACCCTTAACTCCCAGGACGTGAATGACTAAGGCAAGGGCATACCTAAATCCTAATTGCACATTGGACCGTGTCCATGGCAACTGAGTTACTCGTCTAATTGTCACGCCTGGAAATTCACTAATAATTTTTGAACTAATTTGTGCATATAATCCTCGTCCAGGAATCAACCGAGGTACACAACTCGACAATTTAATATACAGATTCATCAAATAAACTAATGCGATAAATACTTAAAACAGAGGTACTTAGTGCTCACCATGAAGAGAACTGCAGTGGAAAAGAAAATCTAGTGAAGCTTCAGCAACACTCTCACAGACAGCTCAACTGGGATCTAAGCCAAAAGGTCTTCTCCTTCGAAATTCTTCTTCAACTGAGGTTGATTGGTTATTGCAAGGTGAGTACATGGAATACTCAACAAGTCACACAACAAATATGCAAGTGCACAGGGATACAAAGGATGGCAATAATAGGTTAATAATTTGCAAAGGCAACATTTAGCAAATACTTGAGAATTTGTAAAGCGGTAGAGTAATTAGTCATCAATATTAATCAACACTGAACAGCACCCCGATGCTGCTAAGGCCCAACCAACTATGAACAACCAATCCCGGTTGCACGTATCTAAACTCCATTATAGAAGCTAACAAGTTATCACCAATTTATTAACAATAATGAATAATGTGGGACTAATCATGAAAAGCATTGCTAGGCCCACTCATAACCACGGGTATGGCTATTCGAATAGTTTTACTCTGATCAGAGGTGTACAAATTTACCCACAAGACACAATCTCAACATCATGTCAACCATGCGTCGCGATACCAAAAAGTACCCAAATAGATATTGTGACAAGACCCTTCGCATAACACGTCCAACAGAATAACACCCACTGTCTCCGGCAGGGAATGACCACTTACCTAACAAGGAGACTACTTAGTGCCCAAAAACTGTGGACTTAGTTGGCTGCCACCTATGGACTTAATTGTCTGCGACGATAGAAAATCAAACCACCATGGTGTCTCCTGCTGAACATGCTACACAACAAATCCAGCCATTGACCATTCTGGCTTGTGGTTAGTACGGTTAATGTTTTACAACTATAGCTCGTGAACCAGTCCTTAATTGTCATGAGCACTACCCTCAAGACCGTTGTGCGGGCTATCGAGAGCTTGGGCCGCCAAACCTTCACGACATGGCGAGCCGCTGGCGCTGGGGCCGCGGGGCGCGATGTCGCGTACCTCGTCCCTACCATCGCACACCACCGAGCTGCAGCGCGCTCCAGCACTCCGGAGGCGTCCTGGGGGAGGATGAGGCGGCTGAAGTCGTCGATGCAAAAAACCAAGCTCCCAAATACGAACGTCGTCCCAGCGGGTGCCGTGAAGTCGGTGGTGAAGAAAACTGCCATCGTACCACTCAGCTCGATGAAGACGTGCCCCTACCTGGTGCGTCAACTGTCGACGGATGGTCGATCAGTCCTCCAAAGGGGCTACCCAAGGAGGTGAAAGAGTGTTCAAGGATGTCTATCGAAAGGATACGATGGTCGACTCAAACAGAATGCGAGCCAAGGATCTTAGACAGGTTCGGCCCTCCCGGAGGATAATAAGCCTACGTCATGTGTTCTTTGTCGGAGTGGTGTATGAATCAGAGTACAATGGTGTGAGTTCTTGGGGCTCTAGAGATTAGATCTAGCTTCCGAAGAACCGATCCCCCTCGCCCACGCGACCTGCCCTCCCTTTTATAGCTCAAGGAGGGCAGTTACAGGGACTTGGGGGCCAAGAAAGCTAAGACTAAAGGATAAAAAGCAAGTACAAACAACATCTGAAAAGTACATAGAGATCCCCGGGTCCTGCACACCGTGGGTATCTCGTGCTTCATCTTGCATTGGGATCCGTCCTCCGCAGGTACCTACTGCGTAGTCCAGTCGAGTGACGCCAACTTCTGTCGGGTTGTCCCCTCCTTGTCTCCTCTACGATCCTTGCAAAGCAAGCCTTCCTCCCCAGAAGATCTGGGGTCGGGCTGATGAGTTGTAGTCAGGATAGAACACTGGAGTCGGGACAGAAGGGAGGTCGGGGCCGCCGACCCCAAGAAGAGGTCGGGCTTCTGACCCCCTCCCGAGGACTACCAGTCCGACTTCAGCTGGTCTTAACTCCGCTTTGTGGGCTACACCGGGGTAATACCCCCACACTCACAACATACAACTCATATATTTGGCGTTCTAAGCTCTTCATGTTGGCAATATAGTTTCTCAAAACAAAACCATGAACATTGATTAATTCAGTTTTCATTCCGGTCTCTAGGTATGGTAGAACTCTTTGAAAAATGTCTTAGCGGTTGGAAAGAAAACTCCTATCCATTAGAGGATGGATAACATTGATTAGTTCAGTGCTAAGTAGCCTACCGATGTATATGATGTCTTTTTTTGCCATACCAAGGGGGATAGTTACAAAGCTTGACTACTTCCACTCTAGGTTTTACTAGCAAAGTGATGGTCAGAAGAAAAAGTATCATCTTGCTAAATGGAACATATTGTGACTCCCCAAGGAAAAGGTGGATTAGGAATTCATGATTTGGCTATTAAGAATATGGCTCTACTTAGTAAGTGGTTATTCAACTTGTTCTTCACAGAAAGGGTATGATAATAGTTGATATGTAATAAGTATGTAGATGATAAATCTCTTTCTCAAGCTCAGTGGAAAACTAGGGAGTCATATTTTTGGTCTAGTCTCATGAAGGTGAAATGGGATTTTCTCCTTTTTGGATCATTCATAATTAAAGATGACTCCCAAATCAGGCTTTGGGAAGACAAATGGTTTGGCAATTCAACCTTGAAAGAGCAATATCCTTGCCTTCACAACATTGTTAGGTATAAGCATGTTACTATTGGACTACTCTTCCAAACCAGTCCACACCAACTTTTTCATGGAGAAAAGTCCTTATAGGATCAAAGCTAGTGGTGTGGAATAACATATTACCATGTATCATCGATTTTTAATGAATTCAGGAGCAAGACGAGTTTTGTTGGAACTTAAACTCAAATGGAGAGTTCTTGATGAAGTCTCATCATCTAGCTCTAATTCACAACTATGTTCCAAATATTAATAAGTGTCTTCGGAAACTAAATATACCCCTAAAAGTTAAATTTTTTTTTGGTATTTATGTCATGAAATGGTGTTAACAACGGATAATTTGACAAAAACAAAATGGCAAGGCGATAAGGACTACTGTTTTTGTCGCAGTGATGAGACAACTAGGCATCTTTTCTTTGAATGACGCTTTGCCCATTCTGTTTGGTCCAACATCCAAGTAGCATCTGGACTCTCTCCATCGGAATTTGAGCTTAAACAAGTAAAAGACGTGGCCGGTGGAAAATTCAGAAGACACGCTCAGAATTGAAAAAAAACTTCCGGGCTCAAAAAGATAATCTTCTGAGCAGTTTTTGGGAAAAATAAAATCGCCAAACCCAGCAAAGTCGGGGACGAACGAATCTGAAATTTTTTTCTGATCTATTTTCATATATGGAACGTCTCAATCGGAGTCTGTATGTGAAAGTTATGACCGTTTTAAAAACCGACTTTGAATTAGAGGGCAAAACAGGAACAATACGAAAAACTTGTTGCACACGCACAAACTAGACACGACGGCTAGGGTTTGATGAAAATACATGGCATGACATTCATCTCAGATTCAACACATGGCATCGCATTCATCTCAGATGTATACATGAGGGAGCACGACAGCACATGAGGGAGATGGACTTACCTGGAGCACGGTGGCGCTCGGTGGTCGGGCTCAGGGATGGCGGCGCTCGGTGGCCGAGCTCGGGGACGGCGGCGCTCGGGCTCGAGGACAGCGACGCATAGTGGTGGTGAGGGAGAACGACGACGCCGAGCTCAGGAGGGCGCGAGGGACGCGGCGACGGGCTCCGAGAGACTGTGTCGGCGCTAGGGTTCGCAATCTGAGGACTTAGAAAATTTCCGCGCTCATGTGTAGATCTGAATCAGCGCTCGGGCTAGGTTAAATGATTTTGGAGCATATTCGTGATGGGCCTAATTGTTATCTCAATCAGGTCTTAGGTTGGAACCCGTCACCGATGATACTCATTGGTGACGGGCCTAATTGTTATCTCAATCGGGCCTCAGGTTGGTGCCCGTCACCGATGAGTGTCATCGGTGACGGGCTTCTATTGGGGCTGATATCATAAGTTATCTTTGTCGGGCCGTGATTTGAGCCCGTCATTGATAGGTATCATCCGTGACGGGCTCGAGTTTTTTACACATCTAACATGTCTATGCGAGTATTTTTTTTGTCGGCCTCTTTTTAGACCCGTTTGAGATGATTTCGTTGTGACGACCCATAAAACCTAGACATATGAGAGACCGTCACATATGAGAGGATCGGTACTAACGTTGATCTCGGATCACTTTTTGCTCAAATGGACACCAATGTAATCCAGATGCCGCTCAATCCTAAGTTACGATGGCAAATAGGTCTTGTGGATGCAGATTGAAGAAGAGAACACAGTTATCCATTGATGCAGGCATGCACTCTTTGAAATAAAAAGATCTTGGTGAAGCGGAATCAAAATGGTCAGTTGGCCACCTCAACTGCCTTTTATTGCTATGTGCTCGCGCTAATGATAAAAAAAGATACGAACAGCACTAATGCGTGTTCAATTCAGCAATCTTGTGAATGTGGAAAAAATTCCATCCAACTCATCTTGTTGTAAGAGATGCAGGACAGAATGACAGTTCATTGATAGCTCATCATCAGATAATAACACTTCTATCCATTTCGTTTTTCTCAATTTTTTGATTTTTTTTTGGCTCCTTGCGCTGCTGACACATATTTTTCACCTAGCAATGTCTCCCCGGGTGTGGAACCAAAACTGTCAGCGTACAATTTATTTGTCAACGCATTGTTAGTGCATGGAGGCGCGTGCTCTCATGTCCTTGGTCTTTAAATGAGACCGTAGATACAAATAGGGATGAAAGCGGGGACGGGAAAATTCCGTACCGACCGTCACCGAATACCGAAAATCCTGACCGAATACCGTATCCACGAGAAATACGGGAACGAAAAAAGAACGAGAATGGGAAAACGGGAAACGACAACGGGAATGGTTGGGGTGTTTTTCCGACCGTATTCATGGATCCCGTATTTATCCGGGAAAATTCTCTCGGGAAATTTCCGTTTTTGAGCTCATGTGCATAATAAAACATTCACTCTATTCTATTGAACCTTTACTCATAGAATTTTTGAAACAATATAAGCTCATGTGCATAATAAATCCTTCACTCATACCGTGAGATTATGTATGGTTACAATTGTTATATCTAGTTAACTCTCTTTGAAGTGGTTATATATGTGTTGACGTTCCCGTTTTCTTTTACCGATTCCCGATCGTAATTGACATGCTTCCGACCGTTCCCGATTGTTCCCAATGTCCCGTATTACCGAATTCGTTTTCCCGTCCGTCTTTCCCGTTTTCGTTTCCGTTTCCGCTAAAAAAATATGGGAACGAAAATGATTAAGGTCTTTTCCCGACCGTTCCCGACCGTTTTCGTCCCTAGATACAAAGCATGTTCACAAAACCGTTTGATAATCGAATACATCTCCTATGCAGTTTCATCGGTTTTCGTAGAAACCATTAAAAACCAATGAAATTCGAATAAAGTTTACCAAAATTTTAAACTCCAGTATGATATTTTTTTCATTTGACCTATTCACTAAGAGGTTTTGTTAACCTGAATCAGAGCAGAACTGACCGAAAACCGCTAAAGCGGAGCGGTGCATGTTAAGCAAAACGGATATAAAGCAGTGATATATAGAGTTTTCTTTCCTAAGAAGGCTGAGATCGTAATATCATATAAAGTCCTTCCAAAAACAATTTTCCTGAAGAAAACAATCCAAATCTAGCACGATCGCTGAATCTTTCTTGTTACATGAGCACGCGTACATCTACGTCCAATCTGCCAATCCGTCTCTCCCCATCAACTTACTACGTAATTCTCTACCCGTCTGCTTACTACGTAATTCACCAGCATTGACAAGTGACCAAAGCGATGCTAAAATTTAGAAATATATGTCAATGGTGTGGTCGTCTGTGTTATTTGAAAACCTTGGATAAAAAAGAGACAGAAGAATCTTCGAGAACCAAGCGTAGCGGTCAATTTCTTGCCCGTGTTTGGAAGAACATTTACTGCAAAGACAGATTTCCATTCGAAATTCAGGGCTGTTAGCTCCGAGATTACAGACAGACCAGAATTAGAGAGATTATGTTTCCAAAGATTCCAAATGTTACAACTCAATGATAGCTGAGATACAGCACAGATGCATAGTTTTACTGTTCTTGATCTCAGCACAAACACATTTTACAGCCTGGAACCTATTGTCCATACAGTACAAGTACAACAACACAGGTAACAAATTCGTGCTTTAACAAGAGGTATCACACCACCATCCTAGACATGGCCACCTTGAGCCTCAATAATCAATGTGATACAGGTGCACCATAAGCACTTTCGGTCTAGAATTGATGGTGGAAACAGTAAGGTGTACTCTAAGTCTACATATGGAGCAAAACTAAAAAAACAAATCGAACAAAAAGATGTTCCTAAAAGTTATCTTGTTTCCCCTGCGTTTCTCTCTTCAAGGCGAAACTAGAAGCCAACCAACCAGCCCTACCTCCTACTTCTGTATATTCATAATACTTGGGATGACCACTCGCATTCTCCTTGTGCGAATTCCCATCTGTATTTTTGACCAATGCTGCAATGTCCAATGCATTCCACGTTTGTCTCCATGTCCCTGAGGCCAGCCTTCTCTCAGACATGGTAATGGTATCACAATTGGCACCCTGCAGTTCCATAAAAAAGGAAATGCAGGGTTTGTTCTCAAAAAATCCTCTTATCTTGAACAAATCTGTGCAACGAACAACTCTTCATCTTTGGCTAGATCTGTGATTTTGATTACCGTCTGGCTGAACTGCATTGCTTGCTGCTCCACCTCTAACTCTTCTGTAAAAGAGCACATAGGCTGCACCTGATTTCACATCTTCTTCATTGATGGCAGAAACATGGCTGTCATCAAAATTATACCACCTATCCTCGTCCAAAAGCTGCATTAGATAAATGTCAAGTTAGAATTCCAGGAAAGCACTAGCAGGCAGGATTTTTATGGCACAACCTGAGACACATGACCATTTCCAACTTAAGTTCTTAGCACTCATGTACAGACAGCAAAATACAATGCAGGCACACTACAGCCTATAAAGACCAAGAACCTTTTGGAATCACTAACAAACCATAACTCAGATTCTTGAGGGTAAACTGAAATCACATGCAGATTCAGATTATAGGATGAACCTTTATGTATGCTGTATAATGTCCGCTTGCCATGCTTCCATAATGATTGCTCACAGCATACAACTCATATTTTTGGCGTTCTGAGCTCTTCTTGTTGGCAATATAGTTTGTCAAATCAAAATCATGAATTGGAAAGTTGACAAATGTTTCTAGCTTCTGCTTTGTTGACCTACTAAAGGAGAATCTCTTCAAATGTATAACTAGCACTTCTGGAAGTCTCCATAAGTCAAGCTTTTTGCTGGCTTGCCTTTGCTCCTTGCACCTCGGACAGTACCTAATTCAATAATAGCTTTGTTATTTACACTGTTTGAAGTGAAAACAAGAGATATTTGGCAGGAAAACATATCATCTTAATTTTTACAAGAGCACAAGACATGGAACAATAGATTCAAAAAAAAAGAGATCTTCATACACTTTCAACTAGTGGTGAGTGTATCTATGCCAATACCATATCCTACAGTGGTGAGTGTAGATATAAACAGCTGAAACACAAATTCTGGCGATGTGATCATCATGCCATGCTAACAAAACCCATATGCTGGATGTCACTGAATATCAGCTAGAACCAAGTATAACTGAAGTAAATGGTATTCTTAATGTGTCTTACAACAAGTAATTGAAAATTGACCACATGTCACTCTTTCGAAAAATTAGAAAGGAAACTAACCACATGTCTTCAGGAACAAGAGGTTCTTCTCTCAAGAAAGCATCCAAGCATGAATAAAGCGAGAGGGGTTCACCACGGGTTCTCTTGGCAGGAGGAGCATACTTGAACACCTCCGGAAGGTTCTCCAAATGATGAGTGTTTAACTTTTTCAGATCCGCTTTGGACCAATTGACAAAGATTACAGCTGCAAGAGAAGACTGTGGGACTCTAATAGTATCATTGGATTGCTCAATAGTTGTGTTGCTATCATCAATCAACTGTAGCTGAAATTTGGTGCTGTCAGTATGATAAGTCTGTGTCCTTGTGGAAACAGAGCTTTGAACCAAATGCTGAGATTCCTGATTCTTCTGCATAGGTGCAAGCATTTTACAGACCATCTCATGGATATGCATACCCGTGACAGTTTCGTTACGAGATACTTGTGCCAAAAGAGGAACACCGTAGGGTTTCCAAGCTGTTATGCTGATATGGCTTCCGTTGTCCCTGTAAGTAGTGAAGCTAACATCATAAGACAAATTTGATCACAAGATTATTTTCCAATTATTCCATGTCAAGGATCACATATGTTAGGTTTGTTCATATATAAAACATGCAAGTAAGCCAAAAAGACTACAGCTATCATACACTAGCATGAACATAATTGTAACTAGAGTTTTATTTTTTGCTTACCAATCATCCCGGCGATGAACAAACTGAATGTAACTTGGCTTTTTTTCCATTTTTGGAAGCCTATAAACTGCCAAGTGATCATCATCATTAACTGTCGATAGTTGAACTACTGGATCATCAAGTAGGCGATGGATCCTATGATTACGTATCTGTAGGAAAAAAAGGAAAATAATAACTCATCAATAACAGTTCATAAAACCCACCAGCATATATATAGCACTTAAAAATTCAGTTGGCCAATTATTGCAAACCTCGGCAATTACAAGTCTCTCCCCATTTCTAAGTGAGCATGCATTGCTGATGGCTTGGATAAGATCTCTGCACCTTCCTTGCTTGGGTACATTTACAGTGTATGGTGTTGGTGGAGTACTCCCATCAAAAGCAAAGACCATGACGGTCATGCTTCGGGTTGATGTAAATTGTAGAGGCAAGGAAAGATACATGAATGGGTCAAAAGTCACTGAAACCTTTCCACATGCTGGGCATACCAAAGTTGACTTATACTGTCCCTGGAAAATCACAATAGAAAGTAGGTAGTAGCAAAACATCTTAGGCAAGCAACAAGGGAGATAATATTACACCACAATAGGTGCCAGAGTGCCAAACACTGACCCCTTTTATCTTGCATACTGTCAGTACTGCTATTGCTAGAATTTTAAAATGATGAAGAGCTTGAGAGCACAAAATCTAACCTGGCATACATCCACAATGATTGAATTGTTTCTGGCAATATGATTGGCCCAATATTCATCTGCGACCTCATCATCTGATCGACCATCAGCATCTTTGGACTTTATGTAAGGCCTATGTTTCACACGGTTCAAGTCTTCATGAAGTCCATCCAAGAGGAATGCCAACAACTCCTGCCAGATTTTACCGAGATAAATATAAAAGTGTATCTGAAGACAAAATAGAATAGTTGTTCATGAAGAGGATCGAACCTGTGAATCATGTTGGTTGTATCCACTGAACTGAGGTGCAAACCGAGACAGCTTTGTTTTGAATGGTCGAGGAGAAACTGGTGTGCGTCCAGGAGCCCACAGTTTTCTCAGTAGCTCACCAAAAGCTAATGCAAGTTCACCCTACATGACTACCATCAGAACTCAGTACTATTAACATGAGGCATGTATGCAAATGAACATGAAAGTCACCATGGAGCACCCATGTTTTTTTTTGGCTTGCATGATACACATGCACCAAATCAGTGCACAAAAATTGTTCCACAAAATAATTATTTCTAATAACTGTAGCTTGTATCAGTTATCTTAACATGACAAAAGGAATCATGCATCTGAGATTCTCTTTGCAGTAAGAAATTAGAAATTTTTTGGTCAAAAAAAGAAATCAGAAAATTGATTTCAAGCACAACCATATGAACAGATAAAGGCTGACATAACAAAGAACAGAAGCATCAAATAAAATTGATAAGTCACTTTTACAACAAAAAAAGTAGAAATTTGAACAAAAGTAGCATAACAGAATGCACAACCCACAAAAGGTATATATCCAAGGAAATTGTTACTGAATCAAAACAAACTGTCAATTTCACTAGTTTCACCAAGTATCAAAAATCTCTCGGTTGTTGCATACTGTGTAGAAATCTAAAATCTGCAAATTTGATTGGCATCAAACCAAGTGCATGTAACAAAATAATATCACTATTTCTCTGTAACACTCAAGTTCAAACGTAAGGCTTCAATGTCATGCTAGTAGAAAGAGTACTTACCACCATACCCAGGGGATTTTGCCAATTTATTTCACGGTGGTAATCTTCACGAAAATATCTAGCAAATTCTGGTGTGTGCACAAGGCATTGTATAGCACTATTCATGAAACATGTATTTCCCAAGTTAAGTAGCCCTGTAAGACCTAAAGGAGATCCTCTGGTGATCATGGCACTAGTGCTATGCATGTTATCCAAGTCCCCATTCGAAGATCGCAGGTACTGGCTTTGTGTAAGACTAGAGCTGTAGCTTCTGGAAGTATAATTGTTCGATGCGAAATTCTCATTTGATAATCCTGATTTCGAAGCATCTGCAATTAAGGAAGTTGATTCTCGTTCAAAATATTCATTTTCTTGGATTGAACCCATACAACCACCATCCAAACTACCATTTGCATCAGTGGTAACCTCCACTAGAATCTGTCATAACAAAACAAATAGTTCAAGTTAAATCATTTACTATGGAAACACTCCGGAGAACATTTGGAGTAACTAAACTCAAAAACATAGTGTATTATGGCCCAGAGGGAAAACACCAGTCAAGAAACAGAAAACATAACTTGCCAAAGGAAACTATTACGTAAATTCCAGTACTCACATCTTGATCCATCTGAATGTTGGCATCATCAAGGGTTTTCTCTAAGTTATCCATCAAAGAATGTCTTGTTCGGCCATAGTAGTCCCAAATGCAGACCTGCCAATAATAACATGACTTTAAATTTAGAGGAAAAAAACTCAATATTTTAGACGCCCTAATAAAATAACTACCTCATCAGGTATCAAATCAAAAACCTCACAAGCCTTCTTATGCAGTTCGCCAACTGTATCCTGCATGAATCAATAAATTATTGGTTCTTGTCTGATAAAAAATGTACTGAAATCTTACACGGTTATTACTTTTGACATTAAAAGAGTTATAGCAGCTTTTCCTCCATGTTCATACATTAAATTATTATTCAATTTAAATCAATTGATGGAATGACAAAACAAATGACTGTCATATGTTCAACCCTAGCCAGGGAAATAGTTACGTACTCTTTTGCTTATCCTTATAACAGCTTGCTCTCCTTTTGGAGCCAGAAGTAACTGCAGACGTAAAGGATAAACTTCTATGGCTAAATCAGTTTGAGACAAGCCAGTATTGATTGCCTTTCTTGGCAATGTTGGTCCCCCACCATACCTGTAAATGCATTTTCAGAATAATAAGAAATAAATACACCAAAAAGAAATAAAATTGAAGATTAGCATGTCAAACGTGCAATTTACATTCCCATAGGAGTTTCAGCACTTCAATCCAGAAGTGCATGTATAGTGTGCATGTGCATGTGCAAACACTAGAGCAGGGTATTATAGTTTATGATGGCAATCACATGAAGAATGCAAAGTGAACACACATCCAGCTCTGCTTATTAGGCAATGTCGTTTTTATTAACCCAAAAATTACTCCAGTAAGTAATGTTACAAACGTCAACCTTCTTTGCAAAAACTATGTTATGAAATTCTATATACCAGTAACTGAAAAATATCTGAATAACCGCATGCTATGGAATATGTTACTGACAAGACAATAGTTTTACATATAAGAGAAGAATTCTCAGGTTCTAATATTTGTACGATATATAACAAATGGACCAAGAAACAACCATTTTCTGCTGCTTTCATCATTTATTCACTTTCTTTTACAGACTAATAGTAGTTTACACAACACTCTGTGGATACTCAATCAACTTAGCACACCCTGGATAGTGAGTGATACCTGGTATACGTACGCAATCAAACAGAAACAGGTACATAAATTTCAAGCAACTTTACAGACATTTTATCCGCTAGACATTCAAAAAAAACAAGATGACCCCATATTCTCCCAGAGTAGACATATTAGAGATATAGTAAAGGAATCACAAAAAAGTACTCATGAGCATGAGTTGAAGATCAATATATTTTAACGGCTCATATTAAAATATGACATACCAACCATGCAACTTTTCCCAGACTTGTTGGGGAAGCAGTATATAATCACGACCCTCAACCAATGTATCATGTAGTTCAATCTCCATATTCGAGACTTCAGATGCAGTATCATCTATCAAATCTGTGTTGTCAATAGCTCCTGGCCTTCTCAGAACACTAGAACCATACTCATGATGATGAGAACCATTATTTGTTGAATTAGCCAAATCTTGAATAACATAGTCAATCCAACTTTGCCACCACCTATTTGAGTCAACCAAGAACCAAGTACAAAAATCAAAATGAATATTAAGCAAGCAATTGGCAGCTTAATGAATAGTAAAAATGAGATGAAGAAAAATGAAAATGCATAGATTTGTTTATTAACTATATTTCAGAAGATACTTCTGAAACTGATATTTCACTGACTTCTATCTCCATTAAATAGCCAAATAAAATCTATACAACACAAGGAGGTAACGAAAGCATGCCATGTCCATGTCCATGTCCATGTCCAAATGTAAGAAGGCCGAAGCTATCTTTCCATGAGTGTCAAGACAGCATAGTTTATGTGCTATCTAGCTATCCTACCAGCATCCAGACCTTGACTGAAGTATTTTATAACATGACCATGAGAGATCGAAAGAAGCATGATAGCCTACGCGACTCCTACACAGAGAGAACGGGCAGTTGGCAGCTGATGCTTGTGAGTTTACAAGGCGAATCAAGTCCAGCTCATGCAAAATTACTCCGTCCTATAATGCCCATTGCTTAAACAGGGTCAAAGAATGCATCACTCTAGCAGATAACATAGCTCGAGCTCCACATAACAGGGTCTAAAACCTGAAAGGCCAAATTCCAAGGTTCCAATAATGCAGCCACTACTAGGACCAGATGCGTACAAACAGGCTGAATATCCTGCAAACTCCACCAAGATCATCGGAAGAAGTCATGTACTACAAGTAAGCAGCATCAGCACCTCGGCAGCCAAAACATGGCCAGGACGGATAAATCGTGCGCAAACTCCAACATTTTGTACAGAGAACAGCACAAAGCCCCATCTTGCACAGGCGGGAATAGCCCGAACAACCACCGAATCCAGCTCCCCCATCCCGAGCCCAGATGCCTCCAGGCCACTCCATTAACTCAAATAAGCATACCTCGCACCGGCGACCAGCGCGCACGAAAGGAACTTTAAAAAAGAAACAATCTTTCGCCCAGCAACCCTCCAAACAAGAGGGGCTCGCAAACGACCGCAACATCGAGAGGGGGAAGAGCAGGGACGCAGTGAGGGAGAGGGGAGGAGACGAGACCTGTTGGTGATAAGGAAGAAGGTGTCCCCTTCCTTGGCGTGGGCCTCGGCGGCGACGGTGATGTCCCGGATCAGCGCCCTCTCCTCCTCCGCGGGCACCTCCGGCGCCGGCACGGCCACCATCATCTCCGTCTCCATCTCCATCTCCGCCGCCGCCGCCGCCGCCGGCGGAGGAGACGAGGAGGAGAAGCCCGCGGGCTAGGGTTAGGGTTGGAGCCCCTGCCCACCCTCTTGCCTCAAAAGCTCCGAGCTTCTCGGACGGGGACGGCGCGGGGAACTGCGGCGTCGGCCTCTGGCGGCGGCGGGGGAGGGTTGCAGTGGCCGGCGGTGGCCGTGGCCGTTGGGGGGTGGGGTGCGGTTGGATCTGCAGGACAACGGTTGTGGGGTGGGCTTTGGATGGAGTGGAGGAGGGAGAGGAGCCGGATTCACCCGTTCTGGGCTTTTGCCTCTTGTTGTAAGACAGATGCAGGTGATTAGTAATTCGAATGGAAATATGGGATGTGTGCCGGTTAAGTTTTGTTGGCATTGCTATGGAAGTTGGAAAACTTTTAACGGTTCGTGGTTTAACTTTATCTACAATAATTTAATATAAAAAGACAATACCAGTTTATAAAGTTACAAATTTTACAGTTTAAAAATATTCTATTATAAAATGTCTAAAACTTTAAACAAAACATATGCACGACCAGTGGAGGACGGAATTTTTTTAAAGGTGTGGCGGACTTTCCACAAACCACATATCACTGTAACCATACCACATATCGCAAACATCAATAAGAAATAGTATTGAAAATACCTTGAAACCTCTTTATGATGTCACAGCTCTTTCCCTTTCTTTTGTCCATGCTCACAATCTCAAATCAATTTTGATTCTGTCAAGGAGGAATAAGAACAATGAAAACCTTAGCCATTGTTTGTATCAATGATCATACGAGTTATAACTAAAACACATCCTACATGTATATTACGTTAAAAGTTTGAATTACACTCTATTTGGGTCAACCACTTTGTAGTTCTAAATTCTAAATTTTAAATTCTAATTCAACTAAATTCTATTCTAAATTCTAAATTCTATTCTAAAGTCTAAATTCTAAATTCTAATTTAAACTAAAACCCATCCTACTTTATAGTTCAATGTTCAAACTTTGTAGATTGTAGTTCACCAATTTACCTGGCTGCCGTTTGTGCCCAATGTGCCGTATGATTTTATGTGCACATAACTCCACGAACAAGAACCAGTGAACCACCAGATGATCGAAGAAGTGCACAGAACTCTTGCCTTGCCCTAGTGCTGGTTGCTACTTGCTGGCACTGCTGTGCCGCGTCCGTGCACAGAATCTTCTTGCATTGCATGTGCCCACCGCCTAGTGCCGAGAGGCAGCTCGCGCGGCATGCGCGCCGCCGCCGCCACGCACGCACTGGAGCAGCCGGCCGGCGCCGCCACGTGCGCGCAGCTCGCCGCTGTGGACGCGCCGAGCCGCCGCGCGCACGCGCACGCCGTGATGTCGCGCCGCCGCGCCGCGCGTGAGGCCGGAGGGAGGGAGTCGACTTGGAGTGGAGGTGTGCTGTCGTGTCGCCTGCTCGCCACTGTGTAGGGAGGGAGTCGTGCACGCGCGATAGATCAGAAGTTGGAACGCCGCTCCGCGTCGCCTGGGGAAGACAAAAGTCACGAAACAGACTCCACGCCGCATGGGCTGGGACTGGGAGAGCAGCCGAGCAGGCCTCCATGCCGCCGAGGGGGTCCTGGGCCAGGCCCAAGGTATGGCACGGGCCACACCTTGCCCTACCGGGCCCTCCGTCCCTGTGCACGACCTTCTTTTTTTCCTCAGTGTCATCTCTCTCTTCAACAAGATTGGTTAATGGTGAGCTACTTAGACGACAAGACGTGTCTCCACTTCTTCCACCTCCCTAAGTCACACTGTGCTCAAAGCCATATGGCCTATCACCAGCCAAAATCCTGGGCAAATATCATATCCTCCATGCTAGCATCCTTCTAATGATCCCTTCCATAGATTGCCTCCCTCGTTACCTATTTGTCTTCTCACTGAGATTCCTCAACAACAATCTTCTAGAAGTAGCAAAAGGTGATGCCGTTAATGGTAGTGGCAAGGCTAGAAGAGGACCAGTGAAATGACAGTGCCAAAGAGGGAGAGGAAGAGCATTGTGCCAAGGGGTGTTTGGTTGGGGGGACTAAACTTTAGTCCGTGTCACATCGGATGAATCGAGACTAATTCGTAAGACGAATCTATTAAGCCTAATTAATCCATAATTTGAAAATGTTTATCGTAGCATTACATCGTCAAATCATGACGTAATTAGGTTTATTGGATTCGTCTCGTGAATTAGCCTTCGATTATGAATGGGTTTTGTAAATAATCTATATTTAATATTTTAAAATAGCATCTAAACATTCGATGTGACATGGACTAAATTTAGTCCCCCTAACCAAATAGCCACTAAATAGCAAGATGAGTAAATGAGCGAAGGGGCAAGAAAGAAAGGAAGAAGACAAGCATACTCTAGTTCAAAATTGGCTATTCAAAATGCTACAACTTTTCAATAGCACGTACATGTGTCATGCCCTGAACTTTCCCCTTCCTAGCCTTGAATCATTTAATAAATTACTCGAAGAAATTGTTGAAAATTAGCCTAGAGCAAAACCCTAATTAATAAATCCATCTAATAAGTGGAATTGGTTTGGTGGAATTTTTCTTGAGTTCCACATGCTAAAATATATTAACAGGATTTCTTGGTGGAATTTTTAGAGCAGAGAAAATAATTTAATAATTAATATACGATTATCAGAATTAAATAAATTCAAAAATTATTTTTTCTTTTTTTCTTTCTCTATCCTCTCTGGGTCATCCTCGCCCATCCCCTCACGTCGCCCACTCACGCCCGTGCCTTCCCTCCCTTTCGCCGGGTCTGCCGAAGGCCGCGCCCAACGAGGCCGCCCACACCGCTCCTCCTCACGGACGCGGACGACCTGTTAGCTTCGTCCCCAACCTCTGGCCCGAGAAGGCGGCGCTAACATTAGCCACACCACCGCCCTCCAACGCCTCTTGCGCCCGTCCCATGTTGCCCGGATGCGGAGGCCCCCTCTCCTCCACTCCTCCCGTGCGCATCGTGCCCAAATCAACGAGGATTCGGTTTTCGAATCCGCCGCTTCTCTCTCTCCCTCTTCCCCATGTCGCCAGCGGATTCGGCGCCCTCCCGGCCACGTTCGAGCTCCTCATGCCCATAAAAAGGATCCCGTCCTCCCTTCCTCTATTTCCTCCACTCGCGAATCTCTCTCGAGCTCTCTCTCGCTCCCATGCCATGCAACCCTAGAGCCGCCGCCTTTCACCGCCTTCGGCCGCCACTAGCCGCAACTTGGATCACCACCTAGCCACGCCACCACCACCACCGTACTCGCTAGGTCCGTCCGCCCCTCAGCCGCCACTCCACACCGTTGGTTTTTTGTCGGAGTGTTGTCCCTCTCGCTCACCAGTGGGCTCGCCATTCCCCTCTCTCTCCAACCGGCTTTTTGCACTCGTCGTGTATCGCCATTCTCTCTCTAAACTCCCTCATTCTCTTCCTTAGGTCAAACCGAAGCCCGTCCGCCACCTCCATCACCTTCCTTATCGTCGGTTCTCCATCGTCGACGTCTTCCTGAAGCCGCCACCCCCTCCTCTCACCGTCACCGTCCTTGCGCCGCTCCCGCTGACGCAAAACCCTAGGTTAGCCGCCCCTTTTCCCCTTCGCACTCCGCCGTCTCATCCCACGCTCGCCACCACACCGGATGGTCGCCGCTAGCGACAATCGGCCTGCGCGCACCTCTGCCTCCTGGTGAGGATGGCCGACCGGTCGCCGCCGCCTCCCCTCCGTCTGATCTACCCCGGGCAGATTGTCACCACCCGTCTGTGCGCCCGTGTGGCCGCTGTGAGCACGTGTGCGCCATGTGGTGCACCCGTCTCCTCAGCTAGGTGGGCCATCCCCTTGCGTCACTACTAGGTGGCTCGCTTGCTGGCGCGGGCTACCCTCGCTGACGTCAACCCTCGGGCTTTAATGCACAATAAATAATTAAGGACTTTCCTGTTTATAGTAAAACACAATGAATCTTCTAAAATTCATAGAACATGTGGTGCACCCATCCCCTCGACTAGGTGGGCCATCCCCTTGCGTCACTACCAGGTAGGGCCCGCTTGCCGACCCCGGCTCCCCTCACTGACGTCAGCCCTCAGGCTTTAATGCACAATAAATAATTAAGGACTTTTCTGTTTATAGTAAAACATAGTGAATCTTCTAAAATTCATAGAAAATTCATCCAAGCTATGTTTAAGTCCATGCAAATTGCAATAAATTCATAAAAATGTCTAGAATCCATTAAAATGGTTTTGTTTTCTGTTTCAGTAGACTTATAGCATGTTTTGCTTGTGTGCTTTGTTTGTCACGTAGATTCCGGTAATTCTGATGCTCGGTTTATTTTGAAGTTGTCGCAAAGGTCCCAGCAGCACCAGAGTAAGGCAAGTCATGCACTTCTCATTGAACATATTGTACCTACTTGCAAATGTCTCGCTTTTTATTAAATCTACATTACTTTATAATGTCATGTGGGATGGTTCCTATTGTACTTAGCGTAGTTTGTTTACTCTATATCATTGATAGCATGGGAATTGATATGACTAGATGTTGGCTTAGGAAATACTTAGCATGCTTAGATCAACTAGCTCACTATGAGAAATATCATTACTATTCTATATATTTGATTAATGAGGATAATTACGGACATGTACCACCATGGTATTGATTCAACTAAAATATTCCTAATGGTGGGCTGTAGGTGCATGGTTTTGATAGACGCTCCCATGGCAGTTAAGGACCGGTTCGCAGGAACCCTGGAAGAATTACCGTACGTACCACAAGCCAACATGGGCAACGGCTGGGCTTGTAGTGTTGCTTTTCCGTACCCAGGCGGCAAGGGTGAGCATGATGAAGTTTGGGTGGACCCTACGATAGTATATGCGGCTTCCGAATTCACCTAGGCACAAGGGGTTGCCTACCATGGTTTTAAAGGTAGGGGCAAAACCTAAAGTGTGGTGTGCTTGGTTAGGGGGGTTATGCAAAGGGTCCTGTCACAGTTCCTTTTTGTATGTCGTGGTGGCACGTCGGCACACGGAAACATGTCATGGGGCTATGTCTTGTGGGTACAGTTGTATACCTCTGACCATAGTAAAACTATTCGAATAGTTGTGACTGTGATTATGGACGATCAATCAGATTCACCGTGATTAGTCTCATCATTAATAACTTGAATTAATGGAACTGGTGATGTGAATAGGGGTTCCCGATCTTCCGTCAGGTAGAGGTAACTATCGCTGTGACGGAGGATGACACACCGATCCGGCTTCAGATCGAAAGATCCAACCCTACAATCTTAGCACCACAAATCCTCTGGTTATCAACCGAGACACAGTTCCGATTGACCTCGCCAAGAAGGCTAATCAGTGCCTGCGCAACGAAGAACACAAGCAAGAACAAGAAAGAAAACAACCAATTTGCACATGAATGATTAATCTTACGAAGTTGGGATCTCACAAACCAATGAGCGTATATACGACCAAACGGACCACACGGCACAGCCCGGCCAGGCACAGCTATGGCACGACCCATTACGGCACGACCCGTTAGGCACGGCTACTGTGACGGCACGGCCCGCGTGCCGCTCCCACGGCCCAAGCACGACCCACGAGTGGCCGGACCGTGTCGTGTCGACATGGCAACGATTTAGGCCCACGGGCCAAAACTAGCCCATGGGCCAAGGCAAGCCCACCCAAGTACACTATTACTCATGTGAAAAAAATAAAAATAAAAAATAAAATTATTTCTCTTCGAAAATTCATAAAAATTATATTCCTTATCCGAAAATTCATAAAAAATATTTCTTATCCAAAAAATATTCCAGAAAAATCATGGGCCCACGACAGCATAAAAAATACTCCAAAAATTCATAAAAAATATTCCAAAATTTCATAAAAAATATTTTTTATTCGAAAAAATGGCCCGTGGGCCATGCCGTGCCGTGTCGGCCCACGGGCTTGGGCGGCGGCCCGGGTACGACACGCCTTAACGGCCGTGCCGACATGGCCAATCTCCTCACCGGTCGTGCCGTGTTTGGCCGATGAATAGTGCAGCCGCGCCCGAGCCGACCCATGACAGCACGACCCATCCGGCCATCACTAGATGAACGACAAAACTGTTCTTGATAGATTAATCTAAGCAAAATCCAACCCTAATGACGACGACGGCTCATGATTATATAGGTCTTAGGGTCGTCACCTATCCTAGACGTTCCCCCTAACGGGCTCAAAGAAACCCACTTGCAAATGCAACGGAAAGTAAAAAGGAGCTAGTCTATACAACTTAACACTCGCAGCGTGGCGACTCCACTCCATGGGCATCCTCGACGGTAGCGACGAAGCCTACTTCTCCGAGTAACCTCCATCCGAGTAGTACTCCAGCTTTGGGTGGGGAAGATAGAGAGTATTAACCACTATACTCAGCAAGTCATACCAAGAGAATTTTACTACTTTCAACTACTGCTCTTAAATGTCTGTTTTATACAAAAAAAACCTAGCCTCCTTTGAAATTACTTGCATCATACCTCCTCTTGGTATGACTTGCTGAGTATAGTGGTTAATACTCTCTATCTTCCCCACCCAAAGCTGGAGTACTACTCGGATGAAGGTTACTCGGAGGAGTAGGCTTCGTCGCTACCGTCGAGGATGCCCGTGGAGTGGAGTCGCCACGCTGCGAGTGTCAAGTTGTATAGACTAGCTCCTTTTTACTTTCCTTATCTGAAAATTCATAAAAAGTATTTCTTATCCGAAAAATATTCCAAAAAATCATGGGCCCACGACAACATAAAAAATATTCCAAAATTCATAAAAATATTCCAAAAATTCATAAAAATATTCCAAAATTCATAAAAAAATATTTTTTATCCCAAAAAATGGCTCGTTGGCCATGCCGTGCCGTGTTGGCCCACGGGCTCGGGCGGCAGCCCGGGCACGACACGCCTTAACGGGCCGTGCCGACATGGCCAATCTCCTCACTGGTCGTGCCGTGTTGGGCTGATGAATAGTGCAGCCGTGCCCGGGCCGACCCATGACAGCACGACCCATCCGGCCATCACTAGATGAACGACAATGTTCTTGACAGATTAATCTAAGCAAAATCCAATCGTAATGACAACGACGGCTCATGATTATATAGGTTTTTACGTGCCCCCCTAACGGGCCAAATACGGTGATGTAACACCGGGACAGATTCTGGATGTTGACTTGTTTTGATGAATCCCATTGATTTGATGGAATTTTGATGTAAGATCACTTCCGTTGGCTTCCTTATGAAATTATCTTTCCATCCATATATAGACCGTCGATAACAAAGTCCGGACGAATCCTGGTTGACCAGTTTAAGGCAGACTGGTCCTGCAGCCCGAGACAGACTTGAATTCATGTTGGACCGGCCCTCCGGCTAGTGTTGGATGTCTTTGCTGGTCTTCTTTGCCTCCACCAATTCCTCCAAGATCTTCTTGACCCTCTCCAATATTCCTATGACATATAACATCATTAGGTAGTAATCTATTCTCAAAAATATGAAAACTGTTAGTGATATGCCCTAGAGGCAACATGGAGATGTTGGATATCACGTCAATGTTTATGAATAAATGAATAAAGTGTTATTCAGTTCCATGAAATAGACATCTTGTATTGATCAATATGTACGTGACTTATTTATGAGACTCTTTATGTATGAATCTATTTCTAAATGATCCCTGATCATATATCATATTATTGGAACTAATATGATTCTAAGATCGGCATGTCTATTGATTGATGATCATGTCTCATAGATCATGGGTATGGAGATACCAAATCAATAAACATGGACACATGTGTTAGAGAACACATTGTTGGATAGACCCACCATGAGACACTACAGGAATTAATGTGCCATTAGTTGGTCTCAGGTAGTGTTGGTACAAAGTCCTTAGACCTGAGATCACCATGGATTCCAACATGTGTAGTAGCCTACTTTGGGACTACCAAACGCTATTCCGTAACTGGGTAGTTATAAAGGTAGTTTTCGGGTTTGCTATGAAATATGGAGTGGGATGTGAGTGATCAAGATGGAATTTGCCCCTCCTTTGGAGAGATATCTCCGGCCCTCGAGGTAATGGATTATGGAAATGCATGGCCATGCTAAGTTGATTGAGGAGTCAATCAAAGATAGATAATCCAATACGGTTCGAGTGAATGGTTAAGCTATTGAAGGGATGGCACACATCTTGCCTATAGCTTAACCGGTATCGTGAGGCAAAGGGATTTGTGTACACATTACAGTTCGGAGCCGATATTATCCTTGTATACCGTGGTGTCAATATGTGCCGCTAGGTGCCGCTGTTGATGGGTCACGAGTTGGACTCGAGCCGACGATCGGCTAAGTTAGACTATAGCCGAAACCGAGTATACCCGAACCTATAGGGTCGCACGCTTAAGGGGATAAGAATGCATTCGAGTTGGACTCGGATACGGCTCGATCGGATAGGGATCCGATCGGATAGAGTCCTATGGGCTTACGACGTGTGGGCGGCCAACTCTATGAGATACGGATGAGATCCGATTCAAAAATAGAGTCCCGATCGGCCACTAGTCCTAGTCGGCCAACTCTATATAAAGGAGGGTGGGGTGGAGAGCTGCGGCACGTCAATTGCATCGCGTGCAACAGAAGTCGCCGAGATCAATCTCCACGGAAACCCTCCCTACTTTCGAGCCAAACCCTAGCCTTGCATCGCGTGCTAGCACACGGGTGTTCGGCGTTCGTCCCGGACGTGTGGATACCGGTAGAGGCGCCGCTACGTTGCGTGCCGTTGATCGGCCGGACGGCCGCAATCGGAGCGATCGGCCGTGGTGGAATGTCGCGCGCGGGGCACATCGGAGCGAGGCGTGAGAACGCGCCTGACGACTCAAATCGGCCGATTGGTGAATCGGCCGTCTCCGGAATCGGCTACACTGTTCGGATCGAATTGCCCCGATTGGCTATTCCGCTGCACTCTACTCCAATCGGTAATGATCTATCGGCCCTTACTTGCAAGTGTTCCTGGTTTGCGCGGTTAAAAGTTTTTGTTTTCGGCAGACTGGTCCTACAGCCCGAGACAGACTTGAATTCATGTTGGACCGGCCCTTCGGCTAGTATTGGATGTCTTTGCTGGTCTTCTTTGCCTCCACCAATTCCTCCAAGATCTTCTTGACCCTCTCCAATATTCCTATGACATATAACATCATTAGGTAGTAATCTATTCTCAAAAATATGAAAAGTATGCTTAAGAACGAGCTCACCTCTAAGTTTAGAAGGTGCAATCGAGCTCGGGTAATTGGACTTTGCTTAATGTTGGAAGGATCAGTGGGTGCATCCAAAGGAGTGATGTCCTCATCAACTGGCATAGTTTAGGTGGAGGGTTGGGCTTGTCGCAACGTGGTGTAGCATTGGATAGTGATGTTTAATATTACTTAATTAAATTCAACAATTTTACTGCTTTCAATTACTGCTCTTAAATGTCTGTTTTATACAAAAAAAACTAGCCTCCTTTGAAATTACTTGCATCATACCTCCTCTTGGTATGACTTGCTGAGTATAGTGGTTAATACTCTCTATCTTCCCCACCCAAAGCTGGAGTACTACTCGGATGGAGGTTACTCGGAGGAGTAGGCTTCGTCGCTACCGTCGAGGATGCCCGTGGAGTGGAGTCGCCACGTTGCGAGCGTCAAGTTGTATAGACTAGCTCCTTTTTACTTTCCGTTGCATTTGCAAGTGGGTTTAAAGCATATTCAGCTTGGAATTCTGGTTTGTGAATTTCTAGGCTTGACAATAAGAGAGTAAACTTTGTATTGGCATATCATCAACTCCAATAATCAGCCCTAGTGTGGCATGCATCTTCGTCCATAAATACATGGTATCCTCATCCGTAATACATGATATCCAATCTGTCAACGGGCTATGCTCGCTGTGAAGATTATGGCAATCGGATATCTACATGGCAAGCTTATCCGACTAGAGATAGGGATAGGTTGCGCCTGCCAATTATGTAAACTGGATATGACTTGGGTATTACGTTGCTGGTTAGATAAGGCAAGGCTCACAATCATGGTTTAGTAAGATTGAGGAAACCGACTTAGAGTAAGATAGGGTTTCCGATTTGTAAGCCCGCCTCCCAAGACTATATAAGGGGGGTAAGGGGCGTCCCTTGAGGGATATGTTTTTATGCTTTATCAGCTTTTAGCTTTAGATCTTGAGATCAATAAACACTCGGCGGATCGAATCCCCGAAACAGGAGTAGGGTTTTACCTCACGAGAGGGCCTGAACCTGTCTAAATCTTGTTTTCCACCTAACCCATTGAGCTTGGCGATCTTGACTGCACCCTCATTTTTCTATTGCCAAAACCAAGTTTCGACACTTGGCGTGCCAGGTAGGGGCCCGCGCGTCAAGACCTCTTCGACAATCTCGCCGGCAAGCGCGATGGGATCTTCTTCAGGCATCGACGACTTCGCCGCCAACGGCTTCAACAAGCTTTCCTCCCCTGACTCGGATTCGGACCAGTCGGGAGGGGGAACCCGCTCAGCACCATTCGGGTTACCGAACAACACCAAGATCTGCGACCGAATCTTGAATTCCAAGATGCAGTCCATCCACTCTGAAGGAGGAATCTACTCGGCGCTGTTCGGACTATCGAACGTCGCCGAGATCTACAGCTGTCTTCTCATCTCCCGTCGGAATCAATCTACTCGGAGAAAACCTCTGCGCCGTTTGGATTACCAAACGCCACCGAGATCTACCGCAAACTCCTCTCCCCGAGTCAAGATCAACCCACTCGGTGGGATCCACGTCATCAAGCTACAACTCGGACTGGAACGATCCAGATCCGAGCAACCCAGGCTCAAGGGAAATCCCCGTCATCCTCCAACCGTTTGGGTCATGCTTATCCTCGGAGCTCGATGAATACCTCAGGTCTTAAGGCTTTGACGATCTCTACGGCATCCCCTCGCACGAGGCGAATGACTCCGACTGCGACAAGGACTACGAGCCGAAGTGCTTCGACGTCCTCATGGCTGGGGTGGCCGAGACCGACTCAGCCATGGCTCGCAGGGTCGTAGAGGAAGAGCAAGCCAGGCTTGAGCAGGAGCACAAGCTAGCGGAAGATGAGAAGAGGCGCAAGGAGGAAGCCGACAGGAGAAAGAGGGACCTGAGGGCGACCGGACGATCCGCTCGAGAGGCCATACTTCAGACGCGAATCCACAACACCAACATCTTCCAGACGCCTCAGCAGAACGCCGTTGCCGCTCTCACCCTTCTAGACACTGTAATCGAGACGGCACCCCCCGACGTGACGCCAATCTTAGACAAGATCAAGACCATCATCGCGGCTACAGCCAATGGTTCTCCCTCCACCTCAGCACGAAGACCGACTGAGTCCGTGGCAGAAACGCCCAACAGAAGCCGACTCCCGCCGCTGAGGTCAAAGGATTACAAAAGGCTCGAGCAAGACCGGATGGCCACTAGGTCAAGAGACCTTCGCCACGAGACCATCAGGAGCAATCGGCCGACTCCCGCGAGAAGCGGCACAGACGACCACTCGTCCAACACCGGTCCGCCGCAAAGAATAACTCCGACATCGGCAGCTGCCAAGGACCCCGCCGAGCACCGCGGGAAGTCCTTGACCGACGCTATCAAGAACGAGATCAGCGCTCTCGCGAAGATCGAAGGGGCTCACCCGACAAGAATGACGATGGAGTACCCGCTTTCACTCGGGACTGCGCGAGTGCATTGGCCGAATGGTTTCAAGCCGACAGAATCGAGAAGTACGATGGGAAGACCGACCCGAGTCGTGGCTAACCGTGTACACCCTCGCCATCCGTGCGGCAGGAGGTGACAACAAGGCCATGGCCAATTACCTGCCCGTTGCCCTTGCTAACTCAGCCAGGAGTTGGCTCACAAGCTTGCCAAGAGGCTCGATCGGCTCGTGGAGCGAGCTAAGGGACCAATTCATCGCCAACTTCCAAGGCACTTTCGAAAGGCCTGGGACCCACTTCGACCTCTACAACGTCGTCCAGAAGCCAGATGAGCCATTGAAGGACTACATTCGGCGCTTCTCCGAAAAGCGCAACAAGATCCCCAACATCATCGATGACATCATCATCGCCGCCTTCCAGAAGGGAGTCCGTGATGAACTGTTGATCGGAAAATTTGGGCGTAAGCCACCGAAGTCGGTGAAGCAGATATTCGAGACGGTGAACTCATACGCCAAGTCCAGCAACGCGATCAAAGCGACACGCCAAGACCGGCCTAACAGAAGGGACGACAAGCAGTCGGGAGGAAGCCGTCATCCTAAGAAGGATAATGGCAACAACAACCAGGGCCAGAAGGACCGCAAGCGCTGACCTAAGGACCTGGTTGCCGCGACGTCCAACTCCCAATGCCATCCCCGAGTCACGGCCTACGACGCCATCATGAACGCTCAGTGCACACATCATCCCAACCACAAGCACACGGCCAAGGATTGCTTCATTTACAAGCAATTCGCTGAGCAATATGTGGCACAACTCAACAAAAAGCCGACTGACGAAGCCGATCCATCGGGCACTAAGAAGAACAACCCTGTAGGAAATACTGAGCCCTTTCAAGACCCCGTGGGCGAGCTGAATCACATCTTCGGGGGGCCGCAAGCCTATGAATCCAAGAGGAAACAGAAGCTAACCGACCGCGAGGTCAACGCGGCACAACCTGAGGTCCCACAATACCTACGATGGTCGGAGGTGGCTATTACGTTCGACCGCTCGGATCACCCTGACCGAGTGGTTCACCCAGGGCGGCATCCCCTAGTCCTAGACCCGGTGGTCCGCAACATCAAGCTGAAGCGCGTCCTCATTGACGGGGACAGCACCCTTAATATTCTGTTCGCCAAGACCTTGGACGAGATCCAAATCCCGAGAGCCGAACTGAAGGCAAGCTCAGCCCCCTTCCACGGAGTTATCCCGGGGCTGTTGTCCACGCCACTCGGGCACATCGCCCTTCCAGTCACCTTCGGAGTTCGCGAGAACTTTCGAACGAAAAATATCACTTTCGAGGTGGCCGACTTCGAGACGGCCTACCACGCGATAATTGGAAGGCATGCACTCGCCAAGTTCATGGCGATACCGCACTATACCTACCTCTGTATGAAGATGCCGGGTCCAAACGGCGTCATCACTCTTCGCAGCGACGTCAAACAAGCCTTCACCTGCGACAAGGAAAGCTGCGACATGACCCAATCTCGCGAGAGATTGCGTGGCCAGGAGGAAATCCGATTGGCTGCATCAACTTCTGCAGAGGGTGAAATCCCGCAAAGAAGATAGCCAAGTCGGGACAAGGCGACGCTAAAACGAAGAAAATCTCCCTTGATCCATTGGATTCTTCCAAAACCGTTGTAATCGGCGCCGAACTAGATCCTAAATAGGAAAGCGCGCTCGTCACCTTCCTCCAAAATAATAAAGATGTTTTTGCTTGGAAACCATCTGATATGCCTGGAATTCCTAGGGAGGTGATCGAGCACTCTTTACACGTCAAAGATGACGCAAAACCAATCAAACAACGATTGCGCAGGTTCGCTCAGGATCGAAAAGATGCCATCAAGGAAGAACTCACAAAGCTCTTAGCCGTCTGTTTTATCAAGGAAGATCTGCATCCCGACTGACTGGCTAACCCGGTTCTGGTCCGGAAGAAGACAGGGCAATGGCGCATGTGCGTTGACTATACCGACCTCAACAAGGCCTGCCCCAAAGATCCATTCGGGTTGCCTCACATCGACCAAGTCGTGGACTCAATGGCCGGCTACCAGCTCCTAAGCTTTTTAGATTGTTACTCGGGCTACCACCAAATCAGCTTGAAGGAATCCGACTGCCTGAAAACATCGTTCATCACACCGTTTGGGGCCTATTGCTACATCACGATGCCTTTTGGCCTGAAGAACGCCGGAGCCACATACCAGCGCATGATCCAAAGATGTTTTCAGACGTAGATCGGGAAGAACATGGAAGCTTACGTCGACGACGTTGTCATCAAGACCAAGCAGAAGGAAGACCTGATCGCCGACTTAGAAGAAACCTTCGCGAACATCCGGGCCTTCAGAATGAAGTTGAACCCGGAGAAGTGCACGTTCGGCGTGCCATCAGGCTAACTGCTCGGCTTCATGGTGTCACATCACGGCATTGAAGCTAACCCATAAAAAATCAACGCTATCCTGAGTATGAAGCCCCCGAGTAACCAGAAAGACGTTCAGAAGCTTACTGGCTGCATGGCAGCGCTAAGCCGATTCATCTCTAGACTCGGCGAACGAGACATGCCCTTCTTCAGGTTGTTGAAGAAAACAGACGACTTCCAGTGGACTATGGAAGCCCACAAGGCCTTTGAAGATTTTAAAGAATTCCTCACAACACCGCCCGTCCTAGCATCACCTCAACCTCAGGAGCCCCTGCTACTGTACATCTCAGCGACTCACCAATTGGTCAGCACGGTCCTCGTGGTCGAGCGCGAAGAAGAAGGGCGAGTCCAGAAGATTCAGAGGCCAATCTACTTCGTTAGCGAAGTATTGGCAGGAGCCAAAATTCGCTACCCTCAGGTAAAAAAATTGCTATATGGTGTTCTGATAACCGCGAGGAAATTGGCACATTACTTTCAGGGTCACTCGGTCACAGTCGTCACCTCCTTTCCACTCGGCGATGTCATCCACAACCGGGAGGCAACTGGGCGCGTCACGAAGTGGGCCCTGGAGTTGATGCCGCTGGACTTAACCTTCAAAGCAAGAACATCGGTAAAGTCACAAGCCCTGGCGGATTTCCTGGCCAAGTGGACCGAACAACAAGAAGATGTACCTCGAGAAGACCTACAATATTGGACCATGCACTTCGACGGATCCAAGAGGATCACCGGCTTGGGAGCAGGAGTCGTGTTGATCTCCCCGACCGGGAGAGGTTAAGATACGTTCTTCACCTCCACTTCTCCGCCTCTCACAACGTCGCCGAGTACGAAGACCTGCTACATGGATTGCGACTTGCAGTTTAACTCGGAATACGTCGGCTCGTCGTGAAAGGGGATTCCCAGTGGTTGTCAATCAAGTAATGAAATACCGGTCTGTCTAAATGACACCATGGAGGCCTCATCGGCAAGAAGTTCGCAAACTTGAAGACAGTTTGACGGATGGAGCTATCCCATGTCTTAAGACTTAATAACGAGGCACCGACGAGTTGGTGCGTCGGGTCCAAGCGAGAAGCCGCTCCAACAGACGCTGTAGAGCATCTCTATGAGCCAACTGTTGCAGCCAAACCAACTCCCAACGAGCAAGCGGCAGATCAGGACGCCATGATTGACGCCGACTGGAGGACACCGCTCATCAGATTTTTAACTCAGCAGGAGCTGTCGGAAGACCGGGATGAGGCAGAATGCGTCCGACGTCGCTGTCAAGCTTATGCCATGGTTGATTCTGATTTATACAAGAGGAGCCCCTCTAGAGTCCTGATGAGATGTATCACACCTGAGGAAGGACGACAACTACTCCAAGATATCCACTCGGGCATATGCGGAAGCCACGCGGCAGCATGCACCTTGGTAGGCAAAGCCTACAGACAAGGTTTCTTCTGGCTTTCAGCGGTCTCTGACGCTGACAAGGTGGTCCGCATGTGCGAAGGTTGCCAGTTCTTTGCTCGCCAAAGTCATGTCCCAGCCCAAGAACTATAAACGATTCCACTATCCTGGCCATTTGTGGTATGGGGCTTGGACATGGTTGGTCCTTTCAAAAAGGCTCCAAGAGGATTCACACACTTATTCGTCGCGATCGACAAGTTCTCCAAGTGGATCGAAGCTAAGCCGGTTGCTACGATCACTGCTGACAAGGCACGAGACTTCATCCTCAACATTGTGCATCGGTTCGGCGTCCCAAACAGAATAATAACCAACAATGGGACTCAATTCACTGGAGGCATCTTTAAGGAATTTTGCGAAGACTTCGGAATCAAAATCTGCTACGCATCGGTTGCACATCCCAAAAGCAATGGACAAGTTGAGCGGGCCAACGACATGGTTCTTCAAGGCATCAAGGCCCGAGTGTTTGACCGGCTAAAACCTTATGCCGGCAAATGGGTCCAAGAGCTCCCCTCGGTTCTATGGTCCCTGTGGACTACACCCATTCGGGCTACCGGCCAAACTCCTTTCTTTTTGGTCTATGGCGCAGAAGCTATGCTGCCAAACGAGATGGAGTACGAATCTCTCCGAGTCTGCAGCTTTAACGACGAACACTATGATCAAGACCGAGTGGATGACCTCTCCCGACTGGAAGAGTCCATGAGGCAGCCCTGATCCAGTCGGCAAGATATCTCCAAGGACTCAGACGATACCACAGTCGCAACGTTCGAGCACGAGCTTTTATCGTTGGCGATTTGGTTCTACACAAGATTCAGACCACCAAGGACCGTAACAAATTATCTTCATTATGGGAAGGACCATATATAATTGCTAAGGTGACTCGGCCAGGAGCATATCGACTAAAGCATGAAGACGGATCCATGGTGGAGAACTCCTGGAACATCGAGCATCTTCAACGATACTATGCTTAAATTGCCTTAATTTTCATGTTCTTCTTGACTGCCAACCTCAAGCAAGATGACTTCTTGAGTTAGCGATGGGGCGTACATATGTCAATAAAGCATAGTTTTCCTCAAGCAACTTATGCATATTTGGTTTATCATTGTTTAATGCTCCTTGATTCGAGTTCAACGTATAAGGACGAGAATTTTTGACGACCTAATCAAGCTTAGGCTTGGTAAGTCGGACGAAAATTACTTAAGAAATTTTACATAAAAACTCGGATCAAGGCATTAACATAAATAAGCTGAATATTTACAAGGCACATCAGAAAGTTGCATACAATGTCCACAAGGAAATTAAGATCGAAAGTGGTTCACTACATCGGCAACTACTTTCTTGGCGGACTCTTGCGTCTCACTAATCAACTCCAGGGCCCGCTTGTAACATCTTGAAAATCGAAGAAACTGAAATCGGAACGTAAAAATCCAAACTTTCAAAAACCTTCGCTTGTTGCTTTTCCTTGGGTTTGTTGCTTCTTATTTGCCAGCTCAGTTGCACAAATCCAGTTGTGATCAATTCCCTTTTGGTGTTTGTGGATGATTTGGAGTTTGTCGGAGGGAAAAATTCGAAATTCGAATTAGGAATTTTTAAAAGAAATCGAGATAAGATGCGGATTTATGAAAATGCGAATTTGGAGAAATAGAATAGTAATTGTGGATGGTGAAAGATAAATTTGGACATAAAATAAACAATAAAGTATTTGGGAGTCTTACTCGAAATCACGAAATTTTTGAAAAATAAATAGGTGAAGTATGAAAATTAGGAAAAAGGAATTTAAATAAATAAATATGAAAAATAAATGTGGAAAACTAAAAAGTGGAGAAAAAGTTGAAAATATAGTATTAAAAATTATTTTTGGAATATAGGAATTTAATTTGGAATTTTTAGAGAGGAAAACGAAATAGGAATTAAAAATCAAAAATCGGGAAAATATAAAATCGCACTATTCATTGCGCATGAGGTGCTCGACGCCAACGGCCCGGCCGCGCGCCCGCCGTGCGTCGCCCGGCCGTACCGCGCCCACGCCGCGCGCGCCACGCGCGCGCACGCGCCGCGCCGCCAGCACGCGCACGCCACGCGCCGCGCACGCGCCCGCACCGGCCCGGCGCCGCGACCCCGCGCCGGACCCCGCCCGCGCCCGCTCGCCGCGCCACGCGCTCGCCGCCATACTCGGCCCGGGCCTCGTGCCCGCTCGCTCGCGCCACGCGCCCGCCGCCGCCGGACCCGCCCGCGACTCGCGCCTCGCGCGCCGCGCCCGCCGACCCCGCCCGCGCCTCGCTCGCCACGCCACGCGCACGACGCCGTACGCGGCCCGCGCCGCGCCGCGCCCTCCCACCACGTCGCAGCGCCCGCGCCGCCCGGCCTCCCGCGCAGCTCGCATGGCAACCGCCGAGCCGCGCTTGCGCAGCCCCCTTTCCCTCCATTTCCTCTCCCGCCGCGCCTATAAAGGGCCGAGCTCCCCGCCCCTTTCCGCACCGCCGCCGTCCTCCCTTCTCCTTCCCGAGCCCCAACGCCACCCTAAACGCCGTCGCCGCCGTGCGCCGAAACCGCCCGAGCCTCGCCTTACCTCCCCGAGGGCCGCCATCGCCGGTAAGCCCCGCCGCCGCCCCTTTTCCCTCGCGCGCTAGCGCCGCCGCCGCCGTATTGTTGCCGAGCCCCGGTCGAACATGTTGCGGGCAATGAACAGTGGCCGAGAAAATAAAAAAAAGAAAAAAAAAAAAAAGAAAAATAGGAGAAAATTTGGAAAAAATTTAGAAAATTTGGAAAAATATTTTGGAAAGATTTTAGTAAAATTTTGGGCAAAATTAAATTATTTTCTTGTATGTTTTCTCGGTGCAAAAATTTGAAAATCAAAACCGAACTTTTCCGAAATTTCGTTTTGCGTCGTTTTTGAATCCGAATTTCGTTTAGATCTTTCTCGCCATTTAAATATGTTTTACTTATGTGCTCAAACCTTCAAAACCTCAAACACCAATCCCTCCGTGGATATTTTCAAGTCCATCTTCTCGAACAAATCGCGATCATCGCTTTGCGAAAACCCTAAGTCATCGATCCGATATCAAAACTTGGAGTTTTCCCGGGCGATCTTAGTACAAACTCAAGTAGGAATTTGGGCTTAGCGCTTGGAATCGTTTCTGAGGCTTTTTCGGATCTTTTTCGACCTTTTGGTGTTATATGGGATTCTAATCGGATTCGATTGATCTTTCGCACGTACGGGTAGCACCTGAAGAGACCGGCATCGACCCCGTTGAAGACTCCACTCCACAAGCGTGCGAGCAAGGCAAGTCATCACACTCTTTGAACATATTGATCCTACTTTGCGAAATGATGTTGATTTCAATTACAAATTGCATGCTATACACAAATGAGTACCTATGCTTGATATACCCTGCTTTGATGTTGATTACCATTAGAATTATTCTTTGTAACCTTCGATGTGATATGACCGGAGGCTAACTTCGGTAAAAATGCTTAGCCCTGCTTATACTAGATCCCTGCATACTCATGATTTTACAAAGAAGCTTTGTGCTTGAGCAACTACCTTAGGGAAGGTAGTTGAGATGCGGCCTGTGGAGACATGAGCGCCACATGGCCATGAGAATGATGAACTAAGTTTGATGAAAATTGAAAGTACTATACAAATGTTTTAGACTGGGGCGGCCGGATGATTTGGGTGGATTTCGGAAAAGGCAAGTGCCGACCCTGGTCAATTGAGGACTGAGCCATGAGATAGCCGGGAAACGAGCCAGTACAACCGTACTTCTCGAATGGGTATAGACCTAGCTAACTAGATAGCCGAGCGGAGGCAGTATCCTTGCATAGATGGTTCTTTATGAGGTGGTTCGTGTGATGAGGATGAGGCTGCGGCCTATGTTGTGGATGGTGGAAATTAAATCGATATTAATTGAACTTAAAGATTGAGGAAGTTTTCCCTTACCCCGGGTGCGCCAGAACTCCTCTCACTGCTATAAAATGACGGCTAGAGTGCATGAGGGCCTAAGTTCATGGAGCGGGTACTGCCAAAGTGAGGTTATCGAAAGGCTTTGCTGTGACCGTCTCATGTGTTGGGACGTAGGCTCATTTGTTGGGCTGTCGCGGAGTACGGGTAAAGTGTACATCCACTGCAGTGTGAATGAATCAATCTATTCGAATAGCCGTGCTCGCGGATATTGAGCGTCGTGACAAGACTTTCGCTTGGCTAGACTTTAAACTTAAAAATGCTGGAATGGGTTTGCATGATGATTTCATTCGCTGGTGGATCAACTTCTCGAGAGGCGAGAAGGGGTGGACTCCCCAGAAAACCATAATGAATCGGAGGCGGGAAGCCATCCTTGGAATCACGATGGATGGTAGACAGAACCGTCGCCGAATTAATGAACCATGGAACTAAAACTTGACTTGGCTAGTTGTTAGGCTTGTGAAAAGATTTATGAAAATTGGCTTTATGCAAAAGAGCTCCAGCCATTCCTTGAATAACCCTATCATATGCATCACTTCCGTGTTGGCTTGCTGAGTATGGTTGGTACTCACCCTTGCTATACGCACAAACCTCCAGATGGTGGGAACGAAGAATCAGAGGATCCTTACGCCTACTACCAGAAGGCGAAGAAGCCGATGGCGCTTACTAGGTCTTAGCCCCCGGTCATTGCTCGTGGCAACCGACATGCCGCCTTTATTCCGCCGCCGTATCTAATTTCTCGCTTTTGTGTTGTATCCAGGACCATGAGGTCCTGTGTGGTGAACATTGCCTTCGGGCCTATCGTTGTAATAATTTTGTTGTAAGACTATTCGTGCATGTGCACCTGATTATTCAGTACTGTATTTCGTGGGTACCAACTACTCGATCCAGGGAAATGGTACTAAGAACACGAAAGATTCCCGTTCCAAAAACGGGGGTCCACACCGCTCATCTGAAGTACCATCGGCGAAGCCCTCCCCGACTGAATCAACGTCCACTCGGGGGTAGAGTGACTTGGTCTGTGCAAGGGCGAAGCCCGCTCCCATGATGGCTGCCTCGGAAATGTTGGCCAAATATTGATCAAGGGCTCGCCTAAGCTTATCAAAGACCTCGACGGTGTCCAACGAGCTGGTCCCGAGTCCATTATGGAACAACGACAACAGGATCAACGTCGCCACGTTAGCAACATCTTCCCTAACGCTTTCGGCTTTTTTGACCCTCTCAACAAAAACATCGTACTGAGCTCGGGTCTTGATATTGTAAGCTGCCAAAGATATACGATCACACAAGGCATTCAAAGATGAAGCAACACAAAGAATGACGTTTTGAAAGAGCTCACCTTCAAATTCACTCTCTAGCTCGGCTCTGCTGGCGTCAGCTTCGTCTAGCCGGGCTTGGAGTGAGTGGACCTTCGACGAATTCTCTACAACAAGAAAAGTTGTCAACGACCAAGACCAAAACAGACTACAACTAGAAGCATAAAAAGACTATGGAGATCAAGCTTACTCCCGACTGAACCCCGGAGGTTGAGGTTCTCCTCCCGGAGTGTGGCTACTTTCCTCCTTAGAGCCGCTTCCCTCGATGCAGCTTCCTCTCGAGTGGCCTTTAGCTCCTGCTGGACGTTTTCCAGGGAGTTCAAGTGCGGGACCAACTTCTCGAGTGCATCGGATTTGGCCATCGACCGGCAATACACCCCTCGCACGCGATTTCGAAGATTGATCGACCGAAAAGCGATTACAAAGCTACAATGAAAAGGAGCAAAACTTACGTTTAACAGCCGTGTCGCTTCATTCAGGCTGTCTACAAGCATATCTCTTTCTTCGTTCTCCATTTGCTTGTTCATGATGATGCCCTGTCTCTGGCCTTCAGAATCGCGCCACTCGATCTTGATTGGAGGGACCCAGGTCTCGGAAGACTGCAACCTAGGGATCTCCTCTACTTTGGCTGATTGATTCAGAAGGAGCGAATGAAGATAAAGGAAAAATGGACTGGAGATTAAAAAGCCAGAGATTGATTTAAGACTTACCACTTTCGGTGGTCGAATCCTTAACCGGCACTTCCCGGCTGCCTTTCTCTTCTTGGCTCTTGCCCGACTGGTCTTCAGTCGGGGTCCTTTGGGTGGTAGCCGGGGGCTCTCCTGCGGCCGACTGGTTTCCAGTCGGGGTATCCCGGCTGACGGTCGGGGGCTCTTTCCTCGGGGCATCCTCACTGGGAGGTGAGGGCCTCTCATTCGGAGCGCTCTCACTCAGGAGAGGGCTCCGGGGTCTTGGCTCCGCAGGCTTTGATGCCTCCGTTCCTACGGTTGGTGTTGGGCCCTCACTTTGCCCAGTGGATCGATGTTTTGAGGCCTCCTGCAAAGAGAAAGACAGGAGCAATCGGGATGAAGATGGAGAAATTTTCTACAAAGAGCACAGCTTCAGCCGTGAGACGTACCTTGTTGATCGGCGAATCTTGGGCGCCGTTTTTGGTGATGGCCTTGGAGGGGTCGCTTCAGCTTGAGGGGCTGGGACATCGTCGTCCGAGTCATGAATGATCAGCCTCCTCTTGCTCGCCCGCTTGCTGGTGTCTTCACTCGGGCGGCCCTTTTGCCAATCGGATCGCTTTGGATCTTTATGCTGCCCGCTGGTTTCTTGGCAGGCCGAGCCGGCGCGTCGTCATGATGAATTTTATATGGCTTTGAGATAATGGAGGCATTTTCCTACAAGAAAGATTCTTTGAACACTAAGAAGTGTGATTTCAAGATTGAAAGGCAATAAAAGAGTCAAGTTAACTTACCGGAGGAGGAGGGCGATACAGGTTGTACGAAAGATCCGGTAGCATGAGGCTGCGCTCAACTGCAATCCACAGTCGAGAAAATCTTGTATATACGGATCTTCAGAATCTCGAAGCTGAGGAAGTCGCGGTCTTCCCGATTGGGGTCCCTCTCGCCCTCGTACTCAAAGGCAGGCTTGGATCTCTCCTTGATCGGGGCCAGTCGGTTCCTGACGAAGTGTCGAGTGATCTGCTCGCCCCAAAGACCTTTCTGCTTCATCTCCAAGATCTTCGCCAAAAGCTTGTTGGCTTCGTCCCAGCCTTGGGCCACTGGCACAGTGCTCCAGTTGGGTCTAGGCACAGGGGGAAGGCCAACGAAGTTTGGCAGGCTGGGTTCAAGGTTGGCAATATAGAACCAGTTTGCGTTCCAGCCCTTGTTAGAATATTTCAAGGGAAGAGAAAAGTAGTCTCGGCGGAGGGATCCGTGGAGCTGGAAGCCGGCCCCACCGACAACGCAGGGCTCATCCTTGTTTGGATGTGGCTTGAGATAGAACATGCGTCGGAAGAGTTGGAAGTGGGGAAGGATGCCAAGAAAGGCTTCACAGACATGAATGAAGAGAGCAATGTGGAGCATAGAGTTGGGGTTCAGATGGTAAAGCTGAAGGCCATAATAGTCAAGAAGACCCCTAAAGAACTCAGAAGTGGGGAGGCCGAAACCGCAATAGAAGAAAGAAGTAAAGACGATGAGCTCACCGGTGTTCGGAGTGGGGAACTCCTCACCGGCCGCCGGGCGCTAGCAGACAATCTCCTCGGGAGGGAGAACTCTGTGCTTCATCATCTCCTTAAGAGTGGACTCCCTGACGTCTGAAGTCGCCCATTGGTCGAAGGGGATCTTTTTCTCTCCCGCCATGGATGTGGTTTTGGGGGAGTGGATCTGGCTCGGAGGATGGGGATTTAGGATGGGGATCTGTGGAGATGGATGCGGAAGCTAGTTTGTGGAGAAGTGCGAGCTCCTGGATCGGTGGATTGGGTGTGCGCACGAGCCTAGGGTTTTCTGCTGCAAGCTGGTGAACAGTGTTGCGTGTGGGGAATTTTTTCTGGGAAGGCGAAGTGGCGGGGATGACCTCGAGGCTTTGTAAGAAATCTGAGGGTTGCGCTAGGTTTTCTCACGATTGGGCCGAGCCCATGAGAGACTTGCGGCCCAGCTAAGGTGTGGCCTGACGCGTGTCCTTGGGGACTTAAGTGGATGAACTTAAGCAGATTTGCTTTGGCAATATGCACATGTCTAAGTGCCATGTACCTTTGGAAATTCTTTCATACCGCGGTTTACACAACTTCATGAGAAGTTGGCACGATGCAATTTGAAAGGTGACAAACAGTGAAGCTTTTCATGGCTGCCTTGATGACATGGACTGTTTGATGACAGTTAAGCATTTGATTAAGTGATTATATCAATGTTGTTTTTCCACTTTGGTGAAGATCTTTTTAAGATTAAGACCAATATTGTGGCAAGAGCTATCTAATATTTTGGTCATTCTTTTCAGATGACTGAAAAACTTGTTTACCCATGAGGGATGATTAAAATATTTGTTTCGAGATGACTCGGGCATATCCACTCGGATAAACATGAGCTTACTGAGTGCTTTTTCGCGTGGGTTGATTGAACTATTTGTTCTGAGATGACTCGGGCAGATTCGCTCGGATGAGCAAGAGCTTGTCGAGTGATGAGATTTTTTATGATTGCTTTAGCATGAGCTAAGCATTTATATGAGAATGATTTTTTATAGTTCTTGATTATATGTTTAGTCTGATTTTGACTAACCATATAGTTGGGGGCTACACCTAATTAGGTGCATTAGGAGATGCACCTAGATATTTATTTTTGAGAATTTTTTGGATGTTTTCGAGCCTTCACAGTCTTTGGAGCTACTCGGGAGATTCAAGCAGAGGTGATGGAATCACTTGGCGCCTGAAGCACTCGGCCAAAGGGTTGTTTGGCTGTGTGTTATTTTGGTTCGAAGCCGAGCAATCTCGTCGACTGCAAAGGACTCGGGGGCTACTGTGGAGATTATGGCAATCGGATATCCACATGGCAAGCTTATCCGACTGGAGATAGGGATAGGTTGCGCCTACCAATTATGTAAACCGGATATGACTTGGGTATTACGTTGCTGGTTAGATAAGGCAACGACTCACAGTCATGGTTTGGTAAGATTGAGAAAACCGACTTAGAGTAAGATAGGGTTTCTGATTTGTAAGCCCGCCTCCCAAGACTATATAAGGGGGGTAAGGGGCGTCCCTTGAGGGATATGTTTTTATGCTTTATCAGCTTTTAGCTTTAGATCTTGAGATCAATAAACACTCGGCGGATCGAATCCCCGAAACAGGAGTAGGGTTTTACCTCACGAGAGGGCCTGAACCTGTCTAAATATTGTTTTCCACCTAATCCATCGAGCTTGGCGATCTTGACTCCCCCAATTTTCTATTGCCGAAACCAAGTTTCGACACTCGCCCACGGTATTTGGAGAGTATAGGGAACATTCATACTAGGATATACACGAGATTGGATCTAGAAAACAGGAGACAAAGATTTATATTGGTTAAGACCCTAGAAAGAGTAATAGCCCTAAATCCAGTTTATATGTATTTGGGGAGAATATCACACAGATTACAATACGAGAACTGGTTAGCTACTCAAACTCATCGACTAGAACTCACCGAGTATGACCAAGCGAGACCTTATCAGCGATTAGGGCTTCGACTTCCTCCAGATTGTGTCTCTGTATGACTCTGGCTATGGTTTGTAACTCAATCCTTCTTATCCCATGGGGGGCCTTGTATTTATACCGACAATTGTCTTCTCCTCCATGTAGAACTCAAAGATCTCGAATAGGAAACGAGCCAAGAAGACCCTGTCTTCTCTGAATAGGATTCTAACACCTTCTACCCAACAAAGACAATTTCCTTCTTGACTCAATTTAATTACCTTATCTAAGGATCCCTTACCGTATAAAATTAGGTATGTGGTATTTCCATACAACACAAACCCATATATAGGAGGTATGTCTATCTATAACCTTGATAGTAACCCCGACCTTAATTCAAATGATTTGACAAGCTTTTCAACCATGCAACCCAAAGATTGATTCTTATAACACTTACCTTACCATTGTCGGTACACCGAGAAGGCATAGGCCTCTAACTAGTCATGTTTTGTAGTCAAAGGAGAGCACGCAACCATCATTGAGAATTTGGATTGAGGTCAGAAACTTAACTTCCATATGAAAAACTGGCAAATATTTCGACAGCCATTCCTTGAAATTCAAACCATCGGATGGGACTTATAAAATCCCTCTATGAGATCCATTTGGATTCCGTTTGCACTATAGATGCATTCACCTCCCCTTTCGTTTCCAGCCTCCCTCATAGCAAAGCCCTTCCCAACACCTCCAAGGCCTCTATGGATCTCCTGGAGTCTGTCGTCACCAAGGAGATGTTGAATAAGGTGCAACAGGATGGGGCATTGCCTAGTGCAAGAGTGCTAGAATGCTCTGAAGGAGGTACCAATCCTCTCACCAACCTGGGCGAGATTATAACTCTTGTTTCTTTTGTCCAGTGCAGTTTCTTGGTGTTCCCTTCTAAGTTCTTTGTCTTGCTTCTTGATTTCTGCGGTCTTCATCTCCTCCATCTAAACCCCAACTCCATCGCCTTCTTGAGCATATTTACCCATCTCTGCGAGACGTACTTAGGAGTATCGTCTTTCTTAGATCTGTTTAGGTACTTTTAATGAAGTTAGATTCATGGAGTCTTCTAGAATATCTGGTTGTTGTGAACTTTGCCTCTGAGATGGTATGAGGGACGAGTACATCCTGTTCAGCTATCTAACTTCAAGGAAACATTGGAGAACGAAGTGGTTCATTCTCCATGTTGACGAAACCTCTCCTTGTCTGGCTATTCCCGACGAGAAGCCAACCTACTCCAAGCTATGGACCTCGAAACCCCCCTTGACCAAAGCCTTGAGTCAATTTGTTGAGAAGATCCATGAGCTTCGAGAACGTGATCTGACCAGGTACAAAGTCATTCAAGATTTTGTACATCGTCAGATCCAACATCTCCAAGCCCTTGCTTACCCCACATATGCGTACACGGGAACAGATGATCCAATGCGTCTTTCGTATTGGGGTATGACATTGATTATTACCAGTAGTATCTTGGCAATCTATTGGTGCAGTCCTCAGCGAGGAAGCCGTGAAGGAGCACGTGGCCGAGTGGCGGATCTAGAAACGATCTTCGCCCCAGGCTAACTTCCGGAATGGATAGGGACAGGGCCAGAGGGCCGACGGCCGGCGGTGCCTGCGGGGGCGGGGCGCGAGGGCTGAGTGGCACCGCGCGAGGAAGGAGGGCGGCTCGGCGTGCGGTGGAGCCGCCGCCCGCATGGGCGTCGCCAGCGCGCGCGGCCGGGGGCGGAGAGGAGCGGCGCGCGCGAGGTCGTGGCCACGCACGTGGGGCAGGGTAGGGGCGGGCGCCGGCCGCTGGGCGCGCACGCGCGAGTGACTAGGGTAGGAGGCCTTCACGGCGGTGCAAAGCAGTGGAAAGAGTGGCGCATGGGCAAGGGCAAGAATGCTACGGTTTTTGTTGGGCTAATGGGCTATTGGGCTGTATATGTGTTTCTCTTCATTTTAATACAGCAGTCGGGCCTCGCCCCAGGCTATAGCCCAGGTAGCCCGCAGCCCAGATCCGCCCCTGGCCGAGGTGGTGGTTGATCAGTCGTCTGAAGCGGCTGACGTCCCCCAGCCAATCTGCGGTCAACCAAGTGGGATGCTATTGTGAATGTAAGTACTCGAACCATCTCCTCTTTCACCTTAATTTAGACTCATAGGAATAGTAATTTGAAAATTCATAGGATTGGCCTTAGACGGATATTATCGGTCTGTTGATCGACCACCAGGACTCCGCATCTCTCAAAGAGCAAGTTGACGCCGAAGCATCCTCCGTTGTTGCCAATCAAGGAACTACCTCCTCGGTCGATGGATCGAGTGGTCAGCCCAGGAAGCGATGGATTAAGCTGGCAAAATCTCAAGGGGCCGAAAAGTTGATGAAGGCTGGTGCCTCCGCCGCCAAGAAACTAGCCCCTGGGACCTGCAAGAGAACTGTGCTTCTGAAGCGGAAAAGATCTGAGTAAGTTCTCACATCTGTCCTCATATATTCTTTCTCGCCTTTTTTAGTCTAATGTTCTTGCCATTTCTGATACAATAGCCTGTTCCCTGACCTGTTGAGCCAAAGCTCCGAGCCTTGTGACGAGGCGACCTCAAAATCCCCTCCAGCTACTGCCATCGTCGTCCTGTCCCCTCAGCCGTCGACTCCAAGTATGCTCCTCGGACGAGCAATGTCCTCAATGACCGACAAGCTTTCACAATCTTGTCGGGCACTGTGGGGAGCTCGAGAACGTCCCTCTCGCGCAATCCACTCAGGTTGTCGAGGCTATTCAGACAGGTCTAAAGACCGATGCATGCCATGTGCTCGCCTGCTCGAAGTTTACCCACCAAAAGATCAATATAGAGGACATGCTCAACCAAGGTGAAGCTGACGAATGGCGTGAGGACATGATGACCGAGGTGGAGAACGCCGGGGAATCTATTACCAACTACTTTGAAGAGTAAATTTCCACTGCTTTGCCTTTTGTACAAAACAATCTTAGCTCAGGTGCTGTTGGAACAATATTTGCCAGACTATGTTTTGAAGTGAAGCGGCAACGCTTTGTATATGATTTGTATCATTTTGTAGATGTATTGAAGAGGAAACCATGGTCGTCCAGCACAACAGACGATCAACTAACCTCATTATCGTGCCGAGCTCGCCAGTCGCTTCCTCAACTCTAGCGAGCAGAAATCGCATGCTGGTCATTGTAGACCCAGCCAATGTTGTCGCCCAGGCGTTGGTCTCTTATGAGGCACAACTCTAGTCACTCCAAGAACAATATTGTCACGCCCAAAAATTCACGAATCAGAATTCATATTAAACCCCCTATCCAGAACTGGCCAAGGTGAAGGGTTACGCGGGGGCTACGCTAGTCGAAAAACAAAACTTTTCTACCGCGTAAACCAGGAACACTTGCAAGTAAGGGCCGATAGATCGTTACTAATTGGAGTATGCAGCGGAAATAGCCAATCAGGACTATCCGATCTGGAACTATGCTGGCCGATGACAGCCGATTCCTAGGGCCAGCCGATTCACCAATCTGTCGATTCGCTGATGTAGCTGATTCGCCGAGTCGTCTGACCGCGTTCTCGCGCCTCGCTCCGATGCGCTCGACCGCAGCCGATTCTACCACAGCCAATTCGTAGCCGATCAACAGCGCCGCAACGTAGCACCCCCTCTACCGGTATCCACACGTCCGGGGACAGAACGTCGAACACCCGTGTGCTAGCACGTGATGCAAGGCTAGGGTTTGGCTCGAAAGTGGGGAGGGTTTCCGTGGAGATTGACCTCGGTGACTTGTTGCGCCAAATCAGATTGATTTCGGCACAATGCAATTCAATTGATCGATCAGCATCTCTCCACCCCTCGCCCCTTTATATAGAGTTGGCCTACTGGGACTAGTGGCCGATCAGGTCTCTATTTTGAATCGGATCTCATCCGTGTCTCATAGAGTTGGCCGCCCATACGTCGTAAGCCCATAGGACTCTATCCGATTGGATCCCTATCCGATTGAGCCGTATCCCAACTTGAATGCTTGTGCTTATCTAGCACTGGGCATTCGGGTTAACCTGAAAGTTCGGGTCGGGCTTTCGGGTTTGTAAAAATTTGGGTTTTTAGAAATGAAACCCGAAATATAACCCGAACATCCTATTACCCAAAATTTCGGGTACCCAAAAATTTGGGTCGGGTAATTCGGGTAACCCGAAATTAATAAATGGGCTGAATATTAGGGCCGGCCCATTATCACATTTAAAGTTAGCATCCAAATAGAGCGAAGCGGCGTTGCGGTGAAGTGTCTTGTTCAGATTCGTATACATGCCGCATGCAAGCGACACATTACTCGAGTTGATCACTTATTAACTACAAAAATGCCTCAAATTCGAAGTGCAATGTACCGCACGAGGGACGAGTCGGCGGCACTACCGCACGAGGGCGAGTCGGCGGCACTACCGCAGGTGAGGCTGGCGACGGCACTACCGCACGAGGGGTGAGTCGGCGGGCGACGGAGCAAGGCTCTCCGCGAGCCGACGAGCGCGCGACGCACTAGTGGCACGAGCTGCGAGCGGCGACGCATTGGTGGCGCGAGTCACGATGGTGCACGGAGGGCAACCACCGACGGCGCGAGCTGTGGGCGAGGACGGGCGCAAGGGGTGAGCGGCGCCGACGATGGACGGGCGCGAGGGGTGAGCTGTGACGCCTCGAGCGGCGAATGGCGACAGTGCGAGGGCGGAGGCCGAGGCGGCGGGGCTCGGGAGGCATGAGGTCACGGGGTCGTCGGGAGGAATCGGCGACGGCAAGGGGAATCGGCGGCAGCGGCGGCGCCTCCGTCTCGGCCCCGCCTCGGTTAGGGTTAGGGCCGGTGGTGCACGCGTGTGTTAAGTGGTGGGAGGGACGACGCGGATGGTTTTGGCTAGCACTGGGCACGACGCGAGATTGGCAATTTGGCCGGGGCGCGAGATTGGCGATTATTTCGGGTAATCGGGTGATTCGGTTACCGTCAAACCCTACCCGATTTACCCGAAATAATTTTGGGTTTTTAAGTTACCTACCGGAATTCACTTTTCGGGTTTCAGGTTTCGGGTATTTCAGATTTGGGTTCGATTTTTTTTGGGTTCGAGCTTCGGGCTCGGGTTTTATGCCCACTCCTATTCTTATCCCCTTAAGCATGCGACCCTATAGGTTCAGGTATATTCGGTTTTGGCTATAGTCTAACTTAGCCGATCGTCGGCTCGAGTCCAACTCAGCCGACCTGTCAACAGTGGCGCCTAGCAGCACATATTGACACCATAGTATACAAGAATATAATATTGGCTCTGAACCTGTAATGTGTACACAAAACCCTTTGCCTCACGATACCAATTAAGCTATAGGCAAGATGTGTGCCATCCCTTCAATAGCTTAACCATTCACTCGAACCGTATTGGATTATCTGTCTGTTGATTGACTCCTCAATCAACTTAGCATGGCCATGCATTTCCATAATCCATTACCTCGGATATCTCTCCAAAGGAGGGGCAAATTCCATCTTGATCACTCACATCCCACTCCATGTTTCATAGCAAACCCGAAGACTACTTTTACAACTACCCAGTTACGGAATAGCGTTTGGTAGTCCCAAAGTAGGCTACTACATATGTTGGAATCCATGATGATCTCAGGTCTAAGGACTTTGTACCAACACTACCTGAGACCAACTAATGGCACATTAATTTCTGTAGTGTCTTATGGTGGGTCTATCCAACAATGTGTTCTCTAACACATGTGTCCATGTTTATTGATTTGGTATCTCCATACCCATGATCTATGAGACATGATCATCAATGATAAACATGCCGATCTTAGAATCCTATTTGTTCCAACAATATGACATATGATCAGGGATCGTTTAGAAATAGATTCATAAATATAGAGTCTCATAAATAAGTCACGTACTTATTGACGTCTCATAAATACAAGATGTCTATTTCATGGAACTGAATAACACTTTATTCATAAATACATAAATATTGACCATGATATCCAACATCTGCATGTTGCCTCTAGGGCATATCACTAACACAAGGTACACAAATGACAAAGTTGACATACAGATCCATGTCTTACAAAACATATAAAAAGTCCTACAAATTATTAACGCCAAAATTTGGTATGATTCCTTGACAGATTTGGTTAAGGGAAGAGATCAACCATCTGATAGAAATTTATCCAGAAGAAACTGAGTTCAGCAAGGAAACATAAAGACCACGACATGGCAACTTAATTTATCTATTAATTAGGCATGGTTTAGTAATTTTCCTTCTTATCTTTAGGAAAGTGTGTTTAGTGTCCGATGAGGACTTTATGTTTTTTCTTTTACCCTTTTGGAAAGTTTATGTCATGTCCAATTCGGACTACAATCGACCTGTGAGTATAAATATGTACATCTGGGATCTTTGTAAATCATCTTCATAGATCAATACACATCTACTTTCGGCGCATCGCCACCCTCTTATGAGGTTTTGTTTTGACAAGTTCTTGTTTTCGCGCGTTGGCTGCATCGATTGAGTTCGACCTTTAGCAAGAAGTGAATTCCGTCATCTTCGCTTGCGCTGGCATGGCTAGGACTTCCTCAGTTAAATCTGATATTCTAATCGAGCCAATGCAAGTGTTGCCTATCTGTTATATCATCTCTATCTTTAGCTCCATTACTGCTTATAGTCACATCGGCTTAGTTAGGACTTCCTGGGTTAGGTTTGATATTATGATCAAGTTGATGTTTCTTTAAACATAATGTAGCTTTAGATAGATTTGTTATATCCATCACATTAGACAGATTTATCGGTTCATTGAGTATTAGATTATCATATACTCGTGCTGTATCGATTAGGTCCAACCTACTAGGTTGTTATTGATAATCTAAGTCTTATTAAGCTGATAGGTTTATGCTAATGTTTTATCGGAGGGTTAGTCGATCTTATCTGATGTGTTAATTTTCTCTTTGATGGTTTACTGTCTTGGTTAAATTTAACACATGACCACTTTGATCAGTGTCATATCGGCTTGTTGAAATCTATCAGGCAATCATTAACCTTATGTTGCATCAGTTAGGTCCGACCTATAAGGTTGCGGTTGTAAGTTAGATTTATTTAAGTCAATAGGCATTAATCATTGTTTCATTGAGGTTTCAACCGATGAGTTATCTGGACGTTGCATCGGCTTATAAGGATTATATACAAGTTGGTTTTAGCCTATTACAGCAAAGGTTTCATTGATTATCTTAATCATTTTGATTTAATGACATCGGACTTCCAGCCGATGTATGCTTTAACCATCGGATCAACATTTATTCTATCATATCATTATTGGTTGATTGGTTTGGATTATATTATTGTATTATTACAAGTTATCACTGCTTAGTCAATTGTTTCTAAATCATCATTTATTCAAGTGTCGCTACACCGATTGCTCAAACCCCTATCGACATCGGCTAGTATCGCTACATCGGCTATCGGCTAGTATCGGCTATCAGCCGATTCTGCACTATGCTATCGGGTATCGGTTCACACATATCTTTTGGACATCTCAGCAGGACCCAAGCTTGTTGGCTGATCAACTTTACATCTTGTCAGTTACAAGATCAAATTGATTGGCACGCCCGCATCTCATCAATATTCAGGACCTGCATTAGAGCTAAACAGATCTCCCAGACCGTTATGTTTGTTGATACAGTTCGCGTCAACACAACTTTGGCACCATCGGCTGGGCATGAATTTTTCGTCAACACAAATGCAACAGAAAGGTAAAAGCTAGCTTAATCTAAGAACTGACACTACCAGCGTGACGACTCCACTCCAGGGGCATCCGAGTAACCTCCATCCGAGTAGTACTCTAGCTCTAAGGTGGAAAAGATAGAGCACGACTGAGTACTACCCACTGTACTCAGCAAGTCATACCAAGAGAAGGTATGATGCAAGTATTTCCAAGGAGGCTATGGACTCTTTTGCATAAGAAGTTGTAAAGCAGTAGTTGAAAACTGTAAAATATGTTAAGTTACATTAGGCAATATTATTTATCATGGCCCAACGCTACACCATGTTGTGACAAGCCGAACCATCCACCTGAACTACGTCAGTTTCTGTGGACCCCCGATTTTGAGGCGGGAATCTTTCGTGTTCATAGTACCATTTTCCTGGATCGAGTAGTTGGTACCCACGAATACAGTACTGGATAATCAAGTGCGCATGCACGAATAGTCTTACATTACCATTATTACATTAATAGGCCCGAAGGCATTGTTCATCCCACAGGACCTTATGGTCCGAATACAACATAAAAACGAGAATTTAGATAAGGCGGCGGAAAGGCGGCGGCTTGTCAATTGCCACGAGCAACGACCGGAGCTAAGGTCTAATATGCGCCGTCGGTTCCTTCGTCCTCCCGGTGATATGCGTATGGATCTTCTGGCTCTTCAACTCCATCAGCTGGAGGTTTGTGCGTATAGCAAGGGTGAGTACCAACCGTACTCAGCAAGCCAACACAGAAATGATGCATATGATAGGGTTATTCAAAGAACATGGCTAGGGTTATTTTTGCATAAAGCCAGTTTTCACAATTCTTTTCACAAGCCTATCGACTAGCCAAATCAAGTTTTAATTTCATAGTTCATTAACCCGGCGACGGTTCGTCTACCATCCATCGTGATTCCAAGGATGGCTTCCCGCCTCCCGGTTCGTCATGATTTTCTCGGGAGTCCACCCCTTCTCGCATTCTCGAGAAGTTGATCCACCGAATAAAATCATCATGCAAACCCATCCCAAGCATTTTTAAGTTCAAAGTCTAGCCAAGCGAAAGTCTTGTCACGATGCTCAATATCCGCGAGCACGGCTATTCGAATAGATTGATTCATTCACACTGCAGTGGATGTACACTTTACCCGTACTCCGCGACAGCCCAACAAATGAGCCTACGCCTCAACACATGAGACGGTCACGGCAAAGCCTTTCGATAACCTCACTTTGGCAGTACCCGCTCCATGAACTTATGCCCTCATGCACTCTAGCCGTCCTTTTCTAGCGGTGAGAGGAGTTCGCGCACCCGGGGTAAGGGAAGACATTTCCAATCTTTAAGTTTAATTAACATTAGTTTAATCCCACCATTCATAACAAAGGCCGCAGCCTCATTCTCATCCCATAACCACATCATAGAGAACCATCTATGCAAGGATACCGCCTCCGCTCGGCTATCTAGTCGGCTAGGTCTATACCCATTCGAGAAGTACGGTTGTGCGGCTCGTTTCCGGCTATCTCATGGCTCGGTCCTTAATTGACCAGGGTCGGCACTTGCCTTTTCCGGAATCCACCCAAATCATCCCGCCGCCCGAGTCTAAAACATTTGTATAGTACTTTCAATTTTCATCAAACTTAATTCATCATGGCCATGTGGCGCTCATGTCTCCACATGCCGAATCTCAACTACCTTCCCTAAGGTAGTTGCCCAAGCACAAAGCTTTTTCATAAAGTCATGAGTATGCATAAATCTAAGTATAGCATGGCTAGCGTAGTTTACGAAGTTACTCTTCGGTTGTCTATCACATCGCGAGTTACAAAGAGTAATTCTAAAGGTAATCAATAGCAAGGAATGGCATAACAAGTATGGGTAACTCGTAAAGCATGCATGTTTAGAGTTTAAATTAACATCATTTCGCAATTGGGTTCGATATGTTCAAAGGGTGTGAAGACTTGCCTTGCTCGCACGCCGGTTGAGTGGGGTCTTCCGCGTAGTCGGTGTTCACCTCTTCGGACGCTATCCGTACGTGCGAAAAGAAGGGTTGAATCCAATTAAAATTCAACAACATCAACGAAAAAGAAAGAGATCTCAAAATGATCGCGAAAGCGGATTCCAAACACAACCTCAAACCTCGGAAATCTTAAGAGTTGAATCAACGAAAAGGAGTTCAGTTAAACCGAGCGAACCATTGTAATTAATATGTATTTTGCACTTAAATTTGAAGATATCCTAGAATAATTAGGTTTCTAATTTTTATATCTCCAATAATTGATCCTTAATGTTGCAATTATATTCATTAGGGTTTTTGAAATTCTAACGACAGGATAATGTTATCCATGCTTACCCAATATTTAAAAAGGTCTCATGTGAACTTCGATAACAATTTAGAGGTCGGACAAATATTTGAATTCATAAAAAGGAAAAATTTAATCTATAAATTATTTTCACAAAGTATTTCTTTTGGAAGGAAAAAGAATATTATACTCATTCCTAAATAATAATATTTCAAAAACCTTATTTTATCCTAAAATATTTCCAAAAATAATTTTTTTTACCTTTACCCCTATTCCTTTACTATTTTTCTTTTCCTTATTTTTTTTCTTTCTCTTTCTTTTCTTTTTTTCCTCTGCTTCTTCCCTCCCTTTCCCCTGCTCTGTTTCCACCGGCGGCCGACGGTGAGGGAGGGGGCGCCGACGGCGAGGGCCGGAGCTAGGGAAAAGAGGGGTATTTCACCATCTTGGGACCACGGGGTTCCATTTCCCACTCGGCCGAGACCGGGAGCGGCGGAGAGGACTGGCGGCGCGCGAGGTGGTTTGGCGGTGGTGGCGCGCGTCGGCAGCAAACTCCGGCGAGGTTCCGGCCAAAGTGAGGGGTCTACGAGCATCGGTGAACCCTAGGGATGCTAAAGGGGGTTTGGTTCGGCGGGGGGGCTGCAGTCGTCGCGACGGCGGGGTGGCGGCGGCCGAGACGAGGGAATTCGAGGGGGCTCGTCGCGGCGATTTTCCGGCGACCATTTGGCTCGGGAAGCTTAGGGAAATAATACTTAGAGCACGGGGATGATGATGGTACCTTCAATTCGGGAAGAAATCGGCGAGGGTGACGAATTTCGGAGTGTTGCACGGGCGGTCGAGTTAGGGTTCTTCCGGCCGAGCTCCGATCCTTCCCAAAATTCACGCAATGCGGTGGCTAACTTTTGGGGGAAATCGGAGAGAAAGCACGAGGGAGCACTGGGGAAGATTTTCGGTGTTGGGGGCTCGGCTCGGGGTGGCTTCTTATAGGCGGTCGACGGAGGGCGATGCGACGGCAAGCAATGGCGCGTCGTCGGCGGCATGGCGCGGTCGCGGGGAGGTCGTGCGCGACGTGCGGCAAGCTGCAGCCGACGTGTGTGCGTACGGTGAGCGCGGCGAGGACGGTGCGTGCGGATGCTGTGCAGCGCGGCGCTAACGCGGCGATACGGCGACGGCATGGCGCGGCCTAGCGCGGCGTCGGCGCGACTTCGGCGACCGCGGGTGGCGCGGACTGCCGGCGGTGGCTGTGCGCGCAGACGGTGTCGTGGCGAGAGCACGCGTGCGCGGGCGTCCTGGTACGACGCGGCACGGCGCTCGGCGCGTGCGCGCGCGAACGTGGGCGACGGTTGGTCGAACACCCTGCGCGCGATGAACAGTGCGTTTTTCCATTTTTCCCGAATTTAAAATCCTATTTTCCATTTCTATTTCTTTTATTCCTAAAAATCCCAAATAAATTTTGGTATTCACGAACAATTTCTAAAATTATATTTTCCACTTTTCCCTATATTTTTCTTTATATATATTTTCCATTTTTATTTTGTTTCTTCTCTTAAATTCAAGAAAATGGGATTTTGATTGAAGCCCAATTTCAAATTTCATTTCTCTTTTCCACGAATATTTTTGCCATCCAATTCCAATTATTTATTATATTTCCCCCATCAATTAGAGTTTAAACATTAATATATCCCTTTTTTAATGCACCATATTATATACATATATATATCTATATGCTCTTTTCAGAGTACACACATGTTTATTTTGAAATTGTTTTCACCGGCTGGGATTGCAAAGCTTAGGGTTTTATTCCATTTTACCTCAAAGTAATTCTAGAAGAAAATCTTATATCGCTGAACTGGCTATTAAGATCGAAAAACACGATAAGAAGTAATGATTCCAAAAAGTTTTTGTGAGTTCCGATTTTTACGTTCCGAATTCCACTCCTTCGATTTTCAGGATGTTACAATTTCATTAAGTCAAATTATTAATAATAAGACTAATCACTGTGAATCTGATTGATCGCTCATAACTGTGGGCACGACTATTCAAATAGTTTTACTCTGGCCAGAAGTGTATAACTGTACCCACAAGACACAACCCTATGACACGTTCCCGTGTGCCAACATGCCACCACAACATACCGAAAAGAAACTGTGACAGGACCCTTTGTATAACTCTCCCTAACCAAATGCATCACACTGCAGGTTTCGCCTCTACCCTTAAAACAAGGGTAGGTAGCCTCCTATTGTGCCACGATGAATCCGGAAGTCGCATAGACTGCCACCGAATCCATCCAAACTCCATCACGCTCACCCTCACCTGGGTGCATCAGAGAGGAAAAATCTATACTACAAGCCCAGCTGTTGCCCACGCTGGCTTGTGGTACACACGATTATTCTTCTAGGGTCTTCCTCGAACCGATCCTTAATTGTCATGGGCACGTCCATCAAAACCTTGTGCGCATGGCCCACCATTAAGCATATTTTATTTGAATTAATACCATGGTGGTACATATCCAATGTCATCATCATTAAAGCAAGATGTAAGGTAGTAATAAGATTCCCATAGTGAGCTAGTTGATCTAAGCATGGCTAAGCATTTCCTAAACCAACATTTAGTCATATTAGTTCCCAAGTTATCAATGATATAAGGTAATCAATCTATGGCTGAGTACAATGAAAACCATTCCACATGACATTATAAAATATTGCAAATGTAATAGAAAGAGGGACATTTGCAAAATTGATACAATATGTTCAATGAGGATGCATGATTTTGCCTTGCTCCGGTGCTGCTGGAACCTCTCCAACCACTTCGAAACAAACGAGGGCTTCTGAACCATCGGAATCTAAGCTACAAACAAAGCACACAAAACAAACAAGCTATAAGTCTATTGAAACATGGAACAAAACCAGTTTTAATGGTTTCTAGGCATTTTTATGAATTTACTGCAATTTAAGTGGACCTAAACGGAGCTTGAGTGACTTTTCTATGAATTTTAGAAGTTCTCTATGTTCTTACTACTAAGAGAAAAAGACTTAATGATTTATTGTGCATTAAAGCCGAGGGCTGACCTCATCGAGTGGAGGGGATCAATATCGACAAGTTGGCCCCACTTGTCGATGACGCAAGGCGGGCGGCACACAGTGGACCAAGTCCATTGAGTTGAGGACGGGTGCAAAACCTTGCGCACACGTGGCGCCAAATGTGGCAGCCACGTGGCGGCCACATGGGTGGCAGGATGGGCAGCCCCGATCTGCCGCGGGGCAAAGAGGACGGCTGGGAGACGATGATTGGCGGCCCGGCCATCCAACCGGGAGGTGGCGACGCGAGGGCATGGCGGAGGGCGTGTAGAGCAACGGTGGAAAGAGAGGAAGGGGAGGGGCGGCTCACCAACGGCTCACTACTATGGGGAGCGACACGAGGACGATGTCAAAGAGGTGAAGACGGTGAACTGGCGACGGGAAGGGCGGCAAAGTAGCGGACGGACATCGATGACACCTAGGGAAGGTGAGGAAGGGATTTAGAAGGGGAAAGGAGGTGCGCAGTTGCTCGCATTGCCGGTTGGGGGACGGGAAGGAGGGGAAACTCACTGGTGAGCGAGGGGATGGGTCTCCAGCAGGTTTCTGGCGAGGGGAAATGGTGGCTGAGGTAGTCCTCAACCTTGAGAAGCTGACAACGGCGGCTAGCAACGGCCGAAGACGGTGGAAGGCAACAACACTAGGGCTAAGCGGCGAGAGCGATGCGAGGCACAGGAGAGTGTGATGGATGGGGAAACAGGGAGAGGGGAGCTTCCCAACCTTGTGCATTGTTCACTTTTCGGGTAGGAGGGTAGGTGCGCGATTTTTTGCTGAACTAGGAGGTAAAAGGAACTTTGATAATTGTTTGATGATGTTTTATGTAATTTTGTCTTACACTTGCTATCTTATTGATCACACTTGTTGTCTTGTTGATCATAGATGGATCGAAATTGGATGTACAGTGTTTCTCGTTGGAGGCAAGAGTGTAGGGATGGGGTAAATGGATTCCTGAATATCGCGGACAATGATAGGAGAACTAGAATGAGCGGATACATGCTATGTCCATGTGCAAACTATAAAAATGAGAAGATGTTCTCTAATAGTTCATTGGTGCAGTCTAATCCATAGAGGATTTATGAAGCATTACACTTGTTGGACAAGGCATATAGAGCAAGAGCCATCGGATATTGTAGTTGATGAAGCGCCGGATGTAAGGAAGGAGCCAGATCAAGAAGGCATGTTTGTCCCTTCTCCACTATGCGGTGATACCATAGATTTTGACCCCGAAACTCGGTTGGAAATGTTGCGTGATGTTGAAGAGCCAGACCACAATGAGAAGGATTTTGATAAGTTCAGCAAGTTGGTGGCAGATTCTGAGATGCCTCTATATCTCGGATGCTAGCCGAAGCACACCAAGTTATCCTCTGTCTTGGAACACATGAAGCTTAAGGAAAGTAATGATTGGTTAGACAAGAGTTTTGTAGAACATCTCGAGTTGTTGAAGGACTCGTTGCCAAAGGGGAACAAAATCCCCAAGACGACATATGAAGCAATGCAAGTGTTATGCCCATGGGTTTTAGAGGTTAGAAGAATTTATGCTTGTCAAAATGATTTCATATTGTATTACAAAGAATACGATGACTTGGATGCTTGCCCTGTTTGTGAGGCTCCTCGATATAAGCGAGATATTAGTGAAGATGAAGGTTATAAGTCAAAGAGGAGTGACCATGCACTATTCTTCGATTTGCATGTAGGGATTAGTCTTCTCGGCAAGGTCAATTGGACAGTGCATGGTTGATATCCAGAGGAGACGTCGTGCTACAATATTGTGTTGATCGAAAGCCAGATCATGTATGTCAAGTTTTCACCAATCGGTAGTTACATTTACCTGACAGAAGATCGGGCACCCGTTGCCATAAAGTGTTGTTTTGCTTGAGAGGGTAGCACAATTTCTAATATTAGTTTATAGGACGTACATTGTTGGACTGTTGTATTATATATTGGGACACTTCTCTGCACAACTGCCATCCTTTGAACAATCAAAAGCTATCGAGTAATACCTCTTATCACAAGCCTATAAAAATTTGTGTATGGCACAACAGAGAAATGAACTACAAATCAATATACTTCTGATTAGAGGACCGGGATGCACTTGGAAAACGTTTCAAGCTTTGTCTCTGAATTGGACGTGAGTACAGCCCATGTCTTGTTTGGACAAAATACAACTAACTAGCTATAGTTTGCTTCATCATTTTTTGTGCTATGATTTGTTGTTCTAGCTACTTGTGGTGATTATGAATCTTACTAGTTACGTAGAACTATTAATAAATTCTCAATATCCACAGTCATCGTTATTAATTGGGTGATTTCAGGGTGAACTGAATGTGACATTTCACGGGGCATCGACACTTTCTTTGAGCCAAACTACCAGTACTAGAGGCGGGGAACACAGAACAGCAACAATGCATCAGAAAACAGCGCTCCATCATAAACATCGCCCTTATCATATTAGATCAGGACTGTTGGGCTTGTTAGGATTTAAGTTATCCCCATGCTACATTACCATCATAAATGGATAAATGGAAAAGTTTGTTAGGCTTATCTCTAGTTTGTTAGGTCCATTGTGTATTGAGGGGCTTTGCTATTGTACCAAAGGCACGATCAGAGCATTGCCACCGGGTGGGAAGGAGCTCTACCTCGCAATCGAAAGCAATTCTGAATTCTGATAGCCTCCGCAGTCACCCTGATTTGCCTCTATGTCTATCTGCTGCTCGAAGGTCACTGTCATCCTAGCAATATCAAGAATCTAATTCCTAGATAACCTTCACTACACTAGAACATATCTTTTCCTCTCTGACGGGCCATCACATGTCTCAGATTTACGGGCCGTCACAATTAAATCATCTCAAATAGGTCTAAAAAGAGGCCGATAAAGATATACTCGCACAGACATGTTAGATGTGCATAAATATAAAGCCCATCACGGATGGTACCTATCTGTGACGGGCGCAATCCATGGCCCGACAAAGATTATCTTTGTTGGTCCTCAATATAAGCCCATCACCGATGTTTGTCATCGGTGACGGGCTTTAACTCATGGCCTGATTGATATAACAATTAGGTCCGTCACCGATGAGTGCCGTTGGTAACGGGCTTGTAGTTAGGCCTGACAAAGATAACTTCAATACCCGTCACAGCTATTAGTTTGTTGGCCGTTACAGATAGTTATTGAACTCTATAAATACCCCAACCACCTAGTGGGGTGGTTATCCCACTATTTATTATTTTGGTTGGAGGAGGAAGGGGACGATTTTTTTGTCTTTTTTCCCAAGGAAATCAGAAAGTGCAAAGGTAATTGAAAAATAGTAATCATTTCTCATAAATCTAGTAAATGCGTACCTATAAAATGTTATTTTAATATTTTTTTCTACTTTTTTGCAGCTTAACGATGGATCAAAGTTGGATGTATGGGAAAACTATACGACGTTATAGCAAAGAGTATCGAAATGACGTGTTAAATTTTATAAACGCTGTAGAGGAGGATAGGAAAAGAAGAAAGAGTGATTACATGTGTTGTTCATGTGTAGGTTACAAAAATGAGACTGTTTCGTAGCAGAGTAGACGCACACGCTCATCTGATACAACGAGGATTGATGGAGGGCTACACATGTTGGGTGAAACATAGATAGCAAGAATTAGGCAGTGTTGCAGCTGCAGACAGAAGTGATGCACAAAATGAAGAAGATGAAGATGAACATGACATGTTTGTACCTTCTCCATTGGGCGGTGAAAGGGTCGATGTGGATCATGATCTGCTGCAAGACATGTTACATGAAGTTGAGGACCCAGCCTACAACAAGAGAGATTCCATGAAGTTCAGCAGGTTGGTCAGTGACTCAGAGAATCCTCTATACGCCGGATGCAAGGCAAAACAGATCAAATTGTCAGCTACCTTGGAGCTAATGAAGTTGAAAGCAAGTAGTGGATGGACAGACAAGAGTTTCACAAATCTTTTGGTAATTCTGAAGACCATGCTTCCAGATGAGAACACATTGTCCTAGACAACATACGAAGCAAAGCAGGTTTTGTATCCCCTGGGGTTAGAGGTCCGTAGAATTCACGCTTGTCCAAATGACTGCATACTATACCACAAGCAATATGTGGACTTAGATGCTTGTCCTGTCTGCAAGGCTTCTCGATACAAGATAACAAAAAGTGCTGACGAAGGAAAGAAGTCAAAGTGGGGTGGTCCGACGAAGGCTGTGTGATACCTACCTATCATTAATCGTTTCAAGAGAATATTTGCCAACCCCAAGGAAGCAAAGTTAGTACGTTGGCATGTCACAGAGAGAAGGAACAATGGTATGCTAAGACACCCCGCAGATTTCATTTAATGGAGGAATATTAATCGAAGATACCCATATTTCGCAGCCGACCCTAGAAACATGAGAGTATATTTGTGTACGGATGACATGAATCCTTTTGGAGACATAAGCAGTTCTCATAGCACATTGCTAGTTTTGATTGCAAACTATAACCTACCGCATGGTTGTGCTTCAAAAGAAAATACATTATGCTATGCTTGTTAATCCAAGGGCCAAAACATCCTGGCAATGACATTGATGTGTTCTTGAAGCCTGTTATCGATGACCTTGAGACTCTCTGGAAAGAAGGTGTGGAAACTTGAGATGCGTACGGCCAGTAGAACTTCAACCTACGCGTTCTATTATTCCGCATCATTAATTACTATCCCGCACTTGGCAATCTTTGTGGATAAACCATGAAAGAAAAGAAGGCATGCTCCGACTGTATGGAACATACATGTAGCAGGTGGCTGAAGAAATCCAGAAAGATGGTTTACATGGGTCATAGGAGATGGCTCCCTCTCCAACACGCATTTAGAAGAAAAAAACTTTTCAATGGTAATAGGGAACTTCAGACTCCACCCAAGGATTTCTCTAGAGATGAGCTCCATAACATGATCAAGGACCTAACTAATTGAGTTTAGAAAGAAAAGAAAACGAAGTAAGGCAACAGACAAGGGTATGTGGAAGAAAAAATCCATATTTTGGCGACTTCCTTACTGGAAAGATATCGATGCCTTGATCTACAGGAGATGAATATTCGCAGTGAACACCTGCCTGTAACAGATGTAGAGACAAGCAGAGTGTACCTCCCTCCAGCTTGCCACACATTGTCGAAGGATGAGAAGATCGCAATGTTATCATGCCTCAGAGATATCAAAGTTTCATCAGGCTATTCAGCAAGGATAAGTAAGTACGTCAAATTGGACGACCTAAAACTGGTTGGAATGAAGTCTCACGATTAAGGGTGGGCATTCGGTCTGACCAAACCGATCAGTCTTCGGTCTTCGGTTAGTTCGGTCTTCAGAAAGTCAGGACCGAAATCTGTGTTTAAAAAGTTAGGACCGAGCACTTCGATCTTCGGTTAGTTCGGTTCGGTCTTCGGTCAGGACCAAAATTTTCAGGACATGTCACATTTCAAGAAAATTAGCTAGTTCACTAAACAATATGATATTATTTTCCAACATAAAAGTGGTTGCAAGCAACAATTAAACAAGTTCAAACAAACATACAACTTACAAGTGCCAATAATTAAAAGTTCCAAATAACCATTGATAAACAACAAATGAGCAAACAATAGGTCAGCAGACAGCAGACCGAACTTCGGTCACTTCGGTTAGTTCGGGTAACCAAGGCCCAAGACCGAAGTTTATTCGGTTATTTCGGTTATTGCATTCTTGAGACTGAAATTTAATTCGGTCTTTTTGATTTTGATCTTTTCGGTTTTGGTCTCATCAATTCGGTTTGGTTCTTTGGTCTCGGTTATTTTTGCCCACCCCTACTCACGATTGCAATGTGCTCATCACACAAATCTTGCCAATTGCTATCAAAGGCATTCTACCATCCAAAGTCTGTCACATGATCCAACGTTTGTGTGCCTTCTTCAATGCAATCGGTCAGAAGGTTATAGATCCCGAAGACCTAGATGGATTGCAGACCAATATTGTCAATACCCTCTGTCACATGGAGATGTTTCTTCCTCTGTCTTTCTTTGATATCATGACTCATCTTCCTGTTTATCTCATGAAGCAAACAAACTTATGTGGGCCAACATTTCTAAGAGAAATGTATCCATTCGAGAGGTACATGTGAATTCTAAAGTCTTACATGAGAAATAGAGCAAAACCAAAGGGGGGCATTATTGAAGGTTACACAACTGAGGAGGTTATTGAATTTTGCGTTGATTATATGGCAGAGGTCAATCCTATCGGAGTACCAGCATCTCATCACGAAGGAAGGTTGTCAGGCGCTGGCACAATAGGCAGGAAAAGAGTTGTGCCTTATCGAGCCTCCTATTCGCAGGCTCATTTCGCTATGCTCCAACATATGGCAAAAGTTGCACCATACTTTGAGGAGCATTTAGCGGAAATCCGACAGGAGAACTTGGGGCGATCGGACGCGTGGATTAACAGAGAACATAACTCCAGGTTCAACGAATGGTTCAAGAAGCGTATTACAATGTCGATGGATGATTCAACTGAGACAGTACGGTTGTTAGCGCTGGGACCATGTTGGGAGACAGACACATGGCAAGGATATGATATCAACATTACACGTTTTACACCGTACAACAAGATGACAAAGCACAGTGCAAAACAGCGGAGTCCGTATAGATGCATTTTAGGATCAAGTTGGATCCAACACATACTACGGCCGCATTGAACAGATCTGGAAGCTGAACTACATGAGATTCAAAGTCCCTCTGTTTTGATGTCGTTGGCTGAATATATGCACTGGTGTCAAAGTCGACAAAGAAGGTTTCACTTTAATAGATCTATCCAAGGTTGGATATGCCAATGAACCATTTTTGCTTGCGAAACAGGTCGAGTAGATATTCTACATAAAAGACCCTGCAAACAAGAAGATGCACATCGTCAGGGATGGCAAGCGCCGAATTGTCGGGGTTGACAACATCGTCGACGAAGAAGAATACAATCATAATCTTCATGTCAGACCTCACATCGACCTTGACGATGATCCCCAAGAGGATGTGGCATATGCTTGGTCAGATCATATGGAAGGCATAACCTTGTGACTGATGCCTTTATACTTATTTATTTTGCTATTTCTTGTAATGAATGAACTGTTTTGTTTTAGCAACCCTTTTGTGTAAATTATTTAGTGAATTACATGAAAATAGTAGTTTATATATTGAATTTAGTTAACATGGAGAATAATTTAGTGAATAAATAATTTATTGAACTTTACTGAATTTTTAGTGAATTATTCAGTGAAATAACTAAATTTTGTAATGGATAAAATATTTTGTATTAAATTTTATTCAGTGAAATGGATAAATTTTCTTGTGAAAAAATAAATATAAAAATTATAACAAGCATTTTGTAATGAATGAAATATTTTGTATTAACAAGCCTTTTGTGAATAGTAAATTGTACAAGTGGAAAAATCATATCGGTGACGGGCTTTATATTAAATACCGATAGGGATGATGTCTGTACCAAACGGGGCTTAAACTTTGAGCCCGATAGAGATGATTCATGTACTAATCAGGCTTAAACTTTAAGCCCGTCAGAGATGAGTCATCGGTGACGAGCCTTAATTACATTTCGATAAAGATGATTAATTTACTAATAGGACTTAAACTTTAAGCCTGTTACCGAATGTCATCCGTGACGGGCGTTATATCAAGCCCGTTACCGATAGAATTTTTCCATCGGCCTTTGCGTGTCGAACTAGACATCATCTGTGATGGGCTTTATATTAAGCCCGATTGAGATGATTTATCTTAATCGGGCTTAATCCAAAGCCCGTCACAGATGTGATTCTAAATCTTTTTTGCCTCATTTCACATGTATACATTAGAGCGAAAAATTTCTAAGTCCTCACTCACTCAGAACCGTAGCAGCCATCCCTCGTGCCCTCCCGAGCCTCGCGTTGTCGTCCCCGAGCACGTCGTCATCGTCCCCAAGCCCGGCGTCACGTCTTCTTCCCTCGCCGCCACCGAGCGCGCCGCTGTCCCTAAGCCCGGTGTTGTCTTCCGCCCTCGTTGCTCCAGGTTAGTCTCCATGCATCTCCCTGATGTGCCATTATTGGGCTGAGATACTATATAATGAGACTGTTTTTATTTTGTTTTTATTTTCTGAATGTCGAACTGTTATTTTTTGAATGTCGAACTGTATAATGGAACTCGTAACATGGTGAGGTAGCAGCCAACCATAATGACAAAACATGGATGAATTTTCCTCTTATTCCTAACTAGCATAAAAAACTAGCACCGATATCAGCTATTTTTGAACAATGTAATTACCAGGCGGTATCATCGTCAGCCAATTCAAAGATTTATTATCCTTTATTTAAAAAATAAATTCAATGATTCAATGATTGACAGATTCAAAAATAAATTCAAAGATTTATAATCCTCCCTTTCAAAAATACTTTCAAAAAGTATGAGAATTTTAACATATGACAAATTATTAAATTTCTTCCTCTCCTCCTCTTCTTCTTTGTTTTTTCAATCTCTCTTCTTCTTGATTTAATTAAATTTTTTATTTTTTATTTTATGATTTCGCAAGCTATTTAGAGGATGTCGCAGCACAACGAACCAACATCGGCGACAACTAGTGGGTCCACAAGGACACAGGCCCCCTAGAAGCGGTAATAAAATCCCAAGGAAGAGGTACACCATAACAAAGGTGGACGACCTAGGAAAGCCGTCCGTACCCAAGAACGTGTGCAAGAAGTTTAGCTCCATATGCAGGATAATAGGGAGGCAGATCACCATCTTGGCTGATAACATCAAGGACGTGCCGGAGGTCAAGAAGGAATTTGCATGGCTGAAGTTCAAGGAGAGCTTCGACTATCCTGCAGCTGACGAGGACAGGCTAAAGCGGATGGCCTTCAAGACGTTTGGATCCACTTGAAAGAACTTTAAGTCCAAGCTTGTCAACAAGTACATCACCAACCCTAGCGGAGGGGAGCCTTTCGGGGAATACCCCTTCATCACACAAGCGGTGTAGGAGGAGTTCTTCGAGAAGAAATCAACCGACGAATCTCGAGCCAAAGGCGAGGCTTATAGGGCACTCCAGGCTCGGAGCGTGCACCCACACCGGCTTGGCATCGGGGGAAATGCCAAGAAGCATGAGCAATGGAAGAAAGAGGATGAGGCGGCAGAGTCATCGAACACGCCGCCTCCATTTGCCGATATCTCGCACCCAAGGGCAAGGAGCTGGGCAAGGGCAAGGGATGTGAAGAATAGTGATGGAACAATATCCTTTCCAAATGCCCAAGATCAACAAGTTTATGAAAATATTGTAAGTGTCTCACCTTAATATGTTTATTTTCTTTACATCTATCATTCTCTCGATTTATATCAAACTCACTTGGATTGCAAAAAGAGTTGGTTGCCGTGAGACAGACCTCCCAAGAGGCCTGCACTTTTAGACGTGATGATGACATCCTCACTCAAGCGTTGGGCAACAGCGAACACCGTGGACGTACTAGGGGCGTTGGCATTTTGGTCCCTTGGAAATATGGATTTCTAGAATACGTGGGCCAGTACAAGAAAAGGGCCCTCTCAAAGGTGGAAAAAGATGCACGTCTGGTCGAGAAGATTCAGGAGCAGGTCAGAATCGAGCTAAGCTCTGAATTAGAGGAGAAGCTGCAAAAGGTGATACCAAGATCAGGGAAGAGATGCGAGGACAACAGCAGGCCGCTGAGCACGCCGTCGTTTCGATCCGAGACAATCTGACACAAAAGCGAAGTAGTTGTGTGTCAATCAAGGTGGCAGAACAACCACAACCAGTCCGATCCACCGTCGATCAAATAACAGTAAAACTATCGGCCACAATGCATAACAGTCTTAACAAATCCTTATAATATAGTATTCTAAAATTATGGATGAATCTATTGCAGGAACTGACTAACTGCGTGCTAACAGTTAAGGTGATGTCGACCTTCACGGTCTCAGTGGCCGAGAGACTTGCCTTTAAGCCAACCCCAGATACAAGAGTGCATGGGGCGCAGCTGATGGCTAACTAGGCGAAAGTGCAAGTAGACACGGTAAAGAACGAATGGGCCCATTTGCCACTATAGCATTCACCAAATGATGAGATCATAACCCTAGGAGCTGCATGTGGAACCTTTATCAAATGGCAGAAGGACCTCATTGAAATCAAGTTGACTCCGAGGTTAGCTACTCCACCGAGCACTCGGCCGCCGCCCCAACCAGCACCTGCTCCTTCAGCCCCTCCAGCCCCTCTAGCTCCTGCTGTTCGATAAGGTTACATGGAGGCCGACAACACGACTATTAATCCCCTACCGCTCAAGAAATCAAGGAAGGCGTGTTCCTCTCCTCCGCAAATAACTAAGGAAAAACATGCGGCAAGGGTGAGAGGAAGAGCCCAAGGCAAGGTGCAACCCTCGCGTCTAGCTCCAAAGAAGCTAGACATGACCAAAAACGTTCCTCCGACTTTGTTCCAACTAGACATGCCTTTGGTTGGGGACGACACCCTACGAACGATGGGCAAAGCTTGCAGGGAGCTCAACCTCTAGTACACGAAGAGGACAAGCAAGAGGACAAACAAGGAGAATGACATCATAGGCTATCACGATGGAAAACCATTTTCTGGGCCTGAAAACTACATTGTCATAGACTTCAAGGATCTGTTCGACCTCTACAGACTATGAGCAGTGGACACAAGTCTACTCAAGTGCTACTCCTTGTAAGTATTCTTGCATTTTTCACTGGTAACAACAATCCTTATAACACGCTTATAAGTGACACTGTCTTGTGTGTAGGCATAGTTAGAAGTGGTGCCAGAGATATGCACCAGAAGTGGCCTTCCTGGATCCACAATTGGTCACGGTCGCCAATCTTCAACACAACAGGAAGGCCATGGTGGACTACATAGTTGAGACCTTGTTATTCAACCAAGACAAGGAGTACTTTCTGTGCGCCTATAATCAATAGTAAGTGTGTACCCTAAATATATGCAATTGTATGACACATAGTGCTTTAGAATTTAACTTTCAACTATATTAATGTCACAGTGCCCATTGGATCCTTCTGGTTATTATGTCAAAGTGGAGTACATGTCATTACATAAACTCCAAAATCACTAAGACGTATGACTAAACCCTGATCCAAGAAGCAATCAACGAAGCGTGGGAAACATATGTGGAGAAAGGAGGCCGGCATAACAATTACCAGAAAGGCCTCATCCACAAAATGGACTTCCCCGTCAAACAACAAATAGGCGACCAATGCGGATTCCATGTGTCTTACAATATACGAATTTTGTACAACAACAAGTTCACGACTATGGTCGAATTTGAGGTTTGTGATCTCAATTATGATATATACTAACTACTTTGAATTATATATATATATATCGATCGACTAATTTCGAACTATGTACATGTAGTATACTCTATCCAATTCTGTGCCTAAAAGCTTCGACGAGATTAGAGAAGAGATAGTGGAATTTATTGTCCGCGACATAATACATCCCAAAGGAATGTGTAGATTACAGGGTTAAAGTCCGAGACATGATAATTTTTTTAATATTTTGAAATTAATATGAAAGACATGTAAATATGTAACACTTATGATATTATTAAATTAAAATTGTCAAATGTGCTTGATACTTGCAATGTGAAAAATATGAATAATTGATGTGTATGTGAATAGATGTTGTCAGATATGAATGTATGTGAATGTCAGATGTAATATATCTCTGTTTCTAACATTTTTGCAGTGAGCATGGCTAGCAAAGGCCTAAGGCTAGCCAAAAAACAGAATAATTTTTTTGGAAAAAAACTCATCGGTGACGGGCCTTAACTTAAGCCCAATGAAGATGTTAGTCATTCGTGGCATGCTTAAGTTAAATCCCGATTGAGATGTTAGTCATCCATGACGAGCATTAATTAGGGTCCGTTTGAGATTATATCATCGGTGTCGGGTCCTTGTTTGATTGGTATGATGGGTCAAACATATCGGTGATGGGCTGTAGTTTAGGTCCGACAAAGATAAGTTCATCGTTGACGGGTTTTTGTCCGCTATAGATGACTTCTCACAATGGTGACCTTTGTGTTGTGATGGACGTCATACCCGACATAGATAAGGGTTGTCGCCTGATTGAGATGAGGATGACCGTTATAGTGCTTATGAATGAAGGTGGTTTATGTGCCTCTGCTGATTTTTTGACACTAATGAGGAACAAGCCCGTTCATGAACATTTGATGATATATAGACCCACCAAATTGCTTAAATATTTGATTAAATTAAAAAAGATGCACCATACTACCTATGCTAGTGGATCATACTAATGATCCAATGGTTGAGATAAACAGTATACTAGTGAAATCCACACCTGTAGTATAGATAGTATTACTACAAGGGTTTTGTGGAAAAAATTAATGATATTTTGTAAACATTAGATTAGATACGGTTTAAGATCCGTGCAAAGTTAATAATCAGTGTTTCGATCCTTGACGAGATGCCCGCGTCGCCGTTTACTCGCGCGGGCTCTTGCCGTCTTCTCTGCAGCTCGATGGCAGCAAATCTTGAGGGAAGATGTCGCGTCTGGAAAATATTTTTCTCGAACGCTAATGTATTAATCCCCGTCCCCAAAATGAGGTACACACAACAAACTTCATACAAAAACGCGTATTTTTATTAATTATCACGACAGTATTTATATTATTATAAAGACACATCAAACCTATAAAAAAAGAAAAACAACAGCGGACTAATGGGCCTACGGCTCCATCTTTACATACGTTCAACTGGTAATGGGCCTACGACTCCATCTTTACATACGTTCAACTGGGTATAAGCCTAAGACTTCTTCAAAAGCTTCTCTAACTGAAAAAAGATTGGTCGAAAATGAGTACAATTAGAAAGCAACACCAGAAAATGCACTTAATACAAGGAAGTACAAGGATTTGTTTAAGGGTTATTTTGCAGTAAACGACCATTTTGAAACATTTAATTATTTAAAGACATTTTAATAAAACCATGGCATATTTTTAGTCAAATTATTATCAAGCCGTACACCAACATGATCTCTCGCTTTAAACCAAGCCTAGATATGATAAATTCAGTTATTTCAGTTCAGTAGAATAAAACCTCTAACTTTGGGTCATTGTGGCTATTCGAATAGTTTATACTGTGGCCAGAGATGTATATCTTTACTCACAAGACACATTTTTGACTACACGTCAGTCATGTGCATTGTGGTAATGGAAAGGTACTCGAGGAGTCAAGATCGCGACATAACCCATCGCTTATTACTGCCTAAACAAAAAAGACCGACATAGACCTCTCCCGTCAGATGCCATGGGTCGAACAGACAACCTATGGCTCCAGGCATCTTCTCGTTCCGAGCCTTTACTTGCCAGAGACGTCAACCCCACCAAGAGCTTCATCCATCTCTATCCGTGTCTTTCTTGTTCATGACCATACTAAACGATATATTAAACCTTACCTATTAGATATGTGGTAGTACGAAATATGCTTTGCAATCATGCCTCAAAGACCAGTCCTTATGACGATCAAGGTGTGACTAGTTAAACCAAGCACCTCGAGTCCAGCCGAAAACAAGTTTGAGAATTTTGAAAGGGGAGTCCAACATGTCCAAGCTAACAAGCCTCTAATCCATCATTAAACCAGATTATAGTGTTATTCCCAATGTTTAGATATTATAAAACATCTATTTGTTTTTAATAAATCATTGCTAAGCATAATCCTAAAATTTTTAGTAAGCATCACATATAGAGTTCTAACTAGCTGATTTTTTAATCTAGGGTTGTCAAAGGTAATTATACAACATTCAACAAATAAGGCCATAACAAGGAAATATAGAAAAGACTATTTAAAATAGTTATAATGCGGTAAATTTAGTAAAGTGAATGTAATAATTTAAATTAAAATACTTTGTATAAATTTGGATTCAATATGCTCAGGAAGAGCGTGACTTGCCTCGCTTAGAGAAAAAGGAGGGCTCCTTAAGCTTCAGCGATGAGCTCTAACTGCACCACGGGAATATTCGGAACGACAGCAACTACACCAACAACAAAGCAAGGCTACAACGTTAATAAAGAAACGACAACAGTACATAAAAACAACAAACACAGGTTCTTTTAAGTTATACAAAAAATTAAACAACTTGAACGAGTCAATTACAAGCTCATATGGCTGAGATACGATCATCCGAATTTTAGGTGTAATTTAAATGGAGATTTCTAAATTGTTTAATTATTATTCTACCATTAAATTATGTGTAATGCAACATCGCTCGAGGAGAAAACTGATCGAGCGACTGGTAGTCGGGACCCACAGGTCAGATGGCTAGTTCACCATGGACTGGGTGCATAGAGATGATCTACGAAAATGACAGAGTGAGACCTTACTTATCAACCGAAACAAGTAGTCGACAAGCGAGCCTCACATGAATGCCACGCGGGCTGCACACGTGGGCAACCACGCGACGACAACACAGGCATGCGGACACGTGGTCACCACATGTGCATGTCATGATGGCACGGGTGATAGCCGACGCTGGCACTCAAGGAATCGAGGCCGACAACAGCACGATGGGCACAATGACAACACAGAGAGGAGAGGAGTGGACAACAAGGAGAGGCATCTCACCATGAGCATGACGTGACGAGGGAACAACGGCAACGACTGACGACGAATGGAGGAGACAGGCAGAGACGAACAACACGATGACAAAGGCATGAATTCAGCGGCAAGAACAAAGCCCGAAGGGAGATGACAACGATAGGGACGACCTGGAACGACTTTGGCTTGACGATGGGAGGGCCGACAATGAGGATGATAACTGGGAATGGCGCGGCCGAGTAAGAGGATGACGAGACGAGGCCGACGGTGATAATGATGCAGTGGAATGGCTCTTCGGCAAGACGGGAGGGGCTGCCGGAGGAGGAGGACAACGGCGACATTCTTCACTATTCGCCGCCCGGGGCGAGCTTCCAATAGACTTCGAGCGAGACGAAGGGTCGGCCGGGGTAGAGAAGGAGGGGAGGAATCGATTTTTGTAATTAATTAAAAGAGAAAACACACGGGGAGTTAGATCAAGAGGTGGCAGTGCTAGGGTTCAGTCGGCCAACGAGAAGAACGGTCGACCGTATGGAGGAATACGATGAAAGTGTGCGGTGGGGGCGGCATGGGTTGGCTGGGCTACGACTGAGTGCCTGGGGGAGCAAAAGTAGACTTACGGACATAGAAGAGTTGGCCCAAGAGTAAGGAGAGAGGGAGAGGATGGGCCGACGGCTAGGAAGGGAAAGAAGAGAGGGAGGAGGAGTAGAAAAGGACTTTGTCCTCAGGCCGAGAGGAAAAAAAGAGAGATTTGGGCCGGATTCAGCCCAAAGAAGAAAAGAAGATTTATTTTAGGTTTTTTAATTAAATCTAAAATTAGTTTTTGTTGCATTAAAATTATTTAGGATGCTTTGAAAATTTAAGTAAAAATTGAGAGACCAATTTAGAGCATAGAGAATTTAAGAAAAATACTCCGAACCACTTTCAATTTTTCTTACAAGTATTTTAGTGTTTAAGATTTCTTTTAGGCTTTTAATTATTTCTATTATTTTTTTTATAAAATGATTTTTAATTTAGAATGGATTTATGAGGGCATGACAGAAGACGTGAGGGGGTAGGAGGCCATGGTTAAGGAGTGTTGAGGACTGCATCACCGTTACCACTGCAGGCCACCGTGGTCGACGTATGGTGATCCACGGTGGCCCGCTGAAAGACTACCCATCGTAGCCTAGCATATGCAACTATTAATATTAACTAGGCAAACTATGTGTGAGGCTATGAGCTAGGGCTTAGATTTTTTTGATCAAATCAATCAAAGAAAACTTTCTACTGTACTCTCTGTACAATATGGAGATCGATGTAATTAAGAAGAAAAAAACTTTTTTATGTATCTCTATCTCTATCTATACTCTCTTCTCTATTCATCTATATCTATACCTATATACCATTATATAATGTACCTTATTAACAGCTGTGATACATTCACTTTCACTTACTCACTCATCATCCAACGGTCCATATCAACCGGCTTCCTAAGGAATGCCTCAAACCGCCCGCATCATGCCATCGCCAAGTTTCTTCTCACCGTGCCGCCTCACCGTGTTGATCCCGTCCCCATCCGCCGCCGCGTCATCGCGCTCGCGGCCGCTTCGCCCCTTCCATCCTCCGCCGCCGCCACTCCGCCCCCTCCATCCGTCGCCGTGCCACCTCCCCGCGCTGATCCCGTCCCCATCCGCCACCGCGCCATCGCTCTCGCCGCCGCTTCGCCTCGCGCCCATCCGCCGTCACGACGCGGCGCACCGCAACGCCTCCCTCCGCGTGTCGCCGCTGTCCTCACCTATGCCTACAAGCTTAGCTCCCGAGGAGGCCTCCCCGACCAAGCAGCAGCAAGGCGTGGGTGCTCGCCAGCTCGCGCCGCGTCTGTCGACCGCGTTCGCACCGTCTCCTCAGCCCCCACGCCGGGTCAGGTCCTCAGCACCGAGAAGGATTTTCACTGGGTGCTGCCCTTACCGGAAAAGTTCATTGTTCACCATCATCAAGCTTCACTGGTATGCTCCTCACCACCTACATCCCAAACCCTATTGATCTATCTATGGCGCGTTCTGAAACAATGTCTTGACAGTTGACCTGAAGCCCGACGTTCTAAATTGTTTTTTTCAAAATTTTGACTCATCAATTCAGTTTAGTTCAGTTTAGTTGGATTGAATTATTACCAGCCGCTCTAGGCCTCTGTCCACATGGAAGGCTTGTTTTTCGAGTTGGGGGTAAAGTCGTCGCAGTAGAATCCGTTGCAGGTGTTGATCTATGGCCATCCATGGCGCAAGACAAGAATTAAAAAAGATATAAAAAGAATATGTTCAAAAAAGATGTTTCTTTTTTGGGGAAATAAAGGGTAACACAAATTGCAGGGCATGTATAATTCTTTGGCACCAACAAGCAAAGTTGGCAGCCTTGCCGGAAAGGAATGCTGCTGGTAGCTAGTGATGTCCTAACGAAAGCATGGGCTAGGCGCTAGCAAAGTGTAGGGGTTAATGCAAATTTCTTACTTGCTATTTTAAGGCTATTTACCCATCTACAAACACGCTAATTTTACTGAGATACCAATATTATTAACAGTAGGAATAATCTTGCCTGTTGATTCATTAAGTTATACTATCGGCAGATGAAAATTCTCCTGATCTTGTTCCTGGCTGCAACAAGGTCTCGAACATATTTTCCCCATTTTGTCCCATAAGTTGGGTCTTAAATATTACTCCCTTCACTCTTCTATGTATGACGTTGCTTATTTCAAATATTACCCCTTCGTTCTTTCAAATATTATATTCCACCGCCAATCGTTGCCTATGAGAAAGTTCTCCTATCAACTCTAATTACATGAGGATCAATTGTCAGCTTGTGTAACTGCAAGACATTCAGCGTACGTGAAGAGGGCAATCTGCTCCAATACCACAATCTGTATGTTATCTGCATCCATCATTCTGTTTTCTTGCAAATCTGCAATTATGGTGTGTTCTGGACTCTAAAGTGCTAATTAAGCAATGATAGTTGCGCAATCATACTGTGGTAAAAAAAATAAGCAATCATAATCAAGTGGATAATGATGCAATATATTTCAGAAAACACATACGGTACTTCAACTCTCATTTCTAATCACAAGTCTCGGAGCTACACTAGACCGGAAATACTGCATCGCAGCACGTACCGGCATATATACATTCCGCGTATATAGTGCGATGTATCATCATCTGGACCATTTATTGCCAGGATCAGAAGGGCCACGTCACCTACAACTTTACTTTTATGACACAGAAGAAGCCGATACATTGTCACATAGAATGAAAAGGTCACCTGATCTTGATATTAATATCATAAGAATTGTGCTCAATATACTACAAGCGAATAACCCTTATGTACAGACCTTTAATAGAGTTGGCTCTATTCCAAATCTTGGTGACTATGTTATTGAGCTCAACACTAATGTGACACCTGACCAACGAAGGTACAACCTCTCTATATTACTCGCTATCTTTTTTAAAAATTTTTAATAACCCGCAAATATACTACATCCTCTTTTATTAATGGGTGCATAACAATTTAAGGTATAATGCACCTACTGCCTCACAAGTTGCTGCTATCTGGACTGATGGAGGTGACCTCTAGAGATGAGATGTTTTGATAGGAGTGTTATTGTATATCCCAAAGGAGAGAAGATGCGATATATCAAAGCATATCATGGTTGTTATGACCCATTAGCATATCATTTATTAAATCCTAAAGGAGAAACTGGATGGAATAAGTTCATGCCATATAGTGACAGTCCCAAAGAGTCATCGTTTCCTATTAATGACGAGGATCCAGTGCAGCAACAATTGGGTATGGCAACAGTCCAGATTCAACATACTTCATCATACTGTGTATAAAATATAATCATATATGCAATAAACAATATATTTCAATATTCATGTAGATGTTGGCGAAACATATGGCGATATACAGCAAGGTGATTACATGAGTAGAGTTACAGAAACAAGTAAATCAACAAGGTTTGTGACAGCAAGAGAATACTATTGCTTTCTGATGCAAGTTAGAAAGGGTCTTTTCAACATCTTGTTATTTGGAGGAAGGCTTTTCCAACAATGGACCGTCGACATGTATATCAAGATCGAGTCCATGAGGCTTGACTAGTATTCTAACCCTGAAAACCAGAAACACATAAGGGCTGAACTGTACCAGGTGAGTAATTTTGAAAACTTTGTTAATCTGTAAATGGGTGTCCATCATGCTATGGCACATACTCATCGTCTATCCAATTGGTCACTAAATTTTTATTTAATTAGTGAATTCTTTCTGAACTTCTTTTAGATAATGGACAAGGATAATACATATCTCACTCATTATGCAAATATATTTTTATGTGTGGCATAGAGCTTGGTTGACGTACTTTCTGCTGGAGAGACTAGAGCTTCAGAGGTTGGAAAGAGAGTTGTGTTGCATCGTTCCTTTCCGGGTGGTGATCATGATATGCAGCAAAGATTTCTTAATGCAATGGCCATTGTCCAGCGTTTCGGGAAGCCAGATTGTTTCATCACAATGACTTGCAACCCCTATTGGGAGGAGGTCACAAGCAGTCTTGAACCTGGCCAAACACCCCAGGATCGACCGGATCTGGTGTCAAGAGTATACCGAGCCAAATTACGCTCAGTCAAGGATTTATTGATAAAGAATAAATATTTTGGTGAGGTGGCAGCATATGTGCATGTGACTGAGTTTCAGAAAAGAGGCTTTCCACATGAGCACATCCTATTGATTATGAAAAGAGGGTGCAAGTTATCAAACCCGGAGGAATATGACAAATACATCTCGATAGAGATTCCTGACAAGGACAAGTACCCTATGTTACATAACCTGGTCGTAAAGCATATGCTCCATGGACCATGTGCCTTGAACAGGAAGTGTCCGTGTATGATGGATGGAGAGTTTCACTTTCACTATCCTCGGCAATTCAACCCAGAAACACAACAAGGCAAAGATTCTTATCCATTGTATAGGAGAAGAGATGATGGCCAACGTGTCAAGATAAGAGAGGCCGAGTTGGACAACAGGTGGGTTGTCCCGTACAATCCTAGCGTGCTTATGAGATATAACTGTCACATCAACATTGAAGCATGTTCAAGCATCAAAGCCTGCAAGTATTTATTTAAATATGTATACAAAGGCCACGATTGTGCATCATTCTCAGTCATTGATGTTGGGGTAATAAATGAGATTCGTCAGTATAGGGATGCTAAATACATCTCACCGCCCGCAGCTATGCACAGGATTTTTGGTTTCCATCTTTTTGGGATATACCCTTTCGTTTTGTAGCTCCAATGTCATCTGCCAAAATGCAGTCTGTTATTATTGATGAGACACCGAATTTAGAGGAAGTAGTGAACAATCCCAAGTCTTCTATGACTACACTGACAGAATTTTTCAAGGTTAGCCGTGAGGATAGTTTTGCAATAAAACTATTGTATAGACAGATGCAAGAGTACTACGGTGGATCAGTGGCAAAAAGGTCTGGCAAAGAAGAAAGAGAAAAGGATAGATTGGGCGGATAGTGTATGCGCACCCTGCTGAAGGCGAGAGGTATTTTTTGAGAGTGCTTCTAAATCATGTTAGAGGTCCAACTTCATTTGAGGATCTGAAAACCGTAGCAGGAATCATATGTGCTACTTTTAGAGAATCATGTGAGAAGACAGGACTCATAGAGACGAATAAGACAATTGATGACTGCTTGTGTGAGTCAACCATCTTTCAGATGGCATATGCTCTTAGAAGGTTATTTGCTACTATTCTAGTTCATTGTGAGGCCACCAAAATTCGTGCACAGTGGGATAAGCATAAAGAATCAATGTCTGAGGATTATAGCAGAAACCAGTGTAACTCTTCAAAAATAGTAGAACAGTTGGTGCTTAAAGATATTAGGGATTTGCTCCAATCGATGGGAAAAGATATAAAAAACTATGATCTTCTGGAGCTGAATGATGCAGGTAACGATTTGTCACTACATTGTGTAGTGAATCTTACAAATATAATAAAGTATACTGATATCTAATTTTTTGTTGCCAAACAGCTAAATTTTCCAATGACATGCTCAGGGAGGTTAGAGAAGAACTTTCGGTGGGGTCGATCATGATGATTAAAAAATAGAGCGGAGTCTTGACAGGGAACAACGTGCTGGATTTGATCAGATTATGGATCATGTACTGAATAAAAAAAGCCAAGTGTTCTTTGTTGATGGTCCAGGAGGAACAGGAAAGACGTTCTTATACAAGGCACTTCTTGATAGTGTGCGTTCTAAGGGACTGATAGCCATTGCAACCGCAACCTCTGGTATAGCAGCGTCGATACTACCTGGAGGTCGCACGACATACTCAAGGTTCAAAATCCCTATAAAGATTGTGAGCAATAGCATGTGCAACTTTACAAAGCAAAGTGGAACTGCAGAGTTACTCCGTAAGGCATCTTTGCTGATTTGGGATGAGGTTGCTATGACAAATCGTCTAGCGGTTGAGTGTCTTGATAGGTCGCTGCAAGATATTATGAGTTGTGAACTGCCATTTGGGGGGAAGGTCATGGTATTTGGAGGAGATTTTAGATAGGTGCTTCCAGTGGTAACACGTGGGACCAGAGCACAGGTGATGGATGCTACATTGCAAAGATCTTATTTGTGGGATAGTATCAGAAAGATACGGTTGACACGTAACATGAGGGCTCAATCTGACCCATGGTTCTCATATTACCTCATTCGAATTGGGAATGGAACTGAAGAGACAATTGGCAACGATTATGTTCACTTGCTAGAAGATATTGTGATTGGTTATACAGATACAGATGATTGTGTGAACAAGCTAATCCAACATGTGTTCCCATCACTTGAGGACAATGCACGATCAACAACTTATATGAGCACACGTGCCATCCTTTCTACGAAAAATGAACATGTGGATCAGCTAAATGAGAAGTTGATTGACAGGTTTCCAGGTCAGGAAAAAGTTTACCATAGCTTTGACTCTGTCGATGATGATTCAAGAAACAACTATCCTATTGATTTCATAAACTCCATCACTCAAATGATCTCTCACCGCATATGCTAAAAGTAAAAATCAACCACCCTATGATTCTTCTCCGCAATATTGATCCAAACAATGGATTGTGCAATGGCACAAGGTTAATGGTTAGAGTCTTCCAGGACAACACAATTGATACTGAAATTGTTAGTGGGCAACACACAGGCAGAAGGGTGTTCCTACCTAGGATTCCAATGTCTCCGTCCGATGATATTGGACTGCCTTTCAAGATGAAAAGGAAACAGTTCATGATTCGCCTAAGTTTTGCAACGACCATAAACAAAGCCCAGGGCGAGACCATCCCAAATGTTGGCATCTACCTTCCAGCCTGTGTTCTCACATGGACAATTTTATGTCGCTTTGTCAAGGGGAGTTTCAAGGCAAACAACTAGAATTTTGGCAAAGCCAAATAAAGAATTGGATTCTACAGGGAAGAGCACCAAAAGTATAGTATGCAAAGATGTGTTGAACTGGTGATATAGTATACAAATATAGTATCTTGTTTGTGTAAAAATTAATTAGCTATATAAATCATTTGCTATGCCTGACTGTCAGAGTATGATATTGGAGAGACTGGTTGGCTTGAATTCTGTGCCTTTTTTTAGATCTAAACATTTTGCCATTTTTAATCAGCAACAACAAAGTTATTTTTCTCCTATAGTTACTTTTCCTGTATTCTTTTGCCTCTATGGTCTTGTCCAACAGGTGAGTAGATCTAATATATGTAGATTTGCTCCTGTTACTCAGGTAATAAGTCTAAGGTGGCTTGATGCAGGTGCTTGGATGTGAATGCAGCAAATTTCCTAGGAGGCAATCTGAATATTGCACCATATCACCCAGGTTTGTGTAATCTTCTTTGTAATTAACTAATGGTTTAGTTTGCATGTTCTACTGGGAGGGTGGTCGCCTAATGGCTGAGCACAGAACACTTCTGAAGAAGTCAAACTACCCCAGCGAATTGAGAAAATTTGCCAGGTTTTCAGATAAATGGATTTTTGCTAGGTATAGAATGCCTAAATCTACTAAATGCATGTAAACACTTGTTATCTAGGTGGTTGATCATTCTGTAAGTTCTTTTCATGCTCTTTTCAGTATAATTTTTTTATTTTCTTTATTTTTTCTTTCACTTCCAGAGCAAAGGAAAACACCGCAACAAAAGATTATCAAAGGAATGGGGCTTTTTTGACAACTAAAGCATGTGCTGTAAATTCTAGCCATTGTACTACTTGTATACATACTTTTTTGTTATTCTGATCAGTTTGTGATGTCCTCGTGTTAAAAATTCTGCGTACTTACTGCTCACAGGTAATAATCCCACCAGATGGCTATTTGAAAGCTGTCAGAGATTTATGTTCAAGGCACAACATTCTGATGATCGCAGATGAGATCCAAACAGACATAGCTCGAACTGGCAAAATGCTGGCATGCGACTGGGAAAACATACGACCTGACGTGGTGGTAAGTTTCTATTTTCTGCTCATAGAAAAAAAAAGTAAAAGTTCTGTTTCTGCTACACACTGTTTAACCTCTTCTCACTGCACGATGACACAAGTACCTATCCCCTGGTGATTTTTTTTTTGCTGGAGCATATTCAGCTACAATGTTGATCAAGTATCTCCAATGTTCAGATTCTAGGCAAGGCCCTTGGTGCTGGAGTAGTTCCCGTCAGTGCAGTTCTTGCAGATAAGGATATTATGCTGTGTATCAAACCAGGAGAACATGGAACGTATGTGCCATTTTCAATATCCTTCTCTTTTGGTTCATTCTAACACAGAGTTAAATTGCGAACTGATTCAGTTCTTTAATCAAGCATTAATGTCTGTACAATGCCCCCAAGTTTTTTTCCCCAGTAAATAACATTTCTGTTATTTTTAGATAAGCAAGTTCCTCCTCTTTTCTGATCAGTGTTATGTTTGATCACTGGCAGCACATTTGGTGGGAACCCATTGGCAAGTGCTGTGCAGTTGCATCACTGAAAGTAGTTACAGATGAAGGACTGGTTGAAAGGTAGTACATTCTTTTGTTGCAAGAGAAATAAGTTATTTCCTATAACATCAGCTGTTTCATGATTCAGTTGTATGATTGTTCATGAGTATTCTTCTAAACATTTACGTAACTACAGGGCTGCAAAGTTAGGACAAGAGTTCAGAGATCAGCTACAGAAGGTTCAATAGAGATTCCCGCAAATCATAAGGGAAGTACGTGGGAGGGGTTTGCTTAATGCAGTGGATCTAAGCAACGAAGCTTTATCCCCTGCTTCTGCTTATGATATCTGCATCAAGCTGAAGGAGAGAGGCGTTCTGGCAAAGCCCACACATGACACCATAATCAGATTAGCGCCTCCGCTGTCAATCAGGTATACCCTTTGCTCTTATGTCTTTATGGTTGTGTTAGCATCATATGTTCGATAAAAGGTTTTTTGCGTTAATGGCTAAAATTTCTCTTAATTTCAGTCCTGAGGAGCTTGCAGAAGCATCGAAGGCGTTCAGCGATGTGCTTGAGCATGACCTGCCACTGTTGCAGAAGCAGACCAAGAAGACAGAATCGGCGGCAGAAAAACAATCCTGTGATAGATGCGGCAGAGACTTGTACTGATGAGTGATTCCTCCCTCCGAGCAATAGCGAGACGATGAAACGTTTCCAGAGGAACCCGTTTCGCCCAAATAAATAGCAGAACACACCTCGCGAATTCATAGCTCATTGTAGTAGAGTAGTATTACACCTCCTTGTTGCATTGTCTGGGACTCAATAATAAAAACTTGAAGGTTTTGTCAGTTTCAAGGTTCTATCTACCTTGCACTTTAAAGATAGAGGGAGAAAGCACTAGATCAAAAGATTATCAAAAACCCAGGGTGGAATATTTATAATTTGTTTAAGTTCCAAATTGTTCCATATGATGCTTTTCGCCGCCGCATTTGCAACAAAATAATTCGTTTTTCCTAGCCAACCTTACAATATTTGAGTCCACCATAATTTTCCTAACTCATTTCGACCTTTTTTTTCCTTCCGTGCAGAAACCCTAGCGCGCAAACCCTAGAAAAATCAACCCCCGCCACACCAAAAAAAAATCGCCGCCACAAATCCCGGTAGCCAAGCCCGTCCGCGGAAACCGCCTACACGGAAGCGAGAAAAACGAAGCGGAAATCCTAACGAAACAACGCCTAGAGCCGAAGATTCGACGAGGGGGAAGCGAATTTTCGGCGAAGGGAGCGGAAGCCGGACGAGTAGCACTCACGTTACCGCCGCGGCCGCCGAGGGAGATGTTGTTGAAGTGGTGGCCGTCCGCCATCGCACCCGCCGCCGCCTTCCGCCGACGCAGCCGGCCGTCTCGCTAGCCGAATCCGCCCCTCATTGCTTTTTCTTGCCGTGCCTTCTTGCCGCGCCGGCGCCTTCTTGCCGCTGTTCGTGTCGTCCAAGAGACAGGGGAGTGTACCGTTGTTTGTCGCGTGCGTGCATTCGCGGCTGATAAATTTCTGTCGTTTCCTCTTATTATTTTCTCTTGATGTTTTTCTGCAAAAGCTCGTAGATGATATCATTTTGTGAAAATTTAAACCATCTCATTATGGTAGTGTTCGAGTTGTGAAGGTACAATGAAAATATCCAAACTGAATGAAGTTTTGTTTTGCTATAAGTGTTCATACTGGTTAGGAGGTCAGCGGTATTTGATTTTTTTCAGCGTGCCATGCATGCGTGATGCATGAGGACTCGAGGATACGAAAATGATAATTATTCTCGAAAACGAAAATGAATATGGTTGAGAAAATATTCGACTGATATATTTTGGAATCGGTCCAAAAATATCCGAAAAAATTTTCGGATATCCGATCATGGGCCGGCCCGGTAGCCAATAGCCCACAGCACAAGCCATGAGCGCATCTGTGTACATGAGCTAACCCTAACCCTAACTTCTCGCATCCACTCTGTCTTTGGCGCCTGCCGGCCCGTCGTCCCGCGCCTGTCGTTCGTCGCCGGTGTCGTCTCTGCCCCCGCCATTCGCCGCCGACGCCGTCCGCCGCCATCCGTTCCGCCCTCGCCGTTCGCCACACGCGCCGTCCCACCAGCGCCCTGCTGCCCACGCCGTCCTGACGTCCCCGCCATCCTGTCGCCCCTACCATTCCCCACCACCGACGCCACGCGGCCGCGTCGTCCCACGGCCCTGCCATACGCCGCCGCGCTGCTCGTCCGCCGCCGACGCCGATGCCGTCGTGATGCCTCGGCGACGGCCGCCGTCCCGCCGCCTCCAGTTCCCCGCCCGCCCCGTCGTTCGCGCACGCGTCGTTCCATCGACGCCCTGCTGCCGCGCCGTCCCGACATCCCGCCCGTCCGCCGCTCCCGCTGTTCCCCGCCGTTGCCGCCACGCAGCCGCGCCGTCTCGCGGCCCCGCCGCCAAGATCTACTTAAGCAATTCAAAACTTATTTGTAGTATGTGAGACATTACTTTATTGAGTCTTATTATGCATGAATATATTCTGGATTATATTTATGGTCACATACAATTGTTGCGTGAAAATAATCTTGCCATCTGATTGTTTTTAAGTGCATCCCTTAAATGAGACCGTGACGTTAGCACAAACACTATACTAGTCACTTATAATTCATCTTAGCAACAGTTCAAATCTAACCGCTTACTCATAATTCATCCCCATCGCGCGCGCCATCCCCGCTCTCCCAATCCATCGTGCATCGCACGCCTCCGCTCCATCCATTCGTTTGCCATCCGCGCTCCCCTATCAGCCGTCGCCCCCATCCGCCGTCGCGCCCATCCTCCTCCTCTCTCTGCGGCGGCTGCTCGCCGTTGCTGCTCGCGAGCCTGTGTAGGGATCCCGCCACCGCCGCCGCATCCTCCTCCTCTCGCGCCGCCGTCTAGCTGCTCGCCGCCATTAGAGAAGCTGGATCTGATGGCCAAGCCCTCAATGTTGTCGGATCTGATAACGGCGAGTTCGTGGCCAGCTAATCCGGTAGTCTGACGACTGATGGAGGGGATGGTGGTGATGGAGCAGCGGGGCAGCCGCCGCCCATGTCCCCTACTCCCTCTCGTCCCACTCAGCCCGATGACCCGCTTTCTTCGCAATCTCCTTAGCTCTGCTCGTTGACCCGCACTGTCCCTCTGACTTCTCCTCGCTTTGCCCCGCCTCGCTCTCCATCTCTGTCCTCTCCGCACCGCCGCGCCGCCCTCCTCCTCGTATGCTCTGCTGTCTTGGATGGCGAAAAGCACTAGCCAACGAAGGTGAGCTACACCGGGGTGGTATGACAACGAGGTTCTCGAGTGGGAGGGTCGAGGAGGCGGTTCTAGGAGCGCGGGTGTGGGGACGATGGATCGTCGTTGGTCGATGGGGGAGCAGACGGTGAGGGGGTCGTCATCTTTGTTAGCGTGGGCGTCAATGCCGCTGATCCTGCTGCCGACGGAGGTGGACATTGACGCCAGCATCCGGAACCAGCTCCTTCCCCAAATCCGCCTCCAAACCAAAGGTGCGAACAGATCCATCTGCTCGCCGTGTGCCTGGTTGTGGTTTTTGTTCCGGTCTGATCATCGTCTGCAGATGCGCTACCCTCACCGTCCGCACGCGACGCCAGGCCGATAGCTGCCCCACCTTCTGTGAGCTCGGTGACCTCGCCGATAAGTCCCGCTACTGTGAGCAAAAGCCACCGCCCTGTGCACTTGTATATCTCTCGTATATTCCATGGCCTCTGGCTTGTGATTGTGACCGCCAACTTATTCAATCACAACTCTATATATAATTCCCCCTTTTTTCCCTTGTTTATTTTTCAAGATGAAATTTTGCAATTTTCAGACTGGCGAAATCAAGCCAGAGGATATACTACGTTGAGAACTATTGCATAGAAAACCTGAGAAAGTTTGTGGTCAACAAATGTAGGATCTCTATGCCCACCGATTGTTTTCCTTTTCTATGTATTCTACTTGCTGAAATAGTAATACTTTTGTACAAACCTTATAACTTGTGGTAAAACCTTATAGGTTCCTGGCCAACAGCAAATGCCGTACAATCAAGCCTCATCACAACAATATCAGAATGGGCAGATGCAAACCTCCATCTGAGCGGTGCAGCCCGGCATGTCCCAGAGTCAACTGAACTAACGAAATAAGCTAAGAAGTCATATTAGCCAGTTCAGAGGAGGTGCAAATTATGTGCTGTTTCCTGCTACATAGGTATCTTTAAAATCAAATGGTTAGATAGCATCCTCGTTTTTAGTAATTTGGTCTTAAAAAAGTAGGGGCTCTTGCATATTTGTTTTTATTTTGAATTGAAATTGTGCTTTTGCCCCTGTTTTTTTGACTTTGTGAATTTACTCTTGTGTTTTCAAAACAAAGCAGCACATTGCCCCTATTCCGTTATTCTGTTGTAACGCTGTTAACTTTTAAAAGAAGACCAAAACGCCCATGTGATTTTGCAACCATACTAAATGTCCACAAATTTAGCAAAACATTATATTCCCCCTTTAAACAGAGTTAGCTAATGAAGTGTACATACAACTCCATTCAAGCTCAGCAAACTCGTGACCCAAAAATATACAAACCCTAGCTTAATCTTCCGTAGCTGAGCGCGTGAACCCTAGAACCGAAAAATGGAACGAACATGGAAGAGAAGGGAGGAAGCCGTCGCGGCGCCGGCGGCGAGGCCAGGGTTGGCGAGGAAGGCGGGCGGGCCGGGGAGGCGGGCGCCGAGGGCCTAGAGGCGGAGCAGCGCGGCGAGGCGGAGGACCAGCAGATGTGCTCTGAACCGCCGCCACGCCCCGAGCAGCCGCCGCGCCCTGAGCCACCGCGTGTCGCCTCTTCCGCTGCGGCGCCCCGAGCCGCCGCGCGTCACCTCTTCCGCTGCCACGCCCCGAGCAGCCGCCGCGCCCTGAGCCACAGCGTGTCGCCTCTTCCGCTGCCGTGCCCTGAGCCACCGCGTGTCGCCTCTTCCGCTGTCGCGCCTCGAGCCGCCGTGCGTCGCCTCTTCCGCCGCTACGCCTCTTCCACCGCTGCTCTGTAGACCCCGGTTTTTGTAACAAGAATCATTCGTGTTCATAGTACCATTTTCCTAGATCGAGTAGTTTGGTACCCACGAATTACATTACTGAATCATTCAGTGCACAAAATACATCAATCGTCTTACACGAAATATTACAATATAGTGCCCGAAGGCATTGTCTAGAACATAGGACCAAATGGTGCGGAATACAACGAAAAGAATATAGATAAGGCGGCGAGAAGGCAGGCGGCACGCCATTGCCACAGCAACGACCGAAGTCTAAGACCTACCGAGCGCCATCGTCTTCCATACCTTCCTGATAGTACTCGTACAAATCTTTAGGGTCTTCATTGCCCATCTCTGAGTGTTTTGCGTAAAGCAAGGGTGAGTACCAAACGTACTCAGCAACTCACCATAACAACGATGCATATGATATGGGATAATCAAGGAATGGTTGTGGTTCTTTTGCATACAGCTAGTTTTGCAATTCTTTTCACAAACCTATGCCCTAAGACTGGTCAAGTTTTATTTCCATAGTTTGTTTAATCAGCGATGGTTCTGTCCACCATCCATTGTGATCCCAAGGATAGCTTCCCGCCACTGGATCATCATGATTTTCTGGGGTCTACCCCTTCTCGTTTCCCGAGAAGTTGATCCACCAGCACATAAATTCATAATGCATGTCCATCCCATCATTTCAAAATTTAGAGTCTAGCCAAGCGAAAAACTTGTCCCGCTGTTCATTATCCGCGAGCACGGCTATTCGAATAGGTTGTTTTACTCACACTGCAGTGGATGTACACTTTACCCGTACTCCATGACTTGCCCAACACATGAGCCGAAGTCCCAACGAATGAGACGCGTCACGACAAAGCCTTTCAATAACCTTACTTTGGTAGTACCCACTCCATGAACTTGAGCCCTCATGCACTCTAGCCGTACACGGTTTCTAGCAGTGAGAGGAGTTCTGGCGCTCCCAAGAAGGGAAAAACTCACACATTCTTTAAGTTGTGATTAAGTCCAGTTTCAGTTCCAGTTCGGTTACCCACCAATGGTTACCCCATCTATAGGCTTCCCGCCATGTAGGGTTCGGTTACCCACCGATGGTTTCCCATCTGTAGGCTTCCCGCCTATTCACACACCCAAGTGAACCACTATGCAGGGGTACCGCCTCCGTTCGGCTATTTACTCCGCTAGGTCTATACCTATTTGAGAAGTACGGCTGTACTAGCTTGTTTCATATTTATCTCATGGCTCGGTCCTTAATTGACCAGGGACGACACTTGTCTTTACCGGATTCCACCCAAATCATCCAGCCACCCCAGTCTAAAACATTTGTTTGGTGTTTAGTTTTCATCCAAAACTATTCATCATTGTCATGGCAATGTGGCGCTCATGTCTTCACATACCGTATATCAACCACCTTTCCTAGGGTAGTTGCCCAAGCATATAGCATTTGATAAATATGAACATTCATGAATCTAAATTAGCATGGGCTAAGCATTGCCGAAGGTTAACTTCGAACGTATGATATCATGGGGTACAAAGAATATACAAGTATTCAACATCAAGGCATGACATATAGCAAGTATGGGAGTTCTCATATGTATAGCATGCATATTTGATTTTAAAAAACAACATAAGTTCACAAAAGGGTTCAACATGCTCAAAGGTAGTGATGACTTGCCTTGCTCGCAACCTTGTTGACCTAGGTCTTCAGCGCACTCAACGGCTCCCTCGGACTCTATACATACGCACGAAAGATCTGATTGAATTCGATTAGAATTATTTTCTTTCTTTTTCTCTTTTCTTTTCCCTCCCTCTTCCTCTGTTTCTTCCCTTCCTCCTTCCTTCTTCTCTCTTCTTTCCTTCCTCTCGGCTCCCTTCTTCCCTTTCTCTCTTTTGTTTGGCCGAGCCGAACCCGGGGCGAGAGCGCGAGGGACGACGACATGGGCGAAGGGGAGAGGACTCACCGGCAACGCGAGAAGGGGCGGCGACAGAGGCGGCGGCTTCGGCTTGGCACGGCACGACGGCGAGCTTGCGGCTCACGGTGTGGTGGCGCAAGGCGACGCGGGGAGAAGGGGGAAAAAGAGGAGAGTGGGGGGAGTGCAGTGAGGAAGAGAGGGACCGGGGACCCTTATATAGGCGCATAGGAGGGGAGAACATCGACGGCTATGGTGACGCGACGGCGGCGATGGCGACGGTCGGCGTGGCACGGCCAGAGGCGGCGCGGGGCTCAGGGAAACGCGGCAGGGCGATGGTGACGGCGAGGGGCGCGGCACGCGCGGCGCACGTAGGGCTCAGGGCCGGATCGAACACTTGGCGCGCAATGAATAGTACATTTTTCCATTTTTCCGATTTTCTTTCTTTTTTATAATTATTACTATTCATTCCCTTTGCATTTCACATATAAAAATATAATTTTTGCCCAATTACAATATAATTAAATTTTATGTTTTTGCCCAACTTCTATTTTTTATACTTTCTTTCTATTTATAATTTGCAATTTTGTATTTTACACAAAAATATAATTTTTGTCCAAAAGTGAATTTTTATTAAACCGTAGCTTTTCCCAAGTTTATATTTTTATAACTTTATTTCTAATATTTATTTTGCAATTTCCTTTCTTTTAGGGTTTTTAAACCTCATTGATTTTTTTCATTTTTTTCTTTTCAATTTTAAATTATTCTTTTATTTATAACTTGCAACAAAGAATTGTGAATAAGAGGCAATAAATTTGACACGATGCAATCATCCAAAAAAATTGTAAGTTCTGATTTTTAAGCCTTCGAATTTTAGGGTGTTAGAAATCATGGGCGCGTGGTGGGTCAATTGGACGGGCATGGTGCGGATGGTGCGTGGGCCCTGAGGGGACACGGCATGGCACATGCGTCGGCACTGGACGCACGAACGTGGCCAAGAGGGGAGGTTCCTGGCCTGGGGTTGACCGACAAGGACGTCGGTTTTCTAAGAGGATGTGGATGTAACATCCTGGCCCAGGGCTTAATAGGATTAATAGAATACTCGTACCAACAAGTTGCTATTTCTTTTCCGGAAGCTCATCTCCAAATAACTTCGAGGTTAAGCGTACTTGGCCTGGGGCAATTTGTGGATGGGTGACCGACCGGAAAGTTCTTCCCGGGTGCGCATGAGTGAGGACAAAGTGGGCAGTCTAAGGTCCTAGAGAGCTTTCAAATGTAGGTGGACCAGCCCGAGGAAGGGTAGGGTGTTACACGCGCCCCGCTCCGCCGCCACACCTCGAGCAGCCGTCGAGCTCTCTAAGGTCCTAGAGAGCTTTCAGATGTAGGCGGGCCAGCCCTGGGAAGGGTGGGGTGTTACACGCGCCCCGCGTCGCCGCCACAACTCGAGCAACCGCCGAGCGTCGCCTCTTCCGCCGGTGCACCCCACGTCGCTGCCACACCCCGAGTCGCAGCCGCGCGCCTCTTCCGCCGGTGCGCCCCGAGCCGTCGCCACGCCCCGAGCCACCGCCGCGCCCTGAGCCAAACTGCCGCCACCGTCGTGCCCTAGTGTCGTGCCAGTGAGAAAAAATAAAATCTATGCATGAGGGGATGGATTGAGATAAGGAGACGAGGGTACTTTGGTCTTTTCACCGTTATTTTATTATATTTCATATTTTTTTAATTAGTTTATTTAATACCCTCTAATAGCCATCCAAATCAGGGGCAAACGGCAACTTCATTTCAAATTCACGAGGGCAAAATCATAAAGTTAAAAAAACAAGAGCAAAATCATAATTAGACCGGTGGATTGGGGCAAAATCATAGTTATCTCAAAAAAGTAAGTCAATTGCTAGATATTTTAGTAATCATGCCAGAGGATATAGTCACAAATATGTGCTGATTATTACCGGGTAATGCATTTATCCATAAGTTGAACATAGTTCAGAGGAATAAAATATATTGGTACTAATTATTTATTGTATTATGAGGTTAGGCAGGGTTCAGCTTGTATGTACAAAATTTGTACTATACATTTGTACATAGAAAGTCACATGTATTTCTGGTAAATTTTTTAGCATGCTATTATTCTGGATATGTTTTATATATATCTCCTAAATTTATGTCTTTTCCAAGGCAAGTCACTAGCTTTATGGTGTACACAAATAACTGGGGAATAAAATGATGTGTAGCTTTGTGGTAACATTAGACCTCACCTAAAGCGGCCGGCACCGGAGGCGCTCTTTTTTATTTCAGTACACCATGAATAGTTGGACATCAACATTTACATTGTTTTTTTAATTCTTCAGTATTAATGCAGTGGAGCAACCTGAGGATCACATAAAATTTATCAGGTACTCTAATAGAACCACTATTGGTGATGTATATTGGTGAGAACCTAATCCCACCATATTTATGATGAGCCCTATTGTTTCGCTTATGCATATGATTATACGCACTGCTTATTAGCAAACAAAATAAAATTGTGAGTAAAACTTTTATATACATGTCCTTAGCAACTCAAAAAGCAAATATTATAAAATAAACTACGATGAAAAAACCACAAAATCAACTTCAAGATTAAGTTTTAAAATTCAAATATGTTTATAAAAAGATTTGGATGTTCTACAAATCCTACATTCATTCCATCTAAAAAGATTTTATCAGATGGAAAACAAATGGGCTAGGAGGTCCTTCTACAACTACAGTCAATGGATCGAGTTATGCTGTCTTCCTCTCCGGCTCATTGCCAGGCAGACACCATGGATGATGTTGCACAGCATTTGATTGGAAATCTCTTACCATATAATAAAGATGAGATACTGCCTGAGGCAATTGAATATTTTGATTATGTTAAATTGATAACCGAAGACAAGCTTCTGAAGACATATCTGAAGAAAAACACTGAAATATAGGAATGACTCTCTTTCCTGTGTTCTGGAGAAACAAAATTCCAGGAGTCAAATTGTTCAGTATGACAAAGGTAAACCTTCACATTTCATCAATTTTTGTTCTTCTGAAACATCCAGACACCTTCTTCTGATTGAGCCTATATTTCCCAGATATATCGATCATCTGCAATGTGAAGATCCAATCCTCCAAGGGGCTCAGAAAAGCCACTAAAAATTAAGCTTAGGACACAAATTAGGACATGCTCTCTTACTTCTATTGCCTGTATCTACATTGTAGGTTGAGTGGTGAAAAGCATTGACATTTCAATGTTTGCTCAAAGCCTTATGTGCGATTATTGATGGTGTCAACAGCGAATGTTAAAGAATTCAAATAACTATTTTGTTTTTTTAGGAAAATGCTTACTCTCTTGTTCTTCTTAGGTACCTTTTATTTAAGAATTCTTCCCAAGGTATCTTCAATATTGGAAGGAAATAGCAATATGACATTTTGTATAAATGGGTATTAGTAGGTATTGTTTCTTGCTCCTAATTTCTGAGAGAAGTTAAGATTATCAAATCAATGCCTGCGTATAATTTAAGGCTTTTTTACTTTTATGGGGGATGTATTTTCATGTCCCCTGCCACAAACATTCTTACCTTTTGGATCTCCTTAATTTTTACTTTTAGTTTTTTGGTTTTGAAACTCTAAATACAGTCACTCGCTTTAACTAAACAGAGAAATTACTGATGCCTAAATCAACTCAGAGTTTCTGGAGTTGTTAAGGGGTACATCCAGCAGAACAAATTGGGGATCAGTGATTCTGAATTATGCAATTCAATTCCCTTGATTAATGAAAAGACTAAAGTGAAACGCTCCATCTAAGCACAGGTTGATGGGTGTAAATGCACTTCACTGGTTAGTAATTGTAGGACATTATCTCATTCCTTTTTTAAGGCATTGCTTATACAAAACTGAAAAACTATTAACTATATCTTGGTGCTAAACTTGTTAATATAATCTGGGACTTTGAAATGTGTGGGATTTTGAAATGCTAGAGCATCATTCTTTGCTTTTAAGGGAGCAACAATGAGTGAACTGAAACAATGAGTGAAGGATGCTTCAGAAGAAGAAACAACAGTTGGCATTCTTCTTTTAAACTTTCTGAAATGAGTGTATGAACATAATTTGAAGAGTAGCATGTATAGATAAACAATTACCATGTGAAATTAGTTCGGTTTTTTTAAGTTCATCACTTGAGAACGTTTGAAAGGAAAGGATTTTGGTTATGAAACTAGTTTTCTCGTGTAAAATATGATATAAAACTTCATCTGTGGAACTTTGCATTGTTAGCTTCTGGCTGTGGCTCCAGAATAATGAATATGTGGGGGCGGACGTTTGTTTTTTTCTACTTACCTTGAATAACTTATTTTACCTTGAATAACTTATTTGATTGCCAAAGTATATATAGTGTCGCCGTACTATTAGCACAGACATATATATGTTGCTAAAGTATATATATTGATTCTTTTAACTAAGTTTCTGAATGTTAATAGTTTGCAGATTTGATTTGGTAATTTAGTTGACTGTTAATATTTTTGAATTGCTATAATTGGTATATGATTGATTTTTAATGAATAAAACTAATGTTAACTTGCTGTGCGGATGACCTGAACCTAAAATATGTGGATATTCTAACCTGGAGGTTGAGTTCTGTGTGGCACCGTAGTGTGTTATGTGGTATAGGCAGTCCTGCATGTAATTATCTACTAAAATATCTTTGGGTTGGATTATAATATCATGGGAAAAAATAGCTTGTACTACTACTTATCTTGAATGAGTTGAAGCATTTGGAGAAAACAAGCAATATACTGGATTGAATATAAGGTACCACATGTTTACAACGTTTCCGCACGTGCTAGATGAGATATTACTTGATTTGAAACATTTTATAGAAATCTCATTTATCTTTAAAACATGACATAACTTATACTACTTTGTAGGATGATATCAATAATTTTAGGTTTAAGCTACCTGCTATCTTGTGGTATTCGAGACTAAACATAAAGAATGGATATCGAGAACTTGAACAGCCAGCTGGTGATGAAGACAATCCAAGTGAAGTTAAAATAATTGATACTACGGCTAATGTGCCTAAACCATCTACTAGAATATTCATGGACAAGAACGAAGGGTTGCATCGGTTGAGCACATACATATGATCAATCGATGGTAAAGAGTGTTTGGAGTAAGTATTTTTTCTAATTAATTGCATAATAACATACTAATTACTATAAACTAGAGAGGCAACACAGAGGAGATGATTTATAAATAATTATGGCATCAATCTTGTTTAATCCATCATGACAAAATTTTTGCTCTACTCATTATCTACTGTGTTTACTTTGGGTGACGTTCATACCCGCCGTCTCTGTTATTGAACTTGCAGGAAGGCCCCTTGGGCTATACCCCAACCAAAGAATGGGCCTGAGAGGGCCTTCTTTTCTTTTATTTTGTTTTTTTGCCTTGTTGAATCTGTGGTAATTCATTTCGTCTTGTATGGGTGGTTGATGGATTTTTAAAGTTATACAAACCGTTTATTACTATTTACTTTAATAAAAGATATGTTATCAACTGATTCTTGTTTTTGGTCCTTGTTTTCAGCAAAGAATGGGTCCGAGGTACCATACCTACCCAATCTCTATAAGTCTAAAAACAATTAGATCTATTTTAGATGCAAACAAACCAATGGATCATGATTGCTTCAACATGTCTATTTGGACGGTTGCGTGCAACATAGCCATGTTCTTTATAGAAGAGAAATACCACTTCATAGACCTCCAGTTTTGTATAAGTTAAAATACTTGTCCACTTGTTATGTGTGTGTACATATATATATAATTATATAATTAATCAAATAATTATAAATCAACATGACATATCCCAGACTGGACGAGATCCGTGGTGTCGTGATGAGTAGACTATAGCAAACTAAGAAAATTGCTTGAATGCTGGCCTGGCTTGGACTATTATGATACAATTAAAGATTGCAGCATTGTAAGATATATACTCTATAAAGTCTTTAAAAATTTATATTTTACTTTGCTTTTATAATCTGGGTGTTTGTTTACAGGTTCTATTACCATGTTATCAGGATAAACTCTATAGTTTATTCATAATAGATAGGAGAAACAAAACTATGTATATTATGGATCCAGTTGCTCCGAATCTATAGTACACGGGTAAAGATCGAACCATGCCATATATAACTACATTATGTGATATTGCCAAACATTTTATCCTCACCATGAAATTGGTGTATCCTGCATCGAATAAGAATTTTTCTGACTGGCACCGTGAATTACCAAGATGGCTTCCAAGAAGTTATAGCTGGTAATAACTTATAACATGTTTGATCTGTCTTATCAAGTAGTCATTTTATGTACCTCAAACAAATAAACACTTGATTTTCTATAGAAAATTGTCAGGCTTCCTTGTATATAATTACCTAAAGAAGTGGGAGGGAAAAAAGTTGCTCATCAACATTATGGGCATATATATTTTCTGAAGAATGCATATCAAATTATTAAGTTAACTTAGTATCTGTCATTCACAGATACCACATACACTAAAGATGGAATTCTTGCTGGACATTTTGAACAGTCATGCAAATGAATGTGAAAACTTTCCTAAAGACCTCAAAGATCTACTTAAGCAATTCAAAACTTATTTATAGTATGTGATACATTACTTTACTATGTCTTGTTATGCATGAATGTATTTTGGATTATATTTATGGTCATATACAATTGCGTGAGACAAAAACTATGAAAAAGATCTTGCCATTTGATTGTTTTTAAGTGCATCCCTTAACTAAAATCGTGGTGTTAGCACAGACACTATACTAGTGGGATTAAGAATCAACTTGTTGAGGGGAGAGACAAGGTATGAGTAATTTGAGGCAAATTTAAGAGCACGTATGCACATCTACTGCATGCATGCAGTTTCATTGGCATGAGCAGTGAGGATGAAATGAACATGAAATGTTTAGGGGAAAATTCAGGTTCATGAGTGAAGGGTTACGCGGAGGCTACGGAAGCAAAACAAAACAAAACTTTCTACCGCGCAAACCAGGAACACTTGCAAGTTAGGGTCGATAGATCGTTACCGATTGGAATAGAGTGCAGCAGATATAGCCAATCAGGAGCTATCCGATCCAAAACAGTACTAGCCGGTCACAACCGATTCGCTGACAACCGATTCCCATACAGCCGATTGATCTGCCGCAGCCGATCCGACGTAGCCAATTCGCCGATGCCGGAGCTGATCCAACCTCAGCCGACTCGTCGATTCGCCTGACCACGCTTGCTTCACTCAGATGCGCCCGACCACAACCGATCTAGCCAATCGTAGCCAATTCGCAGCCGCCGAACAACATCGTAATGTGGCAGTGCCTCTACCGATATCCACACGTCCAGGGACAGAACGCCTGACACCTGTGTGCTAGCACAAAATGGAATGCTAGGGTTTTGGCTCGAGAGTGGGGAGGGTTTCCAAGGAGATCTCAAACTCGCCGACTTCTGAAGCCACCCGATTAGATTGATTTGGTTCAAATGCAATACCATTGCTCTCCACCCCTCGCCCCTTTATATAAAGTTGCCAGCTAGGCCTATAGGCCCATCGGGACTCTATCCGATTGGATCCCTATCTGATTGAGCCATATCCGAGTCCAACTCGAATGTCTGTTCTTATCCCCTTAAGCATGCGACCCTGTAGGTTCAGGTATACTCGGTTTCGGCTCGAGTCCAACTCAGCCGACTATCAATAGCGGCGCCTAGCAGCATATATTGACACCATAGTATACAAGAATGTAATATCGGCTCTGAACCTGCAATGTGTACACAAATCCCTTTGGCTCACGATACCAATTAAGCTATAGGCAAGACGTGTGCCATCCCTTCAATAGCTTAACCATTCACTCGAACCGTATTGAATTATATGTCTGTTGATTGACTCCTCAATCAACTCGGCATGGCCATGCACTTCTATAATCCATTACCTTGAGGGGCCCAGATATATCTCTCCAAAGGAGGGGCAAATTCCATCTTGATCACTCACATTCCATTCCATGTTTCATAGCGAACCCGAAGACTACTTTTATAACTACCCAGTTACGGAATAGCGTTTGGCAGTCCCAAAGTAGGCTACTACACATGTCAGAATCCATGATGATCTCAGGTCTAAGGACTTTGCACCAACACTACACTAGACCAGATAATGGCACATTAATTTCTGTAGTGTCTCATGGTGGGTCTATCCAACAATGTGTTGTCTAACACATGTCCACGTATATTGATTTGTATCTCCATACCCATGATCTATGAGACATGATCATCAATTAATAAACATGCCGATCTTAGGATCATATTTGTTCCAACAATATGACAATGTGATCAGGGATCGTTTAGAAATAGATTTATACATAAAGAGTCTCATAAATAAGTCACGTACTTATTGATCAATACAAGTTGTCTATTTCATAGAACTGAATAATATTTTATTTATTTATACATAAACATTGACCATGATATCCAACATCTCCATGTTGCCTCTAGGGCATATCACTAACAGTCTCCCACTTACACTAGAGTCAATCATGATAGTATCTAATACCCATTGCTCTTGTGTGCGCCTCATGTTTCGGCTGAAGGAGAGGTTTTGTCAACGGATCAGCTACGTTGAGATCCGTGTGCACTTTGCATATCTTGACATCACCTCTGTCCACAATCTCGAGGATGAGATGATATTGCCGAAGTATGTGTTCGGACTTCTGATGTGACCTCGGCTCCTTGGCTTGCGTGATGGCTCCACTATTATCACAATAGAGAGACATTGGACCAGTTGCACTGGTCATCACACTGAGCTCAGAAGAAAATTTCTTGATCCAAACAGCCTCCTTTGCAGCTTCTGAAGCAGCAATATACTTGACCTCCGTTGTAGAATCAGCAACAGTATCCTGCTTGGAACTCTTCCAGCTAACTGCGCCTCCGTTCAGACAGAACACGAACCCAGATTATGATCTATAATCATCCTTGTCCGTTTGGAAGCTAGCATCGGTGTAACCACTTACAACGAGCTCTTCTTCACCTCCATAGACTAGGAACATACCCCTAGTTCTTCTCAAGTACTTAAGGATATTTCTTTACGACAGTCCAGTGACCTTCACCTGGATCTGACTGGTATCTACTCGTAGCACTCAAAGCGTACGAGACATCTGGACGTGTACAAAGCATGGCATACATGATGGATCCATCTTATTCCGCTCATCATGTGTCCGAGGACATTGATTCTTGCTAAGATTAATGTCATGTGACATGGGCAAGAAACCTTTCTTCGGATCGTGTATGTTGAACCTTTTCAACACCTTGTCAATATATGTACTTTGGCTTAATCCAATTAGCCTCTTGGATCTATCTCTATAGATCCGAATGCCCAATATGTATGCTGCCTTCCCTAAGTCTTTCATGCAAAAACTATTTTTCAATGAAGACTTGACGAATTCTAGCATAGGGATATCATCCCAATCAGTAATATGTCATCCACATATAAGATTAGAAATACAATTGCACTCCCACTGACCTTTTTGTAAACACAGGCCTCCTCTTCATTTTTGATGGAACCAAACCCTTTGATTACTTCATCAAAACGAATATTCCAACTCCGAGATGCTTGCTTCAATCCATAAATGGATTTCTCTAGCTTGCATATCTTTCCAGGCGCCTGTGGATCGACAAAACCCTCAGGTTGTATCATGTATACATCCTCGCTTAGGTTTCCATTTAGGAAAGTTGTTTTGACATCCATTTGCCATATCTCATAATCGAAATATGCAGCAATCGTTAGAATAATCCGAATAGACTTAAGCATTGCAATGGGCGAGAAGGTTTCATCATAATCAACACCTTGAATCTGTTTAAACCTTTCGTCACCAATCGTGCCTTATAGATGTGAACATTTCCATCCATATCAGCCTTTTTCTTAAAAACCCATTTACACTCAATGGTTTTGACACCATGAGGTGGTTCAACCAAGTTCCAAACTTGATTATCATACATGGATTCTATTTCGGATTTCATGGCTCCAAGCCACTTGTTGGAATCAGGTCCCACCATCGCTTTCTCACAGGTCTTAGGCTCATCGTTGTCTAACAACAATATATCATGTTGTTCCGCACCTGTGTAACTATCAGGCGCACGACGTGATCTTTCAGACCTCCATGGGACTGGTGTATCTACAACAGGTGGTGCAACATTTTGTTCCTCCTGTTGTGGTTCCGTGGTAGCTGAACATTTTCTGGTGTTTCTTGAACTTCTTCAAGATACACCCTGCTCCCACTAACTCTTCTTGAAAGAAACTCTTTCTCCAAGAAAACACCGTATCGGGCGCCAAACACTTTGCCTTGTTCCCGATTATAGAAGTAATATCCTTTAGTTTCCTTAGAATATCCCACAACGAAGCACTTGTCAGATTTGGGTGTGAGTATGTCAGACTATAAACGTTTTACATAAGCCTCACATCCCCAAATTTTGAGAAAAGACAAACTAGGGAGTCGCCCTGTCCATATCTCATATGGTGTCTTTTCAACTGACTAAGATGGAAATCTATTTAGTGTGAACGCAGCTGTTTCAAGAGCATATCCCCAGAAGGATAACGGAAGATCACTTTGGCTCATCATGGACCGCACCATGTCTAACAAGGTGCAATTTCTCCGTTCGGACACCCCATTCCGTTGTGGAGTTCCTGGCGGAGTCAACTGTGGAACAATTCCACAATCTTTCAGATGATTACCAAACTCTTGACTCAAGTATTCCCCTTCACGATCTGATCGTAGAAAATTGATTGTTTTCCCTAAATGATTCTGTACTTCATTCTGGAATTCTTTGAACCTTTCAAAGGATTCAGACTTATGCCTCATTTTGTAGATATAACCATATCTACTAAAGTCATCGGTAAAGGTAATGATAACCACCTCTGACCGTTGAGCTCATTGGTCCACATACATTAGTATGTACGAGTGCCAACAAGTCATTTGCTCTCTCACTATGTCCTGTGAAAGGTGCCTTTGTCATCTTACCAAGTAAACAAGACTCACATGTCTCAAATGATTCAAAATCAAAAGAGTGAAGCAATCCATCCTTATGGAGCTTCTCCATGCGTTTCTGATTTATATGGCCTAAACGACAATGTCAGATAAACGTGGGGTTTGTATCATTTGGGAGTTGCCTCTCCGTATTAATGTTATAGATGGGAGACGCTTCAAGATTCAAAACATATAATCCATTCACCAATGGAGTATGAAAATAGAATACATCTCTAAGATATATTGAACAACCATTGTCCACTGATCTAAAATCAAATTCTTCTGTTTGCAAAATGAAGCGGAAATAACGTTTTGACATAGAGTTGGAACACAATAACAATTATTTAATTCCAAAACTAATCCTGAAGGTAGATAAAGTGGAACAGTGTCGACAGCAACTGTAGCAACGCTTGCTCCATTGCCGACATGCAGGTTCACCTCGCCCCTTCTCAAGCTTCTACTTCTTCTCATTCCGTGCAACAATTTGCAAATATGAGATACTGATCCGGTATCAAATACCCAAGAGTCAGTAGGTGAAGTAGCAAGATTAATGTCTATAACATTAATGCCTGAAGCAGAAGTCACACTTTGCTTCTTTTTTAGATCCTCCATGTACTTCTTGCAGTTCCTTTTCCAGTGACCTGTCTCCTTGCAATAGAAGCAAACAACATCTGATGCCGCCGACCCTTTCTTGCCCTTCTTTGCATTGGAGGCACTCGCGATCTCATCGGGAGTTAGTTTCATCTTGGTGCAAAGTTTCTTGACAGGTGGTTTGTGCTTAGCTTTCTGCATCATCATCACATGATGACCGTTTTTCTGGATACTCTCCTCAGCCGTCTTTAGCAACCCATGCAATTCGGCCAAGGTCTTATCCATACTGTTCATGTGATAGTTTAATATGAATGGCTCAAAGCTCGGAGGGAGCGACTGAAGAATCACATCAGTAGCCAACTCTTGGCAAAGGGGAAAACCTAGTTTTTCTAGACTCTCAATATAGCCAATCATTTTTATCACATGCGGACTGACGGGACTCCCCTCAACAAGCCTGCACGCAAACAGGGGCTTTGAGGTGTTGAACCTCTCGGCCCTAGCTTGGTTCTCAAACATGCCATGCAGTCCCTAAATAATAGTATGAACATCGTTGCTCTCATATTGCTTCTGAAGCTCAGAGGACATTGTAGCAAGCATGAGACAACTTATGTCTAGGGAATCATTAGTGTGTTTCTCATAAGCCCTCCGTGCAGTAGCAGTAGCATTATTAGGCAACTCATCCGGATAGGGTACTTCAAGAACGTACTCCTTGGGCTCTTGCTTGAGAACAATTCTCAAGTTGCGATACCAATCCATAAAGTTTGTTCCGTTTAATTTTTCTTTCTCGAGAATAGATCGCAAATTAAAGGTACTAGGTGTAGTATTAGCTGCCATTATTCTATAATAGAAAAAACAAAGTTTAGCACAATGTTTATGTTATGTCTATTGTTAAACAATTTAACATAAGACCCCATTACGTATTTTGCACCTTCCCTCTAGGTTATGTATTGGGTCAAGATCCACATGTTAGTTAATTTCTAGTGAGCTTTGGCATCACTGCTAGAATATTAGTAACATGGATAAGCAACACCTTTCTAATCATATCTCTATGTGACTCTTGTTGTTGGTGTGGCATCTCCATGCCCCGGCGTCAACCTATGCCCCAAGGTCCAAAACTGTTTTGATAGCCTTGTTAAGTAAACCAAATGCTCCTGCTGTATATGTCCAACATATACCCCCTCGTGTTATGATAGAGAATATCACTCTGCTTTGGCAGACCCACCATTAACGAGCATAACGGTGATGGGTGCAACACTTGGAAGGGCATCATTACCACTTAAATTTGTGAGGGATACTATCCTATCAAACAAACACATCATTATATGAAAGCAGGTATAATAGCAATTAATGAAATAGTATGGCCCCCTTCACATGGTGATCTCCATCTCCATGCAGGTGTAGAGGATCTCCATCTTCATCACCGTTCTTCCAAGTGCCGAAAGCTTGATTTCTTCAAACTAAGCTACTACTATAGAAGCTATAATTGAAGATTACATCGACTCGTAGGTCGTGAAAGAATATTACAAGCATTGCACGTATGAAAGAATATTACAGGGATTGCACATATGAAAGAATACACGCATCACATGCATCTCATACATACAATAGGGCCATACCATCTCAAAGCATTCTGTGCAAAAACAAGTTAGACGTAGAACGTTTTCTACCTATCGCAGAGATATGGTATCGAGACGACATATAAGGGGGTACGCACACGGCAGTCCCGCTAGCCAGTTAGATCCAATCTATGAAATCGCTTACGGAAACCATATCGGCATAATCACATTATGTCGTCCCGATACACTATCAAGGGGGATGGTTTGTGTAGGCGCGAGGCGGCAATCATGGTCGGACTATGCGACAGCTTTGACATAATCACAATATACCGTGCCGATACACTATCAAGGAACGCCATCTCAAATCCGACTCAAACCGAGTTCTATGGAAATTGCTTCGACGTAATCATATTACGCCGTTCCGATACACTATCAAGGAACGCAATTACCATCTACTCTCTTCAACAGATCCTGTAAAACCGATTGATCTAATCAACCCATGTGTAGAACTTATTCCAGATCCAATCTAAAATCCGAACTAAGCAAGATTAGCTCTGATACCACTGAAGGGTTACGCGGAGGCTACGAAAGGAAAAAAACAAAACTTTCTACCGCGCAAACCAGGAACACTTGCAAGTAAGGGTCAATAGATCGTTACCAATTGGAATAGAGTGCAGCCGATAAAGCCAATCAGGAGCTATCCGATCCGGAACAGTACTAGTCGGTCACAGCCGATTCGCTGACAGCCGATTCCCACACAGCCGATTGATCTGCCGCAGCCGATCCTACGTAGCCGATTCACCGATGCTGGAGCCGATCCAACCTCAGTCGACTCGCCAATTCGCCCGACCGCGCTTGCTTCACTCAGATGCGCCCGACCACAACCGATCTAGCCGATCGTAGCCGATTCACAGCCGCCGAACAACACCGTAATGTAGCTGTGCCTCTACCGGTATCCACATGTCCAGGGATAGAACGCCTGACACCTGTGTGCTAGCACAAGATGGAAGGCTAGGGTTTTGGCTCGGGAGTGGGGAGGGTTTCTGTGGTGATCTCAAACTCGCCGACTTCTGAAGCCGCGTGATTAGATTGATTTGGTTCAAGTGCAATACCATTGCTCTCCACCCCTCGCCCCTTTATATAGAGTTGCCAACTGGGCCTATAGGCCCATCGGGACTCTATCCGATTGGATCCCTATCCGATCGAGCCGTATCCGAGTCCAACTCGAATGCCTGTTCTTATCCCCTTAAGCGTGCGACCCTGTAAGTTCAGGTACACTCGGTTTTGGCTCGGGTCCAACTCAGCCGACTGTCAATAGCGGCGCCTAGCAGCACATATTGACACCATAGTATACAAGAATATAATATTGGCTCTGAACCTGTAATGTGTACACAAATCCCTTTGCCTCACGATACCAATTAAGCTATAGACAAGATGTTTGCCATCCCTTCAATAGCTTAACCATTTACTCGAACCGTATTGGATTATATGTCTGTTGATTGACTCCTCAATCAACTCGGCATGGCCATGCACTTCTATAATCCATTACCTCGAGGGGCCCAGAGATATCTCTCCAAAGGAGGGGCAAATTCCATCTTGATCACTCACATTCCATTCCATGTTTCATAGCAAACCCGAAGACTGCTTTTATAACTACCCAGTTACGGAATAGCGTTTGGCAGTCCCAAAGTAGGCTACTACACATGTCAGAATCCATGATGATCTCAGGTCTAGGGACTTTGCACCAACACTACTTGAGACCAACTAATGGCACATTAATTTCTGTAGTGTCTCATGGTGGGTCTATCCAACAATGTGTTTTCTAACACATGTTCACGTATATTGATTCGGTATCTTCGTACCCAAGATCTATGAGACATGATCATCGATCAATAAACATGCCGATCTTAGAATCATATTTGTTCCAACAATATGACATGTGATCAGGGATCGTTTAGAAATAGTTTCATACATAAAAGAGTCTCATAAATAAGTCATGTACTTATTGATCAATACAAGTTGTCTATTTCATGGAACTGAATAATATTTTATTCATTTATACATAAATATTTACCATGATATCCAACATCTTCATGTTGCCTCTAGGGCATATCACTAACAATGAGTGCCTCGCCGACAGGAGGGATGGACATCGTCGCCAGAATATAGGCTAAATGCGGGCTAGTGCTGGGCATTCGGTTAAAACCGTATGTTTGGTTCGGTTTTTTATACGCAAAGTTTGGTTTGGCATGAATGAACAATAAATCGTTTCTCGTAAATACTGAAAACCACAAAATTCGGGTTTGGTTTTTTGGTTCGTTTTCATTTTTTATTGAAAAAACTGATGGCAACACCCCAAGCAGAATGGCAAGGATGGAGGCGGCGAGGAATGAGGCGACAAGGTGGGGCGCTGCACGCCGAGGCGGAGGCGTCATGACGGCAGGCCGAGGTGGAGGCATTGTGGACTCATGGCGGGGGGCCGAGGCGGAGGTGTCATGGCGGCGCGCCGAGGTGGATGCGTCACAGCGACGGGCCAAGACGGAGGTGTCGCGGTGGTGGGCCGAGGCGGAAGCATCACGACGGCGGGCCAAGATGGAGCGTTGTGGACTCGCGGCGGCGGGCCGAGGCGGATGCGTCGCGGTGGCGCGTCGAGGCAGAGGCATCACGGCGGTGAGCCTTGACGGAGGCAGCGGCGGTGCGGCGCGCTAGGGTTAGGGTTTCTCTGCTCACGAGCTCACGACGGGAGATGTTGGTTTGCAATTCGAATGGGATCAAAGAGGCAGCCGAACGTGGATTTGGGCGGCTGAACTCTGAGATTCGGTTTTTTCAGGGTTTGGTTTTCAGACTAAAAAACCAAAGCCGAACCGAACTATTCGGTTTATGCATCACCACGAATCGAAACCGAGACCAAAAACAAAAAACCGCAGACTTTGGTTTGACTCGGTGTAGTTTGTTTTTTTTGTTTTCAGTATAAAAATACCCAGCCCTAATACGGGCGATCATTGCTATTGATTCGGCTTCGTTGCGATACAAAAATAAATGGCCTTCGACTTAATTACCTCACTGGTATGGTTGGTAATTTTCACCATTACTATATCTTATAAAAAATACCTACGTAAATGAACGGTTAGATTTCACCCATACTTTTTTCCTCGTCACTAGTACGGCAAAGCAACTCTAATTAAATGCCCACTAGTACAAATCGCCTAATAGGTGGCGGTTCGGAACCACCAATAGGTGTCGGTTTCGTACCCGACACCTATTGGTCGGCACCAATGACCAAAGTCATTGGTGCCGGTTCTTCGCCCGACACCTATTAGGCCCAATAAGTGTCGGTTTCGTATTGAGAACCGACACCTATTCGGCCTAATAAGTGTCGGCCACGCTTAAAAACCGGCACCTATTACAACTAATATGTGCCGGTTCTCAATACAAAACCGGTACGTATTATGACTAATAGGTGTCGGTTCTAACTTCGAACCGACACGTATTGGTCGTAATAGGTGGCGGTTTTTGTTTGAGACCGAAACCTATTGGTTGTAATAGGTGCCGGTTTTTGTTTGAGACCGATACCTATTGGTATAATAAGTGCCGGTTTTTGTTAAAAACCGGTACGTATTTTCCTGAACATACAAAAAAATTATATTTAGCATAAATATTCCTCCATACAACCAATTCCATACAGCAGTCACACAACATTTGCAATGGTTCATACATCAGATCTGACAATATCCACAGCTCATACAAAAACCACACGGTCAAAAGGATCAATCAGATATATCCACAGCTCATACAATCCATAGCTCATATACAATATCAATAGTTCATACACAGATCAGCTCACTGCTAGTTCATACACAGATCAGCTCACTGCTTTGTTATAGTCACTGCTCACAAACATCCCAAATGAATCAAAATTGTGTAGCACATCAAAGCTAAGTATGGAATGGCAATCCTTCTTGCTATCTGGCATAATATATACAGTTAACAATAATGAACTCCAGGATCTGGTAACACTTAACAACAAAGCCACTAGTCAAGATTTTCTAATAAAGGATTTAAACCAAGTTTATTAGTCAAGGTTACCAGGGTTCGATCCCAATCATCACCTTGAAGAACACGCAAAAGGTGAACACGAATTATTAGGAAATAAATCATCAAATATTCTCTAAAAAAACTTACTAGGACAATAAATATTCGTCGATTCGGTGAGATTCAAGTAAACCACTTAATCATTTAGATTCAACGAGATTCTTGTCGCTTCCAAGTAAACCACTTAGATTCTCGTATTGCATTGCCATTAATCATTTCATTTCTTAATTTCTTGTAACTATGTCCTTTTTGGGCATGGTTCATGTGAAAGTTCTTGAATATTTGGGTTTGAACACGAATTATTAGGAAATAAATCATCAAATATTCTCTAAAAAAACTTACTAGGACAATAAATAGTCTACGATCAACAGTGCCAGCAACTACCCAATGCATTCCAACACATTCGAGACTTTTTGTTGGTGAAACATGAACCGAGTATGGATGAAGGGCTAAATAGTTGTGATTTGTGATAATTATTATGAGAAAATATTCGGTGAAAACCATCAAATAAATAAAAATCATATTCATGAAAAAAATCATATTCATGAAAAACCCGTAAAAATAAATAAATAAATAAATCCGTTCATCCGAAATTTGTCTTTTGTGTTACTCCATGATAAAATTGAGTTTGAAGTTAAGATTTGATGAGAAACATATAATGATAAAATACTAAAAGGATCACTCTTGAAGAAAACCAATGATGAAACCCACTCGTGAAACGTGATATGCGCCAGTATCTGGGATGACATGTTTGAAGATGAACCCGCAGAGTTGTTCAGCGAGGGCGAAGCAAACATGTGGCAACAACTTACTTGTTGGGAGCTTAAGTTTCTGCAAATGAAAATTGGATATGTTAAAACGCACTATGAGTTTAGAAACGTGTATTTCCGTCTTAAAAAAATTGACGAACCTCCGCATCCATAATGTTCCAGTTGTCGATCTCCATGAAAGTCCACATAAATTTCATCACGTAGAACCCACATGTGGTCGTTCCTTGATCTTGACGTTGGCACCAAGGGTGGCAGGTTACCCGGAATGTATTTGAACAGGGAGCGTGTCGAATGCACTTCTTCTTATACTTCACTAGTGTCTTATTGAGGATGTCAATTACGGATTGGAAATCTTCTCGCGGTTTCCTCAATCCATCCAGAATGAGAATTTTGGAATCATTTAAATGGATCACAAGAAGGATCCAGTGGTTCCTACATACAAAGGGACAGGGCAATTAACACCGAGTAAGGACAAATGGTAGGTGGAACGATAACTGCCTCACTTACTTAAAGTTGTAGGGCAGAAGAATCGTATTCATGTCCTGAAGCTTCACAAAGGAGCTGTACAGGTAGTCCAGCACCATTTTTTGGGACGTTGGGCCTCCATCAATCGATTGGAGTTGACAATCGTTGGATCGAGGAATGCTAGTTTGTTACAAGTCGCTCTACATTCAAGCGCCCCCATTCTGCATAAGGAAACAAGTTAGACAACTTACAAAGGCTAATACTTGACATGAACTTAGAAATACTAGCTAGGGATTCAAGTATGCTTACAATGCCCATATTTGAAGTATAGATACGTCTAGCTCCCTCAGATTGTATAGCTGAAATAGTTCATCAAATGGGACCCAAATTACACCATCGTCGTGATGAAAGTCCTCGTTCTTGTAAAAGACACCAAACATCTCCTTACCCTCCTTTGCCATCTGTAGGTACCACTCTTCTACCCTTCTCATCTGAGTGCAATTTGCAATGACGTTGCGATATTCGTCGGTGGTCAAACCTCCCCCCTCCCCCACGTTGACTGCACAGTTCATCATCAAGCTTGCTGTTAGCACTGAATAAGTGGAAAAATCCTAAAGAAACAAAACCCAAAAGAAAAATGTGGAGGCGGGCCGGAGATCACCGGGCGGCGGAGGCAGCCCGGAGTAGGGCGAAGACACTGGACGATGACGGCGGGCAGAGGACAGCGGCAGGCGCTGGGTTTGACGGAGGACGGGCGGGCGACGCTGGACGGGTGGGCGGGCGGCGGATCTCGGGCGGCGGCGCGGACGAGTCGAGGCGGGCGATGGCGGGCGACGAAGGGCGGGTGTGCGGCGGCGGCGGATCTAGACGACACCGAGGAGGCGGCGGATCCGGAAATATATATATACTAACTTTATAGGTGCCGGTTATCAATAAAAACCGACACCTATTTCTCATAATAGGTACCGGTTTTACCATATAACCGACACCTATTCGGAGAAATAGGTGTCGGTTTTTATTAATAACCGGCACCTATACAGAGAAATAGATGTCGGTTTTTAGTTGGACCCGGCACCTATTCTCCAAAACCCTAGGCTGCCAATGGGCCTGATATGTATGCATCAATTGATATATAATCATCCAGCAAATTAAATCCAACCATTGATTGTTACAATGGGACTGCACGCGCATATATTCATTCAGTTCCAAAATTACGATTCATGTTTGTTACAATCAAATTTCAACTTATAAGTCGATCACTATTACTCCTTCTTCATGATCAATGCGAACATATGGGGCTTTCTCCTCTTCTTCGTCTTCTTCTCCGTCTTCTTGACTTTCTTCACCTTCGTCTACATCTGTTGCAAAAGGTGGTAACTCGTCAATTTGATCGTAGCCTTCCTCATCGGTGATATTCTCAACTCCAACAATGTTTCGCTTTCCATTGAGAACTACGTGGCGATCGTCACCGATGAAGGGTCCTTGACATAGAATACTTGTGTTACGAGTTTGCGAGCACAAAAGGTTCATCTTGATAACCCACATTGTTTAGGTCCACGATGAACATCCCGTACTTGTCAATTTTCAAACCACTTGGAATTTTGACCCATTGACACTTGGAAAAGTGGTACCTTCCGGTCCATACTCAAGCTCCCATTGCCTCTATATAGCCATAGTATGTTTGTTTTACACCATTACCGTCGAAGGCATCTATACGGACACCACTATTCGATATTTGCTCTTGGCATCCTGCGTTCTCGTGTAAAATGTATACCCATTAATATCATACCCTTGGAATGAATGAATAGTGCTCGCAGGCCCTCGAGACAGAATGTACAACTGGTCACTATCAGGATTCGAAGCCATGATTTGCTTCTGTAACCAATCACCGAAATGCAGTCTATGCTGCTTAGCGATCCATGCTTCTGATTTGCCTGGGTTCTCGGTTCGGAGGGAGTTGTAATGCACATCAACAAATGGAGCCACCAAGGCCGACTGCTCGAGTACTGCGAAATGTGCTTGTTGTAGTGTTTCAAGGCTAGGAGCGAATATTGCTTTATGCCCTAAAGTCCCTTTCCCAAGTAGCCTACCCTCGTGTCGGGACATCAGCGAACCAATGGGACGTAGATCCATATAGTCGATGCAAAACTCAACCACCTCTTCTGTTGCATAACCCTCTACGATACTCCCTTCCGGTCGAGCTCTGTTACGCACATACTTTTTTATGATCCCCATGAATCTCTCGAAAGCCCACATGTTATGAAGATACACTGGGCCGAGAATCTTTATCTCTTTCACGATATGTATCACTAGGTGAACCATTATATCAAAAAATGATGGTGGAAAACACATCTCGAGTTGGCAAATGGTCACGATTACATCTGCCTGGAGCTTGTCTAGTGTGGTTGGATCGATCACCTTCTGATATATAGCATTGAAGAACAAGCACAACTTTATGATTGGGTTTCGCACCCTGTCTGGCAAGATGCCTCTAACCGCAACAGGGAGTAGTTGTGTCATCAGCACGTGACAATCATGTGACTTCATGCCCACTATTTTCTTCTCTCTAATGTTGACAAGTCTTTTAACGTTAGCGGAGTAACCAGACGGGACTCGGACACTCTGCAGGCACTCCAACAGGCTAATTTTCTCGGCGGCACTGAGGGTGTAGCACGTGGGAGGGAGGTATTGTCGGCCATTGGGACGTTCTTGAGGATGTAGCTCGGACCTGATGTTCATGTCTACAAGGTCTCTCCGGGATTTCAACGTATCCTTTGTCTTGCCAGGTATGTTCAGCAGTACTCCCATCAAACTCTCGCATACATTTTTCTCAACGTGCATCACGTCGATTGCATGACGGACATCCAAATCTTTCCAATACGATAGTTCCCAGAAGATAGATTTCTTCTTCCAAAGAGGCTTCTCACCACCCTTGCCCGCCGCACGTGTATTGCCATGCCCCTTATCAAATACATGTTCAATATCTTTTACCTCTTCAAAAATATCTCTGCCTGTACGATGTATCGGAGTTGTCCCCTTCTCCAATGTGCCATCGAAATCTCTTCTATTGCTACGGTACTAGTGACCGACAGGAAGAAACCTCCGGTGGCACATGTACACAGTCTTTCCAGAGTACCTCAGCCACCTGCTTGTTGTGTCCCGCATGCACTGCACACATGCACAACCACCTTTCACTGTTTGTCCAGATGTGTTGCCAGCCGCAGGGTAATCTTGAATGGTAACTAACAATATTGCCCTTAAGGTGAAGTACTCTCTTTTGTAAGCATCCCACATCGCACCCCCGAACCCATAGTGCGAAGATCATCTACTACTAGCTGAAGTAGACATCGATATCGTTGCCAGTTGCTTGGGCCCTTAGCGAGTGGCATCATGATATACTTGCGCTTCATGCACAACCATGACGGAAGGTTGTACATAACAAGTGCCACTGGCCATGTGCTGTGCCGACTGCTCATGTCACCGAATGGATTCATCCCGTTTGTGCTCAGCCCAAACCTAACATTCCTTATCTCGCGTGCAAAATTTTTGTACTTTCTATCTATCTTTCTCCATTGAGACCCGTCGGCAGGGTGCCTTATCATCCCATCCTTCTTACGTTCTTCGGCGTGCCACCGCATCATCTTTGTATGCTTTTTGTTTGCATACAGACGCTCAATCCGAGGGATTATAGGAAAATACCATACAACTTTAATAGGCACTTTCCTCTTCTTTAGGATGGGGCCACCGCTATCATCATCGGCATCATCGTCGTTACCTCCACCCTTATACCGCGGTGCTCCGCAAACTGGACATGCATCCAGGTCTTCATAGTCACCCCGGTATAGGATACAGTCATTTCGACATGCGTGAATTTTTTGCACCTCCAGCCCGAGTGGACAAACGACCTTCTTTGCTTGGTATGTCGTTTCTGGCAGTATGTGACCCGCTGGAAGGAGGTCTTCGATCAGCTGTAGAAGCTCTGTGAAGCTCTTGTCGCTCCAGCCGTTGGTTGATTTCATCTGCAACAACGAGAGGACGACGTGTAATTTGGTGTGCTCCTCGTTGCAACGTGGATAAAGCGGTGTTTTTGTGTCCTCCACCATGGCTTTAAACTTCTCGTATTGTCTGTCATCGCTGTAGGCTTTCTCTCCATCCCGCAACATCTGATCCAACCCATCTGATTCGTCATTGTCGTATTCACCTTCGTTAGCAGGTAACTCCACATTGTCTTCATGCATTGCATCGCCATGATTGTCCACACTATCATTCTCATCTTCACCGTGATTGTCCTGACATGTGTGATTACGCATAAAATCTCTTGTTAGCAGATGCTCGTGAACTTGTTTTGCGGGAAACTGTCTCTCCTTCCTGCAATCAGAACATGGACAATGCAAATATTCTGTCATGCTCAACGATCGGGAACTCGTGGCCCCGATCACGAACTTGGTTACTCCCCTGGCATACTCCAAGGTACCCTGCTTCGCATCGTTCATCCCTCCTTCATCCATCGGTCCTACGGAAATTTTTAAAAAATGTGACGTCTTCATATAAATGACATTATTTTATTTTGGTTACATTACTCTACAGTGATAGTCTCTTTAAATTTGACAATCCAAAATACTTTGAATTAAAGAAAGAGACACATATGACATAAATAGTGTCATGCATCTACTAGCATATACACATAAATCACAAAAGAATATCATAAAGAATCACATACACAAATAATAATCAACTAAAATATACTAACCTTTAATTTTTCTAAAAATTTTTGGCAAAACCTTCCCCCCTCTGTTTCGTTCTACACATGAAGACCGAATAAAAATGAGCTAAGTGGCTGAAAGGTGGCATTTATAGGTGGTCGGAATATAGGTGTCAGTTTTTAACAACGACCGGCACCTATATTATGAAGCTTACAGCGTAAGGAACCTTATAGGTGTCGGGTGAAGAGCAAAACCGACACCTAAAGTATAGGTGTCGGTTCTTACTACTGACCCGACACCTATTTAGGACAAATAAGTGTCGGTTCCATTTAAGAACCGCCACCTATACTATAGGTGCCGGTTTTACTGTTTACCCGACACCTATTTCGCACGATAGGTGGCGGTTATTAACAAGAACTGGCACCTATTCTTTACATGCTACCTATATGCATTATAGGTGCCGGATTTGTTTTAACCGGCACCTTTTTGGGCGACACCAATGAGCCTTTTTGTAGTAGTGGCCGCTGTTTCTTCTTCATTAATACGAGTCATTAGAATGATATTTCTATGGCCTGTGGAACCATCTCACTATCTCAGCATAGTCTGGTAGCCTGAAATAATTAATGATTAGCCCTCAATTGGCCCAACTGTTAGACATGATGACAGCAAAACAAGAAGTAAACAAGATCAAACCACAAAGGAGACACGAGATTTAATGTGAAAAACCCTCCCAACACGAGAGAGAAAATCCACGGACGCCAGCCAGCAACAATTTTCACTATATCTTGGTGAGGTTACAAAAACGCCTGGGATTTACAACTGAATCAACTTATCCCATGCGGCAGTTTACAGGAAGTACTTAATAATGTGGAAACCCTAAACCGGGTATATGGAAACCCTAAACCAGGTATAATGTGGACCGTGGGGGGCTGCGCCCCCCGCGCCCCCCGCTAGGGCGCGGGTCTTGCTCCATGGGCCGAAGTCGGCCTTTGTTTGTAAATGAATTTGGAACATAAATAACATACTCCACCTTGAGACAAATTCCTTCCTGCAGCATCAGTCAATCCTCCACGTGAACATAACAAAGAAAAATACCACTGGCACCACAGCCTCATGGGCTAAGCTGAAATACCAACCAAGCTTGAGCAAATCTTAAACTTGGTAACAGGAACTGTCTTGGTCATCATATCAGCTGAATTATCATGTGTACTAATCTTGCATACCTTTAACTTCCCTTGTGCAATAACATCATGCACATAATGGTACTTGATATCGATGTGCTTAGTTCTCTCATGAAACATCTGATCCTTAGTAAGACATATAGCACTCTGACTATCACAAAACAGGTTAATGCAAGAATCAACTCGACATAATTCAGAATATAAACATTTCAGCCATACCAATTCTTTTGTAGCTTCTGCAATTGCCATGTATTCTGCTTCAGTGGTAGATAATGCAACAACTGGCTGCAATATTGCTCTCCAGCTCACAGCACAAGTGCCAATAGTGAACACATATCCAGTGAGCGACCTTCGCCTATCTAATTCAGCAGCATAATCTGAGTCCACATATCCAACGACTCCACTGTCAGTCCTACCAAATTTCAAGCAGGCATCTGCTGTCCCACGAAGGTACCTGAAAATCCACTGAACTGCCCTCCAATGTTCTTTGCTAGGATTAGACATATATCGACTGACCAAACTCATAGCATGTGATAAATCCGGGTGAGAGCAAACCATAGCATACATCAATGAACCAACAACACTTGAATATGGCACCTTTGACATGTACTCAATATCATCATCAGTACTAGGACATTGCTTTGCAAACAATTTAAAATGAGGTGCAATAGGAGTGCTAACAGGGTTTGCATCTTGCATATTAAAGCGTTTAAGAACCTTCTGAATATAACTGTGCTGACTAAGAAATAACAAACCAGATTTTCTATCCCTAGTAATTTCCATACCTAGGATCTTCTTAGCAACACCAAGGTCCTTCATATCAAACTCGCTACTCAATAGCTTCTTCAGAGTAGCAATTTGTTCCTTGCTCTTGGCAGCAATCAACATGTCATCAACATATAACAGCAAATACACGGGTGATCCATTCACAAATTTGATGTACACACAGCTATCATAATTTGACCTTTTAAAACCATGTGCCAACATAAATGAATCAAACCTTTTATACCACTGACGAGGGGACTGCTTCAAACCATACAAGGACCTCTTTAACTTGCAAACATAATTTTCTTTTCCAGGGAATTTGAACCCCTCAAGCTGGTCCATGTATATCTCCTCATCTAGCTCTCCATGCAAAAAAGCTGTCTTGACATCTAGCTGCTCAAGCTCAAGATCATGCATAGCAACAATACTGAAGAAAGTACGGATAGAACTATGCTTGACCACAGGAGAGAACACATCATTATAATCAACACCTGGAATCTGACTAAAACCTTTAGCCACTAACCTTGCCTTGTACCTTGGAGGCTCGCTAGGAGATAAACCCTCCTTTCTCTTGAAGATCCACTTACAACGAACGGTCTTCTTCTTCTTAGGCAATGGTACAACGTCCCAAGTACAATTCTTCTTCAGTGACTGCATTCTTCTTGCATTGCTGAAATCCACTTTGCACGATCACCAGATGCAATAGCCTCAGAGTATGTATTTGGTTCATAATTATTCTCCACCTGTTCAGCACAACTCAAAGCATAATAAATCATATTACATTCTTCAATCAACCGCTTAGGAGCCCCACAGCTTCTCTTCTCTCTGCGGAGTGCAATAGGCTGATTATCTTGCTACAAAATAGGGGGTGAGTGCTGAACAGTATCAACATTATCATCATAATTTTCATCAATAATTTCTTCTTCAGGAACATCCATGTGCTCCACCTCAAAACCAACCCTCTGCTGCTCATTATCAGAACTGTCTGGCACAATATCAATAGTAGCACTGTTTGAACATAACTGATTCATTAAAGACAACATTCCCGCTTCGCTCCGGCCCAAGCCTCCGGCAACGGGCCTCCGCTACGCTACGGCCAGAAGTCGGCCTTTGTTTGTAGATGAATTTGGAACATAAATAACATCAACACATATAGTAGGGATCGACCTTTCGTGCATTCAGGGCAATTGAGATCTGTGTATGATTGTTTAGCCGAACAGAGGTGCTATCAGAATAGACACACACATCTCCAGCAGGCAGCTGATATCCATTTTACCACTTTGTTGTGGAATTTTCTAAATGAACGGTTCAGTTTCTTCAGTTCTGTTCTTTTCGTGACGCTGTTGTAGAATGTGAATTAAGCCACTGTGTCAACAAGTATCTATTCACGTACCTGAATCATAGGTTTGGGATGTGTTGGGATGTTCAGGTGCCGAGCAATGTAATTAAATATCACTAGATAGGAACCTTTTTCTCTTTTTAGTTCTTCCATGCGAGGAACTAGGAATCAGTTGTCAGGTTCAAGAGGCTGAAGGAGCAAATAAAGTCACAAAGGTGCAGTCTTTGAAACCCATGGTGGGAGGCAAACTTTGAGATCCCTGGAAAGACCCATAATATGGCATAACTTTTGTTACACCATCTATCTTTTTACTACTTTTATGCTTTGAGCATTTCCGAAGCTGATACCTTTCGGACAACTATCCCCTGTTTCAAAATATAAGCATATATATTTCAAAATGTAGTTTCACAAAACACATAGAAATGTTTATATTTTGAAATGGATGTAGTAGTTTTTATTGATCGTTTTCTGATTGAAAAGAAATAGGTATCAATAGAATTCTAATCACAAGAGAAGGGTGCAACAGGAAAACAATGTGTGCAACTTCTCATCTTGAAACAATCAAGCGTAAGTAAATTGCCTGTCTTATATTTGGATGATCAGCATGATCCTGTGTAGTCGTCCCAGTACCAGGCTGACCCATTGGATCTCATGGGCCAGCAAATACGAACAATGGAACACCTCTGCCGGAATATTAAAAGAAGTTCGTTGTTGTGATTTGCACCCATAATTTCTCCTCTAAAGATAAAACCCTAACATGATAAGAAGAATTTGTAACTACGAATCCGAGAAGGGCACATAAAAAAAGTTAAAAAAAGAAAGAAGAAAAAGTTGCTGATCAAATATAAACAGAACACATAAAAAAGAATTTGAGTCGGATGCCTACTGAGGACCAGGTGCATCATCCGCAGTCTGGAGGAAAAAGAAACACCCATGTGTGCCGCCGTGATGGATGACTTCCATCATTGTTAACCATATAAAATATACACATTGGAATCATTAAAAATAAATGAAACGGTGAAATAGAATGGTTTGCTTAGCAGATTTTTTCAGAGTTTCAATACTGCTATAAACACACAAAGATACTGGCACTATAGATGCCGGTTTTAGCCGGAATAGCTAAAACCGGCACCTATAGTGCCTTTTCTACCGACACGCCCATGCGGGGGAGCTAGCGCTAACAACTGGCACCTTTCTCTTCAAATAGATGCTGGTTTTTAATAGAACTGACGCCTATTTTTTGTCAGAGAAAAGTGCTGGTTTCAAACTACAATCGGACACCTTTTATATATGTCACATCGGAGTGGTTGGTCATAGGGCCCACAATAGAACCGGCATCTTTGATGCTGTCAGAGATAGGTGCCAGTTTTTATTTAAGAACCGGATAACAACTGACACCTTTGATCCCTCCACTCTCGAAGTAGCCGTTGGGGTGCCACTTTGAGAACCGGCATCTATGTCACTATCAGACATAAGGACCGGCACCTATGAGACTAGTATATATAGCTTTTCCCTTCACTTGAGCTGATCGAGCAAAGAAACAGAGCGGTGCCTTTTGTTCTTGCTCGACTAGCTAGAGGAGGGGGAAGGTTTTGCTATAATTTTTTGGTTTGGTTGAAGATAGAAGCCTACAAGGTTAGTTTTCATTATTTGTCACTTAGTTTCACTCTTGCTTGTTGAATTGAATTTCATTTGCTACATACACATATAAAGTGCACAACCGAAACAAATTATCTGTATTTGTTTCATAGGTGTAATATTTTTTATTATTTTTGCATTTATTTAATTAGACTATCCTCGGATGACCATATAGTAATTTTGAATGAAGTATTGACAAACCAGTAGTTCACTTTGTACATAAATTATATTAGTAGGTGTTTAATATGAGTAGAGTAGTATATATAGAGAGGTGTAACGCAATGTAATAGTAATTTTTTTTGAGGTTGTACCATTTCTGTTATTTCAATTAGCTTATAAATTATAAAATCCTCATTGTATTTATTCTACATGGTTTTTAATAAATGATAAATTATTATATTTTTATTCTGGAGGCGGTAAATTTTATTTATCTTTTCCTGTTTATTTAGATCTATTAGTTTTGTTATTTGTAGGGGTAAATTAACTTTGTGTCATTCAGAGTAATTGAAAATTAAGTAATATTTATAGGTACCCATTGGCTATAATGAATCTATGATGGGTGTATGAAGCGTATTGTGACTATGGAGTATATCAGGGGAGTAACGTGTCTCGTTGCCGTGGCGAGGACCAAAAACTCAGTTAATGCGCCGAATTATCTGTGGTGTCCATGCTTTGATTGCAAGAAAGGCAGGCAATTTCTGGCGCAACGAGTCCATGCACATCTTCTTACAAGGGGTTTTATGTGAATGTTCAGATGTCATGAGTTTCTTGGCGAAGAGTAGCATGGCGAGGGAAGTGCAGGCAATAGTGACATGCCGAATGAGGATGTCGGCTGTGATCAGCAGGACGACCAAACGTGCATCGATCACGATGAAGCTGATCTAGACCAGATGCTACACGATGAAGAGATGACTGACACTGATGATAAGGAATATTCCAAGTTCAATCTCATGGTGGAGGACTCAAAAAACTCACTTTTACAGTGGATGGCAGAGCACACCAAGTTGAAGGTGGTCCTATCTCTACTTCACCAGAAGGCAAGCAAATGGATGGTCAGACAAGAGCAAATGGATGGTTGCTAGAGCTGTTGAAAGAAATTCTTCCTATGGGTAATGTCTTGCCAGAAACAACGTATGAAGCGAAGAAAGCTATATGTCCCCTTGGCCTTGAGGTACAGAAAATTTACGCTTGTCGAAACGATTGCATTTTTTATCGGGGTGATTATGCAGATTTGGACAAATGTCTGATGTGTGAGGCTTCTCGGGATAAGTGTGAAGATGGTGATGGTGATGGTGGAAGTAATGGTATAGTGAAGAAGAAAAAAGTGCCTGTGAAAGTGGTATGGTATTAAAAATGATTAAATAATACATTTCTAGAAATAATATTAAAGAGGCAAATTAAATAATCAAGTAAAATTAATAAGTAAATTAGAATTTTCCTTTTAAAATCATGGCTAGAAATATTTTAGAAATATTCTCCATGCCCTAAAGTACTCTTCGAAATTTTTCGTGAAATTTTGGAGCTCCAGAAATAATTTTAACAATACAAAGTTCATCTATGCAATTAAATAAAAAGAAAAACAAATTAAAATTCCCTTCGCTGTTCCTGGGCCGCTTTCGGCCCAGTCCTCCAAAGTCCGCTTTGCCTTCTTCGCAGCCGGCCCGCCAGAGCCGCCCCTCCCTTCTCTCTCTCCTCGGCCTGGCCCAGCTCATCGGCCCACCTCTTTCCTCCCTCGTGCCAAAGTCTAGATCGCATCCTCCACCTCCCGTGCCACTGACAGGTGGGGCCTACCTGTCATCCCCCACCTCCGACAAACCCGGCCGCCCACGCCCATGCCCTGTGCCCTTTCTGCGCCGCCTCTCCCCCATTCCTTGTCGCCCGAGATCCCAGCCGCCCGCGTCGCTCACCCGCACGTGCTCAAGGACCAAAATGGCCGCATCCGCAAAGTCCGACCGCCCGTCATTTCCGCTGCCACTTCGTCGCCGCCTAATGTGCCGCTCTCAGCCCACGTCCGCACCCCTAGGCCTATATAAACCACTCCCATGTGTGTAGACCCCCGATTTTGAGTCGGGAATCTTTCGTGTTCATAGTACCATTTCCCTGGATCAAGTAGTTGGTACCCACGAATGCAGTACTGGATAATCAAGTGCACATGCACGAATAGTCTTACAATACCATTATTACATAAATAGGCCCGAAGGCATTGTTCATCCCACAGGACCTTATGGTCCGAATACAACATAAAAACGAGTTTAGATAAGGCGGCGGAAAGAGGCGGCGGCTTGTCCATTGCCACGAGCAACGACCGGGGCTAAGGTCTAATATGCGCCGTCGGTTCCCTCGCCCTCCGGGTAGTACGCGTAGGGTCTTCGGCTCTTCATTTCCATCATTTGGAGGTTTGTGCGTATAGCAAGGGTGAGTACCAACCGTACTCGGCAAGTCAACACGAATTGATGCATATGACGGGGTTATTCAAAGAACATGGCTAGGGTTATTTTTGCGTAAAGCCAGTTTTCACAATTCTTTTCACAAGCCTACCGACTAGCCAAATCAAGTTTTAATTTCATAGTTCATTAATCCGGCGACGGTTCTGTCTACCATCCATCGTGATTCCAAGGATGGCTTCCGTCTCCGGTTCGTCATGATTTTTCGTGGAGTCCACCCCTTCTCGCATTCTCGAGAAGTTGATCCACCACGAATGAAACCATCATGCATACCCATCCCAGCAGTTTTAAGTTTAAAAAATCTAGCCAAGCGAAAGTCTTGTCACGATGCTCAATATCCGCGAGCACGGCTATTCGAATAGATTGATTCACTCACACTGCAGTGGATGTACACTTTACCCGTACTCCGCGACAGCCCAACAAATGAGCCTACGCCTCAACACATGAGACGGTCACGGCAAAGCCTTTTGATAACCTTGCTTTGGCAGTACCCGCTCCATGAACTTAAGCCCTCATGCACTCTAGCCGTCCTTTTCTAGCAGTGAGAGGAGTTCTGGCGCACCCGGGGTAAGGGAAGTCTTTTCAGATCTTTAAGTTTAATTAACATCGGTTCAATCCCACCATTCATAACAAAGGCCGCAGCCTCATCCTCATCCCATAACCACATCATAGAGAACCATCTATGCAAGGATACTGCCTCCGCTCGGCTATCTAGTCAGCTAGGTCTATACCCATTCGAGAAGTACGGTTGTACTGGCTCGTTTCCCGGCTATCTCATGGCTCGGTCCTTAATTGACCAGGGTCGGCACTTGCCTTTTCCGGAATCCACCCAAATCATCCGGCCGCCCCAGTCTAAAACATTTGTATAGTACTTTCAGTTTTCATCAAACTTAATTCATTATGGCCATGTGGCGCTCATGTCTCCACATGCCGAATCTCGACTACCTTCCCTAAGGTAGTTGCCCAAGCACAAAGCTTTTTCATAAAGTCATGAGTATGCATAAATCTAAGTATAGCATGGCTAAGCAGTTTACCGAAGTTATGCTTCGGTTATTTGTATCACATCGCGAGTTACAAGGAGTAATTCTAAAGGTACTCAATAGCAAGGAATGGCACAACAAGTATAGGTAACTCGGTGAAGCATGCATGTTTAGAGTTTAAAATAACATCATTTCGCAATTGGGATCAATATGTTCAAAGGGTGTGAAGACTTGCCTTGCTCGCACACTTGAGGGTGGGATCTTCGCGGTGTCGATGCCGGTTTCTTCAGCGCTACCCGTACGTGCGAAAGATCAATTGAATTCGTTAGAATTCAACAAAACACCGAGCGATCGAAAAGAACCACAAAAGCCATGAAAACAACTCCGAAGTTTTGCCGAAAATTCTACTCGAGTTAGGACAAGGGTTGCGAGGAAAATCCGGGTTTTTGGAATCAAACCGATGACCTAGGGTTTTCGCAAAGTCGGCGATCGCAATTAAATTTGGAATTTACGTTTGAAAATACCAGCGAAGAAAATTCGTGCTCGAAATTTGAGGGTTTGAGCACAAAAGCGAAACCTATTTCGATGGCGGGAAAGAATTAAACGGAATCCGGATTGAAAAACGATGCGAAATAGAATTCCGGAAAACGTCCGATTCCGATTTTTCAAACTTTGCACTGAGAAAACATGCGAGAAAATAATTTATTATTGCCCAAAATTTTACTCAAGTCATCCCAAAATATTTTTTCCAAATTTTCCAAAATTTTTCCTAATTTTTCCCTATTTTTCTTTTTCTCTTTTTCTTTTTTTTTCTCTTCTGCGCACTGTTCCATGCCCGCAAGGTGTTCGACCGGTGCCAGAGGAGAACAGAGGCGGCGGCAGTGAGGGACAAGGCGGCGCGAAGGGGACTTACCGGCGACGGCGGCTCGGGGAGGAGCAAGGGGGCACGGGGACTGGTCTTGCGCACGGCGGCGACGGCTAAACGGCGGCGGCCCTTGGCGGTGGTGCTCGGGAACGGCGAAAACACGGCGGCGGTGCGGTGGAATCGGCGGGCACCGCCCCTTTTATAGGCGCAGCCAGGGGGGCTCGGCGCGGGCGCGGGGTGGAAGGCGGGGGGGGGTCCGGCTCGGCGCGGCGCGGGCGGTGACACGCGGCGGCGCACTGGGGAGGGCCGGGTACGGCGGGCGAAACGCGGCGGCGAGGCGCACGGCGCGGGCGGGGTCCGGAGCGGCGTGCGCGCGCGAGGTAGGGGCCGGGCGTGGCTCGGCCGCGTGGCGGCAGCGCGCGCGCGCGGGCGTGGCGGTACGGGCGGGCGCAGGCGCGCGGCGCGGCGGCGCGGCGCGCGGGTCCGGGCGGTCGCTCGCGCGCGGCGCGTGGCGCGCGGGGTAGGGGCCGAGGCGCGGTTGGGGCGCGCGGCGCGCGCGTGGCGCGCGGCGCGGCGCGCGTACGGTACGGGCGACGCGCGCGCGCGCGCGGCCGGGCCGGTACGGCGTCGAACAGTTTGTGACCAATGAACGAGTGCATTTTCACTTTTTCCCGATTTTCTATTTTCTTTTCCCGTTTTCTATTTTCTTTCCTTCTAAAAATTCCAAAATAAATCCTAATATTCTAAAGATAATTTTTAACTTTATATTTTAAACTTTTTCTTGACTTTCATTTTTCCATAATTATTTTTCATGCTTATTTAAATTCTTTTTCCTAATTTTCATAATTTACCCATTTTTAATAAAAATACATTTCCCAAATTTCGAGTACGCCTCCCGAGAATTTTATTATTTATTTTGTGTTTTAATTTATCTTCTCCCAACAAAAATTTTTATTTTATATCACTCGAAATGCGTTTTCACAAATCCGCACTTTTCCCCGGATTCCTTTTTAAAACCCCGATGCGACTTTCGCACCATCATTTTGTCAACTCCGAAAACTCCAAATACGCCGAAAAGGGAATTGACCACGACTAAATTTATGCAAGCGAGCGGCAAATAAGAAACAACAAACCCGAGAAGAAGCAATAAACCAAGGTTTTTGAAAGTTCCGATTTTTACGTTCCGATTTCGGTTCTCCGATTTTCAGGATGTTACAATGTGCCAACCGTCATTTTCCCTCTTTCAATCGCGCCTCCCGAGCTCGCCGTTGCTCCCGTGCCAACGAGCCCTAAGCTGCCGCCGCTTTCTTGCCTCCGACCACCAAATTTGTCACCTATGCCGCTTGCCGAACCACCGTGCCATCGCCGTCGACTTCACCACCTTTAGGAGAGCCCCGACCGCCACTTTTCCCCAAAAATTGCCGCCAGAATAGGGTGCCGCCATCGTCGTCTTCACCTCGGCCGCACTCCAGATAAGCTATATCTCTCCTCTCTTTTTCCCCTCTCTCGGTCGAAACTCCTGAGCCGTCGTGCCTCACCGCCGCGTCACACCTGCGCACTGCTCCCGCCTCGCCGCTGGCGGCCATTTGGGTCTAGCGCTGCTGCTCCCGCCTCTCCGCCTCTCCCACCGTCGATCCTCCCGAGCCATTGGATTCACCCGGCGGGTGAATCTAGGCCGTCCAAGTGGTGGGTGCCACCTCGGCATCGGCTACCCACATGGCCGCCATGTGGCTGCTGCGTAGGCGCCACACAATAGCCACCTGGCGCATGCTTGCCCGGGCCGGTGGACCAAGTCCACCGTGCGCCCCTCTTTCCCGCACGCTGGTGACCAACGGGCCCCGCCTGTTGGCGCCGATCGGCCGGTCCGCTGACATCAGCCCTAGCCTTTTTCTTTGTTAAAATAATTAAAAATTGCACAATAAATCGATTTAATTTCTAGAAATTCATTTAAATGGTCCAAAATTTATAAAATTCATATCTAATGCATATGAACTCAAAATTGGGCCATTCAAATTGCAAAATTAATCTAAAATCGAGCTCTACATGTTTGTTTTACTTTCCATGTACTGTTTATTTGGTTTTTATTAGGGTTTCCCTTGTTTTGCATGCCAGCATGTAGTTTCTGCTGTTTCGGAAGTTTGCGCTCGCGTAGAAAAGAGTTCAGGAGATTGTTTGAAGAAGCAAGGCAGTCACTTTCCTCCTTGAAGCATATTGAATCTACTTTACAAATTTTTTACTGTTTGGAAATAAAATTACATGTTTTGCTAATTACATGGAAATTGGGACTACTTATCTGCTTGCTTGTGCCATGTTTATTTGATAACCATTCCTTGTCGAACCTGGGTGATAATTTGACTGGTTTACGTCACTCCTTTGACCTTGCTAGAGTCATCTATGCTTACCCATTCTTAATTACCACTTGCTCACTTAATGAGATAATCACATTCATTATTCTAGTATGTGATGAGCTGTGAGCTTAGGACACTCGGTCATGCTTATTGGTTATAATTATCTCACTAAAATGTGACTTAATGGTGGGCCGTGGGTGCATGGTTTTTTTGTCGCACCCATGGCAATTAAGGACCGGTTCGCGAGAAACCCTGGGATACTTACCGTACTTACCACAAGCAAGAATGGACAACTGTTGGAATTGTAGTGTAGCTTTTGCCTGGCTGATGTACCCAGGCAATGGTGGGCATGATGGAGTTGGGTCAGCCGGGGCATCCGGTTGATCGGCTTCCGGATTCACCGTGGCACAAGGAGGGCTGCCTACCCTGGATTTAGGGGTAGGGGTGAAACCTACAGTGTGGTATTGTTTAGTCACAGGGAGTTATGTGAAGGGTCTTGTCACAATCACTCGTATGGTAACGTGTCTGTCTAGGCACGGTGACATATGGTGGATTATCTCTTGTGGGTACAGTTGTGCACGTCTGATCAGAGTAGAACTATTCGAATAGTCATGCCCGCGGTTATGGGCGATCGACCAGATTCACCGTGATTAGTCCCACCTCTAATAATTTGACCTATTGGAACTAGTTTAGTTTAGGTGGAATGGTTGGGCCTGTTCAACGTGGCTTAGCGTTGTTCAATGGAGAATTAATCTTGACTTAATAAATCAAAATTTTCCTGTTTTTAAACCAGAAAGGTTTACAACCGCATTTATGCAAATAGCCACAAGCTCCTCTTTCTCTCCCCTTGCACTCCTGCATCCTCGACGTGGCTTGTTGAGTATGGTGGTCGTACTTAGCCTTGCTATTTCCCCCTTTTTCAGAAGTGTAGTGCTTCTTAGTCGAAGATGAAGCTAGAAGACCAAGGCTCATACCCCAGGTTAGTTTGCCTGTGGAGTGGAGCTGAAGCCCCGCTAGGATCGTCCTTCTCTTCCGCTGCTGCTTCCTTTTCGGTGTGAGGACTAAGCGCATCTGCTGTAAGTATTTACGCTTTATTTACGTTTGGATCTGTTTATTGATTTATTATTTTGTGTACCATGGTTGATTCCTGGACAGGGATTTATACACAATAGTCTGGAAATTTGGCTAAATTTCTGGGCGTGACAACAGACAACATGAATTCTTTTGGTGACATGAGCACTTGTCATATCACATGACCAGTTGCTCATTATCTACAACCTCCCTTCTCAGCTCTGTTTGAAGCGCACGTACATCATGATGCGATTTTCTAATTCAACGGCCTAAACAACGGGGCAACGATATCGATGTGTACTTCAAGCCGCTGGTAGAGGATCTTGGGATACTATGGATGGGTGGTGTAAAGATGTGGGATGCGTACAAATGAGAGTACTTCACTTGTCGGGCTATTTTGTTGATGAAAATACAAAACTATCCAACACTTGGTAACACGTCGGGCTAGACGGTGAAGGGTATGAAAGCATGTGTAAGTTGCATGGCCCAAATAGGAGGCAAGTGGCTAAATCACTGCTGGAAGACTGTGTACATGCACCATCGAAGGCCTTAGGCAGAATCATCCGTACCGCCGAAATACAAGAGATTTCGAAGGGACGGTGGAAGAAGGAGCACGTCCAACGTTCATAAGCGGCAGTGACGTCTGGAAAGAGGTGAAGGATATCAAAGTTCGATTTGCTAAATGGAGTGGAAGCACACGTGCATCCACATCAAGCGGGGAGACCCCTCTTTGGAAAAAGAAATCCGTCTTTTGGGACCTACCGTATTGGGAAGACTTGGATATCCGTCGAGCAATCGATGTGATGCACGTGGAGAAGAATGTGTGCAAAAGCATGATCAGGGTATTATTGAACACACCTGACAAAATGAAGGACACTTTGTAAGCACAAAGAGACCTTGAAGACATGAATATCAGAAAGAGTTGCATCCTTAGGATAAAGGAAATGGCCGCTACTACCTCTCCCCACTCCTGGAGAAAATGAGTATGTTGGAATGTTTGCAGGGTGTCAAAGTTCCATCAGTTACTGTGCAAACATCAAGAAACTGGTTAACATGAAAGATAAGAGGTTGGTTTGATTGAAATCACACGACTACCACGTGCTTATGGTGCCACTACTAGGCGCAATCAGAAGTATCCTTTCAGAAAAGGTCCGAGACCCAATCATCAAGTTGTGCCAGTCCTTCAAAGTGATGAATCAGAATGTTATCGATCCTGGTTCGTTGGACAAGCTTCAGGAGGACGCGATTCTAACTCTTTACCAGCTCGAGATATTGTTCCCTCTCTCGTTTTTCAATATCATGGTGCATCTCGTAGCTCATCTTGTGGAACAAGTAAAGATCCTAGGCCCAATGTATCTGCATAGCATGTGGGATTTTGCGTGATTTATGGGCATTGTAAAGAAATATGTTCGGAACAGATCACGACCCAAAGGCAACATCATCGAGGGTTATGCAACAGAGAAGGTGGTAGAATTCTATACAGAGAACATGGCCTATGCTCCATCACGAGGGCAGGATGTTTGGAAAAAGTACATTAGGCCATAAGAGAATTGTCCTCCTCCGATACAAAAACATAAGACAAGCACATTTTTTAGTATTACGACAATCGGCTTTGGTGGCTCCTTACATGGACATGCACTTCGATGAAATTTGCAATGACAATCCTAGAAAATCGGAGGCATGTACCCGCAAGGAAGCATAAACTTTAATATGGGAATCATTGACGGAGTACCTGACAACTGTAGACATCGATTGTGACCAATTGTTTTCTTTGTCTTGGGGGCCATCCAACACAATACACACGTACCAAGGCTATGACATAATACTTTTTACACCAAAGACCAAGACAAAAGAGTACAAATCAAAACAGCGGTGTATGCATCTACGCCTATGATAACGCAACAAGCAGACTTATTACAGTTTCATATAGTCAATCTGGGAGCTGAAGTTCCTCTATTCCGATGCAAGTGGGAAAGAATTCCAAGGGGGTTGAAGGTTGACAAGTACGCAACAATCATCATTGACCTCAAGGATGTTGGCTACGGAGATGAGCCATTCGTGCTAGCGAAATCCATTAAACAAGTATTCTATGTCAAAGACCCATCACTCGTGAAATCCGCCAAGCCATGTCATGTTGTTTTTGAAGGCAAGCGAAGTATTGTTGGAATAGAGAATATCGCCGATGAAGATGAGTACGATCAACCCGATGAGCAACTGCCACCCACAACTGATGTCGAATCGAAAAATGAGGAAGCCGATGAAAAAAGATGAAGAAGCCTTGTATTTACAGAGCGATCATCAAGAAGGGCTACTAGTTAGGGTTTAAAGTAATTTATAAATTAACGTACTGATTTGTGCAATTATTGTTTAATTTAAATTAGCAAAATTTGGAACATATTATGTACACTATTATTTCCTACAATTTTAAGTGAATGTAGGTATAAAGGAAATATATTTTATAAAAAATGTAAAGGAGAAGATACATAAAATATTTGGCACGTTTTAAAACCAAATATTAATTTAAGATAGAAAATTTATTTTGTAAAGGAGAAGATATATAAAATAGTAGGCTTATTTAGAACTACTACCTACAGGAGGTAGAACCGACACATATCTCCCATATATATTTATAAACCAGCTGGCTAGCCAGCCATCCACCCACCCACTCAGACTATCTCCCTCCCTCTCTGTTGCACACCCTCTCGCCTAGTGGCGAGGAGGCAACGTCTTCTAGATCAGGTGGTGCTTTGCAGTGTGAAGGCGGGAAGACAGCTGGGAGAGGTAAGTTGGAGGCATGGTGCGCCGGTGTTGGTGCGGAGGCGGGAAGGCGGCGCTTAGCGGCCAGGAGTGATGAGGAGGAGGGGTGGTGCGACAGCGTGGTGCGGCAGCATCGGTGTGGAGGCAGGGTGGCGGTGTGGTGCGACGACGTCGGTGTGAAGGCAGGGAGGTGACGCTCGGTGGCCGGGAGTGGTGAGGAGAAGGCGGTTGGCAGCGGCGAGGAGGAGGAGGAGGCTGGCAGAGACGACCCCGACTCGGCGCATGGCGATGAGGAGGAGGCGGCGCTTGGTGGTGAGCAGGCGGCGTAGAGGAGGCGGCTCAACATGGCGACTTGGCAAGGTATTCCCCATCTGCTGTTCTCCCTATCCCCGCCCATGTTGAATTTGTTGAACTTGTGAATGAATGAGATGAGATGGATTTGTTAAATGGGATATATTTATGATGTTGTGAACGGGATATATTTGTGATGTTGTGAATTGCAGCTGCCGCTGCCACCGCCTGCTGCTGCCATTGCCGCTGTCAATCCTTGCGGCAAAGTTCGTGGCGGATGCTTTCTACTTCCCACCTGAACTACCAAAAGACCTCATGCTATACAAATATATAGTTTTCTAGTTGTCTAGTGAAGGCTAAATGGTGCAATACATTTACAGTTGTAGTTCTGATAGCACGGAGATACCAGCTTTGCATATAATTTGCTTGTCTCTATATATGTTTCTGCCCATTTGCATGAAATTTGAGTAGTTGTATTTTTAAATTATTGTAAATAATTTATTTTGCTCGATGATGAACTAAAGCATTCAGACATGTTGTAAATTTGGCCATCGTTGGAAATTGTCACATCCAACCAAGGTTCAAATTATTTAGGCGTGTTGAAGGTCTGGAGAAAAGTGAAGGTCTTCGCATCAATCCTTGCAGCAAAGGTCGCGACGAAGGCTTTCTGCTTACCTTCGGTCCTACAACAACGTCTCATGCTATTATAGATGTTCTGAGAGCACAAAATTAAGACATTTTTATAATTTAGAGTAGGTTACTAAACTATCTTAGAACTTTCAGTAGAAGTGAATCAATAGAATCATGTAGTTTTTTACTAAAACTAGCTTACCATTGTAGACAAGATGGAGCACGAAGAATTCACAAACTCTCGATCAGATGATGAACATCATGGTAGCCCTAGTGCATACCTAAATTTGAATCAGGAGAATCGCGAAGGTGCTGAGGTAATTCCGACCTAAATTTGACACAACCGTGCTTTACGAAACTCCTACTCTATCAAACCATTCTAAAAAAATCAACTTTCCTAATTTCAACGATACTTGCACTTTCATTGTTGGTACATCCCAAAAATCAACCGCGTCATCAGAGAGAAAGCATAGGGGTTTTAGCATGATTCCTGATGGTCAGTACATCATGACAGAACTCTCTAGAAATGGCTTGCCTAAAGCACCATTGGAGGCATTGATCCCATATGGCAGGGCGTGTGGTGTCATCGTGAAGGATTTCGTTCCCATCAAGTACTGCCATTGAAGACCAAAGGACGTACCACAGTATGACTGGATGGTACCAGAAAATCTGAAGGAAGAATGTTCGTGAAAGTTGAAGCAGTCATTCTCCTTTCCTGAAGGCGTAGAAGAGCTAGCAAAGCATGGGGCCCTATACAAGATGGGCATTCTGCTCAAGAAATGGAAGGGTGCCTTGAACACGGACTTCGTCCAACGCGGCCAGACCCCGGATTTTAACTAACCTATGTATCACAAGTGTGCAAATTACTGAGATGAGTTCGTGCGATGGAAAACATCTGAGAAGGCAAGAGAAATGAGTGAACGAAACAAGGCCAACTCAGCGAAAAACAAGTATCCCACCTACTTAGCCCGAGCGAAGATGCTAAGAATATCCCAAAATGGGATGAGAAAGAGGAACAGTTGCCTCAAGCCAGTGTCACACTTGAGACAGAGGGATGGGGCACCTAGACAAAGCATTACGTGTATGCTAGGAAGACTGAACTATCATCTTCAGAGGAGTTTGTCGCCATAGGACCTTGACAACAAGAGGTAAAACAAGAAGATCGCTTAGGCCTATTCCTAGTCAACACATGATACTTTTGTGCTACAAAGGGATAGACATGAGCTCACACTGGCACCTTGGATGCACGAGAGATGTCGGTCTCATTCCATGGAAGGACTGGTTTTCAGACGATAGACAAAGTATCAGGCTCGTAAGAGAAGACCCACACAACAAGAGGAAGTCAATCGTATCACAAGAGAGGTGGACCGGCAGCTAAAGGAGAAACTTGCAAATATGTTTCCTAATATGATGATAGAGCAACTCAGCGAGCAAGCCGAGAACCAAGTGGTAAGCCCAAGTAGCAGATGTAGTAGTTCCGCATCTGCGGAAGCCGCCCCTGCAGAAGATGACACAACACATTATCCAGTGGATGACATAACAACACATACCCCATGCGCGCTCCACATCCCACTTCAAAACAACATCACTCAACAGATTATTAGCAGCATGGCACATCCTATATCTGCGAGACAAACTATACATGATGTTGCATTGCCTCTAGGCTACTCAAGGGTCAGAGTTGATGATGTGCCAAGCCAATACAGAGGGTATGTGTTGGAGTTTCTTCCAGAGGAAGGGGTTGACACTCTGGGTGCTGCTCTCCACAACCGATCGTATGGCTGAAACGCTACATCGTTATCATGTCAAACGATGAGGCAGGCAATCCAAGCGATGACAGTTCCAGTCCTTCAAGCGGCCGAGTTCCAGATCTAGCTCCTTCTCCGCCTCGACAGAGGACCCCTAGCCCATCCCCTCGTCAGACCACATCGAATCAACCACAGCCTTTGGAGAAGTCCCTGAATCCACCCCCACTCAGAAAAAGGACTCCAACAATAAGTGCATCACAAAGGTCTGGATCATCGAGCAAGTCGCGACTCCCACCAACTAAGTCGGACTCAGTGTCAAAGCGGACAATAGCGCTGCCTAAGAAGATGGTGAGTGGTAGCATCACTTCGCTTTTTTCCCTAGATAGCCTGACAAACCAAAGATTCCACTTCCTAAGAAAGTGATGATCATTTCATCATGTGCACAAAACTAAAGCCAACTAAGAAACCAATATTGGACTTTTGGAGAATTGCTGGGAACAAGGATATGCAGACTCAAGCTACGGAGTTGTTCATTGTAGAGAAAGCGGCCGAGGCAGAGGCATTCTGTAAGTCAGCTGATTTAGAAAGCCTTGATGACTTAGATAATTTTCCAAAAGCTGAGGTGGTACTGCAATTCCAACATAGACAACCCATGGTGCTTGACTTAGAAATCGAAGAATTAGGAAATCTAGCGCGGTGGCTGCATAGATGGTATTTAGAGGAGGCCGCAAAGGGTGAACAAATGATCTGTGCGTACTACAATGACGTGGATTTTCACCACGACCCCAATGTATGTTTTATAGAATTTAGCAAACTCTTCATCTTGTATCAAAGAAGGGAACTTGATGTCAGCATCCTCCAAATGTTGTCATTGTGAGTCTTTTGATATCTTGTCCTTAATCCGGCACCTTGGACATGCTATCAGTAGTTCTCAACTGTGTTCTCCTTTTGCAGGCATTGCTCTTATCAGTGTAGAAGCATGAACCGTAAGGTTGCTTTTTCTAGACCCAGCGCTTGTGAACTTCGACAAGAAATTGATGAAAGAAGCTGAAATGGATAACTATCTCTACAACGCCCTCATCAAGCTAAATTCATGTGACCATATTCTCCTACCTTAACTTTCTTAGTAACTATCATCATTTCCAGTTTCTCTTGCTCTCCACGCGTATGAAGTTATAGATACATTGTCCTATGTGCAGCCATCAATCGGTCCTATTCATAGTCAATATCATCGATAGTAAGATTTGCATATATGATAGCATGATGAAAGGGAGAGCAAACTACCCAACTCTTATAAATGCACTAAATAGGGCATATGCAAGGTACCGTAGGTCCAGAAGAGCGTACTTGAGATGCACGGTGGATGCAACAACATTTCGGATCTTCGAACATGAATTGATCCTTAGACAACCAAACACCAGCAGCCTCTGCAGGTTCTACGTCATGCGACACATGCTATATTTTATAGAGGAGGGGCACCATCACTCTAATGCTGAGATATGGCATGTTTCAGAGGCCGAAGTCATAAATCAAACAATTCTAGTATATTACTAAGTAATTTCTACGTATTTCACCCTTGTGTTGCATAAATTAGGTCTTGATACAAGCGAACTGCTACCAAACGTCATCAAAGGTTTCACCGACGAGCTTTGCGGGTTCATCCATAATTGTGTCATAAACCCAGCTGGTGATTACAACCTCAACAAGCACCACCACGAGTGCAATCCTCTGCTCCTGCCCCTTCTAGCACTTCAAAGAAGAAATTAGCTTCTAAGAAGGAAAAACCAAGTAGCTAGATTTGTTTGAAAATAATTGTATTTAACTAGTGTGTATGCATGAATTATGGAAGTATTACATAAGTTTACTTTATGTGTAATGTATTTAAATAGTTACTGTTGTTATTATGTATTCTAATTTATGTTTTCTATTACGAGTACGATGACTTGAGGATGGAAAACCTGATTGAACTTTCAAAATCATATTCGCACCCGGTAAAAATCATATTCTCACCCGGTATTGTAGGTAAAATGCAATCGTATTTATTTTTTTGGAGTTAGGAATTTTTGACTTACGAATTTTAGATTTATGAATTTTAGACTTAGGATATATATATGCAATTTTTAGAATTTAGACTTACGATTTTTTGGACTTATGAAATTTAGACTCAGGAATTTTTAGACTTAGAAATTTTTGACTTAGGATATGTTTTGTCACGCCCAGAAATTCACTAGTAATTCCCAAACTAATTTGGTGCATACAATCCTCGTCCAGGAATCAACCGAGGATTCATCATAAGTATAGCGTTAATTACTTATAAAAGAGGTACTTAGTCCTCACCACGAACAAAACTACAGCGGAAAAGAAAAATCTAGCGAAGCTTCAACTCCACTCCCAGAGGCACCTCAACTGGGATCTAAGCCAAAAGGTCTTCTTCTTCGAAATCTTTCTTCAACTGAGGTTAATTGGTTATTGCAAGGTGAGTATATGGAATACTCAACAAGCCACACAGCAAATATGCAAGTGTACAGGGATACAAAGGATGACAACAATAGGGTTTAATTTGCAAAGGCAACATTTAGCAAATATTTGAGGATTTGTAAAACAGTAGAGTAATTAGTTATCAATATTAATCATTATTGAACAACACCCCAATGTTGCACAGGCCCAACCAACTCTGAACAACTAATCCTAGTTGCTTAGATCTAAACTCTATTATAGGAGCTAAAGTAATCATCACCAATTTATTATAATTACTGAGTAGCATGGACCTAATCACGAAAAACATTGCTAGGCTCACCCACAACCGCGGGTACGGCTATTCGAATAGTTTTACTCTGATCAGAGATGTACAAATTTACCCATAAGATACAATCTCAACATCATGTCAACAATGCGTCACGATACCGAAAAGTACCCGAATAGAGATTGTGACAGGACCCTTTGCATAACACATGCAACAGAATGAAACCCACTAAGCATGTCTCCGGCAAGGAATGGCCAGTTACCTAAGAGGGAGACTACTTAGTTCTCGAAAAACATGTGGACTTAGTTGGCTGCCACTCGTGGACTTAGTTGTTTGTCACGATAAGAAAATATACCACTATGGTGTCTCCTACTGAACATGCTACACTACAGATCCAACCGTTGCCCATTTGGTCTTGTGGTTAGTACGATTAATGCTTCACAACAATAGCTCGTGAACCTGTCCTTAATTGCCATGACCATCAAATCATCAAACCATGTGCTCACAACCCACTGTTAATCAAGTTTTACTTAACCATTCATTATTTAATCAATCATGACCATCCATCATGAGCTACCATTAATTATCCATTAAGGTGATATAAGTGAATCATTAACTTTCCCACATGAAATGACAATAAAGTTTCTAAGCATGACTAAGAAATTATTCCTAATATCTAGTTAAACCGTTATATAAAGTTTAACTAGTCAAATTATAACCCAAGGTATCAAGGAATGAGGTATTGAATGCTAATTTGGCCATAACTAAGGAATAGGTTCATACCACCCAATGACATTCGAAAATTAGTGCACATTTGAAAAAAATAAAGAATTTAAAACTGGGATCAACATGATCAAAGGGATTGTGTTTAGGATTTGTGTGACTTATCTTGCAATAATTAGTCTTCAATTCATCTTCCGAAACTTCTCCGATGAACGAACGATCAGCCGAAACTATGGAAAACTACACCTAGAACACAAAATGAGGAAAAACACTAATAAAAACCAAACAAATAGTACAATTAAGGTTCATAAGTTGGTAGAGCTTAAATTTAGATGAATTATGGGACTTGAACGACCTCATTATGAGTTCGTATGAATTAGTAATGAATTTTTGAAGTTTTAATCAAATTAGACCTATTAAAGAAAATAATATTCCAATTTAATTAAAAAATTTATAAATAATTTATATCAGAGAGAAAAGATTAAAAACATCCACCAGAAAAAGATTGGATTAAATTTGGTAGATGACATATAGCAAATGACCAATATGTCATTGAAAGGAGAGGCAAAATGAATTATAAAGATATGGACGGCTGAGATTTAATTGGATAAAGATGGATGGCTCAGATTAATCCAACCGGATCTATAGACATGGATGCACGACTGATATCGATTTGACTTACATCGAACGACTAGGATTGATACTGGCTAGGGTTTGGGATGACAGCCACATGGCCAGACATGCAAGCGACACGCGAGCAAAGAAGGTAAGGTGGTGGCGATGTGGCGCTGACATGGCATCCATGTGGGCACGAGCAGCCGGCGGCTCTCGACAGTGGTGACGACGGCGAAAGGTGGTGGGATGGCGGGAACTGAGGGCATCGGGAAGAAGAGGGGACCAAGGCAAAGCTTACTGACACAAAAACAACGATGGGCGACGATAGATCCGGCTTCACGGCAACGGGCAACTTATGACGGGTTTCGACACAAACCAACCGGCAGCCGGGCTTCACACGGTTGCTACGGTGCCGAGGGTGGCAACGGCATGGACCGACAGCGGCCGAGGAGATGGCACGACGCGACCGGAACTTGGCGGCAGCAGTAGAGAGAAAGCTCAAGCGCGAGAAGAGGCAGCTAGAGCACGAGAGCTTCGGGAAAAAAGAAGGGACAAAAGAGAAGAGCTTGGTGGCTGTATTTATAGGCTCAGGAAATCAAATTTGGGCCCAAAACGACCATGGCAGTATCAAGAAAAGAAAATAGGATTAAGGAAAGAAAAGAGTCTGATTAAGGAAGGAATTGAGATTAATTTCCAAGCGGGTTCGGATTCCTATTTGAGGAAAAGGAAAGAGGTGGGAAAAGGAAAGATTACCCCCAACCAATTTAGGAAACGAGGATCGGGATCATCCAGATTTGAAAAGGGAAAAAGGCAACGTGGGATGCATAAGAGGGAGTCAAAACGGACTTCTGCTGAGTGGGCGAAGGCTGGAGAGGGCTTGATGGGCCAGCTCGGGAGAGGTACCCAAATCAGACTTCTTGAAAAGGAAGGCAGGTCGAACTAGAGAGGGACGTAAGACAGACTTCCAGAAATGGGAGGCAGGCTGATTTGGACAGAGAGAGTTAGAACAGACTTTTATAAATAGGCCTAAAATCTGAGGAGAAAATTTTAATTACTTTTTCATTTAAATTAATCACTGAAATGATCATTGAATTTTTATAAATACTTTCGGTGCTCAAATAATTTGAAAAAATATTGTAAAGATAGATAGACACTCAAACTATTTAATAAAATTATAGTTGGATCATTTACTAATTGATTAATTTATTGAAATAATTAATTAAATACTCTTTGTATCATTAAAATTGATAGTTGAGCTGTGAAAATCTGAGAAAATTCAAAGAGTATATTTAGTCATGAAAAATTTAATAAAAATTAGATCCACCCATGTTTTATTTAGGATATTTAATTTTCCATATTTTCTTCACTTTTAAATTAATGAAATTTATTATAAATTCTAGAAAAGATTTTTCATTTATTAAAAATACTTTTGATGTTCAATTTGATGTTCAAATTTTCATAGATTTTATTCAAACACTTTCTTTAATTATTAAATAATTTCTAGAAATTCATTTTTCACAACGATCTATAATTAATCGATTTTTAGGGTGTGACATGTATGCAAATATTTAGAATTTAGACTTAGAAATTTTTAGTCCTAGGAATGTTAGACTTAGGAATTTTTGACTTAGGCATTCGGATTTTATTAGATTTTTGTGTGTTGAAATATATATTTATATACATATATGTATATACCTATGTATATATGTATATACATATATAAATACATATGTACATACCTATATATATGCGCATATATATATATACACATATACATATACATATCTATATACATATATGTGGATGTGGATGGGGTTGTGGAATTGATGTAAATATTGGATGTGGCTATGAATGTGAATGAATTTGTGTGAATGTGAATGAATATGTCTATGTGTTCGGATGTTGATGAATGTGAATGTGGCTGTGTGTTGATGTATGGATGTGAATTGACTGGAATTTTTGTTATTGTGTGATTTATATGTGAAATCTATAGGTCCTGTTATTTTTATTTTTTTTTCTTGCCAACATACTACAGTGTCAAGGATGTGAATTGACTGGAATTTCTACTATTGTGTGATTTATATGTGAAATCTATAGGTCCTGTCATTTTTATTTTTTTTCTTGCCAACATACTACAGTGTCACATACCCAAATTCTAGGGTCAATGAAATTTGTGTCCAAATAAAATAAAAGTAAGGTTTCTCAAATTTTGTGAACCAAAAATTTGCAATTTCTAACTTAGGTCAAAGAACCTCAACCTATTTGTATGAATTAAAATTTGAGAACTAAAATGTTTCTTTTCTAATTAAGCGAGACCAACCTAGACCTTTGCATGGTAGACTAGATTTTAAGACAAGTTAAAAATTTTCCATTCCTAACCTAGGGCATACATGCCATTGCACATAAGAGCATGTTATCATAAAACATGCTTTGACTTAAGTCATTTGTGTGTATTTGAATTTTTGGTCTTGCATTTCATAATAGGACCCATGAACACAGCCCATAGGATTAAAAGTCTGTTAAACAAATCTATAGCTAATTTTGGCACTAGCATATGAACTTAAGAGTACAGTTCAAAGCTCACCTCCTCAGCCCGGAAAGTTAATATGAACCCAAAGAATATAGTAGGTGCCTACACCTAGAGTCAACACCTAAACCTAGGAAGATTAACCTAATTTTCTAAAATAAACCATGCAATATAAAATCATGGAAAAAAATTCATGTAGGTTCCAGATGTTATACCCAACTTCACATAATTTTTGTACAATTTAAAAACTAGGTTTGATGCCCCAAACAAATTAAACAAGGCAGTCCAATATTAGGCTAATTAGTAATTGGCTAAAATACCAACGTACCCAAAAGATCATTGAAGTGCACATAAGTGTATATAGAAAATAATTTATTAAAATAGTAGGTTAATTAACATAAATAAATATAATTTTTTAGAATTTTTCCTCTCTGTTTTGGCCCCCTAAAAATTCAAATAAATCCCAAAAATACCTTTCTTCAATTTAATTTCTGAGAACAGACTACAATTGATTTTTGAGTGCAACCATAGAAAATGGAACCTAGGGATGACCATCTACCTCCTGTAAAAATTTCACCATTTTATATAGTCCACAACTTAAACTATGGATTAACAAAGTGTGAGGGAAGAAATAATCAGAAATTTTACTCAAAAATCAATCTCACTCAAGTTCTCACCCACACCTCTCCTTCGTGCCTAGCACACCACGTCCTAGACCTACTTGGCAGCCACCTGGACTTGCTCCACTCAAGTATAAGGTGCCCACCGCTTGGAACATGCCAGAGAAGGGGAGGAACAGCGGTGACACGCGTCGACTCGGTTTCAACCCACCTAGCTCGCCACTGCGAGCACGACCTCCACCATTTTGACTAGCTACTTCGCCACCGTGACCAATACCTCTCCCTCATTTCGTTCCACGAAGAAAACGAGAGAAAACACCTCGGGGTCGCTGGGAACGTGCCCTTCTTGCTGACGGCCGCAAGTGTTCGATGGAGCTCCTCTTTGATCCGGTAAGAGTCGTCACAACCTAGCTTTTGGAACATGATCCTCTCTCCATACCTAATCCATCCATGCAGTTGGTTTCCTATGTTGCGATGTGCGAGGTCATCGGAGTATAGGCATCGCTGTCCAGGACGCCGCTGCTCGGGTTTGACAGGGTTTCGGCCAAGGTGGGCCAAGGCACGGCCGAGGATCTGTGTCGCCCTCTTCGCCTCGACCCCCTCGACGTTTTCCCTCGAGAATCCCATCAAATAGCACACTGAGGAGGGAGATCAGCCTCCACCTTCCCCGACTCCGGCCAACTGCCGCCGCGGGTCGTTCCGTCCTCACCGGTGAGCTTCAGGCCAATTCCTTGCGCCCACACCATCTTCTAGCTGGCGTTAACCTCATGCATACTTTGGTTTTACAGTTTCTTGGCCGAAACAAGCCAGCGTCGCTTACCCTGAAGGTTTCCACCGTTGCCAGGCTAACCCCTCCGTCGTCACCGCCGACCGAGCCCTGCCAACTCGCGCATGACCTCGGGTAAGCACCCATAACCCCTATGGACCCTCACTCATGCTTTAGCTTGCACTAATCCGTGTCGCAACGCATTATGCGCCGACCACCCGAGTCGCACCGCCCCTTGCACCATCGCCACCACTGGTTCCGACCATTGCAGCTTGCAAGAAGACCATCGGCGGCTTCGCCATGAACCCCTCCACGTTTCTGCTTTTGGTTGCTCCTCGCAAGACCCAGCCGTTCGCCGCAGATGCCGCCACCAAGCTCGTCGGGGCGCCGCGCTCTGCCTCCCACGGCCACTGCTTCACCGAAAAGCGGGGCCCACGTAATTAAGCGCCAGAAAAGCCAATTAGTAATAATTTAAATCTTGTATGGGCCATTGTGTAAATGTTCACCGAATGACAAGTGGGGTCTTGGATCCATTTGTAATTACGCAAAAACTCGAGGACTCTTAATAAACTTCATTTAAACATGTGCCAAGGACCTCGGGTCCTAATTCAAAGATTCCAAGGGTTTAAATGCAAAATGGATGGTCACTAACCCATGGACCCCACGGATTTCTAAATTGGAAATATAAATGAAATTAGCTAAAACAATATCTTTTCAATATAAAAAATTTGATCAACTTGTAAAATCCATATAAAATCCAATTTAACTCATTTTTGGGTGAAACAAATTTCTATGAACTCAATAGATTATGAAATTTATTCTAGAAGTATAAAACTTAACACTCACAGTACAACTTTTGCCTCTAAAGATTTTCTAAGTTAAGTCACACCTAGAACTTGTCTAAACTTGTAAAATAAGTAGGAAATGGAAATTAACTCAACTTTGAACAAACTCAATTTCTGTAGATTCCTCAACTCACACCCTCTATTTAGGCAAAATAAAAGCATAGGGTTACCTTGTACTAAAAACCCCTAAAACTATTAATGTTAAAATGATGTGATTTAGGTAGGCTGAACTTTCGGAATTTATACAAAATCCATCTTAATGCCTTTTTGGGTAAACTCAACTCCTGCAGAATCACTTAAATACATACTTTCATCTTATTAGATAAAAATGTATACCTGCTGTACAATAAAATCACTTAAATATTTATATAAAAATAGCCACCCTCGTGCACACTTCCACTTGGAAAATTTGTAGAAATTTTATTTTTGATCATTTTTGTGTAGGCCAAGTCGGTATAAAACCAGCAAGAAGTAAGCCCCTATTAGGTAGAATAAAATATGGCAACTTATATGTCAAATAAACTTTAAATAGCTAACATAGGTGCTAACCACCATAATAAGATTAAGTACTATAGGTATGTACATATATGCATATGTAGGTATACAAATACGTCCTAGCCCTAAATAAACCTAATTAAAAGCTATTAAACCAGAGGAGCCTTAGGTTCATTCTCATTCACGAAGAATTTGGTACGCTTAGTTATGAAAATACGCTCTAGATTAGTAGAAGGCATTCTTAGACTAGATTTGAACACCTCTAGTTTGTAAAGTGAAGACCCTAGGCTTGTGGACTAAAAATGGTTTAGCTAAACAAAAGTTTATCCTTTGTTCACCTAAATATAGAATTAGCAATGTTCTGAACCTAACGTTCTTAAGTCATGCGCATAAAGAACGTTATAAACCTAGAACACGTAATAACTTGTAAAATACACAAGAAAATCATAGTAGCTCTAAAAAATTATAGAACCAAATATGCTAGACTTATAAAATATATTCCCTTGCCCCTGAAAAGTCAAATTTATAAAAATCAAAATATAGAAAATACTGCCCAAACATCACATGACCATATGCCGCTACATCCCAATAAAATTTCTAAAAATCGATAATTCCCAAATAAGATGGGATAAATTAGAAATTCTTCCACCTAAAATCATTAGAGACCAGTACCTACTCAATGTACAAAAATCATGCATTTTAGAGCATTTTGGATTTTTCGCATATTTTGGTGTTTAATTGCATACCGTATATTTTGTTTAGATGATTGTGTAAACGGAGGAGTGTATGGTGTGCAAACTTTTCTCCAGACCAAGGCAAGTTCTTGCCCCTCCTTTGAACACTTTGCTCCTATGTTTTTGGGCTAAATGATTTGTTTGTGAAATTTGCATGTGTAATTCACTCTATCGATACCTTTAAACTATGATCTGTAGCTATGTCCTGAAAATGCATGAATCCCTTTTGAAAATCACTCCCTTGCTGTTTTGAACCTTAGGAATAATTAGAGTACTTAACTCATGCTCAGATGACTATACCTTGTATGTTTTACAAGTCTTGCAAATGCTTAGCCTTGCTCAATTAGAAAACTAAGACATGGTTATGGATTAAATATTATTTTATTTGAAAATCATTTTTGGACATTTTGAACCAGAGGTGAACCTCTCAGTATTTGTGAAATAAAAGTTAAATAAAATGTGATTTTAGACTTGGGCGACAAGTGGCATGCAATTGATGTATTTGCATTGCCGATAGGGGGAGTGTTTGCCCGAGTCGATTAAGGACTGAACTACATGTCATTCATTGTGTATACCGAATATTCACATGTGCTAGTATGGGATAGCCTTAGCCGAGTAATCTATTTAGCACATAGCCTTGCATTATGGTAGGCCGAAGTGTATGGGTTCGGATAACCTAGAGGAACTTCCTATTTACCCTGTCGTGGTAGTTTAGGCGACTCAGTCTGTCCAATACAACGATATCGTGCCACGTGGGTGGGTTCCTGTCGTGTCCGCCATCACGGCGTTAAGTTAAGGCGTGGGGCCACCACTTAATGGTTTTAGGTCTTATTCCAGTATGACCTAGGATGGAGGAAACACGTATCGTGCTGGTGCAAGGCTTGGGACTAAGTAGTGTAAAGGCTACGTTATGACCTCTAGATCACACTCAACGTGAAGAGTGTGATAGAGTCTTGCAAACTCGAAATAAAATAGAGTGTTCATATCATGTGGGTAAAGCTGTACAAACTCTGCAGAGTTAATAAAACTAATCGATTAGTCATGCTCACGATCATGAGCGACATGATGATATGCTATGGATATAAATTTCAGATTTTTGTGTTTTCTGAAATGTTGTCGCAACTAAAATGTTTTGTGCTGAATAAGATGTTGATTTATGCAATGAATTTGCCTTACTCCCCGACGAGGGCAAGGGATTGTTATCTACTCATTTATGTTGTAGCCATGCCATGTTTAGTGAAGATTTTATACATTGCCAAAAGTGCCTTGCTTAAATTGCGTTGCTAATGGATTGCAAACTAAAACCTGCTTTATGCAACAAATTGGAACTACTATTAGCCTTCCTTTGAAGTAGAGCTATCATGTACTTAGGTTTGATTGTGCTCTTGCCAGTACATTATTTCAAATAATATACTGACACTTGCGATTGGAATATCCATTTTGATGCAGGTCCTAGACTTAGTTCTGAGAGATGCGGGTACTCGATTTGCGTCTTTTAGGATTTTGAACTTAATGGGATAAACCCCTAGTCGGTGTGCTTGTGGGCGAGTACTAAAGCCACCGTTGTTCGCTGTACTCTGATTTTATACCTATTTGGCTGGTCGGCCTATGTAATATGAAATGTTGATGTAATCCGTAATTGTTTCTCATTCTAGTTGTATTTACTTTGTATGCTCATGCTTGAGGAGAAAGTGTGAATCTAACACACATCCTGAGAGTTAGATTCACACGAGTATGAGTTAAAAATATTTGAGATGTTGTAGATCTTTAGCCAAACTTGTCAAGTCTCCTGAATGTGTAACACATCCGGTCACCACCTTCGAGTGGTTTGACGGGCACATCTCAGGCTGAAATTGACTGGCAGGCTAAAGACCCAATAATATCTCACATATCCCTCTTTCGGGACATTGGAAGTTTTGTTATGCTTGTTAGATGATTTGTGTTGATCCACCTCATCTTGCAAACATAAGGGAGGCCCGGGCGTCTCCGACATATAGGTGCCGGTTTTTATTACAAACCGACATCTATAATCCTTGCTACGTGTTTGGACCATGAAACAACCGACACCTATATGCTACTTATAGGTGCTAGTTTTTCTAAAGAACTGACACCTATAAGGCAAACACGTCGCATGTTGGTTTAGAATCAACACCTATAATTCCATATAGTGCCAGTTTTTAGCTAAGAACCGATACATATATCTTTTATAGGTGTCGGTTCTATAACCGGCACTGATGACTGAAGTCATGGGTGCCTCCTGCTAGGTGTCGATTCGGAAATCTGGCATCTATGACCGGTTCCCAACCAATATCAATGTCTTTTTCTATAGTAGTAGTGATTTCAACAGCATACATTGATGCCTCCTGCTGGGTGTCCGTTGGGAAATCGGGCATCTATGACCGGTTCCCAACCGACATGAATGTTCTTTTATGTAGTAGTAGTGATTTCTACGTGATAAAAGAACACAAATGTCCGTAACACATATGTCCTAAAGGGGACATAAGGTCTAACTCCATCTTGAGATGAGCTACGCTTAGAAGAAACTCCCTTAGGATTGTCATTCATATGCAATAAGATCTAGCTAACCACCCAATTGGTGGTACAAAATTCATGAGCACACCCACTAGTACTAGCAACACATCAGGATCGTGCAATCACAATAAATATACAATAAAACCTATGACTCGCCTACTGTATAATTGGAGAGCGCTCCTGGACAAACGAGAGCTGCCATGACTGTGAAGTATGCATTTGTAGCAGCTAGGATTAGGAGACATCAGGGAAAACCCTGTGCTGTTCTCTCCAGACATGACAGCATTCGGAGGGTAGAATTTCTGAGTTCAACCCTCCAGGTTGTCGGCCAAGGGTAGAAAATTCTGACGCAATGCTGCAGTGCCATATGGTCGAACAACTATTGCCATATTGTCCACACCACAGGATACACCTCCTCGATGGCATCCTCCGGCAGATCAAATTTCCTCACATGGAACATCCATATATACATCATTATTGTGGATGCCATAACCTTCCACCCAGTTGAGCAACGTGAAGAATCAGCAGCCCACTGTGGGTGAGAAGTAACACGGTTCCCTTACCTAACAGTGGCCAATTAATATTCAATCCTAAATAGTTTCCTTAATCTCCGGTAAATGATACTTTCTCTGTATCAACTTTTTAAAATTTGATGAATTTATAGAAAAATATAGTAGTATTTTTAACGTAAAACAAACATATTATCAACATATATTTAATAAAACTAATTTGGTGTTTTAGATTATGGCTAAATTTTTTTATAAAATTGGTTTAACTTAACAAAGTTTGATAAGGAAAAATATCAAAACTAATTATAATACAAAACAGAGGAAGTAACATATATGTTTGTGTTTAGTTTATATGTGGATAAATAACAGGATAAATAATATAACCTCCATTTTTTTACTCAGTTCTTACATCGACGATTATTGAGATGTTATTCTGTTCTTTGTTCGTAACTGAAGTTACAATTATCAATTGCGATCGTAAACGGGAAAGTATGCAATCTGTTAGTTTTTTATACACCACAGGATGTTTTTTGTGAGGACGGAAATGATCACAGGTGTGCTACAGTCCCCTCTAATACCGTCTCAATTTCAAAATGTATGACGTCGTTGATTTTTTCATAACATTTTACTACTACACAAATAGCTATAGATACCGGTTAGGAGACCCCATAGATGACGGTTTCTCAACCGGCACCTAGTAGTCGGAACTTTTGTGGTTTTCTCAAAGGTGCCGGTTTAGGAACCTTTGAGGTTCCATAATCCAAAAAAATGGCTCGATGCATTGGCTCGAATCGAGCCGATGCATCGAGCAATTCCCCATCCCACATCGCACATTCCACATCGAGAAGCTCCCCATCCCACATCGAACACCATGATTCATCATCAAAGAACAACATAGTCTCTGCATCTGAATCCCACTCAAATCAACCGAAACATCACAATCCCAGAGAAGCATATACAACAAGGCAGGGATAGAAGGAGAAGAGCAAACAAGAAGATATATAAGTCACAGGGCGGTGGGCGAAGGAAGTGGCTGGCCGGACGGCTCCGTGCCAGCCACGGGAGCAAAGGAGGAAGGTCCACACTCCACAGCTCGACGCCACCAAGCTTGCCACCATGCAACACTAGCCCGCGCCACCCGCGATTGCCCCCAATCCAAGCCCCAGCCACCTCATCTTCCCATCCACAGCCACCCACCACCTCTCCACCCGTCAGATCTGGCGGAGGGGAGGTGCCACCCGCCGCTCGACACCCGCCGCCACTCCTCGGGCGCCGCCTGCCATCCTCCACCTCCCCTCGGGCTCCGCCTCCCCTCTCCCCCGGATCTGGCGGAGGGGAGGGTGTCGCCACCGTCGTCGGGCCGCCATCACCGAGCGAGAGGGAGAGAGGGGAGAGCGAGAGAGAGAGAGGGATAGAGGGAGCGAGAGAGATGGAGAGAGGAGAGCGATCTGGATCGATCTAATCGAGAGGATCCTTATCTCCTTCTGCCTCGCCGTCTTGGATCAACTAATTGTTGGCTCGGCTCAAATCTTAGGTGTCGGGTTATTAAGAAAATCGACACCCATAATATATTATATGTGTCGGTTTTTTAAAAAAATCGGTACCAATAGTATAGGTGTCGGTTTTTTAGAACCGACATCTATTGTTGTTCAAAGGTGTCAGTTCTTTATTTTTTAGCTCGCGAGAGGTGAGAAAACGTTAATAGGTGCCCGTTTTAAATAAACCGTCTCCTATAAGCCGTTCCCTACGAGGGTTTTATAGTAGTGATCGTTTGTCTTATTAAAAAATTATATAAATATTATTTATTTTGTTGTGACTTGTTCTATCATTACATAAAATATAATCTTAATTTATATTTTATATATTTATATAAAATTATAAATAAGACAAATAATCAAAACGTTGTATGAAAAGTCAATGACGTCGTACATTTTGAAAAAGAAGTAGTCTTTCTTATGCTAGATGGTAGCCCGTCTATAATAGCCCAACTGTGGAGATTGTGGCAATCGGGTATCTACATGGCAAGCTTATCCGACTGGAGGTAGGGATAGATTGCGCCTGCCATATCTGTAAGCCGAACTTGACTTGGGTGTTACGATTGTCGATAGAGATAAGGCAATCGGCCTATAGTCACGGTTTGGTAAGATTGAGGAAACCAACTTAGAATAAGATAGGGTTTCCGATCTGTAAGCCCTCCTCCCAAGACTATATAAGGGGGGTAAGGGGCGTCCCTTGACGGATATCATATGCTTTATGAGCTTTTAGCCTTCAGCTTTAGATCGTGAGATCAATAAAGACACTCGGCGGATCGAATCCACCAAAACAGGAGTAGGGTATTACCTCTCGAGAGGGTCTGAACCTGTCTAAATCTTCTTCTTCTTCTAACCCATCGTGCTTGGCGATCTTGACTGTGACCCCAGAAAATCATATTGCCGAAACCAAGTTTCGGCAGTTGGCGCGCCAGGTAGGGGACCGCGCGTCGAGACTTCTTCAACAACCTCGCCGACAAGCGTGATGGGATCTCCTTCAAGACTCGGCGACTTCGCCGCCAACTTCGCCGACGACTCCTCCTTCGACTCGGATTCAAACCAGTCGGAGGGAAAGACCTACTCGGCGCCATTCGGGCTCCCAAACAGCGCCGAGATCTTCGACAACATCTTGAAGACCAAGATGCGATCTACCTTCTCCGACGACGGACCTTACTCGGCACCATTCGGATTACCGAATACCGCCGAGATCTGCGCCAATCTTCTCGCCTCCCCGACGGAAGCGACCTATTCGGACAAAGACCTCTCAGTGCCGTTTGAGTTACCAAACGTCGCCGAGATCTACAGAAAGCTCCTCTCCCCCGAGTCGGGGACAACCCACTCGGAGGAGCCCGCCTCCCCAAGCTCTGGCTCGGACTGGAATGATCCAGATCCGGGTTACCCAAGATCAAGGGAGGTCGCTGTCATCCTCCCATCATTCGGCTCCTGCTCATCTTCGGAGCTCAACGGTTACCTCAGCTCCGCCGGCTTCGACAACCTCTACGGCATCCCCTCTGACGAAGCCGACAACTCTGACTGCCGCATGGACTACGAGCCGAAGTGCTTTGACGTCCTCATGGCCAAGCCGGACGAGTCCGACTCAGCCATGGCCAGAAGGCTTGCCGAAGAAGAGCGAGCCAGGGTGGAGCTCGAGCGCAAGACAGCCGAGGAGGAGAAACAACGCAAGGACGAGGCTGACAAAAGAAAGCAGGATCTACGTGCAGCCGGACGATCCGCCCAGGAGGCCATACTCCAAACACGGGTTCGCAACACCAACATCTTCCAGACGCCACAGCAGAACGCTGTCGCCGCACTCACGCTCTTGGACACCGTCATGGAGACGGCTCCGGCCAACGTGACTCCTATACTTGACAAGATCAAGACCATCGTCGCTGCCACGGCTAACGGCCATCCCACCACTTCGGCATGAAGGCCGACTGAATCTGTGGCCGAAAGAATCGTCGACTCAACAGCCGGCTGCCAACTCCTGAGCTTCCTGGACTGTTACTCGGGCTATCACCAGATCAGCTTAAAAGAATCCGACTGCCTGAAGATATCGTTCATCACGCCGTTCGGGGCCTACTGCTACATCACCATGCCTTTTGGCCTGAAGAACGCCGGAGCCACATACCAACGCATGATCCAAAGATGTCTCCGGACGCAGATCGGCAAGAACGTCGAAGCTTATGTCGACGATGTCGTCATCAAGACCAAGCAGAAAGAAGACCTGATCGCCGACTTAGAAGAAACCTTTGCAAACATCCGGGCCTTCGAATGAAGTTAAACCCGGAGAAGTGCACCTTCGGCGTCCCATCGGCAAGCCGCTCGGCTTCATGGTGTCACATCGCGGCATTGAAGCAAATCCGAGAGAAGATCAACGCTATCTTAAACATGAAGCCCCGAGTAACCGAAAGACGTCCGAAGCTCACTGGTGCATGGCGGCACTAAGCCGTTTCATATCCCGACTCGGCGAACGGGGCACGCCCTTCTTCAGACTGCTAAAGAAGGCAGACGACTTCCAGTGGACCACAGAAGCCAACAAGGCCTTTGAAGATTTCAAAGAATTCCTTACCACGCCGCCCGTCCTGGCCTCGCCTCAGCCCTAGGAACCTCTGCTGCTGTACGTTTCGGCCACTCACCAAGTGGTCAGTACGGTCCTCGTGGTCGAACGCGAGGAAGAAGGACGGGCCCAGAAGATTCAAAGGCCAATCTACTTTGTTAGCGAAGTATTGGCAGGAGCCAAAATCCGCTACCCTCAGGTACAAAAATTGCTCTATGGTGTTCTAATAACCGCGAGGAAATTGGCACACTACTTTCAGGGTCACTCGGTCACCATCGTCACCTCTTTCCCACTCGGTGATGTCATCCACAACCGCGAGGCAACCGGGCGCATCGCCAAGTGGGCCCTAGAACTGATGCCGCTGGACTTGACTTTTAAGGCAAGGACGTCCATAAAGTCACAAGCCTTAGCGGACTTCCTGGCCGAGTGGACTGAACAGCAAGAAAACGTACCTCGGGAAGACCTCCAACACTGGACCATGCACTTCGACGGATCCAAGAGGATCACCGGCTTGGGAGCAGGAGTTGTGCTGATCTCCCCGACTGGGGAAAGGCTAAGATATGTCCTTCACCTCCACTTCTCCGCCTCACACAACGTTGCCGAGTACGAAGCTCTTCTACATGGACTGCGCCTCGCAATTTCACTCGGGATACGTCGGCTTATTGTGAAAGGCGACTCCCAGCTGGTCGTCAATCAAGTGATGAAAGACTGGTCCTGCCTAAACGACACCATGGAGGCCTACCGGCAAGAGGTCCGCAAACTTGAAGACAAGTTTGACGGGCTCGAACTCTCTCATGTCCTGAGACACAACAACGAAGCTGCCGATGAGCTGGCACAGTTCGGATCCAAGCGCGAAGCTGCCCCAACAGACGTCTTTGTCGAACATCTCTACGAACCAACCATCATGGCAAAGACAACTCTCAACGAGCAAACCACGAACGAAGTCGCCATGATCGACACCGACTGGAGGACGCCGCTCATCAAATTCTTAACCCAGCAAGAGCTGCCGGATGACCGGGATGAAGCAGAACGCGTCCGACGTCGTTGCCAGGCGTACGTCATGGTTGACTCCGATCTATACAAGAGAAGCCCCTCCGGAATTCTAATGAGGTGCATCACACCCGAAGAAGGGAAACAGCTACTCCAAGACATCCACTCGGGCATATGCGGAAGCCACGCGGCAGCACGCACTCTAGTCGGCAAAGCTTACAGGCAAGGTTTCTTCTGGCTTACCGCGGTCTCCGACGCGGATAAAGTCGTACGAACCTGCGAAGGCTGCCAGTTCTTCGCCCGACAAAGCCATGTCCCGGCCCAGGAGCTTCAAACAATCCCACTTTCCTGGCCGTTCGCGGTATGGGGGCTGGACATGGTTGGCCCTTTCAAAAAGGCTCCAGGAGGATTCACACACCTTTTCGTCGCAATCGACAAGTTCTCCAAGTGGATCGAGGCCAAGCTAGTCGCCACAATTACTGCTGACAAAGCACGAGACTTTTTCCTCAACATCGTGCACCGCTTCGGCGTCCCAAACAGAATCATAACCGATAATGGGACCCAATTCACGGGAGGCATCTTCAAGGAATTCTGCGAAGACTTCGGGATCAAGATCTGCTACGCATCAGTAGCTCACCCCAAAAGCAACGGACAAGTCGAGCGAGCCAACGGCATGGTTCTTCAAGGCATCAAGGCCCGCGTTTTCGATCGCCTAAACCCATACGCTGGCAAGTGGGTCCAAGAACTTTCCTCGGTTTTATGGTCGCTGCGAACCACACCCAGTCGGGCTACCGGCCAAACTCCTTTCTTCTTGGTCTATGGCGCAGAAGCCATGTTGCCCAACGAGATGGAATATGAGTCCCTCCGGGTCCGCAGCTTCAACGATGAACGCTACGACCCTGACCGAGTGGATGACCTCACCCGATTGGAAGAGGCCCGTGAGGCAGCCCTCATCCAGTCGGCCAAATATCTTCAAGGACTTAGAAGATACCACAGTCGCAACGTGCGAGCACGAGCTTTCATTGTTGGCGACCTGGCCCTACGCAAGATCCAGACCACCAAAGATCGACACAAGTTATCTCCCTTATGAGAAGGACCATACATAATCGCTGAAGTGACTCGACCCGGTGCATATCGGCTAAAGCGCGAAGACGGGTCTATGGTGGAGAACTCCTGGAACATCGAGCATCTTCGACGATTTTATGCCTAATTTGGCCAAGGCTTTATGTTTTCCTTGACTGCCAACCTCAAGCAAGATGACTTCTTGAGTTAGCAGTCGGGGGCTGTACACATGTCAATAAAGCTCAAGTTTTCCTCATCAAACTTTTGTGCATAATTTGGTTTATCATTGTTTAATGTCCTTCGACTCGAGCTCAGTGTCTAAGGACTGAGAGTTTTCCGATGACCTAATCGAGCCTAGGCTTGATGACAGCCAGACGAAAACTACTTAAGAAATTTCATGCAAAAGCTCGAATCAAGGCATTGACATAAATAAACCAAAAATATCACAAGTCCTACATCAGAATGTTACAGATATGTGACATTTACAAGACAACGTCAGAAAGACAAATCAAATCTTGAAATTATTCACTACATCAAGGGATATCTTCTTCGCCGCTTCTTGTGCCTCACTTAGCATGTCCAAGGCCTGCTCGTCCGTCGTCCCGTCGGCAAAGCCTTCCCCGACTGAATGAATATCCACTCGGGGGTAAAGGGACTTGGTCTGAGCAAGAGCCAGACCAGCCCCCATGCTGGCTGCTTCGGTAATGTTGGCCAAGTATCGGTCGGGAGCCAGCCGCAGCTTGTCGAATATCTCGATCGGCTCCAGCGAGCTGGTCCCAACTCCTTGATCGAACAAGGACAGCAAGATCGGCATGGCGGCATTGGCGACCTCTTCCCGCATCTCGTCGCTGGATTTGATCCGCCCAAGTAAGACGTCGTATTGGGCTCGGGTCTTTACCTTGTAAGCTGCCAAAAGTCCCGGATCATTCAAAGTACTCGGAAATAAAGCAGCACAAGAAGATTTACTTCAAAGAAGATTACCTTCAAACTCGGCCTCCATCTCGGCCTTATCAAGGCTAACCGCTTCTAGCTGGACTTGAAGCGAGTGGACCTCCGAAGAATTTTCTACAACGAAAAAAGATCGTCAACACCCAAGATCAACATGAGAATCACGATGAAGCTAGGAGAGGAGGACTTACTCCCGATTGATCCGCGGAGGTCGAGGTTCGCTTCTCGAAGCTCCGCAATCTCCCTCCTTAAAGCCGCCTCCCTTGACGCGGCCTCCTCCCGAGTGGCCTTCAGCTGTCGCTGAACGTCCTCCAAGGAGTTTAAGTGGGGGACTAGCTTCTCCAGCACTTCAGATTTTGCCATGGAGCGGCAATATTCCTTCTACGCGCAATGGCAAAAGAGTGACCGTTTGAAAGACAATGATGACATAATTAAAGAGAAAGACAAAGGCTTACGTTGAGCAGCCGGGTCGCCTCATTCAGGCTCTCGACAAGGGCATCCCTTTCATCTTTTTCGACTTGCCGGTCTAGGATGATGCCCTGTCTCTCGCCTTCCGAGTCCCGCCACTCGATCCTAATCGGGGGAGCCCAGGTCTCAGAGGACTGCAACCTGGGGATCTCTTCTACCGTGGCTGACAAGCAAGAAGGACAAATGAAGACATGAAAGATTCAAATCGAAAGATTAAAAGAGCACTTCGAAACAAATCTCACCAGTTTCGGCGGCCGCTTGCTTAGGTGGAGCGGCCCGGCTGGTTTCTTCCTTCTGGCTCCACGCCGAGTGGTCCCTAGTCGGGGGCGCTTGAGCCGTGGCCTCGGGTTTCCCGGCCGTCGATTGGTTTCCAGTCGGGATATCCCGACCGGCGGCCGGGGGCTCCTTCCTCGGGGCATCCTTCTTCGGAGGTGAAGGTTGTTTGCCCGGAGCGCTCGCACTCGGTTGCGGGCTCCGGGGCTTTGGCTCTGCTGGCCTTGGCACCTCGGGAGCGGCGGCTGGAGTCGGTCCTTCATCCCCTCCGACAGGATCTATGTCCTGGGGCCTTCTGCGAAAGTGAACACAGCAAGGGTAAAGATAAAGAAAAGTTTTCAGCGAAAGAGTTCAGACTTCGGTTTCAGAGCATACCTGGATGACCGGCGGATCTTCGGCGCCGTCCGCGGCGATCGCCTTAGAGGTGGGGTATCGACTGGAGGAGCCGGGACGTCGTCATCCGAATCCTCGATGATCAGCCTCCTTTTGCTTGCACGTTTGTTCGAGTCTTCACTCGGCGCCGTTCGCTTCCCGACTGGGTCGCCCTGGATCTTGATCCCGCCAGTCGGTTTCTTGGCGGGGCGATGCGGCGCGTCGTCATGAGACACCTTGTATGGCTTGGAGGTGATAGAGGCGTTTTCCTGAAGAAGAAAGAAAGTGCAGTGTTAAGAGACAAGATGTCAAGATTGAAAGACACTACGAAGCAACCAGTCGGCTTACCGGAGGAGGAGGTCGGTGGATGCTGAAGGGAAGGACTGGCAGAATGAGGGCCCGCTCAACTGCAATCCCAGACTAGAAGAGTTTGTACATCCGGATCTTCAGGATCTCGTACTTGAGTGGATCTGGATCTTCCCGATTGGGGTCCGTCCCGCCTTCATACTCGAAGGCCGGCTTCGAGCGCTCCTTGATCGGCGCCAGTCGGCACCTGATGAAGTGTCGAGTGATTTGTTCCCCGCGAAGACCCCTCTGCTTCATCGCCAGGATCTTCGCGAGCAGATCGTTGGCTTCGTCCCAATCTTGGGCTACCGGGACGGTGCTCCAAGATGGCCTGGGGACAGGGGGAAGACCGACGAAGGCTGGCAGGCTGGGTTCGAGATTGCTAATGTAGAACCAGCCCGCATGCCATCCCTTGTTGGAAGACTTCAAAGGGAGAGAAAAGTAATCTTTGCGGAGAGATCCGCGAAGCTGGAAACCTGCCCCGCCAACAACGCAAGGGTGGTCCTTGTTCGGATGAGGTTTGAGATAAAACATGCGACGGAAGAGATGAAAGTGGGGAAGAATGCCAAGGAAGGCTTCACACACATGAATGAAGAGAGCTATGTGAAGCATTGAGTTGGGGTTCAGATGGTAGAGATGAAGCCCATAATAATCCAGAAGCCCCCGGAAGAACTCGGAGGTGGAAAGGCTGAACCCGCAATAGAAAAAGGAAGTGAAAACGACGAGCTCACCGGTGTTTGGGGTCGGGAAGTCCTCCCCCGCCGCCGGGCGCCATCCCACGAGTTCCTTTGGCGGAAGCACGCCGTGCTTCACCATCTCCTTGAGGGTAGATTCCCTCACATCCGAAGCGGCCCATTGGTCGAAGGGAATCCTTTTTTCCTCCGCCATGAGAATGGGTTGTTGGGAAGTGGATCCGGCGAGAAAGGTCGGATTTTTGTCAAGGGACCGTGGGAGATTTGGCTGTGGAGGCTGGTTGTTGCAGAGAGCGAGCTCCTAGATGGATGGATTGGGAGCGCGCGAGTCTAGGGTTCTCCGCGATGGGCGGTGAACAGTCTTGCGAAAAGGGAATCTTTTGGAAGATGAAGAGGCGGGGACGACCTCGCATCTTTATAAAAAGATTTGAGGGTTGCGCTAGGTTTTTCGGCGATTGGGCCGAGCCCATAAGAAAATCTACGGCCCGGCTAAGGTGTGGTCCGATGCGTGTCCTTAGGGACTTAAGCGAGATGAGCTTAAGCGATTTGCTCGGCAATATGCGCGTGTCCGAGTGCCCTATACCTTTAAAAATCCTTCCATACTGTGGTTTGTTTGACTTCATGAGAAGCTAGCACGATGCAACTTGGAAGGTGACCAACAGCTAAGTTTCTATAGCTGCCTTGATGACAAGGGCTGTTTGGTTTTTTGGCATTCGATTAAGTAATCTTATCAATGCTGTTTATTTTTCCACCTTGGTGAAGATCTTTTATAGATTGAGACCAGTATTATGGCATAGGCTATTTAATAATTTGGTCATATTTTTCATATGATTGAAAGAACTTGTTTTCCCATGAGGGATGATTGAAATATTTGTTTCGGGATTACTCGGGCAAATCCACTCGGATAAGCGCGAGCTTACCGAGTGCTTTTTATCCATGAGGGTTGATTGAATTATTTGTTCTGAGATGACTCGGGCAAATTCACTCGGATAAGTATGAACTTGCCGAGTAATGAGATTTCTATGATTGCTTTAGCATGAGCTAGGCATCTACATGAAGATGATCTTTTATAAGTTCTTGACTATATGCTTAGCCTATTTTTGACTAACCACATAGTCGGGGGCTACACCTAATTAGGTGCATCGGGAGATGCACCTAGATATTTATTTTTGAGAAATTTTTCCAGCCCTTCACAGTCTTTGGAGCCACTCGGGAAGATTCGGGCAAAGATGATGGAATCACTCGACGCCAAAAGCACTCGGTCAAAGAGATTTTTGGTGAATCTTGCTTTGGTTTGAAGCGAGTTGTCTCGTCGGCGAAAAGGACTCGGGGGCTACTGTGGAGATTGTGGCAATCGGGTATCTACATGGCAAGCTTATCCGACTGGAGGTAGGGATAGATTGCGCCTGCCATATCTGTAAGCCGAACTTGACTTGGGTGTTACGATTGCCGATAGAGATAAGGCAATCGGCCTATAGTCACGGTTTGGTAAGATTGAGGAAACCAACTTAGAATAAGATAGGGTTTCCGATCTGTAAGCCCTCCTCCCAAGACTATATAAGGGGGGTAAGCGGCGTCCCTTCAGCTTTAGATCGTGAGATCAATAAAGACACTCGGCGGATCGAATCCACTGAAACAGGAGTAGGGTATTACCTCTCGAGAGGGCCTGAACCTGTCTAAATCTTCTTCTTCTTCTAACCCATCGTGCTTGGCGATCTTGACTGCGACCCCAGAAAATCATATTGCCGAAACCAAGTTTCGACACCAACCATGTTAAGTTTGCCTGTAGCAATGAAGCTACACACAGTGGTAAACGTTTTCTCCAGAACACATTATGCAAGTCCTGCAAATACTCCTTATGTTTTATATTACTTCCATTTTAGTTTTGTCAAATGTCAAACATTGCTAACCCATTAACTTCTAAAAATTCATATAGTTTAACAATATATGAGTTATATTATGAAAGAATTTCTTATATGCCAAATCTCAAAACATAAATCTTATGATGCCAAAATATATAAATTTCTACGAATCGATGGTTAAAGCTAGGAACGCTAAAAGGGAATGTAATTTGAAATGGAGATAATACTTTATATACGTGTACCCGGTGTGAATATATGGTTTGTATAGTAGCTGGTTTATAAAAGACATTGTACAAACATATTTGCACCTGTATCTGTAGAGCAACGCTGCGGTGAAGAGAGCTCGCACATTGCTCGGACAATGTCTGGCATCACATTTCCAATGCCATCAAAAGTTTCGCTGAACTTCTGGTATGGGAGAAAGATACTAGCCACCTAGGTAGGATTATTGTCAGGGAAAAAGTTTCTGACTTTGATCTAGTGCCCAAAAGCATTTTGTATTTTTGTATACAGTTGGGGATTGTTTTCACTGTGAGTCCTGGGACATCACCTGTGAAGCAACAGGAAAAACTTGGAGAAGGACCACCAGATGAGGACCCACCTCCAGAGGATGGAGGAGACCCCCACCAAAGACCACCTGATCAGTTTCACAATTTTTTTAATGTTCCTATGCACATTGCAGCCCAGCTCTCGGGTATGGTTCCAAATGCAGCCCCGGCAGCTCATACTGCTCTGCAGCAGGATTTAAACCAAGGGCTTAACCTAGACCTTAATGCTGTGCCACTAGATGCTAATCACCCACAGCAAGAGCAAGATGAAGAACAAGTGAATGCTACTGTCGCAGAAGCAGAGGAAAGCTCTGAACAGCCTATCGCTGAACAGATTTCCTTCATTCATCAGCTTGAAGATACTCGAGTATCTGTTGTGGAATATCTGATCTTCAAGCTGATACAGACACACGACAACAGATACCCTCTTCTGAGTTGAGGTCGAGTATCTAATCTTCTCCTATATATAGCCAGTCCACCAGCCATCCCATTTGAACCTCAGTTTCGCTCTCTTAAAAACTTAATTATTGAGGAGAAGGTTTTTCAACTCAAATGGTTTGGGTTACCAAAGGTTAGTTCTACTATATTTCTCAAGCTATCTTTCATTTTTATGCGTTTAATGGGAAGAATTGTTGCATTAAATAAATGGGCCATGGCCATGTGTTTTTTGTTAAATGGAGCTCAAAATGATCAAACTTTTAAGCCAATCTCGTACATAATCGATCTACCGTATTTTTTAAGGTTTATTTGTATAGAAGATCTATATGCCATGGTTGTTTTTATGTACTATAGATCTAAGTGAGAGAATTAAGAGGAGGATACTTTGGAATTTTGGCTAGATGTATGTAGTTTCATCCAGTGTTTTCAATTTCGCAAAAGCCGTGACGAAAGCCGCGAAATCCGCCCGTTCCGCAAGGTAGCGAAACGGTAGGGGCGCGGTAGGATTTGAAAATTTTCGGGAAGATTGAAAAATTTTGGGAAAATTCATTGAAAAAAATCCTGGTTGTAAAACAAGAATTTACAAGAATTATGGTAATTTTTACGTATGAAAATACACAAATTATGGCGCTTAAAAATCGTTTATATTTTCAGAAAAAAGAAAAAGAAAAACAACACTGTGCGTGTGTACTGTTCATGCAGCCCATTGTAGCCCATCACCATTTTTTGTCAAAAAGCGTTGCTTCTTCCACCATCTCTCATTGCAGCCGATTCCCCTTTCTCTCTGCGTCATCCTCCCCCTTGCAAGCCAACGCCGGAGCTACAGATTCCGCCGCCAAGCGTGCATATCCCACGACGGCACACGCGGAAACCATGTCGAGACGGGCGAAAACCACGGCTGCAGGTACCCCGTCCCCTCAGTGCTTGGGCACACGGTTTTCACAGGGTTTAGCTCTCTTTCCGTGTAGATCTGGGAGGTTTTCACGGGTGATTAGCTAGCCTGCCGTGTCAGTAAGGGCGGCTTTCGTGCAGTATAAGGCGGCTAGGGGCGACACGGCATGGACGGCGTCTCGCGCGGTAGGAGGCGAAAACCGTGGTGTTGACGCAAGCTTGCCACGCGAGAGGCTACGAAAACCGTCGCTACTCTATTGTGTCCAAATGGATTTTTGCACAAATTTTAAGAAGTTCACCATCTCTACTATAGCTTTCCGGTTGATTCCAAGAGAGATGAGAAATTTATTTTTACAAGCAATGCAAATGCAAAGTGTATCTATACATATATGCAACGGATGGATGGCGAATTGGCAATTGCAATATGGCAATAATATTTGTTGCTAGCTGAACGTTTCATTTTTACATACATTTACTTACTATATGTGCAATGAAGTATTAAATCATCTATGCAATGCAGGATAAGGGATCGTATCGCCAACTGGACGTGATATCGATGACAAGTACCTTGATGCAACTGTGGCAGACGTGGAAAAGCAATTTAAAAAGTTCAAGGAGGACTGCACAACATATGGTGTGACCCTAATGTGCGATTCATGGACTGGACCTACTGGAATGGTAGTGATCAATTTTTTGATCTATTGTAATGGCAAACCACCGCTGCTTGGACTGGACAGACTTGGAATGAGTACAAGGCGGAGTTGCTCCGAACTAATGGGCTAATGGTAATGTCCACTGAAGAATATTCGTTGGCGTGCAGACAATGGAATCAATAGAATGCACATCTACAGCCATTAAGGTATCCTCTCCTTTGTTTCTACATTATATGTTAATTGCATTGTGACTATGTGATATCTTCATATCCTATGTGAATCGAGATGTGTCATATGTTGGTCAATAATGAGGTTGTGGCTTTATGAAATGTTGTATGGGGAATGTATAATCATTGTACATCTGTCCTATAGGCAAATATTAGCAAAGGTCATGCCGAAATTTCAACAAATTTCATACTTAGCCAAATGCATTGAGTACTTCATATTTGTGCCAAAAATTGTTATTGCTGCTGACATATCTCTATTAATGTGCCGGACTCGGGCGAAATATGTGCGCGCTCAGCCGCTCACCTCTTTGGTCATGAAGACAGCAACAACTGATGGCGAAATATGTGGGTGCTTATTATCATGTTTATTTTCAATCTTGTTATGGGACCTATTTGAAACTTTGTAATATATGCTAACACAAATATTTCGTTCTCGTTTCGTAATCTAATTATTTTGTGAAGTTGGCCAAACCAAGTTTATTATATCTCGTTGCACAAAATATTTTTATCAATCAAAATATACATAGTTATCACTATTTTTTGTTTTTTACTACATTTTAAACATCACATTAAGTATTCCCCTCGTAATTCATACAACCATACTTATATCAATATTATACATATTAGTATAAATTTTTTTCCATAAATATATTAGTGTAAATATCATATTTATGTATTCACTAATTTTATTATTTATTCCTGATTTTTTGGACAATATTTACACATTTTTCGCGACGGTTTGGCAATTTTCCGCACTAATCGTCACGGTTTTCGCGCGGAGTCAACGAAATCCACGGTATGAACGAAATTCATCAAATTCAAATTTATTTACTGTTCCTTGCCACCGGCTTTCACGAATTTCGTATGAAATTTTCCGTGCCGCCGAGGGGCGGTACGGCATAAACCGTCGGAATTGCAAACCCTGGTTTCATCTATTGGAAATTAATAAGTGATAGTTTTTTTGAAAATGACATAATAATTCTAACTAACTTTATCATGGCTTCTTCATATTAATTATGACCTAACAATTTGGTATGTTTTTTTCGTACAACAGAATTTTAATGTCACCTTTTTAAAAATAACAATGTAGTTTTTTAAAATAATGTATAGATGGCCAACAGGGCATATATGTATGATACAACGAGATATCGTGCGTCATAAATTGAAGGAGTCAACAAATTTAATGAAGATACAAAGAAGAATGCTACAACTAAGAGGTCGAAGGAAATAAAATGTTCATGCACATAATCAAGACACACTTGATGACATGAGGGTTTTTTAAGGATTACACAACTTGGTCACAGCATGGAGAGGTAAATGTATGTGAAACAAGCTGCCGTGGGAGAGTTCCCTACCAATGGTCGGATGGTAACGATGAGTGTTGAGGGACGGGACTATCATGGTACTAGAAGATTCTGTTGATGATGAGTTGGATGATGATGTTGGCGATGGTCATGTCACGGTGGATGATGCCAATGGTAATGATGACACGGTGGATGATGCCGATGGTAGTGATGACAGTGGTTTTGGTTTGGAGGATATGTTGCGTCATGTAGAACCTAAGGTTGTAGCTGGGTCTAGTCGTGGCACTAATAATTTCGACGCATTACAAAAGGTAGCGAAGGAACTTTTGTACGATGAGGAAAAGTGCTTGAACTTCTGAGATTGAAGGCTAGAAACGGTTGGTTCGATGGTAGTTTCAACGATTTATTTGGTCTGTTGAAAGAATTGTTTCCGAAGCCCAACTCCCTGCCAACCAGCACATATCAAGCGAAGAAGCTTATTTCCTCGTTGTCACTGGGTGTGCAAAAGATACACGCGTGTGTTAACCACTATTTCATGTTTCGTAAAGAATACGTGAGTTTGGATAGATTCCCAATGTGCAACACTAGTCGATACAAAACAGAGAACCAGTATGAGGATAAACATGTTGCATCTGACGAGCTAGAAGAGCTTGCTCCATGCAAGAACAACAAGAAGAAGATTCTGTAACTGGTGATGTGGTACCTTCCACCTAAATATTGATTGAAGCATTTTTTTCAAACCTGAGGGATGGCGAACTGATGCGTTGGCATCATGAAAAGTGCAAAAAAGGATGGGATGCTTTGAAACCTAGCAGGTGCACGATAGTGCAAAGAATTTGGTGCTTTACACCAAGAGTTTGCATAGGTGTTAATGCCAAAATTTGGTAAGCCCCGAAGTCCTTATCGGCTAAGGGTTAGGATCGGCTCAGAGTCAGTATCGGCTTGGAGTTCTGCATCAGCCGATGGGGGCTTTCTGTTATCCATATCTTCAGTAGTCGGATTCTTGTTAGATTCATTTTGAGAAGATCTTATCCAGAAGAAACCGAGTCCAGGGAGGATACGGCTTGTATCTATTAATTAGGAAGAGATTGTTAGTTTCCTATTCAATCAAAAAAAGAAGTATGTTTTGTTGATCCTTGTTATATAGGGACCACGACAACCTGGCATTGACCTGGATATATTTCTCGAGCCTTTGATGAAGGATATGGAGGATCTATAGAAAAATGGGATTCGGGTTTGGGATTATTTTTGTCACCATCAACGACTATCTTGCATTGTTTTCTTTATCAGGACGGTTCTAAGGGAAGACATGATGCGTTATATCTTTGATTGGTACCATATACAAGTATCTTCTAGGATAGAATAAGCTAGCATACATGTTGCAGCGCCGTTTCTTAAGGAATCACAGACACCGCTTCAAAGCAGTATATTACGACAACACTGAAGAGATTAATGATGCACCAGAATCATGCAATGGGGAAAGAGTGTTCCAAATAACGAAAAACCTCAAGGTTGTTTTAGGGAAGGCGAAAAAGAAGGAAACCTCGCGAAAAAGAAATGCAGACGAACCAAGCGTATCATTCAAGAAGCACTCCATTTTTTTAAGTACCTACCATACTAAAAAGATTTAGGGAGGCATTATTCTATCAATGTCATGCGCCTAGAGAAAATTGAGTTCGACGGCACCATTGGAATCTTACTAGACATACCAAGCAAGACAAAGGATGAGATGAAGTCACGTAAGGACCTTGTCAGCATTTAGATCAGGGAAGAGCTTCACCCTGTGAATGAAGGTAATGGAATAGTGTACCTGTCGCTGGCTAGCTACACCTTGAGAAATGAGGATAAAATGGAATTCTGCAAATGCCTACATGGGGTGAGAGTGCCTACTGGCTTCTCCTAAAACATTAAGCGGCTAGTGTCGAGGAATTATTTGTTGCTTTCGGCCTACTCTTTCTCCATATGTTGTAATAAAAATTTATATTACCAAGCATCTATGGAAAACCTCACCGCACACCCCAAAGGGTGACATGGCAGTGAAACTCAATGTGGGACACCCGTGCTATATATTATATATGCTAAATGGAATGACAACATGGAAGATTTAGTTGGATCGGATCTTAATAAAAACCAAATAAAATGGTAACCATACAACCTCATTGCTGCCCTGACATGCCAAATAACATAAACAATACAAAACCCAAAGCGAGTAGAGAGCAAAGAAAATATTTGACAAGAACAGCATGCCAGTTAACTTCAGCCTGAGAGATGCCTTTCAAATAACACGAAAGCGTCGACCAGATGTGTTAGACATCCTTGGAGACTTGAATAAATTGCTAAACTCATCGACCATCTCAATTTCTCTAAGCTCATACTTGTGTTAGACTAATTACCAGGATGAGGACTAGTCTCACACTTTCATCTAAAGCAATGCTAAATAGGAATAAGGCATACACAACTATTAAAATTCAGATTGCAACTACTTTAATTATACATAGGCCGAGATACAAGGAGGAGATAGTAGTTGATGTAAGGGTGCTAGATACAAGAAACATGACTGATACAAGGAGGAGATAGCAGTTGATGTAAGGTGGTAGTGGTGCAAGAATGTATAAGATATTTTAGGAGGAACCTGGAAGTTCAGGCACAGATTGAAAGGAACCACTTGGGATTTCTGTGCTCAGACTGAGATATCCAGTCAACGATATAAAGGAAGATACTCCGTGCAGACTATTGGTTCTGGTCAGATGGGCTAGAAGGATGATTCAAGTTGCAACTGGAAGGGAATTGCCGAGGTGCATATTTCACTGAATCGACATTCGGGATGACTATGTCGAGGTAGAGGTTTGGATGATAAATGATGATGACCAGAGGGCATCATGTACCTTGGAGATGCGATCGACCAGATAATATTGTGGTACAAAAATGATGTACAATTAGGGTTAACAGATCATCCGCCAAGGGTACCAGGGTTGCCATTTCGTGTCTTGCATAATCGGGAAGAACTAGAGAGCCTCCACATGCATCACCTAGGCATCCTTCATAATTGCCACCTCCATCGCCAACCCCGCAACAAGAATCGCCTCCTTTGAAGCAACAAAAAATGACTGAATAGCCAGTGCCACAACAAGACTAACCTGTAGAAGAGCCTGAAGCACCGCAACAGGTGGAACCTCGCACGACACAAGTATAACAAATTGACACAGGAAGAAGCTGGGGGTGACATAGAGCAAGTAAAGATAAGAGTGCACAAGCACAAAGCTAAAAGTCGATCTAAGAAGAATTTTATGATAAAGGCATTCATGGGTAGAGGGGGATGACAAGGGGAAAAAAGATTGATGACGATAAAAGGAAAGCACAAGCCCTAAAAATAAGCATGGATAGAAATTTCGATTTTGCGGGCACCGAAGATGTGCCAGAATAGTTTGACAATGGCAAAGCATTCCTTCCAACCTTTAAATTAGCATAAGGACCTTGGTTACTAAAAAGATGGCATGAATGGTTCATGCTTGCCAACAAAATAAAAGGGTTTAGATCAATAACCATTGACGTGTCAGCGGATGTTTTCATGAGAGTGCCATGCCAATTACAAATTTATTTTGGGTATATGCATGCCCGCTACCGTTGCGACAAGCTTGACGCAAATTTGATCGGCATTTGGTGTCGGTAAGTGCATGACTGCTGCATTTTGCTACACCAGAGTACCTATACATTCTACTAGTTAATTTCTCATCCATTTTTAGGATAAATTATGTCATAGCAGAAGTGACACGTGAGCCTGTTGGCTACCTAAACCCTTGTCGAATAAGTAAGCCAAACCACACCTTCAAGCAAGACATGAAGAAGCTATCGCTAGAGCTCTAGGCCATGAGTCTTGTAGAGAGGGATGCCTACATAGCAGAAAGGCATAATTCTAAAATGACGGAGGTGGCTACTTACATAGGTCGAGCACTACACTCTATGCAAGACAAAAGATGCATCTACGCCATATACAACTTTGAGTAAGTTTTCATATTGTTAACACCAAAATTTGGTACGGTTTTTTAGTGGATTCGGTTAAGGAAAGAAACCGATTAGTAACTGGAAATTTATATAGACAAGATTAAATTCAAGGAGAAATCGTGAAGACCACGGTCAGACAATTTCTTATTTTTAGTATATGTCTTAAATAGGCAGGATTAGTTATTTTCTTTCTTGTTAGAGAATCTTATCTCATGTCTGGTTTGGACTTGTACCAACCTGAGGGTATGAATATGTACAACCGATATCTTGTAATATCATCAACAGATTAATGTATAACTTTTGGTGCATCACCACCCTTTCGATGGGTTCTTGTTTCGAGTAGGATTGCATCAGTTAAGTTCGATCTTTGGCAAGAAATCAAGTTTGGGGCCTTGCTCTTGAGTTGGGCTGCATCGTTTCGATCTTCGACGAGAAAGTAAGTTCCATCAACTTCGGTTGTACCGGTTTGGCTAGAACATTCTTGGTTAGGTCTGATACTCTATTCAAGTTGATGTATGCGTTGCCTATCAGAAATATTGGTTCTATCATTAACTGTATTGCTGTTTAGAGTCGTATCGGCTTAGTTAGGACTTTCTCGGTTAGGCCTGATATTCTAACTAAGTTATTATTTCTCTAATCACATTGGTTTTGTAGATTGAGCGATATATCTATCACATTTTTGTAGATCTATTGGTTAAATAAGTTTTTCTTATTATCTTCAATCTTATACTGACTTGGTTAGGTCTGATCTATTAGGTTCTTGTTAATAAGTTTAATTCTAGTAAGCAGATAGGTTTTTATGCAATATTTCATTGGAGTTCTAGCCGATGAGTTATCATTACTATGGGCTTTAGCTATCAAATGTATCAGTTAGTTAGCTGATATACTGTTGACACTGAAATTTGGTAGTTGAATCCCTAAGTCTTTGCAAAGGCGGAGCAGAATCGTATCGGCTGGTTTGGTGAAGAAACAGAGGCCGCATCGGCTGAGAAGTGATCGGCTGTGAGGCCAATCGGCTAAGGTTGGATCGGACAAAGGCGGACGATAGCCGATTCCAGGTCCGGAAGAGATAAAACCGTTTTTGGTGCAGCAGTTTGAGGATAAACAGAAGATTCGGTTATTGGATAGAGTCTTGTAACGACAATTGTATCTGTAATTTAGGAGTTTGTTTAAACTGCTAGTTGTAATGCGACGTGGGTCCTTCCCGGGATAGTGTCGTGTTTTAAATAGTAGTTTAGATAGTGTCTAGGTTTTGTAAAGATAATTGTATCTTGGGTATAAATAGGACCTGAGACCCCCTGTAATTCAACACAATCACAATCAATAAAAACTTTCGGCGCATCGCCAACCCTTTTCTTCAGACGAGCAATTTGTTTGGCTACGGGCTGCATCGTTTCGATCCTCAAATTCAGGTAAATGCTTGTCATTAGTGGCATGATCTGCTGTTTCTAGTGCTTCCATCATAATGACACATTAGATTCAGGAGTTTGTATTGCGCTATTTATCATATAGTGTATATAAATTAGATCAATGTTTAGATCTATCCTGCCATTGGCTAGTTCTGTCAAGAACTTGCAGCCAATAGGGCTAGATCTAAGGGTTGGCTGGTTTGTGTGCGGTATCCACCATCTCGAGAGATATAAATTGGGTACAACAGATCAGGTTTTTCTTTTTATACTTAATGCTGCATCGGGTTCGAACTATTAAGTCATTTTTAGAATTGCCAATGATCTGTTCGGCTATATTTATATTGTTTAGAGACAGTGTCGGGGTTTCAGCCGGCCTTATCTGCCCTGATGTGTTTCTTTCAATATATTTATTATTAGATTTATATTAGGACTGCCTCTTATTTTGAGATCGCATTCTTGTCGGACGTTACCAGCCGAAATTGGCCTGCCATCAGCAACCGACGGCCGATTTCCAGGCTTCGTACATTTGGTTCAAGAGTGATATCTTTTCATAAGATTCATCGGAGTACTAGCCGATTCATTGTTAGCTTTGCAGTATCGGCTAGGTTATCGAGTCATATATTTATTATCCTTTGCTGTATTTAGGTTAAACGGCTGATGTTGTCTCGGTATAGCCGATCCATTCCAGCCACTTGGCTTAAGTATAGTTTAGGATAACATATTTATGTTCATGGGTTCCCTCAGTCGATCCAGTGGGGATCTAACCTAACACAAACACATGTTCCCTTGCTTTTCTTGTTGGTTAACAGATCAAACCAACTGGCACGCCCTGCATAGCACAAGCAGCCAAGAAGGACCTGCACTGGAGTCAAGCAGATCTCCCAGGCCAGCGCGTGAGAGAAATTTCTCATCAACATATACATGTAAATCTACCTGCATCGCACCTCCAGCTCATGTACGTTTTAACCATTGGACTAGCATCTATGGTACTATATTAGCATCGGCCAATTGGTTCATTGGTCAAATTCTTTCAATCATCCATGTTAGTTGTAGGGTCAAACTAACTGGCACATCTTAAACCCCAAATTTTAGGACCTACACTAAAGCTAAGCAGATCTCTCAGGCTTTCGTATGTTGATGCAAATTTTGTGCTAACACATATTAATATGATTATATACTTAATCACCACTCAACTAACAAAACAACATGGCGAAGTTGTGGTCTTGAAGGCTAATACATATTAGGAATTCCTCACAATTTTAGAATAGTAAGTGATATGTATGGACGACTTTTGTTCATGACGTGTTGTTATCTATGAACTCCCTACAATACTACGAAAACAATCTTTCATGGCGTTTGGAAAAACTTTTCTCTTGCGGCTACGAGGTGAAACCGCCAGCTCAAAAGATAGGGGGGTGGGGGGTCTCGGGCCTGTGGACCACCGTTTTTGGAACGGGAATCTTTCGTGTTCTTAGTACCATTTCCCTGGATCGAGTAGTTGGTACCCATGAATACAGTACTGAATAATCAGGTGCGCATGCACGAATAGTCTTACAACGACATTATTACAACAATAGGCCCGAAGGCAATGTTCAACACACAGGACCTCATGGTCCGAATACAACACAAAAGCAGAAATTAGATACGGCAGCGGAATAGAGGCAGCGGCATGTCATTTGCCACAGGCAACGACCGGAGCTAAGACCTAGTAAGCGCCATTAGTTCCTTCACCCTCTTGGTAGTAAGCGTAAGGATCCTCCGGCTCTTCATTCCCATCAGCTGAAGGTTTGTGCGTATAGCAAGGGTGAGTACCAACCGTACTCAGCAAGCCAACACGGAATTGATGCATATGATAGGGTTAATCAAGGAATGGCTGAAGTTCTTTTGCATAAAGCCAATTTTCATAATTCTTTTCACAAGCTATCAACTAGCCAAATCAAGTTTTAGTTCCACAGTTCATTAATCCGGCGACGGTTCTGTCTACCATCCATCGTGATTCCAAGGATGGCTTCCAATGCCTCCGATTCGTCATGATTTTCTGGGGAATCCACCCCTTCTCGCATCTCGAGAAGTTCATCCACCAGCGAAGGAAATCATCATGCACACCCAACCCAACAGTTTTAAGTTTAAAGTCTAGCCAAGCAAAAGTCTTGTCACGATGCTCGATATCCATGAGCACGGCTATTCGAATAGATTGATTCACTCACACTGCAGTGGATGTACACTTTACCCGTACTCCGTGACAGCCCAACAAATGAGCCTACGTCTCAACACATGAGACGGTCACGGCAAAGCCTTTCGATAACCTCACTTTGGCAGTACCCGCTCCATGAACTTAAGCCCTCATGCACTCTAGCCGTCATTTTCTAGCAGTGAGAGGAGTTCTGGCACACCCAGGATAAGGGAAAACTTCCTCAATCTTTAAGTTCAATTAATATCGATTTAATTCCACCATTCACAGCAAAGCCGCAGCCTCATTCTCATCACATAAACCACATCATAGAGAACCATCTATGCAAGGATACTGCCTCTGCTCGGCTATCTAGTCAGCTAGGTCTATACCCATTCGAGAAGTACGGTTGTACTGGCTCGTTTCCCGGCTATCTCATGGCTCGGTCCTTAATTGACCAGGGTCGGCACTTGCCTTTTCCGGAATCCACCCAAATCATCCGGCCGCCCTAGTCTAAAATATTTGTATAGCATTTTCAATTTTCATCAAACTTAGTTCAACATTCTCATGGCCATGTGGCGCTCATGTCTCCACAGGCCGTACTTCAACTACCTCCCCTAAGGTAGTTGCCCGAGCACAAAGCTTCTTTGTAAAATCATGAGTATGCAGGGATCTAGTATAAGCAAGGCTAAGCATTTTTACCGAAGTTAGCCTCCGGTCATATCACATCGAAGGTTACAAAGAATAAATTCTAATGGTGATCAACATCAATGCAGGGTATATCAAGCATAGGTAGTCATTTGTGTATAGCATGCAATTTGTAATTTGAAGTCAACATCATTTCACAAAGTAGGATCAATATGTTCAAAGAGTGTGATGACTTGCCTTGCTCGCACGCTTGAGGGGTGGTGTCTTCAACGGGGTCGATGCCGGTCTCTCGAGTGCTACCCGTACATGTGAAAAATCAATTGATTCGATTAGAATCCCGGATAACACCAAAAGGTCGAAAAGATTCAAAAAGTCTCGAAACGATTCCAAGTGCTAAGCCCAGATTCCTACTTAAATTTGTACTACGATCGCCCGGAAAACTCCAAGTTTCGCCATCGGGTCGACGACTTAGGGTTTTCGTAAACGACGATCGTGATCGTGCGAGAAAACGGGTTTGAAAATATCCGCGGAGGGATTTGTGCTAGAGGTTTTGAAGGTCCGAGCTAAAAATGGACACATATTTAAAATGGCGAGAAAGGTCTAAACAAAATTCGGATTCAAAAACGACGCAAAACGGAGTTTCGAAAAGTCCGGATTTGATTTCCAAATTTTTCACCGAGAAATCATGCAAGAAAATAATTTATTTTTGCCCAAAATTTTACTCAAGTCTTCACAAAATATGTTTCCAAATTTTCCAAAATTTTTCCTAATTTTTCCCTTTTTTTATTTTTCTTTTTCTTTTCTTTTTTTCTGCCGCTGTTCATTGGCGCCATCCTTCGACCGGGTCCGGCCGAAACAGAGCGCGCGCGTGCGACAAAGGGGGCGGGGCTTACCGGCGACGGCGGGCCTCGGGGAGGTGTGGTGGGGCCGGGGAAGCTTTGCGCATGGCGGCGACGGCGTTGGCGCTCGGGAACGGGAGAGAGGAGCGGCGGCGGTGCGGCAAAAAGGGCGGGCGCCGGCCTTTTATAGCGCGGCCGGGAGGCGCGGCGCGGGCACGGGGTGGAGAGGGGAGGGGCCGGCGTGACGCGGGCAGTGGTGACATGCGGCGAAGCGCGGGGACGGGCCAGTACGGCGGGCACGCGCGGCGGGCGAGCGCGGCGGCGGCGGGGGGTCCGGCTCGGCGGCGCGCGCGGCGTGGGGGTCGGGCGCGGCACGGCGCGTGGCGGCGAGGCGCGTGGGGTCGCGCGCGGGCGGGCGCAGGGGTCGGGCCGCGCGGCGCGCGCGCGCGTGGCGGCGCGCGGGCGGGCGGCGGCGCGTACGGACGTCGAACACTGGCGCGAGATGAAGAGTGCATTTTTCGATTTTTCCCGATTTTCAATTTTAATTTCCAATTTCTATTTTCCTTTCTTCTAAAAATTCCAAAATAAATTCCTATAAATCAAAAATAATTTTTAATATAATATTTTCAACTTTTCTCCACTTTTATTTTCCCACATTATTTTTCATATTTATTTATTTAAAATCCCTCTTTTCTAATTTCAATATTCACCCCTTTATTTTCCAAAATTTTCCGGATTTGAGTACGACTCCCTAATATTTTATTATTTATTTTGTGTCCTAATTTATCTTCTCTCAACCACAATTACTATTTTATATCTCCCAAATCGTGTTTTCATAAATCCGCGCTTTCTCCGATTTCTTTTTTAAAAATCCCTGATACGGACTTTCGCATCTTTCATTTCGACAACTCCAAATCATCCAAAAACACCGAAAGGGGAATTGATCACGACTAAATTTATGCAAGCGAGCGGCAAATAAGAAGCAACAAACCCGAGAAAGAAGCAACAAGCGAAGGTTTTTGAAAGTTCCGATTTTACGTTCCGATTTCAGTTTCTTCGATTTTTAGGATGTTACAAACCTACCCCCTAACAATAAATCTCGTCCCCGAGATTTCTTACCGTTCTTGAGTAGGTGTGGGTATTCCGTCTTCAGGAACTCCTCGCTCTCCCAGGTAGCGTCTTCTTCCGTGTGATTGCTCCATTGTACTTTGTACATGCGCCATGACTTGGTCCGTGTCTTCTTTTCTGCCTCGTCCAGTATCTTGATTGGATGCTCCGGGTAGGTAAGATCATTGTGAACATGGATGGTTTCTAAAGGAGCTTGCTCTTCTGGCACCCGCAGACATTTCTTCAACTGCGACACGTGGAATACTGGGTGGACATCGGAGAGGTTCTCGGGTAGCTCCAGCTGGTAGGCCACTTCACCTCTCCTAGCGTTTATCAAGAATGGGCCCACGTATCTTGGTGCGAGTTTCCCTTTGACCTTGAACCTCTGAGTTCCCCGTAGTGGTGAGACCTTTAAATACACGTAGTCACCTTCTTTAAATTCTAATTCTCTTCGTCGGGTATCCGCGTAGCTCTTTTGTCGTGATTGAGCAGCTTGTAATCGGTCCCGGATTAGGCAAACCTTTTCCTCGGCCTCTTTGATTATGTCAGGCCCGAATACGGTTCGTTCACCGGTTTCTGACCACATTAATGGGGTTCGGCATCGGCGACCAAACAAAGCTTCGTTTGGTGACATCTTCAGACTGGCTTGATAGCTATTGTTGTAGGAGAACTCGGCCTACGGCAAACATTTCTCCCAATCCTTGGTGAAATCCAACGCACAGGCTCTCAACATATCTTCTAGTACTTGATTCGTCCTTTCAGTCTGTCCGTCGGTCTGTGGGTGGTAAGCGGTACTGAAGGCGAGGTGACTTCCGAGTGCCTCGTGGACCTTGCTCCAAAAATGAGACGTGAATTGGGTACCACGATCCGATATAATCCTCTTCGGTACACCATGGAGACATACAATCCTACTCATGTATAGTTTCGCTAGCTTGGCACTGTTGTAGTTAGTCTTTACGGGAATAAATCTGGCGGTCTTGGTGAGCCGATCTACTATTACCCAAATGGAATCGTAACCAGTCGCAGTTTTGGGTAGTCCCACTATGAAATCCATGCCTATCTCGTCCCATTTCCACTCGGGAATCTTGAGCGGCCGCAGAAGCTCTGGTCGTTGATGCTCGGCTTTCACCTTGTGGCACACATCACACACGGCTACGTATTCGGCTACATCTCTCTTCATATTGGGCCACCAGTATTCTCCCTTCAAATCTGATACATTTTCGTGCTTCTGGATGTAACGAATATGCCGATTCGTGTGCTTCTTTTAAGATCAACCCTCTCAGACCACCTTGTTCAGGCATGCAGATTCTTTTCTTGTACCACAGGATTCCCTTGTCGTCTATCGAAAATTCCTTAGCGCGTCCAGCGGCCATGCGTTCCTTGATTTCTGGGTTTCCTCATTCCCCTTTTGGGCTTCTTCTATTTGAGTCCTCGAAGGGGTTGGATTTCCAGTGAGTTTACTTCTCCGTGAGGAATCAGGTGCAGATTAAGTCGAGCCATTTCTTCTTGGAGCTCACTGGCCATACCTTCCAATCCCATATGGTTGCATTGGGCTTTGCGGCTTAGCGCATCGGCCACTACATTTGCCTTGCCGGGATGGTAATGGATTCCTAGATCGTAATCTTTGATCAACTCCAACCATCGTCTCTGTCGTAGGTTGAGATCAGGCTGAGTAAAGAAGTATTTCAAGCTCTTGTGATCGGTATACACATCACAGTGGTTCCCGATCAGGTAGTGTCTCCAGATCTTCAACGCGTGAACAACCGCGGCTAGTTCCAGGTCGTGTGTGGGATAATTCTCCTCGTGGGGTCGTAACTGTCGCAAGGCATATGCTACGACCTTCCATCCTACATTAACACGCCTCCTAGTCCTTGCCGAGACGCATCACAGTACATCACGAAATCCTTCCGGTTGTCAGGTAAAGTTAAGATTGGGGCAGTGGTTAACTTTTCTTTTAGTAGGTCGAAGGCTTTTTCACACTTCTCGTTCCATTCAAACTTCTTTTCCTTCTTCAGAAGTTGAGTCTTAGGTCGGGCTACGGTGGAAAACCCTTCGATGAACCTTCGGTAATACCCGGCCAAGCCCAAGAAACTCCGAACTTCCGTCACTGACTTGGGTGCCTTCCATTCCGTGACATCTTCGACCTTGGCGGGGTCTACCGCTACTCCTCCGGCTGAAACCACGTGGCCAAGAAAAGCGACTTCCTTGAGCCAGAACTCGCATTTGCTAAATTTTGCATACAGCTGGTGCTCTCGTAGCTTTTCCAGTACCAGCCGTAGATGCTCCGCATGTTCCTCATCGTTCTTGGAGTAGATAAGTATATCGTCGATAAATACCACTACGAATTTATCCAGGTATTCCATGAATACCTTGTTCATCAGGTTCATAAAATATGCCGGGGCATTCGTCAATCCAAAGGACATTACTGTGAACTCGTATAAGCCGTAACGTGTAGAGAACGCCGTCTTAGGAATATCTCCGGCTCTAATCTTCAAGCGATGATATCCCGACCGAAGATCAATCTTTGAGAACACATGCGCACCCTTAAGTTGATCGAATAGGTCATCGATTCGAGGTAGTGGGTACTTGTTTTTGATAGTCACTTCATTCAACGATCGGTAGTCCACGCACATTCTCATACTCCCATCCTTCTTCTTGACGAAGAGTCTGGGGCTCCCAAGGAGAAGAAGCGGGGCGTACAAATCCCTTCTCTTGTAGTTCTCGGATTTGCTTCTTGAGTTCTTCTAACTCGTTGGCCGGCATTCGATAAGGTCTTTTGGATATGGGGGCAGTACCAGGCATTAGGTCGATGATAAACTCTATGTCGCGATCCGGGGGCATTCCGGGCAATTCCTCGGGAAACACGTCCGGGTATTCTTGTACTACTGGCATCCCGCCTAGAGGTAGCATGGTGAATACTCCCGCAGCTTGCTCGCATAGCTTCGGGTTTTGGTCCATAGTTATGCTCATCGGTGATCCCCATGGGGTGGATACCGTGACTTCCCTTCGACTGCAGTCTATGATTCCATTATTCTTGGTCAACCAATCCATCCCGAGTATGACATCAATGGTTTGGGGTGATAGCACCATAAGGTTTGAGAGAAACACCACGTCCCTAATCCGTATGGGCACATTGATGCAAGCATGGGGTACGGTTATGTTTCCCCCAGGTGAGTGTACCAACATAGGTTTCTTAAGTGCTACTTGGTGTAGGTGGTGATGTTTGCTCACTTGGGAAGATATGAATGAATGCAAGGCTCCAGAATCAAATAAGACTTTAACTGGGTTAGAGTTGATAGAGAACATACCCATTAGTATGCTCTGGTCCTCCTGAGCTTCTTCAGCCCGCACATGATTCACCTGGCCACATCGAAACCCGGTGGCAGCCTCGTTGGGTAGCGGGGTCCTGAGCAGACCGCGTCCTGTAGCAGGGGTGGGTGTTCCTCGGACGGCCGTTGCATTGGCGCCGGTGCGCACCGGAGTGTTGCGTGGTTTGGGGCAGCTGTTGGAGTAGTGCCCGAATTCTCCACAATTGAAGCAGCTCACATTCCTTCTTCCTGGAGCGGCTAGGGTTGGTGTCAGTGTACGAAACTGAGGTGTAGCTGGCCTGCTGACATGGTCGGGAGCGGGGGAACGACCGGTTGTCGGAACGTTTGGCTTCCATCCAGACGGGGTGGCTCCCTTGGGACGTTGTGGCGCTCCCTGAAATGGGCGGGCCATAGCGAGCCTCCTTTTGCGGTTATTTTCTACCATCTTTTGGTCGTGTTCAAGTCGTACGACCTTGTTGATGAGGCTTTGGAAACTGGTGTGGTCTTGTCCGATCATCGGTCTTCTCAGCTCATCGTTTAGTCCCTCGATAAATTTATCCATCTTCTCTTCCTCGTCTGCTAGGTCGCTTGTGGCGTAGCGGGCAAGCTGGGTAAACTTGTTCAGGTACTCTTGTACTGAGGTGTTTCCTTGGCGCAGCCTGCGGAACTCATTTTTCTTCATCCTCATAACTGCAGCTGGTATGAAATTTTCACGGAACGCAGCCGTGAATTCTTCCCATGTCGGTTCTCCGGCATCTTCAGCTCGCGTTTCCTTGTAGGTGTCCCACCAATCACTTGCGGGACCCTCTAGCTGGCTAGTGGCGAAGATAACTCTATCTGCTTCACGAACTCGGACAAGAGTTAGCTTTTTCTCGATCACCCTCAGCCAGTCCTCAGCATCCATGGGTTCTTCGGCCGTGGAGAAGGTTGGTGGCTTAGCTCGCATGAACTCTCCTAAACTTGATCCTCCTCGACTTCCCTGGTTGTTAGCAATTGCTTGGAGCAGCTGGGTTTGTAAGGCCATAACCTCTGCCAGAGTGGAGGGGTTAGGCTCCGGTGGGTTCTCGTTGGTGGCTGCGGCTCTGCGGCGATGCGCCATCTGAAGAAGATAGATGAATTAAGAGATCGGACCTGTTAAGGTCATGGTCCCTAGGGGATTTTTCTTCAAGTTGTTTTTAAATGATCTTCAATCAACAAGCATGGTAAAATAATAAGCTCATTAATTAGGATACCACAAAGCGATACTTAGGTCCATCATATTACATCAAAGGGGTACACGGACTGTACATGCACAGTCCCTCATGCCATGATACCACAACTACATCGTCTTACTGCATTAACTATTAAGGGGGTTTGAGTGTGGTCCTTGCTGCCGAACCGTCCAGAGCGGGATCAAGCTGGGGTGGTCCTCCTGCCTAATCGTCCAACCATCTGCAGGAGCCAGGTGCAGGAAGGGGGTGATCCTCTGCTGAAGCAAATCGGAGTCCCCATGGCTCGGAGGTGGTGGCCTCGGAGTCATGCCGAATCTTCCTGCTCGGTGGCCGTGTACTCTTGCGAGCGGTCTGGCGGGTGAGGGGACCTCCAGTGTGAGTCAGGCGACGAGTGGGAGCTTCCTCCTCCGTTGGGTCGGTGTCGCTGGACTCCCATTTTACCTCCATAGGTTCCGCCTCAGACTCCGAGTCGGTGTGGATCTGGATGGGGTTCTCCTCTCCCGATCCAGGCTCGGATGGCACTGCTACGGAGCTCGAGGTGGGTCCCATGGACATGGCAGCAGTGGGGTCTATCAGGTATGGCGCAGGCTCTGTGCTCAACATAAAAGCTTGCTCCATCATGGCTTGAAAGGTATCCAAGCATGCTGGAGTCATAAGGTAGTAGTGGTCGGGCACAGGAGCAGGAGGTGTTGGTACAATCTCGGTGGAAGTACCTGCAGCGGGGACAGGGCGGGTGCGCAGCTGCTCCTCCAGCTGGTCAACTTGCTTCTTGCTCCTCCTGAGCTGCTCCTCCAGCTCTCCCAGGGCTTCCCCACGGGCCATGTAGCGGTCCGAGAGTTGCTCATATTGGGCACCGTTGGCTTGCAGCTGAGTCTGCAGCATGTTGATCTGATCCCCATAGTCCTGGTGGCTCTCGACCAGATCATTGAGGCGTTGCTGCTAGTCGTTGATCTCAAGCAAGGCCTCTTCGTAGCAGTCATCTGCCGTCTCCGCCCAGCGTGATAGACGTGTGACCATAGGGTTGTAGCAGCAGGGGGTGGCTTCCACGGTGCAAACTGGGTTGCCTTCCTCGCGATAGGGATGGTGCACGAACTCTGTCACTGTAAGTTCAGCACGATGTATCGCATTAAGGCGAAGAAATGCTTCGCGGGCCGCATCTTGGATGGCTGCTTCCGCTAAATCCCGGTGATAGCGGGTGTGAAAGCAGAAAGATGTTTCACTTCCCATGCGGGCTTCCACGGAAACGGCCGCCTCCCATGCTGGATATCCTTCGGGGCCATGCCTCTTGATTTGGTAGGTGGGTGGTTCCGGATATCTTAAACACCACAGCAGGGACTGAAGTTGTGCCACAAATCCCTCGTCTTGTGGGATGGTGATCTCCCAGGCTCCATCATGGTTCGACATCTGCTTTTGAAGGCAACTTAGGGTTAGAGGGAGAGAGCTATCATTATAACTATTTGGTAAAGAAAAGGAAATACAGATGTAGAAAAGATATATTGGTATTTTCAAAAATAATAGGTTGGAAATGATCCTACGTAGGGATACTTCCCTTTAGCCAACTAATCAGGGGTAGGGCGCCATTTGGTCTTATCCTACGGTCGCATGGCTCTGATACCAGCTCTGTGGACCCCCGTTTTTGGAACGAGAATCTTTCATGTTCTTAGTACCATTTCCCTGGATCGAGTAGTTGGTACCCACGAATACAGTACTGAATAATCAGGTGCGCATGCACGAATAGTCTTACAACGACATTATTACAACAATAGGCTCGAAGGCAATGTTCAACACACAGGCCATCATGGTCCGAATACAACACAAAAGCAGAAATTAGATACGGCAGCGGAATAGAGGCAGCGGCATGTCATTTGCCACAGGCAACGACCGGAGCTAAGACCTAGTAAGCGCCATTAGTTCCTTCACCCTCCTGGTAGTAAGCGTAAGGATCCTCCGGCTCTTCATTCCCATCAGCTGAAGGTTTGTGCGTATAGCAAGGGTGAGTACCAATCGTACTCAGCAAGCCAACACGAAATTGATGCATATGATAGGGTTAATCAAGGAATGGCTGGAGTTCTTTTGCATAAAGCCAATTTTCACAATTCTTTTCACAAGCCTATCAACTAGCCAAATCAAGTTTTAGTTCCACAGTTCATTAACCCGGCGACGGTTCTGTCTACCATCCATCGTGATTCCAAGGATGGCTTCCCGCCTCCGATTCGTCATGATTTTCTTGGGAATCCACCCCTTCTCGTATCTCGAGAAGTTGATCCACCAGCGAAGGAAATCATCATGCACACCCATCCCAGCAGTTTTAAGTTAAAAGTCTAGCCAAGCGAAAGTCTTGTCATGATGCTCGATATCCATGAGCACGGCTATTCAAATAGATTGATTCACTCACACTGCAGTGGATGTACACTTTACCCGTACTCCGTGACAGCCCAACAAATGAGTCTACGTCTCAACACATGAGACGGTCACGGCAAAGCCTTTCGATAACCTCACTTTGGCGTACCCGCTCCATGAACTTAAGCCCTCATGCACTCTAGCCGTCATTTTCTAGCGGTGAGAGGAGTTACGCGCACCCGGGATAAGGAAAAACTTCCTCAATCTTTAAGTTCAATTAATATCGATTTAATTCCACCATTCACAGCAAAGGCCGCAACCTCATTCTCATCACATAAACCACATCATAGAGAACCATCTATGCAAGGATACTGCCTCCGCTCGGCTATCTAGTCAGCTAGGTCTATACCCATTCGAGAAGTACGGTTGTACTGGCTCGTTTCCCGGCTATCTCATGGCTCGGTCCTTAATTGACCAGGGTCGGCACTTGCCTTTTCCGGAATCAACCCAAATCATCCGGCCGCCCCAGTCTAAAATATTTGTATAGTATTTTCAATTTTCATCAAACTTAGTTCAACATTCTCATGGCCATGTGGCGCTCATGTCTCCACAGGCCGTACTTCAACTACCTCCCCTAAGGTAGTTGCCCGAGCACAAAGCTTCTTTGTAAAATCATGAGTATGCAGGGATCTAGTATAAGCAAGGCTAAGCATTTTTACCGAAGTTAGCCTCCGGTCATATCACATCGAAGGTTACAAAGAATAAATTCTAATGGTGATCAACATCAATGCAGGGTATATCAAGCATAGGTGGTCATTTGTGTATAGCATGCAATTTGTAATTTGAAGTCAACATCATTTCACAAAGTAGGATCAATATGTTCAAAGAGTGTGATGACTTGCCTTGCTCGCACGCTTGAGGGGTGGTGTCTTCAACGGGGTCGATGCCGGTCTCTTCAGGTGCTACCCGTACGTGCGAAAAATCAATTGATTCTGATTAGAATCCCAGATAACACCAAAAGGTCGAAAAGATTCGAAAAAGTCTCGAAACGATTCCAAGCGCTAAGCCCGATTCCTACTTAAATTTGTACTACGATCGCCCGAAAACTCCAAGTTTCGCCATCGGGTCGACGACTTAGGGTTTTCGTAAAACGACGATCGTGATCGTGCGAGAAAACAGGTTTGAAAATATCCGCGGAGGGATTTGTGCTAGAGGTTTTGAAGGTCCGAGCTAAAAATGGACACATATTTAAAATGGCGAGAAAGGTCTAAACGAAATTCGGATTCAAAAACGACGCAAACGGAGTTTCGGAAAAGTCCGGATTTGATTTCCAAATTTTTCACCGAGAAATCATGCAAGAAAATAATTTATTTTTGCCCAAATTTTTCTCAAGTCTTCACAAAATATTTTTCCAAATTTTCCAAAATTTTTCCTAATTTTTCCTTTTTTTCTTTTTCTTTTTCTTTTTTTTTTTCTTTTTTTTCCTGCGCGATTGTTCATTGGCCGCCATCTTCGGCCGGGTCCGGCCGAAACAGGCGGCGGCGGCGGCGCGACAAAGGGGGCGGGGCGGGGCTTACCGGCGACGGCGGGCCTCGGGAGGTGCGGTGGGGCACGGGGAAGCTTTGCGCACGGCGGCGACGGCGTTGGCGCTCGAGAACGGGGAGAGGAGCGGCGGCGGTGCGGCAAAAAGGGCGGGCGCCGGCCTTTTATAGGCACGGCCGGGAGGACGCGAGCGGGCACGGGGTGGGAGGGGGGGGGCGACGCGACGCGGCGGTGGTGACACGCGGCGAAGCGGGGACGGCCGGACGGCGGGCGCGACACGGCGGGCGAGCGCGCGCGCGGCGGGGTCCGCGCGGCGCGCGCGGTGTGGGGGTCCGGCGCGCGGCAGCGCGCGTGGCGGCGAGGCGCGGGCGCGGGCGCGGGCGAGGATGGCCGGGCGCGCGGCGGCGGCGCGGGGTCGGCGTGGGCGGGCGCGCGTGCCACGCGGCGCGTGGCGCACGCGGCGCAGGGCGTGCGCGCGCGGCTGGCGACGCGACGCGTGGCGGCGCGCGCGCGGCGGGCGGGCGCGTACGGCGTCGAACACCGGCGCGAGATGAAAGTGCATTTTTGATTTTTCCCGATTTTCAATTTTAATTTCCCATTTCTATTTTCCTTTCTTCTAAAAATTCCAAAATAAATTTCTATAATTCAAAAATAATTTTTAATATAATATTTTCAACTTTTCTCCACTTTTATTTTCCCACATTATTTTTCATATTTATTTATTTAAAATCCCTCTTTTCTAATTTCAATATTCACCCCTTTATTTTCCAAAATTTTCCCGGATTTCGAGTACGACTCCCTAATATTTTATTATTTATTTTGTGTCCTAATTTATCTTCTCTCAACCACAATTACTATTTTATATCTCCCAAATCGCGTTTTCATAAATCCGCGCTTTCTCCGATTTCTTTTTTAAAAATCCCTGATACGGACTTTCGCATCTTTCATTTCGACAACTCCAAATCATCCAAAAACATCGAAAGGGGAATTGATCATGACTAAATTTATGCAACTTAGCTGGCAAATAAGAAGCAACAAACCCGAGAAAGAAGCAACAAGCGAAGGTTTTTGAAAGTTCCGATTTTTACGTTCCGATTTCAGTTTGTTCGATTTTCAGGATGTTACAGGGCCGCCAGCGAAAACACATCTTCGCTGGCGGCCTCCTAAAACTGGCCGCCAGAGAAGATGTGGTATTTTCTCTGGCGGCCATCTTAAGACCCCGCCAGAGAACATATCACATCTTCGCTGGCGGTAAGGTGAGGTGGCCCGCTAGCGAAGATTCCTACATCTTCGCTGGCGGCCCACATAAGTTGTCGCCACCCCTAAATATTTTCTATGGCGGTTCGACTAAACCGACATATGTTGACCGTCAGGGAAAATACCATCACCTATACCACCAGTCCAGCTAGCAGCCATGGCATTTGAGCACGATTTTCTCTCTCTCTTGTGAACAAATACATAGGGTGGAAGGTTTTGATCTTCAATCTTTTGAAAGATCTACTGCACCAGAGGTTACATATACTTTCTCCTACTCTATTTGTAAAGTTTTTTTCATTTTTATTGGTTGTTTGTTGAGATTTTGCATAGCAAAAAGTATATGACACGGGGGAAGAAAAGTATTTTTTATTTGTTATTTGAAGCTTAAAATGGGCAAACTTTGTAAGAAATATTGTGCATGATCGATGTTCCATATATATATATATATCTAGTTTTGATATGTTTATTTGTAGCAGATCTATATATTAGTTAACTGCAGAGAACGCTGAGAAGAAGAGAAAAAGAGCTAGTTTTTAATTTTTTCTAGTTGTTTGTAGTTTGTAGATTTTTGGCTAGCTTTAATTATCTTGTCTAGATTATAGTGGTTATAAATATTAATTAGTATAATTTTAATGTGACATATTATCAAAAATATATAAAGTGACGAAGTTGTACATATTTTTTCGCAAATAATGCATAGATGGCGGACAGAGCATGGATGTATAGAGAGAGATACCGGTTCTCATACATTGAAGGAGTTGACATATTCATGAAAGCTGCTAAGAAGAATGTTGCATCTAAGAAGATGAAGGAAATTAGATGTCCATACTTACATTGCAAGAATCAGAAAATTTGGATCGACCCATCTATATTCGAGCAACACTTGGTGATGCATGGATTTGTTGCACGCTACACAAATTGGTCACATCATGGAGAGATCCCAAGCAAACAAGTTCCCAACCGGGCGATAGTACAGGATGAAGTGTTCAACTGGGACGAGGATTTGATGGTAGTAGCAGAAGAAGGAGAAGAGGAAGTAGAGCCCATTAATGTTGATGATGATGTTGGTGGCGATGATGGTCAGCACAGTATAGTTGATGATGTCGATGATGGTAATGTTTGCGTAGATGATGGTAATTTTGATTTGGAAGAGATGTTGCATCATGCTAAACCTGAGGTTGTAGCTAGGTCTGCTCGTGGGTTGGAGAACTTCGAATCATTACAAAAGGCAACGAAGGTTCTTTTGTAAAATGAGGCAAATGGTTGCATGAAGGATTTCACATTGTTGTGGACGGTGCTTGAACTTATGAGATTGAAGGCCAGAAATGGTTAGTCGGACAGTAGTTTCAACGATTTGTTGGTTCTGTTGAAGAAACTGTTGCCGCAACCCAACTCCCTGCCAACCAGCACCTATGAAGCGAAGAAGCTTATTTGCCCTTTATCTCTGGGTGTGCGAAAGATACACGCGTGTGTTAACCACTGCGTACTGTTTCGCAAAGAGTACGAGGATTTGGACAGATGCCCAACGTGCAACACTAGTCGATACAAAACAAGCCGTAGCCAGTCCGAGGGTCAGGATGGTTCCCAAGACGAGGTAGAAGTCAACAACAAGATGAAGATCCCCCAGTTGGTCATGTGGTACCTTCCGGTGAAAGATCGATTGAAGCGTTTGTTCTCGAACCTGAGGGATGCCAAACTGATGCACTGGCATCATGAAAAGCAGAAAAAGGATGGGATGATTCGACATCCGGCCGATGCTCGACAGTGGAAGGAATTTGACAGAAAGTACCATGAGTTTGCAGAGGACCCAAGAAATGTAAGGTTTGCATTGAGCACCGATGGAATGAATCCATTTGGTGACTTGAGCAGCTCACACAGCACGTGGCCACTACTCCTAACCATGTACAACCTCCCTACGTGGTTGTGTTAGAAAAGGAAGTATATTTTGTTGACCATCCTTGTACAGGGACCACGACAACCTGGCAATGACATGGATGTGTTTCTGGAGCCTTTGCTGGAGGATATGGCTGATCTGTGGAATCACGGGGTCCGGGTTTGGGACGAATTCATGTAGAATTACTTCACGCTTAATGCAATTATCTTTGTCACCGTCAACGACTTGCCCACACTGTTTTCCCTATCAGGACAGCTCAAGGGGAAGACAGGCTGCGTTATTTGTGTTGATGGTACAAGGTACAGTATCTTCGAGGATCGAAGAAGCTAGTGTACATGCGGCACCAACGTTACTTAAGAAAGAATCACCCGTACCGCTCCAAAGCTGAATATTTCGACAACACTATTGAGGATGGTGATCCACCAGAACCATGGAAGGGTGATAAAGTGTTCACAATAACGAAAAAGCTCAAGGTTGTTTTTGGGAAGGCCAAAAAGAAGGAAACCAACAAGCGGAAGAGAAATGAGGCCAAAGAGCCAGCAAGCGCTAGCGGGCCATTCAAGAAGCACTCCATTTTCTTTGAGTACCTTCCGTACTGGCAAGATTTAGAGATATGTCATTCTATCGATGTCATGCACCTAGAGAAAAATGTCTTCGATAGCACCATGGGTACTTTACTAGACATACCTAGCAAGACAAAGGATGGACTGAAGTCTCGTAAGGACCTCGTGAATATGCAGATAAGAAAAGAGCTTCACCCTGTAAATGAGGGTAACGAAAAAGTGTATCTTCCGCCGGCCTGCTACACCTTGACAAATGAGGAGAAAAAGGCAATGTGCAAATGCCTACGTGGGGTGAGAGTGCCTACTGGTTTCTCCTCAAACATTAAGGACTGGTGTCGATGAAGGATTTGTCATTTTCAGGCTACAATTCCCATGATTGCCATGTAATGCTCACAGTATTCCTCGCTATCGCCATCAGAGCAATCGAACCATTACACGTTAAGGTGGTCATCACAAAGCGTGTTACTTCTTCAATGCAATCTCACAGAGTAATTGATCTTGACGAGTTAGGTCCTCTCCGCACTTTCGCTATAGAGACCGTGTGCGAGCTTGAGATGTGTTTCCCGCCATCATTTTTCAATATGATGGAACACCTCATAGTTCATATTGTGCCTCAGATTATTGCACTTGGTCCCCTGTACCTGCATCAGATGTGGCCATTCGAACGGTACATGTCCATTCTAAAAGGCTACGTACGGAACCGTGCCCACCCAGAGGGATCGATAATAGAGGGATATACTACCGAGGAAGTCGTTGAGTGTTGCATTGATTACCTAAAAGAGGGGAAAGCAATTGGTTTACCGGTACCTCGACATGAAAGTAGATTATCTGGAAGAGGGACAAAAGGGCAGAAAACAATCCACGACGATGATTACAAGAAACTGAAAGAAGCTCATTTCACTGTGCTGCAACAGCTCGCGATAGTGGAGCCGTACACAGATCAGCACCTTAAGGAATTACAAAGCTTCGGGAGGTAGCTCTCAAGATGAAGAACATCGTCACGCAGCAAGAGGTCGGGATGTTCGTGCCAGATAGAGACCGGGACGAGCTGACCTATCCGTTGGGCAACCCGGAGCACTTTGGCCGTGTCCGAGGAGTATCCTCAAAGACTAGCTGAAAGGATGGATTCAAAGAGGATGCTCATACATACAAGAAGCGTGATCGCTATAAGGAGGAGATAGAATCCCAGGCTAGGGCAGCAGCTCGTGAGGAATGCCATAGATATTGGAGCCAGCATATGATGCACGGTGGTGCCGTTTCACAGCCTGATCCGAGCTATCCGATGGACGATGTAACGGAGGATACTCCTTGCAAGCTCTTGATTCCGATCGGCAGGGTAGGAAAGAAAATACAGGTTGCAACTGGGAGGTTCATACCGGGCCGTAGATTCCATTGCCAAGACATTCCTGATGACTATGCCAAGGTAGAGGTCCGGACGGTCAATGAGGCTCACCGGATGCACGAGATCGACATTCCAACACCCGAGGGGATTGTGTACCTTGGAGATGCCGTTGACCAGTTTGTACTGTGGCACAAGAATGATATTCAACTAGGGTCAACGGATGGAACGGATCGTCCACCAAGCATACCGGTGTCACTGTCTCGTCCACCGAGGGACGAAGAACCGAGGGATCCTCCAGTTTCATCACCTCGGCAATCAGATCATCTAGTTGCATCACCTCCAAGATCAGAACCTGCTGTTGCGTCACCTCCAATTGAAAAGGAGACAGAAGTACAATCAGGGCTTGAAAAGGATCAATCAGAAGTACAAGTTCAGGAAGTGCCTCCGGCACAGAAATCAGAGCGTGCACAATCAGGGCCTGAGTGGACAATGCCCGACGAACTAGACCCATCGCAACCACAGCCATCGCAACCGGAGGAACCTAAGGGTGTGGATGTGCCAGTGATGGTAAGGACACACAAGCACAAAGGGAAAAGTGAATCGAAGAAAAGATATATGATAACGACATTCCGAGGAAGGGACAAAGATATCAAAGATGCCGATTTTGATGACATAAAGTTAACAGGCCTCAAGCAAACCATGGAAGATTATCTCAATTATATCAACTGCCCTGATGTGCCGCATGAGTTTCAGAATGACCAACCATTCATCCATGCCTGGCAACTAACAGAAGGACCGTGGCAACTAAGGAGGTGGCATGAATGGTACATCAGGGCAAGCACCATAAAAGGCCTTTCATCGTTCACAGTTGCCATGTAGGAGAACATCTTCTGGAGCGGGCCATGCCTATTCCAAGTCCATTTCTCTGATATGCATGCCCTCTACCGTCGGAAGAGGCTCGACGCCAATTTGGTCGGCATCTGGTGTCTGTAAGTGCATGACTGGAACGTGTCAATAAATCATTGTACCTATGTGCCTACCTAATTTGACCTTACATTTTTTGAAGGATGAATTATGTGGAAGCCAAAGCGATGCGAAGCCTTGTCGGCTACCTAAACCCGTGGATAAGCAAGCCGAACCACACCTACTCGCTAGATGAGAACAAGCTACCGGCACATGTTCGGGCGATGACGCGGCAAGAGAGGGACGCATATATAGAAAAAAGGCATCAGGAAAAGATTCTCGATGTTGCTACTTATGTATCTATAGCACTTGAATCTACACAGGACAAGGAATGCGTTTACGCGCCATACGCCTTTGAGTAAGTTTTCGTATCAACTACGAGTATATACATATAATCACGGCTGGACTAACCATTTCTTTTGCAGCGACCATTGGATAGTATTTCTTCTCTATCCAAAGTACAATGAAGTCGTCGTCTTGGATTCTCTTGATAAAGACAACAATACATATCAAGAAATGCTCAGAATTATCGATCTGTAAGTTATATGCATGGACATTTCTTATTCTTATATATTCTCATGACGTGTTGTTATATTTGATGAATTTAAATTAATTATATCTGCAAACAATGCATATAAAAGGTATTACTAGAAAGGCGGACAACGGAAAAACTCCAGACAACGCATACTCATCCGCAATAAGTGGCCGGTAAGTAAATTTGGATGCCAAACAATACTACTTAATTTTTATAAATGCATGTGTTTTTCTATTTAATTAACTAATATACTTTATAATTGATGTTGAAAGTGTCATAAGCAACCGGTGGGAACCGTGCTATGCGGATATTACACCTGCGAATACCTTAGGGTCAATGGGAGATATTGCGCGAATTACGACGATGTAAGTACAAACCGTCAATACTCTTGTTAAGTTAATCGCTAACTTGCATTACTCTGAACAATTTCATAATTTGTCATGATCTTGATGCAGCTTCAAAAAATTCCCAAGTCTAAAAGGGAGCTCAATGATAAATCCATTGAGAACATACAACGGGACATGTTCTACTTCATCCACCGTGAGTGCGCACATCAGCTTGGGATGTTTTTCAACCACGATGGAGTTTTGGCCCTGCCGGAGAACGAATGTCTGTCTAACTGGAGCAGGAGTATAATATAGACAGGTTTCACTCGTATGTATATCGGTCGGGTTGTAAGATATTCAACTACTTGTATATGTGGTGTCGGTCCAATTCTATCTATATAGGTGCTTAGAAATTGTATATATATATATAAATATATGTGTATATATTAATCTTCCTATATTATTTCGCGTGCATGTATATTAATCATCAATGGCAGTCACGAAAGAGAACATACTTTATTGATAGCTCGATTAGTTATATCATCCACGTGTGACTCTAAAATACATGAACAAAGGTAAGAAAAAAAATAATATTGTTTCAATTTTTTTTATAAATATTGCATCTTCGCAGGCAGGCCGCGTGTCAAAAATAGGACGATGTCCTGTTTTTACTGGCGGGCCATGTATCTTTTCCCAGAAACTGATGGGCTTTTTTCCTAGCGGGCCACGTATCCTAAAAGAGTGTAAGCCGCCGAGAGAAGAATATTTTCGCTGGCGGCTTTCTTAGCGAGGGCCGCGAAGATATGGCTTGCGGCGCCGACATAAATTGGCCGCCGAGAAAATAGTTCTTCTCTGGCGGCCGACATAAAGTGACCGCTAGCAAAGATATTTCTTTACTGGAGGTCTATAACCGCTAGCGAAGATCTTGATCTTCACTAGCCTTTGCTTTGTGACGGCCCCAATTGCCGCCGCGAGACCCAAAATGGCCGCCACGAAAACTGTTTCCATAGTAGTGCTAAATTGGTTATTTGCTCATAAAGTGCATACATTATTATTATGCGAAAGGTGGAGAATGGTTGCAAATAAGAAACCAAATACTCATCCGCAATGAGTGGCTGGTAATTAACACTATTGGAGAAAGCCGAAGCTGTCCCGGTTCCTAACCCTTAGTAATTTCGGTTGTCAAACCGGGACTACGAATCCAGGACTAGAGATGGGTGATCTCTAGTCCCGGTTAAATAACCGGGACTAGAGATGCATCTTTAGTCCCGGTTGAAGCCACTAACCGAGACTAAAGATGGCGGAGCCACGTGGCCGGCTCCGCCATCTTTATTCCTGGTTGGTAGCTTCAACCGGGACTAAGGATTTTTTTTTTAATTTGCCCTTTCTCCAGCCCACTGCCCTCAGATTCTTTTGTTTTTTTTTCTTGTCAAAATCCTAAAATCATCGTAGATACTGAAATCAAATATCACAGATTTACAAATAACAATGAACAATACATATCCCAAATATTTTTTTCATTTTTTCTCCACATATCAAATACATCTTCAAAATCAAAAAAAATCACAGATCAAATACTATCACAAATTTGTTCATACATATATACAACAAAATCCACTATATACAATAAAATACAACAACATCAATTTTTCGCTCGGCTCCCGCTCGTCGCCGGCTCCTGCTCCTGCTCGCCGCTGGTGAGAAGATGGCGCCCCGCTACCGCCACCTCCTTCCCCGCCGCCGCCACCTCCTCCCCCGCCGCCGCCATTTCCTCCCCTCCCCTTGCTTGCCGAGGGGAGAGGGAGAGAGAGAGAGCTAGGGAGAGGGAGAGAGATCTGAAAAATGTGCTAAGTGTTGCATCGGTGGAGAAGATGATGCGAGCCAGGGATATATATAACCAATTCATCTTTAGTCCCGGTTGGTGTCACCAACCGGGACTAAAGATAATTTCTCACTATTTTCATTTCATCTTTAGTCCCGGTTGGTGGCATCAACCGGGACTAAAGATAATTTCTCGCTATTTCTAATTCATCTTTAGTCCCGGTTGGTGCCACCAACCGGGACTAAAGATAATTTCCCGTAATTTTCCAAATTTATTTGGTCCCAGCTAGGGTTAACAATTAAATAATCCATTAAATAGGGCCAAATTAAATTCATTAAATATAGGTTTAAAACAATAATATTAAAATTTAATCAAACATAGATAATCCTAGACATTAATGTGCTCCTCTAGATATTGTTCCTCTGTTGCCCCTCTCTTTTCTTCATTTTCATCTGCTGTTGAGCAAGAGAGGAAAAATTTCACTTTTTTATTTTTTTATATTTTTATGGACTTAGAAGCATAGGAGAGATAACCACATAAAATTTGAGCGTAAACAAGCAAAATACGTGGCCTGTGGAAAATTCGGAAGACACGATCAAAATCGAAAAAAAGCTTCCGGGCTCGAAAAGGCAATCTTCTGAGGCTTTTTTGGGCAAAATAAAATCTCCGAACGCGGCAAAGCGGCAAACAAACGCATCCGAAATTTTTTTCTCATCGATTTTCATATATGGAACGTCTCGATCAGAGTCCGTATGCGAAAGTTATGGCCGTTTTAAAAACCGACTCCGAGTTAGAGGACGAAACGGGAACAATGCGCGTAAAACTTGTTAAACGCGCATAAACTAGACATGACAGCCAGGGTTTAAATATTCTTATCAATATTGTACATCCCTCCAATTCGTATATTATCACCAAAATAATTTTACAAAAGATTTTGTATATTGAGAATCATTAGTTAATAACAATATGATGATATGTAATAACAAAATTAAAGCTTCCTTCTATCTTCAATCACCAACCTCCACACAACACCACACTCTTTGAAATTATAGATCCCCTTAAATTAATTTTTGGCCATTTGAATCATTGTTAACGCTGGAATTTGGTAATAAGGTTCGTGAGTTCTAAAGAAGCAAGGTGGAATCAGAATCGGCTGAAGACAGGGGTTGTATCGGCTGAAGGAGTAATCGCAATGTCTGGTCGGCTGGGAATGAGTTGAATGGAGCAGCTGACGGCCGATTCCAAGTTTAAAAGAGATAAAACCGTGTCCAATGCAGAAACTTGAAGTTTAAGTGGGGGTTCGGATGTTAACGACGTGTTTTAAGATATTGCCACTTGTGGATGAAGTCCTGGAATGGCAGTTGTATCTGTAATTTAGGAGTTTGTTAAACTGTTAGTTGTAAAAGATCTTGTTAGGGATAATATGATGTTTAGATAGAGTCTGAAGTTGTTACAGATATTCATATTTCAGGTATAAATAGGGCCTGAGGTCCTGTGTAAAAGACAATCGAAAATCAATCTAATCTTCGGCGCATCGCCATCCTTTTCCTTTTTGGACGAACACCTTGTTTGGCTTCGGGCTGCATCGTCTCGATCCCCGGATTCAGGTAAATGTTTGTCGTTAGTGGTGAGATTACTCGTTTCTAATGCTTCCATCACAATGACACATTGGATTCAGTAGTTTTACTATGCTATGTATCATATGGCGCGTGCGAACCAATCTGGTGTTTAGATCTATTGTGCGGTTGACTCATCTTGTGGAGGATGCGTGGTCAGCGACACTAGGTCTAAAGGCTGGTTGGTTCATATGCGGTATCTACCATCTTGCGGAGTGTAAATCGGGAGTGATAGATTGAATGCCTCTTTTGATACTCAGTGCTGCATCAAGATTGAACTATTGAGTCGTCTTTAGAGTCGTTGGCAATGTATTCTTTTGGATTTACATTATCTGGGGATAGTGTCGGGGTTTCAGCCGACCTTATCTGTTTTTATGTGTTTCTTTCGATATGACTGTCGTCAGATCTGCTATAGAGCCGTGGTTTGCACCTGTATTGTGTTTACTTATGCCTTTGACCTGGGAATGTTACACTTGTGCGAGAATTATTGGAGCATCGGCTGATTTGATGACGGTTTCCGGAAGCGGTTGGTTTCGCGGGAGTTTGAACTAACGCTTAATGGGTACTTTCTTGTATTTTTCTTGTTGATTGGCAGATCAAATCAACTGGCACGCTCTGCACATTGAAGGCAGCTAGGAAGGACCTGCACTGGAGTCAAGCAGATCTCCCAGGCCGGCGCATGAGAGAGATTTCTCGTCAACACGCTTCTTGGCACGCCCAGTGGGACTATCTTTGTCGGCTCGACTCGGACGAATAGACTCAGCCGGCAAGATGGTCGACTCCAAGATCCCTGGCATCACACAGGACAATGTCGTACCTGTAAAAATGGATCAATTATCGGCTGAACAGCAAGCCGAGTATAAAAAGATGGTGGAGGAACTCCAGAAAAATTACCTTCAATCCTACACTCAAACAAGGTCTGGAACGGTCCAACAAAAGTACAAGTTCAGCCTTAGCGATACTATAGCATCCTCGTCGAGTGATGCGAAGGGCAAGCAGAAAGTGGAAGAACCAACTCAAGTACAAGATGATCAGGCCGTGTACTCTTTGCAAGATCGGATCGACTCGGCTGTCCATCACGCGTTGGTCAACCAGAGCAGCATCCTGGTCAACACCCTCAACAATATGATTTCTCATGTGGTTGACGCCAAAGTGGCCGAGCAGCTGCAAAGGGGTCCTACATATTTCACGGATGGCAAGTTCCCCGATTACAGGACACTGGTCACCCAAGATCGGCCGCTTCCGTTAATAGCGCAGCCCAACCCGCCGGGAGGGATCAGCCACTTGACCCCAAGCGAGACGGTTGCGAAACCAACGGTCACTATTTTAAACCGACAACAGCCATTGCCCCAAGGTCAATTCGACATGTTTCACCATAATCGGCGGCCAGAACCGACTGATCATGGCAGACATCAAAATATCGGGGGACGACAACTGTTTCCAGACCCGCCAACGCCACCACCGGAATCCCGCCGCCACCCGCTGATCATCGGTACCAATACCAAGGGGGTCGTCAGGATCATCATTACCGGCCTCAGACACCTCCACAGCTGTATCGGCCGGCACGTATGTCGTACGACCCATACGAGCCGATACAACAAGACAATAGGACTTGGGCTGAACTGATCGCAGACGTCATGCGAGACCAGTTCGGCCTCAAACCAAAAGACTCAGGGAATATGTACCGGTACCCTTACCCAGAACATTTCGAAAGAATTCCATTACCCAACCGGTACAAAATTCCGGATTTCTCTAAGTTCTGAGGGCAAGACAATGTATCTACGTATGAGCACATCGTACCGATTCCTAGCACAATGTGGTGAAGCATCGGCTACTGACCCTTTAAGAGTTCGGCTTTTTCCCCTTTCTCTTTCAGGATCGGCCTTCAGTTGGTTCTCCTCGTTACCTTACAACTCGATTCGAGCTGGGCGATCTTGAAAACAGTTCCATAGCTATTTTTATTCCGGCAACCACGAAATGAAGTTATCAGACCTCACCGGATCGAGGCAAAAACATAATGAATCAGTCCAGGACTACATTCAACGCTTCGAGAAATGAGAAACCGATGCTACGGCACTGGTGCTATCGGATGCTCAGTGGCCGATTTAGCCTTCCATGGTCGATTGCGCCAATCGGGAAAGATTCTCCGCGAGGACTTCGAAAGTCTAGCCCACCTGGCGCAGAGGGTAACGGCCCACCAACAACGCTTCCAAGAAACCAGGAAGGCTGTCAAAACCATAACACAAGTCATCGTCGACTCAGACTACGGATCCGACGACGACGAAACAGAAGTAGCGGCAGCCGAATGGGCTAAAAACAAGAAGGCCATCGTCTGCCAGTGGCTGCTCAAAACGGCTAAAGAAGAAAAATACGATTTTGACATCACCAAAGCCGACAAAATCTTCGACCTACTACTCAAGGAAAAGCAAATTCAGTTGCTGAAAATCATGTGATCCCGTCGGCCGAAGAGCTGAAAAAGAAGAAATACCGCAAGTGGCACAACTCTACATCTCACGCCACCAACGATTGCAAAGTCTTTAGACAGGAGATTCAATCGGCCATCGAGGCCGGGAAGTTAAAGTTTGCTGACTCAAGTCGGCCCATGAAAGTGGACGGCAATCCGTTCCCGATCAACGCAGTCCATGCTGGCCTCGAACGAGTTAACCGACAGGGCAGAACAACGTGCGACTTAGCCGATACGGCGATCGAGGCCGAAGCAGGTGAGGGTCAGAGAGGAAACCCCTCTACACAAATAAACATGGTGCGCCCAGTTATCGGATCGGTCGGCCAACAGCCGATCCGCGAACGGCGATACCACCGTCCATACCGGCTTCGGCGCGAAGAAAGCTACGACGAAGTACCTCACCGGCATGATCCAAGAGTCCGAAGCCGGAGGAACATGGCGAGCCATGACGACCCACATTGGCATTGCGGCTTCTTCAGGCATTGCTGGGAGTCCGGCATGAGACTACCAACATTGGAAGACTGCCCGGCATGTAACGACCATCACACTCATGACGAACAAAGGAGCTCGTCAACATCAAGTCCAGTCCGTTTCATTCCGAGAGCCGTCCAACTGAACCGGAAACGGCAACCGGTCCACGATCGGCTCGGCCCGGTCCATCAAGAATTCTTCGTCGACGAAAATCAAGATGGAGACAATCGCAACAAGAGGGAAGCCGACGAGGAGGGACTAGCCAATCCCCAGTGGTGCCCGTCCGATCTATTTACAAAAACTCAAAAAAGGAGAATTCAGCGGCTTAAGTGTGAAGGAAGAGAGGACGAGGTGGCACAAATGATATACGAACAGCGTCGTCGGCTGGGCAAGATCAGGAGACGGTGGGTACCTAAGCATGAGAACACTACGGCCACCGAAGTGCAAGGCGGAGAAAGCCCCACCGACCAAGCCAGAAGGGCAGCCAAAGGGAAGGGTAAAGCTGCCGCATCGGTCAACATGGTCTTCGTGTTGCCCGCCGAATTCGGTGCCCCCGAAGCCGACGCGGATACCGTTGAAGATGACCCGGCAAAACTGATGATCTCCCCAGACCAGGCCATCTTCGACAAGCCAGAAGGAACCGAAAATAGACATCTGAAGCCGTTGTACGTTAAAGGTTTCATCAACGGTAAGCCGATTTCCAAAATGCTAGTCGATGGGGGAGCGGCAGTCAATCTCATGCCTTACGCAACTTTCCGGAAGCTTGGAAAAGGAGCCGAAGACCTGATTAAAACCAACATGGTACTCAAAGACTTCGGCGGTAACCCATCAGAGACCAAAGGCGTTCTCAACGTCGAACTGACCATCGGCAATAAAACTGTGCCCACGACGTTCTTTGTCATCAACGGGAAGGGGTCGTACAGCCTGCTGCTCGAAAGGGATTGGATCCACGCTAACTGCTGCGTCCCTTCTACGATGCACCGAGCCTCATCCAGTGGGGACGGCGACAAGATCGAGATTGTGCCGCGTGTCGGTTAGTATCGTCAATGCCGATTTGCCACTTTGGGAAATTGAAGGCATCGAATGTTTGTGCTGGGAAAGTCGGCAAGCCGATTTTCTAAACGTGTCCAATTCAACAATACAGCCCATCGAAAGCGGCGAGCCGCTTGCTGTTTTGAACAAGACATGGTGGAGGGATCCAGCGTGCTCGGCGTAGCCACGACGGATGAAGACGATGGCAAGTTAGGGCAAGGATTCACGTCGGCCGACGAGTTAGAGGAAATCGACATCGGATCTGGCGATAAACCAAGGCCGACGTACATTAGTAAATATTTATCTCCTCTTTGTAGATCCCAACTTATTGAGTTATTAAAAGAATATAAAGACTGCTTCGCATGGGAATATTTCGAAATGCCCGGTCTAAACCGATCGATAGTGGTCCATCAACTGCCAATCAAAGCAGGATATCGGCCATTCAAACAACCTCCCAGGAGGTTCAAGGCCGACATGTACGACACAATTAAGGCCGAAATCACTCGGCTATACGACGCAGGGTTCATTCGGCCTTGCCGATATGCCGAATGGGTCTCTAATATCGTCCCAGTATTAAAGAAGAACGACAAACTTCGAGTATGCATCGATTTTAGAGACCTAAACAAGGCAACTCCGAAAGATGAATACCCAATGCCAATAGCCGATCTGCTTGTCGACGCCGCCTCAGGCCACAAAATCATTAGCTTCATGGACGGCAATGCAGGGTACAACCAGATCTTCATGGCCGAAGAAGACGTCCATAAAACAGCTTTTCGATGCCTGGGCGCAATCGGCCTCTACGAGTGGGTGGTGATGACATTCGGCCTAAAGAATGCCGGCGCAACATATCAAAGAGCAATGAACTACATATTTCACGATATGATTGGAGCACTTGTGGAGATATACATCGATGATGTCGTCGTCAAATCAAGAGAGATAGAAAGCCACATTGCAGATCTAAGGCAGGTGCTCGAACGGACGAGGAAGTACGGAATAAAGATGAATCCGCTCAAGTGTGCGTTCGGCGTGTCGGCCGGGCAGTTCTTAGGATTCCTCGTTCATGAAAGAGGAATCGAAGTAACACCAAGGAGCATCAACGCAATTAAGACAATTCAACCCCCTAAGGATAAAAGGCAGCTCCAATCATTGATCGGAAAGATAAACTTCATTAGACGATTCATAGCTAACCTTTCAGAGAAATTAGAACCATTCACACCATTGCTTCGGCTTAAGGCCGATCAGATATTCACATGGGGGGCAGAGCAACAGAAGGCGTCGGACAACATAAAAAGTTATTTAAGTTCTCCTCCAGTTCTAATGCCCCCACAAAAAGAAAAGCCGTTCAAGCTGTACTTGTCCGCCGACGACAAATCCATCGGCTCCGTCCTAATCCAAGAAGTCGATGGCAAGGAAAGGGCCATTTTCTATCTTAGCCGGGGTGCTAGATCCAGAGACTAGATATTTGCCGGTCGAGAAGCTATGTCGTGCCTCTATTTCTCATGCACAAAACTAAGACACTATCTGCTGTCCAATGAATGCATCGTAACATGCAAAGCGGACGTAGTCAAGTACATGCTGTCGGCTCCAGTGCTCAAAGGGAGGATCGGAAAATGGATATTTGCGCTGACTGAGTTTGATCTGAGGTATCAGGCCCCAAGGGTGGTAAAAGAACAGGCCCTGGCCGATCTCATTGTGGAACATAGAAACAACTCAATCGGCTCGGTAGAGATCAAGCCTTGGACCCTAACTTTCGACGGCTCAGTATGTACAAGCGGCTGTGGAATCGGCTTGGTTCTTATCTCACCCAAGGGGACAAGCTTCGAATTTGCTTTCACCATCGACCCCCACGTTACGAATAACCAAGCCAAGTACGAAGCCGTCCTCAAGGGGCTACTCCTACTCAGGGAGATGGAAGCCGATGCGGTCGAGATAATGAGGGACTCGTTGCTCATCATTAGTCAATTGTCAGGGGAGTATGAGTGCAAAAATGACGCACTGGTAGTCTATCATCAAAGGTGTCGGGAATTAATGGAAGGATTTTGGCTAGTAACTTTGAAGCATATTCCTAGGGAGCAGAACACGGAGGCCAATGACCTGGCTCAAAGGGCATCAGGCTACCGGCCGATGCTAAGAAATGTCGACATAGGCATCGCCACCATCACGACCAACGATTGGAGATTCGACGTCTACAATTACCTCAAAAACCCTTCTCAATCAGCCACAAGGAAGCTACGGTACAAGGCGTTGCGGTATGTATTGCTTGACAAAGATTTATACTATCGGACAATCGATAGCATACTGCTCAAGTGTTTGAGCGCCAATCAAGCCACAGTGGCCATCGGAGAGGTACACGAAGGAATCTGCGGTACACATCAATTGGCACACAAAATGAAGTGGCTACTTCGCCGAGCTGGGTATTTCTGGCCGACGATGCTAGAGGACTGTTTTAAATACTATAAAGGTTGCCAAGATTGTCAAAAATTTGGCACAGTGCAACGAGCTCCGGCGTCGGCCATGAACCCGATCATTAAACCGTGGCCTTTCAGAGGGTGGGGCATTGACATGATCGGCCAAATCAATCCATCTTCGAGCAAGGGGCACAAGTTTATACTAGCGGCCACAGATTATTTCACAAAATGGGTAGAAGCAATTCCCCTCCGAAAAGTAGATTCTAAAGACGCAATCGAGTTTGTCAAAGAACATATCATCTACAGGTTCGGCATTCTGCAAACGATAACGACCGACCAAGGGTCCATCTTTGTATCCGACGAATTCATCCAGTTCGCCGACGGCATGGGGATCAAGCTGCTTAACTCTTCGCCGTATTATGCACAAGCCAACGGTCAGGCCGAAGCGTCAAACAAAAGCTTAATTAGATTGATCAAGAGAAAGATAGCCGAGCAACCCAAACAATGGCACACCCGATTGGCCGAAGCTTTGTGGGCCTATCGGATGGCATGTCATGGGTCCATCCAAGTTCCGCCATACAAGCTGGTTTATGGACACGAGGCGGTGCTTCCATGGGAAAGCGTGACCGGCTCAAGACGCATTCGGTTGCAAAACCAACTCACGGCCGATGATTACTACAATCTCATGATAGACGAATCGGAGGATCTCGCCTTATCGAGAATGCGAGCATTAGAAAAGGTGACGAAAGATAAGGAACGGGTAGCCAGGTATTACAATAAAAAGGTTGTCCCTAAATCATTCGAGGAAGGCGAGCTTGTTTGGAAGCTCATACTTCCAATCGGATCCAGAGATAACAAATTCGGCAAGTGGTCGCCGAATTGGGAGGGGCCTTTCAAGGTCCACAAGTGCGTGTCCGAAGGAGCCTACATGCTACAAGGATTAGATGGGGAGGTCTTCGGAAGGGCCCTCAACGGAAAATATCTGAAGAAATACTACCCGAGCGTATGGATCAACGCGTGAGTCGGCTATCGCCACAATGGGCCGACCCACAACAGCCGATGCCTTATGGGGGCATCGCCTTTAGACATTCGTTCCCTCCCTCACCCCATGACCCCCAGCAACGATCACCAAGACTACTGTCAACAAGTTTCGTCGACATCGATGCTGTCACCAAAACTTGGGGGGCATACACCTACGCCACACACGCGTGAGACAATCATACAATGCGCATAGCCGGAAAAGCCAACTGTAGACCAATCAAGTCATGAAGTTGAGGAAGTCTCAAGTCACGAAGAACCCAGGGATATTACAACGCGTTTTATTCCAAGCCGGCGCACGGCCGTCTAGGGCTACATGTTTGCCAGGAACTCTCTAATAGCCACCAGGGCCCGCTCAAAAGGCTCTGCGGTTTCCATTTTCAGAGCATCCAGGATCAGGTGCTCCAACCGAGTGACCCTGATGTCGGTAGTAGTGATCAACAACTCGTTGGCAAGCGGGCCTGCCTCCCCTCCGGCCCGGTCGAGGCGCGCAAGCGTCGGGTACGCCATAGGAGCAGCAGCCGGGATGCCGCCAAGGCGGAAAGCCGGCCTGGCCGCCAGGTGGCGAGCCTCCAACTCCCTAAAGCGTTTCAGCTGCGCCCTTACCCGTCGGTCCTGGTTGACCGATAGCTCGTACGACGTTTCCATGATTCCCTGGATCACCCGAGCGGGTGCGGTGGCTGCAATGGATTCCATCCATTAGTTTTTGGAAGCTAGAATCCGTTGAAAGTAGAAAAGTTGAGGTACCACATGGTTCACCGACGAGCTAGAAGACGCCATGAGAAGCCTGGCCACGGAATCAAAGGACTAGGTGTTTCGCTATTGGGAGTTCGTCGCTTTCGGCCGTAAGCTATTCAGGAGAGCCGGGGGAACCCATTTATAGAAAGAAAAGATACGATTCTTGGATGGGAAAGATCGCTGCTGAACCGAGAGTCAAAGAGGTCATTATTACGGGCGTCGGGAATCGTTGAAAATAAGCAATGGCGCAGGAGTGGATGCCTGCCATCCGGGGTTCACGGGTTCCCGGGGTACAGATTCGTGAGGATCGGCCTACGAAAGCAGAGTGGTGACGTGATTGGGTATCATCAACCGATAGCTAGAGGGTCGAATAACAGAAAGACGGACGCCAAGCGATTGGGCGTCACTTCGGGGCGAATTCCAAACAAACGATACGAGTGTGTTTGATACGAACTATCCGGGTACATTACAAAGCACATGTCAGAGAAACGCGGGCCAACCTCGCAGGGTCGGATATTTTACAACCTTCATTTCTTTAAAAAATCGGCTATCGCCGATAGAGCTGTCAGCCTAACCTGATCGATCTTGCCAATTGCCCTGAGATCGTCGGCCTCAGACCCCGTCACCGGCCGAGCGCTTTGCACCAAGCCCCGCAGATGCGCAACGGCCGCCCCGATGTTTCTGCGTTCAGCTTCGACCCTGGTCGGCAAATCGGCCATATACCCTTCATGGATATCGATCTCGTTGGTAATCTGAACGAGGTCGGCCACCGCTGATCCCGGCGGGCACGAAGTTGTTCAAGCTTGGCGGCCGGCTCGGTTTTAGGCGGTCAAAGGTGGTTTTCCGGGCTTCGATGGCGTCTTTGGTTGATTGGATCGCAGCCGCCCGCGCCTCACTTTCACGCCGATCGATGGCTCGCCGCGGGCTCGTTCGTATTTCAGCCGATAAGCTTCCATGAAGGTCGGCCGGCGCGATGGCTTCGGCCAGCATCCGCGATTGATCTTGGATATCCGGAATCGTGAGCGTATGGAGCTGCGGTCGGCCACCGGTGCATCTAACGACGCATCCAGTCGGTTGCCGATGTCAGCCAAAGTGGCCTTCAGGTTCTCAGCCGATCCTGCAAGTGCTTCCTCGCCAGCATCGCCGAGCTCATCGAACTCCGACAAGTCGAAGTTGAGGAGATCGGCCACGCGCTGCAGAAGAAAGAACGAATCAGAGACATGGCAAAATCGATGGCTGGGGCCGGTCGGCTTACCGTCGGCTTGTCGTCGGGATTGCGGTCGGTGGGTCGTTCCCCACGGCCGTTTGGTTTTCTGCTGGTATCGTCGTCGCCGCCCCCAGCAGGCGCGGTGCATTCACTCGGCGTCCGGGGAGCGGCTGGAGGGGGTCGCGGAAGCTGCAAAAGGAAAACGGGGATTAGCAGACGAGCTGATTAGTTGTTACGAGCAAATGGGGTAAGGGTCGATTCTGCGAGTAGGACGGGGGGCACGACCGGCCAATTTCTTGGACTACAAAGAACGGACAAGTCGATACGAGTAAACATCGCAAAGCCAGAAACAAGGAAGTGAAGACCTACTGGAGGACGTCTCGTTGGCGGGCTCGGAGCTGCCGGAGCATCGGTTGGGGTGTTCACCGATTCGGGACTCGAAGCCCCAGTTTCGACAGCCGTCTGGATGGCTAATGGCGCCTCTTCGACGGCAGCATCATTGAGGGGCTGCTCGGCGGCTGAATCCAGAGGAGAAGGGCTGTCGGCCAAGACAATCGGCTCTATCTTTTTCACTCTTTTTGGGGCAGGCACAGCCGATGAACGCGGCGGTGGCGCCGTTTTCCTTTTCGGTGCGATCGGATGACGCACCTGCCCTCGCAATAGAGACGAGAGCTTGGGCGCCCCCCAGCCGATAGCTGACGGAGCCAGGCCCCCTGTGTCCAGAACTCCTGTTTTGTATTCGATGGGGCGCCCAGAATCGCTTATCATCGGTTGTTCCGTTTCTGTTTCCTGCAAGTCAAAACACAAATGTTAGATCGGCTGGTACAGCTGGTGAGCGAGTTGTAGGACGAGGTTGATCGGCTGAGGAGTAAAAGCATACCGAGGGGATCTCGTCCGGCAGGAGCAGGTCGATGTAGCAAGACGGTCGTTGGTGGAAAATGTGGCGTCTAAGTTCCGACCACCATCGGTCATAAGCGGCGCTTCTCTTTGTTGACAGGGTAATTCTGCCGGCTTCGCCAAAGGGGGGACCAGCTATGTTCAGTAGCGAGTTCATTATCAGATCTTGGCCGACCGCTCCTCTGGTCTTGATCTTATTGGCGTAAAAGAAGCCGATTGGAAGCTGTCCGAGGCCGAATTGTCTTGCGGCCGATGCCGGTTAGTAAAATTCATAACTCCGAGCCGTTGATCGGCCTTGATGTACCCCGGTCGGCAGGATGCAGGGGGTTAAGCAGATGAAGAATAATTTTCTGCACCTTGGGCTGTCGGCTGAATTGAGGTCCTCCCATTTAAAATCGATCGGCAGCTCGAAAGAGCCTTGATCGGAGTAGAAATACCAGTGTACGGTTGTCGCGGGATAACCCATCGTAGAAAGCTACAAACCAATCGGCCAACGGCTCGCCGATTGTCTTGAACTGCATGGGCGCGGCGCTTCCCCATAGTTGGTGCATCGCCCGGTGGTGATTGTGTCGCCTTCCTCGTCCACAATTGGCTCCAACCTTGGGAATCCGGCGCTGCGGGCGGGCCGACCGGCTATGTTCGGGTAGCCAATACCGGCCAAAGTTGAAGGAACCACCGGGGTCCGCCGGTGTTGGCAGGGCATTGGCGGCTATTTTTGTGGCGGTCGATGCAACATTTGGTATGTGTAGCCGAGGAGATATTTTCCCAATGCGAAATCCGTCCCGTCGGCTAGGATTTCGGCCATTATTTGCCAATTGGCGGTCGGCCCACGGCTCGATCCGCGAACACAAATTTCTCTAACCACATCATAAGGAAGGCGGTGTATTCCCGGTGGCTGACCGTTCCATCTTTCATGTTTTGGGCAATGAAGCCACTCCACCCACCGATGGCTTTGGTTTTAAACTGGTGTTGGCCTTTTCGGTTCAAAACGCACGGATTAACCGATGATTCAATGTCCAGCCCGGTTGTCATATGCACATCGGCTAGTGTGACGGTCATCGGCCCTTGCACGAAGAGGAAAGCATTGAAACTATCGTTCCAAAAATAGGTGCAGCCGATAGGAGGGGTTCGTCCTTTTCCATATTGGCTATGGACAATTCTAAGCATTGGGCAAGTTTCTTTTCCTCCCATTGGGTGTACTTGGCCGATTGTATTCTCTTGTACCACTCGGTCCAGGCTGTGTCAGTGGACGGCCAAGATTTGAAAGTCCCGTTCCAGTGGGAAAGAGATGGCTCGGCGGTGTTGAAGGGCATGCGGTTGGTTTCGGCTATGATCACGTCGGTTGGGTCGTGTCACCAATAGGCCCAAGGAAATATTTGCCCTCTTGTGTTAAGTTGGGGATGAGCACTTGGTGAGAAAGGTGCTGCGATTCAAAGGAAGGGGAAAAATATTAATCGGAGATGGAGGTGTTTATAGTTTGAAATAAGAAAGTCATTAATTAGTAAGAATGCGGGATGAGGTGATTTTGAAGTTGCTAAGCAAATATCTAGAATAAAGGCGCATGGGGGAGCGAGTTGAGGGTGAGATTACAGAGTAAAAATAAAAATATAGAAGGGAAATACCTGAGGAAATTCGTTCATAGCGGTGGGAGAAGTTGCGGTCGCAGTAGGAGCGACGGTGGCCGGTGAGTTGGAAGTACTGGAAGTCGCGGCGGAGGCCATCGGGGAGGTCGGAGATGGCGATGGGGCTCGAAGGATGTGGAGAATGTCGAACGCCGATGAAGTCGCCGGAAGAGAGAGAGAAGGGCAGGAGGTTTGTTTGAGAAGGAAGTTGAGTGCACGATGGGAGCGTGGGTGAATCGCCCGAGGAGAGTGGATATTTAAAGGGCTCGTGGGGGAAGCCGAAACGATTTGGGTTGAGAAGGGAATAGGAGTTTGAGTGGATAAACAAATCCGTAACACTTTATGTTACGGACTTGGGGGGCATGTGTTAACGCTGGAATTTGGTAATAAGGTTCGTGAGTTCTAAAGAAGCAAGGTGGAATCAGAATCGGCTGAAGACAGGGGTTGTATCGGCTGAAGGAGTAATCGGCTGCAATGCTGGTCGGCTGGGAATGAGTTGAATGGAGCAGCCGACGGACGATTCCAAGTTTAAAAGAGATAAAACCGTATCCAATGCAGAAACTTGAAGTTTAAGTGGGGGTTCGGATGTTAACGGCGTGTTTTAAGATATTGCCACTTGTGGATAAAGTCCTGGAATGGCAGTTGTATCTGTAATTTAGGAGTTTGTTAGACTGTTAGTTGTAAAAGATCTTGTTAGGGATAATATGATGTTTAGATAGAGTCTGAAGTTGTTACAGATATTCATATTTCGGGTATAAATAGGGCCCGAGGTCCTGTGTAAAAGACAATCGAAAATCAATCTAATCTTCGGCGCATCGCCATCCTTTTCCTTTTTGGACGAACACCTTGTTTGGCTTCGGGCTGCATCGTCTCGATCCCCGGATTCAGGTAAATGTTTGTCGTTAGTGGTGAGATTACTCGTTTCTAATGCTTCCATCGCATTGACACATTGGATTCAGTAGTTTTACTATGCTATGTATCATATGGCGCGTGCGAACCAATCTGGTGTTTAGATCTATTGTGCGGTTGACTCATCTTGTGGAGGATGCGTGGTAAGCGACACTAGGTCTAAAGGCTGGTTGGTTCGTATGCGGTATCTACCATCTTGCGGAGTGTAAATCGGGAGTGATAGATTGAATGCTTCTTTTGATACTCAGTGCTGCATCAAGATTGAATTATTGAGTCGTCTTTAGAGTCGTTGGCAATGTATTCTTTTGGATTTACAGTATCTGGGGATAGTGTCGGGGTTTCAGCCGACCTTATCTGTTTTTATGTGTTTCTTTCGATATGACTGTCGTCAGATCTGCTATAGAGCCGTGGTTTGCACCTGTATTGTGTTTACTTATGCCTTTGACCTGGGAATGTTACACTTGTGCGAGAATTATTGGAGCATCGGCTGATTTGATGACGGTTTCCCAGAAGCGGTTGGTTTCGCGGGAGTTTGAACTAACGCTTAATGGGTACTTGTATTTTTCTTGTTGATTGGCAGATCAAATCAACTGACACGCTCTGCACATTGAAGGCAGCTAGGAAGGACCTGCACTGGAGTCAAGCAGATCTCCCAGGGCGGCGCGTGAGAGAGATTTCTCGTCAACAATCATATAGCAAAATTTATATATTTTTATTAGGTTCAGTTAAAAATTAAGCATATTCACTTTTGTCCCGGTTGGTGTTACCAACCGGAACAAAAAATAGCATCTATAGTTTCGGTTGGTGTTACCAACCGGGACTAAAGATGATGTCGGAGCTCGTCGAACTGTCGGAGCGCCGGACATCTTTAGTCCGGTTGGTAGCACCAACCGGACTAAAGATAACATCTCTAGTCCCGGTTGGTGTTATCAACCGGGACTAAAATGCCTGACGCTCGACAGACTCGACAATATTTGAACCGGGACTAGAGGTGATCTTTAGTCCCGGTTCATGACACGAACGAGGACTAATGTTCCTAGAAATCGGACTTTTTAAACCGGGACTAGAGGTGATGATCTCTAGTCCTGGATGCAACTCAAATCGGAACTACTGTGGTTTTACCACTTCGACCAATGATAGTTTTTCCAATAGTGTAATTATGGATGCACAAGAATGCTTATTTATAATTATGTATGTATCCATTTAATTAACTAATAAACTTTGTATTGACGTCGAAAGTGCCACAAGCAACAAAAAGGAAGCGTACTATATGTCTGTATCTCAGGGTCAATGAGCGTTGCATGGACTTTGGAGCTGGAACTACAAATCAGCAAAACGTTCATTAAATTAATTGCTAACTTTGAATTGCTAACGATTTTTGTGGCCATAATCTCGATGCACCTTCCAGAATTCCCGAAGGGTGAACGAAGGGAGCTAGATGATGATGTCGTTCCAAACATACAACCAGACTTATGCTATTTCAGTGTCGTCATCAGCTCAGGATATTTTTATAAAGAAGCATATTTGAACGACCGAGCGTCTTATTAACTGAAACAAAGACTGTAATTTAAAATTCACGTATGAGTCGCTCAAGTTATAAGAGATTTAAGTACTTAGATAAGATCATCCAATATTTATATATATGTATATATGAGTACTTTAAAAGTATATTAATTAATTAATACTTACATTATTGTGTGTTAATTTTCATACATTGCGCATATATATTAATTACCAATAGCGGTTTCAAGCAAGAATAAAAAAACATTTATTATCGATATATTGCTCGATCATATATATCCTCTATGCGAACAAATATAGTTTCAAATTTGACAAAAAAAAGTTAATATCTTCATAACCGATCCATAAAGCAGCTCACGAAGTGCATTTTCACAGGCAGGCCACGTAGCCGCCAAGATTGGCGGTACCCTTGTGACGGCCGCCAACAAAAACGAATCTTCAATAGTGGTTGGCAACCGCGAGAGAAAAGACTGCACGTTCACTGGCCTTTTGTCTTTGGTGGCACGGTTGGCGACCCTGCAAAAACCTATTTTAACCGCCATAAAACATCTTTTTTTCTAATGCAAAAGCTTCATAATTAGAGCACCAAGATTCTGATGCACCGAAAAAAATGAGTGCTCTTAATTGGAACACCAAGATTCTTGCAACGAATTACTCTGCATGTATTACAATTGTTCTCAATTTATCATTTATATATGTCTAACTTTGGCTAACCAGACTAATGTTATCCACAAAGAACAGCTCAGACGTTTACAGAAAATTAAAGTACTCTGAAACCTAGAAATGACGCGTGTGTTGCTTAACAGATTTACAGATAATACCATGATGATAACATCTACTAACATGATAAGTTGACATCCAAAATATGCCCGTGTCCTTTGTAGTGATCTTAGATCTTATGTGTATATAGTAACCCTTAATAATGAATCAGACTAAAGAATTTTGAGATTATTGACGGTTGTTCACAAATTAACGAGTGATATTTTTACATGATAGAACCGTAATATTATTACTTTCTTCTGTGCTGTAAAAAAATGTGATTGAGGTTGACTTTGATGGGCACATGATTAATTTACAAGGCATGTATCTGTTTTGCTTGGTGTTTGTTTTCTGATTTTCTCGATGGACAGACCACAGATGAGTACGTGCTAGCTGAAGATCTGTAATATACACTAGTCTTGTACTTCTATCATTCTAATTTGTAGACATACCACTGGTAATTAATGTTCTAGCTAGCGACATGCATCATTTAATCAGACCCAGTTTAATTTAACGCACATTTTTTTGGTACATCAAGTTTGTAAATCTAGATTGTAACGTGGAGATTTGCTAAATGAAAAAGAAGTTTACTTTAAAGCTTGATGCTTTCGTTTAGCTTTAGCTTAATTTACACTTACAGAAAAATATATGGATTAAAAAAGGAGGGCAAAGGGATGAGAGTGGAATTTAGTGTTGGTATTGTGAAATATTAAAACTTATGTCTCCTTTTTCTACAAGATGAAAAGCATTAGACGAGTGCGCACTCGGGTCAAGGTATATATCAACTGTATGTAATTTATCGACCTTCTACCGCATATTAGCCAGAAAGTGAACATTACAGATGGCTAGAACATTAATCAATCCGTTCATACACATCATATCACGCAAAAACAAAGTAAGCAATTCAGCAAGAACAAGCATTCGACATTTTATTACATGCTACACACATGATTTCGGAACTAGCTAACTCATGTTATTTTGGGACCAACAGAAGCTTCTCTTTCCTGTGCAACGACAGCCCAAACACCTCAGACATATCAATCTCCGTTCCAGGAGGAAGCGTCCAATCGAATTTCCACATAAGATTCGCTAGCATGATCTCAACAACAGCGATGCCAAAGTTCATCCCAGGACACATCCTCCGCCCAGAACCAAATGGCAAGTACTGATAATCATTCCCCCTGAAGTTAACACATCCAGCTGAACTACTCGTGCTGTCAATAAACCTCTCAGGCACGAACTCCTCCGCGTCCTCCCAGAAGCGTCCATCCCTAGCAATGGCCCAAACATTGACCAAGGCACGTGTCCCTGAAGGGATCATATACCCATCGATGTTACAGTCATCCATGGAGATATGCGGCGCAAGGACAGGCGCCACCGGGTGCAATCTAATCCCCTCTTTTATGACCGCTTTTAGATAAGCCATGTTGTTTATGTCGACTTCACTAACAATTTTTTGTCCTTTGGGGATGCTTGCCCTCAGCTCATCTTGCAGCCTCTTCAACAAGTGTGGCCTCTGCATGAGCTCCGCGATCGTGAATTCGAGGACCAAAGCTGATGTGTCTATTCCCCCAAAAAAGACATCCTGAGGGTTTATAACAAGGTGATAATCGATGAGGCTTCCATATTCTTATATATTTATCCAATCGACACTTTTGTGTACAGTTTAGTTATAGGCTTCAATGCAGAGAGAGCGTAAAACGATATATGAGACAAGGCACATGGAAATCTTTCTTAGATAGGATTTTGTTGTTAAGTACTTTGTGAATTTGATGATAATTAAGCTCAAGGTCATATTGAAACAGTACGAATGAAAAACTATGCACATTTGCTGATTAAAATAATATGGAAAAGGTTGACAGTTGCAGTTGCACTTGTCTAAATAAACCCATGGAACTGCTCTAAAATGTCATGAGTATGCATTTCATACCTAAGAAAGGTCCATTCACGTTATATACTTATATCTCATCTTTTTAAAGATAATGGAAGCTACTGCTTACTACTAGTACTAACTGAAGAACTGCACTTCTAACACTTACCTGAAGAATAGCTTTCATGTGCTCTCTGGTGAGACCATACTCCTGTCTAACCGAGAGCAAAACGTCCACAAAGTCATCGTCGTTCTGATCACACGCAAGATTGTAACTATACTCATTCTCATGGTCGTCGATCAGCTCTTCCAGCAGCTCGTCCCACCTCTTCTTCAACTTTTCAGCTTTTGTGCACATCATCTTCCCAACCAAGCCGACCCGAGCTAGGACCGGGAAGTACTCCTCGACGTTGAAGCCACAAAGCAGCAGCGATGTCTCATTGGCCAACTCTTGGAAAATCCTCTTCTGTCTGTTGTCACGGGGGCAGTTCCCGGATACTGTACGGCATATCATGTTGTTTGTGAATGAGCTGAGAATCTGGCCCATATCCACAGCTGCACCTGTGGTTGCCGCCTTGCTAATCTTAGCCATCACCAAACTCACCTAGAACATTTTGAAGGTGTGGAACTGTTTAACGTTGGGCAATTATTGGCTAGGGGCCAATATAAAAGGTTTAGAGATAAACTTTGATGAAAATTCTGAGAGTGGTAGCAGCTTTGAAGTTTGCAAACTTTCTAAAGTATATTCTTTTGCCACATGCTGGTCTACTTTTCAAGTTTTCCGTGACCAATCTAATTATTTCGAAACATCAATTGTGTGTCATAAAGTTCACATAATGTTAGGATTCCTTATTCGCCACTCACAAAGTTGCACAATCCCTTATTTGCTCCTAATGTCCCACTGAAATGCTAAGCCCTAGACACACATGTCATTAAAAGGGAATATAATGGATCAAATCTTGAGAAAATAAGGATTTTATCCAAGAATGGAATGTGTGAACATATTGTAACAATTTCTATTTTGAATTGGACCTGGTGTATAAAAGGCTACAATAAACTTATAAAATCGTGCACAAATATACTGCATTTTGTATTTCACATTTCAAAATTAATACATGAAAATAAAGATAGGTGACCTCAAGAATAACAAATAGCTTTTGGAATTCGGAAAGGAAAAGTCAATGATAAAACATGAGACCGGCCGGTACCAGATTATTTTCAATCCACCACACATCTAGATATCTTGTAGATTTTTTTTTCTTTAGTCCAATTAATAAGGTAATTCTAGGCTTTGGAAGTGAAGGCATATTGTCTTTGTTTTCATTCTGGTTGAATACTGTAATAGATGGTGGATGAATTATACAATATTACAGGTTCAGCAAAATATGTTGATTAGGATAATGATCTTTACAAGTTGTACAATGAGATATAAGACAGAATACAACGAGTGTAACATAGTGTACCAGAAGTATAAAAATACATGCCAACGAGTGTAACATAGTTTACCTCGTCCTCACGCGCAAGCCGTAATGACTGCACCTTCTTGACACTGAGGAGGTGCGTGGTGACGAGCTTCCTAGCCTGCCGCCACTGCTCGCCATAGGGCGCGAAGCCAACGTCGCGGGAGCCATAGAATACGAGGTCAGCCAGCACGGTGGGTGGCCGTGACGCGAACACGTGATCGTGCGTGCGCAGGATGGCCTCAGCGGCACGGGGTGAAGACGCGACAAGCATTGGCACGGCGCCGAGCCGAAGGAGCATGAGGTCGGGCCCGTGCTTCGCAGCGAGGCGGCGGAGCGAGACGTGTGGCAGCGAGCCCACAAGGTGAAGGTGCCCGATGACCGGCAGCGCCGGAGGAGAAGGTGGCAATCGATCATTTCTCCTTGCTCGGCTCGTAGTCGTAGTGAACGTGGCCAGAGCGTAGTGTAGGAGTAGGAGGGAGATAGGGGACAGAAGCAAGAGCAGCCATGTTCCCGGAGCCATCTCGATGAGCATGATCAAGTGGTACTTCAGACAAGGCAGATTTTGGAAATGATTTTCGACAAGTTTACGGTGCATGAATCGAATGGCAAAAATCAATGTGCTAATCTGGCTGTTTTCTACTAGACGGATTGTATAAAAAAGACAAAAGCATATGTATCACTTTCGTTGGTTATTTGGAGCGATTCGTTACTGTCAAAGTTTAGTCGTAAAAATCAGCAGGACCAGAACACAAAACTGAGATGTTCAATGGACTTTCTCATCTCCAGTCATTATCAGTGGCTTAGGATAAGTTTTTTTGTTATATTTGTTTTCTTGTTCAGGATGAAGATACAAGCGAGTAATGAATGAAACAATCTTGTTGAATCACAGAGTTAATATTTGTAATTAGTAAATTACGCTCGTTCTGCGCGTGACAAGTAGAACCTGAATTAAATTTCGATACAGCTGGAAATACAGTCGTCAGAGAAACTAAGAACAATGCAAAGAAATGATATTTTCTTGGCTAATATGAATATATGACAGGGGACAGTAGCAAGAGAAACTAAGTATTGTCATGTTTATGAAATCTTCCTTGGGCCAGCCGTCCCCCATACAGAGTCCATCCACCCCTTAAACCATAAGCTTCAATGTACACCGACTGCTCTGAGCGAGTGGGCGAAGGCCATTTGCGCCGAAGCTAAACTTCTGTTCCACATGGCCATGGACGTCGTCCAAAGACTTGATGTTGCGCAAGAACAAAGAGCCTTGTCGGAGCAAGAATTCTGGCTAAGAGCAGCTCTAAAGCGCAACGTCACTGCCCTCGCCACAATTGAGCGAGCTAGGAAACGACAGGCCTCCAGAGTATCGTATATTCGTCTGGGCGATGCCAACACCAGGTTTTTCACCTTAGGGTGAACAAAAGAAGGAGAAAGAATAGCAGTCAAAGACTGCGCAAAGAAGGTGGTTGGGTAGTTACACATGTGTTGATGAGAAATTTCTCTCACGCGCTTGCCTGGGAGATCTGCTTAACTCCAGTGTAGGTCCTTCTCGACTGCCTGTGCTATGCAGGGCTTGCCAGTTGGTTTGATCTGTTAACCAACAAGAAAAACAGAGAAATATGCTTAAGTGTTAGGTTAGATCCCCATTGGATCGGCTGAGAGAATCCATAAGCATATATTTGATATCCTAAAATATATTTAAGCTAAGCGACTAGAATGGATCGGTGATACCGAGACAGCATTAGCCGTTTATCCTAAATACAGTAAAGGATAATAAATACATGTATTGATAACCTAGCCGATACTGGAAAGCTAACTCATGGATCGGCTAGTACTCCGATGATTCTTATGAAAAGATATTGTCCTTGAACCAGATGCTTAGCCCAGAAATCGGCCGTCGGCTGTCGATGGCAGGCCGATTTCGGCTTATAAGGTCCAGCAAGAACAAGATCTTAACATAAGAGGCAGTCCTAACATAAATCTAATAATAAACATACTAAAAGAAATATATTCGGGTAGATAAGGCCGGCTGAAACCTCGACACTATCTCTTAAACATATAAATCTAAACGAACAGATTACTGAGAGTTCTAAAAATGACTTAATAGTTCAACTTTGATGCATCATTAAGTATAAAAGGAACAACCTAATCTGTTATGATTAATTTATACTTCTCGAGACGGTGGATACCTCATATAAACCAGCCAACCTTTAGATCTAGCCTCGCTGGCCACAGGTTCTCGACGGAACTAGCCAATGGCAGGATAGATCTAAACATTGATCTAATTTATACGCGCTATATGATAACTAGCGCAGTACGAACCCCCGAATCTAATGTGTCATTACGATGGAAGCACTAGAAACAGCAGATTATACCACTAATGACAAGTATTTACCTGGATTTGGGGATCGAAACGATGCAGCCCGTAGCCAAGTCAATTGCTCGTCTGAAGAAAAAGGTTGGCGATGCGCCGAAGGTTGTTTGATTGATTGTGTTGAATGTCTGTTTACAGGCGGTCTCGGGTCCTATTTATACCCAAGATACATTATTTGTACAAACCCTAGACTCTATCTAAACTACTATTTAAAACACGACGTTATCCCAAGAAGGACCCACGCCATATTACAATGAACAGTTCAAACAAACTCCTAAATTACAGATATAATTGCCGTTACAGGACTCTATCCATAGATGGCAATATCATTTAACACGCAATCTAATAACCGAATCTTCTATTTATCTTCAAACTGCTGCACCAGAAACGGTTTTATCTCTTCTGAACCTGGAATCGGCTATCGGTCGCCCTTGTCCGATTCAACCTTAGCCGACTGGCCTTGCAGCCGATCCAGCCTCTGTTTCTCCGCCAAACCAACCGATCCGACTCTGCTTCCTCCTTGCTAGGACTTAGGGATTCAATTACCAATTTTGGGTGTTAACAACATGATGAGAAAGAAGCGGTCGTTTTCGAGCACTTCAAGCGAATCATGGCCCGCCCGAAGCCCAGAACAAATGAGTTAAATTGGGAAGTGCTAGAATTTACGTCAACGGATCTGTCCATCACTACTAAAAAACATACATAGGTGTCCGCTTAATAGGTGTTGGTTCAAAAAAAACGACACCTATTAAAACAATAGGTAGCGGCTCTAAATAAAAACCGTCACCTATACTATAGGTGTCGGTTTTTTAAAAAAACCGACACCTATAATATATTATAGGTGTCGGCTCTAAATAAAAACCGACACCTATACTATTGGTGTCGATTTTTTAAAAAAACTGACACCTAAAAACTGAGCTGATCCGACGCAGCGCTTTTATATTCTCTAGACCAGACGTCTCCATCCTTATCTGTTTCTCCATCTCCTCTATCTCGGTTCTCACTCCATCTCCTCTCTCTCAGGCCGTGCGACGGGAGGTCGGGGCGGCGGGAGCAGCAAGGCGGCGGGAGGCGGCAGGAAGCCGGGGTGGCGGCGCGGGAAGCCGGGGCTGCGGCGGGAGGCGGCGAGGCGGCGGAAGCCGGGGCGGCGGCGGGAGGCGATGAGGCGGCGGAAGCCGGGGCGGCGGCGGAGGCGGCGAGGCGGCGGGAAGCGGGGCCGACGGCGGGAGGACTGGATGCACACTCTCTATCCTTATTTGTTTCTCCATCCTTTCTCGGTTCTCACTCTCCATCTCTTCTGTCTCAGGCCGGGCGACGGGAGGCGGCGGGAGGCGGGAGGCCGGGGCGGCAGCGGGAAGGGCGGCGGGATCTCGCCGGGGCGTGTGCGCGCGACAACGAGGTTTTTTTGCATTGATCTATTTTTTTATGTGTCGATCTTGAATTTTTTTGTGATTTGTGGATCATATGTGAATGAATCATTAATTTGTGGATCTACGTGGATGGATATGTCATTGATTTGTGGATCTGTGGATGAATATATGTTGTTGTGGATTGGCTATTGCCGTGGATTGGATCAGTGGATGAGCTAATGTCGGATTTTTTTTGATTTTTTGAAACATAAAGGTGCCGGTTCTTTAAACTGGCACCTATTTATTTTTTTATAGGTGCCGATCAATAGGTGCCGGTTGGGAAAATCGGCACCCAAGGGAATTTCCCAACCGGCACCTATGCGTGTTTGTGTACTAGTGCATGTTGGTGGAACCCTTCACAGAGCAAGAGATACACAGGGCGATAAAAGAGATGTCGGTTGACAAAGCCCTGGGTCCAGATGGATTCATGGGGTCCTTTTTCGGGCTTGCTGGGAGATAGTGAAAGCAGACGTCTCCTTAGTCTTCACCTCAGTCCACATCCTAAGATGCGCTCATTTGGAGCTGCTTAACTCATCAAATATAGTTCTCATCCCGAAAAAAGAAGGTGCAGAGGGAGTTACTGATTATAGGCCGATCAGCCTGATTCACAACATTGCTAAAATTCTCTCAAAGATGTTGGCCATGTGCCTTAGGCCACACATGAACTGCCTAGTCTCCCCCAACCAAAGCGCCTTCATCAAGGGAAGAAGCACTCATGACAATTTCATTTATGTGCACAGTGCGGCCAGGAAGTACCACAGGACAAGACGCCCGATGCTACTTTTCAAGTTAGACATCACGAAAGCCTTCGACTCGGTGCGCTGGGATTACTTTCTAGGCCTTCTTCAAAAAAGAGGCTTTCCTTCACGATGGATCGATTGGATCTGCTCCCTACTATCCACGGCTACTTCCAAAGTGCTACTTAATAGCATACCGGGGGAGAAAATCTACCACGGCTGGGGACTTAGGCAAGGAGATCCCCTGTCGTTGCTTCTTTTCATCTTGGCAATTGATCCCATTCAGCAGATCCTCTCCAAAGCAACAGAACTCAGGGCGATTTCCAAGCTCCACGGCGGAGCGGCCCGCCTCCGAATTTCGATGTATGCGGATGATGCTGTCATTTTCCTCAACCCTTTGCGAGAAGACGTCCAGGTCCTAACTGACATTCTTCAATGTTTTGGCACGACCACTGGCCTTGATACCAACCTGCATAAGTCACAAGTTGCCTTGATCAGGTGCCAATCGGTCGACCTTGAAGAAGTTTTGGAAGGCTTCCCTGCAAGGTGCGTAAATTTCTTGCTTAAATACCTAGGACTTCCTCTTGTCCTAGGTAGAATGCACATTTTAGATCTACAACCAGTGTTTGATAAAATCATGGTTGCAGATGAACAACACTGGTCAAATCTGTCATAACAGCGTAGCCGTTCTATTTACTGACCGCCTTAAAGGTCACAAAGGGGGTTCCTAGAAAGACTAGACAAGCAGCGTCACCGCTTCCTCTGGGCTGGCACACGAGATATCATGGGGAAGGGGGGATGTAAGGTCAACTGGACAATGACGTGCTTCCCGACCAAGCAAGGAGGCTTAGGGGTATTGAACCTGGAAAAATTTATGAGAGCTTTGCGTCTACGGTGGCTGTGGTATGAGTGGACGGATCTAGATAAACCTTGGGTGAGACTCAAGACGCCTTGAGATGACACTGACAACGCTCTATTTGCGGCAGCGAGGAGGTTGACCGTAGGCGATGGCTGCATAGCACGCTTCTGGGACTCGCCGTGGGCAAATAGACGAAGGCCCAAAGACCTGGCCCCACTAGTCTATGCAATGGACATGAACAAAGGGAAGTCCCTGCACGAAGGGAAGGAGAATGATGCTTGGGTGGGAGACCTGAACCTACAGGGGAGCACGCTTATTTCGTTACAGCTTATTCATCAGCTTGTAGCCCTTTGGACGGTGGTTCGCAGTATTCAGTTAATTGAAGATCAACCAGACCAGATTGCTTGGAAACACACCAGTCATGGGCAATACTCAACGTCTTTGGCCTACCAAGCACAATGTCTGGGAACCCCCAACTTAACCTTTGACTCAATCATCTGGAAGGTTTGGGCGACATGGAAGTGCAAGGTTCATTCTTGGCTTATCATCCAAAATAGGGTGTGCACCTCAGATAGGCTTGAGGCTAAGGCTAGCGAAACAACAGAGTCTGCCTCCTGTGCCGGACAATCCAGGAAACGACTCTCCATCTCATTGCTAAATGTCGCTACTCGAAAAGAATATGGTCTTTTGTTGCTAGTTGGGTGGGATACCATCAGCTACAACCAGTGTGGTGGGGCGGCTCAATCGGTTCTAGACTAGTAGGAAAGCAGGGCAAGCACTACGGGAGTATCCAAGAAGGGTTTGTGTACCATCATTCTTCTCGTCGTCTGGGAAATATGGAAGAAAAGAAATCAGCGAATCTTCGAGCATAAGGGGTCTACGACGAATTACCTCTTTGCCAAAATCAAAGATGAAGCCAAACTGTGGACGCTAGTGGGCGCTAAGCGGTTGCGAGAGTTCCTACCGACCAGTGCTTAGCTAATCCGTACATGTATTTTCCTTTGACTTTTTTCGTCCTTAGGGGTTGTATTTTCTCCTACTATTTTGAATGAAAAGATATCTCGTGTCCTTTTTCAGTATTGTCATGTAGAGCATTGACTAATGTCGAGAAGAGAGAAATTGGGGGAGAGAATGTAAACGTCTCTCTCCAGTGATAAATTGGAACACCCGGCTGCTATGGAGGCATGGAAGCAAATAAATACTGGTGACAGATTCCTTCGACTTGCACCAGTTAATTTCTTCTCATCTTCCTCGACAATTCCCATCAATCTCATACAACTATTGTGCAATAGTGCCAAAAACAAATGGCAGATTCCTCCATTGTCTTTGCAAATTAATGTAATGTAAAATAAAACAAATGTATGATTGACCAAGTACCATTTAGCCGTATTATAAAATTTAAAAATAAATTAATATGATTTAGAAAAAAACTTGTCTAAAATAACTTTTGCATGAAATACACCATCTAGCTTTTTAGAAAACATGCTTATGGTCACGGGAAATGCGGAAGTCGCCTGTTCCGGATAGCTCCTTGGAACAAGAAATGTTACCCCCACACAGTTGCTCACCTCATCACCAATGGATGCCACCACTCCTGTAGTTCATCGTCTGCGACCTTCGGTTCCTAGCCTTCCATGGAGATGCTATGCACACGAGAGTGACCTTTCTCTTTGTGCGAGTTTTTTTCACCAGATTTAAGTGGAGTTAATTCGCGAGTTTTGTATACATTATTCCTTCAATATTTTACAACTGCAAGTATATATGCAATCGTAAGGTACAGTAGTTAATAACATAGTTAAGGAGGTGCTTCCATTTAACTTCATGGATTGCTTTGGGTGTTACTTCTTGTAATGTACACCAAATCACTATCTTAGTACTATTTTATTTAACCACTTAGCCCTTAAACTAATTTTTCCGTTTTACCCCTAAGCTAATGATAATATCTACTTAACTGCTCGTTAGCATTTCTCTTTCTTGTTAATCTTTATACAAATTGTAATTTAAGCTCAATTTTTTATTTATATAGATGATACCACTATTAAGTTAATATCTCTCTATGAAAAAAAGACGACTAACAATTTTTTTAGTTTTCAGGTCTGTATTGTTAGAAATACATATACTCGTCCTGCAAGCAGAGTAGAAAGAACCTCACACAGATAAGTAGAGAGACGAAAAGGGGAAGACAAGACTGAACATTTTTAACCGAATTCAACAGAAAACAGAAGAGCAAAAAATCCTCCTTGAGCTGCCACCGAACACAAACAAGGAAGATCAGACCTTCTTGACAGATCTTATAAAGTTATTAATTATACGTACCACAAACTAGAATTATGCGTACCACAAATTATGATCATCCTTTTGTCTAACAATTAATAGATAGATATGTCTCACTACTGAAGAAAGCCACAACTGTCCCGGTTCGTAACCTTCAGTAGTCTCGGTTGTCAAACCGGGACTACGAATTCGAGACTAGAGATGGGCGATCTCTAGTCCCGGTTAAATAACCGGGACTAGATATGCATCTTTAGTCCCGGTTGAAGCCACCAACCGGGACTAAAGATGGCGAGCCACGTGACCGGCTGCGTCATCGTTAGTCCCGGTTGGTGGCTTCAACCGGGACTAAAGATGACGCATCCGGCCACGTGACTCGCCATCTTTAGTCCCGGGTTGTTGCTCCAACCGGGACTAAAGAATTTTTTATATTTTTTTAATTTTATTCTTTCTCCAACAGTGCTACATACTACATATTACATACATATACATATTTTACACACATATATTTATAAATATATATTATATAATATATATTTATAAATATATAAGTTACACACGTATAAATGAACTTAAGAAAGGAAATATATACATATAATATATTACCAAAACATATACACATATGTACAATATCCACATATATTTCGTATGTTATAAAACATTGTCTATTTTGTGGATCCGGTGGTTAAGTTACTTAAATTAAAATAGAACTTCCCCGTGGGATAAATGATATGCTCGTTTATAAATCCCATCAATTCTTCCTGAGCGGCTTGTATGAAAGTCTCGTGGGGGAGGTTGTCTCTTACTTACATAAGCTGTTATTAATTCGATCAAACGAGAAATAAATATATGAAGTTAATAAGAAATCGATACGTAATGTATGAATAGCTGTTATACGTACATCTATATCGTCGATAGTTGTGACATCGGTCACAAAGCGGTGAATGTAGTCACAGACATAGTATCCGCATAAGTTGGTGCCCTGTGACTGTTTTGCACACTAAGAAGAAACGACGACAGATTTAATATACATTTCATATTTTAGAACAAAGTAATAATTCAAAACAACTTTGGAGCATGTTACTCACTGGAAAGTTCATCCTCACGGAGAGCTTATCTTTCCAATTTCCACGAACATTAGTCCGAAGCCGTTCCCATGCCCTACGTGCAGTTAAAAGTTAGCTAGTAATTATCAGAGAACCGCATATATGCAATAGCTAGCAAGTAAGATGGCATTACCTATTTAGTAGTTCAAATATCTTTGCGTATGTGGACTCTGGTTTATCCATTGAGTCAAAGACATGGATCCGCGAGTTATCCATGTCAATTACTAACAGAACCCAGTGGAATCTGCAAATTGGTTTAGATGACACATATGAAAAATTTATGTATGCACACGGGATTGAAATCGGTACGGAAGGAAGAAAATACTTACGCAGTGTTGTAGGGCAGAAGGATAAATGACCGATAGTGGTTTATCATCAGCGACTTGTAAATGTTGTCCAGTGTTGGATCAAAAAAATGATCAACCAATACGCCGTTGTTTTTGCGTGGATCCATGAATCCATGTTTGCTACAGTCGTGCATGTTGCAGTATTGCATCGCCATTTTACAACGGTTAAAAAGAATTTTAGTCAGCTAAATACAAGAAGGTAAGAAACGAAATAACAGAACGAAACTTACAGAGCCCGCGTGGCTAGAAGTGAGATGTCGAGGGCATGAAGCTGGTACAGGTCGAATATGTCTTCGAATCGGATATAGAAGTCGTCACCTCCATCGACGAAATAGTACTGTGAATATTTGCCCGTTACCATCTCTCCACCCTTGCTGGATTCTTGCATGTACCACTTGTGGAAGCGGTACATCTGTGTTGGTAGCTTTTTCACTTGATCCGGCTTTACAAGAGGCTTTCCAAGTTTGAACTTGTATTTCAGCGAAGCCTTCGCCAGGGGAGCACGGTCGTGTAATTGATCCATTGAAATTCCAGCAGATTTCATAAATTGTCTTAAGTCTGATCTAACATTTGGAACATTGAACTGGGGTACATCTTTGCTCGTTCTCTTCCCCTTGACAACAGCCTTCTGAATAGTCCTGTCGTAGTCGGACAGCGATTGAGGTTGCGGTTTAGGCTGTGGCGTTAGGTACGTCTTCCTGAAGAAGTCCTTGGTCTACTGGGGGATTTCAGGAGGCTTCTCAGGAGACTTCTTTCTGAAGTGGGCCTTGACTTCAGCTTGGACGGCCTCGTACAGCTCCTCTGGAGTCATGTCGTACGCCGTTTTCTTTGGAGCTGGTGGGAGCGGGTCAAGTTTAGGCCTCTTACTTCTTGGCCCACTGCTAGTTGACCTTGACCACGTGGCTCGAGATGTTGTCCGTTTAGGAGTCGGTACTCGTTGTGGCGACAGAGGAGTCTGAGAAGGCGGTGGAGTTGGAGACGACCGTTTAGGAGTCGGTACTCGTGGAGGCGACGCAGGAGGTGGAGGAGGCGGAGGCGGTGAAGGAGGCGAAGGAGACGGCCCACGTGGAGGCGGAGGAGATGGCCCACGTCCGGGTAATATTATGAAGATATTCCTCCAGAGAAATATTCCGTGAGCTGTTTCTCCTAGCGTCAGCTCCCCTTATTCTCCGGGGATATCACCTCCTCTGTTCCATATCCATTGGCGATGCTGGCCTCCGGACGCGAACGGTTACGAACGTTCTTCTTTAGAACGCCCATATACCTCTCGAAGGGGAACATGTTGTGTAGGAATACCGGACCGAGGATACGGATCTCTTTGACAAGGTGGCATAGGAGATGTGTCATGATATTGAAGAAGGAAGGCGAAAAGATCATCTCAAAGCTGACAAGACATTAGACCACATCATTTTGAAAGTCTTCTAGTCTGTCTGGATCGATGATCTTCTGTGAAATTGCGTTCAGGAAAGCACATAGCTTTGTTATTGTTGCCCGGACATTATCGGGAAGGATACCTCGAATTATAACGGGAAGCAGCTGTGTCATCAGTACGTGGCAGTCATGGGACTTTAGATTTGTGAACTTCTTATCCTTCGTGCTTATTATTCCCTTTATATTCGAGAAGTATCCAGACGGTACCTTGATGCTCTCCAAGCATTCAAACCTTGATGCTCAGAGTGTAGCTGGCTGGACTTAGGTATTGGGCTCCTTTATCCTTTGGTTGCGGGTGAAGGCCGTCGCGTTGTGCCATATATTTCAGATCGTTACGTGCCTCAAGTGTATCTTTTGATTTTTCGTATACACCTAGGAAGCCAAGCTAGTTTATGCAAAGGTTCTTGGTGAGGTGCATCACGTCGATTGCGTGGCGGACGTCCAAGACTTCCCAGTAGGGCAACTCCCAAAAAATTGACTTCTTCTTCCACATCACCGCATGACCACCTTCACTTGCTATAGATTGGTTGCCGGGTCCCTTTCCAAATATTACTTTGAGGTCTTTCACCATGGCAAACACGACCTTTCCGTTGCGATGCTTTGGTTTAGAACGATGGTCTGCCTTTTGATCAAAATATTTCCCTTTTCTCCGGACAGGGTGGCTTGCAGCAAGAAAGCGACGATGACCCATATACACTACCTTCTTACAATGTTTTAGGCACGTACACTCAGTCTCATCCATACAGTGGGTGCAAGCGTTGTACCCCTTGTTTGACTATCCGGATAGGTTGCCAAGTGCAGGCCAATCATTGATGGTAACAAACAACAACCCTTGTAGTTTAAACTGTTCCAATTTATCTTCATCCCACACGGGAACACCTTCTTTATTCCACAGTAGTTTTAGATCTTCGATCAGCGGTCTCAGGTACACATCGATGTCGTTACCAGGTTGCTTCGGGCCTTGAATAATAACCGACATCTGAATGTACTTTCGCTTCATGCATAGCCAAGGCGGGAGGTTGTAGATACACATCGTCACAGGCCAAGTGCTATGCCCGCTGCTCATCTCTCCAAAAGGATTCATGTCGTCCGTGCTTAAGCCGAACCTTAGGTTTCGTGCATCCTCGCCGAAGTCTTCAAATGTTCTATCGATGTTTCGCCACTGTGACCCATCGGCGGGATGTCTCAGCATGCCGTCTTGTAGGCGTTCTTCCGCGTGCAAACGCATCATTCTTGCATGCTCCTTGTTCCTGAACAGACGCCACCGTGGTATTATAGGAAAATACCACATCACCTTAGCAGGAATCCTTTTCTTCGAGGGCCGTCCGTCAACTTCGCCTGGATCATCTCGTCTGATCTTGTATCGAAGTGCTTTACAAACCGGACATGCTTCTAGGTTCTCGTACTCCTCACCGCGATAGAGGATACAATCGTTAGGACATGCGTGTATCTTCTGTATCTCCAGTCATAGAGGGCAGACTAACTTCTTAGCCTCGTACGTTGATTCCGGCAATTCGTTTCCCTCTGGAAGAATGTTCTTCACGAGTTTTAGTAACTCGCCAAATGCCTTGTCACTGACACCATTTTTGGCCTTTCATTGTAAGAATTCCAGCGTGGTACCTAACATTTTGTGCCCCTGTTCACAGCCTGGGTACAAGGACCTTTTGTGGTCCGCCAACATACGCTTCAATTTCTGCACTTCCTTTACGCCTTCGTAGTCCCCCTGTACGTCGCGCAACATCTGACCAAGGTCATCGGCACCGTCGTTTTCTTCAGCATCCCCGCCCGCCTCGCCCACTGTATTCTCTTCAAACCCACCGTATTGACCACAGTCCGGAATGTTGTCGTCGTCTTCTTCATCTTCTTCCATTGCAACCCCCACCTCTCCGTGCGATGTCCAGCAATTGTAGTGAGGCATGAATCCCGACTGAAACAAGTGGGCATGAATAATTCTTGATGTCGAATACTCCTTCTCGTTTTGCACTTTTTACATGGACAACTTATGAAACCCTTATGCTTGTTGGCATCGGCCACACTCAAAAAATAATGGACGCCTTGAATAAACTCTCTCGACCGTCGATCCACGTTGTACATCCATTGCCCCTCCATCTACATGAAATGCACAAAAATCGTAAGAAAATTCCACGAAATTCAAATCATTTAAATATAACATCAATACTTATATGTATATAATCAGACAATTATTATATACTAATCCAATATACGTAATGTGTTGTTCTAAAAAAATAGAATTATTTTTAAAAGGTCTTTTAAAGTGATAAGAATAAAATTAATTAATTATTTTGCATCTATTTTAAAAGGTCCTTTGTCATTTATTTTATTACTTTTTCCAAAAGATTCTCTCTCATCATTTTCCATAAATATTTTTTGAGATAAAATTGTACGGACTAAATTCCTATAAGCATTACGTGCTAAGCTTACTTTTCTTCCTCTTTATTTTCCCCAACTTTTTTCTCAACACAATATAATGTGCTTAGCAAAATAATTAGTCCAAACAAATTTTCTCTCTCCTCATGTTTACAAAAAAATCTAGAGATGATTAATGTATAGAAAACAACCATAAAATACAAAGTGCTAAGCATAGATCATAAGAGGAACAAGTTGCTAACCTTGTAGATAGCAAAAATTTGTGTATTATCACCAAAACAAAATCACAAAAATTTTGGCAGCACCTCCTCTAGCTAGAGAAAAATTTTGAAGACAAGTGTAGCAGGCTCGGGCTGGAGGAGGAAGTAGGAGTATAAAAAGCATGCCATCTTTAGTCCCGGTTGATGTTACCAACCGGCACTAAAGATCAAAATTATCTTTTAGTGCCGGTTGGTAACCTTAACTGGGACAAAAAATAGCATCTTTAGTCCCAGTTGGTAACACCAATCGGGACTAACGATGGTGTCAGAAGCTGTCAGAACCTGTCAGAGCGCCAAACATCTTTAGTCCCGGTTGGTGCTACCAACCGGGATTAGAGGTAGAATCTCTAGTCCCGGTTGGTGTTACTAACCGGGACTAAAGATTTCCGACGCTCTGGCACGCTCTGACAACATTTGAACCGGAACTAGAAGTGATCTTTAGTGTCGGTTCGTGACACGAACCGGGACGAATGTTTCTAGAGAGCCGTTTAATTTTTAAACCGGGACTAGAGATGATCTCTAGTCCTGGGTGCAACTCAAACCGGGACTACTATGATTTTTATCACTTCACCAATGATGGTTTCTTCAGTAGTGTCTGGTATTTCAAAAATTTATTGGCAATCAGTGTTGACACTTTTTTACCAGCACAAGATCACCTAACGATTTACGGTGTGATGAATAGAGTCACCACACTCGTTAGATCAAAACCTGCGAGCGAAGACGATTTCGTGATTAATTCACTTTTATAGAATCACACAAGTAATTTACAAAAAAATTAGCAAAGGACGTACTTACGTGACGAACTACGACTAGTTTTTTTAGTAAACTAGCAAAGGACTAGTTTTTTTAGTAAACTAGCAAAGGATAACCTCCTCGCTTCGATGAAGAAGCACGGCTCGCTTTCGTGAAGAAGCATGACCATTTTTCAACATAAAACGGTAATTAATGCATCTAGTTGTGCTGCTGGACAGTGGCCTGCTGTAACCGATCTGTTCATTATGTCGCCGGCCAGGATCGTGGCGTGGACAGTCCTCTTCCCCGGTACCCGGTGAGGTTGTGTTGACCCTCGTCGGCATGGCGCTAGGGATATATCTCTCACACGTGCAGAGAAAACTATTGAGTTCTTAAATATCAAATCCGATCGTTAATTCTTACATAAAAAAATAAAATAAAACATTAAACTTAGACAGTGATTATACTACTAATCATTTTCATAAGTATTGATAAAATATTTATATGCAGGGATTTTATATAAAAACATTCGCCATGCGAAGAAACACATCTCCGACCAATCAAAAGCTGGGTACACGGATTGCAGAGGCCTAAGCTAACCAAATTACCGTAAAATAGACCAACTATCATGAACCATCATAAGGGCCCACTAGACAGTGATTCGACCAAAGGAGAGGGGGAATGGCGATGCCAGGGGGTCGGCTAACCCATCCTTTTATCCATTCATCCCCACCTTTCATGTGACGGTTTGTTGGTTCCCTATGACGGTTGTGGGTGAACCGACATCATAACCACCGTAGTAACCGTCATTTGACGATATAAAAAGAGATGTTCATTTCACTCTCAAACAATACAACAAAGTAAAATACAACTCATTTTTATACTTAGATTACACTATAGTAGAGTTAGATTATAGGAAGAGAGTGAGGAAAAACTCCGAAAGAAGTGTCCCAAATGTCGGAGTTCTTTTTGGGAGAGTTATGGAGGAGCGCCGGAGATATCGGCACTCTCTTCATGGGGAGTTCCGGATGAGTGCCGGAGATATCGACATTCTCTCTGATCTTGCATCTCGACGGATGCTTCTTAAAGTAAGTATTTGTGATTTCTTTTTGTGTTTACTTCTTGTATTTAAGTAAGATTCTCATTGTTGCACATTCGTCGCTTTGTATTTATACTGAGTGCTCTAGTACTAAGACTCTAGATAAAGAAGAAAGTTCTTGGCAATGGCTAGAGTAGTAATTGTTAGCGTAGACGTGTTGTCCAAGTTAGAGGTTACCTTCATTTGTTATGTGCTTCATGGAAAGCGAAGCTTAGGCGATAGGTAGTGTTAGTCTTGTCCGTTCTTTGTATTACTTCATGTTAGGATATATTATAGAGCTACTGGCCAGACTCAGTTTGCAAATCAAGGGGAAGCCGATGTCAGAAGCAATTGATAGAGTTTATCTTAACTTACGATTATTAACCTATAGGATTCCTTTCTATCCTAAGGCTATCATTTAGTTGTTGTTATTGGATGAATCAATTGTTAGATTATACATACATGTTTTCTGTGATTCATATCTTTAGAATACTCTAAGATAAAAAACTACAATAATATTTACACACTTATAGATTTATCCGTTATCATAACAAATACAAGAGAAACCTGACACTACTTAAAAAAGGCTCATTGGTGTCGCCCCAAAAGGTGTCGGTCAAACCAAATCCGGCACCTATAATGTATATAGGTGGCGGCAAAAGAATAGGTGACGGTTCGTGTTAAGAACCGCCACCTATAGTCTCAAATAGGTGCCGGGTGAATAGTAAAACCGGCACCTATAGTATAGGTGACGGTTTTACTGTTCACCCGACACCTATTTGAGACTATAGGTGGCGGTTTTACTGTTCACCCGGCACCTATTCTTCACGGATAGGTGGCGGTTCTTATTACGAACCGCCACCAATAGTATAGGTGGCGGTTTTACTGTTCACCCGGCACCTATTTGAGACTATAGGTGGCGGTTTTACTGTTCACCCGGCACCTATTCTCAAAAAACACTATTCCCTTGATTAGTACCATACCGCTCGCCGAACCAGAGCAACACCAGCTTAAATAGGTTCGTGCCTTGCTTGCTCATCGTGTAGAACCGCTCGTCGAACCGCTCGCTCGTGCCTGTAGCTCTATCTCGTGGGCCCACGCTCACGTGGAAAAATATGGTGGGTCCGATAAATATGGTGGGTCCGGCTAAAGGAGTGGGCCCATAAAAAAAAATTGAGAGCAGCACCTCATTGTATAGGTGTCCGATAAATAGGTGTCGGTTCTACACGAACCGGCACTTATTTACTCGAATAGGTGCCGGTCGAAGAACCGACACCAATGACCAAAGTCATTGGTGCCGACCAATAGGTGCCGGTTAGGAAAACCGGCACCTAAGGAGGTTTCCCAACCGACACCTATAAGGCATTATGTACTAGTGTGACCATCTTTTGAAGGAAAGCCATACGTGTGAAGTTCTCGTATATATCTGCTGATTAGATCGATACAATTTCTTGGTTGGCCCAAATACAGAACTTCCAGATATTAGATGGAGGCCCAAATACAGTACATGGAGATATACTGTATGACTATGATATGTTGATCAATCGAGTCAACGGTTAGATCTTTCTGATTAACTGTGATAGGTGGCCCAAAGACAACGTCCAGATATTAGATGGAGGCCCAAATGCAATACATCGAGATTAATGTACGATACTACAATTATGATATGTTGATCAATTGAATCAACGGTTAGATCTTTTTAATTAACGTGAGGTCTCTCGAAATTATAGGCGCAAAGAAAGTACTCCTTATCTTATTGGTCCAATAAGGTCTCCAAAATGTAGTCCACCGTGGACTTCCTATCATGATCTAGATTGGCGACCAAGACAATTTATGGATCCAAAAAGACCATTTTCGGCGCATTTCTCTGCAACCACGTCTAACTAAGCCTACACATAAGACAAATGCTCTTATAAGCGTGCTATAAGAATTGTTTTTACAACAAAAGAATACTTACAAGGAGTAGCACTTGAGTAGACTTGTGTCCACCGCTCGTAGTCTGTAGAGATCGAACAAGTCCTTGAAGTCTATGACGATATAGTTTTCAGGCCAAAAAAAATGGTTCTTTACCATGATGGCCTACAATTTGTTCGTCCTCTTGCTTGTCTTTTCCATGTAGTACAGGTGGAGCTCCCTGCATGTGTTGCCCATCGTTCATAGGGCGTCGTCTCCAACCAAAGGCATGCCATTGGTGAACGTCGTAGATATATTCTTGCTCATTTCTAGCTTCTTTGGTTGTAGACGCGAGGGCTTCGCCTTGCCTTGGGCTCTTCCTCTCCCCTTGCCACAGGTTTGTCATTAGTTATTTGCAGAGGAGAGGAATGTACCTTCCTTAATTTCTTGAGTTGTGGGGGATTAATTTCTTTAGCCGTGCTGTCGACCTCCATTTCACCTTGTGGAGCAGCAGGAGCTGGAGGGGCTAGAGGGGCTGAAGGAGCAGGTGTCGGTCGGGGCGGCGGTCGAGTGCTCGGTAGAGTGGCTGACCTCGGAGTCAACTTGATTTCAATAATCTCCTTAGGCCATTGGATAAAACTTCCACGTGCAGTTTCTAGGGTTAGGATCTCGTCGTTCGGTGGGTACTGCAGTGGCAAATGAGCCCATTCGTTCTTGACCGTGTCAACTTGCACTTTCGCCATGCCGACCATCAGTTGCGCCCATGAACTCTTGTATCTGGGGTTGGCTTAAAGGCAAGTCCCTCGGCCACTGCAACAATGAAGGACGACATCATATTAACTAATAGCGTGCAGTTTGCTGGTTCCTGTGATAGATTCATCCATATTTTTAGAATACTATATTAGAAGGATTTGTTAAGATTGTTATGCATTGTGGCCGAGAGTTTTACCATTATTTAATCGACGGTGGCTAGGACTGATTGTTGAGGTTCTACCGCCTGAGTTGATGCGCAACTGCTCCGCCTTTGTGTAGGACTATCTCGGTGCGGAACAACAGCGTTCTCGGTGTTCTGCTGCTCTTGTCGTATCTCTTCCCTGGCGTTCTGCTGCTCTTGTCGTATCTCTTCCCTGATCTTTATAGCAATGTCATCCACCTTCGCCTGTAGTTCAGAGCTTTACTCGGCTCTGACCTGCTCCCGGATCTTCTCAACCAGCCGGGCATCTTTTTCCGCCTTTGATAGGGCCTGGTTCTTATACTGTCCTGCGTATTCTGGAAACTCATATTTCCAAGGGACGAAAGTGCCAACCCCTTAGTACATCCATGGTGTTCGCTGTTGCCCAACGCTTGAGTGAGGATGTCATCCTTGCGTCTAGAAGAGCAGGCCTCTTGGGAGGTCTGTCTCACAACAACCAACTCTTTCTGCAGTACAAGTGAGTTCAGTATAAATTGATAGTACGATTTGTCTAAATAAAATAAACATAATAAGGTGAGACACTTATAATATTTTCGTAAACTTGTTGGTTTTGGGCATTTGGCAAAGTGATTGTCCCATCGCTGTTCTTCACAACCCTTGCCCTTGCCCAGCTCCTTGCCCTTGGGTGTGGGATATCGGCAAAAGGAGGTGGCGTGCTGGATGCCTCTGCCGCCTTATCCTCTTTCTGCCATGTCTCCATCTTCCTGGCATATCCTCCCGTGCCAAGCTAGTGCGGGTGCACGTTCCAAGCCTGGAGTGCCCTATAAGCCTCGGCTTTCACTCGGGCTTCCTCACTTGTTTTCTTCTCGACGAACTGCTCCCACACCTCTTGCGTGATGAATGGGTGTTCCCCAAAAGGCTCCCCGGCGCTGGGGTTGTTGATGTACTCGTTGACTAGCCCAGCTTGAAGTTCTTCCAAGCAGTTCCTAATGACTTGAAGGCCATAGTCTTTAGCCTTTCCTTGTCGACTGAGGGATAGTCGAAGCTCTCCTTGAACTTCAGCCATGCAGATTCCTTCTCCACTTCCGACACGTCCTTCACGTTATCAACCAAGATCGTGAAGGTCTGCCTCCCTATTATCCCGCAAATTGAGCTAAATTTCTTGCACACATTCTTCGGTGCGATCGGCTTTCCTAAGAGGTCCAACTCTTTTATGGTGTACCTTTCCCTTGGGATTCTATTGCCGCTCCTAAGGGTCCGTGACCTTGTGGACCCACTAGTTGTCGCTGACGGTGTTCGATCGTTCTACGACATCCTCTAAATAGCTTGCAACATCATAAAATAAAAAAAAATTAATTTAATCTAGAAGAAGAGGGATTGGAAATAAAGAAAGAAGAAGAGGACGAGACGACGAAATTCAATAATTTGTCATATGGCAAAATTTTCAAACTTTTTGAAAGTATTTTTAAAGGATGAGAAAGGGAGGATTATAAATCTTTGAATTTATTTTTTAATCTTTGAATATTTGAATTTATTTTTAAAGGGAGGAGAATAAATCTTTGAATATAATTTTGAAAGGGAGGAGATAATACAGATAATACATATTGTATTCTGAATATTATATTTGAATAGATAATACATTTCTGTTTTAAATTTATTTTTTACGAAACTAACTAATAGGCCGGTCACCAACTAACATCAATATATACCAATATATAAAAACAATGCCATTATACAAAAGGTTTTTTATACACAAATCAATATAATAGTCCCATTATACAATTACGGTGCCACACATACAACATTCACAAGGTTATACACACAGATCCACAACATTCACAAGATCCACAACATGCATTGACAAGATTCATCTCACAACACCAACATAACTTCATCTCACATTATACACACATGCAGCACCAATTAACATATTCATCTCAGATTCACTAATATTAGCATGGCTTGGCATCAACCCGGCCGATTCATTGCGAATATTCACTACATGGCAAATGAGGGGGATGGAGCTAGAATAACCTGGAGCTCAGTGGCGACGAGGGAAGAAGATGGCGGCGCTCGGTGGCAATGAGGGAAGAACAGCGGCACTCGGTGGCGACGAGGGGTCGAACGGTGGCGCTCGGTGGCCGCTGACGAGGCAAGAAGGTGGCTCGGGGATGGTGACGGGCTCGGGGACAGCAAAGACGAACAACAACCTCAGATTTAAACACATGCATGGCACATCAAGAAGGGCTAGGGTTATGCATGGACACTAGCCTGGAGCAGGGACGGCAGCGCGCTCGGTGGCGGCGAGCGAAGAAGACGTGGCATGGGGCTTAGGGACAACGGCGTCGGGCTCGGGAGGGCGCAAGGGACGGTGGCAACGTGCTCGGGAGACGGCGACGATGCTAGGGTTCTGAGTGAGAGTGAGGGACTTAGAAATTTTTCACGCTAATGTATAGATCTGAACATATTTGGAATCACATCGGTGATGGGTTTTATGTTAAGCCCGATTGAGATGAGTCATCTTAATCAGGCTTAATACTAGTTCGGTGACCAACAACCGATGAAATTTTTTTATCGGTAACGGGCCTGATATAAAGCTCGTCATGGATGACCTCATCGGTGACAGGCCTGAACTTGAAGCCTGATTATTAAATTAACCATCTCTATCCGAATGAAATTAAGGCCCATCACCGATGACTCATCGGTGACGGGCATTAAGTTTAAACCCGATTAGTGCGTTAATCATCTCTGTCGGGCTCAAAGCTTAAGCCCGTTTGCACCAGACATCTTCCCTATCGGTCTATAATATAAAGCCCGTCACCGGTACAATTTTTCCACTTGTACAATTTATTTATTTCACTGGATAATTCACTAAATAATTCTCCATGCTCAATAAACTATTTAATTCACTAAATAATTCTCCATGTATTCTTTTTCGTCGATGATGTTGTCAACCCCGACAATTCGGCGCTTGACATCCCTGACGATGTGCATCTTCTTGTTTGCAGGGTCTTTTATGTAGAATATCTGCTCAACCTGTTCCACAAGCATGAATGGTTCGTCGGCGTATCCAACCTTGGATAAATCTATTAAAGTGAAACTTTCCTTGTCGACTTTGACACCGGTGCGTATATTCACCCAACAGCATCGAAATAGAGGGACTTTGAATCACACGTAGTTCAACTCCCAGATCTGTTCAATGCGGCCGTAGTATGTGCTGGACCCGACTTGATCCTAGAATGCATCTATATGGACTCCACTATTTTACACTGTGCTTTTGTCATCTTGTTGTACGGTGTAAAACACGTAACCGTTGATATGGTATCCTTGTCATGTGACTATCTCCCAACACGGTCCCTTCGCCAGCAACCGTACTGTCTCAGTTGAATCATCCGTCGGCATTGTAATATGCTTGTTGAACCATTCCTTGAACCTGGAGTTATGTTCTCTGTTAATCCACGTGTCCGATCGCCCCATGTTCTCCTGTTAGATTTACGCTAAATGCTCCTAAAAGTATAGGGCAACTTCTGCCATATGTTAGAGCACAATGAAATGAGCCTGTGAATAGGAGGCTCGATCAGGCACAACTCTTTTCCTGCCTATTGTGCTAGCGCCTCACAACCCTCCTTCGTGACGAGACACTAGTACTCCGATAGGATCGACCTTGGCCATATAATCAACGCAAAATTCAATAACCTCTTCGGTCGTGTAACCTTCAATGATGCTCCCCTCTGGTTCTGCTCTGTTTCTCACGTAAGACTTTAAAACTCCAATGTACCTCTCCAACGGATACATTTCTCTTAGAAATGTATGACCACATAATTTTGTATGCTTCACGAGATGTACAGGAAGATGAGTCATGATATCAAAGAAAAACAAAGAAAGAAACATCTCCATGTGACAGAGGGTATCGACAATATCAGTCTGCAATCCATCTAGGTCTTCAGGATCTATAACATTCTGACCGGTTGCATTGAAGAAGGCACACAAACATTGGATTGTGTGGCGGACTTTGGTTGGTAGAATGCCTCTGATAGCAATTGGCAATATTTGCGTGATGAGAACGTGGCAATCGTGAGACTTTATTCCAACCAGTTTTAGCTCATCCAATTTGACATACGTACTTATCCTTGCTGAATAGCCTGATTGATCTTTGATATATCTAAGGCATGATAGCATTGCGATCTTCTCATCCTTCGACAATGTGTGGCAAGCTCATGGGAGGTACACTCTGCCTGTCTCTACATCTGTTACTGGCAGGAGTTCACTGCGAATATTCATCTCCTGTAGACCAAGGCACGCGTTCAACCCATCCTTTGTCTTTCTAGGAATATTCAGTAATAGCCCTACCAAACTCTCACACATATCCTTCTCGACGTGCATCAGATCAATGCAATAACAGACCTTGATATCTTTGTAGTTTGGAAGTCGCCAAAATATGGATTTTTTTCTTCCACATACCCTTGTCCGTTGCCTTAATTTGTTTTTTTTCTTGCCAAACTCATTAGTTAGGTCCTTGACCATGTTGTGGACCTCATCTCTAGACAAATCCTTGGGTGCAGTATGAAGTTCCCTCTTACCGTTGAAAAGTTTATTTTTCCTTCTAAATGTGTGTTGGAAAGGGAGCCATCTCCTATGACCAATGTAAATCATCTTTCTAAATTTCTTCAGCCACCTACTACGTGTATGTTCTATACAGCGGAGCAGGCCTTCTTTTCTTTTACAGTTTGTCCAGAAAGATTGTCCAGTGTGGGATAATCATTAATGGTGCAAAACAATAGAACACATAGGTTGAAGTTCTCCTGGCTGTACGCATCCCAAGTTTCCACACCTTCTTTCCACAGAGTCTCAAGGTCATCGATGACAGGCTCCAAGAACACATCAATGTTATTGCCGGGCTGTTTCGGTCCTTGGATTAACAAGCATAGCATAATGTATTTTCTTTTAAAGCACAACCATGGCGGTAGGTTATAGTTTGCAATCAAAATTGGTCACGTGCTATGAGAACTGCTCATGTCTCCGAAAGGATTCATGCCATCTGTACACAAAACATACTCTCATGTTTCTAGGGTTGGCTATGAAATCTGGGTATCTTCGATCAATATTCCTCCATTGAATGGAATCTACGGGGTGTCTTAGCATACCGTCATTCTTCTCTCTGTGGCATGCTAGTGTACTAACTTTGCTTCATTGGGGTTGGCAAATATTTTGTTGAAACGATTGATGATAGGTAGGTACCACATGGCCTTCGCTGGACCACCTCGCTTTGACTTCTTTCCTTCGTTAGCACTTTTCGTTCTCTTGTATCGAGAAGCCTTGCAGACAGGACAAGCATCTAGGTCCGCATATTTCTTGTGATGCAGTATGCAGTCGTTTGGACAAGCATGAATTCTACGGACCTCTAACCCCATGGGACACAAACATGCTTTGCTTCATATGTCGTCTCGGGAAATGTGTTCTCATCTAAAAGCATGGTCTTCAGAATTCCCAAAATGTTGTATGAAACTCTTGTCTGTCCATCCACTACTTGCTTTCAGCTTCATTAGCTCCAAGGTAGCTGACAATTTTGTGTGTTTTGCCTTGCATCCGGCGTATAGAGGCTTCTCCGAGTCACCGACCAACCTGCTGAACTTCATGGAATCTCTTTTGTTGTAGGCTAGGTCCTCAACGTCACGTAACATGTCTTGCAGCAGATCGTGATCCACATCAATCCTTTCACCGTCCAGTGGAGAAGGTACAAACATGTCATGTTCATCTTCATCTTCTTGATTTTGTACATCACTTCTGTCTGCAGCTGCACCACTGCTTGATTCTTGCTATCCATGTTTCACCAACATGTGTACCCCTCCATGAATCCTCGTTGTATCAAATGAGCGTGTACGTCCACTCTGCTACGAAACATATTCTCATTGTTTGCAATCTGCACATGGACAACATATGTAATCGCTCTTTCTTCTTTTCCTATTCTCCTCTACGGCGTTTATAAAATTTAACACGTCATTTCAATACTCTTCGCTATAACGCTACATAGTTTTCCCATACATCCAACTTCGATCCATCGCTGAGCTACAAAAAAGTGAAAAATATTAAAATAACATTTGTAGGTAAGTATCTACTAGATTTATGAGAAATGGCTACTATTTTTTAATTACTTTGGCACTTTTTGATTTCCTAAAAAAAGATAAAAAATCGTCCCCTTCCTCCTCCCATCAAGACAGTGAACGGTGGGATAACCACTCCACTGTCTGGTTGGGGTATTTATAGAGCACAATAAATATCTGAAAGCGGCCAACGAACTAGCAACTGTGACTGGTATTACAGTTATCTTTGTCAGGCATAACTTCAAGTCCGTCACCGACGACACTCATCGGTTGCAGGCCTAATTGTTATCTCAATCGGGCCATGAGCTAGAGCCCGTCATAGATGACAAGCATTGGTGATGGGCTTATATTGGGGCCTGATAAAGATAAAATTTATTATTTTGTCGGGCCGTTAATTTGGTCCGTCATGGATATGTGTCATCCGTTATGCATATATGACATGTCTGTGCGACTATATGTTTGTTGGTTTCTTCTTAGGCCCGTTTGAGATGACTTAGTTGTGACGGCCCGCAAATCTCAGGTATGTTATGGGCCGTTCAGATAAAAGGATCTGTAGTAGTGTGAGGAACGTCCTTATCAACCATAAGAAGCGAGGACAAGATCGATGACAAGGTCACCATGGAAGACTTGAACATGGAGCAGTGAAAAGATCTCAAGAAGCAAAACATAGCCCTGGAAAAGTCAATGCTCGTACATTTCACTAGGATCAATCAACGCATCTGTAAAAGAGACGTCCCGCTATCTCAAATCATGGTTTCACATAAGGTAACCTCTTATCCACCCGATCAATCTCTTACTATTCAAGAAACTATTGATCGTTGTATTGATATATTTATTAGCGCTTATATAGATAAATTTTGTGATACGTTAGAAAATACTTTTAATAGTATATTTGATGATTCCATTAATAAAATTGGCTCCACGATAGATATTTCTCAACTATTTAATGCTATTCCTAATTTTGCCCCTATACAACACACCTACAACACAACAGATGGATCAAATAGGTATTTCCATCGCCGGTTGCATAGGAATTGGCTCACACGAGAGCCTGACTACTAGTCAGACCGGGCCATGCGTTGGTCCGACCGGGTTCCTGGCTGGTCAGACCGTGCATCCGATAGCCACTCTAACCGGGGACCTGGACAATCCGATGGTGCTGCTTGTAGCTGGTCAAGCCGACAGCCTGGTGCCTTCACAAGGTTTTTATGACACAAGTAATACTACTGATTTTAATTGTTATTCGCCTCCTATTAATACTTTTAGTCACACTATTCCACATATACATGCTATTTGTGTCGATAATTGCTACGAGCCAGTCCAAAATCATCAAATGAATGGATTGGCACAAAACGCTCATTATGGCCAGCAGGAGGATTACTCTAAAAACACTGTCATGCCCGAAACGTTTAGGCCACAAAAACAAAAGTGTAATCAATTAAGGCCAAAAGTTTTTAGAGATTTACATCAACGAACACATGCTATAATTAGAGAAACTTTTAAAATTGAGCTCAAGAATGAGACTACTCAAAAACCTTATCATGATTCTTTTGATACAATCCCATTTCCTTGTGATTTCAAGGTGTAGGAATTCAAAAAATTTAGCAGCAAGGATAATAGAATCACATGGGAACACATAGGCCAACTTTTATATCAATGTGGTGAAGCAAGTGTTGGTATTTCTTACGACCGCAGATAAAATCCGTAAGAGCATGGAATATCGTTGTAGCACTTCACCCAAGGGAGTATTCCAAGGGATATCGAATCCAAGGAACGGTAGGGTCTACCAAAGAGTCAGGTTCATTCAAGGACATCCAAGATTAGGTAGGCTAAGGTATAGGGGGATTTCTTTGGTTGCGGCTCTAAGAATTGGTAAATTACTTTACTTTATTTTACTTACTTCAGGTGCCGCCTACCTCTCACCCATGGCGTACGAGGCAAACAAAGGTAAACTCTAGCCTAGACACCACATCTACGCTATTGAATACTACTCTAGCCTCCTCACGCAAGAAACATGTCTTCATCAGGGGTCTTAGTACTAGAGCACCCAAATTAATGGACGATGATCTCGTAAGTAAATGCGATAAAGTAAATTACTCAAAGTAAAAGTGTAATAACCATAGTAAATCATGAACACTTACTTTATTGAAGAAACTATCCGTCGAGGTACAAGGCCGGAGGTCGGTGCCGGGACTCCCGACACTCCTCCGAACTACCCCTCAGAGAAAACTCCGACATTTAGGGCACTCCTTTCGGGGCTTCCCCTCACTCTCTAACCTATTCACTAAGCCTTTGGAGTGAATCTTTATTCTTCTTGGAAGTGTGTCTTGAAATGAAGTGAAGACCTCCTTAAATAGCCCTCCAAGTCGGTTGTATGGCGGTTAGTAACCGCCATACCCACCTAACCGTCATTGGGGACGAATAGGGAGTTGCCACGTGAAAGGTTGGGATGAATGGCCGCCAAATTGGTTACGCCGAACCAGGGTTCGGCCGAATCGTTGCTGGCTCTGATCCCCACCGACTTTCTCCTGGAGCTGACTAGTGGGGTCCTAAGGTGGTTCCCGGGTGTTTAGTCCCATTTTAAGTCGGTTTCACCCGACTTGTGGCACTCCGATCTGCGGGAAGCTGACATGGCGATCGCCGATTAGTTGGAGTTTTGTTTCTTCGCCACGAAAGCACACTTTCACTTCATTTTGATACATTATTTGCCTGCATACATTAGATCACCAACACTCGTGGAAAAGGTTAGTTAATTACCCCTACCGCTACATTGATGTGCAAAGTTTGTTCCACTTATTCAGGAGTTGACGGTCGGATTTTGGGTGATAGTGACCGTCAACAAATTCTCCCACACTTAGTCTTTGCTCGTCCTCGAGTAAAGGTCGAGATTACTAAGGTGGATGATACATTATTGGTATGATTCTAACATACAAGTTATTCCTAGACCTACTCATAATTGTGAATCGTATGTGTCTACCATGAAATTCTAAGTATTGAAAAATGGAAGTCTAGAGTAGTTACTATGGTTCTTCCGCATTAAATAACTTGGGGTTTTGATAAGATTTTCAAAAATGAAAAACATAACTTTATTCTCTCGATGAATCTCTCGAGTCGCTCAAAAATGTTTGGTTCCTCACCAAGGCAATTGTCACCTTATTTTCTCCTACTTCTAATAAGGTTTATGTGGAGCTCAAGGTAGGGAAATCATGCGGCATACTTTCATCAATTATTTTGTAAAGTCCAATAAAAGATCCAAGAAGAAAACTAATCATGTACTCAGGACCAAGCTTGTGCATATTATTTGCATTGGAGTATGTGGATGGAAAAGTGGAAAAAGAAAAATATTTGTTTTAGTGGCTCCTTTGCTTAGATGATCCTTCTTCTACTTTATTTTAGAGAACAAGGCTATGATTCTTTTTTTCTCTTTTTCTCTTATTTTTTTCATAATCATTCTGCCCAAGAAGATTTTTCTCTTCTTTTTCATGAGCATCATGAATCTTTTATTTTTATTTATATACCTCATGTCCCATTTGGCATGGGTAGGAGGACCACTAATTGATTGGAGCCTTTATTTTGCTGATGACTAAAGTGGATGCAAATTCCCGGAGTATGGACAATATGAAAATATTTTTGGCTGAACCTCTAATGTAGAGGGAGAGCAAATTTTTGGTGGATATGTATAAGACTTTGACCAATGAGAACATGAAAAGATTCTACCGGGGGTCTAAATATTTGAGAAAACTCAAAATGATAGCAAGTAGCATATGTATAAGGTTTGATCATCTAATTCGATATATGGCCTTGGTAGGAAGAAAACATCATCGAGGAGTCAAAGTTATGGTTTTTGATTTTTGCAAAATAAATTCACAAATATTTTTATGCATCATGAAACAAAGTTGCTTATTATCGGTCTATCTCTCATAGATCAATAGCCAGAATAACATGTTGTCCCTAAGTAATTGATTTCACAACATATGAGTGGAAGTCATGAAATAGAGTGTATGTAAGCCAACCAACATGTGTCATGTCTCCAAGGTTGATTTTTCTTTTTAGGCTCATGTTCATAGTGCTAGAAAAATTTATTAATATGCGAGGTACAAAAATAAGAGTTGCAAAGATGCGCAATGGGAGAGCATGATGACGAGCGAGACCAGATCTAGTTTGAACCATATGAGGTCTTGTTGTGTTTTCTAGCGTTACTCCATGCAAAAATGTGCAACATCATGGAGGTGGTCCGAAGGATTGCGTGTGCTGAACGAGGGACACCCCCACACTTATTTTTGTACCTGCAGCTTTGTTGAACACAACCCAAGTGGAGACAAAAAATAATTCTACTGGTGTGACCAACCGGGAAACTTTATTCAATTAAAATGAAACTTACCTGGAACTTACCTTGAATCCTCATGGGGACTTTGTGCGTGAAGGCTACGTCACCCATGAGACAACAACAGAAAGAACAAGAGAAAAAGGGATTCTTACCTTTCTTACCTATTTTACTTTTTTATATTTTTTTCAAAACTTTATTTTCACCAACTTTCTTATACTCAACCAAGGCTAGATTAGAATTGGCTCAACATAATCACCAGAGGATTTTGTGCTTCCTCTGTATGTTATGCATCTTTGTCATATATCCAATGCCTTGGGTTATCTCCAGTTTGAATTAACTTAAAGTCCATATGTATACATCCCAGATCTAAACAAGCATTAACTCTAAGGTTCATTAAGCAAACTCGACACCATGTCAAGTTTGATTAAAGAAGATTTTTTAACCTAAGCAGCATGCTTAATTTAAAGAGCCTATGAATAAACTGTACACATCCATTTAAACTAGAGCATGCAAGAATACATAAAGGAAGCATATGATCAAGTTATATTCATGTGAAGATAAGTATGAGTATATGAATGGTGAACTTCAGGTACCTTCCGGTAGGGCTTTGTTTAATGTCAAAAGCAGGACATTTCAAACTCTCTCTTTTTCTTTTTGAATTTTTTTAGCAAGGCAAGATATAACTAACATCATCTCTAAACCAAGGTAGAATTTTAGCATGAATAAAATTTGTTAAGAGATACGTACCAAACTCCCCCACACTTGGATTTTTGTATCGCGGGACATCAAAAAATCAAGCGTGTGGTGTCAAGCCTCCTTCAAAACTTGTTCCATCACCAGAAACACAAATGTGCAAAAGCTAATGTAGCTCCATGTTCTCAGGCGTCGCATGACCATCGTTATTTTTAATCTTAACCTGACATGGTTAGTGACCAAAAATACCCAAGGGTAAACTTATCCTAAAACATGTTCTTGCTTTTTATTGATAAAGAGAAATGATAATCCGGGCTACCTCCCGGTAGTGCTTTGTTTATGGTCTAAAGCTCGACCATGGGGACTTCTTCCACTGCAGCCAGCAGTGGCGATGTAGCCCCAGCTTCACCACCAGTTGTTGATTTACCGTTGAAGTTGTAGCTGCAAGGTTAGTGCCATAGGTGCAACCACGAAATTTGCAATGTTTATGGTAAACAAATGCATCGACAACCAATGTTCTAAACATTTTCCCAGTGAGGGCCTTAAGGTGGTTGTATGTGCTTGTGGCATAAAATGTGACAGGTTCTAAAGATACCTTAAGAGAGAAAAGTTCCTCAAATTCAAGAAAGAAACTTTCATGCTTGTCTCTTAGGCATTCATTGATGGGTAGGTCCTGCACATAATGCACACGAGACAAGTGGTTTGCTACAAGATTTTCTACTCCCTTTTTATCTTTGATTTCAATCTCAAATTCTTGGAGTAGAAGAATCCATCTAATTAGCATAGGTTTAGTATCTTTCTTAGTGAGCAGGTATTTCAAAGCAGCATGATCAGTGTAAATTATTACCTTAGCTCCAACTAAGTAAGATCTAAACTTATCAATAGCAAAAACAACAGCTAGGAGTTCTTTTTTAGTGGTAGCATAGTTAAGTTGAGCTCCTGCTAAAGTTTTGCTAGCATAGGTTATGGCACTAAGTTTCTTGTCCTTGGTTTGACCAAGGACTGCTCCTACCGCAAAGTCGCTAGCATGGCATATTATTTCAAATGGCAACGACCAGTTGGGAGGTTGAATGATAGGAACTGAGATGAGTGCTTCTTTAAGGATATTAGAGGAGAGCAAGCACTTATCATCGAAGTCGAAGGGAGTATCTTTGGCTAACAGGTTCTTAAGGGGTCTAGCAATTTGAGAGAAATCCTTAATGAACCAACGATAGAACCCCGCATGACCTAGGAACCTACGGATTCCCTTGACATTGATAGGAGGTGGAAGTTTTTGGAAAACATCGATTTTAGCTTTATCCACCTCTATCCCTCTTCCGGACACAAGGTGCCCAAGGACTATGCCTTCACGGACCATGAAATGGCACTCCTCCCAATTAAGTACCAGGTCCTTCTCCCTACACCTTTGTAATACATAATCTAAGTTCTCGAGACAATGAGCAAAAGTTTTTCCATAGACGAAGAAGTCGTCCATGAAAACTTCCATGATTTGCTCGATCATGTATGAGAAAATATACATCATGCACCTTTGGAATGATGTGGGTGCATTACACAACCCAAAAGACATTCTGCGATATGCATACATTCCATAGGGACATGTGAAGGTGGTCTTACTTTGGTCGCGGGATGGATGGGAATTTGATGATAGCCAGAATACCCATCAAGGAAACAAAAGAAAGAGTGATTCACTAATCGTTCCAACATCTCATCGATGAAAGGAAGCTGAAAGTGATCTTTCTTTGTTATCTTGTTAAGATTTTGATAATCTATGCACATTCTCCATCCAGTGATAGTACGTTGCGGAATTAATTCATTTTGGGAATTGGCAACGACCGTCATTCCTCCCTTCTTTGGCACAACATGAACTGGGCTAACCCACTCACTATAGGGAAAAGGATAAATTATCCCGGCATGAAGAAGCTTCAAGACCTCCTTTTTCACCACTTCTCTCATCGCATTGTTTAACCTCCTCTGAGGATCCCTAGAAGGTGTGAGAGTTGGGTCTGTAGGGATGAGATGGGTACAGAGAATGGGACTGATTCTCTTGAGGTCTTGGAGTGACGCCTAGAACAGATCGATGCTTTTCTAAGATGGAGATGAGTTTGAAAGTTTCATCCTCGAAAAGCTTGTCACTGATGATGATAGGCGATTCTGTATCTCCAAGAAGAAAAGCATATCGAAGGCCAGAAGGTAGAGGTTTGAGCTCTATCGGAGGTCATGATGGTCGTTCTGTTGTGAGAAGCTCGATTTTCTCTCCAGAGTCGTCTGTTTCTTGAGTAAAGAAATGAGCTTTTTTCTTAGGGACGGACTCTAAGGATTCAAAAGGAGAAACCTCCAGAAGTTCCTCGATAAGCTCATACTCGGGAGAGGGCTCAGCTAGAGTTCATAGCTCTAGAGATAGGAATTGCAAATGAATCACTCTCGAGTTTGATATTGAGGACTCCTAGTGTCGGTGCATCTAAGAAAAACTTTTCAAGCGGATGCCCGATCAGAATGTCAAAGTCTAAAACTTCAAACACATGAAAGTCTAGGATTGCCTCAAGGTTCTTGTAATTCACAGTCATGTTCTGCAAAATCCCATAACTTTCTAGAATATCTCCATGGGGAGTGTTGAAGTTTTATGGGTCGGGGTCAAAGGTTCGTCACCCAGAAGTGTGAACGCTAGGAATCAGAGATGATATTTGCCCTGACGATGGGATTGTAAAGGACCTGAACCGGAGTTCCCCTTATGTTGCAATGAATGGTTGACGAAGGTGAACTAATCTGAATTGCTTCGGACCACAATTCACACTCTTTCAACCAGTCATGGCTCATAATAGATGTTAACCCCTTCACAGTCTCTCTAAGGAATTTATCCTCGAGAGGCACAGGAGGAGAAACTAGAACTGGTGGTCTCTTTTTGTGGAAGAATTTTGAGGTATTTCCATAATCTTTGAAAATATCGTCCTCGAAATTGAAGGGAAACTCTGAAGAGTGAAATTGAAGGGAAACTCCGAAGAAAGCAAGACAGAATTTGTCTATGAGTTCTTTCCACTCATCGTTTGCTCTCTCTACGGTAAGAGTGTACCATTGCTTCGCCCTTCCGGTAAGCGAAAAGGGGAACAACTTCCACTTCAAATTTCTTTGTGTCATGCCTGGAATCATCAGCCATGAACATAATTGTTCAAACTCTCGCAAATGATAGTGTGCATTTTCATGATCGCGCCCAGAGAAGGATTGCTCCAGAACCATGTCTATAAAGCTAAGGCAGAGTTCAAAGCCAGATGAAAAAATTGGTTCAGAAGAAGTTGGTGGTGGCTCAAAGAACTCGCCCTTCGGAGCGGATAGGCTTTGGATATATTGCTCCATAATCTAAGAGGAAAGGAAAATAAAAAGATACGAGGATGACCTAAGCTCTAGGATAAATCAGCAACCGTTCCCCGGCAACAACGCCAGAAATGCTTGTTGGTATTTTTTGCGACCACAGATAAAATCCGCAAGTGCACGGAATATCGTTATAGCACTTCACCCAAGGGAGTATTCCAAGGGATATCGAATCCAAGGAATGGTATGGACTATCAAAGAGTCAGGTTCATCCAAGGACATCCAAGATTAGGTAGGCTAAGGTATAGAGAGGATTTCTTTGGTTGTGGCTCTAAGAAGCTGGTAAATTACTTTACTCTCTTTTACTTACTTCGGGCGCCGGCTTACACTCGGTCTGCCGAGTGACTCCAGCCTACAGCTCTACGTCGTACCCGAATGTGGAGGAATACAAAGGACGGACAGGACTGTCACAACCTGCCGCCTACCTCTCACCCATGGCATACAAGGCAAACAAAGGTAAACTATAGCCTAGACACCACGTCTACGATATCGAATACTACTCTAGCCTCGCGCAAGAACACCCGTCTTCATGAGGGGTCTTAGTACTAGAGCACCCAAATTTACGGACGATGATCCTGTAAGTAAATGCAATAAAGTAAATTACTCAAAGTAAAAGTATAACAACCATAGTAAATCACGAACACTTACTTTATTGAAGAAAGTATCCGTCGAGGTACAAGGCTGGAGGTCGGTGCCGCGACTCCCGGCAGTCCTCCAAACTACCCCTCGGAGAAAACTCTGACATTTGTGGGCACTCCTTTCGGATCTTCCCCTCATTCTCTAACCTATTCACTAAGCCTTTGGAGTGAAGCTTTATTCTTCTTGGAAGTGTGTCTTGAAATGAAGTGAAGACCTCCTTAAATAGCCCTTCAAGTCGGTTGTATGGCGGTTAGTAACCGCCATACCCACCTAACCGTCACTGGGGATGAATAGGGAGTTGCCACATGAAAGGTGGGGATGAACGGCCACCAAATTGGTTCAGCCGAACCGTTGCCGGGTCTGATCCCCACCGACTTTCTCCTGGAGCTGACTAGTTGGGCCCTAAGGTGGTTCCTGGGTCTTTAGTCCCATTTTAAGTCGGTTTCACCTGACTTGTGGGCCCTCCGATCTGTTGGAAGCTGACGTGGTGATCGTCAATTGGTTGGAGTTGTGTTTCTTCGCCATGAAAGCACACTTTCACTTCATTTTGATACATTATTTGCCTGCATATATTAGATCACCAACACTCGTGGAAAAGGTTAGTTAATAACCCTTACCGCTATGTTGATGTGCCAAGTTTGTTCCAGTTATGCAGGAGTTGACAGTCGGATTTTGGGTGATAGTGACCGTCAACAGCAAGTAGTTCTGATTATTGGTATCTGATACGATCACAGATAAATCCGCAAGTGCACAAAAACCGCTGTAGCATTTCACCCAGAGTATTTCAAGGGTATTGTATTTGTTTTTCCGCAAAGAAGGCGGCGGTTTAAAGAAATAGTCGATATATTCATAATCATGCTATAATTAATGTACCATTATCTAAATAGGGTTGAATGATAATAATAATAATTTGGTAGTGTGATACACAGGAAATTCATCTCTAATAATGATACACTAGACAGTGGAGATGGACAATTAAAAGAGAGCTAAGGTCCATATGTACTTTTATATCAATAGTGTTTAGATTATACTTAACAAATACATGCTTATAAGGGTAGGACTTAGTTCTAGGTACTCAGGCACAACCAAGCACCATTCCCTGCTGGTCTGCCAACGTGGTTATGATATTTTATAAACTCTTACATCATACCCGGACATGGAGGAATACAAAGGACGAACCGGGTTGTCACTACTTGTCGCGTACCTCACTTTCCATAGGGTATACCTGCATCCAATAGTATTTAATTAATCTAAGCACCATGCTCATATTAATAAATAATGACACTAATTGCTGCGGGACTCCCACCCTTGAGATATTGGCTGACCTAGGATTTTAGGTTTGGGTGGGCCGAGGACGACGATGGCAAGGCGAGGGTCAGCGGGGGTGGTTCGAGTCGAAAAATTAACATGCCACATATATAATGGCCAATATATATGTATAAAATTTACTAAAAGGCACCAACAAGGAGTATATAAAACTAAATTTGATAGAAAGAAACTAAATTTGATACAAAAAACTAACCTGATCTTGGCTATAGACTATGGTTTCTTGAAGTCACGATAGATCATCGGCGTCTCGGCCTCGTGCAGGTGTAGGAATATTGCTTTGCTAGCTCTGTTGTGCATCACAGCAGGCAAGGCAACAACAGCAGCCAGGTTCCGGTGACACCAACAGCGACAGTTCTACTCGCAGGATCGGCCAGTGATCGGCTAGTTGCCCAGTTTGCTAGGGATATGTTATTCTCTTAGTTCGCCAGTTCGCCAGGGATCGGCCAGGCTAGGGACCGGATCGGTCAAAGTATGTCGTCTTCTTCGTGCGAGTATGCACAGGAGTGGATGCAAGGGACGGGATCACGATGACCAGTTTGTCGCCAAGGATCGCCAGGGACGCCAGTCGCCAGGGATCGAGGCAGTTGTGTCGCGCGGCCACGACACAGGGAGATCACATCGCGCATTGGCTTCAGCAGATGGAAATTGCGCAGGGCAGGGGGTTTCCGGTGGGCCACCTTTTGGGTGGGCCGCGGCCTACCCGGACCACCCCCTAAGTACTCCAATTCCTTCATATGGTCAAGTTAGAACTAGTGCAACCTGATAAGATCATTGGGCCAATGCCATGGCATAGATCGACTAGTCTAATCAAGTGAAGCATATAATGAAGTATAAACTAGTCATAGAGCACATAACTAATAAAGTAGTATATGAACTATGGACACTAATAATTAAAGAACCTAAATTCTTTATTAAACTCATAGTCTTACAAGAAGAGTAAGTACTAAAGACATACCCGATTCTTCGAGAAGACTATAGAACCGAAGGCTACTCTAAGCCTAACTTCATAAATACTAGAAAGAATACAACTATAGAATAGAGAGAATTGCTCCTTGAGCATGTTATGAAGTGAAAGCTCTTCTCCTTTTTTACTCCTTAATGGCAGTTGCTTAAGGGGGTTATGGAGGTCGGTGCAACTGTAACCGCCATCAAGGACCAACCAGGAGTTGCCACATGGAGGGTTTAGGCGAGAGGGGCCAAGCCTGGTTCGGCCGAACCAGGGCAACCGCCTCTCTCCACCGACCTTCTCCCTAGAGGCTAAGAAGTGGGCCCCTAGGATGATGCACGGTGGATTAGACCAAGTTATGTCGGTTTAAGCTAACATGTGGGCCCATCAATCCATGTGCTCTGACATGATTTGCCAGATGTGTATTTCTTTGCATGTCGGCACATTTCTCCTTCACTTTCTTGTATAATCCCCGCATCCGTAGTATTTCTCCAATATAGGTGAAACTATGTTATTTATAACTAATATATGTGTAAGAAATGTTAGTTCCCCCTTTATTTGTTGAGGTAATTTATGGTCAAAATCGATACTTAACGACCATCAACACTAATATTCTTAAATTGTGTTTATTTCCTTTATCTTTTCTCTGGAACTGCTTTTAGTTGGTTTACTTCATTGCTTGCAAATTCTATACATATTTGGGCACAATTAAAGCAGAAGTTTCAAGATCATTTTTATACTAGAGAAATTAAACTTCGACTATCTAGGTCAACATGGGTTGAGCAACAATTTGATTATTCTGTGGCTGATTACTTTAATAGGTCTATGAACCTTAAAGACCGATGTTTTGGATATATACTTACTGATAGACATTTTTACTAAGATTGTCTTGATGGTTTACTTGGCCCTATTAAAGAAAGATTGAATGCCCAGGTATTCATTCATATTAATCAAGTTTTGCTAGTAGCTCTGGCTCAGGAAAGCCAAGTGGATGGCAATAATTTAAGTGCTGATTTGGACAGTGAAATAACAAAAAGTGTAGACGAACCAAGTGATGGTTCGTATTGTGTTACTAGTTTGGACAATAGCACCATAAAAAATATAGCCGAACTAAGTGATGGTTTGGATTGTATCACAAATGAAAGTGAAGTATTTCTGTCATCTAATACCGAACCACAGATTGGTCATTACAGTATTGTAAAAGAGATTACCAATGTCTTGCGAGATAGTGACAAAGTAGAATCCAATGTAGTCATGCATGCATATGAAAGGTTGTGATGGCAACAAGGTGCCCGATCTTCCATCAAGTGAACATAACTATTGATTTGGCAAAAACTTGACACACACAATCCAGCTTCCGATCAACACTACCTGAACCCTGCAATCATAGCACCACGTCTCCTCTAGTTATCAACCGTGCCAAAACCCGATTGACATCGTCGAGAAGGCTAATCCCTGCATGCGAATCAAATAACACAATAAAGAACAAGAAAGACAACAACTCAATTATAGATGAATGATTAATCAAGAACTCAAAGTTGGGGTTTCACAAATAGAACTAGCAACAAAACTGCAATGGCAGAAATAATCTAAGCAAAACCCAACCCTAACTCGACAACAACTACATATTATATAGGTTCTAGCATTGACCAAGGATCCCTGGATGCGTCTCTATTGGACTCCAACACGATACACAGCCCAACGGCCCAAAAGACGGTGACACAACACATGAACAGATTCTGGATGCAACTTGTTTTGACGATTCCTGTTGACTCACAAGGAATTTTGATGTGAGACCAGGCCCATTTAGAAAGGTGGTCTCATTATCTTTCCATACACATACATAAATTAATGGATTCCAATAAATTGATGGAATGTTGAAAATGGAGTCTAGATGCGTCTAGGCGATGTTTTTAGTCTAGACTGCTCCTGGATTTCGAGGTGGACTGAAACTTGATATGAGTTGGGCCTCCATCTTGACTTGAACACTTGTGATGACCTTCTCCATTTCCTCGCCTCTCTCCAAGTGCACCCTGGTCCTCTCCATAGTTCCTATCATAATTAAATCATTAGGTAGCAATCTATCCTCAAAATCATATAAGGAAGTAGATAGAAATGAGTTCACTTATAAATTCAATTGTCGTGCATGAGCTGTGATTGGACCTTGCATCGCAACTTGAGGTGTATTGTGTGTATTGTTGACAGTCATTAAGTATCAACTTTAACCATTAACTCCTGCATAAAAGAATACAAAATAAAATATCAAAATTAGTGGTAGGGGCTTATACTAACCATTTCCACAAGCTTTGTTAAATATTTGTATGTAGGTAATCTTGCATGAAAATACACCACCATGCGATGAAATGTACCTCTGACAAATCACATCAGAGCACAAGGATTGAAGGGCCCACTTGTCAGCTCAAACCGGCATATTTTGAGGCTAATCCACTGTGCACCACCTTAGGGGCCCACATGGCAGCCTCTGGAGAAAGGCGGCGGAGAGAGTTGGGGCCCAAGGGTCGGCCGAACCCCAGGTTTGGCCGAACCAATCCTAGTTCCCCTCAGTTCCACCTTTGACGTGGCACTATCACAACTCTCCGTAATGACGATTACAGCTGCATCGACCTTCCAAACCACCATACAACCGTCATTAGGAGACTATAAAAGGAGGAGCTCAATTCATTCTCAAATGCACAACAAAGTGGAGTACAACTCACTTTCATACTTTAGCCATCACTTTAGTAGTGTGGAGAAAATAGATAGAGAGTGAGGGAAAGGTTCGGAGTAGTGTTGGAGCTATCAACACTCTCTCCTCTCTTGTACCTCGGTGAATGCTTCTTTTAATAAAATTAGTGTTTGAGATTCTCTTTTGGCATTTAGTTTCCTAGCTTAAGTAATATATATTCCCATGGTTGCTGGTTCGTCCTTTAGTATTTATATTGAGTGCTCTGGTAGTAGGACTCTAGATGAAGAAGGAAGTTCCTAGAGTAGTAATCAATAGCATAGACGTGGTGTCTAAGTTACTGGTTACCTTCATTTGTGTTGTGCTTCATGGAAAGTGCAGCAGGTGGCAGGTGGAGACAGCCCTGTCCATCCTTTGTATCCCTCTACTTTTGGGTATATCATAGAGCTATAGGCCGGACTCAGCTTGGTAGACTAGGGGAGAGCCAATGCCCGAAACAATCAATAGGGTTTTACCTTTAACTTAAGTTTAGTTAATTAATCCATAGAAATCCTCTCTAGCCTAAGCCTACCATTAGTTGTTGTGCTTGGATTGAATTTTGTTCCTAGATATATACACATGTTCCTTGTGATTCGATACCCTTGGAATACTCTAATGTGAAGTGATACAGCAGTATCCATGCACTTGCGAATTTATCTCTGACCGTAACAAATAACAAGAAGCATTTCTGGCCTCATCTTTTTTTCTTTTATTCCTTTCTCTTCTCGTCTACCCTAGAGCATCTATCTATTCAAAACATTTTTGGTATAAAAGGCGAGTTCTGTGAGCCACCTCTTTCTTCAAAACTAGTTCTATCATCTAGCTATGAACTCAATCCTGACTTTATAGCCATGGTTCGAGAACAATCCTTCTTGGGACACAAAAGAGAAAATCCCTATTATAATTTGAGAGAGTTTCAACAACTATATTCGTGTTTGACAATCGTGGGCATAATGCAAGACATCTTGAAGTGGAAGTTGTTTCCCTTCTATCTCATAGAGGGGGCGAAGCATTGGTACACCCATACCGTGAGGAAGATGCATGGTGAATGGGAGAAATTAAAAAGCAAGTTCTTCCTTGCTCTCTTCCCGTTAACCTGTGTATTCTTTCTATGTATGGAGATTCTGAGATTTCGAGAAAATGAGTAGAAATCCACCGGTGCAGCCTGGGCTCGGTTCTTCTTGTTAACTCAAGCCTTTCCAGAGTTGTCCTACCTGGGCATGTGTTGTTACAACATTTTTGTTTGGATTTACACAATGAGTCTGCCATGTATCTCAATACTTCCACCAGAGGTTCGTTCGCACACAAAGCGACGTCAGAAAGAAGAGAGCTCTTGGATCATATCCTGGAGAACACCTCTTTCGTTCATTGCGAAACCATCCAGGAAGTTGAGCGTACACATGAGGAGCCATCAACCGTTGAATCCGAGCATACCCCCTCATCATTCCAAGATTCGACCGTTGAGTCCTAAGCCTTTGGAATTCCCTTTCCAGTTTGAGGGTGATCTTTTTGAAGATTATGAAAACACCTCAAACTATTCTTGTCAAAAGAGACCATTGGTCCTGTGTAATTCTCCTGAACCACTCGAGGAAAATTTTCTCAAAGAGACGGTACAGTAATTAACTATCATCATGATTCATGAATGGTTAAGGGAGGTGGAGTTTTCCTCTGAAGCAATTTAGATTAGCTCCCCGTCCTTAACTATTCTGTCTCGTGAGAGAGGCCATGGTGCAACCTCTTCATAATCCCATTGTTGGTGTGAACATTATGTCCATAACCTTTGCATTAAATTGCTTAGGGGACCAACCTTTGGCACCAATAGACAAAACCTTTCTGAGCCCGTCTAGTCCTATCATCAAGGTTATGGGACTATTCATAGAGTGCCAATAAGGCACAATAATGTCGAGGCCATCCTGGACTTTCACGTATTTGAAGTCTGTGACTTTGATCTTCTGATAGGCCATCCTATCGAAAAACTTCTCATAGATGTGTCGTAAACCCATTGTCCTCGACATCAAACTAGGGAGAGATGTGTTTTCCATCCCAATCTTACGATCCAAATTTTTTTTGACGAAACCTATCCTCGAGTCCAAGCCAATCAAGGAAGTGTTGACTATCTCTCACTTTGAATCTCTAGAATCCATCCTTGAAGGTGATGCCAACGCTTTCATCAAAGAGAAGAATGATCCTCGAGAGGTGATCGAGTTGCCCAAAACCTATCCACCTTCATGACCATCGGTTGAGCTTAAACCTCTACCTTCAGGCCTTCGCTATGCTTTCTTTCACATTGATATGAAGTCGCTCATCATCATAAGTGACAAGCTTTCTGATGACGAGGCCTCCAAACTCACAGCCATCACTCTGTTCTAAGCTTCTCACTCCAAGACCTCAAAGGGATTAGTCCGACCCTCTGTACCCATCGCATTCCTCTAGACCCATCTTGCACGTTGTCTAGGGAGCCTCAAAGGAGTCTACATAATGCCATGAGAGAGGTCATCAAAAAAGATGTCTTGAAACTCCTTCATACTTGGATAATTTATCCCATTCCTTATGGGTCAAACCAGTCCAGGTTGTGCCTAAGAAGGAGCATGATGGTCATTAAAAACACAAAAAATGAGTTGATCACACAACAAACCATCATGGGATGGAGAATGTGCATAGACTACAAGAAACTCAATAAGACTACTAGGAAGGACCATTTCCTGTTGCCCTTCATTGACGAGATGCTAGAGAGGCTTGCAAATCACTCGTTCTTTTGTTTCCTTGATGGCTATTTTGGCTATCACCAAATTCTCATCCATCCCGGCGATCAAACCAAGACCATGTTCACGTGTCCATACGAAACATATGTTTATGGATGGATGTCGTTTGGGTTGTGTAACGCACCCCCGTCATTCCAACGATGCATGATGTCCACCTTCTCTGACATGATCGAGAAAATCATGAATGTTTTCATGGATGACTTCTCCATCTGTGAAAAACTTTTGACCACTATCTAGACAACTTAGAGGTCCTGCAACAATGTCAAGAAAAGACTTGGTTCTTAATTGGGAAGTGTCACTTCATGGTCCGTGAAGGTATAGACCTAGGACATCGAGTCTCCGAAAGGGGAGGTTAGGTGGATGGAGCTAAAATTTAAAGTAATTCAACAGCTTCCACCTCCCACCAACGTTAGAGAAGTCTGTAGCTTCTCGGGTCATGTGGGGTTCTGTTAGTGATATGCCCTAGAGGCAACATGGAGATGTTGGATATCATGGTCAATGTTTATGTATAAATGAATAAAGTATTATTCAGTTCCATGAAATAGACAACTTATATTGATCAATAAGTATGTCACTTATTTATGAGACTCTTTATGTATGAATCTATTTCTAAATGATCCTTGATCATATATCATATTATTGGAACAAATATGATTCTAAGATCGACATGTTTATTGATTGATGATCATGTCTCATATATCATGGTATGGAGATACCAAATCAATATACGTGGACATGTGTTAGAGAACACATTGTTGGATAGACCCACCATGAGACACTACAGGAATTAATGTGCCATTAGTTGGTCTCAGGTAGTGTTGGTACAAAGTCCTTAGACCTGAGATCATCATGGATTCCAACATGTGTAATAGCCTACTTTGGGACTACCAAACGCTATTCCGTAACTGGGTAGTTATAAATTAGTCTTCGGGTTTGCTATGAAACATGGAATGGAATGTGAATGATCAAGATGGAATTTGCCCCTCCTTTGGAGAGATATCTCTAGGCCCCTCGAGGTAATGGATTATGGAAGTGCATTTCCATGCCGAGTTGATTGAGGAGTCAATCAACAGACAGACAATCCAATACGGTTCGAGTGAATGGTTAAGCTATTGAAGGGATGACACACATCTTGCCTATAGCTTAATTGGTATCGTGAGGCAAAGGGATTTGTGTACACATTACAGGTTTAGAGTCGATATTATATTCTTGTATACTATGGTGTCAATATGTGCTGCTAGGCGCCGCTGTTGACAGATCGGCTGAGTTGGACTCAAGCCGACGGTCGGCTGAGTTTGACTCGGGCCGAAACCGAGTATACCTGAACCTACAGGGTCACACGCTTAAGGGGATAGAACAAGCTTTCGAGTTGGACTCGGATATGGCTCGCTCGGATAAGGATCCGATCAGATAGAGTCCTATGGGCTTACGACGTAAGGGTGGCCAACTATATGAATTCGGATAGGATCCAATTCAAAATAGAATCCCGATCGGCCACTAGACCCAGTCGGCCAACTCTATATAAAGGGGCGAGGGGTGGAGAGTTGCGGCATCGCATTGAACCGAATCAATCTGATTTGGCACAACAGAAATCGACGAGATCAATCTCCACGGAAACCCTCCCCACCTTCGAGCCAAACCCTAGCCTTGCATCTTGTGCTAGCACACGGGTGTTCGGCATTCTGTCCCCGGACGTGTGGATACCGGTAGAGGCGCTGCTACGTTGCGGTGCTGTTCGTCGGCTACGCATCGGCTGTGGTGGAATCGGCTGCGGTCGGGTGCATCGGAGCAAGGCGCGCGAGCGTAGTCGGATGACTCGGTGAATCGGCTACTCGATGAATCGGCTGATTGGTGAATCGGCTGTTCCCAGGAATCGGCTGTCGGCTTGCGGGAATCGGCTGTCATTGGCCAGCACTGTTCCGGATCGGATAGCTCCTGATTGGCTAATCCACTGCACTCTACTCCAATCGGTAACGATCTATCGAACCTAACTTGTAAGTGTTCCTGGTTTGCGCGGTAGAAAAATTTTGTTTTTTTGCTATTGTAGCCTCTGCGTAACTCTTCAGGTTCTACCTTCGATTCATTAAAGATTTTTCTTTAGTTGCTAGATCCCTAACCAATCTGCTAGCTAAGGATGCTCTCTTTAACTTTGATGATGAATATTTAAAATCTTTTAACATCCTAAAAGAAGCGCTAGTTTCAGCACCAATCATTCAACCCCCTGGTTGGTTTCTTCCATTTGAAATCATGTACGATGCTAGTGATTATGTTGTAGGTGTCATTCTTGGCCAAACGAAAGATAAGAAACACCATGCTATCGTATATGCTAGTAAAACGCTGATAGGAGCTCAGTTAAATTATGCCACAACTGAGAGGAGCTCCTAGCCATTGTTTTTGCAATTGATAAATTCATATCTTACTTAGTAGGAGTTAAGGTCATTATTTACACTGATCATGATGCCTTTGAATCCCTGCTCACTGAGAAAGATACAAAACCTCGACTTATATATGGGTTCTTATACTACAAGAATTTGATTTTGATATTAAAGATAAAAATGAATTAGAAAATTCCGTAGCATATCATTTTTCGCATGTGCAAATCACTAACATGTAGGAACCACCGTAAATGATTTTCTACGGGATGACATGCTGCTAAAGGTAACAGACTCGAACCCCTGATATGCAAATATTGTGAACTTCATGATCGCAGGATATGTACCACCAGGGGAAAACAAAAGGAGACTCAGCTATGAGAGCAGAAGACACTTGTGGGATGAGCCATATCTATATCGAGTCTGTGCGGACGGGCTACTCACGAGGTCATGCAAGAAATGTCATGCAGATCATCAAGAAATGTCATGCAACACCATACGGAGGCCACTATGGTGCATTCCGTGTTGAAGCGAGGATCTGGCAGAGTGGATTCTTCTAGCCAATAATGTATGAAGATACAAAATAATTCATTTGGAGGTGTGCGAGATGCCAGAAGCATGGAGGTATGACCCCTCGTGATGTGATGCCCCTAACTTACAATCTTCAAGTGGAATTGTTCGATGTATGGGGCATCGAGTACATGGGACCTTTTCCAAAGTCCCAAGTGGGTGAAAACAATGCCATACCGAGCCGCTGACACCAAGCACGCCCGTAAGATGTTCCACGAGGTCATCTTTCCTCATTTTAGAACACCACGGATCGTAATAAGTGACAGAGGGTCTCATTTCATCGATAAGACCTTCCAAAACTTTTTATAAGAGCTTGGGGCACAACACAACATTGCAACTCCATACCATCCCAAATAATTAGTTAGGCAAAAACATTCGATAAACAAATCAAGAACATTCTGCAAAATATCATACATGAGATGAGGAAAGCATTGAAGAATAAGCTACCAGATACACTTTTGGTTCATACAAGACGTCCATTGGCATGTCATTGTAGATGAGAATATTTCCCACGCGCTGGTCTGGGAGATCTACTTAATTCCAGTGCAGGTCCAAAATTGGTCGCCTTTGGTGATTGAACAGATGTGCCAGTTAGTTTGATCCTACAACCAACAAGAAAGAAAAAGATGGGCATTTGATTAAGGTTAGATCCTACTCGATCGGCTATAGATATCAATAAATATAATTGTTATCCCAAAGTGGGAACAAGCATACCCTGAGCGCGTCGGTGGTCAATGCTTCTCCACACTGGGCTAAGAATCGGCTGACATGTTCGTATGTGGAGACGTTGTCCTGCCCAGAGAACTTGAAAAATCTAGCACCTTGTACCTGTTCGGCAGGGGCACTCTCTCAAAGTATTCTGGGTATGGGTACCGGTACATATTGCTAGAGTCCTTCGGCTTGAGGCTGAACTGATTACACATAACGTCTGTGATCAAACCGGCCCAATGCTTGTTTTATTGCACTTGTGGTATTGGCTCGTATTGCTCGTGGTGGACAGGTCCTTGCTGATACTGCATTGGTGGTGTCTGAGGCCGGTAGTGCTGCTCGTAGTTGCCTCCTGGGAATTGATGCTAAAACTGGTTCATGGCAGGAGGTGGCCGAGAGCCAAATGGTGGTGTTTGCTAGGGGAGAGGTCGATTGCCGCCGGAGTTATCAGGCGGATCCGGCAAGTAGTTATCAATCGGTGCGTTATGCATGACGGATCGCCAATTGGTATTGGAAATGTCATCCACGTGCTCCTGAGTCATTATCGGGACACTGAGGCCCTGGTGTTGAGACTGCTGCTGAACTAGAACCTTGGGATGCAGCCGCGCAGCCGATGACTGTGCATTCGGCTGGATTGGGGCTCCCCCTGGAGGAGTCGGCTGCCCGAGTGGAGGGACTGGCAATCCGTGGGTTGGCAGCGTCGTGTAAGGCGGGAACTGGCCGTCAGAGAAATAAGTCGCCCCCCTCGGTAGGTGCTCGGCTATCTTTGAATCAACCACGGTGCTTATCATATTGTTCAAAGTGTTGACCAGTATGCCTGATTGGTTGACAAGCGCATTGTGGACAGCCGAGTCGATCCGGTCTTGAAGTGTGTGCAGCCCTGAATCGTCCTGCTCCTGCTTGATGTCCTCCATCTTCTTCTTCTTCCCTTTCTTGTCTTCGCTGGAGGGGGCATCAAAGTCTTCGGGGATCACAAACTTGTATTTCTGAATGATTGACCTAGATCTGGTCGGGGCGAAGGATTGCAAATATTGTGCTTGCAACCGCTCCACCATCTGCTGGTAGTCGGCCTAGTGTTCAGCGGACAGTTTGTCCATGGTCACTGGGATAATGTTGTCTTGGTCGAGATCAGCCGATGAGACGTTCTCCATTGTGATGGATCTGGAAGTTAGGGTCTCACCGGGCGTGCCAAAAGCATGTTGATGAGATTTTTTCCCACGCGCTGGCCTGGGAGATCTGCTTAACTTCAGTGCAGCTCCAAAATTGGTCGCCCTTGGTGATTGAACAGCCGTGCCAGTTGGTTTGATCCTGCAACCAACAAGAAACAAAAACATAGGCATTTGGTTAAGGTTAGATCCTACTCGATCGGGTATAAATATCAATAGATATAATTGTTATCCCAAAGTACATTTAGACCAAGTGTTTGAGATAGATCGGTAGTATACCGAGACAGTATAAACCACTTGTATCCAAAAGCACATTAGAATAATAATTATACACATTCATAACCTAGCCGATGTCGTTGATCTAATGTAAATCGGCTAGTACTCCGATATGTTTTATAAAAAGATATTAATCTGAACTAAATACACTAAACTAAGATCAATCGGTTATTAGTATAACCTAACAGATTGATACCAAGTTTAGGACATTTAAGTAGATTAAGATCTTAATATAAAAGACAGTTCTAATACATCTAGTAGTAATGATACATAAAGATGATTAAAATAGGTAAGACCGACTGAAACCCCGATACTATCTCTAATAGTAAACATTAAACCAAATAGATCTGTATAGCTCTAAGAGCGACTTAATAGATCAACTTGATGCAGCATTAAGTACAAAAAGAGATACGAGATCTATTTAAGCTAATGAGAACTCCTCGAGATGGTAGATATGCCATATAACCTAAATCAACCTCCAGATCTAGCTCTGTCGGTGCTATCTTCAAAGAAACATTAGTCGGTCGCGAGATAGATCTAGACATTGATCTAGATTATATGCCACATATGATAAATTAAGCAGTTCATAACATCAAAATTAGAGTGTCATGATGATGGAAGCACTAACCCCGATGATACAATCCACTTGTAACAAGACATTACCTTGTTCAGAGATCGAAGCTGATGCAACCCGAGAGCAAAGCAAGAACTCGTCGAGAAAAGTAAAAACATAAAGGTTGGCGATGCGCCGAAGTTGTATTGATGTGTGTATATCTTTTTACAAGGTCTCGGATCATTTTTATACCCGGATATACAATGAGTCCGTAACAGACACGATTCCTATTACAGAATAAATCTCAAATATCTCTAAACAAACCAACATTATCTATAAAGGAAACTATACAAAATATCCTAACTTAAAGATACAATTGCCATTGTAGAACCTTGTCCGTAGATGGCAACATCCTTGAAGCACTTTGGAAACCGAATTCAATAGTTATCTCTTAAACTTTCCTTCGGCATTAGCCCCTCCTTCGGTCTTCAATCGGAATTTGCTATCGGGTAGCCTGTTCTGACTCGGACTCAGCCGACTGGCTCCGTAGCTGATTCGGACTCAGCCGATGCAGTCTTTGTTTCCGCAGATCGTGTGTTTCCTCTAATTCCGCTTCAATCCTTGCTTCAAACTTAGGGATTCGCTTACCAAATTTGGTCGTTAATAGTCACCCTACTAGCATCTATATGGAAATACGTGCCATCTACCTGTCAAGCTGGAACACAGGGCGCACTGGGCCATCCGGACATGGAACATGGACTTAGGACAAGCCAGACGACACATACAGATTTTGCTGCCAGAACTGGAGGAATAGAGGGATAAGGCTTATCATAATGCCAGCATATACAAGGAAAGAACCAGAAGATGGCATGATAACTGGATCAAGGTGAACGAGTTTGAGGCAAGGGACAAAGTACTGCTATTCAACTCAAGGGTGAAACTATTCGAACATGGAAAACTATGGAGCAAATGGCTAGGGCTGTACACCATCGTCGACACTTTATTGCATGGAGCGGCCACGCTTCAGGACGACGAAGGTAACCTCTTTAAGGTAAAATGGTCACCGTTTAAAAGTTTTTCTAGAACCGATCAAAAATCCAAATCAGGAATTGGACATGGTGAATTTGGTCGTTTTCCATTTGTTTCCTGAAACTATCCTGAAGATTTCAGGGCTCGATCCTATCCAGCTCAAGCCCAATTATCTTCACTCTTGAGTTGGGCCCACCAGGTTCTGGTTGTGCCCCTTGTTTGCTAACCCATGGGTGGCGTCGTCACCTCCCAGCCTTTGGGTCTCAGATCGGCTGGAGACAGGAGTCGCATCGGCTGAAGAGTGACCGGCTGCAAGGCCAATCGGCTAAGGTTAAATCAGACAGGGGCAGCCGATAGCCAATTCCAGGTCCGGAAGAGATGAGACCGTTTCTGATGCAGCAGTTTGAAGATAAATAGAAGATTCGGTTGTTAATTGCGCGTTAAATGACATTGCGACTTATGGATAGAGTCCTGTAACGGCAATTGTATCTGTAATTTAGGGGTTTGTTTAAACTGTTAGTTGTAACACGGCATGGGTCTCGCTCGGGATAATGTTGTGTTTTAAATAGTAGTTTAGATAGAGTCCAGGGTTTGTACAGATAATTGTATCTTGGGTATAAATAGGACCCGAGACCCCCTGTAATTAGACATTCAACACAATCACAACCAATCAAACCTTCGGCGCATTGCCAACCTTATCTTCAGACGAGCACTTTGTTTGGCTACGGGCTGCATCGTTTCGATCCCCAGATCTAGGTAAATGCTTGTCATTAGTGGTATGATCTATTGTTTTTAGTGCTTTCATCGTAATGACACATTAGATTCAGGAGTTTATACTGTGCTATTTATCATATAGCGCATATAAATTAGATCAATGTTTGGATCTATCCTGCCATTGGCTAGTTCTGTCAAGAACTTGCAGCCAATAGGGCTAGATCTAAAGGTTAGCTAGTTGATATGCGGTATCCACCGTCTCGAGAGATATAAATCGGCTGCAACAGATCAAGTTTTTCTTTTTATACTTAATGCTGCATCGGGTTCGAACTATTAAGTCGTTTTTAGAACTATCAATGATACGTTCGGTTGAGATTTATATTGTTCGAAGACGGTGCGGAGTTTCAGCCGGCCTTATCTCGCCTTGATGTATTTCTTTTAATACATTTATTATTAGATTTTTGTTAGGACTACCTCTTATGTTAAGATCGCATTCTTGTCGGACGTTGTCAGCCGAAATCGGCCCACCATCAACAGCCGATGGCCGATTTTCAGGCTATGCATGTTTCAAGAATGATATATTTTTATAAGATTCATCGGAGTACTGGCCAATTTATTGTTAGCTTTCCAGTATCGGCTAGGTTATCAATTCATATATTTATTATTCTTTACTGTATTTGGGTTAGGCGGCTGATGCTGTCTCGGTATAGCCGATCCATTCCAGTCACTTGGCTTAAATGTAGTTCAGAATAGCATATATATGTTTATGGATTCCCTCAGCCGATCCAATGGGGATCTAACCTAACACTTAACGCATATTATCTTGTTTTTCTTGTTGATTAACAGATCAAATCAATCGACACGCCCGCACCGCACAAAAAAGAAAAGGACCCGCACCGGAGTTAAGCAGATCTCCCTGTGCCGCCGCGTGAGAGAAATTCTCGTCAACACGCTTCTTGGCACGCCCGGGGACTTTTTGTCGGCTCGACTCGGACGCATTGATTCAGCCGGCAAGATGGTCGACTCCAAGAGCCCCCAAGATCACGCAGACAACATCGTGCTCGTAAAGATGGAACGCTTATCTGAACAAACAAGCCGAGTATAAGAAGATGGTGGAAGAGCTCCAGACTAACTACTTGCAATCTTTCACCCAAACAAGATCCGGGGCCGTGCATCAGAAATATAAGTTCAGCCTGAAGGACACTAAGGCATCCTCCTCTGGTGATACAAAAGGCAAACAGAAGATGGAGGAGCCGACCCAGGTACAGGATGATTCGGCCGTATATTCTCTACAAGACCGGATTGACATGGCCGTTCATCACGCGTTGGTCAACCAAAGTAGCTTCCTGGTCAACACTCTCAATAACATGATAGCTACTGTGGTCGACGCAAAGATAGCCGACCAGCTGCAATGAGGGCCCACATACTTTACAGACGGCCAATTTCCTGGTTACAGGACGCTGGTCACGCAAAATCGGCCGATCCCACTGCTAGCGCAACAAGGGCCACCAAGAGGAGTCGGTCAGCCAAATCCAGGTGAATCAGCCATAAGGCCAGCAATTACTATACTGAACCAACAACAGCCGCTGCCCTAGGGTCAACTCGCTAACACGTTCAATGACAATCGGCAGTCAGAGCCTCGGCCACCTCCCGTTGATCATCACTACCAGTACCAAGGAGGCCGTCAAGATCATCATTACAGGCCTCAGACGCGATGCGTGATCAATTCGGTCTCAAGCCGAAAGACTCAGGGAACATGTATCGGTATCCCTATCCAGAGCACTTCGAGCGGATCCCGTTGCCTAACCGATATAAGATCCCATATTTTTCAAAGTTCTCAGGGCAAGACAACGTTTCAACCTACGAGCATGTTAGCCGGTTCTTGGCACAATGCGGTGAAGCATCAGCTACGGACGCCTTGAGAGTCTGATTGTTCCCTCTTTCCCTTTCAAGATCGACCTTTACTTGGTTCTCCTCATTGCCCTACAACTCAATTCAGAGTTGGGCCGATCTTGAAAAATAATTCCACAGCTATTTCTACTACGGCAACCACGAGATGAAGTTGTCGGACCTCACCAGCATCAGGCAAAAGCACAACGAATCGGTCCAAGAGTACATCCAAAGCTTTAGGGAGATGCGGAACCAATGTTACAGCCTGGTGCTATCGGACGCCCAGTTGGCCGATTTGGCTTTTCATGGTCTGATCGCGCCGGTCCGAGAGCGATTCTCTGCGCAGGACTTTAACAGGCTAGCCCACTTGGCACAGAAGGTAACGGCCCATGAGCAGCGATTCCAAGACACCAGGAAGGCCGTCAAAAATATAACTCAGGTTGTCGTCGAATCAGACTACGAGTCCGACGACGACGACGTAGAAGTGGTGGCAGCAGAATGGGCCAAGAACAAAAAGGACATCGTCTGCCAATGGCTGCTGAAAATGGCTAAGGAAGAAAGATACGATTTTGACATCACCAAGGCCGATAGGATTTTTGACTTGCTTGCTCAAGGAGAAGCAGATTTAGTTGCTGAAAATCACGTGATCCCGTCGGCCGAAGAGTTGAAGAAAAAGTGTAACATCCTGAAAATCGAAGGAGTAGAATTCGGAACGTGAAAATCGGAACTCGCAAAAACTTTTTGGAATCATTGCTTCTTATCGTGTTCTTCAATTTTATTTGCCGATTCAGTTGCGTAAGAATTTTTTTTCTGGAATTGCTTTGAAATGAAGTTGAATTAAACCCCTAAGCTTGAGACCCCTGCTGGGGAAATAATTTAAAAATAAATATATAGATATGAATTTTGAGAGGGGTAAACATATTAATTTTGGAGATTTACAAAAGATTCTTGAAAAGAATATGTTTTGGTTTAAACCCTAAGCGGTGGAAGAAAAATAGTAAACGGTTGGATTTGGAATAAAAATATTTTTGACAAGGAATATGAATTTAAAAATCCCAAATTATTGATTTTTAAAAGAGAGAAATAAAAATAGGAAAAATATATTTTGAAAAATAAAAAGTGGGGGAAAAAGTTTGGAAATATAATTTCAAGATTATTTTGGAAATATTGAAATTTGTTTTGAATTTTTAGAGTGGAAGGAAATGGAAATAGAAAATAGGATTTCAAAATTCGGGAAAATAGAGAAAGTACACTGTTCATGCGTATGCAGGTGTTCGACGACGTCCTCGCGCCTGTGCGCCGCGTCAACACGCGCGCCCGTGCCATGCCGCGTCGTACCGTCGCCCGCGTCACCGCGTCCTCGCACAACCGCCACGCCTGTGCACCGCATCAGCCACGCACCCGCGCCATGCCGTCGCCACGCCGCTGACGTCGCCGGGTTCGCCCGTACGCCAGCGCATGTGCTCGCCGTCGCCTCGCCGTACCACGGCGCGCGCCCGCGTCAATGCCGTCGCCTGTGGCCGCGTCAGTCCACGCCGCGCCGTACCACCGTGACATCCCGCTTGTGCTGTAACCATGCCCACCGTGCGTCGGCCTCACCCCTCCCCTACTCGCGCGTCACCCTAGCTCTACTACCATGGCCGCCGAGTTCGAGCTCGCGTGGTCAACTATATATAGCACTCCTCGGCGAAACTCACAACACAAAAATTGTGCCACACTGTCTCATCTAGCTCCTCACCAATTTTCCCCAAAATCCGTTCATCGTAGCGCTAGAATTTCGCAAGAGATCGGAGCACGGGTCGGAAGAACCCTAACTCGGCCGCCCGGTGCAAACCTCAAAATTCGTCGCCCTCAGTTGATTTCCTCTGGAATTGAAGGTACGTCCACGATCTACGTGCTCCAAGCTATATTTCCCCTAAGTCTCCCGAGCCAATTAGCCGCCGGAAATCGCCGACGACGAGCGCCGCCGAACCCTCTCGCTTTGGCCGCCGTGCGCACGTCGCCATGCCACCACCGCCCTTTCCGGCCAAGCCGACCCCCTAGCTAGCACCCCCGTGTTCCGTAGATCCTCTAGGACCCCTTGGTTCGGCCGCATTGTCACCGGAGTGCCGCCGCACCGTGCGCCTTCGCCGCCGAGCCCTCCGTTTTGGGCCGCCGCCCCGTCGTCGCTGCACCAATCCGCCGCCTCCCTAGCCCAACCGCGCCTCAAAACGGACTCCCGCGTCATGTAGATGGTGTAGGGTTAGCTAGATGCCGAGCTCCGATCCCCCTCGCCGTCGTTCGGCCATGCCGCGCCGTCGGCCTTGCCGGGGGAATGAAGAAGAAAGAAAAGGAAAGAAAGGGAAGAGAGAGCGAGAACGGCTCGCTGGCTCGTGGTTTGAGCCGAGCCGAGTGAAAGGAAGGGCGCAGGTTCGATCCCGGCTTAGGCAAAATTTTTGAAATTTTTTTTATTTTTCTAAGGAGATTAAAAATAAGAATGAGCTTATTAAAATCCTAGGAAAATATTTATACTCTTCTAAACTATTCTAAAACTTTATTTACAAAGATTTTGCACCTTTTAAAGGGATTTATTTATTTACTTTTAAATTTCTTTGCAAATAATTATGAAGTTATATTTGCTTAGACTTTGAACTTTTAATCTAATAAATTTCCAAAATATTTGTGTATCTTTGTGAGGCCCATTTATTCACTTAGTTTATATTCACAAATCTAGAATCTTTTCCAAGAATTTTAAACTATCTCATATAAATTCCAATCCACCTTTTTTTGCGACATATACGTTCGATATTTGATTTGCTTCATAAAATCCTCCGTAATTCGATTAGGGTCGTAGGGAAGTTGGTTTGGGAGAGTTCTTTATGATTTTTCATGCTTTTGCGTTCGTTCTTATCGGATTTTAATTGGAATATATTTTCTTTTCCTTTTCGCTCGTATGATTAGCGACCGAGGAGGCGAACGTTAACCCCGCAGAGACCCCACTCAAGAAGCGTACGAGCAAGGCAAGTCTTCACACCCTTTGAACATATTGATCCCAATTGCGAAATGATGTTATTTTACACTCTAAACATGCATGCTTTACCATGATACCTATACTTGTTGTGCCATTCCTTGCTATTGAGCACCCTTAGAATTACTCCTTGTAACTCACGATGTGATACAACTAACCGAAGCATAACTTCGGTAAACTGCTTAGCCATGCTATACTTAGATTTATGCATACTCATGACTTTATGAAAAAGCTTTGTGCTTGGGCAACTACCTTAGGGAAGGTAGTTGAGATTCGGCATGTGGAGACATGAGCGCCACATGGCCATGATGAACTAAGTTTGGTGGAAATTGAAAGTGCTATACAAATGTTTTAGACTGGGGCGGCCGGATGATTTGGGTGGATTCCGGAAAAGGCAAGTGCCGACCCTGGTCAATTAAGGACCGAGCCATGAGATAGCCGGGAAACGAGCCAGTACAACCGTACTTCTCGAATGGGTATAGACCTAGCCGACTAGGTAGCCGAGCGGAGGCGGTATCCTTGCATAGATGGTTCTCTATGATGTGGTTATGGGATGAGAATGAGGCTGCGGCCTTTGTTATAAATGGTGAAATTAAACTACTGTTAATTAAACTTAAAGATTGGAAATGTCTTCCCTTACCCCGGGTGCGCCTGAACTCCTCTCACTGCTAGAAAAGGACGGCTAGAGTGCATGAGGGCATAAGTTCATGGAGCGGGTACGCCAAAGTAAGGTTATCGAAAGGCTTTGCCGTGGCCGTCTCATGTGTTGAGACGTAGGCTCATTTGTTGGGCGTCGCGGAGTACGGGTAAAGTGTACATCCACGCAAGTGTGAATGAATCAATCTATTCGAATAGCCGTGCTCGCGGATATTGAGCATCGTGACAAGACTTTCGCTTGGCTAGACTTTGAACTAAAAATGCTGGGATGGGTTTGCACGATGATTTTATTCGCTGGCGGATCAACTTCTCGAGAATGCGAGAAGGGGTGGACTCCCCAGAAAATCATGACGAACCGGAGGCGGGAAGCCATCCTTGGAATCACGATGGATGGTAGACAGAACCGTCGCCGGGTTAATGAACTATGAAATTAAAACTTGCTTTGGCTAGACTATAGGCTTGTGAAAAGAATTGTGAAAACTGGCTTTACGCAAAGATAACCCTAGCCATGTTCTTTGAATAACCCTGTCATATGCATCAATTCTGTGTTGACTTGCTGAGTACGGTTGGTACTCACCCTTGCTATACGCACAAACCTCCAGCTGATGGAGTTGAAGAGTCGGAAGATCCATATGCTTACCACCAGGAGGACGAGGGAACTGATGGCGCATATTAGATTTTAGCTCCGGTCGTTGCCTGTGGCAATGGACAAGCCGCTGCCTCTTTCCGCTGCCTTATCTAAACTCTGTTTTTATATTGTATTCGGACCATAAGGTCCTGTGGGATGAACAATGCCTTCGGGCCTATTTATGTAATAATGGTATTGTAAGACTATTCGTGCATGCGCACTTGATTATCCAGAACTGCATTCGTGGGTACCAACTACTTGATCCAGGGAAATGGTACTATGAACACGAAAGATTCCCGATTCAAAATCGGGGGTCCACAAAAAGAAATATTGTAAGTGGCACAACTCCACATCCCACGCCACCAATGACTGCAAGGTCTTTAGACAGCAAATCCAGTCGGCAATTGAGGCTAGGAAGCGGAAGTTCGCCGATTCAAATCGGCCGATGAAGGCAGATGGCAATCCCTTCCCGGTCAACACAGTCCAAGCCGGCCCCAGGCAAGCTAATCGACAAAACAGAATGGCGCACGGCTTAGTCAATACATCGATCGGGGCCAAGGCAGAAGGCAACCAATTTGGATGTCACGCCGTGCCAATTAATATGGTGCGCTCAGTCATCAGATCGGCTGGCCGACGGCCGATCCATGAACATAGCCGATACCGTCATCAGTACTGGTCTCGGCAGGAAGAAAGTTACATGAAGCACCTCGTCGGCGCGAGCCAAACACCCAAAGCCGATGATATGAGGTAAATCACGACAATGCCGATCCGCATTGGCATTGTGATTTTTTCAGGTACTGCTGGGAATCCGGCATGAGACTGCCAATATTGGACGATTGCCCAGCATGCAACGATCACCGCGACGACAGGCACAGGAGCTTATCGCCTGCAAGTCCAACTCGGTTCGTCCCCAGAGCTGTTTAGCTAAACCAAAGGCGGCGGTCTGTCCATGATCGGCTCAGCCCGATCCTCCAGGACTTCTTCGTCGATGAAAACCGCGATTGGAACAACCGCGACGATGAAGCGGCCGATGATGAGCAATCGGCCAACCCCCAATGGTGCCTGTCCGATCTCTTCACAAAGACGCAGAAAAGAAGGGTTCAACGGCTTAAGCGTGAAGGGAGAGAAGACGAAGTGCAGCAAATGATCCACGAACAGCGCCGTCGACTGGGAAAAATCAAAAGGCGGTGGGTTCCCAAAAAGAAAGCTACCATAGCTGACGAAAAGCAGGATGAGGAAAGCCCAGCCGATCAAGTCAGGAGGGCAGCCAAAGGGAAAGGCAAAATTTCTGCATCGGTTAACATGGTATTTGTGCTGCCAGTCGAGTTCGGTGCTCCTGAAGCCGATGCATATGCCATTGAGGATGACCTGGCGAAACTAGCAATCTCACCAGACCAAGCTGTCTTCGACAAACCCGAGGGAACCGAGAGTCGGCACTTAAAGCCATTGTACGTTAAAGGATTCGTCAACGGCAAGCCGATTTCTAAAATGCTAGTTGATGGGGGAGCTGCAGTCAACCTCATGCCCTACGCGACGTTTAGAAAACTAGGCAAAGGAGCCGAAGACCTGATAAAAACCAACATGGTGCTCAAAGACTTTGGCGGCAACCCATCAGAAACCAAGGGCGTCCTCAACGTTGAACTGACCATCGGCAACAAGACCGTGCCCGCAACGTTTTTTGTCATCGATGGGAAGGGGTATTACAGCTTGCTGCTCGGAAGGGACTGGATACATGCTAACTGCTGCATCCCTTCTATAATGCATCAGAGCCTGATCCAATGGGACGACGACAAGATCAAAATCGTACCAGCCGACAGGTCAGTTAGTGTTGTCAATGCCGATTTGCCGCTTTGAGAAATCAAGGGCATCGATTGTTTATCCGGGAAAATCTGGCAAGCCAATTTTCTAAATATGTCCAATTCAACGATACAACCGATTGGAAATGATGAGCCGCAGCTGCTGCTTTGAACAAGACATGGTGGAGGGCTCGAGCGTTCTCGGCATGGACACCGCGGACGAAGACGATGGCAAGCTAGGGCAAGGTTTCGCGTCGGCCGACGAACTAGAAGAAATTGACATCGGCTCTGGTGATAAGCCGAGGCCGACGTACATTAGCAAAAATCTATCTCCTCATTGTAGATCCCAACTTATTGAATTGTTAAAAGAATATAAAGATTGTTTTTCTTGGGAGTATTTCGAGATGCCCGGTCTCAGCCGATCAATAGTGGTCCATCAGCTGCCGATTAAGGCAGGCTATCGGCCATTCAAACAGCCTCCCAGGAGATTTAAGGTCGATATGTACGATGCAATTAAAGCCGAAATTACTCGGTTATACGACGCGGGATTCATTCGGCCATGCCGATACGCTGAATGGGTCTCAAACATCGTCCTAGTGTTGAAGAAAAATGGCAAACATAGGGTGTGCATCGATTTCAGAGATCTAAACAAGGCAACCCCTAAAGACGAATACCCAATGCCGATAGCCGATCTTCTTGTCGATGCTGCTTCAGGCCATAAAATTATCAGTTTCATGGATGGCAATGCAGGGTATAACCAAATATTCCTGGCCGACGAGGACATCCACAAGACCGCTTTTCGATGTCCCGGTGAAATCGGCTTGTACTAATGGGTAGTGATGACGTTCGGCTTAAAGAATGTTGGGGCAACATATCAATGGGCCATGAATTACATCTTTCACGACATGATCGGCTCACTAGTAGAGATATACAATGACGACGTGGTTGTCAAGTCAAGGGAGATAGAAGGCCACATTGTCGATCTGAGACAAGTGTTAGAACGGACGAGGAAATACGGACTAAAGATGAAACCGCTTAAGTGCGCGTTCGGCGTATCGGCCGGGCAATTCCTGGGATTCCTCGTCCATGAAAGAGGAATTGAAGTTACACCAAGGAGCATAAATGCTATCAAGACAATTCAACCTCCGATGGACAAGAAACAACTCCAGTCATTGATCGGCAAGATAAACTTCATCAGACGGTTCATAGCCAATCTCTCAGAAAAGATGGAGCCGTTCACACCATTGCTTCGGCTAAAAGCCGATCAAGCATTCACATGGGGCAGAGCAGCAGCAGGCGTTAGACAACATAAAAGATTATCTAAGCTCCCCTCCAGTTCTAATGCCTCCACAAAAGGGAATACCGTTCAAGCTGTACCTATCAGCCGATGAAAAATCAATCGGCTCCGTCCTAATACAGGAGGTCAACGGTAAAGAAAAAGCCATCTTCTATCTCAGCCGACGGTTGCTAGACGCTGAGACGAGGTATTACCTGTGGAGAAGTTATTCCTATGCCTCTATTTTTCATGTACAAAGTTAAGGCACTATCTGCTGTCCAACGAGTGCACAGTAATCTGCAAAGCCGATGTAGTTAAGTATATGCTATCGGCTCCGGTGCTCAAAGGAAGAATTGGGAAGTGAATTTTGGCACTAACAGAATTCGATCTGAGGTATCAGGCACCAAGGGCAGTCAAAGGGCAAGCCATATCCGATTTCATCGTGGAGCACAGAAACGATTCAATCGGCTCAGTGGAAATTATGCCTTGGACTCTGACCTTTGATGGCTCGGTTTGCACCAACGGCTGTGGCATCAGCTTAGTCATTATTTCGCCTAGGGGGCAAGCTTCGAGTTTGCTTTTGCCATCAACCCCCACACTACAAACAACCAAGCCGAATACGAAGCCATCCTTAAAGGGTTACATCTACTCAAGGAAGTTGAGGCCGATGCCGTCGAAATAATGGGAGACTCGTTGTTGGTCATCAGCCAATTATCAGGAGAATATGAATGCAAAAACGACGCGTTGATGGTCTATTATCGGCAATGCCGAGAATTAATGGACGGTTTTCGGCTAGTTACTTTGAAACATATCCCCAGAGAGCAGAACACAGAGGCCAATGACTTGGCTCAGGGGGCATCAGGCTATCGGCCGATGCTGAAAGAAGTCGACATAGACGTTGCCGCCATTACAGTTGATGACTGGAGGTTCGAAGTTTACAACTATCTCAAAAACCCCTCTCAACCGGCCACAAGGAAGCTACGATACAAGGCATTGCGATACGTGTTGCTCGATGAAGATCTGTACTACCGGACGATTGACGGCGTGCTACTCAAGTGCTTGGGAGCCGATCAGGCTACAGTGGCCATCGGGGAAGTACACGAAGGCATCTGTGGCACACATCAATCGGCCCACAAAATGAAGTGGCTACTTCACCGAGCAGGGTATTTCTAGCCGACGATGCTGGAGGATTGTTTCAAGTATTACAAGGGCTGCCAGGATTGCCAGAAGTTTGGCGCCATACAACGAGCACCAACATCGGCTATGAACCCAATCATCAAGCCATGGTCGTTCAGAGGATGGGGCATTGATATGATCGGCCAGATCAATCCACCCTCAAGCAAAGGACACAAATTTATCCTGGTGGCGACGGATTACTTCACAAAGTGGGTGGAGGCGATTCCCCTCAGAAAAGTAGATTCTAAGGACGTAATCGAGTTTGTCAAAGAACACATCATCTACCGATTCGGCGTTCCCCAAACAATAACAACAGACCAGGGATCTATCTTTGTATCGGACGAATTTGTTCAGTTTGCCGATGACATGGGGATCAAGCTACTTAATTCCTCGCCGTACTACACACAGGCCAACGGGCAAGCCGAGGCCTCAAAAAAAAGTTTGATCAAGTTGATTAAAAGAAAGATCTCTGAGTATCCTAAACAATGGCACAACCGATTATCCGAGTCACTGTGGGCGTATCGGATGGCATGCCACGGGTCAATCCAAGTCCATCCGTACAAACTGGTCTATGGACATGAGGCAGTGCTGCCATGGGAAAGTGTCGTCGGCTCAAGGCGCATTCAGCTACAGGATCAACTCACGGCCGACGATTATTATCACCTGATGGTGGACGAATCGGAAGGTCTAGTTTTATCCAGGATGAGGGCCTTGGAAAAAGTCACAAAAGATAAAGAACGAGTAGCCAGACATTACAATAAAAAGGTGGTGCCTAAATCTTTTGAGGAAGGCGAGCTCGTTTGGAAACTTATACTGCCGATCGGATCTAGAGACAACAAGTTCGGCAAATGGTCACCAAATTGGGAAGGGCCTTTCAAGATCCACAAATGCGTCTCTAAAGGAGCTTACATGCTAAAAGGACTGGATGGAGATGTATTTGGAAGGGCTCTTAATGGAAAATACTTAAAGAAATATTACCAAAATATTACCCAAGCGTATGGATCAACTCATGATTCGGCTATGGTTACTCCAGTCGATTTACGACAGCCGATGTCTCACATTAACAAGGCATCGCCTTAAGGCATTTTTATGCAACATTTTTTGCTATGTTTTCTACGATCGGCTCATGATTGGTCGATAGGGACGGCAAGGATGCGTGACCGGCTCAAACTCAAAATTTTGTCGACACCGACGCTATCAACAAAACTTGGGGGGCATATACGTACACAAGCCGATCGCAAAATCGGGCCGATTGCAAATATCTAAAGAAATATTACACCAGTATTTGGGTCGATGCTTGAATCGTGTGACGTCGTCAATTTTTATTCATAATCGGCGTGAAGCCGATTTCGATTACATGTCTCCTAGATAGTCTCTGATGGCCGCCAGGGCCTGGTCGACGGCCTCTGGAGTTTCTCTCTCCAAAGCATCCAAGATCAAATACTCTAGCCTACTGACTCTTACATCGGTGGTGGTGATTAACAATTCATTGGCAAGTCGTGTTTCCCTTGCTACCAGCCTGTCGTGACGTGTGAGTGTTGAAGATGCCAAAGGAATAGCGGCCGGAACGCTACCGAGGTTTATTGGAGGTCTGGCTGCCGGATGACGAGCATCTTGTTTCCTAAAAAGCTGCAAGTTGATTCTCACTTGTTGGTATTGGCTAGCCGTCAGTTCATACGGGGTGTTCATGATCGCTAGAATCACTCGTAGGGGATGGAGCGGCTGCGAGAAGATTAACTCGTGAGCACTTAGGGACAAGAAATGGTGAGGATGGATGGGTTGGAAAATCACCTGGTTCACCGATGAGCTTGAGGATGCCATAAGAAGTCTTGTTGAAAACATGGAAACCTGAAATTTGTACACCTGGAGGGTGATGGATTTTCTTCTTCGGCTGTGATGTGTTCGGGAAGGCCTGAAGGGGTCTATTTATAGAAAGAAAAGATGCGGATTTGGATGTGAAAGATTGCTGCCGTTATGGAAGTCGAAGCCGACGCGGATGCTATCGAAGATGACCCGACAAAACTAACAATCTCGCCGGACCAGGCCATCTTCGACAAGCCCGAAGGGACCGAAAATCGGCATCTGAAACCGTTATACATTAAAGGATTCGTTAACGGCAAGCCGATTTCCAAAATGCTGGTCGTTGGGAGAGCAGCAGTCAACCGCATGCCTTACGCAACTTTCAAAAAACTTGGAAAAGGGGCCGAAGACCTGATAAAGACCAACATGGTACTCAAGGACTTCGGCGGCAACCCATCGGAGACCAAAGGCGTTCTCAACGTCGAACTGACTATCGGCAACAAAACTGTGCCCACAATGTTCTTTGTCATCGACGGGAAGGGGTCTTACAGCCTGCTGCTCGGAAGGGACTGGATCCATGCTAACTGCTGCATACCTTCTACAATGCACCAGAGTCTCATCCAGTGGGACGGCGACAAGAACGAGATCGTGCCAGCCGAAAGGTCAGTTAGTATCGTCAGTGCCGATTTGCCACTTTGGGAAATCGAAGGCATCGATTGTTTATCTGGGAAAATCTGGCAAGCCAATTTTCTAAATGTGTCCAATTCAACGATACGGCCCATCGGAAGCGACGAGCGCAGCCGTTCGCTTTGAACAAGACATGGTGGAGGGCTCTAGCGTTCTCGGCGTAGCCACCGCGGACGAAGATGATGGCAAGTTAGGACAAGGCTTCACGTCGGTCGACGAGTTAGAGGAAATCAACATCGGCTCTGGCGATAAGCCGAGGCCGACATACATTAGCAAAAATTTATCTCCTCATTGTAGATCCCAACTTATTGAATTACTAAAAGAAAATAAAGATTGTTTCGCTTGGGAATACTTCGAGATGCCCGGTCTTAGCCAATCGATAGTGGTCCATCAACTGCCGATCAAGCCAGGATATCGGCCATTCAAACAGCCCCCCAGGAGGTTCAAGGCCGATATGTACGACGCAATTAAAGCCGAAATCACTCGGCTATACGACGCAGGATTCATTCGGCCTTGCCGATATGCCAAATGGGTCTCTAATATCGTCCCGCAATTGAAGAAGAACGGCAAAATTCGGGTATGCATCGACATCAGAGACCTAAACAAGGCGACCCCAAAAGACGAATACCCAATGCTAATAGCCGATCTGCTTGTCGACGCTGCCTCAGGCCACAAAATCATCATTTTCATGGACGGCAACATGGGGTATAACCAGATATTCATGGCCGAAGAAGATATCCACAAGACAGCTTTTCGATGCCCTGGTGCGATCGGCCTCTATGAGTGGGTGGTGATTACATTCGGCTTAAAGAACGCTGGGGCAACATATCGAAGGGCAATGAATTACATCTTTCACGACATGATCGACGCACTAGTAGAGATATACATTGACGACGTCGTCGTTAAGTCAAGAGAGATAGAAAGCCATATTGCCGATCTGAGGCAAGTACTGGAGCGGACGAGAAAATATGGTCTGAAGATGAACCCGCATAAATGTGCGTTCGGCGTGTCGGCCGGGCAATTCTTAGGGTTCCTCGTCCATGAAAGAGGGATTGAAGTCACGCAAAGGAGCATCAATGCTATTAATACAATTCAACCCCCTAAGGATAAAAGACAGCTTCAGTCGTTAATCGAAAAGATAAACTTCATCAAACGGTTCATAGCTAACCTCTCAGAAAAAATGGAACCGTTCACACCATTGCTTTGGCTTAAGGCCGATCAGATATTCGCATGGGGGGTAGAGCAACAAAAAGCGTTAGATAACATAAAAGATTATCTAAGCTCCCCTCCAGTTCTAATACCCCCACAAAAGGGAATGCCATTCAAGCTGTACCTGTCCGCCGATGACAAGTCAATCGGCTCTGTCCTAATCCAAGAAGTCGACGGCAAAGAAAGGGCCATTTTCTATCTCAGCCGGCGGCTACTAGATGCAGAGACCAGGTATTCACCCATCAGAAAGTTATGTCTATGCCTCTATTTCTCATGTACAAAGTTAAGGCACTATCTGCTGTCCAATGAGTGCACAGTGACTTGCAAAGCCGATGTAGTCAAGTACATGCTGTCGGCTCCAGTGCTCAAAGGAAGGATTGGAAAGTGGATCTTCGCGCTAACAGAGTTCGATCTGAGGTATCAGGCTCCAAGAGGAGTAAAAGGACAGGCCATAGCCGATTTCATTGTGGAACATAGAAACGATTCGATTGGCTCCGTGGAAATTATGCCTTGGACTTTGACTTTCGATGGCTCGGTATGCACCAACGGCTGCGGCATCGGCTTAGTCCTTACCTCGCCCGGGGGGCAAGCTTCGAGTTCGATTTCGCCATCGACCCCCACGCTAAGAATAACCAGGCCGAGTATGAAGCCGTCCTCAAAGGGCTAACTCTGCTCAAAGAGGTGGAAGCTAACGCAGTCGAAATAATGGGAGACTCGTTGCTCATCATCAGCCAACTATCAGGAGAATATGAGTGCAAAAACGACGCACTGATGATCTATCATCGACAGTGCCGGGAGTTAATGGATGGTTTCTGGCTAGTCACTTTGAAGCATATCCCTAGGGAGCAGAATACGGAAGCCAATGATTTGGCTCAAGCTACTTAACTCTTCGCTGTATTACGCGCAAGCCAACGGACAGGCCGAAGCATCAAAGAAAAGCTTGATCAAGCTAATTAAAAGAAAGATCTCTGAGCATCCTAAGCAATGGCACACCCGATTGTCTCCTAGATAGTCTCTGATGGCCGCCAGGGCCTGGTCGACGGCCTCTGGAGTTTCTCTCTCCAAAGCATCCAAGATCAAATACTCTAGCCTACAGACTCTTACATCGGTGGTGGTGATTAACAGTTCATTGGCAAGTCGTGTTTGCCTTGCTACCAGCCCGTCGTGACGTGTGAGTGTTGAAGATGCCAAAGGAATAGTGGCCGGAACGCTACCGAGGTTTATTGGAGGTCTGGCCACCGGATGACGAGCATCTTGTTTCCTAAAGCGCTGCAAGTTGATTCTCACTTGTCGGTATTGGCTAGCTGTCAGTTCATACGGGGTGTTCATGATCGCTAGAATCACTCGTAAGGGATGGAGCGGCTGCGAGAAGATTAACTCGTGAGCACTTAGAGACAAGAAATGGTGAGGATGGATGGGTTGGAAAATCACCTGGTTCACCGATGAGCTTGAGGATGTCATAAGAAGTCTTGTTGAAAACTTGGAAACCTGAAATTTGTACATCTAGAGGGTGAGGGATTTTCTTCTTCGGCTGTGATGTGTTCGGGAAGGCCTGAAGGGGTCCATTTATAGAAAGAAAAGATGCTGATTTGGATGTGAAAGTTCGCTGCCGTTATGGATGTCGAAGAGGTCATCATTAAAAGCATTGGGAATCATTGAAGGGTTGGTGTCTACTCAAGACTGGATACCTATTGCTCAGGACTCACGGGTTCTTGAAATACAGATTCGGATAAGTTAGACTGTGAAGCCAAATCGGCAGTGCATTTAAATATTATCGGCCGATAACCAATGAGACTAATATTCGAATGATGCGGTATCGAAATCGGCAACGTAAAGTGATGCGGGTGGCTGGAACCGATTTCAACATAAGCAATTCAAGACACTGCGCATGGTCGAAAGCCAATCTTATCTAAAGCCGATCTTATATACAAGCATAGTGGCAGAAGATTGATAAATTATGTTACACGATTTGGAGCCGGTTACGAGCACGATTAAAATGATCGTCCAATCCCATCACAAAAGTATGACAAGTATGATACAGAAGGCATTAGCCAATTTCAGAATATCAGAACACTACACTCTCATTGTTTCAAAAAATCGGCTATGGCTGACAGCGCCTTCCGCCTGATCTGGTCTATCTCCTCGATGACTTTGATGTGGTCGACCTCGGACCCCGCCACTGGCCAGATGCCCTTCACCAGGTTGCGCAAATTCGCCACAGCCGCCTTGATGCCTTGGCGTTCAACTTCGATCTCGGCTGGCAAATCAGCCATGTACTCCTTATGAACATCGATCTCGTTCGTGACTTGAACGAGATCGGCCATCAGCTGGTCTTGGCGTGTGAGGAGCTGCTCGAGCTTGGTCGCCGGCTCAGTCTTCAAGCGGTCGAAGGCGGCCTTCCGGCTCATGACGGCGTCCTTGGCCGACTGGAGGGTGGCCGACCGCACTTGGTTCTCGCGAAGATCGGCTATCCGCTGCCGTGCCAGTTCGTACTTGAGCTGATGGGCTTCCATGAAGGTCGCCGGCACAATAGCGTCGGCTAGGGGTTCCGACAGCTGGCCTTGAATCTCCTCGAACCGCGTGCATATCGAGCCGCTATGAACCACCAGTGCGTCCAGCGAGGCCTCCAGCCGGTTGCCGATGTTGGCTAGGGTGGCCCTCAGGTCCTCAGCCGGCGTCACCGACGCCTCCTCGCCAATTTCGCCGGACACCTCGAACTCCGACAAGTCAAAGTCGAGGAGGTCGGCTATGTTCTGCAGCAGAGAAAAGAGGGACGATCAGAGGACATTGAGTTGACAGAAGCCGATCATCAGTTTTAGTTGGATTACCGTTGGCACCAAGGTCGGAGCAGTCGGCTCGGCTGGATCGCCGCCTACGGCCGTCGGTGCCTCCTTGTCGACGTCATTGCCGCCGCCTGCGGCAAGTGCAGCACGCTCGCTGGACGCCTGGGGGGAGCCGATGGAGATCGCAGGGGCTACAAAAGAGAGTTAGCGGACAAATTGGCTAATCACTACAGGTTAAATGGCAAGAGATGATTACCGATGGCGTGAGGCGTGAAGTGAAGGGTTACATAGAAGCTACACTAGCCGAAAACAAAACTTTTTCTACCGCGCAAACTAGGAACACTCGCAAGTAAGGGCCGATAGATCGTTACCGATTGGAGTATGCAACGGAAATAGCCAATCAGGGCTACCCGATCTGGAACTGTGCTGGCCGATGACAGCCGATACCCGCAAGCCGACAGTCGATTCCTGGGGACAGCCGATTCACCAATCAGCAAATTCGCCGAGTCGTCTGACCGCGTTCTCGTGCCTCGCTCCGATGCGCTCGACCACAGCCGATTCCACCATAGCCAATTCGTAGCCGATCAACAGCGTGCAACGTAGCAGCGCCTCTAACGGTATCCACACGTCCGGGAACAGAACACCGAACACCCGTGTGCTAGCACGCGATGCAAGGCTAGGGTTTGGCTTGAAAGTGGGGAGGGTTTCCGTGGAGATTGATCTCGGCGACTTCTGTTGCGGATTCGGTTCAATGCGATACTGCAACTCTCCACCCCTCGCCCCTTTATATAGAGTTGGCCGACTGGGACTAGTGGCCAATCAGGACTCTATTTTAAATCGGATCCTATCCGAATCTCATAGAGTTGGCCGCCCATACGTCGTAAGCCCATAGAACTCTATCCGATCGGATCCCTATCTGATCGAGCCATATTCGAGTCCAACTCGAATGCTTGTTCTTATCCCCTTAAGTGTGCGACCCTGTAGGTTCAGGTATACTCGGTATCGGCTATAGTCTAACTTAGCCGATCGTCGGCTCAAGTCCAACTCAGCCGACCTGTAAACAGCGGCGCCTAGCAGCACATATTGACACCATAGTATGCAAGAATATAATATCGGCTCTGAACCTGTAATGTGTACACAAATCTCTTTGCCTCACGATACCAATTAAGCTATAGGCAATATGTGTGCCATCCCTTCAATAGCTTAACCATTCACTCGAACCATATTGGATTATCTGTCTGTTGATTGACTCCTCAATCAACTTAGCATGGCCATGCATTTCCATAATCCATTACCTCGAGGGGCCCAGAGATATCTCTCCAAAGGAGGGGCAAATTCCATCTTGATCACTCACATCCGACTCCATGTTTCATAGCAAACCCGAAAACTACCTTTATAACTACCCCATTACGGAATAGCGTTTGGTAGTCCCAAAGTAGGCTACTACACATGTTGGAATCCATGGTGATCTCAGGTCTAAGGACTTTGTACCAACACTACCTGAGACCAACTGATGGCACATTAATTCCTGTAGTGTCTCATGGTGGGTCTATCCAACAATGTGTTCTCTAACACATATGTCCATGTTTACTGATTTGGTATCTCCATACCCATGATCTATGAGACATGATCATCAATCAATAAACATGCCGATCTTAGAATCATCTTAGTTCCAATAATATGATATATGATTAGGGATCATTTAGAAATAGATTCATACATATAGAGTTTCATAAATAAGTCATGTACTTATTGATCAATACAAGACAAGATGTCTATTTCATGGAACTGAATAACACTTTATTCATAAATACATAAACATTGACGTGATATCCAACATCTCCATGTTGCCTCTAGGGCATATCACTAACATGAAGTGCGGTCGGCCAATTTCTTGACCTAAAAAGAGTGGTTCGATCAGATGCAACTGACCATCGCGAAGCCAAAATCTGGTAAGGTGAAGGCTTACTGGCCGATGTTTTGCTGGGGGACTTGGGATCGACGGGGCGTCGGCTGGAGAATTGACCGAATCAGGACTCGAGACCCCGGGTTCGACCGCCGCTCCAACAGCCGCTGGCATCTCCTCGCTGGCGACGGTGTCAAGGAACTGCGCAACGGCCGGATCCAAGGGGGGAGGCTATCGGCTGGTGCTGCTGGTTTCTTCTCTTTCAGCCTCTTGGGGGCAGGTGCGGCCGACGCCCGTGGAGGTGGTGCAGCCCTTTTCTTCTGGGCGATCGGCTAGCACACCTACCCTCGTAGCAACGAAGCCAGCTTCGTCGCCTCCCAGCCGATGGCCGACGGAGCGAGGCCGCCCCCACCCAGAACACCTAAACGGTATTCGATGGGGCGCCCGGAGTCGCTCACCGTTGGCCGCTCCGTTTCCGTCTCCTGCAAACCAAAGGGCAAATGTTAATCAGCTATATCAGCCGATGATAAGAAGGAAAAATTAGTTGGGACTTAGAGCTTACCGAGGGGATCTCCTTGGGCAGGAGAAGGTCGACGTAATGAGATGACCGCTGATGGAAGATGTGGCGCTTGATTTCAGTCCACCACCAGTCGTAAGCTGCGCTCTTCTTCAACGACAGTGTCATCACACCGACGTCGCCGAGGGGAGGGCCGGCTATATTCAGCAGCCGATCCATTATCAGGTCCTGGCTTACCACTCCCCTCGTCTCAATCTTATCGGCATAGAAGAAGCCAATAGGCTGCTGCCCAAGACCGAACTGCCTCGCCGCCGACACCGGGTAATAGAATTCGTAGCTCTAGGCCCTGGTGGATCCCAGTCGGCAAGATGCAAAGGCGAAGCAGAATCGGATCGGCTGGAGACAGGAGTCGCACCGGCTGAAGAGTGGCCGGCTGCAAGGCCAATTGGCTAAGGTTAAATCGGACAGGGGCAGCCGATAGCCAATTCCAGGCCCGGAAGAGATGAGACCTTTTCCGATGCAGCAGTTTGAAGATAAATAGAAGATTTGGTTGTTAATTGCACGTTAAACGATATTGCCACTTATGGATAGAGTCCTGTAATGACAATTGTATCTATAATGTAGAGGTTTGTTTAAACTGTTAGTTGTAACACGTCATGGGTCTCGCTCAGGATAATGTTGTGTTTTGTAGTTTAGATAGAGTCCAGGGTTTGTACAGATAATTGTATCTTGGGTATAAATAGGACCCGAGACCCCCTGTAATTAGACATTCAACACAATCACAACCAATCAAACCTTCGGCGCATCGCCAACCTTTTCTTCAGACGAGCACTTTGTTTGGCTACGGGCTGCATCGTTTCGATCCCCAGATCTAGGTAAATGCTTGTCATTAGTGGTATGATCTATTGTTTCTAGTGCTTCCATCGTAATGACACATTAGATTCAGGAGTTTATACTGCGCTAATTATCATATAGCGCATATAAATTAGATCAATGTTTGGATCTATCCTGCCATTGGTTAGTTCTGTCAAGAACTTGCAGCCAACAGGGCTAGATCTAAAGGTTGGTTGGTTTATATGCGGTATCCACTGTCTCGAGAGATATAAATCGGCTGCAACATATCAGGTTTTTGTTTTTATACTTAATGCTGCATCGGGTTTGAACTATTAAGTCATTTTTAGAACTATCAATGATATGTTCGATTGAGATTTATATTGTTCGAGACAAGCTGCCGGGTTTCAGCCGGCCTTATCTGCCTTGATGTATTTCTTTTAATATATTTATTATTAGATTTATGTTAGGACTGCCTCTTATGTTAAGATCGCATTCTTGTCAGACGTTGTCACCCGAAATCGGCCCACCATCAACAGCCGATGGCCGATTTCCAGGCTATGCATGCTTCAAGAATGATATCTTTTTATAAGATTCATCGGAGTACTAGCCGATTTATTGTTAGCTTTCCAGTATCGGCTAGGTTATCGATTCATATTTATTATTCTTTACTGTATTTGGGTTAGGCGGCTGATGCTATCTCGGTATAGCCGATCCATTCCAGTCACTTGGCTTAAATGTAGTTCAGAATAACATATATATGTTTATGGATTCCCTCAGCCGATCCAGTGGGGATCTAACCTAACACTTAACGCATATTCTCTTGTTTTCTTGTTGATTAGTGGATCAAATCAACTGGCACGCCCTGCACCACACAGGCAGCCGAGAAGGACCTGCACTGGAGTTAAGAAGATCTCCCAGGCCAGCGCGTGAGAGAAATTTCTCGTCCACAGTTGGCGACTCCATATCACCGCAAGGCGTTTAGGTGTCCTGATCGTGATTGTCTTCTTGCCAAAAAAGTTGCCAACAAGGGTGTTATTGACGGTCGTTAAGTATAACTTTAACCGTAAACTCCTGCATAAAACAATACAAAATAAAATATCAAACTTAGTGGTAGGGGTTTATCACTAACAATTTCCACAAGGTTTGGTAACCATGTGACAAAATGTACCTTCGACGAATCACGTCAGAACACAAGGATTGGAGGCCCACATGTCAGCACAAACCGACCTAATTTGGGGCTAATCAACTATACACTGTGTTACGGGATCACATGGAAGCCATTGGAGAAAGGCAGTGGAGAGAGGTGGTGCCCAGGGGTTGGCCGAACCAATCCTGGCTCCCCTCATCTTCACCTTCTACGTGGCACTATAACAGCCCTCCCTAATGACGGTTACAAGTGCACTGACCTTCCAAACCACCATACAACCATCATTAGGATTCTATACAAGAAGGAGCTCAATTTATTCTCAAATGCACAACAAAGTGGAGTATAACTCACTTTCATACTTTAGGCATCACTTTAGTAGTGTGCAGAAAATAGATAGAGAGTGAGGGAAAGGTCCGGAGTAGTGCTAGAGTTGTCGGCACTCTCTCGTCTCTTGTACACGGTGAATGCGTTTTTAATAAAGTTAGTGTTTCAGATTCTCTTTTGGCATTTAGTTTCCTAGCTTAAGTAAGATATACTCTCATGGTTGCAGATTCGTCGCTTAGTATTTATATTGAGTGCTCTGGTACTAGGACTTTAGATGAATAAGGAAGTTCCTAAAGTAGTAATCAATAGCATAGAGGTGGTGTCTCGGTTAGTGGTTATCCTCGTTTGTTGTGTCCTCCACAAAAAGTGAGGTAGGCGGCAGGTGGAGACAGCCTTGTCCGTCCTTTGTATCCCTCTACTTTTGGATATATCATAGAGCTATAGGCCGGACTCAGCTTGGCAGTCCAACGGTGAGCCAATGCCCGAAACAATCGATAGGGTTTTACCTTTAACTTAAGTCTAGTTAATTAATTCATAGGAATTCTCTCTAGCCTAAGCCTACCATTAGTTGTTGTTCTTGGATTGAATTCTGTTCCTAGATATACACATATGTTCCTTGTGATTCGATACCCTTGGATTACTTTAAGGTGAAGTGATACAACGTTATCCGTGCGCTTGCGGATTTATCTATGACCATAACAAATACTAACATATATCCAGAAAAGTGGTGTCCTCATCAGGCCATCTCCTGAGCATATAGATTCAGTGCCATACCCACAAGGATTTGAGGTGCCTAACTTTACAAAATTCATAGGTGAGAACAATAGAACTACAATTGAGGATATTGTCCAATCTATTGATCAATGTGGTGAGGCCGATAGCGACGATATGTTAAAGTTGAAATTATTTTCATTTTCTTTGTCGGGTTTTGAATCTATTTGGTTTTTTTACTTGCTCCTAATTCAATTTCTACATGGTCACAAACCGAGCATGAGTTTCATGACTTTTTTAAAGATGCGAGCTTGAGAGAGCAAAGACTTACTGATTATTCATCGGTCACTTGTAAAACTATTTTGGTTACACCTATGGCTAAGATCGAAATTATTCGAGTTCTCTCTACCTATTGCTCCTATAGACTTTGACAACAAGACACTGTTGATTTGGCCAAGTTAAGCCGAGTCCACAAGAAGGAAGAGTGTTATTATTGGGGATCCTTGGCCCGAAGTGATTAGGTTCAATAATAACAAGGTTGAAGATCATAACGCTAAAAGGGATGAATCATCTAGTCCTAAAAAGACTCAAAAGTCAAAGCTCATGTTTGAGATGGTTATGGCTATATACGAGAACGGATTGGCCGATCAAAGACTTGATAGTCGGCACAGTGATACAAAAAGACAAAGATCACCTCCTAGGAAGAGATTTATTCAAATTCCAAACTGTTGACGAGAAATTTCTCTCACGCGCTGGCCTAAGAGATCTGCTTAGCTCCAGTGCAGGTCCTTCTCGGCTACCTGTGCTGTATAGGGCGTGCCAATTGGTTTCATCTGTTAACCAACAAGAAAATAAAAATATATGCGTTAAGGGTTAAGTTAGATCCTACTGGATCGGCTGTGAGAGTCAATTTACATATATATGCTATCCCGAAATGCATTTAAACTAAGTGACTAGAATAGATTGGCTGCACCAAGACAGTATTAACCACTTAATCCAAATATACAATGAGATAATAAATATATGTTTTAACAACCTAGCCGATACCGTAAGTCTAACTATGAATCGGCTAGTACTCCGATATGTCTTATGAAAAGATATTGATCTAAGCTAAATGTGCTAAACTTAGATCAATCGGCTGTCGGCTGTAGCTAACAAACTAATTCTGGCTTAGAGCATTTAACTAGAGCAAGATCTTAATATAAGAGGTGGCTTTAATAAACTTGATAGTAAATATGTCAAAAGAATATTAAAACAGATAAGGCCGGCTGAAACCCCGGTATTGTTTCTAAACATATACATCTAGCCGAATAGATCATAAAGGTTCTAAAAACGACATAATACATCAGATTGATGCAGCATTAAGTATAAAAAGCACAATGAGATCTACTATAGCTGATGTAAATCCCTCAAGACGGTGGATATCGCATATAATCTAGGCCAACCCTTAGATCTAACTCTATCGACTGCTAATTCTTGACAGAAACAAGCTGATGTCGAGACAGATCTAAACATTGTTGTAGATTATATGTGATATATGATAACTAGCACAACATAAATCATCGAATTTAGAGTATCATAGCGATGGAAGCACTAAATTCAATGAGATACACCACTAATGACAAACATTTACCTTAAATCGGGGATCGAAACGATGCAGCCCGAAGCCAGATCAATTGTTCGTCTGAAGAAAAAGGAGGTGATGCACCGAAAGTTTTATTGATTGTGTGTTAATTATGATTTACAAGGATCTCATGTCCTTTTTATACCCAAGAATAACATTACCCGTGCGAACCACGGTCTCTATCTAATCTACTATTTAAAATACGACAATATCCCGGGATATGGTCCTATGCCGCATTACAATAGAAAATCTAAACAAAATTCCTAATTTACAGATACAATTGCCGTTACAGGACCCTATCCGTGGATGACAATATCTTTTAACGCACAATTTGAGAACCGAATCTTCTATTTATCTTTAAGCACTTTCATCGAAACGGTTTTATCCTCTCCTCGACTCAAGATCGGCTATCGGCTATCCTTGTCCGATCCAACCTCGCCGATTGACCTCGTAGCGATTGCATCGCAGCCGACTTGACTTCTATTCTTCCAATCCGATTCCGTTTCTATCTTGGCAGGGACTTCGGGATTTGGTTACCAAATTTAGCCGTTAACACATTCCCCTCAAGTCCATGATAAGATAATATCGTGGATTTGCCGCTTTTCCAAATTCCCGCTCTTTTCGACCTAAACCGTTTCGGCTGCCAAAAATATTCTTTAAATACCGCCTTCGCGGCCACCGCACGTGTCACATTACCACAAACCAACAGCCACCTCAGCAATTCCTTGAGTTCTCCGGCGACCTCCTCAGCGACCTCGGCGAACCCTAAGAGGCGGCAATCACCAACAATGGCTTCCTCAAGCGCCCACTCTGAAGCCACCCAATCGGAATACCAGAGGTATGTCGCATCGGCTATCACCCTTTACTTCTCGCAATTTGGCTTTCACCTTTTGTAATCTCATTTTTTCATCCTTTAAACCACATCATCTTGGCCACCAAATTGCAATCCCAGACCTCACCAGTTGTTAGTGATATGCCCTAGAGGAAACATGGAGATGTTGGATATCATGGTCAATGTTTATGTATAAATGAATAAAGTGTTATTCAGTTCCATGAAATAGACATCTTGTATTGATCAATAAGTACGTGACTTATTTATGAGACTCTTTATGCATGAATCTATTTCTAAATGATCCCTGATCACATGTCATATTATTGGAACAAATATGACTCTAAGATCGGCATGTTTATTGATTGATGATCATGTCTCGTAGATCATGGGTATGGAGATACCAAATCAATAAACATGGACACATGTGTTAGAGAACACATTGTTAGATAGACCCACCATGGGACACTACAGGAATTAATGTGCCATTAGTTGGTCTCAAGTAGTGTTGGTACAAAGTCCTTAGATTCAATTCTATGAGATTTGGATGGGATCCGATTGAAAATAGAGTCCTCATCGGCCACTAGTCCCAGTCGGCCAACTCTATATAAAGGGGAGAGGGTGGAGAGTTGCGGTGTCGAATTGCATTACGCCGAGATCAATCTCCACGAAAACCCTCCCCACTTTCGAGCCAAACCCTAGCCTTGCATCTCGTGCTAGCACACGGGTGTTCGGCGTTCTGTCCCTGGACGTGTGGATACCGGTAGAGGCGCTGCTATGTTGCGGCACTGTTGATCGGCTACGAATCGGCTGCAATCGAAGCGAGGTGACTACGGCAGATCGGCGACGCAAGCGCGGCTGCGGCAGATCGATCGGCTTTGGTGGAAGCGGCTGAGGTCGAGCGCATCGGAGCGAGGTGCGAGAACATGGTCCGACGACTCGGATCGGCTGTGGCATCGGCGAATTGACTGATTGGTGAATCAGCTGTCCCCGGGAATCGACCGTCATCAGCCAGTACTGTACCAGATCGGATAGCCCTGATTGGCTAGTCCGCTACACTCTACTCCAATCGGTAACGATCTATCGGCCCTTACTTGCAAGTGTTCCTGGTTTGCGCGGTAAAAAAGTTTTGTTTTCAGCTAGTGTAGCCTCCGTGTAACCCTTCACCAGTCCCAATCAGTTTTTATTAGGGCCGATTGGCAACATAGACCCTAGCAAGCTCATCAATGCTGAAATGAACCGAGTCCCCTTCAGATTTTCTACTCCCAACTTAGCTCACTGGTCTAGTGCCTTCAAATCTTGGCCCTCAACGGACAAAACTTGGCCAGCTTGGTACTCATGGATGTCGACTAGGCTACAGACCCACTGGACTGAGATAGGGATAAATCAATGCCTAACCCTGACCATAGTCGATGTCTCAAAGGATGAACCCCTCTTATCGGCTGCCAACTACTTCTGGTCAGACACGCTAAATGTGTTCCTTTTTAGGCAAGGGCCAATGACAAAAACCCTCATGGGTATAGTGATGATCACAGGGTTGGATATAACCATCAATAGTTGACCCAATCGGCCTCAATATCAAGTGTTCTCACAATTTCAACACCAAAAGCATAGGGGGTTGGAGCGGATTTATCTCCATGAATATGAAAGATGGCCCAATTTCTGAGAGAGAACACACCGCTTTTCTGCTAATGTGGCTAGAGAAGTATGTCTTCTGCGGGTCGAGCTGTGGGCCGACTAGCAACTGGCAGCATGTAGCCGAAGCCCTAGTAAGCAAAAAACAAGTTCCTTTGTGGAATATTTGCTCGGCTACTTATACCAAATGCTAAGTAGTGCATCGGCTCGGTGTTAACACTGAAATTTGGTAATTGGGTTCCTAAGTTTGAAAAGGCAAAGTGGAATCGGATCGGCTGAAGATAGGAATCGTATCGGCTAAAAGACTGATCGGCTGCAGGGCTAATCGGCTGAGGATGGATCGAATAGGAGCAGCCGACAGCCGATTCTGAGTTTGGAAGAAATGAAACCGTGTTTAGTGGAGAAACTTGAAGATAAATAGAAGATTCGGTTGCTAATTGCGCGTTTAAAGATATTGCCACTTATGGATAGAGTCCTGTAACGACAATTGTATCTATAATCTAGAGATTTGTTAAATTGTTAGTTGTAACACGTTATGGGTCCCGCTAGGGATGATATGATGTTTAAACAATAGTTTAGATAGAGTCCAAGGTTGTTGCAGATGTTTGTATTTTGGGTATAAATAGGACCCGAGACCCTTTGTATCAGAACAATTCAATCAATCTAATCTTCGGCGCACCGCCACCTTTTTCCTTTTAGACGAACACCCTGTTTGGCTTTGGGCTCCATCGTCTCGATCCCCAAACTCAGGTAAATGTTTGTCATTAGTGGTAAGATTATCTGTTTCTAATGCTTCCATCGCAATGATACATTAGAAATTAATGGTTTCACTGCGTCATATATCATATAGTGCGTATGAATTAGGTCAATGTTTAGATCTATCTTTTAGATGGCCTATCTCATCAAGAATATATGGTCAATAGGGCTAGGTCTAAGGGTTGGTTGGTTCGTACGTAGTATCTACCATCTCACGGAGTGTAAGTCGGTAGTAATAGATTGGATGTTTCTTTTGATACTTAATGTTGCATCAAGTTCGAACTATTAAGTCATCTTTAGAACCATCAGTGATCTGTTCTTCTGGGATTTACATTATCTAGAGATAGCGTCGGGGTTTCAGCCGACCTTATTCACCCTAATGTGTTTCTTTTAACGTGATTGTTATTAGATTTGTATTAGGACTATCTTTTATGTCGAGATCGTGTTCTTAGTGGGTGTTGCTTATACGTTTGATCTAGGAATATTATCTCCACATGAGATTTGTTGGAGTACCAGCCGATTCGATGTTAGTTTCCCAACATCAGCTAGGCTATTCATCTGTATATTTATTATTCTTCGTTATGTTTGGATCGGGCGGCTGATGACTGTCTCGGCGTGTCCGATACATTCTAGTCATTTGGTTTAAATATGGTTTAGAATAGTATATATACATCCATGGATTTTCTTAGCTGATCCCGTGGGGGATCTAACCTAACGCTTAACGAACACTACCTTGTTTTTCTTGTTGATTAGCAGATCAAATCAACTGGCACGCTCTACACGCTGTAGGCAGCCGAGAAGGACCTGCACTGGAGTCAAGCAGATCTCCCAGGCCAGCGCGTGAGAGAGATTTCTCGTCAACACGCTTCTTGGCACGCCCAGTGGGACTGTCTTTGTCGGCTCGACTCGGACGAATAGACTCTACCGGCAAGATGGTCGATTCCAAGATCTCTGGCATCACACACGGCAATGTCGTACCTGTAAAGATGGAACAACTATCGGCTGAACAACAAGCCGAGTACAAGAAAATGGTGGAGGAACTCCAGAATAATTACCTTCAATCCTTCACCCAAACGAGGTCTGGTACTGTGCACCAAAAGTACAAGTTCAGCCTCAATGATACCAAGGCATCCTCATCAAACGATGCGAAAGGCAAGTAGAAAGTGGAAGAGCCAACTCAAGTGCAAGATGATCCAGCCATATACTCTTTACAAGATCGGATCGACTCGACTGTTCATCACGCGCTGGTCAACCAGAGCAGCATCCTGGTCAATACCCTCAATAATATGATCTCTCACGTGGTTGATGCCAAGGTAGCCGAGCAGCTGCAACGGGGCCCTACGTATTTTACGGATGGCCAGTTTCCTCGTTACAGGACACTAGTCACCCAGGATCGGCCGCTTCCACTGATAGCGCAACCAAACCCGCCAGGAGGGGTCGGCCACATGAGTCCAGGCGAGAAGGCTGTAAGACCAGCGGTCACTATTCTAAACCGACAACAACCGTTGCCTCAAGGTCAACTCGACAACGTGTTCCATAATAATCGGTAGCCAGAGCCGATTGATCCTAGCAGGCGGCAGAATGTCGGGGGCCGACAGTTGTTCCCAGACCCACCAACGCCGCAACAGGAGCCTCGGCTGCCGCCCGCTGATCATCGCTACCAATACCAAGGGGGCCGTCAGGATCACTACAGACCTCAGACACCGCCACAGCTGTATCGGCAAGCACCCGTGCCGTATGACCCATACGAGCCGATACATGCAGGATAACCGAGCCCGGCCGAGCTAATCGCACGTCATGTGGGATCAATTCGGCCTCAAACCAAAAGATTCGTGGAATATGTATCGGTACCCCTATCCGGAACATTTCGAAAGGGTCCCGCTCCCCAACCGATACAAGATTCCAGACTTCTCCAAATTCTCAGGACAAGACAACGTCTCTACCTATGAACATGTCAGCCGATTCTTGGCACAATGCGGTGAAGAATCGGCTACGGACCCCTTGAGAGTTCGGTTATTCCCCCTTTCCCTTTCGGGATCGGCCTTCACTGGTTCTCCTTGCTGCCTTACAACTCAATCCGAGTTGGGCCGATCTTGAGAAATAGTTTCACAGCTATTTTTATTCCAGCAACCATGAAATGAAGTTGTCGGACCTCACCAGCGTCAGGCAGAAACACAATGAATCGGTCCAGGACTACATTCAACGCTTCAGAGAAATGAGAAACCAATGTTATAGCCTGGTGCTATCAGACGCTCAGCTGGCCGATTTAGCCTTCCATGGTTTGATCGCGCCGATCAGGGAACGATTCTCTGCGCAGGACTTCGATAGTCTAGCCCACCTAGCGCAGAAGGTGATGGCCCATGAACAGCATTTCCAAGAAACCAGGAAGGCCGTGAAAAGCATAACCCAGGTCATCGTCGATTCAGATTACGGGTCCGACGACGATGAAACAGAAGTGGCGGCAGCCGAATGGGCCAAGAACAAGAAGGCCATCGTCTGCCAATGGCTACTGAAGACGGCTAAAGAAGAAAAATACAATTTTGATATCACTAAAGCCGATAAGATCTTTGATTTACTGCTCAAGGAAAAACAGATTCAGTTCCCCAAAAATCATGTGATCCCGTCGGCCGAAGAATTGAAAAAGAAGAAGTACTGCAAATGGCATAACTCCACGTCTCACGCCACGAACGATTGCAAAGTTTTCAGGCAGCAAATCCAGTCGGCCATCGAGGCCGGGAAGTTAAAGTTCGTCGACTCAAATCGGTCCATGAAAGTAGACGGCAATCCGTTCCCGGTCAACACAGTCCATATCGGCCCCGGGCGAGCTGATCGACAGGACAGAATGGCGCACGCTTAGCCAATACGTTGATCGAGGCTAGGGCGGAAGATGACCAGACTGGATACCACACCTCACAAATTAATATGGTGCGCCCAGTCATCAAATCGGCTGGCCAATAGCCGATCCATGAGCGAAGCCGACACCGTCATCAATACCGGTCTCGGCGTGAAGAAATTCACGACGAAGCACCTCGCCGGCACGAGCCAAGTGTTCAGAGCCGACGGTACATGGCAAACCGTGACGATGCCGATCCACATTGGCATTGCGGCTTCATCAGGCATTGCTGGGAATCCGGCATGAGGCAACCAACATTGGAAGATTGCCCAGCATGTAACGATCACCATAACAATGACGAACGTGGGAGTTCATCATCTGCAAGCCCAGTCCGGCTCATCCCCAGAGCCGTCCATCTAAACCAAAGACGGCGATCTGTCCACGATCGGCTCGGTCCGATCCATCAGGACTTCTTCATCGACGAAAACCGAGATGGAGACAACCGCGGTGACGAAGAGGCCGACGATGAGGAATCGGCCAACCCCCAATGGTGCCCGTCCGATCTCTTTACGAAGACCCAGAAGAGAAGAATCCAACGGCTCAAGCATGAGGGAAGAGAAGACGAGGTGCGACAAATGATCTATGAGCAACGCCGTCGGCTGGGCAAAATCAAGAGACGGTGGGTACCCAAGCAGGAGAACCCTATGGCCAATGAAGGGCAAGCCAAGGAAAGCCCAGCCAACCAAGCTAGAAGGGCAGCCAAAGGGAAGGGTAAAGCTACCGCATCAGTCAACATGGTCTTCGTGTTGCCGGCTGAGTTCGGTGCCCCCGAAGCCGACACGGATGCTATCGAAGATGACCCGACAAAACTAACAATCTCGCCCGACCAGGCCATCTTCGACAAGCCTGAAGGGACCGAAAATCGGCATCTGAAATCGTTATACGTTAAAGGATTCATTAACGGCAAGCCGATTTCCAAAATGCTGGTCGATGGGGGAGCAGCAGTCAACCTCATGTCTTACGCAACTTTCAAAAAACTTGGAAAAGGGGCCGAAGACCTGATAAAGACCAACATGGTACTCAAGGACTTCAGCGGCAATCCATCGGAGACCAAAGGCGTTCTCAACGTCGAACTGACTATCGGCAACAAAACTGTGCCCACAACGTTCTTTGTCATCGACGGGAAGGGGTCTTACAGCCTGCTGCTCGGAAGGGACTGGATCCACTCTAACTATTGCATCCCTTCTACAATGCATCAGAGTCTCATCCAGTGGGACGGCGACAAGATCGAGATCGTGCCAGCCGACAGGTCAGTTAGTGTCGTCAGTGCCGATTTGCCACTTTGGGAAATCGAAGGCATCGATTGTTTATCTGGGAAAATCTAGCAAGCCGATTTTCTAAATGTGTCCAATTCGACGATACAGCCCATCGGAAGCGACGAGCCGCAGCTGCTGCTTTGAACAAGACATGGTGGAGGGCTCCAGCGTTCTCGGCGTAGCCACCGCGGACGAAGACGGTGGCAAGTTAGGACAAGGCTTCACGTACATTAGCTCTGGAAATCGACATCGGCTCTGGCGATAAGCCGAGGCCGACGTACATTAGCAAAAATTTATCTCCTCATTGTAGATCCCAATTTATTGAATTACTAAAAGAATATAAATATTGTTTTGCTCTGGAATACTTCGAGATGCCCGGTCTTAGCCGATCGATAGTAGTCCATCAGCTGCCGATCAAGGCAGGATATCAGCCATTCAAACAGCCTCCCAGGAGGTTCAAGGCTGATATGTACGACGCAATTAAAGCCAAAATCACTCGGCTATACGACGCAGGATGCATTCGGCCTTAACGATACGCCGAATGGGTCTCTAATATCGTCCCGGTATTGAAGAACGGCAAACTTCGGGTATGCATCGATTTCAGGGACCTAAACAAGGCGACCCCAAAAGACGAATACCCAATGCCAATAGCCGATCTGCTTGTCGACGCTGCCTCAGGCCACAAAATCATCAGTTTTATGGATGGCAACGCGGGATATAACCAGATATTCATGGCCGAGGAGGACATCCACAAGACAGCTTTTCGATGCCCTGGTGCGATCGGCCTCTATGAGTGGGTGGTGATGACATTCGGCTTAAGGAATGCTGGGGCAACATATCCAAGGGCAATGAATTACATCTTTCACGATATGATCGGCGCACTAGTAGAGATATACATTGACGACGTCGTCGTCAAGTCAAGAGAGACAGAAAGCCACATTGTCGATCTGAGACAAGTGCTGGAACGGACGAGAAAATATGGTTTGAAGATGAATCCGCTCAAATGTGCGTTCGGCGTGTTGGCCGGGTAATTCTTGGGGTTCCTCGTCCATGAAAGAGGAATTGAAGTCACACCAAGGAGCATTAATGCTATTAAGACAATTCAACCCGCAAAGGATAAAAAACAGCTTCAGTCATTAGTCGGAAAGATAAACTTCATCAGACGGTTCATAGCTAACCTTTCAGAAAAAATGGAGCCGTTCACACCATTGCTTCGGCTTAAGGCCGATCAGACCTTCACATGGGGGGTAGAGCAACAGAAAGCGTTAGACAACATAAAAGATTATCTAAGCTCTCCTCCAGTTCTAATGCCCCCACAAAAGGGAATGCCATTCAAGCTGTACCTGTCAGCCGACGACAAGTCAATCGACTCTGTCCTAATCCAAGAAGTCGGCGGCAAAGAAAGAGCCATTTTCTATCTCAGTCGACGGTTGCTAGACGCAGAGACCAGGTATTCACCTGTCGAGAAGTTATGCCTATGCCTCTATTTCTCATGTACAAAGTTAAGGCACTATCTGCTGTCCAATGAGTGCACGGTAACCTGCAAAGCCGATGTAGTCAAGTACATGTTGTCGGCTCCAGTGCTCAAAGGAAGGATCAGAAAGTGGATCTTCGCGCTAACAGAGTTCGATCTAAGGTATCAGGCTCCAAGGGCAGTAAAAGGACAAGCCATAGCCGATTTCATTGTGGAGCATAGAAACGATTCGATCGGCTCCGTGGAAATTATTCCTTGGACTTTGACTTTCAATGGCTTGGTATGCACCAACGGCTGCGGCATCGGCTTAGTCCTTATCTCGCCCAGGGGGCAAGCTTCGAGTTTGCTTTCGCCATTGACCCCCACGCTACGAATAACCAAGCCGAGTATGAAGCCGTTCTCAAAGGGCTAACTCTGCTCAAGGAGGTGGAGGCTGACGCAGTCGAGATAATGGAAGACTCGTTGCTCGTCATCAACCAATTATCAGGAGAGTATGAGTGCAAAAACGACGCACTGATGATCTATCATCAACAATGCCGGGAGTTAATGGATGGTTTCCGGCTAGTCACCTTGAAGCATATCCCCAGGGAGCAGAATACGGAGGCCAATGATTTGGCTCAAGGGGCATCAGGCTACCGGCCGATGCTGAGAGACGTCGACGTATGTGTGGCCACGATCACAACCGATGATTGGAGATTTGACGTCTACAATTATCTCAAAGACCCTTCTCAGTCGGCCACAAGGAAACTACGATACAAGGCGCTACGGTACGTATTGCTCGGTGAAGACTTATACTATCGGACGATTGATGGCGTACTACTCAAGTGTTTGGGGGCCGATCAAGCAACAGTGGCCATCGGGGAAGTACACGAAGGAATCTGTGGCACCCATCAATCGGCCCACAAAATGAAATGGCTACTTCGCCGAGCCGGATACTTCTGGCCGACAATGCTGGAGGATTGTTTCAAATACTATAAAGGGTGCCAAGACTGCCAAAAGTTCGGCACAATACAACGAGGGCTGGCGTCGGCCATGAACCCAATCATCAAACCGTGTCCCTTCAGGGGATGGGGCATTGATATGATCGGCCAGATTAATCCACCTTCAAGCAAGGGGCACAAATTTATCCTAGTGGCCATAGACTATTTCACAAAATGGGTGGAAGTGATCCCCCTCAGAAAAGTGGATTCTAAGGACTCAATCGTATTCGTCAAAGAACACATCATCTATCGATTTGGATTTCCGCAAACAATAACGACCGACCAAGGGTCCATCTTTGTTTCGGACGAGTTCATCCAGTTTGCCGACGGCATGGGGATCAAGCTACTTAACTCTTCGCCGTATTACGCGCAAGCCAACGGGCAGGCCGAAGCATCAAACAAAAGCTTGATCAAGCTGATTAAAAGAAAGATCTCTGAGCATCCTAAGCAATGGCACACCCGATTGGCCGAATCGTTATGGGCATATCGGATGGCATGCCACGGGTCAATCCAAGTCCCCCCGTACAAACTGGTCTATGGACACGAAGCAGTACTTCCATGGGAAAGTGTCACCGGCTCAAGGCGCATTCAGCTACAAGACCAACTCACAGCCGATGATTATTATAACCTCATGATAGACGAGTCGGAGGATCTCGCTTTATCCAGGATGAAAGCTTTAGAAAAAGTAACAAAAGATAAGGAACGAGTAGCCAGACATTTCAATAAAAAGGTCGTGCCTAAATCATTTGAGGAAGGCGAACTCGTTTGGAAGCTTATACTGCCGATCGGATCTAGAGATAACAAATTCGGCAAATGATCACCAAATTGGGAGGGGCCTTTCAAGATCCACAAATGCGTTTCCAAAGGAGCTTACATGCTAAAAGGGCTGGACGGGGAGATATTCGGAAGGGCCCTCAACGGAAAATATCTAAAGAAATACTACCCGAGTGTGTGGATCAATGCGTGAGTCGGTTATCGTCACAATAGGCCGACCCATGACAGCCAATGCCTTACAAGGCATCGCCTTTAGGCATTCGCATACACCACCTCATACGCTCCATGATCGGCTCAGGACCCCCCGACAGAGATCAGAATGAATGAACGCATCGGACTCGCAAATTTTGTCGACATCAAAGCTATCAACAAAACTTGGGGGCATACACATGCGCGAGACAGTCAAAAACATAAAGAGTCGAAAAAATCAAAAATCAAGCCGATTTTGATTAATCAAGCCAGAGAAGTTGAAAAACCCAAGGTCAGACGAAACCAGGAACATTAAAATGAACATTATTCAGAATCGGCGCGAAGCCGTCTTTGATTACGTGTTCGCTAGGTAGTCCCTAATGGCGCCAGGGCTCGTTTGATGGCTCCGCAGTCTCCATCTCTTGAGCGTCCAGGATCAGGTGCTCCAGCCGAGTGACCCTTATGTCGGTGGTCATGGTTAGTAGCTCGTTGGCAAGTTGGGCTTGCCTACCCTCCACCGGCCGAGGCGCGCGAGCGTCGAGGACGCCATGGGGGGGGCAGCGGGATGCCGCCATGATGAAAGGGACACCTGGCCGCCGGGTGATGAGCCTCCAACTCCCTGAGGCGCTTCAGGTGCGCCCTCACTCGTCGGTCTTGGCTGACCGACAGTTCGTACGACGTCTCCATAATCTCCAGGATCACCCGAAGCGGGTGAGGCGGCTGCGAGGAAATCCGTTCTTAAGTATTCAAAGGGAGAAAATGGCGAGAATAGATGAGTTGAGAAACCACCTGGTTCACCGACGAGCTCGAAGAAGCCATGAGAAGCCTTGCCGAAGACTTAGAAGACTGGGTGTTGTACTACTGGGGGTTCGTCGCCTTCGGCCGTGAGTTATTCGGGAAGAGCCAGGGGAGCCCATTTATAGAAAGAAAAGATACGGTTTTTAGATGTGAAAGGTCGCAGCCAACCCGAGAGTCAAAGAGATCATCATTAGAAGCGTCGGGAATCATTGAATAACCGGTGACTACGCAAGCCTGGATACCTATCGCCCAGGACTCACGGGTCCCTGGAGTACAGATTCGAGGGAGTCGGCCTAAGAAGACAGATCGGCGACGTAATCCGGTATTACCGGCTGATAGCTAGCGAGACGAATGTCCGAAGGATAAACGCTAAAGGTCGGGGCATCACCTCGGGGTGATTTCGAACCAAACAAGTCGAGACGCCGCACACAGCCAAGGGGCATTCCCACCTACGAACATAGTCGATTGCATCTACAAGCGCAAATAGTACAGGCTATCTGATTACATTGCAAGAACACAAGTATGTTGCAGAAACGCGAGCCGACCTCAGAAGGACGGACATTTTACAATCTTATTTCATCAGGAAATCGGCTATGGCCGACAGAGTTGTCCGTCTGACCTGGTCGATCTCACCGATTGCCCTAAGGTCGTCGGCCTCGGACCCCGCCACTGGTCGAGCGCTCTGCACCAAGCCCCACAAATGCGCCACGGTCGCCCTGATGCTTTGAGGCTCGGCTACAACCCTGGCCGGCAGATCAGCCATATACTCCTCGTGGACGTCGATTTCGTTTCTAATTTGAACGAGGTCGGCCACCAATTGATCCCAGCGGGCGCGAAGTTACTCAAGCTTGGCCACCGGCTCTGTTTTCAGGCGGTCGAAGGCGGCCTTCTGGGCCTCAATGGCCTCTTTTGTCGATTGAATGGCAACCGACCACGCTTGACTCTCACGGCGATCAATGACTCGCTGCCGGGCTTGTTCGTATTTTAACTGATAGGCTTCCATGAAGGTCGCCGGCACGATCGCTTCGGCTACGGCATCCGGCAGCTGGTCTTGGATATCTCTGAACCGTGCGAGTATCGAGCCGCAGTCGACCACCAGCGCGTCCAATGAAGCCTCCAGCCGGTTGCTGATATCGGCTAAAGTGGCCCTCAGGTCCTCGACCGACGCTGCGAGCGCTTCCTCGCCGGCATCACCGGGCTCCTCGAACTCCGACAAGTCAAAGTTGAGAAGATCGGCCATGTTCCGGGGAGAGAAAGGATCGGGGCATGACAAAACCAATGGTTGAGACCGTTAGCTTACCGTCGGCGCCGTCGTCGGACTGTTGGCTCGGCTGGATCATTGCCCATGGCCGTTTGGCCCTCTTTGCCAGTGTTATCGTCACTAACCCCAACAGCGCAGTACATTCGCCCGACGCCAGGGGGCAGCCGGTGGAGATCACGGAGCTGCAAAAAGAAAAAGGATTAGCAGATGAACGATTAATTACCACAGACAAAAAGACAGGAAACGATTACCGGCGGTGCAGGACGAGGAGTGCGACCGGCCAATTTTTTGAACTGCAAAGAATGGACGAGTCAGGTGCAGGCGATCATCGCGAAACCAAGCCCAACGAAGTAAAAACTTACGGGAGGACGTCTTGTCGGCGGGCTTGGGGCTGGCGGAGCGTCGGTTGGGGCATTTACCGACTCGGGACTCGAACCCCAGTTTCGGGCGCCGCCTGGACAGCCGTCGGCGCCTCCTCATTGACAGCAGCGTTGAGAAATTGCTCGATGGCCGGATCTAGAGGGGGAAGGCTATCGGCTGAGGCGACCAGTTGTATCTTTTTCACCCTCTTGGGGGTAGGCGCGGCCGACGAACGTGGTGGTGGTGCCATTTTTCTTTTCGGCGCGATCGGATGATGCACCTGCCCTCGCAACAGGGATGATAGTTTGGGCGCCCCCCAGCCGATGGCCGATGGAGCAAGTCCCCCTACATCCAGAACGCCTGAATTATATTCGATGGGGCGCCCGGAGTCGCTTACCATCGGTCGCTCCGTCTCTGTTTCCTGCAAAGTCGAAACACGAATGTTAAATTGGCTGATGTGGCCGATGAATGAATCGTAGGAAAGAAATCATTGGCTAGAAGCAGGGGTGTACCGAGGGGATCTCATCCGGCAGGAGCAAGTCAATGTAGCAAGATGGCCGTTGGTGAAAAATATGGCGTTTAAGTTCAGACCACCATCGGTCGTAAGCAATGCTTCTCCTCGTCGACAGGGTGATTATGTTGGCGTCGCCGAGCGGGGACCGGCTATGTTCAGCAACCAATTCATTATCAAATCTTGGCCGACCGCCCCTCTAGTTTCAATCTTATCGGCATAAAAGAAGCCAATGGGTAGTTGCCCGAGACCGAACTGTCTCGCCGCCGATACCGGGTAGTAGAATTCATAGCTCCGGGCTGTTGATCAGCCTTGGTGAACCCCGGTCAAAAGGATGCACGGAGACAGAGAGGCGAGGAACGGCTCACTACACCTTGGGTTATCGGCTGAGTTGAGGTCCTCCCAATTGAAGTCAATCGGTAGCTCAAAAGATCCTTGGTCTGGGTAGAAATACCAGGTGCGGTTGTCGCGGGACAGCCCATCGTAAAAAGCTGTGAACCAATCGGCCAATAGCTCGGCCGATTGCCTTGAGCCTTCATGGGCGGCGGCTGCTTCTCCGTAGTTCGTGCATCACCTGGTGTCAATCTGATTACCTTCTTTGTCTTCAATCGGCTCTAGCCGTCGAAATCCGGCGTCTCGCGACGGGGCCGACCGCTATATTCAGGTGGCCAACACCGGCCAGATTTGGAGAAACCACCGGGGCCACCGGTGTTGGCGGGCGTTGGCGGCTATTTTCGTGGCGGCTTGATGTAGCATTTGATATGTGTAGCCGAGGAGGTATTTTCCCAGTGCAAATTCCTTCCCGTCGGCTAGGATTTCGGCCATGATTTGCCAATTAGCGGTGGGCCCACAGCTCGATCCGCAGAATACAAACTTTTCCAGCCACATCATCAGAAAGGCGATGTATTCCCGGTGGCCGACTGTTCCATCTTTCATGTTTTGGGCGATGAAGCCGCTCCATCCACCGATAGCTTTGGTTTTGAACTGATGTTGGCCTTTTCGGTTCAAAACGCAGGGGTTAGCCGATGATTCGATGTCCAGCCCAGTTGTCATATATACATCGGCTAGTGTAATGGTCATCGGCCCTTGCCTAAAGATGAAGGCGTTAAAACTGTCGTTCCAAAAGTAGGTCGTAGCCGATAGAAGTGGCTCGTCTTTCTCCATGCCAGCGATGGACAATTCCAAGCATTGGGCGAGTTTTCTCTCTTCCCATTGGGTGTACTTGGTCGACTGTATCCTTTTATACCATTCAGTCGAGGCTGCATCAGTAGATGGCCAAGCTTTGAATGTTCCGTTCCAATGGGAGAGTGATGGTTTGGCGGTGTTGAAAGGCATGCAGTTGGTTTCGGCTACAATTACATCAGTTGGGTATGTGTTGCCGATAGGTCCGAGGAAATACTTCTCTTCTTGTGTCGGATTGGGGATGAGTATTTGATGAGACAGGTGCTACAGTTTGAAGAAGGGGAGAAAAGTACTAGTTAGGAATGATGGTGTTTTACGGTTCGGAATGAGAAAAATATTAATTGGTAAGAGTATGGAACAAAATGCTATTGAAAAATCACCGAACGGATCATTGGTATAAAGATATTTGGAGAAGCGAGTTGGGAGTAAAATTGTAGATCAAGAGAGAATACCTGAGGAAACTTGTTTGTAGCGTGGCTGGAGCGATTCCGGTGGCGGCGCAGATGGCGCTGCGGTTGCGCGCAGCGCGATGGTGGTGGCCGGCGAGTTGGAGGTACTCGGAAGCGGCGGAGGCCATCGGGAAGTTCGGGGACGAGGATGAGTTTGAAGAACGTGAGAAAAGATGTCGAACGCCGATGGAGTCGCCGGAGGGGAGAGAGAAGGGCAGGAAGTTTGTTCGAGAAGAAAGCCGAGCGCACGTTGAGGGCGTAGGCGATTCGACCGAGGAAGGTGGATATTTAAAGAGCCCTTGGGGAGAAGCCGACACAGTTTAGGCCAAGAAGGGAGCAAGAGTTTGAATAGGTGAGCAAATCCGCAACACTTCGTATTACGGACTGGGGGGGCATGTGTTAACACTGGAATTTGGTAATTGGGTTCCTAAGTTTGAAAAGGCAAAGTGGAATCGGATCGGCTGAAGACAGGAATCGTATCGACTAAAAGACTGATCGGCTGCATGGCTAATCGGCTGAGGATGGATCGAATGGGAGCAGCCGACAGCCGATTCTGAGTTCGGAAGAAATGAAACCGTGTTTAGTGCAGAAACTTGAAGATAAATAGAAGATTCGGTTGCTAATTGCGCGTTTAAAGATATTGCCACTTATGGATAGAGTCCTGTAACGGCAATTGTATCTGTAATCTAGAGATTTGTTAAATTGTTAGTTGTAACACGTTATGGGTCCCGCTATGGATGATATGATGTTTAAACAGTAGTTTAGATAGAGTCCAAGGTTGTTGCAGATGTTTGTATCTTGGGTATAAATAGGACCCGAGACCCTCTGTATCAGAACAATTCAATCAATCTAATCTTCGGCGCATCGCCACCTTTTTCCTTTTAGACGAACACTCTGTTTGGCTTTGGGCTGCATTGTCTCGATCCCCAAACTCAGGTACATGTTTGTCATTAGTGGTAAGATTATCTGTTTCTAATGCTTCCATTGCAATGATACATTAGAAATTAATGGTTTTACTGCGTCATATATCATATAGTGCGTATGAATTAGGTCAATGTTTAGATCTATCTTGTAGTTGGCCTATCTCGTCAAGAATATATGGTCAACAGGGCTAGGTCTAAGGGTTGGTTTGTTCGTACGTAGTATCTACCATCTCACGGAGTGTAAGTCGGTAGTAATAGATTGGATGTTTCTTTTGATACTTAATGCTGCATCAAGTTCGAACTAGTAAGTCATCTTTAGAACCATCAGTGATCTGTTCTTCTGGGATTTACATTATCTAGAGATAGCGTCGGGGTTTTAGCCGACCTTATTCACCCTAATGTGTTTCTTTTAACGTGATTGTTATTAGATTTGTATTAGGACTATCTTTTATGTCCAAATCATGTTCTTAGTGGGTGTTGCTTATACGTTTGATCTAGGAATATTATCTTCACATGAGATTCATTGGAGTACCAGCCGATTTGATGTTAGTTTCCCAGCATCGGCTTGGCTATTCATCTGTATATATTTATTATTCTTTGTTATGTTTGGATCGGGCGGCTGATGACTGTCTCGGCGTGTCCGATATATTCCAGTCGTTTGGTTTAAATATGGGTTAGAATAGTATATATACGTCCATGGATTTTCTTAGCTGATCCCGTGGGGGATCTAACCTAACGCTTAACGAATACTACCTTGTTTTTCTTGTTTATTAGCAGATCAAATCAACTGGCACGCTCTACACGCTGTAGGCAGCCGAGAAGGACCTGCACTGGAGTCAAGCGGATCTCCCATGCCAGCGCGTGAGAGAGATTTCTCATCAACACTCGGCTAGCTTATCAATATGTTGTCAACACAGGAGGGCCCTGGTGGCTGCTACAACTGTGGTTAAACATTCACCTCCACCGGGTTGCAGAAAAACCATCCCCACTAGAAGCCGATTTCCCCTTAATCGAGCCGAGATTTGAAGATGATGAAGAAGTGACCACCCGCCGATGCTTGTCATATGGGGAGGCAGCAGCAACCTATTCCGGATCCAAACTAACAGTCGAACATTTCAAAAATTGGTTTGGCAACCTGTACAGCGGCTTCCCAAGTGCTTCAAGGATATGGTTTGCTTATAGAGATTTTGAAAGATTTGAACTCCCAGATGATTTTTCGCTGGATGAACTCAACTCTGAAAGTTATGAAAACCCGAGGGAAATCTATACATCGGCTATCACACCTTGCATACTTCTAGTTGGCATTCACCAAGGACGCAACATTCAAAAGTCTTATGAATTTTATCATCCGATGGTAGCCGCAAGGCAACTTGGTATGGGTCAACTGCCGATTGGCCTGTACTACGCAGACAAGATCCAAACCAGAGGCAAGATTGAGAGCGACATCATGATGAACCGGCTGCTTAATATCCTTGGCCCCCTCTAGGCAGCATCGACAACATCGATCTGGCAGTGAGGAGGACATCAATCTTCAGCCGATGGTGGAACGAGTGGAAACGGTATTTGTTCCATCAATCGGCCTCAATGTACCTCACCATCATCGACCCAGAAATGACTCCATCGGTAAGCACCTTTTATCGTCTTAGCCCATGTTTTTCTCTCAGTTACTTCCTACATTATTAGCTGATCATGCTTCAATTCTTTGCAGACAACTGATTCCTCACCTCCGCACATAAGCAACACAGGAGTGGCCATCCACTACGCTCCTAGGGTGTTATCTGGCGACTGCGGATTGGCCCCATCCATCATCGGCTGCCATGCGCCGAAAGTTATCACTTTGCTTCACGGCCAGACCCGTGTGCCACTGCATCGGCTGAAAAGTGCGGCATCGTCAGCTGCTGCTACTCCAGCTGCAGGGAAAAAGAAACGTGCTTCAAAGAAGCCGAGGACAAACCCAGCTAATGATTTGCCCCTAGTCGATCCGGACGTGGATGCGGCCCTCGAAGAAGAAGTCAGGGACGAAGAAATGGAGGAGGTCGTCAACGCTGCCGCAGCCAAAACAAGTTCTTCAGACAAGTATGCTCAAACTCCATCGGCCGAGCAGAACACCGAGCGAACTCCAAGCCCTCTGAAACGCGTCCTTTGTCCTCAGCTGGTAAGCATTTTTTATTGCTCAATCCTGCCATCACTCTCCTTTTTCATATTGCAACTTATCGGCTTTTTGTGTCCATAGGACAAGAAATTAGCCACAAAGAAGAAAACGGCTCCTCCTCCTTCGGTAAACCTTATCTTCATTTCTTTCTTACCAACACAACCGAATTTCTAACTATGCATTTTTCAGCCTCCCCGTGCTCCAACACCTGTCCCCCGTGTATCAAGGGAACCGACGCTGATGGCCGCGCACGACGGTGATGCTGAGGATGTGGCTACCTCAGTTCTAGCTATCCGAGTAATTCCTGCTTAGCTTTACAAATCGACTTATTAGTCATGTCGGCTTTCTTACCAACTTCCAACTTTCGTCCGTAGCCGATCTCCCGGACTTTGATTTATTAGAATTCCTTGATCCCGAGCCGTGGTTGTATCAAACAATGAGCTACAAGCCACTTTGTTGGATATAGCCAAACGGCTGGAGTGCTCTCTAGATTTCTTGGTCACCGACTGCGGTTCCATCCGTAGTCGGTTCGAAGACATCTAAGATCGGCTGCCGGACCAGCTGGCTGACACCATCGCACCGGCTACTTTTCTGGAGGCGCACCGGCACAAACTCGAACGAGCTAAATAGAGGATAGACGATCGCCGTGAGAACAAGGTACTGGAAGCCACCATCAAGGCCTAGCCAGCAAGAAATTACTGCCAAAAAGGCCAAATTCGATGCTCTGAAGACCGAGCCGATTGCCGAACTCGATCGGCTTCGCAAACGTCGAGAAGAGCTGATAGCTGAGCTTGCCAACATCGATGCCGACATCGTGGTCAAAGAACAACACGTCGCCAGCCTGCCGAAGGAGATCGAGGACCAGCGAGCAAAGATCAAGGCAGCCGTGTCAAACCTGTCGGACATGGCCAAGGTGATGAAGCCAATCCCGGGAAGCGACGCAGCCGATGCAAAGGCTATCGAAGAAATACATGGGATCCACCACAAGGCAATATCGGCTATTAAGGACTTCCTTAGGCGCTGAGTCGGCTGTAATAGTTGGGGCAAAACTTGTAAACCTTGTAATCTAACCGTCGCTTGTAATCGGCTTTCGTCATCTCTTGTAACTGATTTGAACTATCTTCTATAATTGGCTTGCCTTACTTGATTTCCACTTAACACATGCTTGCCGACCACATTAAACTTGCTTGAAGACGTCAAAAATTTTGAAAAATTTGCTATCTCCTCGATATAATATTGTATTGTATATGCCCCCCCTAATTTTGTTGATGATGTTCCCAGCGTTAACAAAATTATTAAATCTCAAATCTTGTCGCTGTTGACTAAATAGAGCTGAAGTAGAGCGATTGGGGGAAAAACTTGGCGTAAAAATATCCTAAAGACGATGCGTGCGTCACAACACATCGGCTAACACGAATCGGCAGAACAAACAGAGCCGAATCATGAGTTGATCCATACACTTGGGTAATATTTCTTTAAATATTTGTCGTTCAAAGCCCTTCCAAACACTTCTCCATCCAAACCCTCTAGCATATAAGCTCCTTTAGAGACGCATTTGTGGATCTTGAAAGGCCCTTCCCAATTTGGTGACCACTTGCCGAATTTATTGTCTCTTGTTTCAATCGGCAGTATCAATTTCCAAGCGAGTTCGCCCTCTTCAAAAGACTTAGGCACAACTTTCTTATTATAATGACTGGCTACTCATTCCTTATCCTTTGTTACCTTTTCCAAGGCCCTCATCCGTGATAAAACGAGGTCTTCTGATTCATCCACCATCAAGTGATAATAATCATCGGCTGTAAGTTGATCTTGCAGCTGAACCCGTCTCGAGCCGATGATATTTTCCCATGGCAGTACTGCCTCGTGTCCATAAACCAACTTGTATGGAGGGACCTGGATAGATCCATGGCATGCCATCCGATAGGCCCACAGTGATTCCGCTAATTGGTTGTGCCATTGCTTAGGGTACTCAAAAATCTTCCTCTTTATTAGTTTGATCAAACTTTTGTTTGAAGCCTCTGCTTGCCCGTTGGCTTGTGCATAGTATGGTGAAGAATTAAGTAATTTGATCCCCATGCCATCGGCAAACTGAACAAACTCGTCCAATATGAAGATAGATCCCTAGTCTGTTGTTATTGTTTGTGGGATGCCAAATCGGTATATAATATGCTCTTTAACAAACTCGATTGCGTCCCTAGAATCATCCTTTTTCAAAGGGATTGCCTCCACCCATTTTGTAAAATAATCTGTTGCCACCAGAATGAATTTATGTCCTTTGCTTGAGGGTGGATTAATCTGGTCGATCATGTCGATGCCCCATCCTCGAAACGGCTAAGGCTTTATGATCGGGTTCATAGCCGATGCAGGTGCTCTTTGCACAGTGCCGAATTTCTGACAATCCTGGCAACCTTTATAATACTTGAAACAGTCCTCCAGCATTGTTGGCCAAAAATACCCTGCTCTCCGAAACAACCACTTCATCTTGTGAGCCGATTGGTGCGTGCCGCATATCCCTTCATGTACTTCTCTGATAGCACCCTTGGCTTGATCGGCACCAAGACACTTGAGCAGCACATCATCAATTGTCCGATAGTAGAGATCTTCGTTGAGCAAAACATATCTTAAGGCCTTGTATCGCAATTTCCTTGAAGCCAATAGAGAGGGGTTTTGTAAATAGCTATAAACCTCAAACCTCGTTATTGTTGGTAGTAGACCATCAATTCTCGGCATTGTTGGTAGTAGACCATCAGCGCGTCGTTCCTACATTCATACTCCCTTGACAACTGGCTGATGACCAATAGTGAATCCCTCATTATCTCTATGGTGTCGGCTTCAACTTCTTTGAGAAGATGCAATCCCTTGAGCACTGCTTCCTATTCGGCTTGATTGTTTGTAGCATGGGGGTCAATAGAAAAATCAAATTCAAAGTTTGCCCCCCTAGGCGAAATAATGACCAATCCGATACCGCAGCCGTTGGTGCACACCGAGCCATCAAATGTCAATGCCCAAGGCATAATTTCGATTGAGCCGATGAGTCATCTCTATGCTCCACGATAAAATCGGCTACAGCTTGTCCTTTAACTTCCCTGGGTGCTTGGTACCTCAGATCAAATTCTGTCAGGGCAGAAATCCACTTTCCAATCCACCCTTTTAAAACCGGAGCCGATAGCATGTATTTAACGACATCGGCTCTACATATTATTGTGCACTCATTGGATAGCAGATAATGCCTTAGCTTTGTGCGTGAAAAATATAGGCATAGGCATAACTTCTCCACTGGTAAATATCTTGTTTCTGCGGCCATCAGCCATCGGCTGAGATAGAAGATAGCTTTTTCTTTGCCCTCGATCTCTTGGATTAGGACTGAGCCGATTGATTTGTCATCGGCCGACAAGTAGAACTTGAATGGTATTCCTTTTCGTGGAGACATTAAACCGGAGGCGAGCTTAAATAATTCTTGATATTATCCAAGGCCTTCGCTGCTCTACGCCCATGTGAATGCTTGTCGGCTTTAAGCCGAAGTAGTGGTGTGAATGGCTCCATCTTCTCTAAAAGATTGGCTATGAATCGCCTGATGAAGCTGATTTTGCCGATCAATGATTGAAGCTGCTTCTTGTCCTTCGGAGCTGTATTGTTTTGATAGCGTTGATGCTCCTTGGTGTAACCTCAATTCCTCTTTCATGAACAAGAAACCCTAGAAATTGCCCGGCTGACACGCCGAACATGCACTTCAACGGATTCATCTTCAGGCCATATTTTCTTGTCCGCTCCAAAACCTGCTTTAGATCGGCTATGTGGTTCTCTATCTCCCTGGACTTGACAACGACATCATCGATGTAGATCTCCACCAGAGAGCCGATCATGCCGTGGAAGATATAATTCATGGCCCGTTGATATGTTGCCCCAGCATTTTTCAGTCCAAACCTCATAACGACCCATTCATATAAGTCGATTGCCCCAGGACATTGAAAAGCAATTTTGTGAATGTCCTCTTCAGCCTTGAAGATTTGATTGTAGCCTGCATTGCCATCCATAAAACTGATGATTTTGTGGCCTGATGCAGCGTCTACGAGCAAATCGGCTATAGCCATCGGGTATTCATCTTTGGGGGTAACCTTATTTAAGTCTCTGAAATCAATGCACACCCTAAGTTTGTCATTCTTTTTCAATACTGGGACAATGTTTGAGACCACTGGCGTATCGGCAAGGCCGAATGAATCCAGCATCGTATAGCTGAATTATTTCGGCTTTGATCGCATCATACATATCGGCTTTGAACCTCCTGGGAGGTTGTTTGAACGGCCGATAGCCTGCCTTGATCGGCAGTTGATGAACAACGATAGATTGGCTAAGACCAGGCATCTTGAAGTACTCCCAAGCAAAACAATCTTTATATTTTTTTAACAAATTAATAAGCTAGGATCTACAATGAGAGGACAACTTTTTGCTGATATACGTTGGTCTAGGCCTATCTCCAGAGCCTATGTCTATTTCTTTTAATTCATCAGCCGAAGTAAAACCTTGCCCAAGCTTGCCATCGTCTTCGTCCGCGGTGTCCATGCCGTAGACGTTCGAGCCCTCCACGACGTCTTGCTCAAAGCAGTGCGGCTCGTCGTCTCCAATCTACCGTATGGCGAATCGGACACTTTTAGAAAATCGGCTTGCCGATTTTCCGGACAAACAATCAATGCCATTGATTTCCCAGAGTGGCAAATCAGCATTGGCGACACTTACTGACCTGTTGGTGGGTACAATCTCTATCTTGTCACCGTCCCATTGAAGTAGACACTGGTGCATAGTGGAAGGGACAAAACGGTTGGTATGTATCCAGTCCCTCCCGAGCAGCAGGCTGTAAGACCCCTTTCCGTCGATGACAAAAAAGGTTGTGGGCATGGTCTTGTTGCCGATGGTCACCTCGACATTCAACACGCCCTTGGTCTCTGATGGGTTGCCACCGAAGTCCTTTAGTACCATGTTAGTCTTGATCAGGTCTTCGGCTCCCTTTCCCAATTTCCTGAATGTTGCATAGGGCATCAGGTTTTCTGCGGCTCCCCATCCACTAGCATTTTTGACATCGGCTTGCCGTTGACGAAACCTTTTACATATAGCGGCTTCATATGCCAATTTTCGGTCCCCTCTGGCTTGTCGAAAATTGCTTGATCCGGGGACAGTGCTAGTCTGACCAAGGCGTCCTCGATATTGTCTGCATCGGCTTCAGGAGCACCGAATTCGGCTAGCAATATGAATACCATATTGACCGATGCATAGACTTTGTCTTTCCCTTTGGCTGCCCTTCTGGCTCGATCGGCTGAACTCTCTCTGGTCTGTTCCTCGTCGGCTGTTGCGATTTTCTTTTTGGGGATCCATCGCCTCTTGATTTTACCCAGCCGAAGGCGTTGTTCTTTGATCATCTGCTGAACTTCTTCTTCCCTTCCTTCACGCTTTAGCCTTTGAATTCTTCGTTTCTGCGTTTTGGTGAAGAGGTCAGAGGGGCACCATTGGGGGTCGGCCGATTCTTCATCATCGGCCTCTCCTTCGTCGTAGTAGTCATCTTTCTCGTCTTCGTCGAAGAAGTCTTGATGGATCGGTCCTAGCCGATCGTGAACGGACTGTCGGTGCCGGTTGAGCTGTATGGCCCTCGGGACGAACTGAGTTGGACTGGTGATTGGCTGGCTTTTGTGTTCATCCTCGCGGTATTCGCTGCAGGCCGGGCAATTATCTAGCGTCGGCAATCTCATCCCGGTTTCCCAGCAGTGTCTGAAAAATTTGCAATGCCAATGAGGATCGGAACCGCTGTGATTCCCAGCGTACCAGCGGCCTCGCGTTTCTGGCTCTTGCCGATAAAATCTTTCAAACCGAGCCTCTTCCCGCCAAGATTGTTGTTGGAAGCGGCGTCGGCCGTTCATGTTGAGCGGCCATCGATCAGCAAATCGGGCAACGGGGCGCACCATGTTGATTGGCACGGCTTGGCTTCCAGTCGGCTTACCCTCTGCCTTGACCCCTTCTAATGTTTCGGCTAAGCTGTACGTCATTCTGCATTGCCGATCGGCTTGCCTGGGGCTGGCTTGAACCATATTGACTGGGAAGGGGTTGCCGTCTACCTTCATCGGCCGAGTAGAATCGGCAAACTTGAGTTTCCCGGCCTCTATTGCCGACTGGATCTGCTGCCTGAAGACTTTACAGTCGTTAGTGGCATGGGATGTAGAGTTGTGCCACTTGCAGTACTTCTTCTTCATTAGTTCATCAGCCAATGGGATCACATGGTTTTTGGGAAGCTAGATCTGCTTCTCTTTGAGTAATAGATCGAAGATCCTATCGGCCTTGGTGATGTCAAAATCATATTTATCCTCTTTGGCCGTCTTCAGCAGCCATTGACAGACGATGGCCTTTTTATTCTTGGCCCATTCGGCTGCCGCCACCTCTGCGTCATCATCGCTGGAATCGGAGTCTGATTCAACGATGACTTGAGTTATGTTTTTGACGGCCTTCCTGGTGTCTTGAAACCTTTGCTCATGGGTCGTCACCTTCTGCGCCAGATGCGCCAGGCTGTCGAAGTCTTGAGCGGAGAAGCGCTCGCGGATCGGCGCGATCAGGCCAGGGAAGGCCAAATCGCCTAGCTGGGCGTCCGACAGCACCAGGCTATAGCATCGGTTCCTCATCTCTCTGAAGCGTTGAATGTAGTCTTGAACCGACTTGTTGTGCTTCTGCCTGAGACTAGTGAGGTCCGACAAATTCATTTCATGGTTGCCGGTGCAGAAGTAGCTATGGAATTGTTTTTCGAGATTGGCTCAGCTCTGAATTGAGTTGTAAGGCAATGAAGAGAACCAGGTGAAAGCCGATCCCGAAAGGGACAAGGGGAACAGTCGAACTCTCAAGGCATCTATAGCCGATGCTTCGTCGCACTACGCCAAGAATCGGCTGACATGCTCGTAGGGTGACACGCTGTCTTGTCCTGAGAATTTCGAGAAGTCTGGGATTTTGTATCGGTTGGGCAATGGAATCCGCTCGAAATGCTCCAGATAAGGGTACCAAGACATATTTCCCGAGTCCTTCGGCTTGAGGCCGAATTGATCGCGCATGACATCCGTAATCAAATCGGCCCATGTTCGGTTGTCCTGCTGTATTGGCTCATATTGATCATATGGTGCGGGTGCTTGCCGATACAGCGGTGGCGGTGTCTGGGGCCTGTAGTGATGATCTTGATGGCCCCCTTGATACTGGTACTGGAGCGGATGGCCAGCGGGAGGCGGCCAATTTGCCGATGATGGCGTTGGTGGGCCCGGGAACAGCTGTCGGCCACCGGCGTTGTACTGTCTATCCAGGCCAATCTAGGCAGCTGGCTCTAATTGCCGATTGTCATCGAACATGTTGGCGATCTGGTCCTGGGGAAGTGGTCATTGCCGGTCCAGCATGGTGACCACCGGTCTCGCAGCCGATCCGGACGGATTCAGCTGGTTGAGGACCCCTCCTCGCGGCCCTGGTTGTGCTGGTGGTGGAATCGGTCGATTCTGGGTGGCCAACGTCCTGTAACCAGGAAACTGACCGTCTGTGAAGTAAGTTGGCCCCCGCTGCAGTTGATCGGCTATCTTGCCGTCGACCACAGTGGCAATCATATTGTTATGGGTGTTGACAAGAATGCCACTCTGGTTGACCAGCGCATGGTGGACGGCCGAATCAATTCGGTCTTGCAAAGTATGCAGGCCCGAATCATCTTGTTCTTGAATCAGCTCCTCCGCCTTCTGTTTGTCCTTTGATCCACTCGAGGAGGACGCCTTGAGTTCGTCCATGCTGAATTTGTATTTTTGTTGCACGGCTCCAGACCTTGTCTAGGTGAACGACTGTATGTAGTTGGCTTGGAGCTCTTCTACCATCTTTTTGTAGTCGGCTTGTTGTTCAGCCGACAATTGTTCCATCTTCACAGGCACAACGTTGTCCTGAGAAACTCTGGGGCTCTTGAGGTCAACCATCTTGTCAGCTGCGTCGATGCGTCCTAGTCGAATTGACAGAGACAGTCCCACCGGGCGTGCCAAGAAGCGTGTTGACGTGAAATTTCTCTCGCGCGCAGGCCTGGGAGATCTGCTTAGCTCCAGTGCAGGTCCTTCTTGGCTGCCTGTGCAGTACAGGGCGTGCCAGTTGGTTTGATCTGTTAACCAACAAGAAAAATAAAGATATATGCGTTAAGGGTTAAGTTAGATTCTACTGGATCGGCTGTGAGAGTCAATTTACATATATATGCTATCCCGAAGTGCATTTAAACTAAGTGACTAGAATAGATCGGCTGCACCGAGACAGTATTAACCACTTAATCCAAATATAGAATGGGATAATAAATATATGTTTTAACAACCTAGCCAATACCGTAAGTCTAACTGTGAATCGGCTAGTACTCCGATATGTCTTATGAAAAGATATTGATGTAAGCTAAATGCGCTAAACCTGGATCAATCGGCTGTCGGCTGTAGCTACAAACTGATTCTGGCTTAGAGCATTTAACTAGAGCAATATCTTAATATAAGAGGCGGCTTTAATAAACTTGATAGTAAATATATCAAAAGAATATTAAAACAGATAAGGCCGACTGAAACCCCGTTATTGTCTCTTAACATATACATCTAGCCGAATAGATCATAAAGGTTCTAAAAATGACTTAATAGATCAGATTGATGCAGCATTAAGTATAAAAAGAACAATCAGATCTACTATAGCTGATGTAAATCCCTCAAGATGGTGGATATCACATATAATCTAGGCCAACCCTTAGATCTAACTCTATCGGCTGCTAATTCTTGACAGAAACGAGCCGATGTCGAGACAGATCTAAACATTGTTCTAGATTATATGTAATATATGATAACTACCGCAGCATAAATCATCGAATTTAGAGTATCATAGCGATGAAAGCACTAAATTCGATGAGATACACCACTAATGACAAACATTTACCTTAAATCGGGGATCGAAACGATGCAGCCCGAAGCCGGATCAATTGTTCGTCTGAAGAAAAAGGAGGCGATGCACCGAAATTTGTATTGATTCTGTGTTAATTATGATTTACAGGGATCTCGGGTCTTATTTATACCCAAGAATAACATTACCCGTGCGAACCACGGTCTCTATCTAATCTACTATTTAAAATACGACAATATCCCGGGATATGGTCCCATGCCGCATTACAATATAAAATCTAAATAAAATTCCTAATTTACATATACAATTGCTGTTATAGAACCCTATAAATGGATGGCAATATCTTTTAACGCACAACTTAAGAACCGAATCTTCTATTTATCTTTAAGCACTTTCATCGGAAACGGTTTTATCCTCTCCTCTGACTCAACATCGGCTATCGGCTATCCTTGTCCGATCCAACATCAGCCGATTGACCTCATAGCCGATCGCATCACAGCCGACTTGACCTCTGTTCTTCCAATCCGATTCCGTTTCTATCTCGGCAGGGACTTAGGAATTTGGTTACCAAATTTAGCCATTAACACAAACCAATCGGAGCAACCAACAATATCAACTCTATACAAACCTCCGGCTGTAACGTCGTGGTATTGTTGTTGTAAATTTTGCTTAACTCCAGTGCAGGTCCTAAATTTGGGGTCTAGGGTATGCCGGCTAGTTGAACGTGCAGCTAACAATGATGATAGAAAGAATTGAACCAATGAACCAATCGGTCGATACTGATATAGTGTGGTAGATGCAAGTCTGGTGGTTAAAGCATATATCGGCTAGACATCTGATGCAGGTAGATTTAAGTGTATATTAGCTAACTAACCGATACATCTAATAGTTAAAGCCCATAATAATGATAACTCATCGGTTAGAACTCTGATGAACGTCACATAAAAACCTATCAGCTTACTAGAATTAAACTTATTAGCAACAATCTAATATATCAGACCTAACTCAGTATATGATTGAAGATTGTTACATACCCAAATTTCAATTTTTGAAATTTGACTTCAACAAAGCAAACATAACTCTTTTGAATGTAAAATCTTGCAATCCATTTTATTAAAATTTAAAGCGAGGTCTACCTAGTCACAACGTACTCAAAAAGTGAGGTAAATAAAAAACCATCTCGCTTAGTAAAATAAAAATCCTCTAAACTTTATATCAAGGGCATTAATTCTAGATTCCATCCTAGCTAAACTTAATAACCTAAAATTCACAAGCTAAATTGTCCCTAACAATACTTTGAATGTCAGAAGGTAGTCTCTTTTTGGAAACCACTTACGACATGAAGGGCTTTATATTTCACCTAACTAATGTTAATAGTGTAAGAAGTAATCTAAACCGACATCATGATCTTAAAGTAAAACACTTTCAGTCACATACATGACAAATTAATAGCTTACAACTAGAATCCACTTTTATTTTATGTGAAATATAAATAGCTAGTTCATCTCCAAATTCACTTACATCCTTGATAAGTGAACTACACCTTCTAAAAGTCAAGAGCTTAAAATTCACTTTAAGCAAATCGATTACTTTAACCTTTTGATCGTCTTTCATATTTTTGTTCACAAAGGTTGTCGTTGGAATAGATCCATTACCTATGTCTACCTCTTCTAGTGGATTGGCTGATGTAAAACCTTCCCCAACATTTCGACTTGATCAAAATCTTCTATGGACTCCCCAATATTGTCCTTTGTAGACCGATATGCTTGCACCCTCTTTTGCAACCACTCTAAATTGGCGTCCTTACTCATACTACATAGTTACATTGCTTGGCCATGCTAAATTAGCTAGCTTTGCAGAGACGGGTACAAAGCCATCTTTTGAAACACTAATAAAATCATAATTAGAAAGATCTAATCCTTATAAGCATGAATATTCTCATGTTGCCACTCAACTGATGCATTGGCCATTGCAACCTCGGACGATGTATCCGCTTGAACGATCTCAATATCATCACCGTCTCATTGAATCAAGCATTGATGTAAAGTAAAAGGAACACAATAATTGGCATGAATCCAACAACGACCCAAAATAACGTTGTAGTTACCTTGCATCTCGACAATGAATAAAGCGGTTCGCAATGTCTTGTTCCCCACAGTCAGCTCCATGGAAAGTATCCCCTTTGCCTCTGTTGGTTCGCCATTGAAGACATTGTGCATCATGTTGGTCTTCTTGAACTCATTATCTCCATGCCCCAACTTCTTGAATAGCGAGTATGGCATCAAATTCATAGTGGCACCTCCATCTACCAACATCCTAGAGATCGGCTTCCCATCAATGTGCCCTTTAGGATATAGGGGTTTCATATTACGGTTAGACTCATCAGGCTTGTCAAAAACTGTATCTCTTGGTCCTAGTGAAAGTTGTACAATTCCGGCCTCATCCGTGGCACGAAATTCCATAGGTAATGCAAACACCATGTTGATATCCATATTCTTCCTTGGCGACGAATCATTGCTACTAATCGGTGATCCCTCTCCTTCATTGTCATCTTCACTACCATCTTGATCAATCATTGGCTTCTCAACCTCCATTGGCATAAGCCTCCACTCTTGTCTTGGTAGTGGTCGCAACTCATTGAATCTACAATCTTTCAACTCTTCAGCTTTGTTTTCCCTCAACTCTTGAGCATGAACACGTTGCAACCTCCTCTTTTGAGTAGCGGCAAAGTCCGTAGGTATCCACCTTGGATTTGGTTCTATTTCAGGGGTGATGTAGTGACTACTAACACTTTTTCTTGATGAAGATGCTCCTGAACTACTCTAGGATCACCCCGGTCAAACTGGCCAAGGGGCCCGGTCAGACCGATTGGATGCCACCAGTCAGATCGGTCATAGGGGCCCGGTCAGACTGGCCTTCTGTCGCCTAGCCCACACTGCCTCTGGATGGTGTTAGTCAGAATGGCCATAGGGCCCGGTAAGACTAGCCTGTGGTCCATCGGTCAGACCAGCCTTCCGTGGCCAGTCAGGCTGTTGTGGCTCTATCTTGAAATTTCTCGCCTTGGACCACCTTGGCTTCATCTTCAGTAGGTACTATATCCTCATGTGAACCCACCTTGATGGTAATCACCTTCGAAGTCTTTGTCTCCGCCTTGACGTGCTTTTCTCACTTCTTTCCTCCTCCAACCAACTTTTTAAACAAAACCGGCTTTTGCTTGATGAATACAAACACTCATGTACTGACCTCCGTGGCTCCACCCATCCTTGTTGAAATTGCATCAGCGGCATTGGTGGAAGAAACTTATACATCGACAAAATTGGACTTAGAGTCGGACCCAGCCGGTCTGACAGACCACATGCTACCAGTCAGACTGGCCACATACCTCCAGTCTGATCGGCCCCATGGCGGTGATTAGACTGGCCTCATGCTGGCAAACTTGGTCTTTCCAAATCTGGCCAAGTTTTCCTATTTTCTCGTTTAGATGCCAAATTTGGGTGTTAATAGTATGTCACCACTAACGGGTGACGTACTCATGGTACAACATGTCAGAGGTGTCTGTAACTATTGACGGGCCTTCATTCGTCACAGATGAGTTGTCATCACTGATCACTCATCTATGACGACATGCCTACTGGTTACAGATGAGGATTTGGACTCGTCAGAGTTGACCTAGTCTGGCATAGTGGAAGAAACCTAGTCTGGCATAGTGGAAGAACATATTTCTGCACTGGTGATTTCATACTCAAGCCTTCTTTTCTACAGAAGTCCACAGTTGAAATCAGCAAATGAATTGCTTTTTGAGTTATTGGTCCTTCCTTTTGCTAAACACAATTGTTTATGAGTTCATGCCATTTGGAAGTGTTGAATTGCAGCTATTATGGAGTTAGGCTAAACCTATTGTTGATAAACTGCTGCGTGTTTTGCTGAAGTTTGTCTTGATGATGATTGGCAGACCATTTCACTCACATAATGTATCACTTTTTCTTTTGATTGTATGAGTTTCAACATATAGAGCGAATGTGTGGAACCAAATTCTGACACAGGATATGCTGCATTCATTCACATAATGTAGCACTTTTGTCAAAAGAGAATACATATAATGGAACTAATTAATATATTGTAACATCTATATGAAGACATAATGTTGAACTCATATAAGAACCCATATATATAGATATATATATAGATATATATATATATATATTAAAACAAATGAATCATCTTAGAGAAGTTTTCAAAATCTACAAAGTCAAGTTTCCAAACCGTGGTTATGAGTTGCTTCAATGTACAAATCTTGCATCGAACCACAAAGGGGCCCAAAATTTGCGCATTGAGCCAATCTCAATATAAATTACATAGTTTGGTAATGACTTGTTCCTAGTATAATATCTCCATTTAGGCTTGTGGGGGCTTGCAAAGGTTACACATTTGTCTCTGGTTCTATATAGTCATGATACACTATCCCCCTTAAATAAAAATAAAGTTTTGCACTGGGGTTTATCAACAAATCTTGATGGGAAGGAGCTAAACCGACATAGGTGCTAGGTGCTGTCCTACACAAGTCTGAAGTACAACTTGAAGAAAAAGGCTATGCTAGAGTGGTGTTAAACTATGAAAAATTTTATATTTACCCTCCTAAGGAAGTGTTCTATAATCTGAGAAGAAATGGAAATTTTTGGAGAAGTGGATTATTTTAGAGAAAATGATGTAGACAATTGATGCAGTGCTGGAATGTGTCAGCCTACCATCTCTCTCAATTATTTGAGTAAGGTTCTATATTTGGGTAAAAATTAAAGAGGTAGGTGAGTAGGATTGTGAGCTACCATGAAGAAATCAAGATTTTATCACCTATAGTTTAGGCTACGCAAATTCTACAACTGGGTTATCGTCTGTTTTCAGATTGGGACTATGTAGTGCTATATGAATTTTTATGCCATCATGCAACGACTCAAAAATTAAACCAAAATTTTTTGGAGTCTACTGGTTATGTATGCAAACTTCTGTAAAAATATGTATATTTTATCAATTAAAGTTTGGGCTACATGAAGAGATGAATGCAACTGCTACAACTTTCCAGAACATGATTATGTTAATTAATTAGACTGTTTTACCATGATGCAGGGGTCTAAAAATTATGCCAAAATTCATGAATCTTTCTGAGTTCGTCTATATGTTGCCTGCAAAAATTCTAAGTTTATGACATATAGTTTAGCCTATGAAAAATTAACAAGCAGTCTGATTCAAATTTCCAGAACACAAACAACCGGCACAAAATGAATCTTTATTCAAGTTTTAAGTTAGCTAAATTTATCATCTTTAAGTTTCGTTATGTTAGAATGTTCCAGAGGCTAGATGAAATTTGGGTGGTCCATCTAAGCAAACAATCTAGAGGTTTAAGTACAACAACTCTTATTCTATACTAAACTACCCATTGTAGGTCATACCGTAAGATTTGAAAATCAACCCAATTCAATTTTTGGTTCTGAGATAACATGAGGAGATGGAATCCTTATAATGTCTATCAAGTTTTATGTTTTGTCAACCGACTTTAAAACCCAAGTACTAAAGGCTATTTCTAACCCGATATTTTTATAAAATCGCACTAGCACATAGGAATAGTTTGCAAATGGATTTCAAAACTTTTCAAAAGCTCTTTGGTACTGATTGGTTGTGATTATTAAGTGTTTTCAACTCCTTTTCATAAAAATCATAATCTTTCACAAGGTTTTGGTCCTATAGAGCAAGATAAGTGTTTTAAAACTTGAATTAGAGACATAGAGTAGATTAATCTCTAGAGAGAGATAAGATATAAGACTGAATATGGTTTTCACAAAATAATTTGTAGCTGAGAGCGAAGCCCTCAAAATAATTTTGAGGGGCTCCTATAGTCGGTATTTGCTTTGATACCATGCCTGTCGGGGTCACTCGAGACCTCCCATTGTATTTGCTAGATGAAGTGGAACGCTCCAATTCATTTAGCAAACATAACAGAATGTCCGGAGCCTCGAGAGAAGAATATTGGAGACGTTGTTGGGCCTTTAGCCTGCCAGTCAACTTCAGCCTGAAATGTGCCCGTCAAACCACTCAAAGGTGGCGACCAGATGTGTTTCACATTCAGGAGACTTGAAATAAATGGCTAAAGATCTACAACATCTCAAATTTCCTTAATTCATACTCATGTGAGTCTAGTTCCCAGGATGTGCACTAGATTCACACTTTCATCTTGAGCATGGACATACATTGCAAACACATTAAAGATGAAAAGGGACTTAAAGACTTACATCAACATATTATTACAAAGGCCGATTGGCCAAATAAATATATCAGAGAACAGCGGAAGCTTGACTACCCAATCACAAGCACACCGACTAGGAGTTTACCCCGTTAAGTTCAAATCCTAGAAGAAACGAATCGAAAACCCGCTTCACTCAAGGACTAAGTCTAAACCTGCAAGCAAAGATATTCCAATGGCAAGAGTCAGTACATTAAACAAGTTAATATACTGGCAAGCACAAGGCAAACCTAATATACTACATGTAAGGCATATATTCAAAGGAGGCTATTTGTGTAGCTCATTTTTACCATAAAGCAAGTTTTATTTCACAATTCTTTTACAAATGAGTTGACAATTCAATTATCGAAACAAGTTCTAGTTTCATTGATAATTTCATTTAGTTTCCATCATTATCATCATCTTGTTGTCCTCCATGACAACAAGTCATAATACATTCACCACACTCACACAACTCAACACCTTTTGTCATTTTCAAACCAAGTCACATGTTCATATTTTAAAACAATAGAGTGTCTATACTCATGGCACTTCACCAAAGCGCTCTTGACCGTGAGCACGGCTAATCGATTAGTTTTGAGAACTCTACAGAGTTTGTACAGTTTTACCCACATGATATGAACACTCTAGATTGTTTTGAGTTTGCAAGACTCCACCACACTCTTCATGTGGAATGTGGTCTAGAGATCATAACGAAGCCTTTACACCACTTAATATCTAGCCTTGCACCAGCACGATACATGTTTCTCCATCCTAGGCATACTAGAATATAACCTAGAACCATTAAGTGACGGGCCCATGCCTTAAACTTAACGCCATGGTGGCGGACACGACAGGAACCCACCCACGTGGCACAATATCATTGTATTGGACAGACTTAGTCGCCTAAACTACCACTTCGGGGTAAATACGAAGTTCCTCTGGGTTATACGAACCCATACACACCAGCCTACCATAATGCAAGGCTAGGTGCTAAGTAGATTATTCAACTTAGGTCATCCCATACTAGCACATGTGGATGTACGGATAATTTAAGTTGGTGACACAAGTTCGGTCCTTACGGACTTGGGCAAACATCTCTCGCCTATCAGCATACAACTAACACCATATGCATGCTACTTGCCACCCAAGTCAAAAGAACATTTTCACACGTTTTAGTTCGCAAATACTCATCATATTCAACCCTTTTCAGCAAGGGTTCATTTATCAAAAATCACATTGTAAGTATAGATGGAACGAGCATTTGCATTTCTCTAAGCAAGGCTAATCAAGTAGTTGCATAGAGCATATATAACCCATTAGCACAAGGGATGTACTCTAACCATTTCTAGGGGTACAAACAGCAAGGTCTACAATTATTCAAGGTATAGAATGCAGCAAAAAGGTTGTCGAAACTTGGTTTCGGCAATAGAAAATTGGGGGTGCAGTCAAGATCGCCAAGCTCGATGGGTTAGATGGAAAACAAGGTTTAGACAGGTTCAGACCCTCTCGTGAGGTAATACCCTACTCCTGTTTCGGGGATTCGATCCGCCGAGTGTCTTTATTGATCTCGTGTATCTAAAGCTGAAAGCTGATCTAACTTCTCATGAAGCATATGACCTAAGCCGATGTCGCATATCCCTCAAGGGACGCCCCTTACCCCCCTTATATAGTCTTGGGAGGTGGGCTTACAGATCGGAAACCCTATCTTACTCTAAGCCGGTTTCCTCAATCTTACCAAACCGTGACTATAGGTCGTTGCCTTATCTCTATCGGCAACGTAACACCCAAGTCATGTTTGGTTTACAGATATGGCAGGCGCAATCTATCCCTACCTCCAGTCGGATAAGCTTGCCATGTAGATACCGATTGCTATAATCTCCACAAGAGCCCCGAGTCCTTTTCGTCGACGAGACAACTCAGCTTCAAACCAAAACGTTACGCAGCCAAAAATCTTTTGGCCGAGTGCTTCTGGCGCCGAGTGATTCCATCATCTCTGCCCGAATCTTCCCAAGTGGCTCCAAAGACTCTGAAGGGCTGGAAAATATCTCAGAAATTCTCAAAAATAAATATCTAGGCGCATCTCCTGATGCACCTAATTAGGTGTAGCCCCCGACTATATGGTTAGTCAAAATTAGACTAAACGTATAGTCGAGAACTATAAAAAATCATTCTCATGTAGATGCTTAGCTCAAGCTAAAGAAATCTCATCACTCGGCAAGCTCGTGCTTATCCGAGTGAATTTGCCTCGAGTCATCTCGAACAAATAACTCAAACAACCCTCGTGGGTGAAAAGCACTCGGTAAGCTCATGCTTATCCAAGTGGATCTGCCCGAGTCATCTCGGAACAAATATTTCAATCATCCCTCATGGGTAAGAAATCAATTCGCTCGGTAAGCTCATGCTTATCCGAGCTGATCTTCCCGAGTCATCCCAGAAATTTGCCCGAGTCATCTCGGAACAAATAATTCTCTTATAAATGCTTAGCTCAAGCTAAAGCAATCATAAAAATCACATCACTCGGCAAGCTCATGCTTATCCGAGTAGTTCGCCCGGGTCATCTCGGGACAAATAATCTAATCAACCCTCGTGGGTAAAAAACACTCGACAAGCTCATGCTCATCCGAGTTAACTTGTCCGAGTCATCTCGGAACAAATAGCTTAATTGACCCTCGCGGGCAAAAAACACTCGGCAAGCTCATGCTCATCCAAGTTAACTTGTCCGAGTCATCTCGGAACAAATAGCTTAATTGACCCTCGCGGGCAAAAAACACTCGGCAAGCTCATGCTCATCCAAGTTAACTTGTCCGAGTCATCTCGGGACAAATAATCTCATCAACCCTCATGGGTAAAAAACACTTGGCAAGCTCATGCTCATCCGAGTTAACTTGTCCGAGTCATCTCGGGACAAATAATCTCATCAACCCTCATGGGTAAAAAACACTCGGCAAGCTCATGCTTATCCGAGTTAACTTGTCCGAGTCATCTCGGGACAAATAATCTTATCAACCCTTGTGGGTAAAAAACACTCGGTAAGCTCATGCTCATCCGAGTTAAGTTGTCCGAGTCATCTCGGGACAAATAATTTAGTCAACCCTCATGGGTAAACAAATTTTTCAGTCATCTGAAAAATACGACCAAAATATTAAATAGCTCCTGCCATAATATTGGTCTCAATCTAAAAAGATCTTCACCAAGGTGGAAAAATAGCATTGATATAATCATTTAATCAAATGCTTAGAAACCAAACAGTCCCTGTCATCAGGACAGCCATGAAAAGCTTAACTGTTTGTCACCTTTCGAATTGCATCGTGCCAACTTCTCATGAAGTTACGCAAACCGCGGTATGAAAGGATTTTAAAGGTATTGGGCTATGTAACACGTGCATATTGCCAGGGCAAATCTGCTTAAGTCCATCCACTTAAGTCCCTAAGGACACGTGTCAAGCCACACCTTGGCTGGGCCGCAAGTCTCTCATGGGCTCGGCCCAATCACGAGACGACTTAGCAAAAACCCTCAAGTCTTTTTACGAAGCCTCGAGGTCGTCCCCGCCACTTCATCTAATCATCTTGGCCTCTTTATGCCTCCGATGTGAACTTGTAGGTATCTAGCTTATTTATGTTAATGCCTTGACCCGAATCTTCATAGAAAATTTCTTAAGTAATTTTCGTCCCACTGTCACCAAGTCTAAGTTTAATTAGGTCATCAAAAAATTTTCAGTCCTTATCTATTAAACTCAAATCAAGAAATATTAAACAATGATAAACCAAATATAAACAAGTTGTCGAAGAAAACCATGCTTTATTGACACGTATGCAGCCCCCGACTGTCAACTCAAGAAGTCATCTTGCTTGAGATTGGCAGTCAAGAATAACATGAAACTTACGGCAATTTAAGCATAGTATCGTCGAAGATGTTCAATATTCCAGGAGTTCTTCACCATAGATCCATCTTCGCGCTTTAGTCGAAATGCTCTTGGCCGAGTCACCTCAGCGATTATGTATGGTCTTTCCCATAGTGGAGATAATTTGTGATGGTCCTTGATGGTCTGGATCTTGCGTAGAACCAAATCATTGACAATGAAAGCTCGCGCCCGAACATTGCGACTATGGTATCTTCTAAGTCCTTGAAGATATCTTGTCGACTGGATCAAGGAAGATTTTCTTCGTTTTGGCGTCGCGTTGTCCCGACTTGGCTATCCTCTTTGTAGAAATTTCACCCTCTTCAGATGTTGATGTAGCCAGTCGGATTTCTTCCTGGCCACGTGATCTCTCACAAGATTGGGCCATATCGCAGCTTTCTTTGTCGCAGGTGAAGGCTTGTTTGACGTTGCTGCGCAGGGTGATGACGCCGTTAGGGCCAGGCGTCTTCATCCAGAGGTAAGGGTAGTGTGGTATCGCCATGAATTTGGCGAGTGCAGGCCTTCCGATGATCGCGTGGTAGGCCGTCTTTGAAGTCGACCACCCCGAAGGTGGTATTCTCCGTTCGGAAATTCTCGCGAACTCCGGAGGTGACTGGAAAGGCGATGTGCCCGAGTGGTGTGGGCAACAGCCCCGGGATCACTCCGTGGAAGGGGGCTGAGCTTGCCTTTAACTCAGTTCTCAGGATTTATATCTCATCCAGGGTCTTGACGAACAGGAGATTGAGGACGCTGCCCCCATCGATGAGTACGCGCTTTAGCTTGATGTTCTGAACCACCAGGTCAAGTACCAAGGGATACTTCCCCGGGTGAACCACTCGGTCAGAATGATCCGAGCGATTAAACGTGATGGCCACCTCCGACCATCGTAGATGTTGTGGGACTTCGGTTTGTGCCGCGTTGACCTCGCGGTCCATCAGCTTTTTCTTCCTCTTGGACTCATAAGCCTGCAGCCCCCGAAGATGTGATTCAGCTCGCCCACGGGGTCTTGAAAAGGCTCTGAATTTCCAGTCGGGTTGTTCTTCTTAGTTCCCGATGGACCGGCTTCATCAGTTGGCTTCTTGTTTAACCGTGCCGCATATTTTTCGGCGAATTGCTTGTAGATGATGCGTGCACTAAGCGTTCATGATCATTCATGATCGCGTCGTAGGCCGCAACTCGGGGACAGCATTGAGAGCTAGACGTTGTGGCAACCAAGTCCTCGAGCCGGTGCTTGCGATCTCTCTGGCCATGATTGCTATTGCCGTTATCCTTCTCAGGGTGTCGGCTTCCTCCCGACTGCTTGTCGTCCCTTTCGTCAGGCCGATCTTGGCGCGTCGCTTTGATCACGTCGTTGGATTTGGCGTAGGAGTTCGCTGTCTCGAACATCTGCTTCACCGTCTTCGGCGGCTTGCGCCCAAACTTCCTGATCAACAGTTCATCACGGACTCCCTTCTGGAAGGCGGCGATGATGATGTGATCGGTAATGTTGGGGATCTTGTTGCGCTTCTCGGAGAAGCGCCGGATGTAATCCTTCAGAGGCTCGTCCGGCTTCTGGATGACGTTGTATAGATCGAAGTGCGTGCCGGGCCTCTCGAGGGTACCTTGGAAGTTGGCGATGAAGTGGTCCCTCAGCTCGCTCCACGAGCCGATTGAGCCTCTTGGCAGGCTCGTGAGCCAGTTCCTGGCTGAGTTAGCGAGGGCCACGGGAAGGTAATTGGCCATAGCCTTGTTGTCGCCGCCCGCTGCGCGGACGGCGAGAGTGTACACGATAAGCCATGACTCGGGATCGGTCTTGCCGTCATACCTCTCTATTCCTGTGGGCTTGAAACCACTCGGCCAGTGCACTCGGCGAAGCTTCCGAGTGAAGGCCGGCACTCCGTCGTCGCCGCTATCGGGTGATCCCCTCCGATCTTCCCGGGTGCGTCGGTCTCGCTCTTGGTAGCGGCGATCGAGGACTTCCCGCAGATCACTCGGCGGGGTCTTCGGTTGGCTGGTTGGGTAGCTGGAGCTGTTGTTGCGACGGACGCGGTGATGGATGGGTGGACGTCCGTGTCATTTGTCGCGGGAGTCGGCTGTTTGCTCTTGGTACTTCTGTGTAGACTCGCGGCGTGGGCCTCCTGGCCTTGTCGTCGACCGGTCTGGCTCGGGCCTCTTATAGTCTCCTGACCTTAGAGGCGGGAGTCGGCTTTTGTCGGGCGTTTCAGCCACGGACTCAGTTGGCCTTCGTGCCGAGGTGGTGGGGTGGCCGTTGGCTGTGGCCGTGACGATGGTCTTGATCTTGTCGAGTATTGGAGTCACGTTGGCGGGTGCCGTCTCCATGACGGTGTCCAAGAGTGTGAGCGCGGCAACAACGTTCTATTGTGGCGTCTGGAAGATGTTGGTGTTACGGACCCGTGTTTGGAGGATGGCCTCCTGGGCGGATCGTCCGGCTGTGCGTAGATCTTGCTTCCTCTTGTGAGCCTCTTCCCTGCGTTGCTTCTTCTCTTCGGCCGTCTTGCGCTCTTGCTCGATCTTGGCTCGCTCTTCCTCAGCGAGCCTGCGGGCCATGGCTGAGTCGGACTCGTCCGGCTCAGCCATGAGGACATCGAAGCACTTCGGCCCGTAGTCCTTGTGGCAGTCGGAGTCGTCGGCTTCGTCTGAGGGGATGCTATAGAGGTCATCAAAGCCGACGGAGCTGAGGTATTCATTAAGCTCCGAAGAGGAGCATGAGCCGAACGGCTGGAGGATGACGGCGACCTCCCTCGACCCTGGGTAGCCCGGGTCTGGATCGTTCCAGTCCGAGTCAGAGCGTGGGGAAGCAGGCTCCTCCGAGTGGGTCGACCTCGACTCGGGGCAGAGGAGTTTGCCGTAGATCTCGGCGGTGTTTGGTAACCCAAACGGCACCGAGAGGTCTTCTTCCGAGAAGATCGTCTCCGTCGGGAAGACGAGAAGATCGATGCATATTTCGGCGGTGTTCGGTAATCCGAACGGTGCCGAGTGAAGTCCTTCGTTGGAGAGAGTAGATTGCATCTTGGTCTTCAAGACGTCGTTGTAGATCTTGGCGCTGTTCGGGAGTCCGAACGGCGTCGAGTGGATTTCTCCTTCCGACTGGTCCGAATCCGAGTCGAAGGACGAATCGTCGACGAAGTTGGCGGCGAAGTCGCCGAATCTTGAAGGAGATCCCATCACGCTTGTCGGCGAGATTGTTGAAGAAGTCTCGACACGCGGTCCCCTACCTGGCGCGCCAACTGTCGAAACTTGGTTTCGGCAATAGAAAATTGGGGGTGCAGTCAAGATCGCCAAGCTCGATGAGTTAGACTGAAAACAAGGTTTAGACAGGTTCAGACCCTCTCGTGAGGTAATACCCTACTCCTGTTTCGAGGATTCGATCCGCCGAGTGTCTTTATTGATCTCGTGTATCTAAAGCTGAAAGCTGATCTAACTTCTCATGAAGCATATGATCTAAAGCCGATGTCGCATATACCTCAAGGGACGCCCCTTACCCCCCTTATATAGTCTTGGGAGGTGGGCTTACAGATCGGAAACCCTATCTTACTCTAAGTCGGTTTCCTCAATCTTACCAAACCGTGACTATAGGCCGTTGCCTTATCTCTATCGGCAACGTAACACCCAAGTCATGTTTGGTTTACAGATATGGCAGGCGCAATCTATCCCTACCTCCAGTCGGATAAGCTTGCCATGTAGATACCTGATTGCTATAATCTCCACAAAGGTCATAGCTACCATAACCAAATTTTAAATATCGATATAGTCTAGGTTCATATGAAATTTTTGCAAACAAGTATTTTCATTCCTCAAATCATGGATTCAATGTGTTCAAAGGATGGGAGGAGAAAACTTGCATTGATCTTGAGAAAAGGTTAGCACCTAATCCACTCCTTCACCGCTTATGCAATTATCTAAATAAAGTACACAATATGTAATTAAACACCAAAATAGACGAAAACCCAAAATGCTCTAAAGTGCATGATTTGTGCACAGTGAGTTGGTAGTGGTCTAAACTGAATTTAGGTGAAATAATTTCCATTTTATCTCTTTTTATTCGGGAGTTATTGATTTTATAAGTTTACTCCGTATAAGGTAGTATTTAATTAGGTAGTGTTCTAAAATGTTTCTATAATTTAATTTTTATTAACTTTGACTTAACAGAGGTGAGGAGATATATTTTCTAAGACTAACACATTTGGTTTCACAATTTTTAGAGTTACTAATAATTTCTTATGCATTTTACAAGTTATAACGTGCTCTAGGCACATAGTCCTTAAGCTTGTATGGCCTTAGATGTTTCTATATCCTGATCATTTTTTATTTGCTAGAGATGTATAAAGATGAATAATTTGGTTAACCAATGTATCCTTCATAATTTTAGAGTTCATATCACATATTTTATAAGCTAGGGAGTGTTCTATGTTAGGTATTCAACATATCCACCTAAAAATTGACATATGAGCTAAGTGTGCCAAGTTTTGGTGGTTAAGGATGGAACTTAGTGTTTCTCTGGTCCAACAAGTTTTATTTTGATTTATTTACAACTAGGATATATTATATATATACATCTATACATGCATACATTTAATGCTTAATTTATTATTGTGATTAGCACTTAATTTATCTATTTAAAGTTTAATGACATATTTGGCACATGAGTGTCCACATTTTATTTTGCCTAATTGAAGTTCATTACTTGCTAGTTTTAGAGAAATTTAGTTCACTCCATTTGGACTAAAGATGAATTTTCTACAAATTTTACAAGTTGAAGTGTGCACTAAATGGTTATTCCTTATATAAATATTGAAGAGGTTTTACTATACAGTAAGCATATATTTTTATTTTATAATTGAAAGTATATGCTCTGTTGATTTTACAGAAATTAAGTTTACTTAAAAAGGAGTTAAAATGAATTTTATATAAATCTCTAATGTTTAGCTCATCTAAAGTTCATCATTTTAATGGCAATAGTTTTAAAGACATTTGGCACAAAGTAATTATACATTTTTATTTTTCCTAATCAGTGAGTGTAAGTTGGTGGACCTGTAGAATTTATGTTTGTCCTAAATAATTCAAATTGAATTTTCTATGCATTTTATAAGTTTGTGCAAGCTCTATGTGTAATTTTAACTTAGAAAAATTTTAGAGACAAAATTTGTACAGTGAGTGCTAGGTTTTATGATTCTAAAGTAAAGTTCATTATCTTTTGAGTTCATAGAAATTGGTTTCATCCTAAAATGAGGTATAGTTAATTTTACATAGATTTTACAAGTTTTGCATATTTTTCAGTTAATTAGAAAATGATTTAGTTATTTTATTCATTATTTTCCAGAATTTAAAACAGATGGGACGGTGGTCCACCGTCGGTGTCTAGCTATTTTGAAGGAAGGTCCCTGGGTTTTCCAGAAATCAACCCGCCATCCTCTACTCTTGTTAATTGAAAATCCATTAAGAGTGCCTCGGTTATTACCTATTTACATTTAAGTCCTTGCGTCCACATATCAGATACATCGGTTTGTCTTGTCCGATTCGGTATCAGCCAATGGACACCTTAGCCGATTCGGGCTTCGGGGCTTACCAAATTTTGGCGTTAATAATATAATTCAGAGAATTTTTACAAAATAAACCATAAAGGATTTAAGCTCCTACTAAGCAAGGTCTTTGACGCTTAATGACCATGGCCCACATGTCAGTGCCACGGCAAGGGAGGAAGCAGAGCAAGGGCACGATGACGAACTTCGCAGCAGCGCCGGCGACGAATGGTGGCAATCTAGATGGGGCAACCAAAAGAGAAAATGTAGAGGGGACTATTGCGGTGGTATCGGCGGTCTAGTCGGTGGCTGTGGTGATCGGAATAGTGCCGGCGGCGAGCTCGAGCAGCGGTGCGGCTCAACATGCTAGTGCATGTCGAACCCCAACCCGAATCCGTGCAACCTAAGGCATGCATGCGCGTCTACGTGGTTCCTGGGTACTCACCAGATGTCCCGCAAGGGCTAGAGAGGCTTGGACAGTGGCGGCGATGGGATAATTGCACGACGGTGACAAAAAAACAGCAGGACATCGGCGATGGCTTCACCCAGCCGCCAACTTGCTAAAAGAAGGTGCACGTGAGGCTCAATAGGTCCCAAGATAGAAGCATGCACGAGTAATTGGACCCTAGCTTACTGAAGAGGGAGTAATCGTCGGGGATGGCCGGCGGTCGGTCTTGGGGAAGAAGAAAAGGATCTCCTCAATAGAAGCGCCTCGGTCCAACACCTCTGGCCGTCAAGCTTCTGGCATTGTAGCGATGTCAGGGGCGCAAAAGCTCGACCGGATTTGCACGGGATGGATGGGAACGACGATGCAGTGCACGACGGTGCTCTGGACACCGAAGACCACCTTGGCCATGCTCCGGTGATCTCGAGCTATGCAAAGTGGAGAAAGAGGGGCATGAATGGGTTAGGCATGAAGAGAGGAACACGTTCCTGATGATTGGTTGCGGCGAAGCTCACCATATCAAGGATGAAGGCTATCGAACACCTGCAGGCATTGGACAAGAAGGGCTTGTTCCTGGTGATTCCGAGGTGAACTCTCTTGGTTTCTTCGTGGAACACAATTACGAAGAGACAATGTATATGTTGGCGAGGTGGCCGGCTAAATGGTGGAGGGTGAGCTGGGGGTGGCGACCTAGGTGTCCTTGTGTGTTTTTGACACGTTCCAAGGCAGCTGGCAGCACAGCAAAACTGAGGAATGGGTTGGAGAGTGTCCCTGAGGATGACAAGTGGGTCCAGGACAAAGTATACTAGGTTGGTGAGTGAGGGATGGGTAGAAACATGGGTGAAATTGAGTTTGGACGAATTTTTCAGAATATTTCTCTCCCTCTCACTTTATAGCTTCATAACTTGATGTGTGGACCAGATAAATTAGTGTAAATTTTACTGGAGGTAGATGAGTATAACTAGATTCCATTTTCTTTGGCTCAACACAAAAATCGTTGGTAGTTTGCTCACAGAAATTAAACAAAGAAGGGTTAATTGGAAACTAGTTTGAATTTTTAGGAGATCTAAACAGAGAAGAAAAATACTAGAAAAAAATATATTTATTCATTATAATTGACCTAATATTTTAATAAATTATTTTACATGTACACTTATGTGTATTTTAATTCATTTTTGGGTGAGGTATGGTTTTAGCCGATATAGGGTTTTAATTAGTATCCCATATGACTGTTTTGTTTAATTCGTTTGAGGCATCAAACTTAGTTATTTAAGTTGTACCAAAATTACATTGAGTTGGTTGTTGTGATTTGCACTTGCATGATTTGTTTCATGATTTTACCTTGTATAAATTATTTTATATAATTACAAGGCTTCTCTTTACCATGTATGTTCCTATTTTACAAATACATCTAAATGATTGTATAAAATTTTATTTAGACTGTTTCTTTGACTTGAGATGATACCATTTGACTACATTTCATACCCTTGGGTTTAACACACGAGGTTAGTCATTTGTTTGCTTGGTGAGCTTATCATCTTTAATTATGTTCATGAGACCTAATATGAAATGCAAATCGAGAATCCCAAATGCACAAAAGGACTCAAGTCAAAACATGCATTATGCACATGTATGCACTTATGTTTGATGGCATTTATGTTCTAAGTTAGGAATGGAAAAGGTTTTAATTTGTTCTCAAAATTTCAATCATGCAATAGGTTGAAGTGGTTCACCTAAATTAGAAATGAAAAATTTTGGTTCACAAAATTTAAGAACTTCACTTTTATTTGGTTTTGACAAAATTTCTTGACCCTAGAATTTGGATATGTGAAATATATATATATATATACGGCAGGGCTAAAATGCACTGCGTTGCACAATGCCACACTTGCGCACACGCCAAAACTGATCCAGTCTCACGTGCGCGCCAAACACAAACCGAGTCACCCGCGCACGAAGCGACCGAGTCACGCGCGGCGTGAAGCGGGCGAGTCGCGCGCGGTGAAACAAAAACGCGAATCCGACGGCGCCAAGACAAATCCCCACCCCCGACACCCGCGGATCATGCCGGCTTCTTCCCCACCCCCACAACCCACGGATCGCGCCACCTTCCACCCCACCCCCATCCCGACGGATCGCGTCGTCTTCCTCCCCACCCCTATCCCGGCGGATCGCGCCGCTTTCCTCCCTACCGCCATCCCCGTGGATCAAGCCACCTTCCTCCCAACCACCACCCCCACGGATCGCGCCGTCTTTTCCCCACCCCCACCCCGCATATCGCGCCACCTTCCTCCCCACCGCCACCCCCACGGGTCGCGACACCTTCATCCCAACCACCACCCCCACGGATCGCGCCGCCTTTTTCCCCACCCCCACCCCCACGTATTGCGCCACCTTCCTCCCCATCGCCACCCCCACGGATCGCGTCGCCTTCTTCCCCACCCCCACCTCCATGAATCGCCATGGCCCCGTCGTCGCTATCCCAGCTTCCCTCACTGATTCCAGATGCGAATCACGTCCTGCAGCAAAAATTGCAACTAATTATTCTGGGGGCTAAACATCCGACCACAAAATCACCAACAGCAAGTCTCTCGACGGTGCTAACGATGACCCTAATCACTCAAGCGATCCCCCCTGTCGGGTGGGATGATCCGTTGCATCATACCACAATGCTGACACCCCCTGCTTTGCTAACTCCTGGATCCCTAATCTCGCCTGATCCTGCCCACGGATTCTACCCAGTGAGTCTCCCTGATTTTTTATTTTGCTATGATTTTTGATTTTTCATGAGTCAACTTGCAATGTCGGTTGCAAAAATCATGTTATATGTGATTGCAATGTCTGTTGGACGAGAGTAGTACTAGGATGGGTGCCCTCCTGGGAAGTACTCTTGTTATGTTGCATCTGGCTGAATTGCAACTGGTATTTAGATTAGGTTGTAACTGGTGTTTAATTTAGGTTGCAACCAGCATACCGCCCCCAGTTGCAACTCCAATTTGTTATACCAATTGCAACTGGTTGCAACCTCATCTAACATCAGTTGCAACTCCGTTTGTTACACCAGTTGCTGGTGTAACAAAACTGGAGTTGCAACTGGTGTTTAGATGAGGTTGCAACCAGTGATATATTTGATTGCACCCAGTGTATCAAGCCCTGGGAAGTACTCTTGTTGTGCTGCATCTGGCTGAATTGCATCTGGTGTTTGGATTAGGTTGCAACTGGTGTTTAATTTACGATGCAACCAGCATACTGCCCCCAGTTGCAACTTCAGTTTGTTATACTAGTTGCAACTCTGTTTGTTACACCAGTTGCTGGTGTAACAAACTAGAGTTGTCACTGGTGTTTAGATGAGGTTGCATCTAGTGATATAGTTGATTGCACCCAGTGTATCAAACCCTAGGAAGTCCTCTTGTTATGCTGCATCTGGCTGAATTGCAACTGGTGTTTAGATTAGGTTGCAACTAGCATACCGCCCCCAGTTGCTGGTGTAACAAACTAGAGTTGCAACTGGTGTTTAGATGAGGTTGCAACCAGTGGATATAGTTGATTGCAACCAGTGTATTAAGAAGAATTGCAAAAACTTATCTGTGATGCAACTCTATTTTTTTCTATTACTCCAGAATTCATACGTATTTACCACCGCATAATTTTCTGCAGGATCCAAACATACTTGATGTGTTTATTCCAAGAGTGAGGTAGACATTTGATACAAAAAAAAGAAGCTTACCGATTCTATTGCGATTATGCGAAAATGGCAGGGTTCAGTGTGAGAGTGAAAAGAACTAGCAAACACACTGCACACTAGGTTTGCAACCAAGACGGGTTTCATAAACCATGTAATGACGAGCCACAGATTTAAAAAACATCAAAAAGAATGGGTTGTCCTGCATATGTTAAGGTCAAAGATGAAAAAAATAGACAATGGTACTTTGACCATGCTGTGGAAATACACAACCATGTATTGCAACCATCGCCGAGGATGGTGTGGTACATGCATGCTCACAAGCAAAGAGAATTAGCAATAGATGACCTATTTGCTATCATGACAAGAAATGGTGTGGCGCACCAAGCTACGATGAATGTGAGGTCTGAACTATTCGGTGGACGTCAAAACTGGCCATTCATAGAGAAGGATGTGAAGAACATGTAAGTAACACTGCTCTCAGTTTGCAAATTGTATCCTACATAGTTGCAATCATAATTTGCTTGATAATTCTTATGTTCTAGGAAGGCAGAGCAAACAAGGGAAGATAAGGATAGTGATCTGGGCAAGCTTTTTCAGTTTTTTTAGACAATGCAACGCAAGCAACGAGTACTTCTATTGGGATGTGGGTTTTGATCGGAAAACAAATGTGCTCATAAGCATATTCTGGAATTGCGCAAGCTAAAGAGCTGAATACAAATATTTCGGTGATGTGATAACATTCGACACGACACACAAAACAAATAGAAAAAACATATTGCTGGTGATGTTTGTTGGGGCAAATAACAACCGTAAGAATGTAAGTTTTGGCCAATCACTGCTTCGGGATGAAACGATTGAAACATTCAAATGGTTGTTGGAAACTTTCAAGAACTACATGGGCGGACGCCAGCCCTATGTGATCCTGACAGGTATGACTTTGATATGGTTTCAATGTGCTGATTGCAGCTTCGTATTATAATTGCAATTGTTTCCTGAAGTTGATTGCAACTAATAACTATGTTGTGATTGTAACTCTATCTATACCTATAGTTTGATGCAACTTCATGTACAGTAATTGCAACTTCACATGAGGTTGATTGCAAAAAGGTTGCTTTAATGCAAGCGTAATATATTCTTTGTTTGCTTGTTTTGATATGGTTTCTTTTTTAACTGTTGTTTGACATATTTGCAACAGAAGAAGATGCAACAATGAGAGAAGCAATAAAAATTGTGTTTGACAAATCACAACATAGGAATTGCAAATGGCATATAACAAGGCCCTGGGAATATAAACTCAGCCAACTGTACACACAGCACAAAGATAAAAACCTCCAGAAAAGGCTAGAATCTCTAAAAAATTATCACCTCGGACCTACACAGTTTGAGGTGGAGGGAAGAAGCTGATAGATGAGTGCAAAATCACTGATAACCCCGCGATAAACGCATTGTGGGAAAAAAGGAAGAGCTGAATTGCAACATACTTCAAGGGAATGTACTGCGGAAGAATGACATCCACATAAAGATCAGAAAGCCAGAAGAGAGTGTTGAAGGATGCTTATGTTAACAGTAGTACAACTCTCCACACGTTTGCAAAGAGGGTGCTTGACGCACTTCAGCACACAGACCACATGGATGAGGGTGAGACACAATACTCGCAGGTAATTTCATATCATAATTGCAACTTCAATGTGCGCTGATTGCAACTTTGTATTATAATTGCAATTGTTTCCTGAAGTTGATTGCAACTAATAATATGTTGTGATTGCAACTCTATCTACCTGTTGTTTGATGCAACTTCATGTACAGTAATTGCAACTTCACATGAGGTTGATCGCAAAGGTTGCTTTAATGCAAATTGCATCTAGTTGTGATACAATGATTGCAAAAACTATATCTAGTTGCATCCTAATCAAAAAAATGTGCAGGTTGAGGTTGTCTGAGCTTGCAAATCAAGGTTCAATGAGCAGGTCAGCAAGGTATACACAAGGGTTGTGTACCAGGAATACAAAAAACAATATAATAATAGCACAACATTTGTCATAGAGCCTAATCCTGATCTAGAAGTGTAGAATGGCTACATAGTGAGACATGAGAAAGGGACGGGAAGCTTCTGCTGGGCGCAACATGCGTTCAGGGTGGTAGCAGACAAAGAAAGAGGCGTGTATGAATGTGATTGCAAGCATTGGGAGCACACAGGTACGTTGTTCACTGTGACATCTCCCATTACACATCGCAGACCCTTGATTATTTCTTGGTATATTAAACAAAAACTACAAAAAAAACTGCAGATATGTTCTGCATGCACATCATAAAGGCGTTCACACACCTCGAGGTGCAGAGCATACCAGAAAAATACATTCTGAGATGATACACACGTGATGCAAGATCTGCGGTTCCATGGGACAGACATGACATTGTGCGGGTTGGCCGCCTAGGGGACACAGAGCAGTCGCGCCTATCAAAACTACTACCTAAGTTAATGAAGCTCGGCAGAGCAGGCAGCAAAACAGATCGAGCTTACGCTGAAGCAGTGAGGCAAATAGATAGAATCGCTCTAGGGATTGAGCTTCTCCAATGCCCAGAAGTTATTTCTTCTATGCACCCATCCAATCCATCAAGTAGTACTAGTTGCAAGCTACATGCTAATTCAATTTCAACCTAGAATGTTGGTGATGCTGCATCAATGCTAGATTGTAGTACACCTGATGTGTAGTACAGTGAGCCTGGACCTGGGTCAACCCTTGATCCAACCTCTACAAACTATCTCGCTCGTATATCGCTGGCTGAACCACCAGTGTCGCACACCAAAGGTAGGAAATCTGCCAGGGTGAACCAATCTACTGAAAAGGGGAAACAAACTTGCAATCCTTACAGCACATACACAGGGAGCTACGGGAAGAAAGTGTGCCAAACATGCAATGTTAGAGGCCACTATAGCACAACATGCCTGCTGAACCCAAACAGGAGCAGAGCAGCAGAGAATAGAGCAAAAAAGAGGGGTGCCAAAACACAAGCTAGGGCTCATCGGAAGAGAGGTCACCCAAGGATACATGAACAACGAGATGAACGGCATGGTGGGAATGATGAGGCATCTAACCACGGTGATTGCCTGGAAGGCAGTGATAACAACAGGTATGAATCTGAATGAAAACATTATATTGTTATTTACTTTGTTTTCTTGACGATAATAAAAAAACAGGCTGTAACTGATTTCTATGAATCAGATCTGATTTTCTACTGTTCTGCTAGTTTGATGGTTGGCTAGTTGCAATTCATCTGTTGCTCAGGTTGCACCCCCTTTTATAGGACAGTTATAACTCTTGTTTTTCAACTCACAACCAATTGCAAGTATGATGGATGGCAGTTGCAATTAATCTGTGGTTCAGTTTTGCAACCCATTTGTACGCCCAGTTGCAACTCTTGTTTCCTAGCTCTCTGCTGGTGTTACACACAAAAAAAGTAACTCATATACCATAGTCCAGTTGCAACTCTGTTGGTGGGCCAGTTGCTACAAAAGACCAATTGCAAGTATGATGGTTGCCAGTTGCAATTCATCTAACGTTCATTTCTGCAAACCCCTTTTCTACGCCTATTGAAAATCTTGTCTACTAATTGTCTACGGATGCATATTAACTTTCATATTAAAAAAATGCAACTCATGTACCTCCTCCATAGTTGTAACTCTATAGGTGGACAGGTTGCTACAGACGACCAATTGCAAGTCTAATGGTTGCTCAGTTGCAATTCATCTACGGTTCGGGTTGCAACCACTTCTGTACACAAGTTGCAACGCTTGTTTGCGAACTCTCCGTTGGTTGCCTGGTTGCTACTATAATGGTAGAACAGATGCTAAATAATGCATGAATCTATTTTCGACGCCTAAAAAAGAATAGTATACTAAACACTGCAAAAAAAATATATAAAAAATTGCATCACAAAAACAAGTTGTAAAAAATAATCACAAATATACGTTAGATACCAAATTGCAAACTCTGGTAGTAAAAACCAGTAGCCACACAACTGTTCCAAAGGTTACAACCTCATCTAAGCATCAGTTACAACTCTAAAAAGTTCACCTAAAAACAGTTTTGTACGCAAACTAAAACAGTTTTCTGACAAACATTCACACAAAACAGACATTTAGTTCACACAAACAAACAATTAGTTCAAAAAGATGCACTTGCACATCATGTTACAAATGAATAACACACAGTTCCTACTGGTTGCTGCCACTGTTCCAATCAACCCAACGTCCCCCACTCTAAACTTGTCTAGTGATTCAGGTATATCAACTTGGTTGAGTGAATGGAACTACTCATAGTGCATTAACTCACATCTATATATCATCCCCTTGAACTGCATGAGCAAAAACACCAAAAAAACAGATGAGTTTGTAAAAATAAGGTTAATCCTCTTATTTTGTGTTGTGCAGATCGTTAAGTACGAAAAAAACAAAATAGCTGACCGGATTGATTTTCTTAATTAGCGACTCCCCGTCATAATATTCCATGTATTTCCAAGCAAAAAACAGGAGGTCATTAGGTCCACCCTACTTCGGCACATCAACAAAAGGTCTCTTCCATCTGTTAACTCGAGGCAATTTCCTGTTCGAGACCTTCTAGAACGCAGCATCAATAATTGGGATCTTTGCAAACACATGCTGGTGACGTGCTACCTGGTCAGTACACTTCAAGTAGTAGTCGTTCGAATCCAGTATGTCAATGAACTTATGGATGAAGTTGAAGCATTACACAAAAAATGGCATCCATCTCTAATTGGAATGAATATCTGCAACAACACACAAAAAACAAACGAAAAACATTAAAAAAACCTAGTTGCAAGCAGGTGCATATTATAATTGCAAGTCTATGCATGTAGATTCCATGTTGCTACTCCAGTTGCAAGTCTGTGCATATAATAATTGCAAGTATGTGCATATGATAATTGTAAGTCTGTGCATATGATAATAGCAAGTCTGTGCATATAGATTCCAAGTTGCTACTCCAGTTGCAAGTCTGTGTATATAATAATTGCAAGTATGTGCATATAGATTCCAGTTGCTACTGTATTGGAAAAAACGACAACATGTGTAAAAAAAATATTTTACTAACCAATTTTGCCTTTGACAGATCATAATTTTCCAGCTCCACTTGCAGAGTTTTCCAAACAAGAACAAAATCCTCCGTCTCAGTTTTGTCATCATTCAGGATTTTTCAGTCGCAGCAATATGTAACTATGTTTGCACTAAAAAAACAAAACATCATTCAAAACACAAACAAAAGACACAAATATAAAAAGCAAAAAATAAAGCAAAATCATACGAAAAAACTCACATAGAAGGAAGTTGTGACGAACAGCCTATATCCAACAGAATCGACCTTGTAAACGATGTCATCATGGCGAAGGCAATGGACAAAGAAATCTATAATGCACGTCTCGCATAATTCGTTGTCAACAAATGTCGTTAACAGGTCTTGGCCACTGAGGTTGCAAAGTAAACAAAATTGTTGTTAGTGATATGCCCTAGAGGCAACATGGAGATGTTGGATATCACGTCAATGTTTATGTATTTATGAATAAAGTGTTATTCAGTTCCATGAAATAGACAGCTTGTATTGATCAATAAGTACGTGACTTATTTATGAGACTCTATATGTATGAATCTATTTCTAAATGATCCCTGATCATATATCATATTATTGGAACTAATATGATTCTAAGATCAGCATGTTTATTGATGGATGATCATGTCTCATAGATCATGGGTATGGAGATACCAAATCAATAAACATGGACATATGTGTTAGAGAACACATTGTTGGATAGACCCACCATGAGACACTATAGGAATTAATGTGTCATTAGTTGGTCTCAGGTAGTGTTGGTATAAAGTCCTTAGACCTGAGATCACCATGGATTCCAACATGTGTAGTAGCCTACTTTGAGACTACCAAACGCTATTCCGTAACTGGGTAGTTATAAAAGTAGTCTTCGGGTTTGCTATGAAACATGGAGTGGGATGTGAGTGATCAAGATAGAATTTGCCCCTCCTTTGGAGATATATCTCTGGGCCACTCGAGGTAATGGATTATGGAAATGCATGGCCATGCTAAGTTGATTGAGGAGTCAATCAACAGACAGATAATCCAATACGGTTCGAGTGAATGGTTAAGCTATTGAAGGGATGGCACACATCTTGCCTATAGCTTAATTGGTATCGTGAGGCAAAGGGATTTGTGTACACATTACAGGTTCAGAGCCCATATTATATTCTTGTATACTGTGGTGCCAATATGTGCTGCTAGGCACCGCTGTTGACAGGTCGGCTGAGTTGGACTCCAGCCGACGGTCGGCTAAGTTAGACTATAGCCGAAACCGAGTATACCTGAACCTACAGGGTCGCACGCTTAAGGGGATAGAATAGATATTCGAGTTGGACTCGGATACGGCTCGATCGGATAGAGTCCTATGGGCTTACGATGTATGGGCGGCCAACTCTGTGAGATTCGGATAGGATCCGATTCAAAATAGAGTCCTGATCGGCCACTAGTCCCAGTCGGCCAACTCTATATAAAGGGGCGAGGGGTGGAGAGTTGCTGTATCGCTTTGAACCAAATCCGCAACAGAAGTCGCCGAGATCAATCTCCACGGAAACCCTCCCTACTTTCGAGCCAAACCCTAGCCTTGCATCGCGTGCTAGCACACGGGTGTTCGGCGTTCTGTCCCCGGACGTGTGGATACCGATAGAGGCGCTGCTACGTTGCGCACTGTTCATCGGCTGTGGTACTTCGGAGCAAGGCGGCTGCGGCGAATCGGCTGCGGTCGAGCGCATCGGAGCGAGGCGCGAGAACGCGGTCAGACGACTCGGCGAATCGGCTACATCCGCGAATCGGCTGATTGGTGAATCGGCTGTTCCCAGGAATTGGCTGTCGGCTTGCGGGAATCGGCTGTCATCGGCTAGCACAGTTCCAGATCGAATAGTCCTGATTGGCTATTTCCGCTGCATACTCCAATCGGTAATGATCTATCAGCCCTTACTTGCAAGTGTTCCTCGTTTGCGCGGTAGAAAAGTTTTTGTTTTCGGCTAGTGTAGCTTCCGCGTAACCTTTCAATTGTAACAAAGATTTACTACAAACAAAAAAATAGCAGAAATGAGTGTCGGTTGCAAGTATAAAATTACTAAAGTTGTACAATATCCATGACCATACCTTTTTAATTCAGGATCTTCACTAATCTTCCTCCTCAGTGCAATCGCCTTTTTCCAACGGGACTTGAGCCCGACTTCCTGTAACCATGAAGGAAGAAACATACTGCGTAGGCCTCTTCAGCAATCTGTCGCCAAGCCGCTTGAAAATCATCCTCTGAAAATTGCTGATCTTCCAAGCCTTGACTTAATTCCTCCTGTGAAAGTTTGACTGGAGGGGTCAAGTTATTCATGTCATTGTCAGACTCTGTTGGGAAGTTGGTTTCTTCATCATTTGAGCTCGGGCCTGCCTGCTTGTCAATTTTGGAGTTCAGCATTGCAATCTCTTTTTCAGCTTCATATCGGAGCGAGTCCATACGTGTCTCATACTGCTTGCGCTTGCGATCATAATCCCTGCCAGCTTTAACCATTTTTCCAGCTTTCACCAGCCTCCTCTTCCCACTTTCCCCCCTTCTTTGCTCCTTGCATTGCACCCAAGCCTAATACAACCTATTCATTTCACACAATACAAAAAAAAGTATGAAAAAGCCTGTTGCAAAACACTAATGCATAGAATTGTGCGCTCTATATGGTTATACTTACATAATCCGTGCTGGGAGTGGCTGGATCTGAATCAACATGCCTAGCAGCTTCACCTTTTTCAGTCTGAGTTGCATCTTGGTGCTCCAGAGCAGAGACGTCCATAGCAGTGGCAGCCTTTTTTTCACGCAAAAAATGCAAACATAAAGTTCTGTAAAAAATGTGAATTGCATGCTTACATCATGTTCACTATAGGGGACAAAAAAATGAAAACTAGTTGCAACATTAATAACTGTGTGATTGCACATCAGTTGCAATGTCAGTTCCAACTCAACTACCATAGACATTGCACCATAGAAAATGAAAAACACTAGTTGCAACATCAATGAATATCTAATTGCACATTAGTTAAAAAAAGGTCGGTTTGCAACTCAATGACCATACATATTGCACATCAGTTCCAAATGCATTTGCATGTAAGAAAACAAAAAGTTTTCTTGGCAGCAGATACTTACCTTGTCATTTATATGCTCCTGAGAAGCAACAATTGTCGAGATCTTCCTCTTGGCAACTACACGTTGTATTCTCTGCGTTCCAACCGGTGACCCCTCTCCAGACGAAGCACGTGGAGGACTCAACTGCCATACAAATAGCACCATATAAAAAATATAAAAAACACTAGTTGCAACATCAATGAATATCTAATTGCACATCAGTTACAAAAAAGGTCAGTTGCAACTCGACTACAATACAGATTGCATATCAGTTCGAATGACAATTGCATGTAAGAAAAAAAGTTTTTTTTTGCAAACAGATGCTTACCTCATCATTTCTCTACTGCTGAGGAGTTGCCAGGGACTTCCTCGGGGTCTTCCTCTTGGCAACTACACGTCCTATTCTGCTTCTCACAACCGGTGATCCCTCTCCAGACGAAGCACGCGAAGAATCGAACATTTCAGATATTTCATCCATGGCCTTAGATTTGCCATGTAATGCAACCGGTGCTGCCAGAAAGCAAAAATATGTAAGAAAAATTTGTCAAGCAGAAAAAACATGCAAAAAAAGTTTGTTACATGTGCACAAAGCAGCCTTACTTTCCCGGTCTTCTTGATGTTCTCCATGCAATTCATAGGGTGTAGGCTATAAATCGTGATTCTTTTCTGGGCTGGATGTCCTCAGAACTTGATGGGCACCGATATGTATTGGAAAGAGGATGGCCCGATCTTCACGACAGCAGGTTTACGAACAAAAGATAACTTGCTACGAACAGCAGGTAACTAGCTTTATACCTAATGGCCGGAATGGAGGGCAGGTTCAGACGTCCGAACACGCCAAACAGTAGAACCCAGTCAGGTTCGGACGTCCGAACACGCCCAGTCAGGTTCGGACATCCGAACGGGTCCAATTAAGTTTGGAATTGGGATATCCTCATGTGTGAACCTAAGCAAGGTTAAAACAAAAGATTTAAGTAGTAAACAATTCTCATGAGTAGATGTATCATGGGTAGTAAGGATAAAATTTACGTTTTGTTGAAGTTGCCTTGCACAATTACGCGTGATCGGTCCTTTATGGACTTGGGTACATGCATGATTGGTATATGAAGTTGGAATTGGTATAGACACCACGGGGATGTCCATATCAGAACTTCATCATCAATATCAGCCGCTTCAGCTTGTGGGCTTGGCGGCCGCTGTTCTGCTTCTCCTTATGGGCTTGGCGGCCGCTGTTCTGCTTCTCCTTGTACGCTTGGCGGCAGTGCGGATCCAGATGCCTCTGTAGCCTCTGTATGACGTAGCAAACGATGTTTCCTTGCTCCTTAAACATGCTGCTTATGCGCCTTGCTCCTCCTATGAAGGTTCAATGACATCTTCTCTGCTCGAGTGATGTCCAGAAGCCTCTTCATAGCAACGCAACACTCATGATGAGCTTTTCCCATTAGCTCATTAGCGCTACGCGTCAACTCATGTGCCTTAGTCACCATAGTTTGCACCTTTGAAGCACTGGAGTCATAGTCCTTTAGTATTTTTGCAGCCTCGAGCCTTCTTCTCCCCACTAAGTCACACAAGCTTTCACCAAAACTAGAGAAGAAGCTAGGGAAATTGAACAAAGTGCTGCTAGCAGGGGCACAAGAATCCCCCGGTATGTCGACATTGGATGGTCCAACAGCAGCGTCGGAGGCAGATGGGGCAGGTGCAGTTGCAGGTGGCACACGCGCAGGTGCAGGTGGTGCAGCATAGCAGGTACTTGACAAACTCATCAACTAAAAACAAAAAAATAGATTGCATACGTAAGAAGAAACAGTTGCAGAAAAATATGAACATCTGAAAAAAGAAACAGAAAAAATTACCTTAAGTTTGCCATATTCAACAACATCAGAACAAACAACTTTCCTACGATCCATAGATGCTATCTTCTCAATAATCTTGTTATCAAGAACAGCACATCGAGGTAATGACACACGGTTAATGTCTAGCATGTGCTACAAATGGTCAACATATAACATCTGCAAAAAAAATAATGTTAAACAAACATAAGAAACCCCAGTTGCAACTATAAACATACATCAGTTGCAACTACGTAGAAACTAGTTGCAACCTATAATCTAAGTAATTGCAACAATATAGATTATTGTGCTATAAGAAAACCCAGTTGCAACTATAAGCATAACTATTTGCAACTACACAGCTAAACTATTTGCAAACCAATAAAAATATAAATCACAAAAACAGAAGCAAAAAACTACAGTAGCTACATACTAACATAACCAGTTGCAACTATGTAGAAGACTAGTTGCAACCTATAATCTAAGTGATTGCAACATTCTAGATTATTGTGCTATAAGAAACCCAATTGCAAACTATAAACATACATCACTTGCAACAAAAAAAAAAGATATAGTGCCTACATAATAAACATAACTAGTTGCAACTACACAGCTATACTATTTGCAAAAACACTAAAAAATCAAATCACAAAACAGAAGCAAAAAAAGATACAGTTGCTACATACTGACATAACCATTTGCAACTACATAGAAAACTAGTTGCAACCTACAATCAAAGTGATTGCAACAATATAGATTATTGTCATATAAAAAAGAGAGTTGGATAACTCACAACAAGGAAGATCCGGCAGCCTATGATGGGTGAGTTGGCACCCTTTGACTTCTTCTGAAGCCTGTACATCCTCCCAGCAACCCTTAGGTTGTCTACAACAGCTTTACACCAATTAATGCTAGCAATTGCATCCATATCCTCAGTCTAAACCACGTCTTCAAGCCTAACATAGTTGTCAGTGTTGGAGAACAGCAGAGTACAGAAGGCGTGCATCAGAAAACACCTCACTCCGAAATCTCCATCAATGGCACGTGCCTTGAGCTTCTCTGTTATAAAATTTGGCAGTATCCTAGAGCCTTCCTCTCCATATAGCTGCATCCTGACAGCTTCACACATTTTCCGTGCTTCACTGTTTTCTTTAAATGGAGGTCACCTCCTTCTTTGTTGAGCATAAACATGCACCACACACTATGCTCGTCGATTAATATGTCCTTGCCACCCCCAAGCTCAATCTTCATTGATTTTTTGGTTAAATTTGTCCATGAGGCAACAAAGGAGCGACCTACTCAAAAGGGTTGCATTCATCTCAAGCATACCACCAAATCCGATGTCGCGTAGCCAGTTCTTGATATCATCACTACATGCTTGAACAAGCTCCACAAATTTTGAAGGCGAGCATCGAAGGGCAACTATCTTCTCCTTCTGCCAACAAAAAAAAAGAGGCAATGTTATTTATATACAAGTTGCAACTATTGTGGTAGACAATTACGTACTAATATGATTATATAGTTGCAATAACTAATGTTGGACCAAAAAACAATTTCTCTACCTCGACGAGGGTAGGGCGTGATACATCCTGTATGGGAGCCTTGCCACGCCGCCTTTTCCTGCTCAGACCAACATCACCTACTGGACTTGTTTTGCTGGGTAGTGCAACAAAATCATTGTCATCGTCAGTCCACTCCGCATCACTTAGTGAGCAATGTGCAGGACTAGGAAGAGGCAAGTTTTTCCTCCTAGGCATCCTAACCACTATTTTGTAGAAAAGTCAGTACTAATTGCAATTACATAAACATACTAATTGCAAACACACACATATGGACTGCTTGCAGCCCACAATGAAAAATACATGCCTGTAAATACCTACATACTAACTGCAAGTCAGTCAAATGATAAAAAATCGCATACAGTAGCAACAAAAAAATTGATCATAAAAACAATATCTGCACTAACATAACCAGTTGCAACTACAAAAATACACTAATTACAACTCAGATAGATAATAAATCACATGGATGTGTTTGTAGAAAAAGTCAGTACTATTTTGCAATTACATAAGTATACTAATTGCAAACATAACCAATTGCAACTACAAAAATATACTAATTACAACTCAGATCGATAATAATCACATCGATGTGTTTGTAGAAAAAACTCAGTACTAATTTGCAATTGTGTAAGTATACTAATTGCAAACACAAACACATATGGACTGCTTGCAGCCCACTATGAAAAAATGTAATGACTGTAAAAAATACCTACCTACTACGGCATACCTACTACTGCATACATACCAGTTGCAACTACAAAAATACACTAATTACAAGTCAGATCTACAATAAATCACATGGATAAACAAAAATGCATGTGTTGCTAATCTGCGTGTGTATTTTAGGATATCAATTAGCAGGGTATAATTTGGGGGAAACACACATGCCAGAAATACATTACAAAACCCTAGCCTAGAATACATCACCGATTCGAAGCAAAATTAGAACAAATCAACCATTCAAAAACAGGGGAATAGAATGCCTAAAAATAATTACTGAAATACCTTACTGAATGCGTAGGGGGATGGGTTGAATCAACGACGAACTTGCAACGGCGGCTCTCAGACGCAAGAAAACTACGTGGCCTCGAGCAATGCAGCCGCCAGCGAACGACCCGCGATAGTGAGCCCCCACGCCTCCTTCAACTACGGCTTCCCACAACCCCCAGCAAAAACTCCCGGCGAGCAAGATGGGATCCCCCCGGCGACAAATACACAGCGATTCGTCGGTGAGGTGCGCGGAAAAGTGAAAGAGATTGAGGAGAGATTGCAGAAACGGAAGAAATAGCCACAAACCGCAGTAATTTCCCCGACGAGCGCGGAAAGTGGAAGAGGTTGCGGAGAGATTGCGGAGAGGACGACAACCGTGGCGATTTATCGGCGAGGGTAGAGAGTGGGAGAGATTTGCGCAGGGAGTGGAGTGGAAGAACAGAATCTGTTTCGGGGGGTTTAACCCTATTGAGTGCCTATTGCCAAGTCAGATGTGTGTGCGATCTCGGTCGAAACAAGTCAAAAAATGGTTCTTAGCCCGCGCGGTCGACTAGCATGGGTGCACACGGCATGGTCGACTGGCTTGGGTGCGCACCACTCAGTCGACTCGCATGGGTGCGTTCTCTAAATAGAATGTACCCATGTATATTATATTATACAGTGTATATATATATATATGTCCATTTTATATTATATACATTGTGCAATAAATCACCTTTTTTTAGAGAGATGCAATAAATTCTTTAATATGCTGTTATCGGACGCATATTAAAGAACCCTATACCATCACCTGAATACTCTCCATGGATGCATGAAGCGGCCGATTTCCATCTGGGCCCAACATATCAGGGAGAGGTTCTAATCGTCTCAGGAACAAATAGATCAATGCCCAGGTATCATCTTGTCGATTGCCTAGCTTTTTTTTTCTTGGAAGAACCATCAGGAATGCAGAGAATGTACGTATCTTGATTTACAATAGAGTAACCTTTAGTTTCAAGTAGGAATTTCCTTGTGTACAAAATCATGTGAAACCAAGGGCTTAGAAGGCATCGGGATTGGCGGCCTTGCACTAATTTTAGCAGCCTCTAGCACCAATGTGGGTTACATAGTTCTCCTCTGAATTATGGTCTCGACTCTCCAATATTTTGTCTATTGTGGCATCGGCAGATCGAGAGAGAGGAGTAGAAAGCGATCAAGCGGTGGACAGTAAGGCTGCCGAGCTAGAGATTGACTCTTCCTCCATCAAGTGCATAAGGAAAAAGAACATGAGTTCATCTACAGCGAGAGAAAAAAAATTGTCTTTATTTTGACGGTGGTAAGAAAGCTTAGACTGTCAACAATGGCAAAACCTATTTTGAATAACATACAAATGCATCCAGCATTTGTTAGTCTTCTGCACCTTACATACAAAATAACATATCATCGAAGATTGTTTTACCAAATCGTGGGTCTTCCCGTTTTGTTTTCCTTTTGTAGGCTTCAACAGAAAACAAAATGGAGGGTTCCTTCATACGGATCAACGCCATTTGTAAATTGATCAGAGTATAGAGGGACATGCTAAAGCCACAAGGTTTCTCTGTTTTTGGTAAGAAAACAAAGCATCTCCATATGGATGTTCTTTTTCTGCGGTGGAGGTTTCATGTTATACCTTCTTACTACTGTGTGTTTAAATGCAATTACTCCTTGGCAAGAAAAGAAAGCATCTCCAGATGCAATTAAGAAAAGAAAAAAGGAGCAGCATTGATCACATAAGATCTAATCATTATATATATACATTTTATGCTGCTGAAACTTCTGGACAATTTCATCTCAGAAAATACATACTGTGCATTATATATATACATTATTAGGACCTTTGGTATTTCAAGAAAAAAGAGATGCAACTAGCTGGAGCTCCATCTGCACATATTTAATTCCCTAGTGGAGACCAGCCACTACTGGAGAAAGCCACAATTATCCCGGTTCATAACCCTCAGTAGTCCCAGTTGTCAAACCAGGACTACGAATCCGGGACTAGAGATGGGCGATCTCTAGTCCCGGTTAAATAACCGGGACTAGATATGCATCTTTAGTCCCGGTTGAAGCCACCAACCGGGACTAAAGATGGCGGAGCCACGTGGCCGGCTGCGCCATCGTTAGTCCCGGTTGGTGGCTTCAACCGGGACTAAAGATGGCGCATCCGGCCACGTGGCTCCGTCATCTTTAGTCCCGGGTTGTTGCTCCAACCGGGACTAAAGATTTTTTTATATTTTTTTAATTTTATTCTTTCTCCAACAGTGCTACATACTACATATCATACACATATACATATTTTACATACATATATTTATAAATATATATTATATAATATATATTTATAAATATATAAGTTACACACATATAAATGAACTTAAGAAAGGAAATATATACATATAATATATTACCAAAACATATACACATATGTACAATATCCACATATATTTCGTATGTTATAAAACATTGTCTATTTTGTGGATCCGGTGGTTAAGTTACTTAAATTAAAATAGAACTCCCCCATGGGATCAATGATGTGCTCGTTTATAAATCCCATCAATTCTTCCTGACCGGCTTGTATAAAAATCTCGTGGGGGAGGTTGTCTCTTACTTGCATAAGCTGTCATTAATTCGATCAAACGAGAAATAAATATATGAAGTTAATAAGAAATCGATACGTAATGTATGAATAGCTGTTATACGTACATCTATATCGTCGATAGTTTTGACATCGGTCACAAAGCGGTGAATGTAGTCACAGACGTAGTATCCGCATAAGTTGGTGCCCTGCGACTGTTTTGCACACTAATGAAGAAACGACGACAGATTTAATATACATTTTATATTTTAGAACAAAGTAATAATTCAAAACAACTTTGGAGCATGTTACTCACTGGAAAGTTCATCCTCACGGAGAGCTTATCTTTCCAATTTACGCGAACATTAGTCCAAAGTCGTTTCCATGCCCTACGTGCAGTTAAAAGTTAGCTAGTAATTATCAGAGAACCGCATATATGCAATAGCTAGCAAGTAAGATGGCATTACTTATTTAGCAGTTCAAATATCTTTGCGTATGTGGACTCTGGTTTATCCATTGAGTCAAAGACATGGATCCGCGAGTTATCCATGTCAATTACTAACAGAACCTAGTGGAATCTGCAAATTGGTTTAGATGACACATATGAAAAATTTATGTATGCACACGGGATTGAAATCGGTACGGAAGGAAGAAAATACTTACGCAGTGTTGTAGGGCAGAAGGATAAATGATCGATAGTGGTTTATCACCAGCGACTTATAAATGTTGTCCAGTGTTGGATCAGGAAAATGATCAACCAATACGCCGTTGATTTTGCGTGGATCCATGAATCCATGTTTGCTACAGTCGTGCATGTTGCAGTATTGCATCGCCATTCTACAACGGTTAAAAAGAATTTTAGTCAGCTAAATACAAGAAGGTAAGAAACGAAGTAACAGAATGAAACTTACAGAGCCCGCGTGGCTAGAAGTGAGACGTCGAGGGCATCAAGTTGGTGCAGGTCGAATATGTCTTCGAATCGGATATAGAAGTCGTCACCTCCATCGACGAAATAGTACTGTGAATATTTGCCCGTTACCATCTCTCCACCCTTGCTGGATTCTTGCATGTACCACTTGTGGAAGCGGTACATCTGTGTTGGTAGCTTTTTCACTTGATCTGGCTTTACAAGAGGCTTTCCAAGTTTGAACTTGTATTTCAGCGGAGCATTCGCCAGGGGAGCTCGGCCGTGTAATTGATCCATTGAAATTCCAGCAGATTCCATAAATTGTCTTAAGTCTGATCTGACATTTGGAACACTGAACTGGGGTACATCTTTGCCCGTTCTCTTCCCCTTGACAACAGCCTTTCGAATAGTCCTGTCGTAGTCGGACAGCGGTTGAGTACGTCTTCCTGAAGAAGTCCTTGGTCTCCTGGGGGATTTCAGGAGGCTTCTTAGGAGACTTCTTTCTGAAGTGGGCCTTGACTTCAGCTTGGACGGCCTCGTGCAGCTCCTCTAGAGTCATGTCGTACGTCGTTTTCTTTGGGGCTGGTGGGAGCGGGTCAAGTTTAGGCCTCTTGCTTCTTGGTCCACTGCTGGTTGACCTTGACCACGTGGCTCGAGATGTTGTCCGTTTAGGAGTCGGTGCTCGTTGTGGCGACGGAGGAGTCTGAGAAGGCGGTGGAGTTGGAGACGACCGTTTAGGAGTCGGTGCTCGTGGAGGCGACGCAGGAGGTGGAGGAGGCGGAGGCGGTGAAGGAGGCGGAGGAGACGTCCCACGTGGAGGCGGAGGAGACGGCCCACGTCCGGGGAATATTATGAAGATCTTCCTCCAGAGAAATATTCCGTGAGCTGTTTCTCCTAGCGTCAGCTCCCCTTCTCCTCCGAGGATATCCAGCTCGAGATCTTCATAGCCGCATTCCACCTATTCAATTTCAACTTTCGAGTACGCAGGTGGAACGGGTCGGGAGTGGTAGGTGTCGTCTCGGTCTACTGGAATGGCCATGCCGGACACGGCCTGTTCGAGAAGATTATTTATTAGTTAGTAATGAACATTGATTGACATGTTATTCAAGGAAATATACGTACAACATAAAAGTACGAACATACCTTTATTGTTATGTTCTTTAGCGGAATGTGCAGCTCACATGTTGTCCGTTGTGTGATGTCATCAACGGGGCATGGCGGACCGGGTTCAGCTTGTGGGGCTAAATCGCCTTCATTTCCAGTTGAAGCACAGCTGCTGCGCTGCTGCTGTAGTTGAGCGGCTGGATCCACTGTTGGCTAACCCAATGGCTCCGCTCCTCTGTCAACCTTATGGTCAGCCTTTCGCCCACAATTTGATCAATCTGCGAGAGCCTCACTGCCATCTCAGCGAACCTCACATCGTGATCTCGCTTTGACCTCATTCGGCTCTTGTATGTGTCGATGTCAGCTTGGAACCCGTATTTCCAGGGGACGACGCCTTTTCCTCGCGTTCGCCCCGGGTGCTCTGGGTTTTGGAGGGTGAGCGTTAGCTCGTCCTTCTCTCTGTCGGGCCTGAACGCGCCCGAGGAAGTGGCCTGCAGCGCTTCCTCTAACCTCCGTCCGGCTTCTTGAATTTCATCACCAAAGATAACTGTGCCATCGACGGGATTAAGTGAGCCGCCGTGAGCATAAAACCAGTGCTTTGCTCGTTCCGGCCAGGTGGTTGTGCCTGGAACGATACCTCGCGCTTCAAGGTCGGCTTCCATTTTCTCCCATTTCTCCATTGCTTTCTTATAGCCGCCTAACCCAAGCTTGTGATGGTATTTCTTTTTAGCTGCATTGGCCTTGTTCTTTTCTATGATAGCTTGTGCTTCTTCTCTAGTCTTATGTTCAACAAAAGCATCCCAATGATCTCTGAGCTTTGGGAACTTGTCAAAGTCAGGGGTCTGGCCCTTCAGGATATATTTCTTGTGTAACTCTTTCTTGTAGTTCCTGAAGAGCTCTGCCATTTTCTTTAACGTCCATTCCTTGACCCTTGCTTGTTGTGAGTCTGGGATGGTGAACGTTTGCAACATTGTAGTCCACAGCATTTCTTTCTCTGAGTCTGGGAGATAGCTCTGCTCATCTCCTCCTGTCCTTGATCGCCTCCAGTTGGCAACGCTTACGGGCACGTGATCCCTCACCACCCATCCGCTGTGCGCCACAAACTTCCTTGCGACGTCCTCTAGGGCAATAGGGCGACCGTCAGATTCTACCTCCGTTATGACATGTCGACCCTCTATGCGCTTGTTGAGACCGCGTTGCCCGCGTTGCCAGCGGAGGCGGAGGCGGAGCCCTCATTCTCCTCATCGTTCCCCTGCACGTCTCCCTCCTCGTTGAGGTATTGATTTGTATCTTCATTCCCCTCCTCATTGTAAACCTCTGTTTCTCGTGCGATCTCATCATGGAGAAGTTGTTCCTCGTTACGATCCGCCATTTGATTGTTGTGGGTTGAGGACTTAATCAAAGAATTCTGAAAAAAATTATTCGGTTATATCATTCACGTCCGTGAGTATGTTCATCTAGAGGAGAGGAGAGAAAGAGAGGAGAATGATGTGAGGGAGATGAAGTGGAGAGGAAATGAAAAATAGAGGAAAGGAGATGTTCGTTCGTCCACGTTCGTTCGTCCGTTCGCGAACGTCCGTCCGTCCACGACGGAACGAACGAACGAACACTCGTTCGTTCGTTCGTCCGTCCGTCCGTTTGTACACGACCATTTGTTGATTTTAGTGTTCTCGTTCATTCAAAAATACAAAATTCACAATTCCCATAAACATTCAAATTTCATATTTAAATACATATTCAAAATTCAAAATTCTCAACAGTCTAATAACAGTCCATTTACATATAACAGTCCATTTTCATACAAAAATCATATATTCAAAATACCCATACATACAAAATTCATATATTCAAAATACACATATACTCAAAATTCATATATTAACATTCACAGAGTGCGGCGGCGGCGGCGAGGATGCGTGGGTGGCGGCGGCGCGGCGTGGAGTGGAGGGCGGCGCGCGGCCGTTTAGGGTTTAGGGGCGGCCGGCTCGGGGCTGTAGGGAGGGGCGCAAGGGGAGTGGGTGGCGTGGGGAGGGGCGGCGGCGACGGCGACCGCGACGATGGCGGCGATGGCGATGGCGTCAACGCGGCCAAACCCTAGCGCATAATGTCGGGAAACCTTAGGGGACGGCGACGCTAACCTGCGACGGGACGAAGACGGCGGAGCGGAGGTCCTCGGCGACGAAGACGGCGGAGACGGCGTGCTGCGGTGTTGACTGGGCTCGGCGACGGCGACGAAGACGAAGACGATGCGCCCGAAGTGCGAAACGGCTAAGTGTTGGATCCCCAAGTGAGGCCCTTGCTATATATAGTCACGGCGTCATTTGTCCCGTTGAATCCAACAACCGGCAGAAGATACTTTACTCCCGGTTGGTGGCTCCAACCGGGACAACAGATATGAACATTAGTCCCGGTTGAAGCCACCAACCGGGAGTAAAGATGTCTGCCCCGGTTGGTGGCTTAAACCGAGAGTAAAGATCGTATCTTTTGTCCCGGTTGAATCCACCAACCGGGACAAAAGATTGCGGGGCAGCCACGTGGCGCAGTAGGTGGACATCAATAGTCCCGGTTGGTGGCTCAAACCGGGACTAAAGATGTTTTCCCGCCCAATGAAATTCACCTCTAGTCCCGGTTTTTTTAACAAACCAGGACTAATTATTGTAATGCCCTATTATATTGTATTTTATATTCATATATAATTATAATGTTCATATGTTAATATATTTTATATTCATATATAATTAACATATGTTTATATAATTAACATGGTGTTTCAAGAAAAGATCGTGTGTTTATATATAATGCCCTAGTCTATAGATAGTACGTACCAAGGTTCCTGATGTAATTATAGATCTTGAATAAGGTCAAGTGGAAGACATGGATAATATTCAATGATTCAATTTAATTTACATCGTCCATACATAAATTTAGCTATGTAACATTTGTCCTCACGTACTTTCTCCGCACAATTATTCCTTCATTATGATCGTTGCGTGAGTAAGGGGTGTCATCATTTGATAGGAGGATACTCAGGTCAACCGCCACCGTGAATGGAGGTTGCCCGTCAAACTGATCGTAATCTTCGTCGGTTCTATCCTCAACTCCCACGATTTTCCTTTTGCCTGGGAGAACCACGTGGCGCTTTGGCTCGTCGGACCCTTTCCCCTTCTTTGATTTGCTAGCCATGTCCTTGACATAGAAAACTTGTTGTACATCATTGGCAAGGACGAAAGGTTCGTCTGAGTATCCAACCTTGCTCAGGTCGACCGTTGTCATCCCACTTGCATCATTGGTTACGCCTCCACCACTGAGCCTAACCCACTGGCACCGAAACAGAGGGACCTTCAGAGGTCCATAGTCCAGCTCCCATATGTCATCGATGCTGCCGTAATATGTGCTAGCCGTACCGTCGTATCCCACGGCATCGATGCGGACAACGCTGTTCTGATTCGTGCTCTTTAAGTCTTGGGTCCGTGTGTAAAATGTGTACCCATTGATTTCATATGCCCGGAATGTGGTGATCAAGCAAGATGGACCCTCGCCAAGAAGGCTAGTTGTTGGTCAATGCTCGCGTTGCCCATGAGACGATGTCGCAGCCCAGTAGGGAATGCATCGATGTGATGGCGTGTAATCCAGGCATCCGTCTTACCGATGTTTTCCGAGCGAACAATCGCCAATTCCTCCTCGATGTAAGGAGCCACCAATGAAGATTGTTGCAGCACGGTCCAATGTGCTTTCCTGTACAAGTCATTGTCTATGTTCATTATTGCCTTCCTTCCAAGAGTTCCCTTCCCCCGTAGTCTACCTTCATGGCTTGATTCAGGCACCCCAATGGGACGGAGGTCTTCAATAAAGTCGACGCAAAACTCAATCACTTCCTCTGTTCCATATCCATTGGCAATGCTGGCCTCCGGACGCGAACGGTTACGAACGTACTTCTATAGAACGCTCATATACCTGCCGCCTGCCTCTACAACCTATGGGATATTACCATAACCAATGTCTATGAAATAATCTAAGCACCGCGCTAACATTGTCATAGATACTCTTGCCTCCCATGGTGTCAATGACTAAGACAAGAGCACACCTACATTCTAATTACACAATGGACCATGACCGTAGCAATAGAGTTACTCGTTTAACCATGATATAATTATCATATAAACTATGGATGGAACATATAACCAACCAAGTAGAATATGAACCATACTCAATTATACAAAATTGATCAAAGTTGTACAAGGTAAGTAAGATACAAAAGATGTACCCGACTCACCAATGATGACTTGGGAAATGAGTAAAAGCTCTAACCTAACTCCTAACTCCACTAGCCTAGAGACTATGAGTGGAAAGTAGGAACTCTCTCTTGTGGTGTGTGTGTTTGATGAAGTGAAGCTCCCTCCTCTTATAGTCTTATGATGGTTGAGAAGTCAGTTTCTGATGGCGGTTCATTCACAACCATCATTGGGACTTCATCAGGGCCCTCCACGTGTAAGGTGGAGATGAGGTGGGCCAACATTGGTTCAACCGGACCAGGGTTCGGCCGACCCCCTGAGTGCACATATCCCCAACGACTTTCTCCAGTGGCTTACAGGTGGGCCCCAATGGTGCTTGAGGATGGATTGGTCCCACTTTAGGTTGGTTTCAGATGTCATGTGGGCCCTTCAATCCTGGAATACTGACATGGCGAGCGTCGATTGGTCGGAGTTGTGTTTCTTCGCCAAGTAAGCGTGCTTCCACTTCGTTTGTGTGTGTAAGCTCTTGCACTCAAATATTCTCAAAGGACATGTGAAACTTTACTAATTTCAAACCTATTTGCGTGTAAGAGATGCTAATTCCCCTTTTATTCCCCACGTATATGACGGTCAAAATCGGTGCTTAACAACCGTGAACAAAGACCTCCTGTATATATGTGCTAGTGCAGGATCAACCTAGCACACATGGTTACAAAGATAATATCACAACCAACATCACGAAGGGAAACTATTATTTATTAACAAATTGACTATGATAAGCCTTATGGCTCACTTACATTTATTTACCTTAAGCACAACACAAAATGAGATAGCACACCGAAAAAGAAGATAAATACACAAAAACTCCATTCAACATGCCACAGGCAGTCAATTGGGTCACACGGCCTAATTCTCGACTTCAGCAGCAAACTGCTCAAAGAATAACAGAAACCTTCCTTCTGGAGTTGGGGGAATTGCAAGGTGAGTACATGAAATACTCAGCAAGTACACGGAAATATGCATATGCATAGCTGACAAGGAAAGGCCATGGCTATTTTGCATAACACAACATTTGTGATTATGAACAATTTATGAAAAGATATTTAAAATAACATTTATAAATAGCGGGTGTTACCAACCAACCGTCCACAAAGGACATGTCCATATAGCACCACATAGCTATATTCATTAACCTGCATACAACTCATTTCCATCCAAGGTTTCGCCAAATACCCCTTATTAGAAATTACTGAGCATGTCCATGTCCACGGACACGGCTATTAGAATAGATTAGTTAACACTCTATAGAGGTTGTACAACTTTATTCACAAGATACATCATCCTTTTGATTGCCAGTCGACAATGTCACACTTCAAGTTGTGTGCGGCCAAGGAATCAGTAACAAGGCTTTTTAGAAACTCTGCCTCAATACTACCTTCCCCCATGAGACACCTTTCCCTCACCTAGACAAGAAAGTATCCATGGCTAACGCTAACATCTATCATCTAACCACCTAGGCTGACAATGCCAAGATTCGAAATCTTACTAGACCAGGTCCTTCCCTTCAGGACATGTGGTTACATGTTAGGCCCAAATTAATGACTTATGAAGTGAAGTCTTTAATTGACCAGGGCGACTTGCCAATCTATAATAGCACATAACATAGGGTAGCAGCTTAAGGACACATAGTTGGTCCTTTGAGCAACTAAATAATAAACAGCTCAACAGAAGGCTCACATAGAGACCATACCCGATAATGATCACAAAGATACATTATCCCGTAACTATGTACGTTCACACAAAACCACCCATCACCCTAGTCCAAAATATTTTAACCGCCCGTTGTTTACTACACGGTGCAACACATGCTACCTTAAAGATAGCACACAACCACATAATTCTTACAAAAATAATTATAAGTGTATGATTAATCAAAAGATAGCTCCAACATCCGCATGATCACAAACGTGAAACAAATAAACAAAACTAAAAGCTAGATAAATAACATCAAATCAAACAACAAAGTGAACCAGGATGTAGAGCTTGATTTTACAATAATTTAGGAAGAAGAACAAGTCAAATCGGAATTCAGACAAAAATGTTATGACCTTCGAAAATTTGATTTCAGAGAAAATCCGAGGATAAAAAGAAAAGAAATATTCCAAGAATATTCTTTGGATTTTTAATCTTGAAAATTGAATTATCTTTTAATAGGAAAATATAGGTTGGGCCCATTGGTCAGTGACATGGCTCACGGTGGACTTGGTGGACTGTAGACGGAGTGACGTGGACTGTCATGTGGCAACATGTGGACAAGGATGGGTAACATGCGACAACATGGCATTGACGTGGTTGGATCTAGGGCCGACTTGGCACTGAATCATGTTATGACGATCGGACGACTCTGGATAGATTTAGATGATCGGAACGCTGAAATTTGTTTGCATATGTTTGATCGTGGGACCCACATGTCGGTGGCACATAGATACACTTGTGGGACCCGCACATCAGCGTCACAAGGGAGGATAGAGGGGAACAAGCTGTGGGCGTGCTTCGACGTGGCGGGGTCATCGGCAAGGATGGCGGACGAAGGTGTTTAGCAGCGACACGTCAACAAGAGGAGGCAGAGACGTGGACGGCGCTGGGCAGTAGAACTCACCGGCGGTGACAGCGAGGGAGGAAGTTGCGGCAATGATGGTGTGGCTCATAGACTTTGGAAGAAATGGTGGCGACGGCTGCTTCCTGTGGCGGAGATGGCGACAACAATGGTTATGGAAAAGAGGGGGAAAAGGAGCGGCACGACCGACGGTATTAATACAGGAGGAGAAGGGCTAGGGTTTGCGACAAATTTTGGAAGGTGGTGACTCTAGATTTGGAAGGGGCCGGAGGCACAGCGTTTTGCCGTGGCAACGGTCTGGGCCAGTCGAGGTCGGGCTTGGTCGACGGTAGCATGGTCTAGGGCATCGTGGCATGGAGGAGAAGAAGACCAGGCCGAGGACGTAGAGGGGACGGTCGAGCTCGGGGCTTGTCCTCCCCGGACTTGCGACTGGAGAGGGAAGAGAAGGGGGCCTTCCGGGTCCCTAGTCAAAGGAAGTAGAAGGAGGGGAACAGAAAAAGAATGAAAGAGAAGAGGTAAAAAGGAAAAAGGGAAAAGGAGAAAAGGAAGGGAAGGAAAAAGGAAAAGGCTAGGGACTTTTCTGGAAAATTCCAAATTTAGAATATTTTGAATGTTAAGAGGATTTAGAAAATTAGAAAATTGTATCGGAATATATTGGATTTGGGTGGAACTTGATTAGGAATTTGAGTTCCACTTCCAAAATACAAATCAAATCCAAATAACTCCAATTAAAAACAACAAAATCAAAGGCGTAATTAATTAATTAATCCATTTAAATCCTTTTGATTGAGAAAATTTTCATTATGTTATTTTAGACAACAAACCAAAGGAGAATTTTCGCAAATCGGCAAAAAAACGAAGGACAAAAATTAGGACGTGACAAAGCTACCCCCCTTAAACAAAATCTCAACCCCGAGATTCGAATTGGCTAGGGGGACAACTCTGTAAACTCTACGTTTTGTTCATCCTGACAATTCCTTGTGGCTTCTGCTTTTGTACAATGACTCCACTGAACTTTTGTAGAAATAAACTATCTTATTCCTTGTGGTTTGCTCTGCAGTCTCAAAAATTCTGATTGGATATCCACAAGAAGTCAAGTCTAGTTGTAACTCCACTGACCATAGCGGTGTTTTCTCTTCTGACATGCGAAAACATTTCTTCAACAGGGACACTAGACATTGAAGGCGACTACTCCAACTGATATGCAACTTCTCCTTGACGGCAATGATCCGGAATGGACCTATATGTCTGGGGCTAGCTTTTCTTTTACGTGAAACCTCTTGGTTCCTCTCATTGGGGTCACCTTTAAATACACATAGTCTTCCTTTGCAAAGGTTAAATCCCATCGACGATTATCTGCATAGCTCTTCTGACGAGATTGGGGCGACTTTAATCTATCCCTGATTAGAGCAACTTTCTCTTCAGCCTCACGTATTGCATATGGTCCAAAAAACTATTCTTTCTCTAGTCTCATTCCAATTTAAGGGTGTTCTACAAGACCGTCCATATAAAGCTTCAAACGGTGACATATGTATTCCCATTGCTTTTATGAAGAGCCTGCTAGAAACGTGAGGAAAACTGAGTTCCTCGATCTAAGACTATCTTCCATGGTACTCCATGTAAACATACTATCCAATTCACATAAAATTTTGCTAACTTGTCACTGAATAGCTTATCTTGACTAGAATGAAGTGTGCAACCTTGGTGAAATGGTCAACTACAACCTGAATGCAATCATATCTGGACCAAGTCTTGGACACTCCTGTGATGAAATCCATACCATTCTAATACCACATTCATTTTGATACTTTTAGCAGTTATAGAAGTCTAGCAGGTTATTGTTGCTCAGACTTGACTCGCTGGTAAACACCACAAAGGATCATGTACTCTGTGATCTCACATCTCATACTACGCCACCATAATTTGCTCTTGAGATTACCACCATGATGAATGGAAATACGGGACTCATGTGCCATTGATAGGATAAGCTCCTTGGGTTCTGGCTGATCTAGTACAACCAACTTCTCATGTAACCATGTAACACCATTCTCAATCTTGGTGAATTCAATGGGTTTTCCTTTCTTTATGTTGAGCTTGATTTCTTTGGCATCTGAATCATCTTTCTGAGTTTCCTTGATTCTGATCTTCCAATGTGGGGATGAATTCTAGATTAGCCACATATCATACAAGTACTAACCTTTTGAACACCCGAATAAAGCGATGACTGGCTCTCCTTGATCTCCATGTAGTGGCAGTAATCTTTCCTGCTCAAGGCATCAGCAACAACATTAGCCTTGCCTAGATGGTAGTGGATCCCCATATCACAATCCTTGATCAACTATAACCATCTTCTTTGTATCAAGTTCAAACCATGTTGATTGAAAAGATACTTCAGGCTCTTGTGATTTGTATACATCTCATGTTGATTGTCTATCAGGTAACATCTCCATATCTTCAGTGCATGTACCACTATGGCAAACTCTAAATCATGAGTTGGATAATTCTCTTCATGCGGCATAGCTATCGTGGATCATAAGCGACAATCTTGCCTTCCTGCATCAGAACACAACCAAGTTTTGTACGAGAGGCATCATAGTAGATATGCCCTAGAGGCAACATGGAGATGTTGGATATCACGTCAATGTTTATGTATAAATGAATAAAGTGTTATTCAGTTCCATGAAATAGACATCTTGTATTGATCAATAAGTACGTGACTTATTTATGAGACTCTTTATGTATGAATCTATTTCTAAACGATCCTCGATCATATGTCATATTGTTGGAACAAATATGATTCTAAGATCGGCATGTTTATTGATTGATGATCATGTCTCATAGATCATGGGTATGGAGATACCAAATCAATAAACATGGACACATGTGTTGGAGGACACATTGTTGGATAGACCCACCATGAGACACTACAGAATTAATGTGCCATTAGTTGGTCTCGGTAGTGTTGGTACAAAGTCCTTAGACCCGAGATCACCATGGATTCCAACATGTGTAGTAGCCTACTTTGGGACTACCAAACGCTATTCTCAGAATCGGGTAGTTATAAAGGTAGTTTTCGGGTTTGCTATGAAACATGGAGTGGGATGTGAGTGATCAAGATGGAATTTGCCCCTCCTTTGGAGAGATATCTCTGGGCCCTCGAGGTAATGGATTATGGAAATGCATGGCCATGCTAAGTTGATTGAGGAGTCAATCAATGCAGATAATCCAATACGGTTCGAGTGAATGGTTAAGCTATTGAAGGGATGGCACACATCTTGCCTATAGCTTAACCGGTATCGTGAGGCAAAGGGATTTGTGTACACATTAGTGTTCGAGCCGATATTATTCTTGTATACTATGGTGTCAATATGTGCCGCTAGGCGCCGCCGTTGATGGGTCGGCGAGTTGGACTCGAGCCGACGATCGCCTAAGTTAGACTATAGCCGAAACCGAGTATACCTGAACCTACAGGGTCGCACGCTTAAGGGGATAGAATAGATATTCGAGTTGAACTCAGATACGGCTCGATCGGATAGGGATCCGATCGGATAGAGTCCTATGGGCTTACGACGTGTGGGCGGCCAACTCTATGAGATACGGATGAGATCCGATTTAAAATAGAGTCCTGATCGGCCACTAGTCCCAGTCGGCCAACTCTATATAAAGGGGCGAGGGGTGGAGAGTTTCGGTATCACGTTGAACCGAATCCGCAGCAAAAGTCGCCAAGATCAATCTCCACGGAAACCCTCCCCACTTTCGAGCCAAACCCTAGCCTTGCATCGCGTGCTAGCACACGGGTGTACGGCGTTTTGTCCCCGGACGTGTGGATACCGATAGAGGCGCTGCTACGTTGCGCGCTGTTGATCGGCTTCGGATCGGCTGCGGTCGGGCACGTCGGAGCAAGGCACAAGAACATGACCGGACGACTCCGTGAATCGGCTGATTGGCGAATCGGTTGTCCCCGGGAATCGGCTGTCGGCTTGCGGGAATCGGCTACACAGTTCCAGATCGGATAGCCGTGATTGGCTATTTCCGCTGCACACTCCAATCTGTAACGATCTATCGGCCCTTACTTGCAAGCGTTCCTGGTTTGCGCGGTAGAAAAATTTTTGTTTTCGGCTAGCGTAGCTTCCGCGTAACCCATCAATCAAACCCTTTATGCATATCTAGCAAAACCAACACCAGTGCTAATGTCAAACTCTTCTTCAAGCCTTCAAAGCTACACCGGCTTTTTGATGTCCACATAAACTACTTCTCTTTCTTCATCAATTGTATCACTGAAGAGCAACCTTGGAGAAGCCTTTTATAATATCCTACCATACGTAGGAAACTGCGAACTTGATGGTCTTGGGCAACTGCCAATTAATAGTTGTAGTCACTTTCTTTGGATCAACTGTAACTCCAGTGACGATCACAACATGTCCAAGAAATTGAACTTCTTTCATGCCAAACTCACACTTGTTGAAGTTAGGCACACAACTGAGGTTCTCTTAGCTTTTCCAAAACAAGCGTGAAATGAGTCTCTTGTTCTTCCTCATCCTTGGAGTAGATGGAAGTGTCATCAATGAAAACAATAGCAAACGCACTTGTCAATTCAAAAGACATAACTGTAAACTCATAAGAGTCCATATCTAGTAGAAATGTTATCTTTAGGATATCCTCTGGTCTGATCCTAAGCTGATGGTACCCAGATCCAAGATCAATCTTGAGGACAAATCTTGCTCCTTTCATTTGGCCAAACAGATCATCGATCCGTGGCAAGGGATACTTGGTCTTGATGGTCACATCATTCAAGCTTATGAGATCAACACATATTCCTTATATTCCATCTTTCTTGTCATAGCCCGAATTTCGTTCGGATTAAAAATCATTTAATAAATCATTTTATAGAAATTGAATAAAATAAAAATCAAAGTAAATCAAGTGAATTAAATAAGAAAATTAAATTTTCCTTTAAAAATCATGGATGAAAATATTTTTGAAACATTCTCCATGCCCTAAAATACTCTCGAAATTTTTGATGAAATTTTGGAGCTCCAAAAATAATTTTAAAAATACAAATAATACTTCAATAATTATTTAATTGAATAAATTAATCACTAAATAAGTTGGAGATATTTTTATTAAATACTTTGGGTGTTCATCTATTTTTAGGAATTTTCCTGAAATTATTTGAGCACTGGAAGTATTTATAGAAAATCAAAGGTCATTTATGGATTAATTTAAAAAGAAAAAAAATTAAAATCCTCCCTATTGATCGGGCCGGAAACAGCCCAAAAAGTCCGCCTTGCCCCTTTTGGCCAAGCCCGACCGACGTCGCCGTCTCTCTCTCCCTCGCCGCCCGCCTACGGCCGTCTCCTCCCGTGCCGCGCAAAGTCCGCATTGCCTCCCTCCCTCTCCGAGCCGCTGATGTGTGGGCCCCACCCGTCAGCCTCTGTCCTCTCTCCCCGAACCGCCGACAGGTGGGCCCTACCGTCGGGTCGCCTTCCACGCCTGGCGGCCCGAGCCACCGCTGCCATGCGCGCCGCCACGCCCCGCCTCTTCCGCGCCGCCCCGAGCCACGTCGGGCCCATGCCGAGCCCGCACACTCCTCCCAGCGTCTCGTGCCCCGCAACGTTCGGTATCGGATCCAATCTGTTGCCACCGCTTTTCTCTCCCTAACCCCGATTCCAATTGCGCCGGCGAAGAGTTCGGCCGTATCCCGTGCCCGATCCGGCCTCCAAAACCCCCTATAAAACTCCCCGCACCGTCCGTCGCGTTTCCTCTTTGTTGCCCGATCGCGTTTTGCCCTAATTCGCTTAGCGTCACCGCTCGCTGCTGTTGGCGCCACCGTCCTCTCCATCTCTGGTGAGCCGCTCTACTTCCTCCCTTTTCCTTCCCGCGCGCAAGCCGAACCCATGCCGCCCGTCGTCACTGTGTTGTCCTGAGCCGCTGCACCGTCCCACGCCGTTTCCCGTGTGTCACGCTGCCACCCACGCCGCCTCCCGTGTCGCCGGTGAGCCGGCCGGCCATCGTGCCGCCATGGCCAGCCAAGCCAAAGCTCGGCCGCCGCCGCCGCAAACCCTAACCCTAGCCGTGCTGCCAGCTGTCCAATCTACCGCGCGGTAGATCGGGGCCGCCCGTTCCTGTCCACACGTCGCCGCTGTCCGATTGCACCGCCGTGCCATGGATGGCCGCCGCGTGTTGCCGCCGCTGCCGTAAACCCTAACCCTAGCGCCGCTCGGCCATCCGATCACACGCTGCCCCGACCGCTCGGATGCTGCCACATGGTGCACCACGTGGACCAGTCCTCGTGGACCGAGTCCACCGTGAACCCGTGCGCCGCCGCCGCCGCCACGACTGACGTTAGCCCTAGCCGCTGACGTAGCCCTTTAGTCCGCTGACGTCAGCCCTTGCTTGCGTCAGCCCTGCCTAGTGACGTCAGCATTCGGCTTGCTAACATCATCCCGCGCCCGTCCTTGCTGACGTTAGCCCTTGTTTTGCTGACGTCATCCCGAGCCTTTTCCTTTGTAAAAATAATTAAATATTGCGCAATAAATTGTTTTAATTTCTAGAATTCATTTAAATTGTCCAAAACTTCTAAAATTCATATCTAATTCATACGAACTTCAAATTGGGCCATTGAAATTGCAAAATTTATCTAAAATTGAGCTCTACATGTTTGCTACTTTTGATGTACTATTATTTGGTATTTATTAGGGTTTTTTCTTTTTTTTTGCGTGCTAGCGTGTAGATTTCGCCATTTCTGGAGTTCGCGCTCGCGAGGAAAAGAGTTCAGAAGTCCGTTTGAAGATGCAAGGCAAGTCACACTTCCCTTGAAGCATATTGATCCTACTTTTATAAATGTTTTATGTTTACAAATAAAATTGCATTGCTTTTCTAATTACATGGAATGATGGAATACCTGTCTGCTTGTTTGAGCCTTATTTACTTGATATCTGTCCTTTGTTAATCTTGGATGATAATTTGACTAGCTTTAGTAACTGATATTGATTTTAGCTATAATTATATGCTTAGCCATGCTTAATTACCCCTAGCTCACTAAATGGGATAATTACACTATTTATTCTAGTCTCTGATGAGCTGCAAGCTCGAAACACCTGGCCATGTCTCGTTGGCCATAATTATCTCAACTAAAATATGACATAATGGTGGGCTGTGGGTGCATGGTTTTGGATGGTTGCACCCATGGCAATTAAGGACCGGTTCATGGGAAACCCTGGAAGAATTACAGCGCTTAACACAAGCATGAATGGGTAACTGCTTGACTCGTAGTATAGCTTTCCTCTAGCCGATGTACCCTAGTGAGGGTGGGTGTGATGGAGTTGGGTCAGCCTCGGTTTTACAGGTTGATCGGCTTCCGGGTTCACCGCGGCACGCGGGGGGGCTGCCCATTACCCTTAGGGGAGTGGGGACGAAACCTTGGTGTGGTATCGCTTGGTTAGGGGGAGTTATGCGAAAGGACTTGTCACAATTTCCCCCTTTGCAGTATCATGGTGGTACTTCGGGGCATGGTAACATGTGTGGAATCATGTCTTGTGGGTAAGGTTGTGCACCTCTGATAAGAGTAGAACTATTCGAATAGCCATGCTCACGGTTATGGGCAATCGACCAAATTCACTATGATTAGTCTCACTACTGAATAATTTGACTTAATGGAACTGGTTTAGTTCAGGTGGAATGGCTGGGCCTGTTCAACGTGGGGATAACGTTGTTCAGTGGAAGATTAATATTGCCTTAATTACATAATTGTTTTATTGTTGTTAAACAATTAAATGTTTGTAAACCGCATTTATGCAAAATAGCCCAAGCCACTCTTGTCTCCCCTTGCATGTTTGCATTTCTCGGTGTGGCTTGTTGAGTACGGTGTTGTACTTAGTCTTGCGATTGTTCCCCCTTTCAGAAGTGTAGTGCTTCTGAGTTGAAGATGGAGTTAGAAGACCAAGGCTCAGACCCCAGTTGAGTTTGCCTGTGGAGTGGAGCTGAAGCCCCGCTAGTGTCGTCTTTCTTTTCCGCTGCAGTTTTTGTGTGTGAGGACTAAGAGCCTCTTTAGTAAGTATTTTATTTTACGCTTTGTTTTTACGTTTGGATCTGTGTATTAATTTATCATTTTATGTACCTTGGTTGATTCTTGGACAGAGATTTAATACATAAAATAGTCAGGAAATTTGACTAAATTTCCGGGTGTGACAAGTTGGTATCAGAGCCATCTTGTCTGTCTGTTGAGCCACATGGTCAAACCCTAAGGACAAGTTTGCGAAAACCTTATTTGTGAAAATATCTCTTCTGTCCGTTTGGAGTCTTTGCAAAATGATTTGTTAAATTTCTCTCCTTTCCCCCTCCAAGTCTCTTAGCTGTTAAACCTGGAGGGCAAACTCAGTCACTCGTCAACCGGTGGAAGTCAAGTCAAGCTCTAAGCTTCAAGCAAGCCGATCAAGCCAAGCAGCCCGAGTCAGCGCTTCTCGACGATCACGTGAAGTTTTCCCGGAGCTTACCTGAACCCAGTCTTTCCTGGAAGAGTAGCATCGATAGTTCTTAGGCCGTGTGTTGTTTGCTGCGTGCAGGTGTATGGCTTACATCAGTAGTGGGGATGTAACCATACTAGGTTGTTTGCTTAATCAACTTGAACAATAAGAGTACACTCACATCAGATCAATTGTAAGCGGATTAAGGTCTCGTCTTTAGTTTAACCTCTTCCTGTTTCCCCTTTCTCCTTTTGCAACAGATGGGTAAAGCCAGAGGCAATGTCCGTGGATAAGAACCCCAACCGTCTCCTGGGTCAGCTCAGAACAACACTGCAAGTATTTCACTTTCATCACCTGGGGATCCAACTCTAGCCTAGGTAGTGGTCAATCAGACACAGTTAATGGCTATGATGATGCAGCAAATGCAACGGCAGTATCAGCAACAACAGATGCAAGTTCAGATTCAAGCTCAGGGTCAGTATCGAGAGCAACACCAGTATGTTCCGATGCCAGTACTGGTGACTCCCGCCGGTATGCCGTCAAGTTCTAACGGGATGATGGCACCAACTCTGCCACCAGGTTTGAGGGAAACACATGGCACCTGCTATGGTTTCAATGAGCAATGTCATAACCATTCATGGGACATGTATGCCAACACCCCGACCAAAGATGAGATGCAGTGCACAAGAAAAAAATAAAGATTCTGGTGAAATAATCAGCCAAGATTTTGATACGCCACTATCCAACCCTAAGAAGAGAAAGTCGCTAGAATGGAATACAGGTTGTGCTAGCAAAATGATCGTCACAGGCACAGTGTTTACTCCCGAAGATGCTGAGAAGATTCCTCGACGCCTGAGAAAGAATACCTTCCATGGTGCACGACAGTTAACCCGACATCTCAGTCTTTTCTGCGCACTTTGTCCTCCCTCATGCGCACCCAGGAAGAACATTCTAGTCGGTCACCCATCCCAAATTGCCCCAGGCCAAGCACGCTTAACCTTAGAGTTCTTAGGATATGAGCTTTCGAAAAAGAAGTTGCAACTTATTGGTATGAGTATTCTATTAATCCTATTAAGCCCTAGGCTAGGATATTTACATCCACATCCCCTTAGAAGACCTGACGCCCTCGTCGGTCAACCCCAGGCCAGGAACCTCCCCTCTTGGCCACGTCTGTGCGTCCAGTGCCGGCGCATGTGCCATGTCGTGTCCCCTCAAGGCCCACGCGCCATGCGCACCATGCCCGCGTGACTGACCCGTCACGCGCCCCGTGAAACCGCGAGAGTCGGCTCTGATACCACTCGTAACGTCCCACTCTTCTCGGGCTAGGCCTGCCTACATCTCGAAGCTCTCTAGATTCTTAGACTGCCCTCACAGACCAACACCAGTCTTTTCTATGCACTGTCCTCACTCATGCGCACCCAGGAAGAACTTCCCGATTGGTCACCCATCCCAAATTGCCCTAGGCCAAGCACGCTTAACCTTAAAGTTCTTAGGAGATGAGCTTCCGAAAAAAGTTGCAACTTGTTGGTATGAGTATTCTATTAATCCTATTAACCCCTGGGCTAGGATGTTACAAGCCCAAAGCATGTACTCGTTGTGGAGAAGTTGGACACACTGCGAGCATGTGCATCCACATCTGCCACTATGGTGAGGACACCCATATGCCAGAAGAATGCCCTATGAGAATCGTCACATGTTTCTTGTGTGAGGGAACAGATCATGTGCCAAAGGACTTGTTAACAACTAAATTTGGTAACCAAATCCCTAAGTCCTAGCTGAAGTTGAAGCAGAATCGGATCGGCTGGTTTGACGGAGAAACAGAGGCCGGGTCGGCTGAGATGCGATCGGCTGCGAAGCCAGTCGGCTAAGGTTGAATCGGACAAGAACAACCGATAGCCGATTCCAAGTTCAGAGAAGTTGAAGCCGTTTCTGATGCAGATATTTGGAGATAAAAATAGAAGATTTGGTTTCCAAATTACGCATTAAGAGATATTTCCATCTAGGGATAAAGTCCCATAACGGTGAATGTATGTGAATTAGAGATTTGTTTAGGGATAACCCTATTGTAAAGACGGCAAAAGATTGCTTCCCATGCTTTTGTCTTATAGATACAATAGTTAGTTGTAACCGTGCGTAGCGCGATCTTCGCTGTACTTGGGTAAAAATAGGACCCGAGACCCTTGTAATTAATATTAACACAATCAATACAACCTTCGGCGCATCGCCTCCTTTTTCTTCAGACGAACAATTGATGGCTTTGGGCTGCATCGTTTCGATCCCCAAGTTTAAGGTAAATGTTTGTCATTAGTGGTGTATCTCGTCGAATTTAGTGCTTCCATCGTCATGACACTCTAAATCCGATGATTTATGCTGCACTAGTTATCATATATCGCGTGTAACCTAGAACGATGTTTAGATCTATCTCGACATCGGCTCGTCTCTGTCAAGAATCAGCACTTGATAGAGCTAGATCTAAGGGTTGGTACAGGTTATATGCGATATCCACCATCTCGACGTATTTACATCAGTTACAGTAGATCAGATTGTTCTCTTTATACTTAATGGTGCATCAGTATTGATCTATTAAGTCGTTTTTAGAGCTTTTATGATTTACTCGGCCAGATGTATATTGCTTAGAGACAGTGCCGGGGTTTCAGCCGACCTTATCTGTTTTAATGCTCTTTTGGTATATTTTGCTATCAGACTCGTTAAAATTGCCTCTTATATTAAGATCTTGCTCTAGTTAAATGCCCTAAGCCAGAATCAGTTTGTCAGCTACAGCCGACAACCGACTGATCTAGGTTTAGTGCATTTAGCTCAGATCAATATCTTTTCATTAGATAAATCGGAGTATTAGCCGATTCACAGTTGGACTTATGACATCGGTTAAGGTTGTTAAAGCATATATTTATTATCCCGTTGTATATTTGGATTAAGTGACTAATACTGTGTCGGTGTGGCCGATCTATTCTAGTCACTTGGTTTAAATACACTTCGGAATAGCATATATATGTAAATTGACTCCTGCAGCCGATCTAGTAGGATCTAACTTAATACTTAACGCGTATATTTTTATTTTTCTTGTTGGTTAACAGATCAAACCAGCTGGCACGCCTTGAACAACATAGGTAGCCGAGAAGGACCTGCATTGGAGTTAAGCAGATCTCCCAGGCCAGCACGTGAGAGAAATTTCTCTTCAACACGCTTCTTGGCACGCCTGGTGGGACTTTCTCTATCAACTCGGCTAGGACGCATCGACGCAGCTGACAAGATGGTCGACTCCAAGAGCCCCAATGTTTCTCAGGACAACATCATGCCTGTGAAGATGGAGCAATTATCGGCTGAACAGCAAGCCAATTACAAAAGGATGGTAGAAGAGCTCCAGGCCAACTACCTACAATCATTCACCCAGACAAGATCCGGGGCCGTGCATCAAAAGTACAAGTTCAGCATGGACGAACTCAAGGCGTCCTCCTCCAAGTGGATCAAAGGGCAAACGAAGGTGGAGGAGCCGATTCAGAACAAGACGATTTGGCCCCGCATACTTTGCAAGACCGAATTGATTCGGCCGTCCATCACGCGCTGGTCAACCAGAGTAGCATCCTTGTCAACACCCTTAACAACATGATCGCTACTGTGGTCGATGCCAAGATAGCCGACCAGCTGCAGCGGGGGCCGACGTACTTCACAGACGGCCAATTTCCTAGTTACAGGACGTTGGCCACCCAACATCGGCCGATTCCATTGCCAGCACAACCAGGGCCGCTAGGAGGGGTCCTCAACTAGCCTAATCCGTCCGGATCGGCAGCGAGACCAGTAATCACCATGCTGAACCGACAGCAACCGCTACCCCAGGATCAGATCGCCAACATGTTCAACGACAATCGGCAGTTAGAGCCGGTTGCCCAGATTGGCCTGGACAGACAGTACAACGCCGGTGGCCGATAGCTGTTCCCGGGTCCACCAACGCCACCACCGGCAAATCGGCCGCCTCCCGCTGATCACCCGTTCCAGTACCAGTATCAAGGAGGCTGTCAAGATCATCACTACAGGCTTTAGACGCCACCACCACTGTATTGGCAACCAGACCATATGATCAATATGAGCCGATACAGCAGGACAACCGGACTTGGGCCGATTTGATTGCGAACGTCATGCACGATCAGTTTGGCCTCAAGCCAAAGGACTCAGGGAACATGTATCAGTATCCTTATCCGGAGCATTTTGAGTGGATTCCATTGGCCAACCGATACAAGATCCCAGATTTTTCGAAGTTCTCAGGGCAAGACAATGTGTCGACCTACGAGCATGTCAGCCGATTCCTGGCGCAGTGCGGCGAAGCATCGGCTAGAGATGCCTTGAGTGTCCGGTTGTTCCTTTTGTCGCTTTCGGGATCGGCTTTCACCTGGTTCTCTTCATTGCCTTACAACTCAATTCAGAGCTGGGCCGATCTCGAAAAACAATTTCATAGCTACTTCTACTCCGGCAACCATGAAATGAAGTTGTCGGACCACACCAGGATCAGGCAGAAGCACAACGAGTCGGTTCAAGAATACATCCAACGCTTCAGAGAGATGAGGAACCAATGCTACAGCCTGGTACTGTCGGATGCCCAGCCAACCGATTTGGCCTTCCATGGCCTAATCGCGACGATCCGCAAGCGCTTCTCCGCTCAGGACTTCGACAGCCTAGCACATCTGGCGCAGAAGGTGACGACCCATGAACAAAGATTTCAGGACACCAGGAAGGCTGTCAAAAACATAACTCAAGTCATCGTTGAGTCAGACACCGATTCCAATGATGATGACGTAGCGGTGGCGGCAGCCGAATGGGCCAAAAACAAAAAGGCCATCGTCTGCCAGTGGTTGCTGAAGACGGCCAAAGAGGAAAGATATGACTTCGACATCACCAAGGCCGATAGGATTTTTGACTTATTGCTCAAGGAGAAACAGATCCCGCTTCCCGAGAACCACGTGATCCCATCGGCGAAGAACTAAAGAAGAAAAAGTACTGCAAGTGGCATAACTCTATATCTCATGCAACCAACGACTGCAAAGTCTTCAGGCAGCAGATCCAGTTGGCAATAGAGGCTGGGAAACTCAAGTTTGCCGATTCTGCTCGGCCGATGAAGGTAGATGGCAACCCCTTCCCAATCAACATGGTTCAAACCGGCCCTAGGCAAGCTGATCGGCAGCGCAGAATGACATACAGCTTAGCAAAACATTGAAAGGGGTCAATGCAGAAGACGAGCCGGCTAGAAGCCTAGCCGCACCAATCAACATGGTGCGCCCCGTTGCCTGATCGGCTGATCGACGACCGATCAACATGAGCAGCCGACGCCGCCCCCAACAGCAATCTTGGCGGGAAGAGCCTCGATTTGAAGGGTTTTATCGGCAAGAGCTAGAAACGCGAAGCTGCAGGTATGACGGGAATCACAGCGGTGCCGATCCCCATTGGCATTGTGAATTTTTTAGGCACTGCTGGGAAACCGGGATGAGACTGCCGACGCTAGAAAATTGCCCGGCTTGCAGCGAGTACCCCGAGGACGAACACAGAAGTCGGCCGATCACCAGTCCAACTCGGTTCGTCCCAAGGCCCGTTCAGCTCAACCGGCACCGGTAGTCCGTTCACGATCGACTAGGGCTAATCCATCAAAACTTCTTCGACGAAAACGAGAACGACAACTACTATGACAAAGAAGAGGCCAATGATGAGGAATCGGCCAACCCCTAATGGTGCCCCTCTGACCTCTTCACCAAAACACAGAAACAAAGAATTCAAAGGTTAAAGCGTGAAGGAAGGGAAGAAGAAGTTCGGCAGATGATCAAAGAACAACGCCGTTGGCTGGGTAAAATCAAAAGGCGATGGATCCCCAAAGAGAAAACCGCCACAACCGACGAGGAGCAAGCCAAGGAGAGTTCAGCCGATCAAGCCAGGAGGGCAGCCAAAGGGAAAGGCAAAGTTTCTGCATCGGTCAACATGGTATTCATATTGCCAGCCGAGTTCGATGCTCCTGAAGCCGATGCAGACACTATCGAAGACGACTTGGCGAAACTAGCACTCTCCCCGGACCAAGCTATTTTTGACAAACCCGAGGGGACCGAAAATCGGCACCTGAAGCCGTTGTACGTTAAAGGATTCGTCAACGGCAAGCCAATGTCCAAGAAGCTAGTTGATGGGGGAGCCGCAGTCAACCTAATGCCCTACGCAACATTCAGAAAACTAGGCAAAGGAGCCGAAGACCTAATCAAGACCAATATGGTGCTCAAGGACTTCGGCGGAAACCGTCAGAAACCAAGGGCGTCCTGAATGTCGAACTGACCATCGGCAATAAGACCGTGCCCACAACATTCTTTGTCATCGACGGGAAAGGGTCTTACAGCCTGCTGCACGGAAGGGACTAGATACACGCTAATTGTTGTGTTCCTTCTACAATGCATCAGAGCCTAATCCAATGGGATGGCGACAAGATCGAGATCGTGCCAGCCGACAGGTCAGTTAGCGTCGCCAGTGCTGATTTGCCGCTTTGGGAAATCGAAGGCATTGATTGTTTGTTTGGTAAATCTGGCAAGCCGATTTTCTAAATGTGTCCGATTCCACAATACAGCCGATTGGAGATGACGAGCCGCAACTGCTGCTTTGAAAAAGACATGGTAGAGGGCTCAAATGTCTTCGGCATGGACACCACGGACGAAGACGATGGCAAGCTCGGGCAAGGTTTTACGTCGGCCGACGAGTTAGAAGAAATTGACATCGGCTCTGGTGACAAGCCGAGGCCGACGTATATTAGCAAAAATCTATCTTCTCATTGTAGATCCCAGCTCATTAATTTGTTAAAAGAATATAAAGATTGTTTTGCTTGGGAGTACATCGAGATGCCCGGTCTTAGCCGATCTATTGTCGTTCATCAACTACTAATCAAGGCAGGCTATCGGCCGTTCAAACAACCTCCCAGGAGGTTCAAAGCCGATATGTACGACGCGATCAAAGCCAAAATAACTCAGCTATACGATGCTGGATTCATTCGGCCTTGCCAATACGCCGAGTGGGTCTCAAACATTGTCTCAGTGTTGAAAAAGAACGACATACTCAGGGTATGCATCGACTTCAGAGACCTAAATAAGGCCACCCCCAAAGATGAATACCCAATGCCTATAGCCGATTTGCTCATAGACGTTGCGTCAGGCCACAAAATTATCAGCTTTATGGATGGCAATATAGGCTACAATCAAATCTTCATGGCCGAAGAGGACATTCACAAACTGCCTTTCGATGTCCTGGGGCAATCGGCTTGTATGAATGGGTCGTTATGACGTTCGGGCTAAAACATGCTGGGGCAACATATCAATGAGCCATGAACTACATTTTTCATGATATGATCGGCTCTCTGGTGGAGATCTACATCGACCATATAGCCGATCTGAGGCATGTTTTGGAGCGGACAAGAAAATATGGCCTGAAGATGAATCCGTTGAAGTGTGCGTTCGGCGTATCGGCCGGGCAATTTCTAGGGTTTCTTGTTCATGAAAGAGGATTTGAGACCACACCAAGAAGCATCAATGCTATCAAAACGATACAACCTCCGAAGGACAAGAAGCATCTTCAATCATTGATCGACAAAATCAACTTCATCAGGTCATGTTGAAGCATATCCCCAGAGAACAGAATATTGAGACCAATGATTTAGTTCAAGGGGCATCCGACTACAGGCCGATGATAAAAGATATTGAAATCAAAGTTGCTGCCATTACACCCGATGATTGGAGGTTTGAAGTCTACAACTATCTCAAGAACCCCTCTCAATCGGCTACAAGGAAACTGCGATACAAGGCACTAAGATATGTTTTGCTCGATGAAGATCTGTATTATTGGACGATTGATGGTGTGCTGCTTAAGTGTTTGGGAGCCGATCAAGCCAAAGTGGCTATTGGAGAGGTGCATGAAGGGATTTGCGAAACACATCAATCGGCTCATAAGATGAAGTGGCTACTTCGGCGAGCAGGATATTTCTGGCCGACAATGCTGGAGGACTGTTTCAAGTATTACAAGGGTTGCTAGGATTGTCAGAAATTCGGCGCCATTAACGAGCACCAACATCGGCTATGAATCCAATCATCAAGCCTTGGCCATTCAGAGGATGGGGCATTGACATGATCGACCAGATCAATCCACCCTCAAGCAAAGGGCACAAGTTTATTCTGGTGGCAACAGACTATTTTACAAAATGGGTAGAAGCAGTTCCCTTAAAGAAAGTTGACTCTAAAGACGCAATCGAGTTTATTAAAGAACATATTATCTACCGATTTGGCGTCCCACAAACAATTACAACGGACCAGGGATCTATATTCATATCAGACGAATTTGTTCAGTTTGCCGACGGCATGGGGATCAAGCTACTTAATTCTTCGCCGTACTACGCACAGGCCAACGGGCAAGCCGAAGCTTCAAATAAAAGTTTGATTAAATTGATTAAAAGAAAGATCTCTGAGTACCCCAAGCAATGGCACAGCCGATTAGCCGAATCACTATGGGCATATCGGATGACATGCCATGGATCAATTCAAGTCCCTCCATACAATCTAGTCTACGGGCATGAGGCAGTGCTACCATGGGAAAATGTCATCGGCTCAAGGTGCATTCAACTACAGGATCAACTCACAGCTGATGATTATTATCACTTGATGGTGACGAATCAGAAGACTTAGTTTTATCCAAGATGAGGGCCTTGGAAAAAGTTACAAGGGATAAAGAACGAGTAGCCAGACATTATAATAAAAAGGTTGTGCCTAAATCTTTTGAAGAGGGCGAACTTGTTTGGAAATTGATACTGCCGATTAGATCCAGAGACAATAAATTCGGCAAGTGGTCACCAAATTGGGAAGGGCCTTTCAAGATCCACAGATGCATCTCTAAAGGAGCTTATATGCTAGAAAGTTTAGATGGAGAAGTGTTTGGAAGAGCTCTTAATGGAAAATACTTGAAAAGATACTATCCAAGCGTATGGATCAACTCATGATTCGGCTGTTTGCTTAGCCGATTCGTGCTAGCCGATGTCCTGTTTCAATCAGGCATCGCCTTTAGGCCATTTTTGTGGCACGTTTTTCCCTAATTTTTGACAATCGGCTACAAATTGCCGATCGCGACGGTGCAATTGAGTTCATAATTTTGTCAACATCGAAGACATCAACAAAATTAGGGGGGCATATACACACACAAGATTCGAGCCGATTACAGAAAGGTGGAGGTCAAAAATTTTTTGGGCTTCATAATCGGCATTATTATAGGGATCAAATGTTTTTCGAGCGTCGTTGTCGGCGGTCATCATAATCGGCATTCAATAAGGGTGATTACAGAAAGGTGGACGTCAAAAAAATTTTGGGCTTCGTAATCGGAATTATTACAGGGATCAAATGTTTTTCGAGCGTCGTTGTCGGCGGTCGTCATAATTGGCAGTCAATAAGGGTTTTTGAAGCATTTTTGAGATCGGCCTGGCATCAGGTTGAGTACAAGATCTAAGCCGGTTATGAGAACACAAGACGTGCGGACTTAGGAATTTTGTGAGTAATTGGGGATCGACGGCTGTGGTATAATCGTTGAGACCGATGATTGTGACATGATTTCAGAATCGACAAGAATAATCTAACACATAAGGCCGAAGACGATTTCATTCACAAGTACGATTTTAAAAGTTAAGTCATCTCGAGCATTTATAGGCCGAAGCCGATCACAGGAGTTTCCAGCTATCGATTACGCAGAGCTAAAGCCGATTACAAGATAATTTAGTTTTAGTTTATCTGTTACATTGGCTATTGAGCCAAAAATGTGTCTATGGTCGATATTGCCGTGGCCTTTATTGCATTGCCTTCGTCAACGATGGCTTGGTCTTCTCAGCATCGGAGCCGGGAGCACTTTAGCCGATTTGTGGAGTTCTTTCAAATACTTGATCGTGGCCGTCAACCTGCCCTTTGATCTTCGGTAGTCTTGGGCAAGTCGCCGGTGCTTTCTCCTCGGCGGCGATCTCGGCGCGGCAATCCTCCAGTTGCTTCATCAAGTTGGCCTCTTTCTCCTTCATATTAGCAATCCGGACCTGGAAGGTGCTTGGGCCGGCTTCCAGCTCATTCAATTTTGCCTTTTCAGCCTCCACAGTCTTGACCGTGTCTCGGATCTTGGCGGTTATGTCGGCTTGGGCAAGCCTTTCAACCATACGCTGCATGGCGCGTCCAAGCCTTGACCGGTATATATCAATGCAGACTGCGACCGAGATCTTGGCAGCTAGGTCGTCTGGGAGTTGGCCCTCAATCTCGAAAAATTGGCTCCTGGACGATCCACATTCCTCCACGAGCCTGTCGATATTGATGTCCAGCCGACGGCGTATATCTTCGAGCCTTTCCTTGAGCTGATCGGTTGGGGCCTTGCTAGGACTGGCTGCCTCTCCCTCATCTTCACCAAGGAACTCATTCATGTTGAAGGAAAGCAGATCGGCCAGAGACTGCGCAAAAGGAACATCGAGATTAGATCAAATGGCCGATTGCTCAAGATGTTGCAAGAAAGAGGGCAAGAGTGAACTTACCTTTGCCGCGGGCACTGGGTCGGCTTCTGCTTCGGCCGGTTCTGGGGTGTCTCCAACTCCTTGGCCACCCACGGCCGACGTTGTGCGCTTACTTGACGCTTGGAGGCCAGCCGATGGAGATCAAGGAGGCTGCAAAAGAAAGACAAGTATTAGCAGTTAAGTCGGCTAAAATTCATGGGCTGAGGCACAAGTCGAAAGAGGTAATTACTCATGGAGCACGACGCGGAGTGCGGCCAGCCAATTTCTTAACTTGGAAAAGGCACGTTCGGCTGAGTATAGAGTGATATCATATTAAGGCCAAGCTCGACAAGGTGAAGACTTACCAGCTGTTTCTTCGTGGGAGGAGTTGGAACTGGCGGATTATCGGCTGGAGGGCTGACAGATGGATGACTTGAACTACCAGATTCGGCCATTGCCCCGGCCGCTACCATCTCTTCGTCGGCCACGACTTCCTCAAGGTGTTGCTCGACGCTCGGATCCACTGAAGGGAGGCTGTCGGCAGGCGCGATCGGCTGTTTCTTCTTCTTTGGTGCAGGCGCGGCCGATGGCTTTGCAGGGGGCGCAACTCTTTTCTTCTCGGCTAACGGCTCACGTGTTTGCCCATCTAGTAAGGACACCAACCTTGGCGTGTCCCAGCCGATCGCCGACGAAGCGAGGCCACCTCCATCCGACAGGACGCCTAGGCGGTACTCGATAGGAATCCCAGAGTTGCTCACCGTCGGCAGTTCTGTTTCAGTTTCCTGCGAATGAAAGGAGATAATTCTTAGTCGACTAGACAGCCGGTGATGCGAGAAGAAGAATGATTTGAAGATTCAAAACTCACCGAAGGGATTTCTTCGGCAAGCCGAGTTGACGTAGTAAGAAGACCGTTGATGGAAGATGTGCCGTTTGATCTCGGTCCACCAACGGCCGTAGGCCGCTCTTCTTGTACGCCAGCACCATTTCATCGATACTGCCGAGAGGGGGGCGTCTATGTTCAGCAGCTGGTGCATGATAAGGGCTCGGTCCACGAACCCCCTGGTCTTGTTCTTATCGGCATAATAACAGCCGATGGGCAGTTGCCCAAACCCAAGCTGCCTGGCAGCCGACACGGGGTAGTAGAACTCGTAGCTCTTGGCCACCGATCGGCCTTGATGAATCCCCGTCGGCAGAATGCAAGGGGTGAGAGCAGCGATGAACAGCTCTCTGCACTTGGGGTTGTCGGCTGAGTTGATTTCCTCCAAGTTGAAATCGATCGGCAGCTCGAACAACGCACGGTCCCGGTAGAAGTACCAAGTGCGGTTGTCGTGGGAGAGCCCATCGTAGAGAGAGATGAACCACTCAGCCAGTAGATCAGCCGATTGCCTCGAACCTGCGTGCGTGGCTGCCGCTTCTCCATAACTCATGCATCTGGTGGTGGTGATCTCGTTACCGTCATCATCTTCGATCGGCTCCAAGCGGGGGAAGCGGGCTTCGGTCAGGGGTAGCCGACCAGCTATCTTCTGGGTCATCAACACGAGCCAGATTTGAAGGAACCACCAGGGGCCACCAGTGTTGACAGAAGAGTTGGCGGCTATCTTCCCGACGGCCGGATGGAGAGTCTGGTACAGATAGCCAAGAAGATATTTGCCCAGAGCAAGCTTCCTTCCTTCGGCTAGGGATTCGGCTACAACCTGCCAGTTGGCAGTCGGCCCACAGCTTGAGCCACAGAACACGAACTTTTCCAGCCACATCAAAAGGAATGCGGTGTGTTCCCTATGGCTGATTGATCCATCCTTCATGTTCTGGGCGATGTAGCCACTCCATCCACCAATGGCGTTTGTTTTGAACTGATGTTGGCCCTTTCTGCTCAGGTCTCTAGGATTAGCCGATGTCAAAATGTCCAGCCCGATTGTTATAACTACATCGGCTAAGGTTATAGTCATGGGGCCTTGCTGAAACATAAAGGCATTGAAAGTGTCTTTCCAAAAGTAATTTGCGGCCGACATGAGAGGCTCATATTTTTCCATATTGGCCCTGGACAGAGCTAAGCACTGGGCTATCCCTGATTCCTCCCACTGGGCTTGTTTAGCCAATTGCACTCTCTTGTACCATTCGATCCAGGCATTATCCGTGGTCGGCCATGACTTAAAGGTGCCCGCCCAGTGGTTTAAGGATGGTTTTCTCATATTGTAAGGCATCCTATCGGTTTTGGCTATTATGATGTCAGTTGGATCAGCATTGCCGATAGGGCCGAGGAAATATCTTTTTTCTTGAGTGAGACTGGGAATTGCTATCTGATGGGACAGGTGCTACAGTCGAGAAAAGGGGGAGGAGATTACAAATCAAGAACCCTAAAATGCAAATTAAGAAAAGGGAAGAAGAGAAAGAGGGATTTTGAGCCGATTGGGACGTACCTTGGGGAGCTTAGCGGCAGCGGCGGCCGACGCGGCGGCGGTGGAGGAAGCCATCAAAATCGCCGGAGTGGATTCGAGCTTTTGGCCGCCGAAATCGCTGAGATTCACCAAGCGCGCCGGTGAGTTGCCGGGAGGAGAGAGAAAAAGGATTTTGTTGCGGAGCGCTCGAGATGTGCGGAGTGAAGGCGTGGCCATTTCAGTGGAGGGGAAGGATTATTTAAAGGATATTTTGGGCAGCCGAAATGGTTTAGGTCAGAAAAGACCGGAATTCGAAAGAGCGACAAATCCGTAACATTTCGTATCACGGACTTGGGGGGCATGTGTTAACAGCTAAATTTGGTAACCAAATCCCTAAGTCCTAGCTGAAGTTGAAGCAGAATCGGATCGGCTTGTTTGACGAAGAAACAGAGGCCGGGTTGGCTGAGATGCGATCGGTTGCGAAGCTAGTCGGCTAAGGTTGAATCGGACAAGAACAGCCGATAGCCGATTCCAAGTTCAGAGAAGTTAAAGCCGTTGCTGATGCAGATATTTGGAGATAAAATAGAAGATTCGGTTTCCAAATTGCGCATTATGAGATATTGCCATCTAGGGATAAAGTCCCATAACGGCGAATGTATGTAAATTATAGATTTGTTTAGGGATAACCCTATTGTAAAGGCGACAAAAGATTGCTTCCCGCGCTTTTGTCGTATAGATACAGTAGTTAGTTGTAACCGTTCGTAGCGCGATCTTCGCTGTACTTGGGTATAAATAGGACCCGAGACCCTTGTAATTAATATTAACACAATCAATACAACCTTCGGCGCATTGCCTCCTTTTTCTTCAGACGAACAATTGATCTGGCTTCGGGCTGCATCGTTTCGATCCCCAAGTTTAAGGTAAATATTTGTAATTAGTGGTGTATCTCGTCGAATTTAGTGCTTCCATCGTCATGACACTCTAAATCCGATGATTTATGCTGCACTAGTTATCATATATCGCGTGTAACCTAGAACGATGTTTAGATCTATCTCGACATCAGCTCATCTCTGTCAAGAATCAACAGCTGATAGAGCTAGATCTAAGGATTGGTCTAGGTTATATGCGATATCCACCGTCTCGAGATATTTACATCAGTTACAGTAGATCAGATTGTTCTCTTTATACTCAATGTTGCATCAATATTGATCTATTAAATCATTTTTACAGCTTTTATGATTTACTCGGCAAGATGTATATTGCTTAGGGACAGTGCCGGGGTTTCATCCGGCCTTATCTGTTTTAATGCTCGTTTGGTATATTTTGCTATCAGACTCGTTAAAGCCACCTCTTATATTAAGATCTTGCTCTAGTTAAATGCCCTAAGCCAGAATCAGTTTGTCAGCTACAGCCGATAGCCGACTGATCTACGTTTAGCGCATTTAGCTCAGATCAATATCTTTTCATAAGATAAATCGGAGTATTAGCCAATTCACAGTTGGACTTATGACATCGGTTAAGGTTGTTAAAGCATATATTTATTATCCCGTTGTACATTTGGATTACGTGACTAATACTGTCTCGGTGTGGCCGATCTATTCTAGTCACTTGGATTAAATACACTTTGGAATAGCATATATATGTAAATTGACTCTTGCAGCTGATCCTGTAGGATCTAACTTAATACTTAACGCGTATATTTCTATTTTTCTTGTTGGTTAACAGATCAAACCAGCTGGCACGCCTTGAACAACATAGGTAGCCGAGAAGGACCTACACTGGAGTTAAGTAGATCTCCCAGGCCAGCGCGTGAGAGAAATTTCTCATCAAGAGGACTGTCAACTGATTTTTGTCCTAGATAGGGAAAAAGAAAACCAATGAATATCCCGACGGGCCGTCAGTCAACTCATGGTTAATACCACCGACAGTGAAGATGTTTTTGATCATCGACCAGCCCCAACCTCAAGGAAGATCATCAGTGATAACAGAAGCATGGAAAATAAGTCTCACGAGTCAGTGCACCTTTCAGTTCCAGCTGCTAGCCTGCAGACCTAGAAGAGAGCACAGTGTGAACAACCAGGTCTGATTTGTTGCAATTGTATCAAGTCAAGACACCGTCTCAATAAATGTCCCCTTCCAAGACTAGCAAAAGAAGCCCATCGTTGTTTCAACTGTGGGGAACCAGGTCATTTAATGGAAGGTTTCCCAGTGCCCAAGCACCAACAACCTCTAGATACCAACACTGTTTGCAACACCAGCATTTCGCAAGCTGCCCCAGCTTCAGCACAATGTGGTCAAACCCAGCAAAAAGGCGCCAGTAAGGCAAAAGATACCAGTCATTGCCCGTATATGCAACCTCCACCACGGCGTATCATCGTTAAGGGCACCAGCAAAAGTTCTAAAGGTTCACCTGCCAACCTATCCCCAAGCAACAGGACCAGCAACAGCAAGGCAAGCAATGCCAAAGAAACAGTGATCCACTCCAACCACAAGGTCACCATGAAAACTAGCAAGGCATCTCGTGTTGTCTCATCGTAGATGCTTGGCAAATAACTAGGTTTACACGCAAAGTAGTGTCCCCGTTGGAGCACCAGTTTGTAAGCAAGGTAAGATCAAGTCAACCAGGTCAGTTTGAGATACACAGTTTCTCTTCTTTTGTGATTCATCTTGAGAATTCGAAAACAGGTTAACTTGTGTAACCTTCGGTGTTATAAGAAACCTAGAGTTTCATTTTCCCTGTTCTTTCTAGTTTGGTTGGACTCCAAGAAATGATTGCTAACAAAGGGAAGTAAATGGTCAATCAACATGAAAGTTCAGTCCACCGTGACATTCGGCATGATACGATCTTCTTAAAAGTCTGAATTAGTGGCACCTTAAAGAAATGAGAAGAATGACAAAAATTGGTAATAACGTCATGAGAGAAACGTCCGCACTCTTAATATTGGAAGTTTCTTCGAAAAACAATAAGTGCAACTGCACCTTAGCGGTGAACATGGATCAAGAATGGTTATCCTTAGTTCAAGGCGACCGCTACAGTCTCCAGAAAATCACCTCTGCCTGGAGTAAATAGAGGCAGAGGTCAAGTCATACAATATAGTCCGCAGAATGTGCGATAAGAGAATTATTCCTTGTGAATCAATTCTACCCAAGGTATGACAAGTAAGCTTGTTTTGGTCGAGAACGAAACTCTAGGCAGCACCAAGGGCGTTTTTAGCGGATGTACGATTTTGGTATTGTGCGGAGAAAGCAATTGCAGAACTTATGGTCTATCAACCCAGAGGAGTCAGTAAAAGATAAGCAAAGAAGTGGAATGCTATACCATGGGGTTAACCTTTTGAGCTTGATTCGTTAAGTGATCGGTGTTTGTTTTAAGAAAGGAATATCAACTACATGTTATGTTTAGGCAGATGGCACCAAAGTCAGGTCAGAAGCGGAACATGCAGGTCAACAATTACACCCAATGGAAAAGTCAATCAAAAGTGAGTATGTTCAAGAGTTGCATGAGAGTCATTCTTATGTGTAACCTCCCGTCAATATTTGAGTGTCGAGTTCCTGGAGTCTCTAGAATGGAAGGGCATAGTCTTTGCTTCATTTCGATCGATTGATGGAATATCCAATGTTCTGAGTCAAGGTTCTTTATAAATCACAGAAATGTCGGTCAACCTCAAAGAATGGTAGTAACATTGATTCACGGTCAGGCGAAAGCTTAACCACTGGTTTTAAAGCGAGATCGAAGATGATTTTAGTTATATCTTGTAACCGTTCCTTTGGAGGTTCGACCATGCGAAGCAAATTGGGTTGTAATCAAAAGAGTCAGTTGCGAGCCGTTATCGGGGCTATAACGATCACAAGTTAGTAGGATCGAGTCTAAGGCACACCCAAGGTGTCGTGTCAACAGTGCAGTCTAAAGAAGCATCATTTGAGAACAGTCGCAATCCAGATGAAAGATCGATCGAGCAGTTTCTTCAAATACTTGATGTTGGATTGAGAGCAGTTCATAGAAAAAAAGAATTTTAGGGTTTATGTGTTCACGAAAGTCAGTTACAAGGTCTCGAAAAAGTACCACCAATTACTGGTCAGCAGGAGTGAGTTCTCAGCTTATCAAGTTTGTCAATATTAATTGTGCAGTTCGAGGAAAGTAAGCACTTGAGTCCATGAAATCCGGTCAGGGTCAGAACAGGAAGGACTAGCCAGTGCAGTTTTGGAAAGCCAAAGAACTTCAAGCTTAAAAGTCGTTAGGTTCTATTGTCCAGGTTGGGTCAGAATCTGTCAGGGTGAGCCACAAGAAACCGTAGAGGTTAGCTAGCCAACCCAATCTCACCCTACCTTTTTATTTCTAGCCTCGAATTTCGGGACGAGATTCCTGTAAGGGGGGTAGATTTGTCACAACCCGATTTTCATTCGGGATTAAAAATCAGTTAATAAATCATTTTGTAGAAATTGAATAAAATAAAAAGCAAAGTAAATCAAGTGAATTAAATAAGGAAATTAAATTTTCTTTAAAAATCAAGGTTGAAATATTTTTGAAATATTCTCCACGCCCTAAAATACTCTCTGAAATTTTCCGTGAAATTTTGGAGCTCCAAAAATAATTTTAATAATACAAAGAATACTTCAATAATTATTTAAATAAATAAATTAATCACTAAATGATCTAGAGATATTTTTATTAAATACTTTGGGTGTTCATCTATTTTTAGGAATTTTCTTGGAATTTTTTGAGCCTAGAAGTATTTAAAGAAAATCAAAGGTCATTTATGGATTAATTTAAAATGAAAAGAAATTAAAATCCTCCCTATTGTTCTGGGCTGAAAACAGCCCAAAAAGTCGGCCTTTGCCCCTTTTGGTCCAGCCCGACCGACGCCGCCGTCTCTCTCTCTCTCCCTCGCCTCGGCCCGTGGCCCTGTCTCCCCCCGCGCCGTGCAAAGTCCGCATTGCGTCTCTCCCTCTCCGAGCCACTGACGTGTGGGCCCCACCTGTCATCTTCTGTCTTCTCTCCCTGAACCGCCGATAGGTGGGGCCCTACCGTCGGGGTCACCCTCCCGCGCCCGACGACCCGAGCCGCCGCCGCCATGCGCCCGCCTTCCGCCGCCCGAGCAACATCGGGCCCATGTCGAGCCCGCACGCTCCTCCCCGCGCCCGTGCCGCCGTCCAAAGGCCCCGCAATGGTCGGTAGATCGGATCCAAACCGCCGCCGTCGCTTTTCTCTCCCTAACCATGACTCGATTGCGCCGCGAAGAGTTCGGCCGTATCCCGTGCCCGACCCGCCTCCAAAACCCCTATAAAACTCCCGCGCCGTCCACCGCGTTTCCCCTTTGTCGCCCGATCGCGTTTTGCCCTAATTCGCTTAGCGCCACCGCTCATCACCGTCGGCACCGCCGTCCTCTCCATCTCCGGTGAGCCGCTCTACTCTCTCTCTTTTCCTTCCCGCGCGCAAGCCGAACTCGTGTCGCCCGTCGTCGCAGCGTGGCCTCGAGCTGCTGCACCGTCCCATGTCATTTCCCGTGCGTCGCGCCGCCGCTTCCCGTGTCGCTGGCGAGCCGGCCGGTCGCCGCACGGCCATGGCCGACCAAGCCAAAGCTCGGCCGCCGCCGCAAACCCTAACCCTAGCCACGTTGCCAGCCGTCTGATCTACCGCGCGATAGAAGAGGGCCACCCGTTCCCGCCCGCACGTCGCCGCCGTCCAATTGCACCGCGTGCCATGGATCGCCGCCATGTGTCGCCACCGCCGCCGCAAACCCTAACCCTAGCCCCGCTCGGCCGTCCGATCGCGCGCTGCCCCGACAGCTCGGATGCTGCCACGTGGTGTGCCGCGTGGACCGATCCCCGTGGACCGAGTCCACTGTGAACCCGTGTGTCGCCGCCACCACGGCTGATGTCAGCCCTAGCCGCTGCCGTCAGCCCTTGGGTCCACTGACGTCAGCCCTTGCTTGCATCAGCATTCGGCTTGCTGATGTCATCCCGCGCCCGTCCTTGCTGATGTCAGCCATTGTTTTGTTGACGTCATCCCGAGCCTTTTTTGTTGTAAAAATAATAAAATATTGCGCAATAAGTCGTTTTAATTTCCGAATTCATTTAAATAGTCCAAAACTTCTAAAATTCATATCTAATTCATACGAACTCCAAATTGGGCCATTCAAATTGCAAAATTCATCTAAAATTGAGCTCTACATGTTTGTTTACTTTTGATGTACTGTTATTTGGTTCTTATTAGGGTTTTTACTCATTTTCCATGCTAGCGTGTAGATTCCGCCGTTTCTGGAGTTCGTGCTCGCGAGGAAAAGAGTCCAGAAGTTCGTTTGAAGACGCAAGGCAAGTCACACTTCCTTTGAAGCATATTGATCCTACTTTTATAAATATTTTATGTGTGCAAATAAAATTGCATTGCTTTTTTAATTACATGGAATGATGGAATACCTATATGCTTGTTTGAGCCTTATTTACTTGATATCTGTCCTTTGTTAACCTTGGATGATAAGTTGACTAGCTTTAGTCACTGATGTTGATTTTAGCTAGAATTATATGCTTAGCCATGCTTAATTACCACTAGCTCACTAAATAGGATAATTACACTATTTATTCTAGTCTCTGATGAGCTGCAAGCTCGAAACACCTGGCCATGTCTCATTGGTCATAATTATCTCAACTAAAATATGACATAATGGTGGGCTGTGGGTGCATGGTTTTGGATGGTCGCACCCATGGCAATTAGGGACCGGTTCATGGGAAACCCTGGAAGAATTACAGCGCTTACCACAAGCATATGGGTAATTTCTTGACTCGTAGTATAGCTTTCCTCTGGCCGACGTGCCCTAGTGAGGGTGGACGTGGAGTTGGGTCGGCCTCGGTTTTACAGGTTGATCGGCTTCCGGATTCACCGCAGCACGCGGGGGGGCTACCCATTACCCTTACGGGAGTGGGGGCGAAACCTTGGTGTGTGTTAACGCCAAAATTTGGTATGCCCCGAAGTCCTTATCGACTAAGGGTTAGTATCGGCTCGAAGCAGAATCGGCTGAGAGTTTTGCGTCAGCCGATGGAGGATCCATATCTCCAGCAGTCGAATTCTTGTTAGGTTCGGTTTGAGAATATCTTATCCAGAAGAAACCGAGTCCAGGGAGGATACAGCTTGTATCTATTAATTAGGAAGAGATTGTTAGTTTCCTAGTTTATCTTTAAAAAAGTTTGTTTTGTAATCTGTTAGGATCTTTGTCACCCTACGGGTATAAATATGTAAGCCCAGGGTTCATGTAATCATCTCTCGATCAATACAACTCGGCGCATCGCCACCTTTCTTTTATCTGTTCTACTTTGTCATCCGACGAAACTTGGCACCTGACGCGGGGCTGCATCTGTTTCGATCTCCGGTGAAGGGGTAAGTCCAAGGTCCCGCCGGCTCAGGCAATCGTATTGGCTACGTTGGCGTCGTCCAAGGCTGCATCAGTACATTTGACCTCTTGGATTGCTTCGATTCGGTTGATATCTTTGCCTGATTATTTATCATATGTCTCTGTTGAATCTAATTTTAGTATCTTGATTTGGCTCTATCGACTGTCTCCCGTTTTAGGGTTTCTGTCCATACCGGCTAAATCGTTATATTAGATTAGATTAGCTTAGGCATCTATCACCCTGAAAATCAGCCAAGGGCTTAATTATCTAGACATTGCTTTTCTTTTCATACTTAGTGCTGCATCGCTTGATCTACTAAGTCGTGATTAGAACCGTAATCTCTAGCCTCGCCCGTTGACCGCCACTAGGGGTTTCATCGGGGTTTCAGCCGTGAGTTATCCGGATATTGCATCGCCGCAAGGATTGTACACAAGTTGGATCTAGCCGATTGCAGTAGAGGCTTCATTGAATATTCGACCATTTGAATTTTATGACATCGGACTTCCAGCCGATGTATGCTTTAGTCTTTAAATCAGTATCTACTTTATCATGTGATTGGTTCGTGCAATGTTATATATCATCATATTACTGTCAATCGATCACCCTTTTATAGATGTCTGTTAAGTGCACAGCCGATGGATCAAGACTCGACTACATTGATTGATATCAGCATCGGCTGTCGACCAATCGGCTGTTCTGGATATTAGCCAACCGGTTGATACATTTTATAATCAGTTGTTTTATATATCTTGTCGGTGGCAGGATCAAACTGACTGGCACGCCCACGCTTCATCAATTCTAGGACCTGCACTGGAGCTAAGCAGATCTCCCAGGCCGGCGTGTTGATTTTTCTCGTCGACACATATTTTGGCACACCCAGTGGGACCGTGGTTTGGATAACACATCTTTTTACATGGCTCGGCGAACCCGTAATTGCCACAATGTGTGATGAAGAAGTCAAGGCCGAGGAAGAACAATCTCTCAAGCTGACAAATGAAGACAGGGAACAATCTACTGAGCCGATGGATGACGAGGCACTTCAAGAGATGGTTAATAACGTCATTAATCGTGCTATGTTCGATCAATCTGGAGTCTTGATGAGTGCATTGTATGGTTTGATTGAGGAAATAGTTCCCATGGTAATTGCCTTAAGAAGTCAGCATGGGGGGGCAAATTGGTGAGCAATCTCAACACTATCAGCAACAACAAAATTGGCTCGGGAGGCAAGTTGATCGATATCAGTATGCAGAGCCACATCAGCAATATCGGCCAAAGGAAATTCAAAGATATCCGTCCAAAGAGGATTGGGCCGATATAATTGCAAAGGTATTAGAGGAGCAGTTTGGAACTAAACGCAAAAATCAAATTTCTGTGTATCGGCTGCCATATCCTGAGTGGTTTGATAGGGTTCCACTTCCAAGCTGATACAAGGTTCCAGATTTCTCCATGTTTTCAGGGCAAGATGGTATATCCACAATGGAACATATCAGCCGATTCTTAGTTCAATGTGGGGAAGCATCGGCTAAAGAAGCTTTGAAAGTTAGACTTTTCCATTGTCTTTGACTGGATCGGCTTTTACATGGTTTTCATCATTGTCACCGAATTCCATCAGAAGTTGGGCCGATCTTGAGAAGCAGTTTCATATGTACTTCTTTGCTGGGGTTAGCGAGTTGAGGCTTGCAGATTTGATATCAGTTAAACATCAAAAATGGGAAGCGGCTAAGGAATACATTCAAAAGGTTTTATAATATCCACAGCCGATGTTATAGCTTGAGCCTAACTGATGAGCAGATAGCAGATCTTGCATTCCAAGGGTTGTCGACAGCTAACCGAAGCAGGTTTTTCATCCATGAGTTCGACAGCTAACCGAAGACACGCCGGCCTGGGAGATCTGCTTAGCTCCAGTGCAGGTCCTAGAATCGATGAAGCGCGGGCATGCCAATCAGTTTGATCCTGCCACCGACAAGATAAATAAAACAACTGATTATAAAATGTATCAACCGGTCGGTTAATATCCAGAACAGCCGATTGGTCGACAGCCGATGCTGATATCAATCAATGTAGTCGAGTCTTGATCCATCGGCTGTGCACTTAACAGACATCTATAAAAGGGTGATCGATTGATAGTAATATGATGATATATAACATTGCACGAACCAATCACATGATAAAGTAGATACTGATTTAAAGACTAAAGCACACATCGGCTGGAAGTTCGATGTCATAAAATCCAAATAATCGAATATTCAATGAAGCCTCTACTGCAATCGGCTAGATCCAACTTGTGTACAATCCTTGCAAGCCGATGCAATATCCAGATAACTCACCGGCTGAAACCCCGATGAAACCCCTAGTGGCAGTCAACAGGCAGGCTAGAGATTACAGTTCTAATCATGACTTAGTAGATCAAACTGATGCAGCACTAAGTATGAAAAGAAAAGCAATGTCTAGACAATTAAGCCCTTGGCTGATTTTCAGGGTGGTAGATGCCTAAGCTAATCTAATCTAATATAATGATTTAGCCGGTATGGACAGAAACCCTAAAACGGGAGACAGACGATAGAGCCAAATAGAGATAATAAAATTAGATTCAATAGAGACATATGATAAATAATCAGGCAAAGATATCAACCGAATCGAAGCAATCCAAGAGGTCGAAAGTACTGATGCAGCCTTGGACGACGCCAACGTAGCCAATACGATTGTCTGAGCCGGCGGGACCTTGGATCGAAACAGATGCAGCCCCGCGTTAGGTGCCAAGTTTTGTCGGATGACAGAGTAGAACAGATAAAAAAAAGGTGGCGATGCGCCAAGTTGTATTGATCGAGAGATGATTACATGAACCCTGGGCTTACATATTTATACCCATAGGGTGACAAAGATCCTAACAGATTACAAAACAAACTTTTCTAAAGATAAACTAGGAAACTAACAATCTCTTCCTAATTAATAGATACAAGCTGTATCCTCCCTGGACTCAGTTTCTTCTAGATAAGATCTTCTCAAACCGAACCTAACAAGAATTCGACTGCTGGAGATATGGATCCTCCATCGGCTGACGCAAAACTCTCAGCTGATTCTGCTTCGAGCCGATACTAACCCTTAGCCGATAAGGACTTCGGGGCATTCCAAATTTTGGCGTTAACACATGCCCCCCAGTTTTGGAGTATGAGAAGTCATGCTTCAAAATTGTCCTTGTCCTGATCGCCCCAAAACTGATTCTTTTCTTCTTCTTGACACCGGGCCTCATAAGCCGATACCCTCTGTAATAGCTGAGCCAGGTTGTCGAACTCATGGATGAAAAGTCTGCTTCGGTTAGCTGTCGACAACCCTTGGAATGCAAGATGTGCTATCTGCTCATCAGTTAGGCTCAAGCTATAACATCGGCTGTGGATATTACGGAACCTTTGAATGTATTCCTTAGTCGATTCCCATTTTTGCTGTTTAACTGATATCAAATCGGCAAGCCTCAACTCGCTAACCCCAGCAAAGAAGTACATATGAAACTGCTTCTCAAGATCGGCCCAACTTCTGATGGAATTCGGTGACAATGATGAAAACCATGTAAAAGCCGATCCAGTCAAAGACAATGGAAAAGTCTAACATTCAAAGCTTTTTCAGCCGATGCTTCCTCACATTGAACTAAGAATCGGCTGATATGTTCCATTGTGGATATACCATCTTGCCCTGAAAACATGAAGAAATCTGGAACCTTGTATCGGCTTGGAAGTGGAACCCTATCAAACCACTCAGGATATGGCAGCCGATACACAGAAATTTGATTTTTGCGTTTAGTTCCAATCCTCTTTGGACGGATATCTTTGAATTTCCTCTGGCCGATATTGCTGATGTGGCTTTGCATACTGATATCGACCAACTTTCCCCCCGAGCCAATTTTGTTGTTGCCGATAGTGTTGAGATTGCTCACCAATTTGCCCCCATGCGACTTCTTAAGGCAATTACCATGGGAACTGTTTCTCAATCAAACCATACAATGCACTCATCAAAACTCCAGATTGATCGAACATAGCATGATTAATGACGTTATTAACCATCTCTTGAAGTGTCTCGTCATCCATCGGCTCAGTAGACTGTTCCCTGTCTTCATTTGTCAGCTTGAGAGATTGTTCTTCCTCGGCCTTGACTTCTTCATCACACATTGTGGCAATTATGGGTCTGTCGAGCCGTGTTAAAAGATGTGTTATCCAAACCACGGTCCCACTGGGCGTGCCAAAAAATGTGTTGACGAGAAAAATCAACACGTCGGCCTGGGAGATGTGCTTAGCTCCAGTGCAGGTCCTAGAATCGATGAAGCGCGGGCGTGCCAGTCAGTTTGATCCTGCCACCGACAAGATATATAAAACAACTGGTTATAAAATGTATCAACCGGTTGGCTAATATCCAGAACAGCCAATTGGTTGACAGCCGATGCTGATATCAATCAATGTAGTCGAGTCTTGATCCATCGGCTGTGCACTTAACAGACATCTATAAAAGGGTGATCGATTGACAGTAATATGATGATATATAACATTGCACGAACCAATCACATGATAAAGTAGATACTGATTTAAAGACTAAAGCACACATCGGCTGGAAGTCTGATGTCATAAAATCCAAATGATCGAATATTCAAAGCCTCTACTGCAATCGGCTAGATCCAACTTGTGTACAATCCTTGCAGGCCGATGCAATATCCAGATAACTCACCGGCTGAAACCCCGATGAAACCCTTAGTGGCGGCCAACAGGTGCTAGAGATTATGGTTCTAATCACGACTTAGTAGATCAAACCGATACAAGACTAAGTATGAAAAGAAAAGCAATGTCTAGACAATTAACCCTTTGCTGATTTTCAGGGTGGTAGATGCCTAAGCTAATCTAATCTAATATAACGATTTAGCTGGTATGGACAGAAACCCTAAAACGGGAGACAGTCGATAGAGCCAAATCGAGATACTAAAATTAGATTCAACAGAGACATATGATAAATAATCAGGCAAAGATATCAACCGAATCGAAGCAATCCAAGAGGTCGAATGTACTGATGCAGCATTGGACGACGCCAACGTAGCTAATACGATTGCCTGAGCCGGCGGGACCTTGGACTTACCCCTTCACCGGAGATCGAAGCCGATGCAGCCCCGCGTCAGGTGCCAAGTTTCGTCGGATGACAAAGTAGAACAGATAAAAGAAAGGTGGCGATGCGCCGAGTTGTATTGATCGAGAGATGATTACATGAACCCTAGGCTTACATATTTATACCCGTAGGGTGACAAAGATCCTAACAGATTACAAAACAAACTTTTCTAAAGATAAACTAGGAAACTAACAATCTCTTCCTAATTAATAGATACAAGCTGTATCCTCCCCGGACTCGATTTCTTCGGATAAGATCTTCTCAAACCGAACCTAACAAGAATTCGACTCAGCTGGAGATATGCATCCTCCATCGGCTGATGCAAAACTCTCAGCCGATTCTGCTTCGAGCCGATACTAACCCTTAGCCGATAAGGACTTCGGGGCATACCAAATTTTGGCGTTAACAGTGTGGTATCGCTTGGTTAGGGGAAGTTATGAAAGGTCTTGTCATGATGAGGAGGAACGTAGGATGACAAGAGGGCCAGACAACAAAGGAAGTGGAGGAACGACGACGGCAGTAGGCACTGGAGACTTGGAGCTGACCTCCTCGCGAGCACCGGTGCTCTGACCTGAGGCGGTGAGAGAAGAACTGTGCTCAAAAAGCGTCACCTGATTAAGGAATCACACAACATTATACATAGTCATCATAAAATGAGGTCGCACTTACCCGGTCTTCTGCCGCTTCAAAAGCACCACCTTCTTTGAGGAGGTAGGCTTTGCATTGAGTGTTGTCGGTAGAAGAAGAAGGATGAGGACAAGAACGGCTATCATGGTTGTAAGATGAACCTAGGATCAGGGACTCACCTCAGAACCACTTGTTTGGACCAGTTTCACAGTCCCGATGGACTTGGTTAGCAAAGGCCAACGCCTCTTCTTGGTTCCGTTGCTTCCGGGCATGAGGGCAGTGGCTGCTTGTTCAGACACCGCCTGCTCCCTTTAGAGAAGCATACGTCTGATGGTCGATGAGTGGGCTGATTACATCCGTCAAAAGGCAGTGCCTGAAAGAATCTAGATTACTACTCCTATGGGCATAGAAATAAATGACAAGAAGCAGTGGTTGATGATTCTTGCGTTCACAATGGCGTCTCGCTCAGTTGGCGGGAGGTCGCATATCGGCATGGGGATGTCGGTGGCAGAGGACAGTTGGTCGACCACCACTTTTAGACGCGCTCCGTCATGGTGTCTTCTGAGAGAACTATGATGGAAAAAAAGATAAAGTTATCAACTAGAAAAATTTGGTTATTTATCTCAAGAAATAAAATATAAAGTATACCATGCTGCGATAGCCGCGTCACGTCCTATTCTCGTACGCAAGGTGAGAACAGGCCTGGAGAGGTTGAATCCGACGACGGACGAAGTCTTGAACGACTTCATATCCTGTCAGACCACATTCTTGGAGATTATGGATTTTCTCGACAAAGCTTGCTACAGTAGTAGTCACTGAGGGTTTGGAGGTCCATGTCTCTAGGTACGCTGCTTTCTAGTTGGGGCTGGCAAGATTGGGAAAGTTATCCTTGACATGGAGAAAAAACAACTTTTCTCTAGTCTTTTCTCGAAGACGGGGAGTTAAAAGGAATGTAGTCATTCCTCATCCCATCTCAAAGACAGAGGCCACAACATCTTGAAATCCTAAAGGCCTCCATCAATCTAACTTTATAATCTAGAAAGGGTTATACCCCAAGGAATGCCTCGCATAGATGAGTGATTATACTTAGGAAGGCAATGGAGTTGTGGTTGAGATGAAGGAGATGGATTCCATAGAAGTCAAGAAGCAATGACAAAAATTCAGAAGGAGGAATCAAAAAGCCACATTGGACAAATGATGTAAGCATGATTACCTGGCCGAGGTTAGTGAGGGGATCAGTACCTCCTTCTGAGCGAGCCACCACCTTCGCGTTTGGCAAGGCGCCGTCTTGTTGCAGCTCCCTCATTTCGCTCAGGCCGATGTTGGACTCCAAGAGATCCATGGAGGTTGGAGAAGAGGATCGAGGGAGGTTGTGATTTATGGTTTTTTAAAAGAGCTGAGATGAAGGAGATGGATGTGAAGGATGGAAAGTTTGGTCTCTATTTGGGCGAACGAAACCCAGATAGATCTCAAAAAATAGAATTTATAGGTCACGTCCGGTGTTATGAAATTTGAGGAAGACGGAGAGATTACCGCCAAGATTTTTCTAGATTTGTTTATAACCATTAAAGTTGTTGACTTCAATCCAAATTAAAACCTATATCAAGTTCTCAGATTTAAGATAACCTTGTCGCTTGCTCTATACCATCTCGGATGCCTGAAAATGATTCAATGAGTTTGACAATGGTTGTTCTCAAAAATTCTGCTGGGAGACATTGGTTAAGTCATTTGCATTGAAGCCGAGGGCTTCTGTCAGTGTCAAGGATAAGGCATACCTCATATACACGGGTTAATAGGATACGACGATAACATATACCCGATAGTATACAATAAGGTATCCTCTAATTAACAAAATTTGTTAATAAAGATGGAAATTATCTTCCCGGAATAGAAGGTGTCAGAGTTCTAGTCGGAGAAAATAAGGTTTTCTTAAGCCTGTAATCTGTTTTAACTCCTCGAGTTCTACTTGGAGAAAAAGATGATCTATGCTATGTATACAAGGTCCCGACGTTCAGCAAGAGAGATCTAGTTATAAGCCATAGCCAAAGCTACACCCATAAGCAATCCGAAGGAAGTCAGCACCGTATTCGTCGAATAGATCTCGTCGGACCATTCTCGACAGCCTCTAGGTGGATACATCCAGTTCTTCGGTTTCTTATTATACTCTAAGTGATATTCTAATCCATAATACATATAAACTGAAGTATGGTTATTAGTCATTTTGAGGATCTAAACCAGTATAAATCCTTATTTTTGTCTCCTTGGTCTATTCTCATGTTACCCTGGTTTCAACAATCCTCACGTCGACAGGTGGAGTCATGGTTCTTACCCGTGAAGTATTAAGCACCTTAAGATTCTGAACTACCATATGTTACTAATTTTATCTGGTGAGATATTTTGAAGCTCTAGGTGTGCCTGGCACTCTCTCTATTTATAAATGTTTATCAGTTTTTATCAGAAGTGGATGAAATTTTACCGCTATTTCTAAAGCAACATTAAACTGAATATATTTAACTGTAAGATTAGTAAAATGCTTTTGATTACAAATCTAGTGGCACAATTTTGATGCTAAATAGTTAGATCATTCAAAGAAATTCGTTGGTTTAAATAGCTTGGACAACTCAATGTCAAAACCGATACTTTTGAACGGGGAGAGAGTTTCTAGGCCGTGTATCGGACATGAGCGCAAAAAGATTGTCTTTTAACCATTGTACATGCCTCCTTGATTTCATAGTAAATTTAACCACCGTACTTTTCTAGCCTGGCGAAAAAGGAAAAGAGTACAGCAGACAAAGTTTTAAGGTTGCCAAGTTTCTGTGGAACCATGTAGCTAATTTAGCTCTTACAGACATGCATTTCTGTCAAAGAAAATGATTTCCTTAGAGCAAGTTTTTAGTAGTATAGCCAGCTAGTAGCTTCAAATTATTTATAATCAATTAATTGTTAATTCATATAATAGTTATGTATAAATATATACTATATATATTATTAATACCTGGTCCTACCTTTTATACATAACATATTTATGCTGTAGCTGGTTATAAATATATATAGCCCGCTTCTCTTCTGTCTCATCTTCTCCACGTATATCTAAGTTGATTTATAGTCTACTATTACACTTTGCTCTTAGCTATGAATATTCTCTCTGTATTGGTGCCCAGTAGCCGCAAAAGTTTGATATGTGTTCACTTGTCAAAGAAATTAATGCCAAACATACATGATGGATATTGTTGTACACGGCAGAGACCGAGTACTTACCGTTGCGGATTTGTCTACTCACAAACATTAAAACATACTTATAAATATTTTCTCTTTGTTTTAAAATAAAACATACTTTCCCTTTGCCCCTGTAACTCTTTGCCCCTTAACTAACAAAGCTAACCCCAGCTGGAAGTATGATCGCTTCTCCTGGTTATTTAATTTATTTGGCTTTTCTGTGAGGATTTTCCCCACAGGTTTCTTTTAAAAAACTTCTATATAAAATATATAGAAGTTATTAGTTTTAGACGGACGGTCTACTCTTGAAATATATTATAAGAGATGGGATGGGCCGCTGAAAGAACGTACCTGCCAGAAGTAATTGATTAGTAGTCTTCAAAAAAATACTATCAACACGTGCACCACGTACGATTATACAAATATGACCTGTTTCACTGGGTAGTCTGGGCTGTAGTTATGTGCGAGTAATTATATTCTTGAAACATACGTATGGATTGAGTGCATTCAATTATACTTTTATTAAAACCTTTTTGAATCAAGCATTCAAAATGACGGATGGTTTTCAGTAGACCGCTAGCAAGTTCGATAGTATAGTATAGTCAACTATTAAGTCTAAATTATTTTATAGTAATTTATATAATAGTTACATATTTTATATTAAAGTTTATGCTGCAACTAGTTACAAATCTGTAGTCGTTTCTCTTTTGTTTCATCTTTTTTTCTTCATATATACATCAAGTTGACTTATAACCTGCTATTGTACTTGCTATAAATTATAATGCGGCATCTTCGGTCTGTGCAAACGAACAAAACAATACTGAAGAAACCAACACTAGCCCCGGTTCGTAACCTCTCCGTAGTCCCGGTTGTCAAACCGGGACTATGAATCCGGGACTAGAGATCGTCATCTTTAGTCCCAGTTGAAATAACCAGGACTAAAGATGCATCTTTAGTCCCGGTTGGAGCCACCAACCGGGACTAAAGATTTTTTTATATTTTTTAATTTGCTACTTTCTTCAGCAGTGCTACATCCTATATATTACACACATATATTATATATTACACACATATATTTATACATATATATTATATAATATATATGCATAAATATATAAGTTACACATATAAATGAACTTAAGAAAGGAAATATATACATATAATATATTACCAAAACATATACACATATGTACAATATCCACATATATTTCGTATGTTATAAAACACTGTCTATTTTGTGGATCCGGTGGTTAAGTTACTTAAATTAAAATAGAACTCCCCCATGGGATCAATGATCTGCTCGTTTATAAATCCCATCAATTCTTCCTGAGCGGCTTGTATGAAAGTCTCGTGGGGGAGGTTGTCTCTTACTCACATAAGCTGTCATTAATTCGATCAAACGAGAAATAAATATATGAAGTGAATAAGAAATCGAGACGTAATGTATGAATGGCTGTTATACGTACATCTATATCGTCGATAGTTGTGACATCGGTCACAAAGCGGTGAATGTAATCGCAGACATAGTATCTGCATAAGTTGGTGCCCTGTGACTGTTTTGCACATTAAAGGAGAAACGACGACAGATTTAATATACATTTCATATTTTAGAATAAAGTAATAATTCAAAACAACTTTGGAGCATGTTACTCACTGGAAAGTTCATCCTCACGGAGAGCTTATCTTTCCAATTTCCGCGAACATTAGCCCGAAGCCGTTCCCATGCCCTACGTGCAGTTGAAAGTAAGCTAGTAATTATCATAGAACCGCATATATGCAATAGCAAGTAATATGGCATTACCTATTTAGCAGTTCAAATATCTTTGCGTACGTGAACTCTGGTTTATCCATTGAGTCAAAGACATGGATCCGTAAGTTATCCATGTCAATTACTAACAGAACCCAGTGAAATCTGCAAATTGGTTTAGATGACACATATAAAAATTTATGTATGCACACGGCATTGAAATCGTTACGGAAGGAATAAAATACTTACGCAGTGTTGTAGGGCAGAAGGATAAACGACCGGAAGTGGTTTATCACCAGCGCATTGTAAATGTTGTCCACTGTTGTGTCACGCCTAGAAATTTATCCCAAATTTCTAGACTATTTTGTGTATTAATTCCCTGTCCAGGACCAGCCAGGGTACACAAAATGACAAATCAATACATAGATCCAAACATAAATTAAAGCGTATAAATATACTTACAGAAGAGGCACTTAGTCCCCGCACTCGAAGAAAACTGCAGCAAAAAAAACAGGACGATCCTAGCGGGGCTTCAGCTCCACTCCACAGGCAAACTCAACTCGGGTCTGAGCCTTGGTCCTCTAACACCGTCTTCGACTCAGAGGCACTACACTTCTGAAAGGGGGAAGGAATTGCAAGGCCGAGTACAACCACCGTACTCAACAAGCCATGCCGGGAGAATGCAAATAATACAAGGGGGTACAAAGAATTCATATATAGGGTTATTTTGCAGAAAACCAGCATTTCATGCATTTAAATATTTTAAGGCATTTTAATAAACACGAGCCTATCTCTAGTCAAATTATTATCAAGTCGCGCACCAACGCGATCTTGCCTTCACTCAGGCCAACATGCGCTAACTCCAAATCTTTCAGTTTTAAACAGAATTAAACTCTAACTTGGGTACATTGCTCGGCTTGCCCATAACCGAGGGCGCGACTATTCGAATAGATTTACTCTGATCAGAGGTGTACATCTTCACCCACCAGACATGTCTTCCTCACGTGTTGCGACGTGCCACATGCCACCATGGCATACGGACGGAAGCCATGACATAACTCATCGCTTAGTACTGCCCTAAACAAAGAAGACCGACATAGACTTCCCCCGCCAGGTGCCCTGGGTCGAGCAGACAGTCTATGCCCCCAGGCATCTCGACTCGTCATGAGTCTTCACTTGCCAGAGACGTCAGCCCATGGGCTTCAACCCTTCCTAGGGCTTCATCCATCCCTATCCATGTCTTTTTTGTTTCTGACCGTACTAGTCGACGTGTTAAGCCTTACCCATTAGACAGGTGGTAGTACAGAAATGCTTTGCAACAGAGGCCCGAAGACCGGTCCTTATGACGGCCGAGGTGCGACTAGCAAAACCAAGCACCTCGTGCCCAGCCGAAAACATGTTTGGGGAATTTTGAAGGGGACATTTATTGCCACGGCTAAACAACCAAAACTTCATCATTTACAAGTTATTCCTTAGTCTAATTATTGAAAACATCTAACTGTTTCTATTCAAGCAGGGCTAAGCATATTCCTAAGATTGCTAGTGAGTACCACATATATAAAGTGCTCACTAGTTTTATTTTTCCTAGGGTTATCAAGGATCATAATACAAGTAGTAGGGCTATAACAAGGAGAATTGGTAAGGCTAAATAAAACAGTGATAGACGCAGGAATTTAATAAAGCGAAATGCAATAATTTAAATAAACATAATTTTGTAAACTGGGATAGCAATATGATCAAAATGACATGACTTGCCTTGCTCCTTCGAACAAATCTTCTTTTCCTCGCGAGCGCGAACCTCCGAAACGACAAAGTCTACACGCTGACACGCAAAACAAGGAAAACCCTAATAAAAACCAAATGAACAATACAAGAAAAGTAAACAAACATGTAGAGCTTAATTTTAGATAAATTTTGCAATTTGAATGGCCCAATTTGGAGTTTGTATGGATTAGATATGAATTTTAGAAGTTTTGGACCATTTAAGTGAATTCTAGAAATTAAATTGATTTATTACACAATTTTTAATTATTTTTGGAAGGAAAAAGAGTAGGATGACGACAAGGGGCAAGGATGGTAGAGGGGCGGCTCACCAGGTGCTCAACAACGAGAAGAGGCGGCGCGGGCGCACGACGGCAAACAGAGGGAAGGCCGGCGCATGGGTGCCGACAAGGGGGACGAGGACGAAAACAACCAGGAATGGTGAGAGGACGACGACGACTGTCGGCGGCGGCCGCAATATGGTGAGGACAGCGTGGAACACGCTGCCGCATTGCTGTCAACGGAGACGACGAGGCCACGGGGCGACGTGCCGGCAAGGAAGAATGGCTTGCTGAAGATTGTACCGGCAAGGATGACAACGGCAGCCGGCAGCACGGGCGAGGAGGAAGGGCCGACCGGAGTTGCGCCGGTGAGGTGGATGGGCAGGCCGGCAAGGCGCTCTCCGGGTGAAACAGAGGTGAGGCGGGGGAAGAGGAGGTGGCTGCGAGGCAGATGGAGGTGGTGGCAAGGTCTTGTGCTGCTCGGCATGACAGGGAAGGGCCGCCGAAGTTTGCCGACGCCGAGGAGAGAGAAAACCGAGCGAAGGGATGGAGGGAGAGCAAGGAAGCTCGAGGTTGGTCCGAGGAGAGTGAGGAGGGTGCCGAGGGCTCCCTTTTATAGGCCGGGGAGGGAGGGGGAAGGGCGCTGGGAGAGGAATGGCCGGGAGCTTGCCGGCCGGCTATTCATGGCGGCCACTCAAAGGGAGTTCAATCCGGCGAGTTAGAGCACTAATAAATGGGAGAAACATGGGGGAATTGATGAGGAAGTGGAGAGGAACCGATTTTCGCAATTTAATTGAAGGGAAAACCACTGAGGAGGGAGATCGGCCGGCCATGGTGGAGCTCAACGATGAAGAAACAAAAATCGAAATCCACCACGAATTATTGCGGGATTAAATGGGGAATTATGGGGGAAGTGGAGAGGAAGAGGTGAGGATTAATTCCCCTCAATCAATTTTAGATTTGAGCAAGTTATTTGACGGGATTTGCGAAGAGAGGAAAGAGTTTGCTGTTCGGATGAACAGTACACACGCATTGGAGGAGGAAGATGACACTGTAGTGACAGGGAGGAAAGCAGACTTTTCCTTCCAAATTTCCTTGAATTTTTATTTATACTTCCAATATTCAAATAATTCCAACAAAAATCTTGAAATTAGATGAACACTCAAAGTATTTAATAAAAATACAAGAAGATTATTTACTGATTAATTTATTTATTTAAATAATTACTTAAATGTTCTTTGTATTATTAAAATTATTTCGAGCTCCAAAATTTCACGAAAAATTTCGAAGAGTACATTAGGGCATGGAGAATATTTTAAAAATATTTCCAGCCATGATTTTTAAAGGAAATTTTTATTTCCTTAATACTTTCACTTGATTAATATGCTTTGCATTTTATTTAATTTCTAGAAAATGAATTATTTAATGATTTTTAATCCCGAACCAAAATTGGGGCGTGACAAACCTACCCTCCTTACAGGAATCTCGTCCCGAGATTCAGGGCTAGAAAGAAAGAAGGTATAGTGGGGTTGGGTTGGTCTGCTGACTTTTGCGGTTTCTTTCCGACTCAAATTGGCTGATTCTTTTCGCGCTGACCCTGATATGGCTGCAGGAGTTGAAGCATCTCTATTTCCTTAGACTGTACAATTAACATTGGCAACTTCGGTACTCTGAGAATTGACCCTGTTGAATAGGAGCTTGATGGGGTTTTCTTGAAACCTTTTAACTGACTTTAGTTAATCCATAGATTTGGAATGTTCTCGGAACTGCTCCTAGTTCGAATGACAAGAACTCCAAGAAACTGCTTCATCTGCCTCTTGTCTTGACTATGGATGTTTTTAGTTGCTGCTTGCTTAGGCTGGATTGTTGACCTAGTAGTTCAGGTCTACTTCACCACTTAACATGTCGGCTTGAGATGTTGTGACCCTGCCAATACCTGGCAGTTGACTCCTTGGGGTCCTGCCCAATCGTCTTGCCTGGTTGAGCCTCCAAGCGGAACCTTTCGAGGTAGATCAAATTTCCTTCAAGTTCACCTTGCCAAGGTAGTGGAGCTTTCGCCTATCTGCGACTGATGAGGTTACTACCCTTGAGAATAATCAACTTCTTTGTTTTCTTTGGAACTTTGATCTGTAGACTTGGTTCTTTGTTAGTCCATAGAAATAAAATACTGAGGGTGCTCATTCATTCGGGAAGGTTTAGAACACCACATCCAGTTGATGATGGAAAGTTCCATGTAACGGTGACTCTAATTCCTCTTGCCATTATGGCTATCTGGTGACTTTCCCATCAGACCTAACGGCTGACAAGATTACTCTGCTTCTCGATTGACTGAGGCATACCAAAACTCTTGATGATAAGTTGACCAGAACCTTCCTTCCTTCTTGAGCACTTCATCTCATCTTCTACGATGTCCCGGCGTTCATGTCCCATGAATTGTTTCTTATATCCCGACCTTGCTCGTGTAATCATTGTCGTGGTATGCATTTCCTTCCAAAGATGATGGAGGGAATCTTCCGGAAACTTGGCGGTACATCGGCGGGAGTAATAGGTGCTTGCATTGAGGTAAACTGGCCTTGATTTTGATATTGACCCCGAACTTGCATCTGAGCTTGCATCTCTTGCTGCTGATACAATTGTTCTTATTGTTGTCCTCATTCTCTTTGGCACTGACCAACTGCTGCCGAGATGAAAGAGGTGGAAAAGAGAGGTTGCTAAAGATAAGACCTTAACCCACTTAATACTGATATGATGTGAGTGAACTTTTATTGTTCAAGTTGATTAGGCAAACAACCTAGTATGGTCACATCCCCACCACTGATCTAAGCCATACACCTGCATACAACAAACACCACACGACCTAGGAACTATCGATATTACACTTCCAGGGAGGATTGGGTTTAGGTGAACTCCGGGAAGACTTCGCTTGATCCTTGAGAAATGCTGACGCGGGCGGCTTGGCTTGATCTTCTTGCTTGAAGCTTGAGGTTTGACTTGACTTCCATCGGTTGACGAGCAACTGGGTTTGTCCTCCAGGTTCAACATCCAAAAGAGGTGGAGGGGAAAGAGTGAAATTTGGCAAGTTATTTTGCAAAGAACTCCAGAGGGATAGAAGAGACATTTTTGAAAATAAGGTTTTCACAAACTTGTCCTTAGGGTTTGACCATTTGGCTCAACCTACAGTCGAGATGGCTCTGATACCAACTTGTCACGCCCGTAAATTTATCCCAAATTTTGCACTATTTTGTGTATTAATTCCCCGTCTAGGACCAGCCGTGGTACACAAAATGATAAATCAATACACGATCAAACGTAAATTAAAGCGTATAAATATACTTACGTAAGAGGCACTTAGTCCCGACACTCGAAGAAAACTGCAGCGAAAAAAACAGGACGATCCTAGCGGGGCTTCAGCTCCACTCCACAGGCAAACTCAACTGGGGTCTGAGCCTTGGTCCTCTAACACCGTCTTTGACTCGAGGCACTACACTTCCGAAAGGGGGAAGGAATTGCAAGGCCGAGTACAACCACCGTACTCAACAAGCCATGCCGGAGAATGCAAATAATGCAAGGGGTACAAAGAATTCATATATAGGGTTATTTTGCCGAAAACCAGCATTTCATGCATTTAAATATTTTAAGGCATTTTAATAAACACGAGCCTATCTCTAGTCAAATTATTATCAAGTCGCGCACCAACGCGATCTTGCCTTCACTCAGGCCAACATGTGCTAACTCCAAATCTTTCAGTTTTAAACAGAATTAAACTCTAACTTGGGTACATTGCTCGGCTTGCCCATAACCGAGGGCGCGGCTATTCGAATAGATTTACTCGATCGAGGTGTACATCTTTACCCACCCGACATGTCTTCCTCACGTGTTGCGACGTGCCACATGCCACCATGGCATACGGACGGAAGCCAGGACATAACTCATCGCTTAGTACTGCCCTAAACAAAGAAGACCGACATAGACTTCCTCCGCCAGGTGCCCTGGGTCGAGGAGACAGTCTATGCCCCCAGGCATCTCGACTCGTCCTGAGTCTTCACTTGCCAGAGACGTCAGCCCATGGGCTTCAACCCTTCCTAGGGCTTCATCCATCCCTGTCCGTGTCTTTTTTGTTTCTGACCGTACTAGTCGACGTGTTAAGCCTTACCCATTAGACAGGTGGTAGTACGGAAATGCTTTGCAACAGAGGCCCGAAGACCGGTCCTTATGACGGCCGAGGTGCGACTAGCAAAACCAAGCACCTCGTGCCCAGCCGAAAACATGTTTGGGGAATTTTGAAGGGGACATTTATTGCCACGGCTAAACAGCCAAAACTTCATCATTTACAAGTTATTCCTTAGTCTAATTATTGAAAACATCTAACTGTTTCTATTCAAGCAGGGTAAGCATATTCCTAAGTTTGCTAGTGAGTACCACATATATAAAGTGCTCACTAGTTTTATTTTTCCTAGGATTATCAAGGATCATAATACAAGTAGTAGGGCTATAACAAGGAGAATCGGTAAGTCTAAATAAAACAGTGATAGATGCAGGAATTTAATAAAGCGAAATGCCATAATTTAAAGAAACATAATTTTGTAAACTGGGATAGCAATATGATCAAAATGACATGACTTGCCTTGCTCCTTCGAACAAATCTTCTTTTCCTCGCGAGTGCGAACCTCCGAAACGACGAAGTCGACACGCTGACACGCAAAACAAGGAAAACCCTAATAAAAACCAAATGAACAATAAAAGAAAAGTAAACAAACATGTAGAGCTTAATTTTAGATGAATTTTGCAATTTGAAGGCCCAATTTGGAGTTTGTATGGATTAGATATGAATTTTAGAAGTTTTGGACCATTTAAGTGAATTCTGGAAATTAAATTGATTTATTACACAATTTTTAATTATTTTTGGAAGGAAAAAGAGTAGGATGACGACAAGGGGCAAGGATGGTAGAGGGGCGGCTCACCAGGTGCTCAACAACGAGAAGAGGCGGCGCGGGCGCACGACGGCAAACAGAGGGAAGGCCGGTGCATGGGTGCCGACACGGGGGACGAGGACGAAAACAACCAGGAATGGTGAGAGGACGACGACGACTGCCGGCGGCGGCCACAGGATGGTGAGGACGGCGTGGAACACGCTGCCGCATTGCTGTCGACGGAGACGACGAGGCCACGGGGCGACGTGCCGGCAAGGAAGAATGGCTTGCTAAAGATTGTACCTGCAAGGATGACAACGGCAGCCGGCAGCAGCCGTATGAAGGTGAGGCCAGCATGGAGCATCCTGCTGCGATGCCGACGACTGTGGCGGTGCAGCGAGGCAACGTGCCGACAAGCAGGAATGGTCGGCCAGACACGACGACCATGATGGGAGGAGGAGCACATGGTCAATGGCGTTCCGATGAACTTCCAACAAAACTGAGCGATGGCCGGGGAAGAGGATGGTACCGCAATGCCGCGGAAGGAGACGACAATGTCAGGCAACACATCAGTGAGGCGGCAGAGGCTACCGAAGTTGGCATCGGCGAGACCGAGGATGAGGTGGCACGGCCGTCATCATTGCAGCGGGGTTCCGATGAAGATGAGGCTTGGCCTGGGTGGAGAGCGATGCTGTGATGCCGTAGGTGGCGACAGCGCAGCCAACCGACGCACGGGCGATGAGGAAGGGCCGACCGGAGTTGCGCCAGTGAGGTGGATGGGCAGGCCGGCAAGGCGCTCTCCGGGCGAAACAGAGGTGAGGCCGGGGAAGAGGAGGTGGCTGCGAGGCAGATGGAGGTGGTGGCAAGGTCTTGTGCTGCTCGGCATGACAGGGAAGGGCCGCCGAAGTTCGCCGACGCCGAGGAGAGAGAAAACCGAGCGAAGGGATGGAGGGAGAGCAAGGGAGCTCGAGGTTGGTCTGAGGGGAGTGAGGAGGGTGCTGAGGGCTCCCTTTTATAGGCCGGGGAGGGAGGGGAAGGGCGCCAGGGAGAGGAATGGCCGGGGAGCTTGCCAGCCGGCTATTCATGGCGGCCACTCAAAGGGGAGTTCAATCCGGCGAGTTAGAGCACTAATAAATGGGAGAAACATGGGGGAATTGATGAGGAAGTGGAGAGGAACCGATTTCCGTGATGGTGGCGTAGCAATACTCGTGTATCTCCATCAAACTTGAAATAGCTTATCTTAGTCGTCTCATCCGTATCTACATCCAGCTGCTCCTGATGATCCGTGGAGAGGCCCTGACGCCTTCTTCCTACCTTCTTCACCGATCTTGGTCTCTTCAACATATCATGATCCATCGTAGTAGCCTTTTTGTTGTTTTTACTCATCGCTCCCTGTAACATATACAAAGCCGATCATGTTAAGCGGTTCATGTTCTACTGCTGGTTAGCAAACACATGGAGCGGATGGTAAAGCTGGCGATAGACGAAGCCGCTTCCTGAAGTCAAGGAGAATGTTAAGCGATTCATGTTCTACTGCTGATGAGCAAACACATGGAGCGGATGGTGAAGCTGGCGATTGACGAAGCCGCTTCCTGAAGTCAAGGAGAATGAAAGTAAAGAAAAACAAGAGGCAATCTCTCTTTCTCTCCTTTTCTGTGCACTAGAGGTAGAGAAGCAATTAAGCCTCTCATGTAGTGATTGGTTGGCTGGTTGGTTGGCGCTTTTATCATGGTGCCGGTTAACATGACTGAACCTGAAGAGTATAAAATTGATTCCTTGGTAGTTTTGCATTAGCAGTACTCATGTTCAAGTTCTCGTTGCTAATGCCTTCTGTCTTATTCTCGTGAATTGCCACATAAGCATTAGCTATTAGAGCATTATTGTCCTGACCAAAAGTTAGGATTTTTATTGAGTATGGAGCATGTCGACGGTCACCGTCCTCCTCCTTCAAGATTGAGTGATTGAGTGATTACACCAACCTCTGTTTCCCACCTTTCTGAAGACTCTTAGGTGAGCAACATTGAGTGATTACACCAACCTCTGTTACACTAACATTGAGTGATTATACCAATACTACTACTACTACCTATGGATCATTGGATCCAGCTGAGACGACGATCGAGCACGGATATGCAGCTGTCGTTCACCGATTAGTAACCAATGAAATCTCTCCTATGGTAGCTAAATTTACAATAGATTCAATAATTTACAATAATTTACAATAAATTCAAATGATAGCAATAATATTCAATGATTAAATTTAATTTATATCGTCCATACATAAATTTAGCTATGTAACATTTGTCCTCACGTACTTTCTCCACACAATTGTTCCTTTGTTATGATCATTGCGTGAGTAAGGGGTGTCCTCATTTGATAGGAGGATACTCGGGTCAACCGCCACTGCGAACGGAGGTTGGCCGTCAAACTGTTCGTAATCTTCGTCAGTTCTATCCTTGACTCCCACGATTTTCCTTTTGCCTGGGAGAACCTCGTGGCGCTTTGGCTCGTCGGACCCTTTCCCTTCTTTGATTTGCAAGCCATGTCCTTGACATAGAAAACTTGCCGTACATCATTGGCAAGGACGAAAGGTTCGTCTGAGTATCCAACCTTGCTCAGGTCGACCGTTGTCATCCCACTTGCATTAATGGTTACGCCTCCACCACTGAGCCTAATCCACTGGCACCGAAACAGAGGGACCTTCAGAGGTCCATAGTCCAGCTTCCATATGTTATCGATGCTGCCGTAATATGTGCTAGCCGTACCGTCGTATCCCACGGCATCGATGCGGACAACACTGTTCTGATTCGTGCTCTTTAAGTCTTGGGCCCGTGTGTAAAATGTGTACCCATTGGTTTCATATGCCTGGAATGTGGTGATCAAGCAAGATGGTCCCCTCGCCAAGAAGGCTAGTTGTTGGTCAATGCTTGCGTTGCCCATGAGACGTTGTCGCAGCCAAGCAGGGAATGCATCGAGGTGATGCCGTGTAATCCAGGCATCCGTCTTACCGATGTTTTTCGAGCGAACAATCGCCAAGTGCTCCTTGATGTAAGGAGCCACCAAGGAAGATTGTTGCAACACGGTCCAATGTGCTTTCCTGTACAAGTCATTGTCTATGTTCATTATTGCCTTCTTTCCAAGAGTTCCCTTCCCCCGTAGTCTACCTTCATGGCTTGATTCAGGCACCCCGATGGGACAGAGGTCTTCAATAAAGTCGACCAAACTCAATCACCTCCTCTGTTCCATATCCATTGACGATGCTGGCCTCCGGACATGAACGGTTATGAACGTACTTCTTTAGAATGTCCATATACCTCTTGAAGGGGAACATGTTGTGTAGGAATACCGGACCGAGGATACGGATCACTTTGACAAGGTGGCATAGGAGATGCGTCATGATATTGAAGAAGGAAGGCGGAAAGATCATCTCAAAGCTGACAAGACATTGGACCACATCATTTTGAAAGTGTTCTAGTCTGTCTGGATCGATGATCTTCTATGAAATTGCGTTCAGGAAAGCACATAGCTTTGTTATTGTTGCCCGAACATTATCAGGAAGGATACCCCGAATTATAACGGGAAGCAGCTGTGTCATCAGCACGTGGCAGTCATGGGACTTTAGATTTGTGAACTTCTTATCCTTCGTGCTTATTATTCCCTTTATATTCGAGGAGTATCCAGACGATACCTTGATGCTCTCCAGGCATTCAAACATTATTTCCTTCTCTGCCCTGCTCAGAGTGTAGCTGGCTAGACTTAGGTATTGGGCTCCTTTCTCCTTTGGTTGCGGGTGAAGGCCGTCGCGCTGTGCCATATGTTTCAGATCGTTACGTGCCTCAAGTGTATCTTTTGATTTTCCGTATACACCTAGGAAGCCAAGCAGGTTTACGCAAAGGTTCTCGGTGAGGTGCATCACGTCGATTGCGTGGCGGACGTCCAAGACTTCCCAGTAGGGCAACTCCCCAAAAAATTGACTTCTTCTTCCACATCGCCACGTGACCACCTTCACTTGCTATAGATTGGTTGCCGGGTCCCTTTCCAAATACTACTTTGAGGTCTTTCACCATGGCAAACACGGCCTTTCCGTTGCAATGCTTTGGTTTAGTACGATGGTTTGCCTTTTGATCGAAATGTTTGCCTCTTCTCCGGACAGGGTGGCTTGCAGCAAGAAAGCGACGATGGCCCATGTACACTACCTTCTTACAATGTTTCAGGTACGTACACTTAGTCTCATCCATACAGTGGGTGCAAGCATTGTACCCCTTGTTTGACTGTCTGGATAGGTTGCCAAGTGTAGGCCAATCATTGATGGTAACAAACAGTAACCCTCGTAGGTTAAACTGCTCCTGTTTATCTTCATCCCACACGGGAACACCTTCTTTCTTCCACAGCAGTTTTAGATCTTTGATCCGTGGTCTCAGGTACACATCGATGTCGTTACCAAGTTGCTTTGGGCCTTGAATAATAATCGGCATCTGAATGTACTTTCGCTTCATGCATAGCCAAGGCGGGAGGTTGTAGATACATATCGTCACAGACCAAGTGCTATGCCCGCTACTCATCTCTCCAAAAGGATTCATGCCGTCCGTGCTTAAGCCAAACCTTAGGTTTCTTGCATCATCGCCGAAGTCTTCAAATGTTCTGTCGATGTTTCGCCACTGTGACCCATCGGCGAGATGTCTCAGCATGCCGTCTTGTAGGCGTTCTTTCGCGTGCCAACGCATCATTCTTGCATGCTCCTTGTTCCTGAACAGACGCTTCAGCCGTGGTATTATAGGAAAATACCACATCACCTTAGCAAGAACCCTTTTCTTCGAGGGTCGTCCGTCAACTTCGCCTGGATCATCTCGTTTGATCTTGTATCAAAGTGTTTTACAAACCGGACATGCTTCTAGATTCTTGTACTCCTCACCGCGGTAGAGGATACAATCGTTAGGACATGCGTGTATCTTCTGTACCTCCAGTCCTAGAGGGTAGACTAACTTCTTAGCCTCGTACGTTGATTCCGGCAATTCATTTCCCTCTAGAAGAATGTTCTTCACGAGTTTTAGTAACTCGCCAAATGCCTTGTCACTGACACCATTTTTAGCCTTCCATTGCAAGAATTCTAGAGTGGTACCCAACTTTTTGTGCCCCTGTTCACAGCCTGGGTAGAAGGATCTTTTGTGGTCCGCCAACATACACTCCAATTTCTGCACCTCCTTTACGCCTTCATAGTCCCCCTATGCGTCGTGCAACATCTGACCAAGGTCATCGGCACCGTCGTTTTCTTCGCATCCCCACCCGCCTCGCCCGCAGTATTCTCTTCAAACCCACCGTATTGACCACAGTCCGGAATGTTGTCGTCGTCCTCTTCATCTTCTTCCATTGCAACCCCCACCTCTTCGTGCGATGTCCAGCAATTATAGTGAGGCATGAATCCCGACTGAAACAAGTGGGCATGAATAATTCTTGATGTAAAATACTCCTCGTTTTTGCACTTTTACATGGACAACGTATGAAACCCTTCTCCTTGTTGGCATCGGCCACACTCAAAAAATAATGCACGACTGGAATAAACTCTCTCGACCGTTGATCCGCGTTGTACATCCATTGCTGATCCATCTACATGGAATGCACAAAAATCGTAAGAAAATTCTACGAAATTCAAATCATTTAAATATTATCACGATAATTATATATATATGTAATCAAACAATTATTATATACTAATCCAACATATGTAATGTGTTCTAAAAAATTAGAATTATTTCTAAAAGGTCTTATAAAGTGATAAACATAAAATTAATTAATTATTTTGCATCTATTTTAAAAGGTCCTTTGTCATCTATTTTATAACTTTTTTGTCCAAAAGATTTTATCTCATCATTTTCCGTAAATATTTTTTAAGATAAAATTGTACGGACTAAATTCCTACAAATGTTACGTGCTAAGCATACTTTTCTTCCTCTTTATTTTCCCTAACTTTTTTCTCAACACAATATAATGTGCTTAGCAAAATAATTACTCCAAACAAATTTTCTCTCTCCTCATGTTTGCAAAAAAATCTAGAGATGAAAATGTATAGAAAACAACCGTAAAATGCGAAGTGCTAAGCATAAATCATAAGAGAAAGAAGTTGCTAACCTTGTAGATAGCAAAGAATTGTGTGTTATCACCAAAACAAAAATCATAAAAAATTTTGGCAGCACCTCCCCTCTAGACAAAAATTTTGAAGACAAGTGTAGCTGGCTTGGGCTGGAGGAGGAAGGAGTTTAAAAAGGAACCCCATCTTTAGTCCCGGTTGGTGTTACCAACCGGGACTAAAGATGGCTCCAGAGGCTATCAGAACCTGTCAGAGCGCCGACATCTTTAGTCCCGGTTGGTAACACCAACCGGGACAAAAAATAGCATCTTTAGTCCCGTTGGTGTTACCAACCAGACTAAAGATGCCCGGCGCTTGACAGTGTTCGACAATATTTCAACCGGGACTAAAGATGATCTTTAGTCCCGGTTCTTGTCACGAACCGGGACTAATGTTCCTCGAAATCCATAGACCTTTTAAACCGGGGCTAGAGATATTCTTTAGTCCCGGGTGCAACTCAAACCAGGACTATTGTGGATTTTGGCACTTCAACCAAAATGGTTTCTCCAGTAGCGAAACTTCTGCTTAATCTCTACAGCGTACAAATTGTTTTGTGGGACCCAGTGGGACCCACACGCTTACAAATCTCAGCCTCACCCGAGTCTTCCTCTCACGCAACCCGACGAAAATTTTCCATTTTCCGCTGACATGCGTGATTCAACTCTCGCAGTGTACTCCCTTCAACATTTTGTTTAAGGTTCAATTTAATTCTAATGTTGGAGGAGATGCTTTAAGGTTGTGTATGAAGATAAAAGTTAAAAACGTCATCTTGTGGCACGTAAAATGGAACGTGAATTAGTATATAATTAATTAATCGTTAGCTAAAATAAATTTGACAATTATATTAATATAATATTTTAAGCAACTTTTATATATAATTTTTTTAAAAATATATCTAGTATGAAAAGCGTGCATATGAAAAACAAGACAGTAGAAGTTTGGTAATTGAAGAAAAGAACACACCCTAAGGCCATGCCCAAAGCTCCACTCTGTCTAGTGGTCTCAAGCCACCACGTCGGAGCCGAGCCAAGCTGGCAGCCGAGCTCGTGGTTCCGTAGGCCCGAGCATGCTCTTGCAAAGGAAACTGATTCCTCTCTGTTCTTCGGCTTAGGAGCCGCTAAGCCATGGTTCGAGGCCTCGCGTTGGCTGAGCCCGCATTCTCGTGCCGTGCTACGCTCGATCGCCCTCGTCCCCCTCGTGCACCTACCTTAATCCCCATCTCTCCCTCGCGCTGCTCCTCTACTCATTCCCGCCTTTACTCCTCATGCTCCTCCCTCATACGATGGTGGTGTCGTCCTCTCTCGCCTGATCTCCCTTGTCTTCATCTTGAGTCGCCTTCGTCTTCGTGCTCACGTTAACAGGATCTACTCTACCACCGAATCTAGGGAATGGCACAGGTAGGTACATCCATCAAACCCTAAACCCTAGGCGGCGTCGCCGCCACTGGGGATGGCATTTTTTTTGGTTTTTTTCCAATCGATCTGCTATCCTACCACCCATTTCTCTGATTCACATCGACCACTTGTAGATTTTGATGGATTTCACTCCCACTGATGGATTCGTTCATTTCCTTAAAGAACACAACATCACAAACATCGTTAGGTGATCTTCAAGACAACCTGTAGTCTTTCCTCCGCATCCGACCTACCCTTTCGCACATGGCCAATTCTCCGCCTTCTGCACGCAGCCCCCTCCAGCTACCACGGTTACCCCATCAGCTGGTTCCAGATCTAGACGACACCAGTGGGTGATGGTCGAGCCTTAAGGTGGAGATCGTCGAAGATGGGAGGGGTGACTCTACTACACCACTGATGACGATCTGAGGCTGGTAAGCAATCAAAAAACTATTATTTTCAATTTGTTTATGGATGATGTGCTTGTGTGTTGTGCACTGTGGATGAAATTCACCCTTTTAGTACTATGTTGTTGCAAATATGGATTGAACCATTTTATTGCTTTGTGTTGGATGAATCATCTTAGTAGGATAGTGAACTAGGAGTAATGTGTATGATTCAGTCAAAATTGAACCTTTTCTGTTGGTTGGTGGATGTTATGCTTGTGTTCTACACTGTGGATAAAATACATTAGACATGGAATGTGAAAGCTGGCCCGAATACATTAGTGTACCCCTTTAGTAGTATGTAGTGATTGCAAATATGAATTGAACACTATTCTTTTTTATAATTGTTGATAGTCATTAAGTAACGATTCCGACCGTTACAGACCTCGAAAATAAAAGAAAATTAGCGTCCGCTACCGGCATTTAGGTTTAGAATTAATAAAGTTTCACATGTCCTTGGAGTTTAGTTGGATGCAGGAACATTTATCAATAAATGAAGTGAAGATGAGCTCGCGTGGCGAAGAAACAAAACTCCAACCTATCGGCGATCACCACGTTGGATTCCCGCAGATCGAAGGGCTCATAAGTCAGGTGAAACCAACTTAAAGTGGGGCCAAAACCCCAGGAACCGCCTTAGGGGCCCACAAGGCAGTGGCAGGAAAAAGTTGGAGTCAGTTGGCCGTGACCAGGGTTCAGTCGTACCCTTGGTTCGGTCGAACCAAGTCGGTGGCCAACCGACCTCCCCTTCCACGTGGCGCCTCTACAAGCCTCCCCAAGGTTGGTTTGATGGTTATGACGGTTAGAAACCGCCATAGCAACCATCATTGGAGGGCTATAAAAGGAGGGAGCTCACTTCATCTCAACATACACCATAAGGAGTTCCTACATTTCTATCTTTGTCTCTAGGCTAGTAGAGTTCAGGAATAGTTTAGAGTCTCTTTTCGGTTCCCGAGTCGCCTTCGAAAGTCGGGTATGCCTCTTGTATTTCTCTTCCTTTGTATGACTTTAAGCTTAATAAGGAATTTATCTTCTAGTTTATCTGAGTGTGGATCATGTTCTACTTTAGTAGATAAGTGTTCCATTTATAGTTTACTTAATAGTCTTGTCGTGTTTAGACGAGTAACTCTATTGCCACGAACGCGTCCAATGAGCAATTAGGATGTAGGTTTGTCTTTACTTTAGTCATGAGAGGTAGAGGTATCTATGGTAATGTGAGCATGGTGCTCAGATTATTTCATAGACATTGGTTATGGCCATATCCCATGGGTGAGAGGTAGGCGACAGGTGGTGACAACCCTTTCCATCCCCTGTATTCCTCCACGTTCAGATACAGTGTAGGGAGAACAATAAGAGATCATTTCATGGTGCCAGGCTGTACCACTGGGCAGCGGTACCCCGGAGTCCTGGGAGCATAGAACTAGGTAACTAACCATAACTACACTAGTTAATTAAACTATGTTCTCATACTAGAAGAACTATAGGAACCTGACTCTGAATACTATTCTCCACTTAGCTCTAGTGTACTATCAAAATAGGACTCTACTGTGTGTGTCACACTACCTCTATCCATAATTATCTTACACCTGCCTAGGCATAGGTAACTCATCTATAGCTTATGAATATCCATAGCACCTTACTATTCTCTTTCAGACCATAGTCCTCCTTTGGGATAAAATAAATAACAATTCCCTTGGAATACTCCCTGGGTGAAATGCTGCAACGATATATCCGTGCGCCTTCGGATTTATTTGTGAACATAATAAATACCAACAAGCATTTGTGGCGTCGTTGCCGGGGAAGAGAACGATCTAGAAAGGAATAGTAAATGCTTGGATATCCATATAGTTATATTTGCCTTACGTTTGCTCTAGTAGGCTTATCTTGGTCTGTTTTCTCTTTATTTGAAAATAGGGTAGTGGATGACTGGTTTTAATTTGCCAGATAATTACAATCCAAATCCAGAGGCCCTTGTGACAAGAGTCCGACCTCGTGTCATTCCTCCTCAGAATTTTCTCTTGGTAGTTGAACCATCATTTATGGCATCTGGCTCAAAGACCCTTCACGATTCCTTGGCACCCTCGGCTACCAATGTCCGCACTGGACCGGCAGTCAACACGGGGGAGGCCAACTTCAAAATCAAGACTGGTCTTATTACTATGGTGTAGGCTAACCCATTTTGTTGGAAAGCCAACGAGGACGCCAGTGCGCATCTCCAGACTTTCTTGGAGATCTGCAACACTTTCACTATCATGGGAGTCACGCAAGATGCTATCAGACTCTAGTTGTTTCCGTTCTCCCTCATCGTGAGAGCGAAGCAGTGGTTCTATGTGAACCGAAGTGTTGTGGATACCTGGGACAAGTGCTCAAACGCGTTACTCGTGAAGTTTTTCCTAATGGGCAAGACCAACGCCCTTCGTGGAAAGATTTTGAGCTTTCAGCAGGCATCAGACGAGTCAATCCCAGAAGCGTGGGAGCGGTTCCACGAATACATCATGGCATGCCCTCACCATGGTATGGACGATTGGCTCCTTATCCAGAACTTCTACAATGGGCTGATTTCAGCGGCCCGTCATCATATTGATGCTGTTGCGAGAGGAGCCTTCTTCTCGTTAACAGTCGGGAGTGTGATTGAGTTAATTGAGAAGATGGTCTCCAACCAAGGATGGAGCGATGATCGTCTCCAACCACGTAAGTGTGGCATGCATACCGTCAAGGAGACGGACATGCTGGCTGCCAAGCTGGACCTCTTCCTGAAGAAGTTTGAAGACAAGGATGAAGGAGTTCAGGCGGTAGATGCTCGCATGACGTGCGAGACGTGCGGTACCACTGGGCACTCGAGGAATAACTGCCCCGAGACCAGTGCGGACGTATGCTACCTAAACAACAACGGCTACCGTCCGCAAGGAGGTCAAGGGTGGAATCAACAACACCCTTGCTATCAAGGAGGTAACAATTTTGCTCATCCTTTTAATCCTAACCAACCCTCCTTGAAAGATCTTATCTTAGGTCAGGCTAAAATCAATAGGAACATTTCTATGAAACTAGCGGCCAATGACAAATCTCTAGAGAGCATAAATGCTAAAATGCAAGGTTTCTCCTCTGCTATAAAAAATAGTTGAGTTTTAATAAAATGCTAGAAACTCAATTAGCTCAACTAGCTGCTGCTATCCCTTCATCTGAATCAGGGAAAATCCCGGGGCAACCCGAGGCTTCCTTGAAAATGTTAGTGCGGTGACCACACGAGGGGGTAAAACCACTCGTGATCCGCTATATCCTAACAATGAAGGGAAGGCAAAAGAGAAGGATGGTGAACCATCCAACATTCAGAATCAAGTGTGTGAGGGAACTCCAGCACCAGAGGAATTTCATGATACCACACTATTGTCGTTCCCTCATCACAACAAGAAGCCAACAATGGACGAGCAGCTCGCTCGTTTTGTATAGGTCATCCAGAAGATACACATTAATGTCCCTCTGATGAACGCCACGCAAGTACCCACGTATGCTCGCTACTTCAAGGACATCCTCAACAACAAGGGGCCAATGTTCACCACAGAGGTTATTAAGTTGATGAAGGAGTGTAGCGCTGCTATACTCAACTGGCTTCCTGAGAAGAAGAAGGATCCAGGGTGTCCCACGATCACCTGTTCAATCAGGACACAACAATTCAATCACGCCTTGTGCAATCTTGGAGCAAGCGTCAGCGTTATGCCCAAGGAGGTCTTCGACCGGTTGAACTACACCACACTGGCATCAACACCAATGCGACTACAGCTGGCCGACTTGTCAGTCCGTTATCCGGTGGGAATCGCAGAGGACATACCAGTGAAAATCCGGGGATGTTTTTATTCCCGTGGACTTCGTGGTGCTCGACATGGATGTCGACAAGAGGATGCCGCTCATTCTTGGGCGACCGTTCCTTAGCACCACAGATGCCCGCATTGATGTGGGAGCTGGAGAAATCCAACTCCACATTAATGGAAAGGAGGAGAAATTCAACTTCCAGCCAAGGGTGGAACAATGTTCGATGGTCAGGATCAAGTACGGACCCAACACAAACAACATTAAGGAGGTCGAAGTCAAACCCCCGGAGATGGACAACTCATCAAATTCATGAAGAATTTCCTAGAGAAGGAGTCAAACTCTCCAAGGAAAATTAAGAAAACGAGGCAGGCAGTGTCATCTCGGCCACCGCCGAAGTCCAAAAATCCATCGACCACACCGGACGAACAAAAGAAGATCAAGAAGGTGTGACGAGCAAAACAAGAGAAATCGTCCCCGTCCACTTCTCCGAGACCGGGAGATGCAAAGATTTAATTGCACGGAGAAAGTCTATCTCATCGGACTTTAAACGAGGAGCCTGGCCGACAGGTAAATCGGTATGTATCCCCATATTTAATTTCCAAATGCATGGTCATTTCCATCAACTTTAATTTTCTTGCTTTTAATGCCAAAATTTGGTAAGCCCTGAAGCCCTCATCGGCTCAAGGTTCAAATCGGCTCAAAACCAGTATCGGCTTAGAGTTTTGGTCAGTCGATGGGGATTTTCCCTTATCAGTATCTCCAGCAGTCGGATTCTTATCAGATTCTGTTTGGGAAGATCTTATCCAGAAGAGACCGAGTTCGAGGAGGATGCGGCTTGTATCTATTAATTAGGAAGAATTTGTTAGCTTTCTATTTTATCTTTAGGAAAGTTTGTTAGTGTCCAATAAGGACTCGGTTTGTTTCCTTTTATCTTTAGGAAAGATTGAGTTGTAATCTGTTAGGATCTTTGTTAGCCCATGGGTATAAATATGTAAGCTTGAGGTTCATGTATTCTATCTCTCAATCAATACAATTTGGCGCATCGCCACCCTTTTTATCTGTTCTACTTTATTATCCGTCTAAACTTGGCACCCGATACGGGGCTGCATCGGCTTCGATCTCCAGTGAAGGGGTAAGTCCAAATTCCTGCCGGCTCAAGCAATCGTATTGGCTACGTCGGTGTCGTCCAAGGCTGCATCAGTACATTCGACCTCTTGAATTGCTTTGATTCGGTTAACATCTTTGTCTGATTATTTATCATATGTCTCTGTTGAATCTAATCCTAGTATCTCGATTTAGCTCTATCGGTTGTTTCTCGCTTTAGGGTTTCTACCAGTACCGGCTAAATTGTTTACTAGATTAGATTAGCTTAGGCATCTACCACCCCGAAAATCAGTCAAGGGCTTGATTGTCTAGATATTGCATTTCTTTTCATACTTAGTGCTGCATCAGTTCAGTTTGACCTACAAAGTCATGATTAGAACCGCAATCTCTAGTCTGCCTGTTGGCTGCCAATAAGGGTTTCATCGGGGTTTCAGCCGATGAGTTATCTAGACGTTGCATCGGCTTACAATGTGGGAAGGCTAGTGTGATCACATACTCATCTATATCGCCAAATGATACTATTGCCATGACAAAATGATTGTGGCTATAACGTATGATATCTTGCAACGAATAAAATTATGTGGCAAATGGTGCACTTTCCACGCATAACGGTTGTGGCAATAACTCCTTAAGCAACAAAATTTTAGCATGGCAAATTGTCTATATTGCAACGCTATCAATTGTTTACCACCTTTTGCTATGAAGATGGGTGTGGCAAGTGCTTTTGTTACGATGACCGTGGAAGTTGCGTCAACATCCTATTACCATGCTTGGCAACGGACACCTATGGTTGCAAGAAACCCCAACGCTTGCAACGCCAAACTAGCAAAGGTTGCAATACCTTATTGCAACGTAACTTTTTGCAACCATTGGCAACGAACGCGTTTTGGTTGCAACATCTACCTTTTGCAACCAAATTGGGCCTATTGCAGCGTTTTTTCGACGTTGCATAAGGGTTAGATGTTAGTAGTGAGGTATTTTTGCTAGTAAAGTTACAAGGTATACCTAACGGGCAATCTGGTGCTCTGATACCAATTGATGAGGAATTAGGTCTCGATCTTCCGATAGGTATTAATAACCCTCGATTAGGTGGAAACTTGACACACACGATCCGGCATTCGACAAACACGAGCCAAACCCTGCAACCGCAGTACCACATCTCCTCTGGTTATCAACCGTGCGCTGCCTACTTGACCTTGCTGAGAAGGCTAATCCCTGGATGTGAAAATAACACAAGCAAGAACAAGGTAGATTGCAACCCAATTCGCAGATGAATGACTAATATCTCAAAGTTGGGGTTCCACAAACCAAACTAACGGCAAAACTGCAATGGCAGAAATAATCTAATCAAAACCCGACTCTAATCTATGACGGCTACTGAATAAACATGATTAGGTACGTCCTACAATTAGCCCTAGCGCGTTCACCCCTTGGGCTTATCCTACGATACAATTACAAAGCCCAAGGCTCAAATCAGACTCGGACTGGATAAGGTACATGCTTGTTTTGCATATTCCTGACAACTCAATAGGAATTTTGACTCAAAACCATCTGAAAGTATACTCCATAAACTTTCCAACAAGTACTCATGGACCCCGAGATTTCTTTTAGATCAATGGCTAGCTTTCCCGCCTAAAAAATAAGATTTGGCCGTATGTAAAAAAGGGGAATTGTAGTAGTGTACTGCGGTCGAATTAGCTACAATAATAATTATTGCTTCATATCTCGCTGAATTATAATTATTGCTTCATATCTCCCTGAATTCCGCTTATCGCAACGTTTTCATGGCCATGGTTGAATCAGATAATTTAGTAGATTCAGGACTTACAGGAGTGTGTCATACCCAGTAATTAAGAGCCACTTTTGGACGCATGCATTTTGTTTTATTTTAAACTTTTTTAGAAAAAGCACAATTCGCCATGGTGTGCTCAATGCTAGGTTCGTACTTGCTAAGCAGGAGATGCATATATATACACACACACAACACCAGTAGCGACCCATTGTTGTTTTTGTTCTCCTTATTGTTGTGAAAGGGTTGATGAGACGATAGACCACCTACAGTACCTACTAAGAAAGCATGCATCCACCGCATTTCATCCTAACACATGTGGGCTTAGGACTCATCTGGAAATGCCTTTGCTTATCGGTATTGAAGAATGAAGACCTGCTTCTACCTCGGAGAGATGGCTTCATGCCTTTACCTCCCAAACACTCCTACAGATGGATGTCATGCCTAACTGAAATCGCAGAACTGATTGGACGTTACGACGATTAGGAGCCTGATAAACGTGGTGAAGAGTGTTGGCACCTTTTTTTGCAAAAAGCACGAACACGATCGAATCACCTAAACCCTTGCGGTGGTTCTTGGGACAGAGTCGCCAACCACTTCAATCTAGCAAGAACTAGAACAAAGTGGGTTTTGTAGATCAAATCGGCTAGCGGAACCGATTTAGATGGATAGATTGATAACTACTCGTCTCGTGAGTAAACGGAAAGTTTTCAAGACAAACTTACAAAGAATTGTCGCACTCTCGCAGCGGCAGCGGACGATTTACGGCGCAAATCGACAAAGATAGACTAAAGTAGGGCAAAGTAGAAAAATATGGCTGAAACGATTTACGGCGCAAATCGACAAAGATAGACTAAACTAGGGCAAAGTAGAAAAATATGGCTGAAAAGTAAAGAATATTGAAAAAAATGATTCTAGATTATATTGTATGTTGTGTATGTTGATTGTTACAATTGAACCGGCCTTGACCCTTATATAGGGGTTGGTCTTGCCCTCTACAGGCCCTTCTCCATGTCCTATTCGGGATAAACATGTTTGAAAACCCGAAATACAACCGTATGAAGAAAGGAAACCCGAAGATCGACGAAGTCTTCTAGGTTTCGGACTCGCCGGTCGACCGGCCATATGCCTTCGGCCCGACCGGCCCCATTGCCAGTCGACCGCCGGTCCGACCGCCTATACACGGCGGTCGACCGGCCTCTCCGAAGAAACCGACAAATTTTCAAATATTGGCAATCTCTCCTATTTTGATTCCTAAGTGCCAATTTTGGGTGTAAACACATGCCCCCTGCCTTTTATGATGAACACCGTGAATCTAAAAGCATAAGACATGTTTTAACTTGGGACGATAAACTCAATTATCAGCCACACAATTCCCTAAGCATCTTGCCAAATACTCGGGAAGTATTTCTTTAGATATTTACCGTTGATAGCCCGCTGAAACCGTTCTCCTTGAAGTGTCTCCAAGAAATATGCATTGCCTCGAACGATCCCGTATATCCGATAAGGTCCCTCCCAACTTGGTGACCACTTACCGAATTCTTTAGATCGGGAACCCAAAGGCAAAATATTCTTCCACACTAGATCTCTCACTTGGAACGTCTTTGCCTTCACCCTTTTGTTGTAGGCTTTGGTCACTCTCTTCTTTTCTTTTTCTATCTCTTCCAAAGCCTTCAAACGTTTGTCGACCACTTCATCAAGATTATCACCCATCAAGGACTTGTAGTCTTTGGCTGACAAATCGTCTTGCTTTATATATCGAAGAGAACCAAGATTTACCTCAACCGGTAAAACGGCTTCTTGCCCATAAACAAGCTCAAAAGGGGTCACCTTGGTAGCACCATGCTTGGATATTCTATGCGCCCATAAAGCTTCAGAAAGCACCTCATGCCACCTTCTCGGATGTTCCTCGACCTTCTTCTTGATTAGCTTCAACAACGTCTTATTACTAGACTCGGCTTGTCCATTAGCCTGAGCGTAGTAAGGAGACAAACTCAACAGCTTAATTCCATAAGATTCGGCAACACTTTTCACTTCTTTAGACATAAAAGAAGCTCCTTGATCTGTAGTTAATGTTTGAGGAATACCGAATCTATGAATAATATGCTTAGAATAAAATCAATTACCTCCTTATGCGTCATATTCTGAGCGGCACGGCTTCGGCCCACTTAGTGAAGTAATCTGTCGCAACTAGCACGAACCGATGCCCCTTTGAAGACAGAGGATAAATTTGACTAACAAAATCTAAAGCCCACCCCCGGAACGGCCATGGCTTAATTATAGGATTCAACACCGAAGCCGGTGCCAATTGAACATTGTCGAACCGTTGACAAGCTTCACATCCCTTATAGTACTGAAGCAATCATCAATCATCCTCGGCCAATAGAACCCCGCTCTTCGAGCAACCAATTCATCTTATGGGCCGATTGATGAGTCCCGCAAATTCCTCGTGAACTTCACCCATAGCAACCTTAGATTGATCGGTATCTAAACATTTTAATAGTACACCATCTATATTTCGGCGATATAACTTTCCATCAAGCAAAGTATACTTATATGCTTGCCGCCGAATTTTCCGATCAACTCTAAGGCTAGGATCCTTCAAATAGCTGATCAAAGGAATTTGCCAATCATTTACTGTTCCCAGGGTACACATGTCCGAATTATCACTTAATTCGGCCATTGTATTGAGAAAATTGTGCCCCCCAGCACCTTCTGTGAAGTCGGTCTGACCGGCCAAGCAACTCCGGTCAGACCGATAACCACCCACGGTCAGACCGGCCACAGAACGCCGGTCAGACCGAATGTCATCCACGGTCAGGCCGGCAATAGTGCGCCGGTCAGACCATCTACAGCCTGCCTCTTTGCCAATTTCGCTCAAAAAATTATAATCAAGCACCGGTTGGTCTAATATGAAAAATAAACCTCTTTTGATGCTATAACCATATGCTTGTTGAGCTAAGTCATTTGCTCTAGAATTTTCATTCCTAGCAATATGCTTAATAGTAAATTCATCAAAATTGGCAATAATATCTAGGCATTGATCTAAATACCTGTTCAATGATACGTCGAAGCATTTGTAGACCCCGGCAACTTGTTGCACCACCAATTCCGAATCACCGAACGCTTCTACATGTGTAGCTCCGACGATCTCCATCACTTGTAAACCGAATAACAAAGCATTGTATTCGGCTTGATTATTTGTACAATAATATTCTAAACGAACCGATGCTTCAAAGCATTGACCATTGGGTGAAATTAAAACTACACCTATGCCTTGACCCTCCTTACAGGAAGAGCCATCAAAATAAACTTTCCAAGGTGTAACGCTAACTAAACGGACTTCATCTCCACAATCAACGTCTATATGATGATCTACTATAAAGTCCGCTACAATCTGGCCCTTCATAGATTTTAATGATTCATAGGCCAAATCATATTCAATTAATGTATATGCCCATTTGCCAATCCTACCACTTAGAATTGGCCTTTGCAACATGTGCTTAATGACATCGGTCTGACAGGCAACTATGCATGTACTAGACAACAAGTAATGACGCAACTTGGTACAAGCATAGTATAAGCAAAGACAAAGCCTCTCTACAAATACATACCTCGTTTCAGCATCCAGAAGCGACTTAAATATGTAATTATGTACTCCTTGCCGTCTTCCTCTTGCGTCAAAACGGCTCCAATAACTTTGTCTTCAGCAGAATATACAACCGAAATGAAATTCCGGCTTTAGGAGCTCGCACCACGGGCGGAGTAGATAAATATTTTTTCAAACCTTCAAACGCCTCCTGTTGTGCTGCCCCAAGTAAAATCGGCTTCTCTCTTCAAACGTAGAATAGGCACAAAAGCATCGATTTTACCCGCTAGGTTAGATATGAATCTTCTCAAATAGTTCACTTTACCTAACAGCCTCTGAACTTCCCTCTTGCATGCCGGCGCTTTGAAATCTTGAATCTTTTCAACTTTCTTAGGATCAATCTCAATCCCCCTCTCATGCACCATGAATCCTAAGAATTTTCCCGCCGACACACCGAAGGCATACTTGAGTGGATTCATCTTCAATCCATACCGACGCATTCTCTCAAAAGCTAACCTCAAATCGGCCATATGTCCATCCATATCATCCGATTTGACTACAATATCATCAATGTAGATTTCTAGGATAAAACCTAACAAATCATGGAAAATTAGGTTCATCGCCCTCTGATACGTTGCGCCGGCATTCTTTAACCCGAATGTCATGACTACCCACTCAAACAACTCGACAAATCCTGGACATCTAAAGGCTGTCTTATACATATCCTCCTCTGCCATGAAGATTTGGTTGTAGCCGGCATTGCCATCTAAAAAGCTAATGACTCGATGACCCGAGGCATCATTTATTAACATGTCGGCTATAGACATAGGATACTCATCTTTAGGAGTGGCTTTATTCAAATCTCTAAAATCTATGCAAACCCTAATTTTGCCGCTTCCCTTCTTTTCTACCGGTACTATATTGGACACCCACTCTGCATACCGGCACGGCCTAATAAACCCCGCTTTCAATAATCGGTCTATCTCTTCTTTGACACGATCATATATGAGTGGGTTAAACCGACGAGGAGGTTGTTTATAAGGCCTAAACCCTGACTTTATTGGAAGCCGATGCTCAACAAGATCACGGCTAAGTTCGGGCATTTCATGGTACTCCCATGCAAAGCAGTCATTATATTCTCTAAGCAGCTCGATCATCCTAGCCCTATGATCGGCTCTCATGTTTTTATTTATGAAGGTCGGTCTTGGTACGCTCCCATCTCCAATATCTATTTCTTCTAATGGATCGGCTGATGTGAACCCTTCACCGAGCTTCTCTACCTCGTCAAAATCCTCTATAGTTTCCCCAATATCGTTCTTTGTTGAACGATGTTCTTGAATCCTCTTTTGTAACCATTCCAAATTGGTTGCTTTATTCATCATACAAAGTAATATCACCAAGCCGTGCTAAACTAGCCAGCTTTACAGAGATGGGTACAAAGCCTTCTTTAGAAACACTAATAAAGTCAAAACTAAAAAGATCTAGCCCTGACAAGCACTGCATGTCTCCATGTTTCCATCCCACAGAAACATCGGCCATAGCAACCTCAGCCGATGTATCCGCCTGAATTACCTCAACTTCATCACCATCCCATTGTACTAGGCACTCATGTAAAGTAGATGGGATGCAGCAGTTGGCATGGATCCAACACCGCCCCAAGATGACACTATAATTACCTTGTACATCGACGATGAAGAAGGCGGTAGGCAACGTCTTGTTCCCCACCGTAAGCTCGACGGACAAGATCCCCTTTGCCTCTGTTGATTCTCCGTTGAAGCCGTTGAGAAGCATGTTGGTCTTCTTCAGTTCCGCCTCTTCGCGACCCAACTTCTTGAAGAGAGTAAGGCATCGGGTTCACTGCGCGCGCCTCCGTCCACTAGCATCCTCGAAGCGGCTTCCCATCAATGTGGCCCTTTAGATAAAGAGGCTTCATGTGACGGTTGGACTCGTCGGGCTTCTCGAAGACCGCATCCTTTGGACCTAGTGACATTTGAGCGACTTCGGCCTCGTCCATGGCGCAAAACTCCATGGGCAACATGCAAACCATGTTGATCTCCATGCTCTCGCCAGACGATGCTTCCATAGCCGGTTGTTCATCCTTTTGAACAACCACCAGCTTACCGGCAGTTGATGACTTACGCTTCCACTCCTTCGCGGGCGGTGGTCGCAACTCATCGAACTCCCTGTCTGTCCTCTCTTCGGCTTCCTTCTCTCTTAACTCAGAAGCACGAAGTCGCTGCAACCTTCTCTTCTGAGTAGCCGTTAAATTCCCAGGCATCCACCTAGGATTTGGCTCTGTTCCAGGAGGCAAATAATGTCCCCTGTTGCCTTTACCCGAAGAGGGAGTCACTCCAGTATCTTTCTGACCAGGACGTCGGTCAGACCGGCCGTGTTGGCTGGTCGTGACCGCGGCCACATTAGCCGGTCGGACCCGTCGTGCTCGTGCGGTCGACCGGCAACCAGGTCCGGTCGGACCAGAGCGAACATCGGACCGGTCGAGATGGCGCGGTCGACCGGCCGCAAACGAGCGGTAAAACGCCGGCGAGGCTCGGTCGACCGGCCATTGGACTGCGGTCGACCGGCCGGGGACGTCGGCCGACTGTCTTCTGCGCGGCATCTTTTGCGACTTCGATTCGAGGGCCAAATATCAACTTAGCCTCCTTACCAGATGGCACTGGCACATCATACAATCCTATCTTGATCGTGATTGCCTCCGAAGCCCTCTCCTCAGGCTTGACGCGCTTGTGTGCCCTTCTCTCGCCATCAAGCCGGTCCTTAGTGGGGAACCGGCTTCTACTAGAAGTAGATGCCTGCCTTCGCGGCGATCTTCTCCCTCTCTCCATCCTTGGTGATCCTGCATTGGAGGCATGTTGTACATAGGCGGGGGTGCCCCCCAAGGCATGAAGTAAGGGAACAGATAACCTGGAGGCGGCATCGGGCATGGTCCCCATGGCATAACCTGAGGGAGATGGGGAAACGGCGGCTCCAAAACCTTTGATGAAGGACCAAATCGCTCCTTAGGGAGCGATCTTGGTCTCTTTCCTTTGGCGCGCTCCTTCTCGGCACTCTTTCTTTTGTACTTGTCAAGGAGCATGTCGAAGGTCACTTTGGGCTTGTAGGGCTTGTTCGATGTAGATGCCTTGGCCTTATTCTCCTTCCATGTCCCAACCTCCGGGCTCTTTGGGACAAGCATTTTGGGCCTAGGCTCCCCGATGACAACTTCCTTCCCCTTAGCTGATTCGGCTTGCTCCGGCCGAATCAATACCTTCTTGCCATCAAGATCGACGGTATTCACCAGGAAAGGATCGCTGTCAAGCTTCATCTTCAGGCCCTCGGTGAACTTCAATCGTCCTTCATCTATGGCCGATTGAACCTGTCGACGAAAAACATTACACTCATTAGTAGAATGTGAATAGGAATCATGCCATTTACAATAAGAACGGCGCTTCAACTCTTCTAATGAGGGTATGATGTGGCCTTTAGGTAATTTGATCTGTTTTTCCTGCAAAAGATAGTCAAAAATTCTATCACACTTGGCCACATCGAAACTGTATTTAATCTCACTCTACCGATCCTTGCGAGGAGTCGGCGTCAAACTAGAACAAACAAAGGGTTTGTTCTTGTTTGTCCAAGACCACTCGGTGACATACATGTCATGATCGCCTTCATCAGACTCAGAATCACTAGCAGGACAGTCGATCATGCTAACATGAGGTTTCTTATCACTGGGCCTGACAAACTTTTTAGCATCCCTGACCCGGCTTTCCTGAGCCAGAGCCTTCTAAATTACCTGACTAACATCGAGAAATTGTTGGCCATCCAACCTTTCTTTAATGGGAGTAAGCAACCCATTGAAAGCGAGGTCGGCCAAGTCTCTCTCGGTTATCCTCAAACTAAAACACTGGTTTCTAGCATCTCTAAACCTCTTAATGTAATCTGTAACAGATTCATTATGTTTTTGCCTTACCGATGTCAAGTTGCAAAGTCTAAGCTTAGTTTCACCAGTATAAAAGTAATCATGAAATTTCTGTTCTAACTGAGCCCAAGTATGAATAGAGTTAGCCGTTAAAGATGTAAACCAAGTAAAAGCAGTACCGGATAAAGATAACGAAAATAAGCGCAATTTAAAAGCATCTGAAGTGCTAGCTTCCCCGCATTGCGCTAGGAATTGGCCGATATGTTCCCATGTGGTCCTATTATCATCTCCACTGAATTTGGTGAATTCAGGGACTCTATAACCACGAGGATATGGGATGTTATCGAAATAGTCAGGATACAGCTTTTGGTAAACCTTAGCACGATTCCTGGGCTCAATTCCGAACGACTCTCTAATAATGTTTCTAATTTGTTCTTCCATATTTTCAGGCCTAGGCGGGTCGGCTACGACCGGCGGCCTAAAAGGTGGCTGTTGCGGCGCAATATTGTCATATTGGCCATCTCTCTTGTCGTGCGGATATCCCCTACTAGGATCATTGTATTGATTGGGGACATGCGGGGAAATTGGTGCATGGACAGTAGCCACAGGAGAGTCGTGTGCGGGAACATGGTATAGAACCGAGTTGCCCATGATAGGATCTATCTCCTGTACTGGCACCAGAGCGTCGGTCTGACCGGCCATGGGCCCTGTCTGACCGGCCAGGTAAGGCGCGGTCTGACCGGCCAGATAGCCGCCGGTCAGACCGGTGTAGTATGGGTGCGGGCCGGCACGGCGGTCGACCGATGTAGGGTGAACCGGTCAGACCGACGTAAGGCGCCCCGGTCAGACCGGCCATAGGGCCGGTGAGCCCGTCGTACTGTGCTCCGGTCAGACCGGCCGTCGGGCCGGTCAGACCGAGATATGATGGGCCGATCGGACCAGCCGTAGGGCCGGTCGGACCGATGTAGTGAGGGCCGGTCAGACTGGCCGTTGGGCCGGTCAGACCTACAGAGGCGGCAAAACTACTTTCGCCGGGGCCTTGGGCAATCGCCCCGTCGGTTTTACTAAATATGTGGTTCACAATGGTTTGGTTCCCCCCTGAAACCGAGGTAGGCGGCAAATCGGTCGCGGGAAGACCGGATTTACCACTCATGTGCGCTTTAAACAACCTATTAAAACAAGCCTCCATAGCGGATTCAACCTTATTGTTCACGGCGGCGGTAACGGACTCATCCACCATACTAGCAACAAGTTTTTGAATAGGCATAGAGATGTGATCAGCGCTTACCTCGCCGCGAGTTACCTTGAGCGGGCTCCCGGGCTTGATGATGACGCCCTGTCGCGTTTTGGTGCAAGATTGATCTAGCACCTCCTGCGTGATTGCTCGTATGCGTTCCTCCATTATTTGGCGAGCTTCCCCATCCAGGTCGTCCAACGAGATGTGGACGACGTTGGATGGCTCCACGTCTTGCGCCGCTTGCTTGGACATGGCGGCGTCGAATCCGAGTTGGCGTCGTGTCTTCCCCAGCGGAGTCGCCAAAAATCATGTTGGCACCTTTTTTGGCAAAAGGCACGAACACGATCGAATCACCTAAAGCCTTGCGGTGGTTCTTGGTACAGAGTCGTCAACCACTTCAATCTAGCAAGAACTAGAACAAAGTGGGTTTTGTAGATCAAATCGGCTAGCGGAACCGATTTAGATGGATAGATTGATAACTACTCGTCTCGTGAGTAAACGGAAAGTTTTCAAGACAAACTTACAAAGAATTGTCGCACTCTCGCAGCGGCGGCAGACGATTTACGGCGCAAATCGACAAAGATAGACTAAACTAGGGCAAAGTAGAAAAATATGGCTGAAAAGTAAAGAATATTGAAAAAAACGATTCTAGATTGTATTGTATGTTGTGTATGTTGATTGTTACAATTGAGCCGGTCTTGACCCTTATATAGGGGTTGGTCTTGCCCTTTACAGGCCCTTCTCCATGTCCTATTCGGGATAAACATGTTTGGAAACTCAAAATACAACCGTATGAAGAAAGGAAACCCGAAGACCGACGAAGTCGTCTAGGTTTCGTACTCTGCCGGTCAGACCGGCCATATGCCTTCGGTCTGACCGGCCCCACTGCCCGGTCTGACCGGCCTATACACGGCGGTCAGACCGGCCTCTCCGAAGAAACCGGCAAATTTCCAAATATTGGCAATCTCTCTTATTTTGATTCCTAAGTGTCAATTTTGGTGTAAACAAAGAGCATATGAAGATGAGTAGCTTCTCTGCAAGCAGGACTATGCATGTTTTGCTGCAATCGTTGTGTCGATCAATAGCGTGTATAGCCAAAATGCGGTTAAGATCATGATAGTGAGTAGCTTCTGTCCTAGCTGCTGACCTGTATGTCTCAGTTGCCGCTAGCGCTGTGTCAATCAGCTGTATATAATAATATAACCAAGCTAAAACTCGAGAAAGAATGAATCTGAATTCCGATTTCTTCTCTTGAATTCTGTCCCTCTTTTTCTTCTCTATCCATCCCTACCCATGTGTTCTCTGTAAAGAAGAAATCCTCATGCACAGCGCCGCTGCACCGTTTAGGCGTAACATGTCATCTGCACTCGCTGAATCATAAGTGTTTCTCCCTTCTCATACTCGCAAATAACTAGGCCTTCATCTTCATCTGACTCAATTTCAATATATGTTCAACTTCACTAACCGATTCACGCTCTCTCACATCATTAATTATCGTGGCACGTTTGTTAGGACACTCAGTCATCTTGGTCTTTATCATTACACGCAAGTAATAGTACTAGTTTCACCAGCAGATGCTATACCACCAGTTATGAGTTGTGATCTTCTCTTCGTGGTTGCACTCAGAAAAGGGGATAAGTGCCGGTTGAGAAACCCTCTTGGATGTCGGTTTTCTCAACTGGCGTCTATTGGTCGGCACCTATTTGAAGAGAAATAGGTATCAATAGGTGTCGGTCTAAGAACCGGCATCTTTTAAAAGTGCAAGAAATAAAAAAAATCCGGTCACAAATTCACAGATCCAATATTCACAAATCCACAGACCCAATTTCACAAATCCGGTCACAAATTCACAGATTCAATATTCACAAATTCACAAGTCCAATATTCACAAATCCGATGACAAATTCACAGATCCAATATTCACAAATCCACAGATCCAGTTCATATATCTTCACAAATCCATAGACCACATCCACATATATTCACAAATCCAATCACAATAACAGCACCATAAATTCACATATATTCACGATTTATTCATACACATCAAACAAATCACAAAACAAAGATCCACAGTGACAAAAAAAACCTCGATCTGTCGTTGTCGTCGTCTCCTCCGGCCGCCCCTCCTCCAGCCGCGTCCCGCGGCCCCCCGACCTCCCGTTGCCGCCCCTGCCTAAGAGAGAAGAGAGGAGAGTGAGATCCGAGGGCGAGAGGGGCGAGAGAGAGAGACCGCCGCCTCCCGCATGGCGCGCCGCCTCCTCCACAACCGGCGCCGCCTCCGCCGCCTCGCCGCACGGCCTCCCGCGTCCGGCGCCGCCTCCCGCCGCCGTGCCGCACGGCCTCCGCGTCCGCGCCGCCTCCCGCGGCCGGCACCGCCTCCCGCAAGGCCGAGCCGCCTCTCGCGGCCGGCGCCGCCTCCCCGTGGCCGGCGCCGCTTCCCGCAAGGCCGCGCTGCCTCCCGCACGACCTCCCGCCGTCTCACCGCTTCCCGCCGCCGGCTTGTGAGGGAATAGAGAGAGTGAGAGGCTTGTGTGACAGAAGAGAGAGACAATGAGAGGAGAAAAGAGATAAGGATAGAGAATATAAAACGTGGTTGCGTCCGGAGAATATAAAGCGCGGTTGCGTCCGGCCGGTTGCTGCACGCGGGTCGGTTCGGTTGTAGGTGTCGGTTTTATTAAAAAACCGACACCTATAATATATTATAGGTGTCGGTCTTTTAATAAAACCGACACCAATAATATAGTTATCGGTTTTTCTTTAGAACCGACACCTATACTATATTATAGATGTTGGTTTTATAAAAAAATCGACACCTATAGTATAGGTGCCGTTTTTTCTTTAGAGCCGCTACCTATTGTTTTAAAGGTGTCAGTTTTTGTTGAACCGACACCTATCAGACCGATACCTATGTATGTTTTTAGTAGTGTTGTGAAAGGGTCGATGAACTAAAGGAGCCTAGAAGGCCATCCGTTGCATTTCATGCTATCTCTTGTGCCGAACCTACTCACATCGGATCACATAGGCTTAGGATTCATCTGGAATTTCTTCTGCTGTCCATAGTACTGGAGACCTGCTTTCGTCATCTTTCAGTGATTCCATGGGTTGTACGTGTTAGTCGTCTTATAACATGGGTTGTACGTGTGAGTACCGAGCAGCTCATAGGCTGTCAATTTTGTCCAACCAGCCATATAGCCAAAAGTGTAATCTGGGATGAAACTCAAAGAAATGAATACGAATTCCAATTCCTTCTTTCCTTGAACTCTACCCTAGCTCGTTCTTCCATATATATCTACCCCTATATTTTCCTTGTATCCGAGCGTCAGCGTTGCTGCACCGTTCACTGGGTGTAAACATCGGATTGATAGAGATGTCTGGCGATCTAGGATGACTGTGCCAAAGAGATGAACTTTTGTAATAGAATTTGAAATTCCAAAATGTCTCGGCCAGTCTAATGGTTCCGTGCAGAACATTCAATGGCAGAAAATTGTGCACAATTTGTAGGTTCAATTTGCAGAACTGCAGAAACAGAGCACAAGATAAAAAGCACTTACCAATTCTTATCTTGCTTATCAGGAGAGAACAACAACGAACAAGTTTGCAACCGTGGAACGAGGTGTATCAGTACCATAGCAACAGGACCTGTCAAGCCATAGTCGACTGTGTGGAACTATAGGTGGGTTGAGAGTAATGCACAAGGAAATACTAGCATCACATTAGTTACAAAAGCAAATAACTCATTGAGTTATTGTTCTACGTTGGTACTATGCTGGTCCTAGCCTAGACTGTGCTAGAGACGCGAGCCTAGACATACAAAGGAAGTCACCAAGTACCTCCCTGAGACAAAGGAGAAACACAAATAACATCCTCTTTCTTTCCATTCTTTTTTTCTTCCTTTTTTTCTTCTCTGTTTTTCAGGAAAACCTAAAAACTGATCATCAAAACAAAGGACTTTAAATGAGCATCTCACCACACATACTTTTTCTAGAAGGGTAGGGGTACAAAGGTAAGTAAACACTTAAGATTTTCTAACACCAAATTAAGTAATCAATTTGGACTTGACCTATTAAAAATTCAACTCGAACTTTAACACAAGAGACAAAACTGAACACAAAATTATTACTCAGTCTTGGTGAACAGAAGGAATATATGGTAGCGTGCGTTTTGGGACTAGAACGTGACAAGAATTGAAATTTTAAAGGACTAAAACTAAGACCAATAACTCGACACAAGCGATGCAATTGAATACTCAACAAGCCCTAATTAACACTACTGAAGATGTGGCTTTTTTGGACGAGGCTCCCAATAGGTTCCAGACGGGCCATAAGTGACCGCGTCTAGAAAAACCGGTCCCCAGGGGGCCGGTTGTCGGACCGCACGGGAAAATGCATTATCCCGTACGGTCCACTTAAGTGACCGCACAGAGTATTATCTCGTGTGGTCCATTAAGTGGCCCGCATGGGATAATGCCATTTTTCTGTGCGGACCACTTAACGGACTGCACGGGATAATTGCGCATTACCCATGCGGCTCACTTAGGAGCCTGCACGGGATAATGTATTTTCTCGTGCAGGCCGTTAAGTGGATCGCATGCAATGATGCACCATAAAACAGCTACCCAACCCGACAGTGTCACATTTAACATGGTATTTCTCTCTCCAAAAAAAGACAACTGTAGGGGGAAGGTTTTCAACTCGAATTCTTCAATTGCAATCACTACAAAAGGTAACATGCTTGATCTTCTTTTCCATTTGCTTCCATTTTTAAAAATTTTTATTGGTTGAATGCGAAGATATTTGAACTTTTTAACTCGATTTCTCTCTCCAAAAATAGACATTTCTTTTGGTGGGAGGTTTTAGACTTGAAATCTTCGATTGAAATCAATATAAAAGATAACATGCTTGATCATCTCTTTTATTTGCTTCCATTTTTGTAAAATTTCATGGGTTCAATGCAAAGATATTTAAACTTGTTTGAATAGGTCATTTTGAGCTATTTTTGTAATTTGTTGGTCAAATATTTTGTTTTTTGATTGAACCATTTTTTGGTATTAATAGTGTGTTAGTATATTATTTTCTGTGAATGAGGTTTTAGTTATAAAGTAGGATTTAAGTTTAATTTGGTTATGTAGAAAACATCGGTAATATAATATTATTTTATGCTGTGAATTTTTTTAAATGGATCGGACATGGATGTATGAGACGCGGAGAACTCATCTGGTGTTCATGAGAGAAGCATCAACATTTATTAATAAGGCGAAGGCACACGCTTTGAGGGATAATAGGAAGGATATTTTTTGTCCTTGCGTGGATTGCAAGAATCAGAAGATGTGAAAAGATCTGAATATAATTTTAGGACACATAATTCAGCGTGGATTTGTGGAGAAATACACAGTTTAGACTTATCACGGGGAAGTCACTGCTCCTGAAGAGATTCCTGATATTTGGTTCGATGAGGCAGAGAATTTTATAATTGAGGATATGTCTCATGAAATGACGGGTGATTTTGGCGGCTCTAGTTTTGATAATGCAGAGGTTGGTGTTGATCTTGATCTTGAGGATATGTTGCGGCACGTTGAACCAGAGGTCCTAACAGAGAAAGCAAGATATTTAAACAATTGGAAGGCGTTGCAGAAATCAGCGAAAGATCTTTTGTACGATCAATCAAAGGGATGTGACATGGATTATACAGTGTTGCGCTTGGTGCTAGAACTTCTTAGATTGAAGGCCAGACACGGATGGTCTGATACTAGTTTCAACGACTTGATGGGTCTCCTGAGAGCTATGCTTCCTAAGCCTAACTTGTTGCCAGCTAACACCTATTAAGCCAATAAACTGATATGTCCATTATCTCTTGGTGTGAAAAAGATTCATGCATGTATTAATCATTGTGTACTTTATCGCAAGGAATACGCTCACTTGGACAAGTGTCCGACTTGTGGGGCGAGTAGGTACAAAAAGGATAACAGTGCCGCCGATAGTGATGTTGCCGAACCAAATGCATTGGTCGAGTCAGAAAAAAGATTCTGGCCATGGTGATACGGTACTTGCCAGTGAAAGATCGCATGAAGCGATTGTTCTCAAATCCCACCGACGCCGAGTTGATGAGATGGCATCAAGAGGGTCGAAAGACAGATGGAATGATTCGACATCCTGCCGATGCTCGACAATGGAGAAACTTTGATTCAAAGCACCCAGAATTTGCAAAGGATCCGAGAAATATCAGGTTTGCGTTGAGAACGGATGGAGTGAATCCGTTTGGTGACCAAAGTAGCTCGCACAACACATGGCCTGTTCTGCTCACCATGTATAACCTTCCTACATGGTTATGTCAGAAGCGAAAGTACATTTTGTTGACTATCCTTATACAAGGGCCAAAACAGCCTGACATCGACCTAGATGTGTTTCTTGAACCTTTGATGGAGGATATGCAAGAAATATGGGAAGAGGGTCTATGATTGTTTGATGCGTACCACCACGAGTATTTTACTCTGCGTGCTACCATATTCGTTACTATAAACGATCTACCAGCCAATTTTTCCCTCTCTGGACAGATTAAAAGAAAGACCGGATGTCTGATATGTCTGGAACACATCGTATATATACCTGACCTTGTCAAAAAAGTTAGTTTACATGTGTCATCGTCGTTTCTTACCACAAAAGCATAGGCATTGTGCGATGGCTACCTTTTTTGACAAAACTGTTGAGGAAGGTACTGCCCCCGAAGCAAAGGATGGTTCCATGGTGTTCAAGTTGACAAAGAACATAAAGGTCGTGTTTGGCAAGGGAAAGATAGCTTCAGGCAGGATGAAGAAAGAAGTGGTAGAAAACATGTTGCCCTTCAAGAAACATTCAATCCTTTTCAAGTACCTCATGTACTGGAAAGACCTGGAGATTCGTCATATCATCGATGTCATGCACCTCGAGAAAAACGTGTTCAACAGCACCATCGGGACTTTACTTGACATCCCTAGTAAAACAAAGGATGGGTTGAAGTCACGTAACGATCTGGTCAATTTGGGCATAACAAAAGATCTCCACCCAATAGAGCTAACGAATGGTAAGATTGAGATTCCACCGGCATGCTACTCAATGACACTAGAAGAGAAAAAAGCTTTATGTAAATGTCTTCGTGGTTTGAAAGTGCCAACTGGATTGTCATCGAATATCTGAAAACTAATATCAATGAAAGATTTGTCGATTTCTGGATACAATGCTCATGACTGTCATAAGATGCATATGGTATTCCTCCCTATCGCTATAAGGGCGGTGAAGCCAGTGCACACCAAGGTAGTGATCACAAAGATGTGCTATTTTTTAATCGAGTTTCACAGAAAGTTTTTAATCCAAAAGAATTAGGACCCCTTCAGAAATTCGCAGTCGAGACAGCTTGCCAGCTAGAGATGTTTTTTCCTCCATCGTACTTCGACATGATGGAACATCTCATTGTTCACATTGTCCCTCAAATTATTGAACTTGGTCCTCTATACCTACATCAAATGTGGGCGTACGAGCGATACATGGTTGTTCTGAAAGGGTATGTCCATAATCGTGCTCATCCGGAGGGCTCGATGATAGAGGGTTACCGTGGACCCCCTTTTTGGAACGGGAATCTTTCGTGTTCATAGTATCATGTCCCTGGATCGAGTAGTTTGGTACCCACGAAATACAGTACTGAATTATCAGGTGCATATGCACGAATAGTCTTACATCAAAAGTATTACAATATAGGCCCAAAGGCAATATCCAACATATAGGACCTCATGATCCAGATACAACCAAAAGCAGAAATTAGATAAGGCAGCGGAATGAAGGTAGCGGCCTGTCGATTGCCACAGGCAACGACCGGAGACTAAGACCTAACAAGCACCATCGTCTTCTCCGCCCTCCTGGTAGTAGGCATATGGATCCTCCAAGTCTTCTTTTCCACCATCTGAAGGTTTGTGCGTATAGCAAGGGTGAGTACCAACCGTACTCAGCAAGCCAACACGGAAAGGTGCACATGATAGGGGATTCTCAAGAAAATGTTGTGGTTTATTTGCACAAAGCCAACCTTATAAATCTTTTCACAAACCTAGCATCTAGCCAAGTCAAGTTTTAGTTCCATAGTTCATTAAGTCGGCGACGGTTCTGTCCACCATCCATTGTGATCCCAAGGATAGCTTCCCGCCTCCGGTTCATCATGGTTTTTCTGGGGAGTCTACCCCTTCTCGCCTTTCGAGAAGTTGATCCACCAGTGAATAAGAATCATCATGCAAACTCATCCCATCATTTTAAACTTTAGAGTCTACCCAAGCGAAAGTCTTGTCATGATGCTCTATATTCGCGAGCACGGCTATTCGAATAGATTGGTTAATTCACACTGCAGTGGATATACACTTTACCCGTACTCCACGACTGCCCAACAAATGAGCCTACATCCCAACACATGAGACGTGTCACGGCAAAGCCTTTCAATAACCTCACTTTGGCAGTACCCGCTCCATGAACTTAAATCCTCTTGCACTCTAGCCGTCCTTTTCTAGCAGTATGAGGAGTTCTGGCGCTCCCAGGGTAAGGGAAAACTTCATTCTTCAAGTTATAATTAATTTCGATTTTCAATCATCCATTCCCAATCTCATCTCATACATAGGAACCACTATGCAGGGGTACCGCCTCCGCTCGGCTATTTACTCCGCTAGGTCTATACCCATTTGAGAAGTATGGTTGTACTGGCTCGTTTCCCGACTATCTCATGGCTCGGTCCTTAATTGACCAGGGTCGGCACTTGCCTTTTCCGGAATCCACCCAAATCATCCAGTCACCCTAGTCTAAGACATTTGTTTGGTATTTTCAGTTTTCATCAAAACTTATTTGATCATTCTCATGGCTATGTGGCGCTCATGTCTCCACATGTCGTGTCCCAACTACCTTTTCCAAAGGTAGTTGCCCAAGCATATAGCTATTTGCAAAGCATGAGTATGCATGAATCTAATAATAGTAGGGCTAAGCATTTTACCGAAGATTTCCTTCGGTTACATCATGTCGAGGGTTACAAAGAATAAAACTAAAGGTAATCAACATCAAGGCATGGCATAACAAGAATAGGTATTCTTTTATGTAGAGCATGCACATTTTAGTTTTAGAATCAACACAAGTTCGCAAATAGGACCAATATGTTCAAAGGGAGTGATGACTTGCCTTGCTCGTCACCTTGTTGGCTTGAGTCTTCGACGTTCTCAACGGTTCCCTCGGGTTCTATTATACGTGCGAGAAAAATCCAATTGAATTCGATTAGAATTCAAATAAGAATCACCAAAAGCCAAATAAATTGTAAAAGCGACTTCTAACAGTAGGTTATGATTCTACGTAAGTTTAGGTTTGAGTTTTGGCAAAATCCGAGTTAAAATGAACGAGATATAATAATTTGAAGTTTCGCATCTATCGACTTAATTAATTATAAGGTGAGGTTAATTCGAGTTAGTTTATTATAATTTAGAAAAAGAGATATCGGTCGACAATTCAAAAATATCATACCGACAAAGGAAGTGTTTAGTTCAAATTTTATTTCAAATTTTAACGAGCCGACAAATCCTAGGGTTGCAATTAATCCGAATCCCAAGATAATTTATTCTAAAGTGTTTCACTATGCTAAATGATTTAGAATTTAAATTCTAAAAATTTTATATGACAAGGTTCTAGGTTAAACTAGATTATATTCAAATTCCTAAATGATTCATTCTAACAAAAGATTGTATTTAATAATTTAAGAATTGAACTCAAAATAAATTCATATGACAAAATTGGGATCTAATAGCAACTAAGTCACAATTAAATTCCTAATTTATAAATATTGCTAAAATACACTTTTATTCTAAGAGAGAAAATAGATTTCCACTTTAAATCTTTTTAAAAAAAATTTTCCTATTTATTTTTTCTTTATTTTTCTTTTCATTTCTTTTCTTTTCTCCTTTTTCTCTTTTTTTCTTTCTTTTCTTTTCTTTTCCTTTCTTTTCCTTTCTTCCCTTCCTTTACTCTCTTTCCTTTCTTTCCGGCCTCCTTTGCTTCTTCCTCCCTTCTTCTTTCCTTCCTCCTCCCTTCCCTTTTCTTCCTTCTTCGGTTCGGCCGGCTCATGGATGCGCACGGCACGGCGTGGTGGCGGTCAACTACGGGAGGGAAGAGAGGGAAGGCTTACCGGTGTGGTGACACGGAGCGGCGTCGGCGGCGGCGAGCTACGGCGGCGACGACTTGCGATGGCTTGCGGTGGCGAGAAATGCGGCGAAGAGAGAGGGAAAAGAGAGGGAAAGAGAGCGGCGGAGTGGGGAAGAAATGAATAGGGCTTGGTCCCTTCTTATAGCCGGCTGGAGAGGGTGAGAGAGAGAGGGACGCGATGGCGAGCAGCGACGGGACAATGGCGCGGCGCGGCGAGGGACGGCGCGGGGCGCGAGGGGCGCGGCGCGGCGATAGGACGGTGAGGGCGACGCGTGGCGCGGCGACGTCGGGGTGGCGCGCGCAGAGGGGAGGCGCGGGGCGCGAGGGCGCGGCGATGGCGACGCGTGCGGCGCGCGGGGCATGAGGCTTGACACGACGCGCGCGCGGCACGGCGCGGCATGCGAGGGGGACCGGACCGAACACCTCGAGTGCAATGAATAGTGCATTTTTTATTTTTCCGATTTTTCTTTTTCTTTTTTTCCAACAATTCCTTTTGTATTTCAATATAAACTAAATAGGATTTTGGCCCAATTGTAATTTAATTACATTTTAAATTTTTGCCCACTTTATTATATACATATATATTATTTTAATTATATATTTATTATTATATCTTTATACTTTTTTCTTCTTATTTATAACTTAGTAAATCTTTGTATTTATACCCCAAAAATTTAATATCCTCTGTTCAAACGTAAATTTTTATTAAATCTTAACTCTTCCCCAAGTCTTTATTTTCTTATAAATTTTATTTCCGATATTTGCAATTTTCTTTCTTTTAGGATTTTAAAACCCTATCGACTTTCCCTTCAAATAAATATTCATTTATTTAACTCGGCATCAAAGATTTGTAAATAAGAGGCAAATAAATTCGACAAGATGCAAATAGTCAAAAGATTTTTGTAAGCTCGATTTTTATATTTTGATTTTTAAAACCTCGGATTTTTAGGGTGTTACAGTTACACAAGCGAGGAGGTTGTCAAGTGTTGCCTACATTATATGAAAGATGCCAACCCCATTGGGATAACGATGCCTCGACATGATGGAAGGTTATCTGGGAAGGGTACTGTGGGAAGAAAATGCTTCTATGACAATGATTACAAAGCGGTATCAGATGCACACAGTAGTGTTCTTCAACAACTCGCCATCGTTGTGCCCTACATTGAGCAACACATTTTCGAGATCAGAGCATTCAATCCTGGGTGATCCGATGATTGGGTTTCGAAAGAACAAAAGCACAGTTTTCCCTAATGGATGAAGGATCAAAAGCTACCGTCTAGTGAATCACTCAAGGAAAAAACGATAGAAAGACTTGTAGCTGGCCCAACAAGCCTTGTGACCTCATGGCAAGGGTATGACATCGGCGGATATTCTTTGTACACAAACTGCAAAGACAAAAAAATCTCAGCACAGAATAGTGGGGTTCGTGTCGAAGCGTTGGACACAATAGGGCAGAAGAAATCTTACTACGGGATCATACAAGAAATCTGGGAGCTTGACTATGGTTTAAACATTCAGATCCCTGTTCTCAGATGCCAATGGGTGAAAGACAGCATGATAGACAAATTTGGATTTACGTGTGCTGAACGGAGTAAAATTGGACACAGCGATGATCCATGGGTCCTTGCCGAGCGTGTTGCACAAGTTTTTTATGTGAAGGACCCTTGCAATGAAAAGATGGACATTATTGTATCGGGCAAGCAACACATCATTGGTATTGACAACATTGAAGACGCATCTGATTATAATCAATACGACGCCATTTCAATATTCACAGATCTTCCTACGCGGATCCAAAAATAGTGAAGCGTTAGTTTGTTTTTGTGTACAATATGTTTTGGCGAGTGAATGTATCACACTTATGGTGTTACGAGTGAATGTGTGGTTCTATATCGAACTTATGGTATTTGTGTGGATGATTAATATGTAAATTAATTAATATGTGATGAATCAAATATAGTAACAATTAATACATGGAATAATTAAATATAGAATTAAAATTAATATTTGCACTGATATTTTTTAGGTTTATACTTTCACATGGAATAATTAATATGATAATTAATTAATATGTGATCGTTGATATATTATGCCCGGATCAAAATCGATTGAATTTTTTTGGATATAAGATAGAATCAAATATAGGAATAATTAATAAATGGAACAGTATTTACATTAATTAATAAAATTAATATGTGCATTGATATTTTATTAGTTTTATAGTTTTACATGGGATAATTAATAAATGGAATAATTAATATGTTAGTTAATAAAATAGTATTTATATTAATTAATAAAATTAATATGTGCATTAACAGCATCGATATTGTATGTGCATTGATGTTTTAGTTTTATATAATAAAAATAAGGGTGGCGATTATCGCGTGCGGGCGACTTAAGCGCCCGCATGGAAAAACCATCTTTCCGTGCGGGCGACTTAAGCAGCCCGCACGCGATAATCCCTCCTATATAGGCACACGGGATCGCAAAAATTTCTAAGTCCCCGGCGAAATCCAGATCTGTGCCGCCAGGCTGCCGAATTTTTCTAAGTCCCCGCGCCCTCAACCACCGACCGCCGTCCTCGCCGCCTATCCCCGCGCCCTCGCCGCCCATCCCCGCGCCGCCCAACCCACACGCCGCACTTTCCCGCGTCGCCACTGCCCATGCCTTGCCCATCTCTCTCTCTCTCGCGCGCTCTCTCTCTCTCTCTCTCGCTCTCGCTCTCGCTCTCTCTCTCTTGCCGCCGGCCTCACCACGGCTGTCGCCGTCTGCCTTCCGGCCCGGTCGCTGGTTCACGACTACCGCGATGCCTGGCCCCGTTGCACCACACTGACGCCCCTTCACCGCTTGGCCCCGTCGACTCACACCCACCGACGCCGACGTCCTCGTCACCGCCCGGTCCCATCAGCGACGCCTCACCAGCTCCCACACCAACGTCAACGTCCCTCCTCGCCGCTAGCCCCGTCGGCGACGACGTCCTCACTGGCCCCGCAACCACACCGACCCCTCCTCACAGGCCCCGCAACCTCTAAAGGTGAGACACAATATGTTGTGAAATTTTTGAATGGATGCCATGAAAATTATGAATGGATGTCGTGATGTATTGTTGGATAGATGAACGATTTAGGGTTTTTGTGAATTATGGATGGATGGATGTCGTGAAAATTATGAATGGATGCCGTGAAAATTATGGATGGATGGATGAATTTATTTTAGCATATAGGGTGTATATATTATGTCAAAAAAATGGATGGATGGATGGACGATTTAGGATTTAGGATTTTTTTTGTTGCTATGTATATTTGTGAATGGACTGTTTATTTTTGTGAATATTTGTGAATCAAAGTGATGGATGGGTTATACCCTATAAGTGGACTGTTTATGTTGGAATTTGGAATCGAATAAAAAATTATGATGGAATAGTATTCTGGACGAGTAAGGGGTGTATCGTCAAGGACGAGTTGGAAGGAAGGGTTTCCCAAGGAAGCTATAAGTTACAAGAAACGGGACAGGTACAAATAGAAATTGGAAGAGAATATAGCAAAACAAGTTGAAGAACATTTCTACTCTCTTGTTGCACAAAATAGCGAAGCTTTCCCACACTTGTTTCAGTAATCCGAAGAACAAACAGTACAGATGCCCAGCAGCGTCAAGTCAGTTGACACCACACCTTATCCAGTAGATAACATAACTGCTCCGATGTCCTGCAGCCTGCTCGTGCCGATAGGAAGGGCCGAGAAGAGAAAGGAGGTGGGTACAGGACTTGCTATACTAGGGCGCCAATTTCACAACACGCCAATCCCTGAGGAATATGCAATGGTGCAAGTGGCCAAGGTGCATGCAGAGCATAATAGCTTATAGCTAGATATTCCAGCACCGGAAGGGATAGAATTGCTTGGGAATACGGTGAATTAGTTTATACTATGGCATCGACGAGATATCCTGCTGGTCGGTCCACGTCGGCATCCCCAATCCCGTCGTTTCCTCAAATTGTTGTTGCGCCCGCACCGCCTTCTCCATCGTGGCTAGATTCGCCACCTAATCGGCCTCCTTCCCCACCTCCCCCCCTAAACAAAAAGGTCATGATTCACCAAAGCTGCGCCCCGAAGTCGCCACGAACAACCTCCAACCGATGTACAAGATATTCATCAATCTCCTCCAACACCACAGTCAGCATTGGCGCTACCGAAAGGCCTCTTCTGAAAACCACAAGTCTTCCAAGTCCGAGCAAGCTTGAACCTCGTTGGCTTATCCCAAAAATGGTTAGATCAACCTATGATAAGAAAGAAATGGCCGTATACGAGGAGAAGTTAGCGTTCCAGGCTTTCAGGGGGAGAGCGCCGACTGCTAAGAAGCAGGATCAAACTCCAAAGTTGTCAGATTCATAAGAATCGATGAAAAACCAAGTGGAGGACCTGCAAAATTGGACTTCGGATGAAGTGCCAACAAAGTACGAGTACGGCAAGCCGTTCCTGCCGTGGCACGTCATGGAAGACATGCCCTGGGAAATGAGGCTAATGCATGACTGGTACCTAAAGGCGTCCAAAATGAGGCTCAGCATGATTACTGTGAAGGTCCCGGATCACGCTTTCACCAGTGGACCAAATGAGATACTGGTAATCGATTTCAACGACCTTCACGCATTATTCAAGATGAAAAAAATGGATATAAATCTTGTTGCTGCCTTTTGCCTGTAAGTATCAATCGCACTTAATGTCATAAATGAATTCATTTGCAAACTAACTTCTGAAAAATTACCCACTTGCATTACTTAGGATGCAATTCCACGACGTGTCAAAGACCAACTATTCAGTTGGATAAATTAACCCAACAAGGATATGCTGGACGGAACATGAGATTCATATTCATGCAGATTGCGATGAGCTCAAAGGGAAACGAAGTCCCAAAGAGACGCGACCATCAAAAAAATGCACAAGGCAAAGATGGTCGTGGTAGCACTATCTTGGGCCAATCTATGCTCGAGCACAAAGACAACAATGTCCTCATTCTTCCGTATAGCCGATAGTTTACTACGATATCACCTACAATTAACATATCTTCTTCGCAGCGATCCCTACATACTTTTTCTGGTATATCCGCGGGACCACATGGCCGTAGTGCTTGATCCGGCACACTACAAGGAGGATGCATTCAAAGAGTTCCTCGTCTTGTTAAATTTGTAAGTACTATCATGCACCATTTAATAAGTTTTGTCTGTTGTTACTCTCGAAGAAGCAATTGACTGAAACAAATTATTTTTTCTACATAGAGCACACGCACATTACATAAGACACGGTGGACCGGTCAAGGATCCACAAAAGAAGAAGCTTCTCGTGAAGACACAATGACCGGTAATTACATGCCCGCTACATGCCGACATTTTATACTGTGTTTAATTTCAAATATCGATGTACGTATATAATTTTATTCAACACAGTGTTATAAGCAACATCCAGGCACTAACCTATGCGGCTACTACGTGTGCGAGATGCTAAGAATCTACAGGAGATACACTACAAAGTTTGAACAAGTAAGTTTAGAGAAAATATCTTTCTACACGTTAAGATCAATCTGGCATAATTTTCCTAATCATATCTATGTGTATTCCTTCTTAAACAGATCAAGTCTGTTCCAGTTGTAGCGAACTAGTTTGACAATCGAACTTTGCTCAACTTGGTTGCAGATATTTGTCGCTTCATCCGCCGCGATGTCTGCAACCATTTGGGCGATTTCTATGATCCGGAGAGCGAGCTTGCGATGAACGATAAATTCAAATGACTTAGAGAGTGAGAAAAAGACCATCTATAATCATTTAAAATTAAGTCTATTTTTTATATTTACTTTCGAACTATTGTAAATTACGAGACGAAACTTGATATGTATATGAACTTGCATGATGTGTACATTTATATCTTTTTTACGAGGAAATAATTAATGTCTTTTAATTATTATGCGAATATATATATACATGTGTCTCGATCGATCGATAATATTACTGACAGAGAGAGAGGAGAGGAGAGAAAGGAGAGAGGACACAGACAGAGAGAGCTAGACCTATAGCTAAACACATGCAGCTATAGCACACATAAAATAATGCGCACGGGATGCAATCTTTCCGTGCGATCAACTTAATGAACCGCACGGGAAGATCAATTCTCCCGTGTGGTCGGGTAAAGTGGCCCGCACGGGATAATCAATCTTCCCGTGCGGGCCGCTTAAGCCGACCGCACGGGATAATTGATCTTCCCGTGCGGTTGGGCCGCCCGCACACGAAAATGGTCTTTCCCAGACCATCTCGGGCGTGCGGGCAGGCCTTCCGCATGAGAAGATGCCTTTCGGCCCGCACGCAAAAATCATTTCTCTAGTAGTGTAAGCAGTACTAGTAAAAGGCACAAAGGGTCTTTAAGATTATGGAAACTAATGTACTATTTTTTTAGCTTTTCTAGACTATAGGGAAATAAAAATAGCGAAGGATAGCAAGTCTTTCACCGATCAACCTCACTCTGATGCCACTTGATGTGTGCCCATGCGGGGTTGATTCCTGATCTTTCGATGAGAAAAAGTGGATAATTCGATTGAGTGATGGAGGCGATGTTCACGGCTCGACTACAGCCTTCCAAGGACGCTGTGCCTTAGCAACCGATACACCCCCTCCAATGGCCACCATGATCTAGTGATGCGTGATGCCCGGTCACTAGGGCACTCGTCCTATAAGCAATCGAAGAACTAACAAGAACAAGTAGAGCAAGCACTGAATTGTGAGATATAAAAGAAGGTCTTGAACTAAAACTCAATTATCGTGGGGTTCCGAAAACAAGTAGATGGGTGGTTGATCCAACACGTGCGTTTACGAGGAAGTACTAGAACCTAAACTTGCATCTAACAAAACCCAATTGTTCTTGGTGGCAGCTAACGATATAAGAAGGGGAAGAACAACCACAAGGTGTATTGGGGTCGTGCTCTAACCCAGTTGATACACAGCCGATTGGACCCAAATAAGGTGACACAACACCTGTGGGGGTGTTACCCCAGGGTAGCTCACGCTAGGGAATGACAATCAACTGAAGTGAGCCCAAGGGCCTTGACCTTCGGGTCAACCACCTGACCTGCACCAGGGTCGGCCACAACCATCTCGGCAGGAGCAGCTACCTCGACCCCTTCGGACACCAGCCCTCCCAACCACAAATTGAAGGACCATCTCGGCGTCCCGGTCCTGACCCCTGCATCGATGCCGACCCAAGAAGACTGAGTCCACCACCTCGGGGAGGAGGCTTCTTCCCGAGGGACAACAAAAGACAGGAAGGGGACAACTTGACCAAGGATGACTTCACCTGCGGCGATTAGGACCCGTTGGACTTGTGTGTGTGTGTGTGTGTGCTTTTGACATATTTTCTTGTACTCTATTTTTGCTTTAGGGCATAGTTTTCTTGATCCCCAAGTCCTCTTGTAACTGCCCTGAGCTATAAAAGGGAGGGCAGATGGTGGGTTTGGGGAGATGGATCTGAGGGAGCTAGAGGTGAAGCCCTGGCAATTTGCTTCTAGGCTCTAGAGTTCAAAACCACTGTACTCATTCATAGTTCATACACCACCCCAACAAAGAACACTGGACATAGGCCTATTGTCCTCCTGGAGGGCTGAACCAGTATAAACCCCCTTTGTCTCTTGACTCGCTTTGTGTTCGAAGCGATCATCGGATCATATCGGTAGGCGCCCCGATCTCTCTTTCACCTCCCTAGGCAACCTCCTGGGAGGACTTGCCAACCACCCATCGACAGTTGGCGCGCCAGGTAGGGGCGCCGTCTTCATCGATCGGAGTAATTCGATGGTTGTTCTCTTCTCATCCGACTTCAGCGTTTCGGCTGGATCAACGTTCGTCTTCGGGAGTTTGGTGTCCAGTGCTGATGACTTCAGCCGGCTCATCCTCTCCCAAGAGGCGTCCGAAGCACTGGAGTGTGTCATCGCTCGACAGCATAATACAGCAAGGGTGGAATCTTTGGTTCCACGCATCAGGGTCGGGCCCAGCCAGCGGTGTGACCGCCTAGGTTGGCAGCCCGGGTCTTCGAAAGCCTGCACGGCAGTTTCGAGGACCGACCCGGCCTGGACACAAGTCGAGTGTACTGCCAGGAGGTGGGAGGGCCCCGAGAAGTCTCCCCAATGGAGTCCACCCGTTACGTGATGTGAACCCGGAGGTTGTGTCGTGCGGAGTTCACTTCCAGCAACCGCTGGCCAGTCAACTTTGTCATGATGGCGGAGGTGGTCTCGACGATGAAGCATCAGGTTCCCATGAATCCGACACCCATCGAAATGCTCGTCGACATCACAACGCCAACTGCATGGCGCAACGAGAGCAGGCCCAGCCCACTCGTGTTCACCTGCAGAACCTTGCCCCCGCCTTCACCATGGAGTTTGAGGGGCATCAGGTCTTCAGGACACCGGCGGCTAACCTGGTAGCAATTGAGCATGCGCTCGTCTCCCTCCTGGACTCCCCAGAAGTTCAGAAAGTAATGGTGATGACTCAGGCGGCGGCTGCACAGCTCAACCTCCGAGGCCCGTCCGAGCGTCCCCCTGGGAGCACTCGGTGATTGGGATCAGGGCGACCCTCGAGCGCTAGCCACTCGGCTTCCCCCTGTAACTCTCCAGGCCGGACGACGGCAGCCAAAACCTTACATGTCGCCTCCGGACGGCCCCGGAACGAGGCTCAGCACCTCAAGCATAGGGCAGCTCTTTCATGGGAAACATGCACGAAGCTGCTTCGCAAAGAGACGGTGCATGCAACATGGTCGTACGCCACCTCGCGGAGCTGCGACGCCGGGAGAACTGCGACAGAGAGCGTGTTGATCTGGAGGGCATCGTCGGGGCTGAGCATCCTCTTCGACACAATGGGTTCCCCACTTTCACTTACCGCCTCCATTTGGTGGTGTCGCCAAAAGGCTTTCGCCTGACCGGTATTAAACCTTATGATGGCAAGACCAACCCATCTTTGTGGCTCCGACTATATTGCATGGCTGTACAGGCGGCTAGTGGTGATGACCGTGTGGTGGCGAACTATCTCCCTGTCATGTTAGCGCCGACAGCCATCAATTGGCTTGTCGGGCTACCTGAGAACTCTATCAACTCCTGGGATGACCTCAGCGATGCCTTTATTGCCAACTATTAGGGCACCTGGCAGTGGCTGGTGTCCCGCTTTGACCTCTAACAAATCCGGCAAGGAGCGGACGAGTCGATTCGGAGTTACATCCGGCGTTTCTCTGAGTGGCACAACGTTGTTGCGAGCATCTCCGATGCTGATGTCATGAGTATTTTCTCGGAGGGCCTCCGCAAGCCTTCAGAACTCTTCCAGAATTTGGTGATGTTCCTGCCAACCTCCCCTGCGGATATGATCTCCACGACCGAGCTATACGCCAACACCGAGGACGCTGAGCGAGAACAGATGCGTGCACCTGAGCGCCGACCTCCAAGGGAATCTCGAGGTAGGGATCCCATGGAGCCCAGTCGCCGATCCTCGAGGAGGTCTGATTGTAGGCCTCTCGAGCGCCCTCAACACGAAGATGTAAAGTGGAAGCCCACTGCCGAGGTTGCCGCCATCGATAGATCGGGGTCGGGGCCAAGGAGCGAGATCTCGAGTGAGGAGCTCTAGGAAGCCCTCAACAAGCCATGTTTCCTACATCCGAAGGGGAAGCACACCATTCGCCAATGCTACATCCTCCAGAATCAGCTAGGCCGGGAGGTGCAGGACCATCCCCGACCTCCGAGGAACCGGAGGGGAAGGGACGGTGGAACCAAGCGACAAAAGGAGGACCCCCAAAGGACAATGACTTTTAGGAGCCCACTCGGACGGTCAACGCGATCTTTGAGGGGAGGCGACCTCGGAAAGTTGCCGCCAGCAAAAACTTCTTTGCCGACGAGTGAACGCCATCTCCACCGAGCCGTCCGAACGGCTGCGGTGGTCAGAAATCCCGATCTCCTTCTCCAGGGCAGATAAGTGGGCCGACATCCAAAAGCCCGGGCGGTTTCCCTGGTGGTGGACCCGGAAGTCCACAAGATCCGCCTCCGACGTGTATTGGTTGATGGGGAAAGTGGCATCAATGTTCTCTTCCGAGGGGCGTTGCATGACCTCGATCTTACTACTGCCGCCCTTGAACCCACTGATTCCCCTTTTATGGTATCATTCTGGGCAATGCCAGCGTGCCGCTTGGCATGGTATCCCTTCCTGTAACCTTCGGGACTCGAGAGAACTACCGTACCAAGGTGATCAGGTTCTATGTGGCAGACTTTGACACTGCTTACCATGCAGTGCTTGGGTGGCCTGCCCTCGCCAGGTTCATGGCGGTCCTGCACTACATGTATCTGGTTCTCAAGATACCCAGTCATGCTGGCGCATTCTTGGTTTGGGGGGACGTCGTCACCTCTCACGCGTGTGAAGCTGAGAGCCTCTCCCTGTGCGAGACAACTGACCTCTCGCTCCGACTAAGCGAGCTGGCCACCATAGTTTCCGACTCCAAAGGAAAGGTGCCCATGATCATCGAACCTCCCAAATCGCTTCTGGCAACACCGGGGCTCACCGCCGATCCTGCCGAATTCAAGGCCATCCCTATTTCAGACTTTGATCCCTCGAAGACCATGCTGATCGGCACGAGTCTAGAGGAGAAATAGGAAGACGCGCTCGTCATCTTCTTGAAGGCGAACATTGATATGTTCGCATGGAAACCAGCCGACATGCCAGGAGTACCCAGGGAGCTGATCGAGCACGAACTCCATGTTATTCCCGACGCGAAGCAGGTCAGGCAGAAGCTCCATTAGTTCACCCAAGAGCGCAAGGATGAAATCAAGAAGGAGTTGGCGAGGCTCTTAGATGTAGGTTTCATCAAAGAGGTGTACCACCCGGAATGGCTCGCCAACCCGGTCCTCGTGAAGAAGAATGGGAAATGGAGGATGTGTGTTGATTACACTAACTTGAATAAACATTGCCCGACAGACCCATTCTCCCTTTCCCGCATTGATCAGGTCATAGACTCCACTGCGAGATGTTCCCTCCTGTGCTTCCTGGATTGCTATTTAGGCTACATTTCCCTCCTGTGCTTCCTGGATTGCTATTTAGGCTACTACCAAATAGGCCTCAAAGCATCCGACCAGGAGAAGACGTCTTTTATCAAGCCATTTGAGGCCTACTGCTACACCACCATGGCTTTCGGGCTCAAGAACGCAAGCCCAACCTACCAGCGAGCTGTCCAGCGCTGCTTAACTAGTCAGATTGGCCGTAATGTTGAGGCCTACGTGGATGATGTAGTGATCAAGACGCGGAACCTCGATGACCTGCTCGGTGACATCGTCGAAACTTTCAACAACCTCCGTGCATACCGATGGAAGCTTGTCACGCCCAGAAATTCACACCAGAACTTCTGCAGCTAACTTGTGCATTAAATCCTCGTCCAGGCATCAGCCGAGGTACACAAATCGACATTATTGATAATACAGAAACCTCGTCTTAGAAACAATATAAAAGAGTTACACAAATGTAGTGGAAAAGAAGAAAAACTGACTTCAGCTAAACTAGACTCGTGCAAAGTGAAACACCAACACCACAGCTAAATCTCGATGGCGAACAAGCCTACACTTCCTCGGAGACCTCGACCTCATCCTCTGGCACTGAAGGGGGAAAAAGAAGCAAAACTGAGTACAACCATCGTACTCAACAAGTCATACCGGAAGAGAAGGTATGATGCAGGATAAATATCAAGGAAAGGGATAATAGGCTCAATTTGCATAAATAGCATTGCAGAAATAATAGCAATTATTGAAAGCAGTAAAACAATAGTAATAATTAAGCAATATTAAATAAACATTGTCCAACGTTACAACCACGTTGCAAAAGGCCCATCCATCCATCTGTACTAATCAAGTTCCAACAGTTCATTTGTGTGAATAAGTGAGACTAATCAAGGTGAATCCGGTCGATCGCCCGTAACCGTGGGCATGGCTATTCGAATAGTTTTACTCTAATCAGAGGTGTACAACTGTACCCACAAGACACAACCCCACGACACGTTACCGTGCACCGGTGTAACACCATGGTACCCCGGAAAGGAACTGTGACAGGACCTTTCACATAACCCCCTCTAACCAATTGTACCACACCAAGGTTTTGCCCCCACTCCCATCGGGGTAATGGGTAGCCCCCTCTCGTGCCGCGGTGAATCCGGAAGCCGATCAACCCTTAAAACTGGGGCCGACCCAACTCCATCACACCCACCCTCACTAGGGTACGTCGGCTAGAGACAGCTACGCTACAGACCAGCCATTACCCATGTTGGCTTGTGGTATGCACGGTAATTCTTCCAGGGTTTCCCGAGAACCGGTCCTTAATTGTCATGAGCACGCTAACCAAAACCAACCATGTGCTCACAACCCACCATTGTCATAATTCAATATTATTAGAGTAGAGTCACAAACTTGACCTCATCTAAGAATTAGTCTCCAATATAATACTTGATTAATGTGATCCCCTTAAGTGAGCTAGTTGGACTAAGCATGACTAAGCAAGCCCTACACTAACATCTAGTCATATTGAACCCAAGTTATCAATGGTATAAGGTAGACAAACCTATGGTTGAGTACAGTAGGTATAATAATCCCCTGAAATGACATTCTAAAACATATGCAATATTTGGGAGAAAAGAGATATTTAAATAAAATAGGTACAATATGATCAATGAAAAGTATGACTTGCCTTGCTCTGGAGACTGAGGAACCTCGGCGACTACTTCGAGGAGAACGAACTCGCCGGGAAACTCGGAATCTACACGATAAACAAAGCACTCAACAAAACAACCTAAAAAGTCTACGGAAACAGCACTGAAAAGTATTTTTAATGGATTCTTGACATTTTTCTCAATTTAATGAAATTTGAATGGACTAAAACGGAGCTCGGAGGAAAAAGATATGAATTTTAGAAGTTTAACTGCGATTTTTAAACTAAACAGAAAAGACTAAATTAATTATTGCGCAATTAAGTCCCGGGATGACGCAAGCATTGCGCGGGCGGCAGGGCGACATCATGCCGACGCGCATGGAGCGGCGTGGCAAGGCGACGCCGACGCGGCCGGCCGACGCAAGCGATGCGGCGCTCGGTTCACGGTGGACCAAGTCCACGGCGGGAGGCAAAGGGCGGCAGGGACACGTGGCGCGCATCGGCGAGGAGGCGGCGGCTTGCGCGCGGGTGAGCGGTCTAGATCCTCCCGATCCGAAGATCGAACAGTGCGGACAGCGGCTAGGGTTAGGGTTTGGATGGCGACGGCCATCCGGGGCATGGCGGCCATCCGGGGCAGGGCGGAACGGCAGACACGCGGCGGCCATCCGGGGCATGGCGGCCGGATCGAACGGCGGCGCTCGGGCGGGATCGGACGGCTCGGGTGTGCTTGATCCGGTCGATCGAACGGCGCAGGAGAGGCAGCGCTAGGGTTAGGGCGCAACAGCGGTGGCTCGAGCTTGCTCACCGGCCATGGCCGCGCGGCGGTCGGACGAACTCCGACGACATGGGAAACGGCGACGACGGGCGGCGCGATGCACGGGGAAAGACGGCAGAGAGCGTCGCGGCTCGGGACAACGGCTCGGGGCAAACAGCGCACCGCGGGAACCAAAAGGAAAGGGCGGCGGTGCATTCACCGTAGACGGGGAAGACGACGACGGCGGCAACGATTTTGAGGCTAAAAGCATGGGAGCAAAAAGGGGAAACACGCGGCGGCGGCGAGGGGATTTTATAGGGGCGCAAGGAGATCGGAATGCACACGGGCACAATATAAAAGAGTTACACAAATGTAGCGGAAAAGACCGCCTCGGCGTGCACGAAGCGCGGGGAGGGGTGCGGCGGCACGAGCTCGGGCCTGGCGTGGTTCTGACGTGGCCCGGGGTGCGCGGAGGATGCGGGGGCGTGACGCTAACGGCGGCGGCGACGGTTGGGCCGGCCGGGCGCGAGGAAGGAGTCATGACTGGTGGGGCCCACTGTCGGTGCCCGCGGGCACGAGGGAGGCCGGCGGACTTGCGCATGCGGCGGCCGGGCGCTTGGGCCGCTCGGCCCAAGGCCGAAGGGAGAAAGGAGGGCGGCAGAGAGGCAGCTGGGCCGGGAAGGAGTTGGGCCGACGGCCTGACAGGGAGAAAGGGCGGGAAACCGTATGGGTCGTACGGGAAAAAGGAAAAAGAAAAATAAAAAGAGGAAAAAGGGAATTTGGGACTTACTTTAAATTGTGGATTTCTTATTTAATTGATTAAAATAGCTCCAGTGCTATGAAAATTCCCGTAAAAATCCTGTTAGCGTATTTTGACATGCAGAATTTAAGAAAAATCCTACCATGTCATTTCCATTTATTATATGCATTTTAAAATTAATCGTTGACTCCAGATTAATTCTAGAAATTTCGGTTATTTTTAGGGTAAATTATTTAAACGATTTAGGGGCAAAACTCGGGGTGCCACAAAGCTTAACCCGAAGAAGTGTGTCTTTGGCGTGCCTTTGGGGAAGCTCCTAGGCTTCGTTGTCTCCAATCAAGGGATCGAGGCCAATACTGAGAAGATCTATGCTTTCCTAAGGATGGGTAGGATATCCTGTGTCAAGGACGTTCAAAAGCTCACCGGGTGCATGACTTCCCTTGGGAGATTCATCTCCCGCCTTGGTGAGTGCAGAGCCCCATTCTTTAAGTTGATCAAGAAGGTCCAGGATTTCCAGTGGACTGACGATGCCGAGCAAGCTTTTGTCGATCTCAAGCATCTCCTGTCCACGCCTCCGGTGCTTGCTGCACCGAACCCCAAGGAGCCACTCCTTCTGTACATTGCCGTGAGTACTTCGGTTGTCAGCACGGTACTGGTCATCGAACGCTCGGAGGAACGCCATGCCTACCCGGTGCAGAGACCGGTGTATTACATATCCAAAATTCTGGGGCCGTCCAAAACCCGGTATCCCCAAGTACAGAAGTTGTTATATGTGGTCCTCATCACCACCTGAAAGTTGAGACACTACTTCCAAGCCCACAAGGTAGTAGTGGTGACCGGGTATCCCCTCGGGGACATCATAAGAAATCGTGATGCCACCGTGCGGATTGTCAAGTGGGCGGTCGAAATGGGCGAGTTCTCCATCGACTACAAGTCATGCACCACCATTAAGTCCCAAGCCCTCGCTGATTTCGTGGCCGAGTGGACCGAGATCCAGCTTTCGCCGACCCCTGAGACCCAACCAACTTGGACCATGTTTTTTGACGGCTTGCTCAGCGTCAATGGTGCCGGTGCGGGCATACTTCTGGTCCCCCCAAGGCGAGCACCTCAAGTATGTCCTCCAATTGCTTTTCAAAGCGTCGAATAATGCGGCCGAGTACGAAGCGCTAATCCATGGTCTTCAGATAGCCCGTTCCATCGATGTCGACCGCCTCATGGTGTACGTGATTCGAAGTTGGTAATCAGCCAGGTCAACAAGGATTGGTTCTGCTCAAGTGAGAAGATGGATGCGTACTGTGCTGAGGTCCAACAATTAGAGGGCAAGTCAGCGGCGTAGAATTTTATCATGTACTCCATGACGCCAATGCGGCTGCAGACCAGCTATCTAAGCTGGGGTCTTCCTGGGGGACGGTCTCGGGGGATCTTTGTTTAGGAGCTGTGTAAGCCGTCGATAAAGGAAACTGATATGCCCGTGCCGACCCCACTCGCTCAAGGGGAAGTGGTGTAAGCAGCGCTCTGGACGATTGGCATCGAGAGTTGATCGACTACATCACCACTAGGGCGCTACCGACCGAAAAGGTGGCAGCCAAGCGCATCGTTCGTCGATGCAAGCAATACGTGGTGATAGGCTCCGACCTATACCAGCGCGCAGCCTTGTCACGGGTACTACTCTTATGCGTCCTCTGGGATCGGGGAATTCAGATCCTTGATGAAATCCATTTGGGCATCTGCGGCAATCATGTCGATGTGTGAATAACGGTCGGCAAGGCGTTTCAGTCGGGTTTCTACTAGCCAATTGCCAACGAAGACACCAAGGATCTAGTGCGACGCTGCCCCGGAGGTCAGTTCTTCGCCAAGCAGCACCACCTTCCCGCACAGGCGCTGCAGACTATTCCCGCGGTGTGACCCTTCTCTTGCTGGGGGCTAGACATGGTCGGCCCGTTCCCAAAAGCGTCTCAAGGTACGATCGCCTGTTCATCACCGTTGACAAATTCACGAAGTAGATCGAAGTAATGCCCCTAAAAACGTGCACGGCGAGGAAAGCTATAGATTTCATTGAGGGCATCTGCAACCGCTTCGGCATCCCGAGGGAGATCATCACCAATCTCGGCACACGGTTCACCGGAAATGATTTCTGGGAGTTCTGTGAGGATAGGTGCATCGAAGTCAAATACGCGTCGGTGGCGCACCCCTAGGCCAATGGGCAGTGCGAGCGTGCAAATGGCATGATCCTGCAGGGGCTGAAAGCCAGGATCTTCGACCCACTCCAAAAATTCGAAGGACAGTGGCTACGAGAGCTACCGGCGGTGGTCTGGGGGCTCCGCAACTAACCAAGCCGAGCCACTGGGCAAACCCCTTTCTTCCTGGTCTACGGTTCGGAAACTATGTTTTCGGTCGACCTGCTTCATGAATCCCCTAGAATTCACCAATACGATGAGGGCAGAACCGAGCAAACCCGCGCCGAAGACATCAACAGCCTCAAAGAAGCCCAGCTAGCGGCGGTGGTCCAATCCGATCGATACCAGCAAGCCCTTCATCATTATCATGATAGGAACGTGCAAGGGAGGTCGTTCAAGGTATCCGACTTGGTGCTTCGTCGGGTGCAATCGTCGGTCGGCGTGCACAAATTATCACCTCCATGGGTAGGCCCCTTCGTCGTTTCTGTCGTTACACACCCGGGGTCCTACCAGCTCGTTCAAGAAGATGGACAGGAGATGTCGAACTCGTGGAACATCAAACACCTACGCCGATTCTACACGTGAACAGCTAAGTACCTCGGGCTCATTTCCTTCCAATAAGATGATGCAAATACTGAATTTATCTGTTTGCAAGCCATTATCGCTCTCCGACCCCCGAATATGCCTAGGCAACTCGGGGGCTCGGTATCCCTCCCAAACAGTGTCAGTAGCCATCCCGGTCTCTTCCTCTCGGACACTCATGGTCAGCCCTGAGTAGCATGGCCCAGGCTTTTTAGCCGAAATGCCCTTGGAAGAAAATCCCTCCGGCTTTGTTTGTACTGTTTGGGGGCCCACTCTTTGCCCGTCCGATCAACCCTAAGGGCTCGAACCCGACATCCCTTGTGCTAGGGGCCGGTCCCCTACCCGAGGCTGGCCAGGATCGAGACTTTCCTTGTGACGATCAGGCGCTAGCATGAATGGGCTCGAGGCTCTCAACGGCTATCTCCTGTGTATACGGTTAAGTTACCTAGGCTCGACTTGGAATCCACCCGGACTGTGGTCTGTTGATGGCCCAGCTCGCCCTACCTCAAGGACCAAACATGCAGGAGTAGTCGGTCGTCACCCCTACGGTTACTCGCTACGTACACGGCTAAGTGGCCCGAGCTAGACTGAGCATCTGTTAGATCCGTCCGTTTCGGTCTTCAGTCGCTCAGCCACGATGGTCATACACAGACCGAGTAATTGTCGTCGACCCCTCCTTCCCGTCCTTTCATGACGTATACGGCTAAGGCGTTCGAGCTTGACTGGGGATCCCCCGGATCCGTCTGTTGAGGCCCTGGCCGCTCGACTTTGATGGTCAAACACGGAATGAACGGATGATCGTCTCTTTGCATGCCTACCCGCCATGCAAACGACTAAGTCCCCCGGGCCAGACCCATCAAGGACTAATGCTACGCGTGAGTGTGTGTGTTCCGCTGTCCATTACCATCTAAATTGCAGAAGCCCTAAGTGGGCGGATTACATGTTTGGGCATTGGAATCATCATCGGATTCGTTTAAAGTGCTTCATGAGGATTGCCATGCATGGATAGAGTCCAAAAAAGGCAATTGTATCTATTAATTAGGTTGTTTTAAATAATTTCCTTATAGATTGTGACCGGTAAGAGTCCACCTAGGGGACTTATCTGTAATTTGAGTTGTAATAGAGATAGGAATCGTGTTCGACAAGGACATTTCACGTATCTGGGTATAAATATGACACAACACCTTGTAAAAACAACAGCAATCAGTTCAATACACCTTCGGTGCATCGCCACCTTTTTACTTCCATCTGTTTCGACGAGTTCTTGCTTTCGAGTTGGGTTGCATCGAGTTCCATCTCCGACGAGAGTTAAAGCTTGTTATGGCGGCTTGCGCTCTCGGGATTAGTGCTTCCATCTTTATGACACTCTAATCTTATTTACGTAAATCATCGAGTTATTGAAGGGTTACGCGGAAGCTACGCTAGCCGAAAACAAAAACTTTTCTACCGCGCAAACCAGGAACACTTGAAAGTAAGGGCCGATAGATCGTTACCGATTGGAGTATGCAGCGGAAATAGCCAATCAGGACTATCCGATCCGGAACAGTGTAGCCGATTCCCGCAAGCCGACAGCCGATTCCCGGGGACAGCCGATTCACCAATCAGCCGATTCGCCGATGCCGCAGCCGATCCGAGTCGCCGACCGTGTTCTCGTTGCCGATCTACCACAGTCACCTCGCTCCAATTGCAGCCGATTCGTAGCTGATCAACAGCGCGCGACGTAGCAGCGCCTCTACCAGTATCCACACGACCAGGAACAGAATGCCAAACACCCGTGTGCTAGCACGTGATGCAAGGCTAGGGTTTGGTTCGAAGGTGGGGAGGGTTTCTGTGGAGATTGATCTCGGCGCAATGCAATTCAACTGATGTGTCGTAGCTCTCCACCCCTCGCCCCTTTATATAGAGTTGGCCTACTGGGACTAGTGGCCGATCAGGACTCTATTTTGAATCGGATCTCATCCGTGTCTCATAGAGTTGGCCGCCCATACGTCGTAAGACCATAGGACTCTATCCAATCGGATCCCTATCCGATCGAGCCGTATTCGAGTCCAACTCGAATGCTTGTTCTTATCCCCTTAAGCGTGCGACCCTGTAGGTTCAGGTATACTTGGTTTTGGCTATAGTCTAACTTAGCTGATCGTCGGCTCGAGTCCAATTCAGCCGACCTGTCAATAGCGGCGCCTAGCAGCACATATTGACACCATAGTATACAAGAATATAATATCGGCTCTGAACCTGTAATGTGTACATAAATCCCTTTGCCTCACGATACCAATTAAGCTATAGGCAAGATGTGTGCCATCCCTTCAATAGCTTAACCATTCACTCGAACCGTATTGGATAATCTGTCTGTTGATTGACTCCTCAATCAACTTAGCATGGCCATGCATTTCCATAATCCATTACCTCGAGGGGCCCAGAGTATCTCTCCCAAAGGAGGGGCAATTTCCATCTTGATCACTCACATCCCACTCCATGTTTCATAGCAAACCCGAAGACTACTTTTATAACTATCCAGTTACGGAATAGCGTTTGGTAGTCCCAAAGTAGGCTACTACACATGTTGGAATCCATGGTGATCTCAGGTCTAAGGACTTTGTACCAACACTACCTCAGACCAACTAATGGCACATTAATTCCTGTAGTGTCTCATGGTGGGTCTATCCAACAATGTGTTCTCTAACACATATGTCCATGTTTATTGACTTGGTATCTCCATACCCATGATCTATGAGACATGATCATCAATCAATAAACATGCCGATCTTAGAATCATATTAGTTCCAATAATATGATATATGATCAGGGATCATTTAGAAATAGATTCATACATATCGAGTCTCATAAATAAGTCACATACTTATTGATCAATACAAGATGTCTATTTCATGGAACTGAATAACACTTTATTCATAAATACATAAACATTGACGCGATATCCAACATCTCCATGTTGCCTCTAGGGCATATCACTAACAGTTATCATATATGGCCCTAATCGGCTAGCATGTGTTACCAGACAACAGCCGATAGGGTTAGATGTCAACATCGACCTAGATTATATAATGTATCCACCATCTCGAAGGGCTTTCATCGACTGGTTTAGATCTTATGCTTCTCTTTATGTTTAGTGTTGCATCGGTTGTGTCTGACCTACTAAGTATTATCTAGAATCATAATATCTATCTTGTCCTATGATTGCTATTAGAGATAGTATCGAGGTTTCAGCCAATCTTACCTGGTTTAGTTATCTCGTTTCCTACATGTTTACTTGATATGTTACATCTGCCCTTTATATTAAGATCTCACTATGATAAAATATATTAAGCATGTTATCGATTTGTTGGGATATCTTAACACTTGATCGGTTCCTGTTTAATCTATTTAATCTATGTTGATATCTTAGTATAAAGTAGTATCGGAGTATTAGCCGATACATGTTAGATTTATGACATCGGCTATGCTATAAATACGTGTAATCTCTGTCCTAAAGTACTTTTACACATAAGTGATTTATATTGTCTTGGCACGCTGCCGATCTATCCCAGTCACTTGGTTTAAACGTATTTTTAAGACATAGATTATATACTATTGATATCTACAGCCGATCGAGTAGATCTAATTTTCCTTTGCCGATTGAGTGCATATCGCATCGGCTCCATATTAAACGATACGTCATCGGCTATACCCAATCGGCTATTGTTTATGAATTTAACTCTGTTTTATTTCTTTAGTTTCTTGTTGGTTGCAAGATCAAATCAACTGGCATGCCCTTGAACCCCAAAAGCAAGATTACGAACCTGCATTAGAGTTTCGTAGATCTCTCAGGCCAGTGCATGTATTTTCAACACCGACAGGGTCATGGCAATCTTCGCCATGTCGAGAGCGAAGGCCTTAAGGAGTTGACGCCCTTCAAGGAGGCTTGCCATGAGCATGGTCTCTGAGGCGTTGACCAACGCAGCATCCAGAGCAATGTCGGCAAGTAGTGTCGGGACTCTATCCCAGTAATATTCCTAGTGAGACTGGGACAAGGCCAAGCGACCCTGCAAATCGCCAACCTTCTAGTGAAGTTCTGACGCACGATCTTTCACGAAGAACAACAGTTAGAACCCCGAGAAAGGGGGCGGAAAAAGAAGAAGGGGATTCACATTCACCGTCCGCCTCCTTCCGAGCTTTCTCAGCCACAGCCAGCCTCGCTGCGGTATGAGCCATCAACGTCTTCGCTGTCGCCAACCTCTCCCGCACCTTGGCCCCAACCACCTCGGATGCAGCCAATCTAACTTCAGCCTCCTCAAGGCTGGCATTCAAATCCTGGAGAAGACTGTCGGCACCCTCTCGCAACACCGCAAGTTCTCCCGTCAGATGCCCAGTAGGGTCAACCGCCACTCCCGACGTCGCTGGGGAGGATGGCCTCTCAACACAAGGATCAATATCTATCGCCCGCCTACCACAGCCCATCTGTAAGCAAAAACAGATGGGGAAGTGATGAAAAATACCGACCGGTTTGCGGCTCACCTGTTTGATGTTCTGAACTCAACGCCATAACGGCGTCGCGACAGTGACCTACCTGAGCCTGACCCCTCCATGGAAGAGACAACCTGCTTTCTCTTCCTCTTCGTGTCTCAGGACCACCCAGGAAGGCATGTCTATAAGACAGTGCTCGCACCTGGCAGGTAAGGGAAGAAAGAAGGGAGAACCCTAGTAAAAAGAAGGCCCAAAGCATCATCGGCTGTTGGCGCTCCTCGCCCCCATCACTCGAGCTTTCTCCCGCCGTCTTCAAGGCAGTTGTCAAAGACTCCATGTCTCTCGGAGGACGATACGTCGAAACAGGGAAAAGTTGAGATGCAAGAAGCACGGAAGCAGGGGTGATTTGAGATTTTGGGACAAGAAGGGCGAGCAAGGAGAAGGCGATGCAATAGGGTTTAAATAGAGAATGACGGACCTGGTCGTGCTATTCTCGGAGAACATGCGGCGGTTTAACGATGTGCGCGTTGCATTCGAAGCGTCTCGGCCCATTCGTCTCCCTGTCCACCACATTGACTCGAAGAGAGACCTGTACTGTTTGAAACAAGCGGAGGTAAACGGCGCGTGAAACATAACCCGATAAACGGATCCCCCTAGCCCGCCGCGACGCTTGGGAAACCCATCCCGGCCGTTGGATTCGCGAAACATCTGGCCACGGAAGGGAACCGCTGATGTTTGGTGAACCATTAGCCAACCCCGCATCAGACGGGGTTGATGGGACGTGACGGGCACCTTGCTTCAAACCATCAATAACCACGCATGTGGCACGAGCTCCCAGATATCCACGTCGCTCCGCCGACTGACTTACCCGATGCCACACATCGACCATGTCCCTGACGCCCGGATTCTGACAACCCGACCTCCATCTCCCGAGCCGGGGACTCCGGTCCCCGTCAACATCCACCATCTGCCTCCGGGTCATGGTGGCCCAACCGATGTCCTTCGGGCTATGGTCCGGTTCAGACTGCTCGTGATCCTCGAACAGGAGCATCCCGACCACTAGCTCCCGAGCTATGGTATACTCCTGATCACCGCTGACCCCCGGGTCATGGCATGCTGACTTCCAACCTCTGGGCTATAGGCCTTTGCTTCCAGATTACAGCAGTTGCTACTAGCTTTCGAGCGGGGATTTTGTCAACGATACTTCAAGTCTGACCCTAGACTTGGATGTCCCATCCAACCCTAGGCTCGGGGGCTACACCTGAAAGGTGCACCTAGTCAGTGCACCCATCAAGTACAAACTCACGACTTCGACCCAAGATCAATTTTGACCCTAGGCCCAGATGTACCATCTGGCCCAGGCTCGGGGGCTGCACCTGGCAAATGCACCTGGGCGGTGCACCTGCCAAAGCTCGATCCAGGGCCTTAGAGGGTTGGTTTGGAGATCCGACCTGGGGAAACCAGACCCTAAGGGCAAATGTTCCATGCGTCCTTAGGCTCGAGGGCTGCAGTGGGGGGGTGTTACCCTAGGGTAGCTCACGCGAGGGAATGACAATCAGCTGAAGTGAGCCCAATGACCTTGACCTTCGGGTCAACCACCCGACCCGCACCAGGGTCGGCCACAACCATCTCGATCGGGAGCAGCTACCTCGACCCCTTCGGACGTCAGACCTCCCGACCATAGATTGAAGGACCAACTCGTCATCCCAGTCCTTGTTGATGAGAAATTTCTCTCACACGCTAGCCTAGGAGATCTGCTTAACTCTAGTGCAGGTCCTTCTCGGCTACCTATGTTGTATATGGCGTGCCAGTTGGTTTGATCTGTTAACCAACAAGAAAAATAAAGATATATGCGTTAAGTGTTAAGTTAGATCCCACTGGATCGGCTGCAAGAGTCAATTTACATATACATGCTATCCCGAAGTGTATTTAAACCAAGTGACTAGAATAGATCGGCTGCGCTGAGACAGTATTAATCACTTCATCCAAATATACAATGGGATAATAGATATATGCTTTAACAATCTAGCCGATGTCATAAGTCCAACTGTAAATCGGCTAATACTCTGATTTATCTTATGGAAAGATATTGATCTGAGCTAAATGCGCTAAACCTAGATCAGTCAGCTGTCGGCTATAGCTGACAAACTGGTTCTGGCTTAAGGCATTTAACTAAAGCAAGATCTTAATATAAGAGGCGATTTTTATAAACTTGATAGCAAATATCGGAAGAATACTAAAATATATAAGGTCGGCTGAAACCCCGGCACTGTCTCTAAATATATGCATCTAGCCGAATAGATCATAAAAGCTCTAAAAATGACTTAATAGATCAATACTGATGCAGCATTAAGTATAAAAAGAACAATCCGGTCTACTGTAGCTGATATAAATACCTCGAGACGGTGGATATCGCATATAATTTAGGCCAACCCTTAGATCTAGCTCTATCGGCTGCTGATTCTTTGACAGAAACGAGCCGATGTCAAGATAGCTCTAAACATTGTTCTAGATTATATGCAATATATAATAACTAGCGCAGCATAAATCATCGAATTTAGAGTGTCATAACAATGGAAGCACTAAATTCGACGAGATACACCACTAATGACAAACATTTACCTTAAACTTGGGGATCGAGACGATGCAGCCCGAAGCCGGATCAATTGTTCGTCTGAAGACAAAGGAGGCGATGCGCCAAAGGTTGTATTGATTGTGTATATGTAATTACAAGGATCTCGGGTCCTATTTATACCCAAGAATAATATTATCTGTACAGACCCTGGACTCTGTCTAAACTACTATTTAAAATACGACAATATCCCGGGAAGGACCCATACCGCATTACAATAAAACAATCTAAACAAACTCCTAATATAGAGATACAATTGCCGTTACAAGACTCTATCCATAGATGGCAACATCTTTTAATGCGCAAACTGAGAACCGAATCTTCTATTTATCTTCAAGCACTTTCATCGGAAACGGTTTTATCTTCTCCTCTGACTCGGAATCGGCTATCGGCTATCCTTGCCCGATCCAACCTCAGCTGATTGCCCTCATAGCCAATCGCACTGCAGCCGACTCAACCTCTGTTCTTCCAATCCGTTTCTGTCTCTATCTCGGCAAGGATTTAGGGATTTGGTTGCCGAATTTAGTCGTTAACACATGCCCCCAAATCCGTGATAAGATAATATCGCGGATTTGCTGCTTTTCCAAATTCCTGCATTTTTCGACCGAAACCGCTTCGGCTACCCAAAAATATCCTTCAAATACCGCCTTCGCGGCCGCCGCACGTGTCACATTACCACAAACCAATAGCCACCTCAGCAACCCTTGAGCTCTCCGGCGACCTCCTCGGCGAACTCAGCAATCTTGTCTTCCCCGGCGAACCCTAAGAAGCGGCAATCACCAGCAATGGCTTCTTCGAGCGCCCACTCCGAGGCACCTCAGACGGAATACCCAGAGGTAAGTCCCATCGGCTATCATCTTTTATTCCGCGCAATTTGGCCTTCAACCTTCTAACCTCGTCTTTCCATCCTTTAAACCATAGCATCTTGGTCACCAAATTGCAATCCCAGACCTCACCAGCCCCAATCAATTTTTATTAGGGTCGATTGGCAACATAGACCCCAGCGAGCTCATCAATGCCGAAACGAACAGAGTCCCCTTCAGATTCTCTACTCCCAACCTAGCTCACTGGTCTAGCGCCTTCAAATCCTGGCCCTCAACGGACAAAACTTGGCGAGCTTGGTTCTCATGGATGTCGGCTAGGCTACAAACCCACTGGACCGAGATAGGGATAAACCAATGCCTAGCCCTGACAATAGCCGATATTTCAAAGGATGAACCTCTCTTATCGGCTGCCACCTATTTCTGATCGGATACGCTAAATGCGTTCCTTTTTAGGCAGGGGTCGATGACACCAACCCTCATGGACATAGTAATGATCACAGGGTTGGACATAACATCCACAGTTGACCCAATCGGCCTCAATATCAAGTGCTCTCATAACTTCAAGATCAAAAGCATAGGGGGATGGAGTGGATTTATTTCCATGAATATGAAGGACAGCCCAATCACTGAGAGAGAACATACTGCCTTTTTGTTGATGTGGCTAGAGAAGTATGTCTTCTGCGGGTCGAGCCGTGGGCCGACGAGCAACTAGCAGCATGTAGCCGAAGCCCTAGTAAGCAAGAAACAAGTACCTCTGGGAAATTACTTGCTCGGCTACTTATACCAAATGCTAAGTAGCGCATCGGCTCAGCTAACCTCTCAACAAGCCGTCAACACAGGAGGGCCCTGGTGGCTGGTACAACTGTGGTTAAACCTCCATCTCCACCGGGTCACAGAAAAACCATCCCCACTAGAGGTCGATTTCCCCTTGATCGAGCCAAAATTTGAAGATGATGAAGAAGTAACAACCCACCGATGCTTATCATATGGGGAGGCAGTGGCAACCTATCCTGGATCCAAACTGACAGCCGATCAGTTCAAAGATTGGTTTGGCAACCTGTACAGCGGCTTCCCAAGCACCTCAAGGATATGGTTTGCTTATACGGACTTTGAAAAATTCAAACTCCCAGATGATCTTCGGCTGGATGAACTTAATTCTGAAAGCTATGATAAGCCGAGGGAAATCTATACATCGGCTATCACACCCTGCATACTTCCAGTCGGCATCCACTAAGGACGCAACGTTCAAAAGTCCTACGAATTTTATCATCCGATGGTGGCTGCAAGGCAACTGGGTATGGGTCAACTGCCGATCGGCCTATATTACACAGACAAGATCCAGACCAGAGGCAAGATCGAGGGTGACATCATGATGAATCGGTTGCTCAACATACCTGGCCCCCTCTAGGCAGTATTGACAACATTGATCTGGCGGTGCGGAGGACATCGATCTTCAGCCGATGGTGGAATCAATGGAAAGAGCACTTGTTCAACCAGTCGGCTTCTATGTATCTGACCATCGTCGATCCAGAAATGATCCCATCAGTAAGTATCCTTTTCCTTATCTTAGTCCATGTTTTTCTTTTAACCCCTCTCTATATTATCGGCTGATCATGCTTCATTTCTTTGCATACAATTGACTCCTCTCCTCCGCACCTAAGCAATACAGGGGAGGCCATCCAATACGCCCCTGGGCTATTATCTGGCGGTGGCGGGCTGGCCCCGTCCATCATCGGTTGTCATGCACCGAAGGTGGGCACTTTGCTCCACGGCCAGACCCGTGCGCCGCTGCATCGGTAAAAAAGGGCGGCACCATCGGCTGCGGCTACTCCAGCTGCAGAGAAAAATAAGCGCGCTTCAAAGAAGCCGAGGACAACTCCAGCCGATGACTTGCCCCCCAGTCGATCCGGACATGGATGCGGCCCTCGAAGAAGAAGTCAGGGACGAGGAGATGGAGGAGGCCGTCAACGCTGCCGCAGCTGAATCAAGTTCTTCCGATAAGCATGCCCAAACTCCATCGGCTGAGCAAACCATTGAGCCAACTCCAAGCCCTTCGAGACGCATCCCACGTCTTCAGTCGGTAAGTGTTTTTATTACTCAATCCCGCCATCTTTCACCTTTTCACATTGCAACTTATCGGCTTTTTGGCGTCCATAGGTCAAGAAGTTAGCCACAAGGAAGAAAACGGCTCCCCTCCCTTGGTAAGCTCAATCCTCATTTCTTTCTCACTAGCTCACCGAATTCTTAACTCACATTTTCTTTTTACGCCTCCTCGCGCTCCAACATCTGCCCCCTCCCCCGTGCATCAAGGGAGCCGACGTCGATGGTCGCGCGCGCCGATGATGCCGAGGATGTGGCTACCTTAGTTTCGGCTGTCCGAGTAAGTCCCGCTCAACTTTACAAATCAGCTTGTTAATCATGTCGGCTCTCTAACCAATTTCCAACTTGCAGTGTAGCCGATATCCTGGACTTTGACCTATCAGAATTCCTTGATCCTGACGAGAGCGTCGACAAGGCCGTGGTTGTATCAGACGATGAGTTGCAAGCCACCTTGTCGGACATAGCCAAACGGCTAGAGTGCTCTCTGGATTTCTTAGTCACTGATTGCGGTTCCATCCATAGTCAGTTCGAAGATATCCAAGATCGGCTACCGGACCAACTGGCTGACACCATCGCGCCAGCTACCTTTTTGGAGGCGCATCGGCACAAGCTTGAACGAGCCAAACAAAGGATAGCCGATCGCCGCGAGAACAAGGCCCTAGAAGCTACTATCAAGGCCAGCCGGCAAGACATCACTGCCAAAAAGGCCAAATTTGACGCCCTGAAGACCGAGCCGATTGCGGAACTCGATCGGCTTCGCAAACGCCGGGAGAGCTGATAGCCGAGCTTACCAACGTCGATGCTGACATCGCGGCCAAAGAACAACGCGTGGCTGGCCTGCCGAAAGAGATAGAGGACCAGCGAGCAAAGATCAAGGCAGCCGTGTCAAACCTGTCGGACATGGCCAAGGCGATGAAGCCGATCCCGGGGAGCGATGCAGCCGACGCAAGGGCCATAGAAGAAATAGACATGATCCGCCGTAGGGCAATATCGGCCATCAAGGACTTCCTTAAGCGCTGAGCTGGTTGTAATAGTTAGGGCAGAATTTGTAGACCTTGCAATCTGACTATCACTTGTAATCGGCTTACATTGTCCACCTTCTGTAATCGGCTAACATTATCTCTTGCTTTCTCTTGCTTTACTTGATTCCTTCTTAATGCATGTTTGCCGATCACATTAAACTTTTGAAGACGTGAAAAATTTTGAAAAATTTGCTCCGTCTCCTCAATATCATATTATTTTGTATATGCATATGCCCCCCTAATTTCGTTGATGTCTTTGACGTCGATGAAATTATGAACTTAATACACTTGCATCCTGTTGTCATAACCGTCGGCCACCGCCAGCCGATCACAGGTAACTAGGGGAAAAACATGGCTTGAAAATCACCTAAAGGCGATGTGTGCGTCACAACGCATCGGCTAACACGAATCGGCTAAACAACCAGAGTCAAATCATGAATTGATCCATACACTTGGGTAATATTTTTTCAAATACTTTCCATTTAGAGCCCTTCCAAATACTTCTCCATCCAACCCTTCTAACATGTAGGCTCCTTTAGAGACGCATTTGTGGATCTTGAAAGGCCCTTCCCAATTTGGCGACCACTTGCCGAATTTATTGTCTCTTGTTCCAATCGGCAATATCAGTTTCCAAACGAGTTCACCCTCCTCAAAAGACTTAGGTACAACTTTCTTATGATAATGACGGGCTACTCGTTCCTTATCCCTTGTTAGCTTTTCCAAGGCCCTCATTCGTGATAAAACTAGGTCCTCCGATTCGTCTACCATCAGATGATAGTAATCATCGGCTGTGAGCTGATCTCGTAGCCAAACTCGTCTCGATCCGATGATATTTTCCCATGGTAGCACTGCCTTGTGCCCATAGACCAACTTGTATGGAGGGACTTGGATAGATCCATGGCATGCCATCCGATATGCTCAAAGTGATTCGGCTAATCGGCTATGCCATTGATTAGGGTACTCAGAGATTTTCCTCTTTATTAGTTTGATTTAATTTTTGTTTGAGGCCTCTGCTTGCACGTTGGCCTGCGCATAGTATGGTGAAGAATTGAGTAATTTAATCCCCATGTCATCGGCAAACTGAACAAACTCGTCCGATATGAAGATAGATCCATGGTCTGTTGTTATTGTTTGTGGGACGCTGAATCAGTAGATAATGTGCTCTTTAACAAACTCGATTGTGTCCCTAGAATCAACCTTTTTCAAAGGAATTGCCTCCACCCATTTTGTAAAATAATCTGTTGCCACCAGAATGAATTTATGGCCTTTGCTTGAGGGTGGATTGATCTCGGTCGATCATGTCGATGCCCCATCCTCTCGAACGGCCAAGGCTTTATGATTGGGTTCATAGCCGATTGGTGCTCTTTGCACGGTGCCGAATTTCGACAATCTGGCAGCCTTTATAATACTTGAAACAGTCTTCCAAAGATCGTCGGCCAAAAATATCCTGCTCTCCGAAGCAACCACTTCATCTTGTGAACCGATTGATGCATGCCGCATATCCCTTCATGCACCTCTTCGATAGCCACTTTGGCTTGATCGGCACTAAGACATTTGAGCAGCACACTGTCAATCGTCCGATAATAGAGATCTTCGTCGAGCAAAACATATCTTAAGGTTTTGTATCGCAATTTCCTTGAAGCCGATTGAGAGGGGTTCGTAAATAGCCGTAAACCCGAAACCTCCAATCATCATCGTCATGGCAGCGACTTTTATCCCAACTTCTTTTATCATCGGCCTGTAGCCTGATGCCCCTTGAGCTAAATCATTTGCTTCAGTATTCTGCTCTCTGGGAATGTGTTTCAGTGTAACTAGCCGAAAGCTATCCATCAATTCTCGGCATTGTTGATCGTAGACCATCAGCGTATCATTTCTGCATTCATATTCCCCTGACAACTGGCTGATGACCAATAGTGAATCCCCCATTATCTCTATGGCGTCGGCTTCAACTTCTTTGAGAAGATGCAATCCCTTGAATACTGCTTCGTATTCTGCTTGATTGTTTGTAGCATGGGGGTCGATAGAAAAAAGCAAATTCAAAGCTTGCCCCCCTAGGCGAAATAATGACCAAGCCGATACCGCAGCCGTTGGTGCACACCGAGCCATCAAATGTCAATGTCCAAGGCATAATTTCGATTGAGCCGATTGAGCCATCTCTATGCTCCACGATAAAATCGGCTATAGCTTGCCCCTTAATTGCCCTGGGTGCTTGATACCTCAGATCAAATTCTGTCAGGGTAAAAATCCACTTTCCAATCCGTCCTTTTAAAACTGGAGCCGATAACATGTATTTAATGACATCGGCTTTACATATTATAGTGCACTCATTGGATAGCAGATAATGCCTCAACTTTCTGCATGAAAAATATAGGCACAGACATAGCTTCTCTACTGGTAAATATCTTGTTTCTGCATCCAATAGCCGTCGGCTGAGATAGAAGATGGCTTCCTATTTACCCTCAACCTCTTGGATTAGGACTGAGCCGATTGACTTGTCATCGGCTGACAAGTAAAGCTTGAACGGTATTCCCTTTCGTGGAGAAATTAGAACTGGAGGCGAGCTTAAATAATTCTTAATATTGTCTAAGGCCTTCTGCTGCTCTGCCCACCATGTGAATGCTTGATCGGCTTTGAGCCGAAGCAGCGGTGTGAACGGCTCCATCTTTTCTAAAAGATTGGCTATGAACCGCCTGATGAAGTTGACTTTGCCGATCAATGACTGAAGCTTCTTCTTGTCCTTCGGAGGTTGTATCGTCTTGATAGCATTGATGCTTCTTGGTGTAACCTCAATTCCTCTTTCATGAACAAGAAACCCTAGAAATTGTCCGGCCGACACGCCGAACGCACACTTCAACGGATTCATCTTCAGGCCATATTTTCTTGTCCGCTCCAAAACCTGCCTCAGATCGGCTATATGATCCTCTACCTCCCTAGACTTGACAACGACATCGTCGATGTAGATCTCCACCAGAGAGCTGATCATGTCGTGGAAAATATAATTCATGGCCTGTTGATATGTTGCCCCAGCATTTTTTAGCCCAAATGTCATAACGACTCATTCGTACAAGCCGATTGCCCCAGGACATCGAAAGGCAGTTTTGTGAATGTCCTCTTCGGCCATGAAGATTTGATTGTAGCCTGCATTGCCATCCATAAAGCTGATGATTCTGTGGCCTGACGCAGCATCTACGAGCAAATCGGCTATGGGAATTGGGTATTCATCTTTTGGGGTAGCCTTATTCAAGTCTCTGAAGTCGATGCATACCCTGAGTTTGCCATTCTTTTTTAATACTGGGACAATGTTTGAGACCCACTCGGCGTATCGGCACGGCCAAATGAATCCAGCATCATATAACTGAGTTATTTTGGCTTTGATCGCGTCGTACATATCGGCTTTGAACCTCCTGGGAGGTTGTTTGAACGGCCGATAGCCTGCCTTGATTGGCAGCTGATGAACAACTATAGATCGGCTAAGGCCAGGCATCTCGAAGTACTCCCAAGCAAAACAATCTTTATATTCTTTTAACAAATCAATCAGCTGGGATCTACAATGAGAAGATAAATTTCTGCTAATATACGTCGGCCTAGGCCTGTCTCCAGAGCCTATGTCTATTTCTTCTAATTCGTCGACCGACGTAAAACCCTGCCCTAGTTTGCCATCGTCTTCATTCACGGTGTCTGTGCCATAGACATTCGAGCCCTCCACGACGTCTTGCTCAAAGCAGCAGCTGCGGCCCGTCAATCGACTATATGGCAGAACCGGACACTTTTAGAAAATCGGCTTGCCAGATTTTCCCAGACAAACAATCAATGTCATTGATTTCCCAGAGTGGCAAATCGGCATTGGCGACGCTTACTGACCTGTCGGCTGGTACAATCTCTATCTTGTCGTCGTCCCATTGTAGTAGACACTGATGCATAGTGGAAGGGACGCAACAATTGGCATGTATCCAATTCCTCCCGAGCAGCAGGCTGTAAGACCCCTTCCCGTCGATGACAAAAAAGGTTGTGGGCACGGTCTTGTTGCCGACGGTCAGCTCGACATTCAACACACCCTTGGTCTCTGATGGGTTGCCGCCAAAGTCTTTTAATACCATGTTAGTCTTGATCAGGTCTTCGGCTCCCTTTCCCAACTTCCTGAATGTTGCATAGGGCATCAGATTTACTGCGGCTCCCCCATCTACTAGCATTTTTGACATCGGCTTGCCGTTGACGAAACCTTTTACATATAGCGGCTTGAGATGCCGATTTTTGGTCCCCTCTGGCTTATCAAAAATCGCTTGATCCAGGGACAGTGCTAGCTTGACCAAGGCATCTTCGATATTGTCTGCATCGGCTTTAGGAGCACTGAATTCGGCTGGCAATATGAATACCATATTGACCGATGTAGAAACTTTGCCTTTCCCTTTGGCTGCCTTCCTGGCTTGATCGGCTGAACTCTCCCTGGCTTGTTCCTCGTCGGCTATGGTGGTTTTCCTTTGGGGATCCATCGCCTTTTGATTTTACCTAGCCGACGGTGTTGTTCTTCGATCATCTGTCGAACTTCTTCTTTTCTTCCTTCACGCTTTAGCCTTTGAATTTTGCGTTACTGCATTTTGGTGAAGAGGTCGGAGGGGCACCATTGAGGGTTGGCCGATTCTTCATCATCGGCCTCTTCTTCGTCGTAGTAGTCATCGTTTTCGTTTTCGTCGAAGAAGTCTTGATGGATCGGCCCTAACCGATCATGAACGGACTGCCGGTGCTGGTTGAGCTGTATGGGTCTTGGGATGAACTGAGTTGGATCGGTGATCGGCTGGCTTCTATGTTCGTCCTCGCGGTACTCGCTGCAGGCCGTGCAATTTTCTAGCGTCGACAGTCTCATCCCGGTTTCCCAGCAGTGCCTGAAAAATTCACAATGCCAATGGAGATCGGCACCGCTGTGATTCCCATCGTACCAGCGGCCTCGCATTTCTGGCTCTTGCCGATAAAACCTTTCAAACCGAGCCTCTTCCCGCCAAGATTGTTGTTGGGGGCGATGTCGGCTGTTCTTGTTGATCGGCCATCGATCAGCCGATTGGGCAACGGGGCGCACCATGTTGATTAGCGCGGCTTGGCTTCCAGTCGGCTTATCCTCTGCATTGACCCCTTTCAATGTTCGGCTAAGCTGTACGTCACTCTGCGCTGCCGATCAGCTTGCCTAGGGCCAGTTTGAACCATATTGATTGGGAAGGGGTTGCCATCTACCTTCATCGGCCGAGTGGAATCGGCAAACTTGAGTTTCCCGGCCTCTATTGCCGACTGGATCTGCTGCCTGAAGACTTTGCAATTGTTAGTGGCGTGGGACGTAGAGTTTTGCCACTTGCAGTATTTCTTCTTCTTCAATTCATCGGCCGATGGGATCACATGGTTCTCGGGAAGCTAAATATGCTTCTCCTTGAGTAATAAATCAAAGATCCTATCGGCCTTGGTGATGTCAAAGTCATATTTTTCCTCTTTGGCCGTCTTCAGCAGCCACTGGCAGACGATGGCCTTTTTGCTCTTGGCCCATTCGGCTGCCGCCACCTCTGCATCATCGTCGTTGGAATCGGAGGCTGATTCAACGATGAATTGAGTTATATTTTTGACGGCCTTCCTGGTGTCTTGAAATCTTTGTTCATGGGCCATCACCTTCTGTGCCAGATGTGCCAGGCTGTCGAAGTCTTGAGCGGAGAAGCGCCATGGATCGGCGCGATCAGGCCATGGAAGGCCAAATCGGCTAGCTGGGCATCCGACAGCACCAGGCTGTAGCATCGGTTCCTCATCTCTCTGAAGCGTTGAATGTATTCTTGAACCGACTCGTTGTGCTTCTGCCTGATACTGGTGAGGTCGGACAACTTCATTTCATGGTTGCCGGTGTAGAAGTAGCTATGAAATTGTTTTTCGAGATCGGCCCAGCTCTGAACTGAGTTGTAAGGCAATGAAGAGAACCAGGTGAAAGCCGATCCCAAAAGATACAAAGGGAACAGTCGAATATCAAGGCGTCTGCAGCCGATGCTTCGCCGCACTGCGCCAAGAATCGGCTGATATGCTCGTAGGTTGACACATTGTCCTGCCCTGAGAACTTCGAGAAATCTGGGACTTTGTACCGGTTGGGCAGTGAAATCCGCTCAAAATGCTTCGGATAAGGATACCGATACATATTCCCTGACTCCTTTGGCTTGAGGCCGAATTGATCGCGCATGACGTCCGCAATCAAATCGGCCCAGGTTCGGTTGTCCTGCTGTATCGACTCATATTGATCATATGGTGCGGGTGCTTGTCGATACAGTGGTGGTGGCGTCTAAGGCCTGTAGTGATGATCTTGACGGCCTCCTTGATACTGGTACTGGAACGGGTGATTAGTGGGAGGCGGCCGATTTGCTGGTGGTGGCGTTGATGGGTCCGGAACAGCTGTCGGCCACCGGCGTTGTATTGTCTATCCAGGCCGATCTGGGCAACCGGCTCTAACTGCCGATTGTCACCGAACATGTTGGCGATCTGATCCTGGGGCAGCGGTTGTTGTCGGTTCAACATGGTAATCACTGGCCTTGGAGCCGATTCAGTTTGATTCGGCTGGCTGAGGACCCCTCCTGGTGGCCCTGGTTGTGCCGGTGGTGGAATCGCCGACTCGGGTGGCCAACGCCCCGTAACTGTGAAACCGGCCGTCGTGAAGTAAGTCGGCCTCGCTGCAGCTTGATCGGCTATCTTGGCGTCGACCACATTGGCAATCATGTTGTTAAGGGTGTTGACAAGAATGCTACTCTGGTTGACCAACGCGTGGTTGACGGCCAAATCAATTCGGTCTTGCAAAGTATGCAGGGCCGAATCGTCTTATTCTTGGATCGGCTCTTCAGCCTTCTGTTTTCCCTTTGATCCACTGGAGGAGGACGCCTTGAATTCGTCCATTCTGAACTTGTACTTTGATGCACGGCTCTAGACCTTGTCCGGTAAACGACCGTAGGTAGTTGGCCCGGAGCTCCTCTACCATCTTTTTGTAGTCCGCTTGTTGTTCACCGATAATTGCTCCATCTTCACAGGCACGACGTTGTCCTAAGAAATGATAGGGCTCTTGAGGTCGACCATCTTGTCAGCTACGTCGATGCTTCCTAGCCGAGTTGACAGAGACAGTCCCACTGGGCATGCCAAGAAGCGTGTTGATGAGAAATTTCTCTCACGCGCTGGCCTGGGAGATCTGCTTAACTCCAGTGTAGGTCCTTCTCGGCTACCTATGTTGTACAAGGCTACCCCGGCACTGTCTCTAAATATATGCATCTAGCCGAATAGATCATAAAAGCTCTAAAAACGACTTAATAGATCAAATATTGATGCAGCATTAAGTATAAAAAGAACAATCCGGTCTACTGTAGCTGATGTAAATACCTCAAGACGGTGGATATCGCATATAATTTAGGCCAACCCTTAGATCTAGCTCTATCGGCTGCTGATTCTTTGACAGAAATGAGCCGATGTCGAGATAGATCTAAACATTGTTCTAGATTATATGCGATATATGATAACTAGCGCAACATAAATCATCGAATTTAGAGTGTCATAATGATGAAAGCACTAAATTCGACGAGATACACCACTAATGGCAAACATTTACCTTAAACTTGAGGATCGAAACGATGCAACCCGAAGCTGGATCAATTGTTCGTCTGAAGAAAAAGGAGGCGATGCGTCGAAGGTTGTATTGATTGTGTATATGTAATTACAAGGATCTCGGGTCCTATTTATACCCAAGAATAACATTATCTGTACAGACCCTGGACTCTATCTAAACTATTATTTAAAATACGACAATATCCTGGGAAGGACCCATGCCGCATTACAATAAAACAATCTAAACAAACTCCTAATTTACAGATACAATTGTCGTTACAGGACTCTATCCATAGATGGCAACATCTTTTAACGCGCAAACTGAGAACCGAATCTTCTATTTATCTTCAAGCACTTTCATCGGAAACGGTTTTATCTTCTCCTCTGACTCGGCATCGGCTATCGACTATCCTTGCCCGATCCAACCTCAGCCGATTGACCTCGTAGCCGATCGCACTGCAGCCGACTCGACCTCTGTTCTTTCAATCCGATTTTGTCTCTGTCTCGGCAAGGATTTAGGGATTTGGTTGCCAAATTTAGTCGTTAACAGTCCTGCCCTGCAACGGCGCCAACCCAAGAAGACCGAGTCCACCACCTCGGGGAGGAGGCTTCTTTCCCAAGGGACAACTCGGCCAAGGATGACGTCACCCGACAAGACTGTGCACGCCTGTGGCGATTAGGACCCATAGGACTTGTGTGTGCGCGCGCTTTTGAGTTATTTTCTTGTACTCTTTTATTGCTTTAGGGCATAGCTTTCTTGATCCTCAAGTCCTCTTATAATTGCCTCCCTTGAGCTATAAAACGAAGGGCGGATCGTGGTTTTGGGAGATGGATCTGAGGGAGCTGGAGGCGAAGCCCTAGGAATTTGCTTCTAGGCTCTAGAGTTCAAAACCACTGTACTCATTCATTGTTCATACACCATCCCAACAAAGAACACTGGGCGTAGGCCTATTATCCTCCGGGAGGGCTGAACTAGTATAAACCCCTTTGTCGCTTGGCTCGCTTTGTGTTTGAGTCGACCATCGGATCCTATCGGTAGGCGCCCCGACCACTCTTTCACCTCCCTGGGCAACCCCCTGGGAGGACTTGCCGACCACCCGTCGACAGCACCATGGACAGAAGAAGGACTCTGTAGTAAAACGATGATTGTAGCCTCCCTCAAACAAATATGTACATGATGCTGGATCCATTTGAAAGTAGACTTGATAAGCTTTTCATTAAGTATTTGCACGCCCAAAATGGAATCCGTATGAAGTCGTGACAGTTGCTACAAGTTGGTGTTGTTCTGCAGTTCGAATCCAGCCCGTGTGAATCCTCGACCCTTTTGATCCTCTCCATCATTCCTAAGCAAAACAAGAGTACACATGTCTCCATGATATAAACAAGATGGACATGAACTCAAGAATAAACTCACCTGATGGTTGAGTTGACGTGCACGAGCGTGGGTAATAGGACCATGAAGTTGTACTTGTGTAGATGTGGATATATCGATGGTATTGATGTCCTCAACAGTTTTCTTAGTATTCTTTGGAATTTAAATATTTATAGTTTTGTTTTAGAATGAATTTTCACACAACTCAAGCAAATCATACTATGATGTAAAAGTATTTAAAAGTTTAAGATTTTAGGTTTTTCTTCACTGGATTTTCAAGGTGTTACAAACCTACACCGTTAAGCAAATCTCATCGAGCAGATTACGGAAGATTTGCAAGGTTACACGGACCTTATTTGTCCTAGCAAAAGTTTAGGGTTCTATTAGTAGACATGACCATCTTAACTTAAGAAGGGTTAGAAGACTAAGTTTACTAGAGTTGCCTTAGATTAAAGCTTGATAGGCTAACTGTAGAACTATCTGTTAAGCTTTTACCATCTCATAAGACAAAGGTGGCATTCCTTGGGGCATGACTTATTCTTTCATATAAAAAAAACTGGTAACATCGATCCTACCCCTCAATCTATATAAGGCGGAAAGGGAGCCCCTCAAGGACACAAGATTCACGATATTTAACATCCACAATACAACCAGTAGAATATAATCCATCAAAATAGAGTAGGGAATTACCTCACATTGAGGGTCTAAAATTATATAAATCTTTTGTCTTTTGTTTCCATCCACTCTTTGGTCTTATGCTCTATCCTCTTTCTTCTATTGTCATTTTCCAGAATTGACAAGTTCGATAACGAAGCAAGCAATGATATATGATCTATCCCAATACGGTCTAATTGTTTGGAAGACAGTGTTATCTATCAAAAAAATTGTGATTGAAGAAAAGAAACCAAATTTGTGTCCAGAATACTGATGGCCGGTGGACGAAGTTAGTCGATAGTGATGTTGAACTGTCATTCATCTAGGATGGCTTGCATGTTTTAAGTATTCCCTCCATCAACAAATATAAGAGATTTTACACATTGAACAAAAGTTTTACATAAGCAACCCGGACATATTAACTGACATGAAACATTCTCAAAAGTTTTACACATATTAATTCACAAAACCAAGCTTGACATTAGGCCATATAAAACTTTGTTTCAGAAAGTAAGTACTCCCTTTATTCACCTAGATCACATCCTCCATAAAGGGAACTGACACAATTATAGTATTTGGGAGCACTGCTACGGATAGACCTCGATGACAGCTCGAGCTCCCAGTTTCTTCACAATCTTATAGTAACTGAAGCCTGCACTCTTAAATAGATCACGCCAGTCATTTTCATCTCGCTGTCGGCCTTTGGTCACGACCATCATAGCCACATCCATGAGGAGCTGGGCTTCCAGAAGTGGCCCTGAAGGAGCCCCAATCACTATGTCAATGATGATCACCTTCCCTCCATCTTCTCGGGTTGGAATAGCTTTCTTGCATTGACCTAGGATCTTCACGCAATCATCGTCACTCCAGTGGTGAAGCACAAGCTACCACAGATGAAGTCACATAAAAGTTAACAAATGGATAATTTGAATTGCACACTAGGATACTGAAGTTGAGAGCTTTTGTATGACGTCTATTTTATCATCAACAACTTCATTGGGAACAATAGATAACACTATTCAGTATCAATTGAGATTCATATATTTAGACAAAAAAAGTGTACCTTTTAATTTCGAACTATTAATTCAAAATATCTGGGTGTATGGAATTATATGTTCACATGCAAATCAATTTACTATTGTTTAATTTAACCTCAGTTTATGATCGAGAGAAATCAATTTAATTTATTGATAGTAATTACCTATATTCACTTGCATGACTTCTACTATAGGTAGAATCATCCGCTACACATTTTATACACATTAAATTTAAATTTGAGGAAGAGCTTGTTCAAAATAGGTATTCATAGGTATAGATAGATATGTAGAACAAACATTTAGACTAATTTTTTAATATACAGGTTTAGCACCAATTAACCCTCTCAATTCAATCAAGCGAATAAAAGTTCAGAACACACGCAAGTTTATTTATGGGTGAAAGATACTTTTCAAGGCTTCGTTCGTTTCAGAGTATAGCTGAAATTTTCGGCAGTTTGAAAAAATCATTAACCCGTTATTAATCGAGTATTAATCATTAAAAAATAAATTTGTTTGATTTTTAAAAACTTTTATATTAATTTTTTTACAAAACATACCATTTAATAATTTAAATAATTTAAAGAACATAAAGAACAAGTAATTACTGTTTCAAAATCAAATTTTAGCTATTACCTTGAGCATCACAGCTTGAGCAGGTGGGATGGCGCGGAACATGTCACCCGCTACGTAGTTCACCGCACCATCAGTCCGTTTCTCGCCGATCACCCGGGGAAGGTGCAGCACGGTGCACTTGATATGCGGAAAGGCCTCGACGATGGTCTTCGCTGCCGCGCCGTCGCCGCCGCCGCCGTGGCAGTCCGTCAGCGACTCCACCCCTTGGAACACCTCGCGACACTCCCGCAGAACCGTCGCGAAGCCCGAGTGGTCGTACGCCGCTAGACCTTCGTTGAACATCGAGTCGGACTCCGGGTCAAGGTTCGCCATGCTCTCGTCGAATAGCGCGGCGCCATGCACCTCCTCGAACGGCGATGGCGGTGCCGACGTCGACGGCGGCAGGTCCTTCCTGAACCAGTCCGCGAGCCCCATCGCCGCCTCGACGCAGTGCCTGGACGTCGCGGCGAGCACCACGGGCACCTGGCTGGGGTGGCCGTCGATGACGGGCGCGGCGCCGGCGTCTTCCACCAGGAGCCACGACAGCGGGGTGAGGCAGTACTTCCCCGCCTCGGTAGTCTCGTCGGTGGCGAAGACGCCCGAGTGGACCAGCAGCCGCATGAGGCGGCGGAGGAACGGGAGCTTGGCCAGCGGGAGGGACAGGGTGATGACCAGGTCGGGCAGCGAGGAGGCGCCGCCGGCGCGGTGGATGGCAGTGGGGATGCCGAGCTTGACGGCGCACTGGAACGCCATGGACGTGACGAAGTAGAGGCTGTGGCGCCACAGGTCGGCCTGCGCATGCAGCAGCTCGTCGTCGGTCGGCGGTGCCAACATGTTGGGAGCCTGCGCTGCCATTGCTATCTAAGCTATCTCGATTAGTTTGCCCCAATGTTAACTGATCTGTTTGCTATCACACCGTGACTGGGCCACTGGGGTTTAAAATAGAGTGAGGCTGTGAGGCTGCGAGCAGTGACGCAACTGTGGCTCGTGTTCAGCGTGGAAATAGAAAATTGCTGTAAACGGCCGAATGCCGTAGTTAGATTTGATAGTTGATTTCGATAGTTTTTTTTATTGTGTGCCGAGAAACCTCTGGGCTTGGCTCAGGAAGGCCTGGCTTAAATATACTTATTGGGTTTATCAAGTGTCCTTAGAAAATATAGCTATATATATGAAAAGAAGGGGTTCTCATATTGTAAACTTGATAAGAGAGTCTCACTACTATAATACAGATTTTTTTCCTCTGTAACGACTCATAACATACCTGAGATTTTTTGCGGGCTGTCACAACTAAGTCATCTTAAACGGGTCTAAAAAGAGGCTGACAAAGATATACTCGCACAGACATGTCATATGTGTATAAATCTAGAGTCCGTTACGGATGACACATATCTGTGACGGGCCCAATTCACGGCCGGACAAAGATAACCAATGTTATCTTTATCGGGCCCCAATATAAATCCGTCACCGATGCTTGTCATCGGTGACGGGCTCGAACTCATGGCCCGAGTGAGATGACAATAAGGCCTGTCACCGATGAGTATCGTAGGTGACGGGTTTGTAGTTAGGCCTGACAAAGATAACTATAATATCCGTCACAGTTGATAGTTCGTTGGCCGTTACAGATATTTATTGCACTCTATAAATACCCCAACCACCTAGTGGAGTGGTTATCCCACTGTTCACTGCCTTAGTGGGAGGAGGAAGGGGGCAAATTTTTGTCTTTTTTCCCAGGAAATCAGAAAGTGCAAAAAGTAATTGAAAAATAGTAGTCATTTCACATAAATTGAAAAATAGTAGTCATTTCACATAAATCCAGTAAATACTTACCTACAATATGTTATTTTAATATTTTTTATATTTTTTTGCAGCTCAACGATGGATCAAAGTTGGATGTATGAGAAAACTATACCGCATTATAGCGAAGAGTATCGAAATGACGTCTTAAATTTTATAAACGCCGCGAAGAAGGATAGGAAAAGAAGAAAGAGCGATTACATGTGTTGTCCATATGCAGATTACAAAAATGAGAATATGTTTGGTAGCAGAGTGGATGTACACGCTCATCTGATACAATGAGGATTCATGGAGGTCTACACGCGTTGGGTGAAACATGGAGAGCAAGAATCAGGCAATGGTGCAGCTGCAGACAGAAGTGATGCACAAAATCAGAAAGATGAACATGAACATGACATGTTTGTACCTTCTCCACTGGGTGGTGAAAGGGTTGATGTGGATCATGATCTGCTGCAAGACATGTTATGTGACGTTGAGGACCCAGCCTACAACGAGAGAGATTCCATGAAGTTCAGCAGGTTGGTCAGTGACTCGGAGAAGCCTCTATATGCTGGATGCAAGGCAAAACACACAAAATTGTCAGCTACCTTGGAGCTAATAAAGCTAAAGGCAAGCAGTGGATGGACAAACAAGAGTTTCACATAGTTTTTGGGAATTCTGAAGACCATGCTTTCAGATGAGAACACATTATCCGAGGCAACATATGAAGCAAAGCAGGTTTTGTGTCCCTTGGGGTTAAAGGTCTGTAGAATCCGTGCCTGTCCAAACGACTGCATACTGTATCACAAGCAATATGCGGACCTGGATGCTTGTCCTGTCTGCAAGGCTTCTCGATACAAGAGAACGAAAAATACTGACGAAGGAAAGAAGTCAAAGCGGGGTGGTCTGACGAAGGTTGTGTGGTACCTACCTATCATTAATCGCTTCAAGAGAATATTTGCCAACCCCAAAGAAGCAAAGTTAGTACGCTAGCATGCCATAGAGAGAAGGAACAATGATATGCTAAGACTTCCTGCAGATTTTATGCAATGGAGGAATATTGATCGAAGATACCTATATTTCACCAGTCGACCCTAGAAACAAGAGAGTATGTTCGTGTACGGATGGCATGAATCCTTTCGGAGACATGAGCAATTCACATAGCACATGGCTGGTTTTGATTGCAAACTATAACCTACCGTCATGGTTGTGCTTCAAAAGAAAATGCATCATGCTATGCTTGTTAATACAAGGACCAAAACAGCCTGGCAATAACATTGATGTATTCTTGGAGCCTATTATCGATGACCTTGAGACTCTCTTGAAAGAAGGTATGGAAACTTGGGATGCGTACGGCCTGGAAAACTTCAATATACACGTTCTATGTTCTACACCATTAATGACTATCCCGCACTGAGCAATCTTTTTAGACAAACCGTGAAAGAAAAGAAGGCATGTTCCGACTATATGGAATATACACGCAGCATGTGGCTGAAGAAATCCAAAAAGATGGTTTACATGGGTCATAGAAGATGGCTCCCTCTCCAACACGCATTTAGAAGGAAAAAAACTTTTCAACGGTAAGAGGAAACTTCAGACTGCACCCAAGGATCTGTCTGGAGATGAGGTCCACAACATGGTCAAGGACCTAACTAATGAGTTTGGCAAGAAAAGAAAACAAAGTAAGGCAACGGACAAGGGTATGTGAAACAAAAAATCCATATTTTGGCGACTTCTTTACTGGAAAGATATTGAGGTCCGTCATTGTATTGATCTGATGCATGTCGAGAAGAATATGTGTGAGAGTCTGGTAGGGCTACTACTGAATATTCTTGGGAAGACAAAGGATGGGTTGAACACATGCCTTGATCTACAGAAGATGAATATTCGCAGTGAACTCCTGCCTATAACAGATGTAGAGACAGGCAGAGTGTATCTCCCTCTAGCTTGCCACACATTGTCGAAGGATGAGAAGATCGCAATATTATCATGCCTCAGAGATATCAAAGTTTCATCAGGCTATTTAGCAAGGATAAGTAAGTATGTCAAATTGGACGAGCTAAAACTGGTTGGAATGAAGTCTCACGATTGCCACGTGCTCATCATGCAAATCTTGCCAATTGCTATCAGAGGCATTCTACCACCCAAAGTCCATCACACGATCCAACGTCTGTATATCTTCTTCAATGCAATCGGTCAGAAGGTTATAGATCCTGAAGACCTAGATGGATTGCAGGCTGATATTCTCAATACCATCTGTCACATGGAGATGTTTCTTTCTCTGTCTTTCTTTGATATCATGATTTATCTCCCTATACATCTCGTGAAGCAAACAAAACTATGTGGCCTAGCATTTCTAAGAGAAATATATCCGTTCTAGAGGTACATGAGAGTTCTAAAGTCTTACATGAGAAACAGAGCAAAACCAGAGGGGAGCATCATTGAAGGTTACATGACCGAGGAGGTTATTAAATTTTGTGTTGATTATATGGCCGAGGCCGATCATATCGGAGTACTAGCGTCTCGTCACGAAGAAAGTTTGTCAGACACTGACACAATAGGCAGAAAAAGAGTTGTACCTGATCGAGCCTCCTACTCGCAGGCTCATTTCGTTATGATCCAACATATGGCAGAAGTTGTCCCATACTTTGAGGAAAGTCAGCCACCAAGGTGAATTGCTGCTACTTAGTGTAGACTGTGTAGTAGTTTTTCATTTGTAATTTTGGAGGCCTGATGTATTGACATTCCTACTTGCAAACCATCCACTGCATTTCATCCGCATGTGGCAAACGTAGGCTGTCACCGATTGGCCAATTGTTAAAAATGCGCCAAATGACGTATTAGAGATAAAAAATTAATTTATGGTTATTACATATGTGTTCGTAATGAAAAAGAAAATACAATGAAAAACCTCAAAATCAACTTCAAAATTAAGTTTTAAAATTTGAATTTAGCATCAGTATATACATTGTAAGTCAAGTATATACATTGTAAGTCAAAAGATATGGCCCCTACTCGTCGGATGATCGTAGGCTTAGGAGTCATCTGGAATTTCCTTCTCTGCTCCATATTATACTAGGAGAAAATTGCTATTGTGCCACTTTGAAGAGTGGGTTTCGCTGTAATGCCACTCCGCGAAGTTGCTTCGTTAAAATGCCATCGCTAACTACGCAACACGTCGCTTCGCATTTTTTCCATTTTCACCGGATTAACGAACGAAATCGCTTTTGTTGTGACCAATGTGCCCCTAGCTCATTCTTTAGGTCGGAGAGACAAAAGGGGATCGAGATGCAGTTACTCCTCCTCTCTCATCGTCGGATCTAGCTCACGGAGGCGCCCTGGATCGATTTCGTCGCCAAACCATTCCACCATGAGCTAGGAACAAGGTGGAATCGATGGATTGTACATGGCATGAACTAGTCGTGGGGTAAGAATTTGTTTGTCTCCGTGCTTTGATTTGTAAGCTTGATTTTTCATTTATTTCGGTTGTCGACTGTTGCGAATCAGTTAGAGATTGTTGTAACAATCGTCCGAAATTTTTTTCTTCAGGCTCGAGGAGCCTGTGGTTAGTTTAGCTGTGGTCAAACCTGAACCCAAAATCGACCATGCTATCGTATCCGTTTTTCTTGTTACACTAGATGGGGTAGTGAAACCCGTTCCAGTTTCAGTTGATGGTCTTGCCCCAGCTAGTTTCGATATTGATTGGGATAGCCTAGAGATTCTTGCTGGAAATGATGATGAAGGGAGGCTAGATATCATTGGGGATGATAAATTCTACGATCTATTGGGTTTGAGGGCTGAAGATGAGGCTGCAGATGACGCTAGACAAGCTGTTGCTCAAGGTGGAGCTCCTGATGTTGCTGGTGGTGCAGCTGTTGCTCCTGATGCTGTTGCTGTTGCTGTAGCTGCTGCTCCTCCTGCTGATGAGTATGATATAACTGGGGCAGCAATTCTTGTCCATGATGAAGTACCAGGGGAGAGGGTCATGGCCTATGACCGTAATAATCCTTGCATGAAGGCTGGCACAGTGTACCCTAAAATGAAGGAATTTATATTGGCCATGAGACAGTTTGCTATAAATGCTGAGTTTGAGTTGAAGTTGGTGAAAACTGACCCTGAAAGATACATAGGTGGTTGCAAAGTTGAATGTTGTCCTTGGCATATTGTTGGGCACAAACAACCTAACCAAAAGACAGTGATGGTATTTAGTTGCAGTGATTTATGTTTGATTTTGGTAAAATGGATGGAAAATTGATGGATTGTTGCATTTAATTTGCAGGTAACAGTGTTAACAGACTTGCATACATGCACTTCTAGCAGTAGGAGAAGGAGTACCACACCAACAGCTAAATGGGTGGCAAGTAAGGCAATTCCTATTCTTAGGAAGAATCCAGGTATGAGCCCTAAAACCTTGCAGACCCAACTAATGGAAGATCATAAATGCACAATTCACTGACACTGTATGTAGAGGTAGAGAAAAGGCTATGGTTGAGCTCTATGGGACCTGGGAAGAAAGTTTTCATATGCTTTATAGATGGAGGGCAGAGGTTCTAAGAACTTTACCAGGAAGTGTGATAGAGATAGACATTCTGGAGGTTGGTGGGAAAGTATATTTTCATAAGTTTTTCTGTGCTTTGAGGCCCTGCATAGATGGTTTTTTAGAGGGATGTAGGCCATACATCAGTATAGATTCCACTGCTTTGAATGGAAGATGGAATGGGCACTTGGCTACAGCCACTTCTGTTGATGGGCATCATTGGATGTATCCACTAGCTTTTGGGTTCATTAATGCTGAAACTAATTTGATCTATTCACTCATTTGTCCTATTTTGGTCACATGTACAATCCATCGATTCCACCTTGTTTCTAGCTCATGGTGGAATGGTTATGGCGACGAAATCGATCTAGGGCGCCTTCATGAGCTAGATCCGACAACGAGAGAGAAGGAATGACTGCATCTCGATCCCCTTTTGTCTCACCGACCTAAAGAATGAGCCAGGGGCACATTGATCACAACACAAGCGATTTCGTCCGTTAATCCGGTGAAAATGGAAAAAATACGAAGCAGCGTGTTGACAACAGTTGGCGATGGCATTTTAACGAAGTAACTTCGCGGAGTGACATTACAACGAAACCCACTCTTCAAAGTGGCACAATAGTAATTTTCTCTTATACTGAAGCGCTGCTTTTGCTGCCATTCAAGGCACTCATGCCTTCACCTCCCTCAACACTCCAAAATCCTGACGCAGTTGCACCGTTGATCAGGATTTAGGAGGCGTAACACCGGATAGAGGTGTTAGCCAATCTTGGAACACTTGTGCAAAATAATAATTGTTGCAACGGAGTTAGGACTCGAAACTGTCCCAGGCAGTCTTAACCATGCTTTCGGTGTACATATAATGGCACAAAATTATGCAGAACTAATACAAGGTTCAGTAGCAAAAGCAAAATTTGCAAGACGAAATGACAAACTAAAGTGCTCTCTTAGGAGAACAAATGACAAGGTATAAATATGTAGATGATTTTACAATTGCATAAGACGGCAGCCTATTATTTCCGCAACCTCAACATGCACAATTCCAGAAGCGGGGTTGCCCCCTTATGAAACTGCTAAATAAAGGAAAGGCAAAACAAAGAAAGAAACGGAGAGGAGAGCGATTTGCACATATCCCCAGTCACACAGTTTGGCAAAAGCTTTGTCCATTGCAAGGCACCTGTATAACTACAACAAAGGGATCAAGGCACATCACTCGAATGGAATCGAATGTCCAATCCAGAGGTGAGTTTGTTCCATATATATGTTTAAATAAGGTCGGTTGTCCCGTTTACACGGGGCAAAAGAGCATCCCGAACAAGCAAGAACTTTTTCCTGCCTGAATGCGATACATGTTGGAAGTCTTGAAGCAAGCTCCGGTATGTAAAGCTCAAAGGTGAGGCAAAAGGGCGAGACCTGTACAGCTTCGGCTCCTCAAGTTTTGTTGCAGATAATTTACTCAAAGAGTCAAGAACGGGAAGCAGCATGAAACATTTGCACCGAGGATGGCTTAGGATGCCTCTCTCTCGGTGCCTCTTTCACCAGAGGGTATTTGCTGGGAATCTGAATGGGTAATCCTCCGAGACCTTCCTGAGACATTGTCAGGCGATACTTCTGAATGTGCTGGTACAGGTGCCAGCATACGTCGAGCAGACACATCACCAGTTGGTGATGTTGCGAGACCATACATCACAGTTCCCATTGGATGATCAAATTTGCAATTCGGACCAAACTTGCAGATGCCATAGCGAGAATAGAATGTGCATATGGGCTCTCCCTGCAAGCAGAAAAAAGAAAGGGAGGATTAGGCAACACTTGTCCATCTTCTATGTTGTATTTATGTTTTATCAGTTTTGAACATTGCATGATAAACCACCATCAAGTACTAAAATGTGCATTGGTACGGTCCATAGCTAATGTCGAGAAATCAACTACACATAATAGAATGATATGCAGAATGCCAAGTAGGCACCATAGGCGTGATAATAACAGTATCAATTAAAAAAAGCACAAAGACTAGTGTATGCAAAGTAAATTTAGTACTGTGCCAATCTTGAATATAGTATCAATTACACATTAATGTATTCAATTGTAGATCAACAACCAAAATTAGCATGGAAATTCTCAGTCAATATTTGCAAGTGGAAATCTAATTCCCCATGGGATTCTGGTTAGCCATCAAGTTCCTTTAAAAATAAAAAACACAGTGAATAACAAGTACTGGTGCAAATAATACACTAATGGTTTCACTTTCTCCAAAGACATCTAAGATCTAACTACTTTACACCACATGACCACAAAGAATTCTTTAGGACAGATTTGTTTAAACTTCACTACACTGACCAGTTTTTTTCTAATACCCTCTGTCAAAGGAACCACCACTCCCTATGGACAAAGGGATTTGCCGCATGAGGTTTTATAGAAAAAATGAGGCCACAAAGCTAAGGCAGCATACAGCAGAAAATTAAATGATCTTGCTAAAAATACATGAACTTAGGAACTTAGGGTGTACGATGCAATAAAAGACTCACTTACCGGACGCAGTGGAAGACCTAATGAGCTCAACGCACAGTTTGGAGTAGGGATTATTCTCTCCTTTGGATGATGGAACTTGCAAACAGCACCAAACTTACAGTCCCCAGTCTTCATATAGAACTGGCATTCAGGTTGATCAGGTCGCTCTGGAAATATGCTCTCCCTCTGTACTGTATATAGCCCAAGAGGAACAGAACCAGCTTGGTATGATGAAAACATTCCCTGATCACCAATGTTAGGTGTTTCACTGTGACGTGAGCCAGTATAGTATTGTGCACCTCCAGCAGTCCTCTGTTGATCATCTGAGGATGAAGAACCAATTTGTGCCTAAGAAAACATAAAAACAATTGAGCAATCACATATTTGACATGAAAGCTACACAAATGATGGCACGACACAAATCAACAATTAATCTCAAGGTAAATGATTTTCCATGTAAAAACATTAAGCTCATCAAGCATGTCGATCAACACAAGTATAAGAAAATAATGCTTGTTAAGACAATAGATTTAATTAACCTCTAATGGATGACATGAACAAGCCAGCATACCATAGATTTATATAAAACATAGCTTCACAGTGCTACATATAGTGTCCACTAAAAGTATCAATACATTAAGTTCGTCACACTACAAGTGATTGTAACGACATGTTGGAGATCTATTACCCAACAGAAAGGAGTAGTAAGTATAAAGATGTAAAATATTCAATTCTTTTTTATGCGGAAAGGTGCCAATCAGGTAGCAATTGATGACAAATTTCATGGTAATTAGCAGTGTGTAACTGATAAAAAAGTGTGGATGTTGGGCACAGCAATGGGTAAAGCTGCCTCTTCTTTCCTACCACAATATGTGGTAGAAAAAGGGGATAAAAAAACAACAGATTAAATAGAGACCATAAGACCATAGTCACTTTGACAGCATTCTCAATAAACCAATGAATTGCACCATCTACTCCACTGGGTGAGTATACATTTAATAGATGATCATAAATGACAAAGTGGGAGAAATAAACATACTGCATAAGGATTCCACCCTGGAACTTGAACGAGCCCTGGAGGAACGATCACTTGTGCATAGCTTGAATGGCCTGGCCACCTTGGACTAGCAATAAACGAAGCAGATCTTGACAAGGGCCAGTTTGTTACAGCCCCTGGATAAGTGTGCTGACCAGGAGAAGTAACTGACTGTCCAGGTGAATAGACAGAGCCGCGTACAGCAACCATCGTATTAGATGGCTGTGGATGATGGAACTTACATGTGTTCCCAAATTTGCACTGTCCTGTTCTTAAATAATAAGCGCATTCCTTCTCATTCTGTGGTAATAAAATTTAGGTAACTCAAACAAATATTACAGAGAAGTTGCAAAATAAAAGGAAAATCACATGAACTAGCCTTAAGTCCAACAGGTAATAGTAAAAGATAACGGAAATTGAGAACAAACCGGCCGCAATGGGTAGCCTAAAGCATTCAGCTGTACTCGGGTTGCCATTGCAGCTTTTTCTCGGGGGTGGTGAAACTTGCATGTTGCTCCAAATTTGCATGTTCCAGTCTTCAAATAATACTGAAAAAAAAATGAAACACAATAATGCTACAGAAAACAATGCAGCTAAGTCATCAAATATAAGATATACTAATAGACAGCTTTAAGCAGCTACATTATGAATAGATATGTCGTCCAAAATACCAACACAGTCCATATCATCATGCAATGCACAATAAGTTTCACGATGCAAGTCATTCTACTCCAGTTTATTTAAAAATCCAAGCATATAGCTTGCAATAGAAAAAGATGTTGACATTACACTCAAGATCATGCTCTTTAATCTTGTTTAAGATACTATAACTTCAAGCGCCAAAAACACCAGGTAAAAGCATCAGAAAGTACAATAGTAAGAAGTTGTCTGTGATGATGTGCACGAGGCAACTCTGGTGTTGGTATCCACCAAGCTCAAGAAAATTAGCGCTGCAATTAAAGATGATTTCAGCCCATGTGGCTTCATCAAAGTAACCACTTAGATCATACACTAATGCAACTATTTATCTTTAATGCCCTCAACTTCTTACTGAAGAACAGCTGAAGGAAGAACCTCTAAAATACCTGCCAGCTTGACAGGGCACAGGATAACTGAAGAACAGCAATAAAACAATTTTAGGCAATATTGTTTAAAATATTCCCAGCAAAAAAAATATTGTTTAAAGTAGCTCAAAAATAAGGGTCCAATGTGAAACTGTCAAGTATATTAAAAATTAACATCAGGAGGATAAACATTCAAATATTAGAGCATTAGAAGATACGAAACACCACCTATGTGTTAATGTTACATGATTAAAAGTATCAAACTTGAGGAAACTGTTAGAATGGAAAATCTCACTTGACATTCAGGTTGACCAATTCTTTGAGGATATTCCCCCTTCATCCTTGCAGCAGCAACAGCCTGATGATCAAAACCATATCAACACCATTTACATCAAACAAAGATAAGAATTTATAGAAAGTAGCACAAAATGGTGAGTTCCATAAACTTTCAAACTTTACAGCTTACAAGTACAGATATAAGACCTAGAAAATATTACGATTAAATCATGCTCCTAAACTATGCAAATCTATTAAAAAATTATATGAATTCCAAAAGATAGACAATAGAAAAACATTTGTAAGTAATGAAGAGGTTTTCAAAACAGCCATATGCCTACACAAAGGAGGAGCCAAGCTATTATCTGGTTTTCACTGTTGTGTTAATTGTTCAGGAAAATAACTCACACATGAACTCCAAAAGAACTAATCTAGATAAATTCTTGTTATTAGAATGGATTCGCTACTGAGTCAACAAAGTACTTCCTCTGTCAAAAATTCTAACAATTTACTAATATTCAACTTGTAGCATTAGTTTTTACCACATTATATTTGTAAAAATTGTAGACATTAATGCTAATGAAAAATATCTCTAATGCGGCAAAAAAAGGTACAAGAATAGTTTAGAGTTACCATCTTACGATCTGCTGGGTGATTAAATTTACAGGTCATCCCAAACCTGCACAAGCCAGTCCTCATGTAATAACTACAATCTGGTTCTCCAATACGCTCTGGGTATGGCCCAGCTTCCATGGCTTCTCCTAGATTCATCTGCCACATTGCCTCTGCAATTTAATTATAACAATACCGATCACTGAAAAAATTGCAGCGAAACTTGTAATCTGATAGGATTAATGACATCAAAGGAGAGAAGGTAACATCTAGAAAAGTGGAAAATGGACACCAAGAGTTGCTGGCAACATCAATCAACAAAATGACTACTAATCCATATCATTGGATACCTTAAGACTGTTGCAGTGAATAAACACCACATGAAGATTGACATAGAGAGAATTGGAAAGGATATTATGAGTGACAAAATAAGGGCATATGTAGCCAGTATACCAGAAAAATAAAATGATAAATTTACTCAAAACAAATAGAGAACTACTGAACTTGATTGTTTAATCTTACTAATGATCCTCTGTACCCTCAAATCACATAAATAATTATCATCACAATACACAGCCTCAGAACTCAAAAAGCTAGAGAAAAGTTGCACCAAGATTAGGAAATAGATTTCCACCCATATTCTTTCTACAGAAATCAATAAAATTCATTCATTCTATCTCAAGTAAAAACCAAATGGTAGTCAGTTCATCACGCCCTCTATATCATTATAATAAGTAATATCACTATCACTACATAAACTATCTTATACTCTGAAAGCTTCATCTTCAGCTGGTCAGATATTAACAAGAAAGCATCTGCAATAAATACAATTACATCCTAGAAGACACTTAACATTTACCCAAAATTCGTAGAAAAGACTGGTATTGGCAACAGTAACAAAAGAGTTCCAAAAAAAGCCTTAAATTAAGCTGAATCCTAATTTCATTGTACCTGTGGACCCCCACTACAAAAGCACCTTAACCTCTTCACCTGAATCAAATAACCTTAATTCCAACACAAACAGGAAACTTCGCAAAACTGAACAATACCCAACTCAAACAGCACCCTAAATCAGATTAGCTCAAGATTCTGTACCAACAAACAAATTACTCGAACCATAAATGAGGAACACCACAATCACACAAGTATTCCCCACATTATGAAATTTCAGATCACTGCTAGCTCTCCACAATTTTGCTTCCAAGACCAGCTAATCCCAAAAAAGAAGTTCCTCCCATCCAAAACTTTCACCTTTCATTCTTCAAATACCCATGATAAAACAAAGTAAGATTAATATATCCATCTAGAAGAATGTAAACCAAATGATGAGATGACAAGTATTTCTAGAGTTCACTTTGATGCACCCAAATCAAAAGGTCCACTATGAGGACCAAATCAGACTCAAACACTGCCCTCAAACAAAAATTCCACCATACAACCATACTTCAAGAAACATAAATCCATAAGAAGCATACTTGGAAACAAAAGCAAGATCCAAGATCCCAATCCTACAAATGCTGCAGTTTCAAGGATTCAATTCCTTAGAAAAGGTAGACCCCAAACAAAATAACCATACCAGTTCACTAATCACCAACTAGACATGCTACACCATAGAACAAAGACAGGTCTAGGAGGGTGCAGCGCACCTTCATCAGAACTATGGGGCCCAATCACAGAGGCTGCAACAGCAACTGCAGTAGCAGCGGCTGACAAGCCCTCCCTGGCAGCACCAAAGCTGATCCTGCCCATCAATGGTGTCGCCTTCACAGCCACCCAAGGCATCGGATCAGAAATATAATCTCAGGTAAGTGCATACTTGGTCTAAATAGTTCAGGAAGAACCAAGTACCAATAAATATAATCATAAAACAACAGAAACGGCAACCGAAAAGGATTAAAGTGTTCCCTTTTCTGCAAAAAGATCCTTATACCACTTCCGTTTCGGCATTATCAGAAAAAATGGAAGAACTGAATTTATTTTGTAGAACATACCTCACAGCACATCAAGTCCTAAAGTTGCACAAAGAAATAGTTAAATTTATAGTAACAGTTCAAAACAATTGAAAGTATTGTCATAACTCATGAGATAAGGATGGGCTGTCACACTGATAAACTTTATTGAATTCTTTCATGTACCAAATCTCTAAAAAAAAGCTATACTGCTTTCATGACAGCGTTACCCAAAAGAAGGCAAAAGTGAATTTAGCATTTTGTACACGTGAACACAAACAGATGAAATCAAACTTGAAAATTTTGCTTATGGGAAAAAAACCCAAAATATTGCAGAACTCCAAGTTAGCACAGAAGAATGAAAAGTGCAACTTAATTCTTTTAAGAAAAAAGAATTAAATTTTGTCTGCCAGAAGAATATGATCAGACTCTTCAGGGACAGCGCAACTTTAAGTCACAAATGCTAGCAGGCAAGCTTCCCACCAATACTCTGACCTATCTTCCAAAACTGAAGTATCAATACCTCGTCCTGCATTGTCCTTTAAATTAGGTCATCACCTCACCAGTCCATTTTTTAACAGGAATGATAGTAAGTCTTTCTAAACAAAGTACTCTCACTAAAAACCTGCCATATCCTCCAAAGACCTTTAATGTACTGGAGTTATGAACTTTTGAGTCGTAATTACAACCAGACCATCAATCTATATAAAAGAAATGTGGCCAAATATAGATATGTTCATCCTGATACACTTCAAACAAGAGTGATATAGAAAAACTAAACCCAAAAAGGCCAAAAATATATGTAAACACACCCCATGTCTATGTCCTTTGGTGGTAACACCTTGTACCTGATCAGTAGCACGGATATTTTCCCAAGTTAGGAACATTCACAAACCGGAACAGCCAGGTTGAGAACATACTGAAGTCCATCTCTTAGTTCAACCACACACACACAGCACAGTTCAGTACATAATTATAGCATGACTCCAATGAAATGTAACCGAACCACTGCCTGCCATGCCCTCATGATTCTTTTCAAAACCAACAATCACATTAAAAACCTTCCCTGCCTTCCAAAAAACAAAGTATTATTTCCATTTGAGATTCTTACTTTTCATATAGAAACACCATCGATAACCACCGACATCCAACAGACGCACAAACAAAAATACACATAAAACTCCACCACCAACAACAATCCACATCATAGAACATATCAGCATTGTGAGAATGACCCAAACAGAGAGCTCCTGCATGGAGTGGGATACCAAATCAGCTCTGAAACATCGCCTTTTCGACCCAATGCGGCGTTCCAGTCCAGCTGGAGTGACTCCGGAACGCAGGGGATTATCACCGAATCGTCGCCTAAACAGAGCGGCTCCGGCGCAGAGCCAGAACTGCGTTCGAACACCGTCCGCCATCAAAATCAACCGAAACCCTCAACCCCACACACACACCCGCCACCGACAGCACAGTGTTCAGCAGCATTGGTCGGCCGCAGGCGCCCTCCCCTTCCCACCCCCGCCCCCGCGTGCCGTCCAAACCCTAGCACCACGCCACCGACACCCCCCCTTCCCCGCGGCACGGCCCATCCCCCCACGAGAATCAATCGAAACCTACCCCCGCTGGCACCCGCCTCCGCCGCTTCCCCCCGCGCACGCACGCAGGCAAGCCCCGCTCTCACGGAAAAGGAAAGACGAACGAGGAGAAGGTGGGGGCAGAACGCGTCGTCACCTTCGTCGACCACGTGGGGCCCGATCGTCGCGGCAGCGGCGGCGGCGGCGGCCGAGGAGGCGGAGGAGCCCTCCCCCATGCCACCGCCGCCCCCGGCTCCGGCGGACGGCGCCGCCGCCATCACTGCCGCGCCTGCAGCAGCTGCAGCAGCAGCATCAGATCGCCGCGCCGTCGGTCGCGGCCGCCAGTGCACGCGCGCGCGGGGTAGGGTGGAGGGAAGGAAGCGGAAGGTGGAAGAGGAAGGAAGGGGAATGAGAGGAACGAGGCGTCCCCGTTCGGACAGCCAGTCGTTTTGTTCCCCTCCTCTCCCCTCCCCGCTTTTTTTCACCGCCGCGGCCGCGCCAACAACCGGAAAACAGCCCAGTCAACTGGCGCTTACCGCGGCTACGCGCACCCCACGTTGGGTACACCACACAAGTAAAGCCACCCCATCCCCCTCCTCACATGGGGGCCGGCCGTCATATGGGCCACGGCTTCAATGGGTGGGGTGTCATGTCATGGCGATGCCGTGGGGGCTGTGTAGCGAATGAGTGATGATGGTGTTAACGTCAAAATTTGATAGACCCCGAAACCCTCATCGGCTTAAGGTTCAAATCGGCTCAGAGTCAGTATCGGCTTAGAGTTTTGGTCAGCCGATGGAGATTTTTTCTTATTAGTATCTCCAGCAGTTGAATTCTCATCGATTCGGTTTGAGAAGATCTTATCTAGAAGACACCGAGTTCAAGAAGGATACGGCTTGTATATATTAATTAGAAAAATTTGTTAGCTTTCTATTTTATCTTTAGAAAAGTTTGTTAGTGTCCAATAAGGACTCGGATTGTTTTATTTTATCTTTATAAAAGATTAAGTCGTAATCTCTTAAGATATTTGTTAGTCCGTGGGTATAAATATGTAAGCCCGGGGTTCATGTAATCAATCTCTCGATCAATCGGCACATCGTCACCCTTTTTATCTGTTCTACTTTATCATTCGGCGGAACTTGGCACCTGACGTAGGGTTGCATCGGCTTCGATATCCGACGAAGGGGTAAGTCCAAGGTCATGCTGGCTCAGGCAATCGTGTTGGCTACGTTGGTGTCATCCAAGGCTGTATCAGTACATTCGACCTCTTGGATTGCTTTGATTCGGTTAACATCTTTACCTGATTATTTATCATATGTCTCTCTTGAATCTAGTCCTAGTATCTCGAATTGGCTCTATCGGTTGTCTCTCTTTTTAGGGTTTCTGCCGATACCGGTTAAATCGTTAGATTAGATTAGATTAGATTAGCCTAGGCATCTACTACCCTGAAAATCGGTCAAGGGCTTGATTGTCTAGATATTGCATTTTTTCATATTTAGTGCTGCATCAGTTCAGTTTGACCTACTAAGTCATGATTAAAACTGTAATCTCTAGCCTGCCTGTTGGCTGCCAATAAGTGTTTCATCGGGGTTTCAACCGATGAGTTATCATGGATGTTGCATCAGCTTGCAAGGATTGTATATGAGTTGGTTGTTAGCCGATGACAACAGAGTATTCACCGATCATTGCTTATCTGTCGGATTTAATGACATCGGACCTCCAGTCAATGTATGCTTTAACCATCGGATCAGTATTTATTCTATCATACCTTTGTCGATTGATTTATTATCTGATTACATTATCATCATTCGATTGTTTTTATATCATTGTTTACACAAGTGTTGGAATCTACATCGAAAATATAGCTGATTATTCAAAACCCTAACTGCATCAGTTGACGTCGGCAACAGCAGGAATCACTTTATCGGCTGTCAACAGGTCGGCTGTCTCGTTTATCAGTTTATCGGCTGATATGATTTATGCTTTGCTGTTTTGTATATCTTGTCAGTGGCAGGATCAAACTGACTGGCATGTCCGCGCTTCAATGATTTTAGGACCTGCACTGGAGCCAAGCAGATCTCCCAGGCCAACGTGTGATTCAACGTCAACATATTTTTTGGCACACCAGTGGCGGTACGAATTTGGTGTCAACAGATGACTGTTGTTGTTTTCGGAATGCTGGAGGTATGCGATCGACGTGACATGATAAGAGCGGTGGATGTCATGTTTTACGACTGGTATCATCCTCTGCCTTAGATACGACGAGAAAAATGTTATGGGTGTGGTTGCGTGGTAGATAGGCAGGTTTTGTATCTTTCTTTTGTAGTGACGATGGTATATGCTGGTACACCAGGAGATGCATGGAATGCTTTCGATATTAGATTGCATATGAAATATGTATACTGTTGGAATCATTTGGAAAAGCACATAAGGATTTTTGGTTAGGCAACAATGTCAAACGTAATCATGCTATTGATAGCATTTTTGATGGGAAGACATTTATATGGTTATAGTTTTCTTGAGTATCATGTTTTGTCTGTATTGTTGTTGTTTCCATCTTTACATGCACTGAGAAATTTGGAAAGCGATCAGTTGTGGGATGTATGCATGTTTTTCTTTTTTTTATGAAAAGGATTTGTATTTGTTTGTAAAGGGGCCATGTGGAATACTTTTGACGTTAAATGGTATGCCAAACTATGTGTGCCATTAGAACTGTTTGGGAAACAACGGTCGGATTTTCGGTTCCGCAACAATGCAATGTTTGATCGCTCTACTAATAATGTGCATTATGACAACACACAATTTTGTATATGGTTGTGATTGTGCTGAGCGATATATTTTCTCTTTACCGGTGATTGGGAGGATGACACATCATGAGAGAGTGCATTATTTGATGTGGGTATCATGAACTTTGAAACATTGGAGATCTGTGATGTGACATGACATGGCAGATGTCTTTTGTAGTGTCCATTTTTTTGTCGTTGTCACATAGTCTTGAAAAATAGTATGTGCACCATTGTATGTTAATATGATAGATAGCACTATCTTCTGTGATAGATAGCTCTATCTTCTCTTATGTGATGGGAAAGGTTGTATGCTTACACACAAAGGAGATTCATGGAATGCTTTTGGTGCTAAATGACATGCCAAATCAATGTGTGTGATTGGAATTAATTGTTGGTTAGCCAACAATGTGAAGAATGATTACTGATAATGTGTATTTCTGGCAAAATCCATGTGTTTTTGGTAAATGGTTGTGTGTGCCTTGTGTGTCGAATATGTTTCCTTTTAATTGTTGTTTCTCCCATATTAAATATGACCATAGAAAGTAGGTGAGCATGAGGTTGATCACACTATTGATATGAAACATTTATTATGGTAAAACTCGCATATTTTGTCTTGATTTTGACTGTTTTATTGAGTTGACCTATTTGTGTTGCTATATAGCTAGAAAGGTATCATATATTACAATTGTCATGATATTTTATCCCTTTAGGAAAAGTTTTCTGTTGGAGCACACAAGAGGTTGCTTCGAACATTATAATGTTAAATAGTAATGGTAGAAATGTACGATATATGTGTTGAAGGATTCTTAGGGCTCCTTTGATTCATAGGATTGACAAAGATTTTCATAGGATTCAAATTCCTATGGAATTTTTCCTCCATGTCGCTTTGATTCATAGGAAAGGGAGGATTGCATTCCTGTGCTTCATATTTCATAGGAAAAATAACAAGAGAGGTATGAGCTCTTTGTAATCTTTTGTTTGTTTTTCCTATGGCACTATCAAAGGGTTCGTATCTTCTTTCCTCTATTTTTGATTCCTCTGGGATTGGAGAATCATACCACTTCAATTCCTATGTTTTTTCTATTCCTATATTTTTTCTATCCCATGAATCAAAGGAGGGCCTTAACATAGAAATGTAGGATTGTCATATTTCATAATGTGTAGGTCATATCAATAGTGCCATGAATCTTGTAGAGCTAATAGTGTCATCACATTCAAAACTTTTATACCAAATATAGAGAGGAGATCAGCTCTAGTTTTTCACTGACATGATTTAGTCATTTACGTGTTAAAAAATGTGTAAACTTGTTTGAAAATTGCCAAAACAAAATTAAAATTAATTGTTTGAATAAAAAGTAGACTAAAATGGAGTAAAATATGGTTGATGTGTGCTTTAGCAATACGGAATAGTCCAACAATTCAACAAAACTTAGCATCTTATTCAATATGAAAGGTTGCACATAAAATGTAGTGCACATTTTTGTGGCTAACTAGTTAAGTCCATCCCGTTTAGCCTAATCATGAAAAGTCATTTATGGCAGAAATTTTTAAATTTTTAAGTCTTAAATAGGATTTACTTGAAAAATACAGCAAGTAACAAGCTAATAGAATGAAATAACTAGTGAAATATGCAAACAGATAAAAATGACTAATATAAATACAAGCAGGAAACAATTTTAAGCTTTAGATTACCTATTATTCCTCGATGGAAATTGACGGGTGAAGAAATAATATATTAAAGAATATGAAACATCATGTAGAAAAGGAATGGAACCTTCTATAAAAAAATAATAGGTAAAGATTATGACAACATGCCTCTGTTTCATAGCATGGTTTAGTATTGTGTACCACAAGCCCTTGTCTTCAAAGAAAAAATGGCATGCTAAAACTTGGCGCGGTGCCTGTGACTTGTAGGTTGCAACATAATAATAAACTGATTATATCCTTCCAGTGTTATGTAGGTGATGATATTGAAAGATATAGCTTCTGCTAGAAAATTAGTCCAACATATGTTATTCGGCCAATGCAGTGGACTGGGAACTAGTGATCCTATGCAGATTAAAGGTGACAAGTACAAGTTGGGGTGTCTTCTTCTTCTTCTTTTATCAGGACAGTTTGGCAATGAATGGGAGTAATATTTGGTGGAAAGCCATAAGACTTCACGTCAGCATCATATATAATAAATTGTTCATATCTATAAATTGTTAATGACTTCATGTCTATAAATTGTTAATGACAACTCCCACACAAACAAGATGACAAATTAATAAAATTTCTATCCCTATATATCCAAACAAAAGGTTAAAATTGTTTAGAAATTTTTAAAATAAATAGTATTATTAAAGGACGAGGAGGGCTGGGGAGAGGCCATGAAGTTACATTTCATTGAGAGAGAAGTTACATTTCATTGAGAGAGAAATTGTATTAATCATATTGAGAGCGTGCCTATATACACTTAGGTTCTGATTCTTTTCTGATTTTGATCATGCAGATTCTACCTTGGTTTTATTAACATGTTTTTCAAATCGTTAAATAATATATTTTTTCATAAAAATTTTTCTACATAGTAGTTGCTTTAAAATGTCAAATAAATTTATTTTTAAGTTTGTAATAATTAAAACTGAGTTAATTATGTGTTAATGAATTTCTCGTTTTATGTATATTTACTTAATCTTCATCTAACTCAAGTTTAAATGGGACCATAATATTCTTGATAATCTTGAGTATCAAGATTTGAAAGATGGAGTTGCTTCCATGTCTTCTATTATTATTATTTTACTGGTATACTTTTTTTATTATTATTGGTACCTAACACTACTCTTTTATATGTCTATAATACTTAGATTGAATCGAACGATACTAGACATATAAAAGGGGTTGTCTACAAATGTGTGATCCAATTTTTAAAAACTAGTGTATCAGGTGCGCTGCAACGGAAATTAAGTTAAAGAAAATTATCGTTAATATATTATTACCATCATTTTTTATGTATGTCATCTATGATTAACTCAGCTTCAATCAAATTTGTCAAGAAAATCGTAAAAATTTTTGGTGTACAATGTGGGCGCACGGATTTAATGTGATTCTAGCATTTTGTTCTACTTTAGGAAGACCTTTGGACGTGGAAAGATAAATGAGGTTTGCTTCCATCAAGTGTGGTGCTTACTTTAGGATTTGGACATTTGGTCACGGCAAAAAAAAGTTTATTTTTTAAAAAGATAAATGAGAGCCAAATACATGTACTTTGGGCTACTACTGCGTGTACCCGTAGCAAGAAACTACCCTCAGAACAGTCCACCCCGGTAGCCGCAACAGGAACCAACCAGGGTCGCACACGCGAGACCTGTCCAGACAGTCCCTTTCCGAGCAACCCAAGCACCGTCCGATTGTAGATCGATGGCCAGGGATCGCGCAAGGCGGCGCGGCAGCACACGCCCCGCACGTGCGCTCCCTCCTCCCTTACCATATCCCATTCCCACGTGGCGTAGCCGAGCCGGAGGTGGGAACGCGGCGACCTTGGGCCGTCAAAAGGAACCGGGGCCCACACTCCCTCCTCCCCGCGCGTGCCTCGGCGGGGCCCACCACGAGTCCCGACACCCAGCCGCACACCGACGCCTGTGCACCAACCTCACTGCCAACCCTGGCCCACCTGCCTGTGGCCCACCCGCAGCGACGTGGAGCTGGGACCCGGCACGGCGGGGAGGCCCATGCTTGCGCGCGCCACGTGTCGGAGCGTGATAGGGAGGACTGATAGGTGGGCCCAGCGCGCGCCTGCACCGACGGCACGCGCTTACCCTCGGCGCGAGGGGAGGAGGACAGGTGGGCCCGAGGTGGCGGCAGAGCGAGGCGGGTAGATATGCGCCGGTGAGTGGGTGGGTGCGGCGCGGGTGTTAGCGAGAGAGAGAAGAGGAGGGGGGATTTATTGCGGGGTGGCTTAATGAGGTGTGGGGCCCACTCCGCAGAATTTGATTTTTTTTTTTACTTTTTGACCCTTTGGGTGGGATTTGATTACGGCGGGATCGGAGCAGAGCAGCTGTTTTGACTGTTTGCTGGATTTGATTACGTCATGAGGTGGTCTTGGGTTGCAGAATCCGGGGTTGGCGCGAGTATTTAGGCAAAGAGTGCTTTGATTGGAAGAAGTGACGGAACAGCAGAAGGGCGCGTCTAGCGTTTACCGTTGAACTCATGTACTCCTCCTCCTTCCTCCGTTTCACAATGCTTCACGCTTTGGTCTCTCAATTTAAGTGTATACACGCGTCCGTTCATGAATCGATTGAAAACCAAATATATTATAATGTTAAACAGAAAATATTATAATGTTAAACAGAAAAGGTGATACTTTAGACAAGTATTTTATATCTTTCTATATTTTTTAACATTATACTCCCACTAGTTTTTTCCATATGCACTGATTAAGTGGTTCAATACGCAAGCGCAATTAACTCGTAGCCAGAAAACATATTAATATTAATTTATAGCTGTTTCGGTAAGTAGCTTCAATTTAGATGACATGTCTTCGTAAATGAACTTGAATTGCGCTGGGCATTTTCGAAGAGAAAAAATATATCTAACATGTGAGCAACGTGAAAGTGTATGTAGCTTCTAAACGGGTTTTGGTGGTTAACGACAAATTGGTTAAGAGACTAATACGTTTAATTAAGATAAGTACACGTGATTAGTCTCAAAGTGCTTAGGTCGCAAAATATGCGCAAAGGAAACCTCTAACAACAATTACAAAAGTAACAAGAGGATTCGACGGCTCATTTAAATTTTTATTTTTATTTTATCGTGAGTTTTAGGAAAACCGTAATTATTAAGAGAGGTTTCAACTTAAAGTCAAAATCCAGAAGTGAGATTTTTTAGCCTTGTTTAGAAATTGCATTTTCCAGGATAGAGAGTCCTGACTGAAAGTCCTGGGGTTCTTGACCGAAACTTCCGGGCGTCGTCGCCAGCACTATTCCTAAGTGTTGACCGGATGTTCCGAGGGTCTCAGACCAGAACTTTCGGACACCTCTGCAGTTTAAATATAAGTAATGACTAGGTGACGACAACACTAACCTATAAATATCTCACACCCTCTCCAACTCACTTTTGGCAATTTAACTTTCGTTTTTCTGTCCCCTACCCTCTCCCATATTATTCTAGACCACTCCACCTTGATTCTTGAGCCTAGGAAGAAAATTTGTATGATAATTGAGGGTTTTGAGAGGTTTTGTGAGAATAAAAGAGATAGGGTAATTTGAGCACTTGGTGATTCTTGCAGGGCTGTGGTTTGATGCTTATTACTCTTGGAGAGTGATCTCCTAGATTGTTAGGTGTCTCCCGCGAGTATCCAGTGATTTGTGGATTGACCCGAAAAGGTTTGTGAAGGTTTTCATCACCTCTGAAAGGAAACGAGGTATAATTAGTGAAAACTCGAGATGAGCCTTCAGAGATGGTCTTGGTAGAGCGATCCTCGTTTGTGGTGCTTGCTAGAGAGTCAAGTTGAGGATCTTTGTGGTCACTTGATCTCTAGCGAAGAACCTAGAAACGTTGGGTTGAAAATAGGAGACCTCTTCCAAGGGCTTTGCTTGGTGAGGCAAGGGGTTAATCGAGACCTAACTCTTCGGAGTTCCTCAACAGAGAGTAGGATTCTTTATCCGAACCTCGGGAAAAAATCATTGTCTCAATTGTGCTTGCCCTTTTCTTTCCGTGTTGTATCCAAGTTATTCCATCCCGTCACCTACACATATGCTAGTCTTGAAAGTCACTTAAACTCGAGATCAGAACCTCGAAGTACTAGAACACCGGAAGTTCCCGCCAGTCTATGATGACCGAAAGTTTCGGAGTTCCTGCTCGGAAGTTTCGGTCCCTATTCATTTTAACAGCTACGATTTTTAAGTAACTTTCAGGAATGCCTATTCACCCCCCTCTAGATGACATCTACGGGCTTTCAATTGGTATCAGAGCCTAAGCTCTTAATAAGTTTCACTGCTTAGAGTTGATTCAAGATGTCGGGAGTGGACAATCGTGAGGAAGATGATGCAAATGAAGGAAAGTCTCCAAGCAAGGAGACATGGAGAGTTTCTATACCTTTTGATTACAACAAGATTAGCATTCCCTCTAGCAACTTCATCTCCGTGTTTTCCGGGCATGCACCCCATTTTGATGGGACTCACTATGCCGCTTGAAAGCACAAGATGAAGTTGCATCTAATATCGTTGCATCCTAGTATTTGGAAGGTTGTTTGCATAGGGATTGATGTACCCACGGAGGACATGGACCTCACTCCGGAGCAAGAGCAAAGCACCCACCGAAATGCTCAAAACGCCAATGCAATACTCTCCGCCTTAAGTCCGGAGGAGTTCAACAAGGTTAATGGGCTTGAGAAGGCCACAGAGATTTGGGATATATTGCAAATTGCTCATGAAGGCACTCCCGGGATGATAGAGTCTAAGATCGAGCTTTTGGAAGGAAAGCTCGGGAGATTCGTTATGGAAGACCAAGAGACCCCCAAGAGATGTATGATCGCATGATGCTCTTGGTAAACAAGATTCGAGGACTTGAGAGTGAAGATATGACGGATCATGTCGTCGTCAAGAGGCTTCTTTGAGCCTTCGGACCAAAGAATCCTACCTTGGTCACTCTCATTTGTGAGACGAAGGACTTCAAGAGGCTTACCCCAAGTGACATCCTTGGAAGGATTGTGGCTCATGAGATGCTTGAAGAAGAAGCCAAGGAGGTCAGCAAATGGCCAAGAGTGTTGCCATGTTCAAGAACAAGGAAATTGCCTTGAAGGTCTCAAATGAACAAGCCTCATGTGAGAAAGGAAGTGATGATGAGGAGATGACACTTATGGTGAGGAAGTTTAAGCAATATCTTCGTCGTGATGGCTTTGGCAAGAGCAAGAAGAATGATGACAAAGAAAAAGCTTGGCAATCCAAGAGGGCTTGTTTTCAATGTGGCGAATATAACCACTTCATTGTTGATTGCCCCAGTAACAATGAAGCCAAACCCAAGGTGGCAAATAAGAAGACTGGACATGCCCACATCAGAGAGGTGTGGTATTCCCTGATGAGGCGGATCCTAAGAAGAAGGAAGAAGAAGAAGATGAAGGAGTCGCCTCCATCGCCATCAAGACTTCATCATCCACCAAGGAGCGTCTCTTCGACAACTTGAGCGATGATGGTGATAGCTTCGTTAACCATTCTTGCTTCATGGCTCAAGGCTGCAAGGTAATTCACTAATCCAAACCTCTCTATTGATAATGACATTGAAAGTGATGAGGAAAGTGATGATGATTTGGATGATGTGCTTAAAAGTTTTAGCAAACCGGCCATGCAACATTTGGCTAAGCTAATGAAGGCATTGGACTACAAAGAAAAATCTCTCGAAAGGCAAGAAGACTTGCTCATTCTTGAAAAGAAGAAAACCTTGTCTTAGAGGGGGATTTGGCTAAGGAATGTTAGAGGGTTGAAAATTTGACCGATGAGCTTTCTTCGGTCAATGGATCAATTCCTAGCCTAAAGGATATCAGTTACTCACTTCAAGAGAAGCTTGTAACATTGGACCAAAGTCACAAGGCTCTTGAATTACAATTTAATACTCTTTGGACTAGCTCCTCTTCATCCAATAAGACCACTAAGTCATCCAACGCCTCCACTAGCAATGGTTGTGTTAGGTGCTATAGCTATGATTTGGATTCCTATACCACTAACCTTAAAGCTATAGAGACCCTTAAGAAGGAGAATGAGAGGTTGAGCACCTTGGTGAATTATGGGTGTTTGAAGACCTATCACTCCAAGGATGCCCTTTACAAAACCATCGCCACCCACAATAACAAAGATGGGCATGGTCTTGGCTTCTCGAAAGAAAGCCAACCCTCCAAACGGGTGGTGGTGAATGGAAAGCAATGCTTGACATTCGTCAAGGAAGGAGGTGTTCCACAAGCAAGCAAGGTAGCATACCCTTGGTTGGTCAGAGCTTCGGAAGTTCCGGGCCAGTTGACCGGAAGTTTCGGGCAGGATGCTTTCTCAAATAGAGAAAAATTCCCGGAAGTTCCGGCCAGACTGACCAGAAGTTCTGGACCACTGCCAGGACTAGGGGACTGATAGGAAGTTCTGGGCGTAGGGTCAGGAAGTTTCGGCCAGAAGATATATACTATGAGTCATTTGTGATCAGCAAAAACCATAATAGTAAGGTGGTTGCTTACTTCAATGAAGGTCACAATGATGAGTATCGTGCTTGTGTGTGGGTGTACAAGGCACTTGTGGCTAACGTTCGAGGACCCAAACTTCCACAAGTTTGGGTACCTAAAACCCAAACATGACTTTTTTTGTAGGCATACTCCTCCGGTGGATCAAGTTGGGTGATGGACAACGGATGTACCAACCATATGACGGGGGAGAGGAGTATGTTTACAAGCCTTGACGATGAGGGAGAAAATCACGAGAATATCATTTTTGTAGATGATGGTAAAATAAAGGTAATTGGGTTAGGTAAAATTGTTATCTCAAACGATCAATCCTTCTCCAATGTTCTCTTTGTCAAGTCTTTGAGCTACAGTCTACTATCGGTTTCTCAATTGTGTAAAATGGGTTACAATTGCTTGTTTACTAACGAGGATGTGACTATTTTTAAGAGAGATAACTTATCCTTGGCTTTCAAAGGGAAGTTGAAGGGTGATCTCTATCTTATTGATTTTGACATAGATAGAGTAAACCCTGAAGCTTGCATGATTGCCAAGTCCTCTATGGGTTGACTATGGGATTGAAGGCTAGCCCATGTAGCAATGAGAAATTTGTCAACTCTCTTAAAAGAGGAACAAATTCTCGGGCTTGCTAACGTCAAATTTGAGAAAGATCGTGTGTGTAGTGCTTGTCAAGCTGGGAAACACAAAATCAATATGATCTCGCCATCAAGAGGGTGCGAAGTGAAAATAGAGGAGAGTTCAAGAACACTCAAATAGAGGAATTTCTTGATGAAGAAGGAATCAAGCATGAGTTCTTCGCACCATATGATCATCCTAAAAATGGCATCGTCGAAATGAAGAATTGTACACTCATTAAAGCGGCAAGGATGATGCTTGATAAGTACAAGACCTCGGACATCTTTTGGTCGGAGATTGTGAGTACCACATGTCATGCCATCAACCGTCTTTACCTCCACAAGCTCTTGATGTCGACGTGTGGGTCGGCAGTCCTTCAAGGGGACTACCTGAGGAGGTGAAAGAGTGGTCAGGGCATCTCACCAACATATTTGATGGTCGACTGAAGAACAATGCGAGCCAAGGTTTTTAGATAGGTTCGGTCCTCCCGGAGGATAACAAACCTACATCCTGTGTTCTTTGTTGGCATGTTGTATGAACAGAGTTTGAGTACAATGGACAAGGCCAGAGCCAAAGAGAGTCTCCCCTTCCAGCTCTAAAACCTGTGCACACCCCTGTCACGCCCAGAAATTCAAACCCGAATTTCCAGACTATTTTGTGTATTTAATCCCTGTCCAGGCATCAACCAGGGTACACAAAATGACAAATCAATACATAGATCCATACGTATAAATAAATCGTATAAATACTCATAGGAAAAGAGGCACTTAGTCCTCGCACTCGAAAGAAAGCAGCAACGACGGGAAAAGACGATCCTAGCGGGGCTTCAGCTCCACTCCACAGGCAAACTCAACTGGGGTCTGAGCCTTGGTCCTCAAACACCGTCTTCAACTCAGAAGCACTACACTTCTGAAGGGGGAAGAATTTGCAAGGCTAAGTACAACCAACGTACTCAACAAGCCACACCAAGGAATGCAGAAATGCGAGGGAAGGCAATGAGAGGCTTGGGGCTACTTTGCGGAAAGGCGGTTGCAAAATACTTTATTTTGAAAACTGGGAAAACTGTTGAGTAGTTAAGTCAATATTAATCCTCCACTGAACAATGTTATCCCCACGTTGAATAGGCCCAACCAATTCCCACCTGGTCTAATCAAGATTATTAAGCCAATTTATTAAGGAATGGACTAATCATGGTGAAGCTGGTCGATCGCCCATAACCGTGGGCACGGCTATTCGAATAGTTTTACTCTGATCAGAGGTGCGCTACTTCACCCACAAGACACGATTCCACACATGTTGCCATGCCCCTGAAGTATCGCCACGATACTGCAAAGGGGGGAATCGTGACAAGACCTATAGCATAACTCCTCCTAACCAAGCGAACCGCACCAAGGTTTCGCCCCCACTCCCGGACCCTGGGACGTGGGCAGCCCCCTCGAGTGCCTCGGTGAATCCGGCAGCCCAGCAACCCTTATACCGGGGCCGACTGAAACTCTATCACGCTCACCCTTGCCAGGGATTGTTGGCTAGGGAAAAACTATACTACGGATCCAGAAGTTACCCATTCTTGCTTGTGGTAAGCACTGTAAGTCTTCTAGGGTTTCCCATGAACCGGTCCTTAATTGCCATGGGTGCAACAATCCAAAACCATGCACCCACAACCCACCATTTAGTCATATTTTAGTTGGGATAATTATGACCAAAAAGATATGGCCAGGTGTTCCGGGCTAGCATCTCATCTGAACTAATTATAGATAGTGTGATTATCCCATTTAGTGAGCTAGTGGTAATTAAGCATGGCTAATCATATAATTCTAGCAAAAGTCACGTAAGTGACTAAAGCTAGTCAAATTATCACCCAATGTTTGACAAAGGACGGTTATCAAGAGGTATGGCACAAGCAAGCAGGTAGGTAATCCCATCATTTCATGTAATTCGCAAAACATGCAATTTTATTTGCAAACAATGAAACATTTGTAAAATAGGTTCAATATGCTTCAAGGGAAGTGTGACTTGCCTTGTTTCTTCCAACCAACTTCCGAACTCTTCGCGAGCGCGAACTCCGAGACGACGAAAACTACACGCTGGTATACAAAATGAGGAAAAAACCCTAATAAAAACCAAATAATAGTATATGAAAAGTAAACCAACATGTAGAGCTCAATTTTAGATAAATTTTGCAATTTGAATGACCCAATTTGGAGTTTGTGTGAATTAGATATGAATTTTAGAAGTTTTGGACCATTTAAATGAATTCTGGAAGTTAATTAAATTTTTGCGCCATTTTTAATTATTTTTAAACGAAAAGGCTGATGCTGATGTCGCAACCGAGGGTGACGTCAGCGGATGGGGCTAACATCGGCTAACGCAAGCAAGGGCTGACGTCAGCCGCAGCGGCGACGGCGCGCAGGCTCACGGTGGACTCAGTCCTCGGGGACCGGTCCACGGGGTCCAGTCCATGGGTTCGCCATGTGGACGGCCCGAATCACCCTGAAGGGGATCGGGCGGCCACGGGAACTGATGGCCCCGATCTACCGAGGGACATATCGGATGGCCGGGAAGGCTTGCGGGCGGTGGCGGCCGGCAGCTCGGTGGCGGCGTGCGTGCCCCGATGGTCGTCGGCGGTGGCCATCGGCGCGGCGGCGAGCGGCGTAGGGCGGCGAGCGGCGGAGGACGGCGGAAGGGCGAAGAGGAAGGGAAGGGCTCACCGGCCGACGGGAAAAATGGCGGGCGGGCAAACGGCGACGGCCGGGGCTCGGGACGACGGCGCGGCGGTGGTCCGGTCGTGGTTAGCAGCGGCGAAGGGGTGGCCTGCGCTCGGGACACGGCAGAGCCGATGGAGGGGATGGCGCGGCTCGGGGAGCGGTGAGGCGGCGGGAAACGACGGCCGGAGAGCGGCGACAATGGCGACGACTTGGGTGGCACGACGACGGGGTGCTCCGGCGGCGGTCCGGGCATGGGGAGCAGCAGCCGAGGTGCGAAAGGGCGCGGTGGAGCCGGAGGGAGAGGCGGCGCGGGCTGGCGAGCGGCGCGGCGACCGGAAACGGTGGCCGGAGACGGCTATGGCGGCGACGGCTCAGGTCGCATGGCGGCAAGGCGCTCCGGCGGCGATCCGGGCGCGGGAAGCGGCGGCCGGGGTATGGGGTGACGCGGGGAAGGTGGTGGCGGCCTTGGCGCTCGGCGGCGGGCTCAGGAACGGCGGTGGCGTGTGGCCGGAGAAGCGGCGGCGAGCGACGGAGAGAGGGAGACGCGGGAGATCGAGAGGGAGCTCGACAGGCTCGGGGGTTTAGGGGAAATGGGAGAGGGAGCTCGGCGGGGGCGTTTTATAGGCCGGGGAGGGGCTCACAAGGTCGGTGCACGGCGGGATTCATGGGGAGAGGCGATGGCCGGCGGCGTTAATGGCGCGGGGTAAACGACGATTAATGACGATGGTCTTTGGGGGAAATTGAGGGGAAATGCGACGGCGTGATCTCCGCGGCGTTAGGGCGAGCGCGGGATGAGCGGGGGCGGCGGGAACCGCGACGGCCATGGCGGTCGCGCCAGAGGTGAGGGATGACAGGTGGGCCTCACCTGTCATTGGCTCGGGAAACGGGGGACACGGTTTAGACTTTCGGCGCGGGCGCGAGGAGATGGGCCGTGGCCACTGGGCCGGCCAGGGGAAGAAGAGGGAAAAGGGCGCGCGTGCGGGCAGGGAGGAAAAACGGACTTCAAGGGGTTTTGGGCCGAAAGCGGCCCGAGAACAGGAGGGATTTTTAATTTGTTTTTCTTTTAAATTAATTGCATAAATAGTTTTGGAATTTTTATAAATACTTCTAATGCTCAAATAATTCCAAGAAAATTCTTGAAAATAGTTGGACACTCAAAGTATTTAATAAAAATATAACCAGACCATTTAGTGATTAATTTATTTATTAAATAATTACTGGAATGCTCTTTGTGGCATTAAAAATTATTTCTGGAGCTCCAAAATTTCACGGAAAATTTCAGAGAATACTTTAGGGCATGGAGAATATTTTAAAAATATTTCCAGCCATGATTTTTAAAGGAAATTTGAATTTACTTCTTCACTTCACTTGAGAAATTATTTTACCTTTTTATTTAATTTCTGGAAAATGATTTATTTAATGATTTTTAATCCCGAACGAAAATCGGGTTGTGACAACCCCTGCCCTTCCTTCTATAGTCTAAGGGGGCAGTTACAATGGACTTGGAGCGTAAAAAAGCTTGGCCCTAAAGTACAAAGCAAGTACAGGCTAAACCTGAAAAGCAAAACATGAATCACCTTAGGATCCGTTTGCCGTGGGCGTCTTGTGCGCACTCCTGCCTTGGGATCCGTCGCGATAGGTATCTTGTGTGCAGCCTTGTCGAGTGACGTCATCTTTTGTCGTCCCGTTTGCGAGGCTTACGAAGGAAGCCTCGCTTCCGAGGAGGGCGGCCGACCTCCATCCCGGTCGGGGCCATGGATGGAGGTCGGGCTAAGGAGCCGAGTCCAGGCCAGTGGGTCGTGGTCGGGCTTGCCGACCACGCCTGCGGTCGGGCTCCCGACCTCAGTCCGAAGACGTTTGATCCGATCCACTCGACCTTCTCTCTTTAGTTTGGGCTACCCGGGGTGGTACCCGCCACAGCAACCCCCGATACTAGGGGTGAATGGGACATTCTGCCCTAGGATCTGAGTTGTCCCGTACAGGGATTTTAGGTCAGTCTTTGAAATTATCCAAGAGTGTTCGACTGGGGGCACCGGTCAGGAGCACCTGCCAGGTGTAGCACCCGAGCCTAGGGTTGGATGGTACATTCGGGCCTAGGGTCAAGCATCATGCATCAACCGGCGGCCGCGATTGCATGGAGTGCTTGGGGCGGGGGCACCGGCAGTGCACTGCCAGTGTAGCCCCGAGCACTGGGGATGGATGGTACATTCAGGCATAGGGTCAAGCATCATGCACCATCCTCTGATAGCAGTCTGATTTCATAGTCAGCTCGGTGTCGGCCAACGGGCTTAGCCAACCCTAGCCTGATAGCCGATGGTAGCCGACAAGATCGGAGAAAATGTAGTCCGGAGGCAAGTAGCATTCGGTGACGTGGGAAAAGCCATAGCCTGGAGGCCGATGACACTCAGCGAGATAGGAGAGGCCATAGCCCAAAGGCTGATGGCGATTGGTGAGGTCGGTGAGGCCATAGCCCGGAGGTTGATGGTGGTCAGCGAGGTCGGAGAAGCAAAATCGCAAGAGATAGCTCGTTTGGCGGACGTCAGCTCTCAGGCGCACGAGCCGCGTGCATGGGCGCCAACACGCCGAGCCAAATGCCAGCCCCATATCGTCAGGCGCGTCAAACTCGGGGTTGCATAAATTGTCCTCGGCGTGGTGCCTAAATTGTACCTGCGCTCTGAGGTCGAGGCGGTCGTCGAAGGCCGATCGGGCGGGATCTTGGAGGCCGATGTCGAGGTCGAGCTAGCAGCGGAGAAGATCGTAGCCGGGATGTCCCTATAAATAGGCTGGCTTGTAGTAGTCCCTAGAATAGATAGACTAAATTAGTTGAATGTAACGGAGTTAGAACTTTTGCTACGATTTGGAGAACACTTTTTATGTTTTTAGTGACATGTTTATCAATTTTTATGCCTTCTATCCGCTGCGTATTTGACCTCAGGCTCGAGCGACTTTGGCCCTTGACAGCGCATGGCCAGAGGGCTTCAAGTCGTGCTCGAGTCACTTAGTCGTGTACGTAGCGAACAGGCGCGCGGAGAAGTTTAAGATAGAGACGGCCGAGCCCTCGAGTACCTTCGCATAGTATCCACCTAAGTTGCATTAAGTCCCAACCCTAGCCAACTTTGGTAGGGAGCATGCACTGTCTTAATCCGAAGGGCATCAGGCCGAGCCATTGCACTTAGCCGGATACATTACGGATAGGTGCGCAGGAAGGTTGCCGAGCCCCCCAAGCAGCTCAGGCAGGCTGCTCGGGGAGACTTGCCAAGCCCCCGAGTAGCTCAAGTGTACTCAATGGGCTTCTTTCTAGGGAACCCTGTCTACCGCTGGTTGGGGCCACGTGGCTTAGGGAAGACCGTAAGCATAGCAAAGAAGTTATTGAGCCTACATAGGCTACTCGGGCGTTGGGAGGAGAACGAATTGGAGAAAAAAACGAAGGCCAACAAGAAACTGCAGAGAATAGATTGCTTTATTGAAAAAGTTGAGTACAAGGTACTTAGCTGCTCAAGCGTAAAATTGGCGCAGAAGACCAGGCTCCCGAAGACGAACGTCGTCCTCACGAGTGCCATGAAGTCAGTGGGAAGAAGACAACCATCAAACCGCTCGGATCGTCGAAGACAAGCCCCTACCTGGTGCACCAATTGTCAACGTTTGGGTCGGCAGTCCTCCAAGGGAGCTACCCGGGGAGGTGAAAAAGTGGTTGGAGCGTCTCACCAACGGATCTGATGGTCGACTCAAAAACAATGAGAGCCAATGTTTTTAGACAGGTTTGGCCCTCCCGGAGAATAACAAGCCTACATCCTGTACTCTTTGTTGGGATGGTGTATGAACAGAGTTTGAGTACAACGAACAAGGCCAGAACCAAAGAGAGTCTCCTCCTCCAGCCTCTAAAACCTGCGCACCCCTGCCATCCCTTTTATAGTCTAAGGAGGCAGTTACAATGGACTTGGCGCACAAGAAAGCTTGACCCTAAAGTTCAAAGCAAGTACATGCTAAAGCTGAAAAGCAAAACAGGAATCACCTTGAGATCCATTTGCCGTGGGCGTCTTGTGCGTAGTCTTGCCTCGGGATCCGCCACGACAGGTACCTTGTGCGCAGTCTTGTCGGATGACATCATCTTCTATCGACCTGTCCCCTGTTTTGTCTGTTTGCGAGGCTTGCAAAGGAAGCCTGCTTCCCGAGGAGGGGCGGTCGACCTCCATCCTGGTCGGGGCCATGCATGGAGGTTGGACTAAGGAGCCGAGGTTGGGCCAGGGGGCCGTGGTCGGGCTTGCCAACCATGCCTGGGGTCAGGCTCCCGACCCCAGTCCGAAGACGTCCGATCCGGTCCACTTGGTCTTCTTTCTTTAGTTTGGGCTACCCCGGAGTGGTACCCCGCACACTTGAAGAAGACTTCTTATGAACTCTTGAGTGGTAAAAGGCCTAATGTATCTTACTTTCGTGTCTTTGGGAGCAAGTACTTTATTTTGAGTAAGATATCTTGTTCATCTAAGTTTGCCCCTAAGGTGGATGAGGGATTTTTACTCGTCTATGAATCAAATGCCCATGCGTATCGTGTTTTCAACAAAACCTTCGGTATTGTTGAAATCACTAGGAATGTGACACTTGATGAATCTAATGGCTCCCAAGGATAGCAAATTGTGGTTCATGTTGTTGATGATGTGGATTCTAACAAAGCAATTGCGACCAAGGCTATTGGAGACATAAGACCAATCGAGATGCAGGATGATCAAATCAATGGTGATCAACCTCCGTTGTCGAGCTCCAACAATGCTTCACCAAGGCAACATGATGATGATCCAAAAGTTCTGGTACCCTCAGTCCGGAACTTCCGAGTAGAAGTTCCATGTCCTATTGACCGAAACATCCAGATATCAGGTCGCCAGGAAGTTCTGGGCCCCAATGGCTGGAACTTCCGGGCTAGTGAGTCTGAAGGCGTGCCTCCGGCACAAGTGGATGGGATCGATACCGAGGGCACTCAAGAGCAACCTGATCAGGCTCAAGTTTCCTCCATGCACCATCCAAGGATACAACATGCTATTCAAAAGGATCATCCCGTCGACAACATTCTTGGAGATATCCAAAAAGGGACAACTACTCGTTCTCGAGTTGCTAGTTTTTGCGAAAATTACTGTTTTGTCTCTTCTTTGGAACCAATCAGGGTGGAGTAAACACTTGGTGATCCGGATTGGTTGATGGCTATGCAAGAGGAGTCAAACAACTTCACTCGCAACCAAGTATGGTCATTGGTGGAGTGGCCCAATCAAAATATGATCGGCACCAAATGGATCTTCTGCAACAAACAAGACTAAAATGGAGTAGTCACTTGCAACAAAGCTCGTTTAGTGGCATAAGGGTTCATCCAAGTCGAAGGTCTTGACTTTAGTGAAACCTTTGTGTCGGTTTCTTGCCTTGAGTCCATTCGCATTCTATTTGCCTATGCCGCTAATCACGATTTTAGGTCGTACCAAATGGACGTCAAGAGCGCCTTCTTGAATGGACCCCCTAGTGCTTGGTATGAATGCCTTCGTGATTTTCTTCTAAAAAATGGCTTTGAAATAGGCAAAGCCGATACTACTCTCTTTACTCAGAAATTCAAAAAAGATTTTTTTGTTTGCCAAATTTATGTTGAGGACATATTTTTTGGCTCAACTAATGATTCTTTTAGTGAAGAGTTTAGTAGGATAATGACCAAAAGGTTTGATATGTCCATGATGGGTGAGCTCACATTCTTCCTCGGGCTACAAGTCAAACAACTCAAGGAAGGAATCTTCATCTCCCAAACTAAGTATTTGAAGGACGTACTCAAGAAGTTTGGGATGGAGGACGTGAAGCCCATCAAGACTCTCATGCCTACCAATGGTCACTTGGATCTTGATGAAAACGGTAAAAGTGTGGATCAAAAGGTATAGCGCTCCTTGATTGGATCCTTATTTTATCTTTGTGCATCTAGACCCGATATCATGCTTAGTGTGTGCATGTGTGCTCGCTTCCAAGCGGCACACAAGGAATGCCATTTGATTGCCGTTAAGAGAATCCTTCGATATTTAGTTCACACTTCTATCTTGGCTTGTGGAGGGTTGTGCCTTTGAGCTTATTGGCTATTTCGACTCAGATTATGCCGGGTGTAAGGTTGACCGCAAGAGCACTACCGACACTTTCCAATTCCTCGGGCGGTCCCTTGTTTCTTAGTCCTCCAAGAAGCAAAATTTCATTGCCTTATTCGTCGCCGAAGCCAAATACATAGCCATCGGATCTTGTTGTGCTCAACTCCTTTGGATGAAATAAACCCTACAAGACTTTGGTTCACATTCTCCAAAATCCCTCTCCTTAGTGACAATGATAGCGTCATTAAGCTAGCCAACAATTCCATTCAACACTAAAGAACCAAACATATTGATATCCACCATCATTTATTGAGAAATCATGAAGCTAAGGGTGATATTGTTCTATCCCATGTGAGAACTGAAAGCCAACTAGCCGACATTTTCACCAAGCCATTGGATGAGAAATGGTTTTGTGAGCTTAGGAGTGAGCTCAATATCTTGGATTTTCGCAATATTTGTTGAGGAGTGATTGGCTAATCAAGAGCCAAGCATAAATCAAAATAAATGTAAATGTAACATCCTGGCCCAAGGGCTTAATAGTATTAATAGAATACGCATACCAATAAGATGCAACTTTTTTCGGAAGCTCATCTCCAAAGAACTCTGAGGTTAAGCGTGCTTGGCCTGGGGCAATTTGGGGATGGGTGACCGACCGAAAAGTTCTTCCCGGGTGCGCATGAGTGAGCACAAAGTGCACAGAAAAGACTGATGTTGCTCTGTGAGGGTAAAGTTCTTCCCGGGTGCGCATGAGTGAGCACAAAGTGCGCAGAAAAGACTGATGTTGGTCTGTGAGGGTAGTCTAAGGTCCTAAAGAGCTTTCAGATGTAGGCAAGTTCAAACATTCACTCTAACCTAAAAATTATTTTGCAAAATGTTTGCGAAAATTGTTATGTGTCTGTTTTTATTGCGAAAAATTTGGTTTTTAATCTTTTTTAATGCATAGCAGCCATTGTTATGTACTAATTGCTTGTGTGCTGTCACATGTGTTGCAATATATTCTACATGTCCAATCCATCCTTCATTCTAGCTATCCTGCGAAGGCCGAAAGTTCCAGACCCCAGCCTGGAACTTTCGATCATTCTTCTCTGTCTGGTTTTTGGACCCGACCGGAAATTCCAGTCATTGCTGCCCGGAACTTTCGGGCATCGAAGGTTGAAACCCTAGGGGACGCCGCAGCAAACCCTATTTCTCCTCACTTCTCCACAGCGAAACCCTAACTCTCTCTCACTTTCCCTCAGCGATCTGAGCATCCATTCGTGATTCTCCTTCATTCTTCATCGATTCTAGCCACTTTTGTGTCAAGGATCACCTTCCCGCTGGTGATTTGAATTTCCGTACACTCGAGGTACTTTGTTCGATCTCTCTCCCTAGTTTCATCTTCTTTTGGCCCGATCTCTCAATCTATGGATTTAGGGAGAAAACCTTTTGGTTAGAATTGCTCCTGCTTCCTTGTAGATTGTCGATCTGTAGTTATTTGTCCAATGCACCCATTTTTGGCAGGTCTCTGGTCAGCTTTCAAGTGTTCCTCATCTAGAACTTTCAACCGACATATTTCCAGCCTACTATTCTTTGATTCCACCTTTTGTTATCACTGCAAAGAAAGTGAAGAAAAACGAGAAGAGGCTGAAGGTGCTATTGAGAGAAGCTGGGAATGAGGTCTTTGATGATTTTGATGATGAGATCTATGAGGACCCCTTTGCAGCTTATGAGGTGGCTCGTGGTATCGCTGCTGGTGAGGGTCCCTCTGTTCTCCCTCAAGCCTTTGCTGAGAAGTCATCGCATTCAGAGGAGGAGGAAGAGGATGACATATCAGCTGTTGATTCTACCACAACAGCTGACTCCAGTGTTGGTGGAGGAGGAGATGATGATATTTAGAGTGGCGACACGGAGATTGTCCCCCACTCCGATGATTCCGAGTGATTCCCTTCTCTTCCTATTCCTTTTTGGTGTCTTGATGCCAAATGGGGAGAAGATTGCAGAGTGAAGGGGGTCGGCTCTCTCTTCCTCAATTTTTTTGCCCCTGCTGCCTTCCTCTGCCAGCTGGTCGGAAGTTCAGGTCACCTGACCCAGAAGTTTCGATCGTGCTATGTAGCTTTCATTTTCTTGTCATCCCTTGATCTTTTGGACATGTATATCTTTCTATGTTGCTGGGATGTAATGACTGTTAGTCGTAAGACTTTTTAATTAGCTCTTTAATGCTTAATGCTATGTGATAATTTGTGGTAAATGTAGTATATTATTCTTTTATTCCCTTTTTGCGTGTGCTTGCCATGTCATTTGCATTATCTATCATTTCTATTCACATACTGTTGCAACCCATGAGTGAGAAGTGTTGGATAGAACTCTCTTCAATTTTTTCTTCAATATATGCATAAGATATTCACTCTAAATTTCCTTTATGCATACATTAAGAGGGAGTTCTTACTAATTCTTGTTACTCAAAATTCATTTATCTTCACTGTTTTGCAAGCTTTAACCAAGCTGCCATCAACCACCAAAAAAGGGAGATTGAAAGTGTATCTAGCCCCCTAAGTGGGTTTTGGTGGTTAATGACAAATTGGTTAAGGGACTAATGCATTTAATAGAGATAAGTACAGTAGATTAGTCCCAAAGTGCTTAGGTGTGCAAAATGTGCGCAAAGGAAACCCCCAACAACAATTGCAAAGTGGCAACATGATTCGACGACTTATTTAAATTTTCATTTTCATTTTATCTTGAGTTTTAGAAAAACCGTAGTATCAAGAGGGGTTTCAAGTTATGACCTGAGAAGATCTAAGTGCTTAAAGTCAAAATCCTGAGGAGTGAGATTTTTCTAGCCTTTTTTAGGAAAGAGAGTCCTGACCGGAAGTCCTAGGGTTCTTGACCAAAACTTCTGGGCTCATCGCCAACACTATTCCTAAGTGTTGACCGGAAGTTCCGAGGGTCCTAAACTGGAACTTCTGGACACCTCTGCAATTTAAATATGAGTAACAACTAGGTGACAACTGCACTACCATCTACCTTTCGGCCTAGCCGACCAATGGCTTCTCCATGTGGCTCGCAGTACCTCGGCGATCCAAGATTACTACTACGCTTGGACGCTTGGTTCTTTGGGAATGTTGGTGAATTTTCAAGTCAAGCCATTTATATTTATAAGCCAAAAACCTTTGAATTAAGGCTTTTATTCCCCTGTGGAGTCGCCTGCTGTACGCCCGCATTTTGGCACCGCAGGGTACGATTTCACTATGGACATCCTGATGTGTTCGACAGGATTTTTCACATTACAAGAGGAGGCATTAGCAAGGCTTCCTGTGGTATAAATTTAAGTGAAGACATTTTTACTGGTATGTGATTCTTCATGTATCTTCTTAATGAAACATGTGCTCAGGCACATTCTCGAAAGAAGTGATTCTTCATGTATTTCTGGCTATTACCCATTTATGCTCTTGAAGGCAAACCTATAAATATCCCACACCCTCTCCAGCTCACTTTTGACACTCAACTTTTATTTTTCTGTCCCCTAGCCTTTCCCATGTTATTCTAGACCACTTCACCTTGATTTTTGAGCCTAGGAAACAAATTTGTGTGAACTGAGGGTTTTGTGAGGTTTTGTGAGAGTGAGAGAGCTAGGGTGACTTAAGCACTTGGTGATTCTTCAGGGCTGCGGTTTGACACCTATTACTCTTGGAGAGTGATATCCTAGACGATTAGGTGTCTCCCGTGAGTATCCGGTGATTTGTGGATTGACCCGGGAAAATTTGTGAAGGTTTTTCTCACCTCCGGAAGGAAATGAGGTATGATTAGTGAAAATTCGAGCTAAGCTTTCTGAGGTGGTCTTGGTAGAGAGATCCTCATTTGTGGTGCTTGCTAGAGAGTCAAGTTGGAGATCTTTGTGGTTACTTTATCTCTAGCGAAGAACCTAGAAACGTTGGGTTGAAAACCGGAGACCTCTACCTAGGGCTTTGCTTGGTGAGACAAGGGGTTAATCGAGACCTAGATCTTCGGAGTTTCTCAACGGAGAGTAGGATTCTCTGAATTCGAACTTTGGAAAAAAAATCCTTGTCTCAATTGTGCTTGCCATTTTCTTTCTATTGAGTTTCTTTGTATCCAAGTTTTTACACCTTGTCACCTGCACATAGGGTTATTCCACCTTGTCACCTGCACATAGGCTAGTCTTGAAAGTCACTTAGACTCGAGATCAGAACCTCAAAATACTAGAACACTGGAAGTTCTGGATCAGAACACCGAAAGTTCTGGCCAGCCTGAGTTGACCGAAAGTTCCGGAGTTCCTACTCGGACGTTTCGGTGCCTATTCATTTTAACCGCTGTGATTTTTAAGTAACTTCCGGGAACGGCTATTCACCTTCCCTCTAGGCAACATCTATGGGCTTTCATAGTGTAATGGTGTATAAACCTTATTTATTTGGATCCTTTTAATTAGTCGCACACCAATATTTCTTGTCGATTAAGCTATAGCCTTCCAACACAACCCTCTCCAATGCATCACATATATTCACATGGTGTAATGTCCCACCCTTCGCATCACATATATTCACATGGTGTAACGTCCCACCCTTCCCGGGCTAGGCCCGCCTACATCTGGAAGCTCTCTAGGACATTGCCCCAGGCCAAGCACGCTTAACCTCAGAGTTCATTGGAGATGAGCTTCCGAAAAAGAAGTTGCAACTTGCTGATATGAGTATTCTATTAATCCTATTAAGCCCTGGACCAGGATGTTACATCCACACCCCCTTAGAAGACCCGACGTCCTCGTCGGTCAACCCCAGGCCAGGAACCTCCCCTCTTGGCAACGTCCGTGCATCCAGTGCTGGCGCATGTGCCATGCCGTGTCCCCTCAGGGCCCACGCCCATGCGCACCATGCCCGCGCAACTGACCTGCCACGCGCCCCGTGAAACCGTGAGAGTCGGCTCTGATACCACTCTGTAACGTCCCACCCTTCCCGGGCTGGGCCCGCCTACATCTGGAAGCTCTCTAGGACCTTAGACTGCCCTCCTCCCGATCTCCAGTAGTGCCTCCTCATAGCCGTCGTCTGTGGTCTCAGCCCACTGAGACAGACGGGTCACCATAGGGTTGCAGAAGACGGGGTATCTGCAGACAGAGACGGAGTTGCCATCCTCCCGATACGGTGATGTGCATACTCGGTCCCGCCACCAACTCGTGGACGGCGTTAAGGCAAAGGAATGCCTCTCGGGCGGCATCCTGAACTGCAGCCTCTGCTGAGTCACACCGGTAGCGTGTCCTGAAGCGAAACTCCGGCTCACTAGCCATGCGTGACTTGATTGTCACGATAGCCTCCCACTCGGGACGGTCTTCAGTACCAAACCTCCTCCTCCTGAAGATGGGTAGCTCAGAGTATCTCAAGCACCGCATCAGTTGTCGTAGCTGCACAACGTATCCATCCTCTCGTGGAACCTCAACCTCCCAGACTTCGTTCTGACCTCCTCCTGCCATCTATTCCTAAGAAAACCAGAGTTAGGTGAAGGCGGAAGTAAAACAAATTTTATAAAGAGGAAAGGGACAAGAGTACAGGGAAAACATATTTTGCCTTATGAACATAATGTTTTTATTTTCAAAATAATCCTAGATGGGGATTTCTCCCTTTTGCAAGCTATCAAGGGGGGTGGGGCGCCAGTTGGTCTTATCCTACAGTCGTATTGCTCTGATACCAGCTCTGTGGACCCCTGTTTTTGGAACGGGAATCAATCGTGTTCATAGTACCATTTCCCTGGATCGAGTAGTTTGGTACCCACGAAATACAGTACTGAATCATCAGGTGCAGATGCACAAATAGTCTTACACCAAAAGTATTACAATATAGGCCCGAAGGCAATATCCAACATATAGGACCTCATGGTCCAGATACAACCAAAAGCAGAAATTTAGATAAGGCAGCGGAATGAAGGCAGCGGCCTGTCGATTGCCACAGGCAACAACCAGAGGCTAAGACCTAGCAGGCACAATCGTCTTCTCCGCCCTCCTGGTAGTAGGCATATGGATCCTCCAAGTCTTCATTTCCACCATCTGAAGGTTTGTGCGTATAGCAAGGGTGAGTACCAACCGTACTCAGCAAGCCAACACGGAACGGTGCACATGATAGGGGATTCTCAAGGAAATTCCGTGGTTTATTTGCACAAAGCCAACTTTATAAATCTTTTCACAAACCTAGCATCTAGCCAAGTCAAGTTTTAGTTCCATAGTTCATTAAGTCGGCGACGGTTCTGTCTACCATCCATTGTGATTCCAAGGATGGCTTCCCCGCCTCCGGATCGTCATGGTTTTCTGGGGAGTCTACCCCTTCTCGCCTTTCGAGAAGTTGATCCACCAGTGCATAAGAATCATCATGAAAACCCATCCCATCATTTTAAAATTTAGAGTCTAGCCAAGCGAAAGTCTTGTCACGATGCTCTATATCCGCGAGCACGGCTATTCGAATATATTGATTAATTCTCACTGCAGTGGATGTACACTTTACCCGTACTCCGCGACTGTCCAACAAATGAGCCTCCGTCCCAACACATGAGACGTGTCACGACAAAGCTTTTTAATAACCTCACTTTGGCAGTACCCGCTCCATGAACTTAAATCCTCTTGCACTCTAGCCGTCCTTTTCTAGCAGTGTGAGGAGTTCTGGCGCTCCCGAGGTAAGGGAAAACTTCATTCTTCAAGTTATAATTAATTTTGATTTTCAATCATCTATTCCCAATCTCATCTCATACATAGGAACCACTATGCAAGGGTACCGCCTCCGCTCGGCTATTTACTCCGCTAGGTCTATACCCATTTGAGAAGTACGGTTGTACTGGCTCGTTTCCCGGCTATCTCATGGCTCGGTCCTTAATTGACCGGGGTCGGCACTTGCCTTTTCCGGAATCCACCCAAATTATCCAGCCGCCCTAGTCTAAAACATTTGTTTGGTATTTTCAGTTTTCATCAAAACTTATTTGATCATTCTCATGGCAATGTTGCGCTCATGTCTCCACATGCCGTATCTCAACTACCTTTCCCAAAGGTAGTTGCCCAAGCATATAGCTATTTGCAAAGCATGAGTATGCATGAATCTAATAATAGTAGGGCTAAGCATTTTACCGAAGATTTCCTTCGGTTACATCATGTCGAGGGTTACAAAGAATAAAACTAAAGGTAATCAACATCAAGGCATGGCATAACAAGAATAGGTATTCTTTTATGTAGAGCATGCACATTTTAGTTTTAGAATCAACACAAGTTCGCAAATAGGACCAATATGTTCAAAGGGAGTGATGACTTGCCTTGCTCGTGACCTTGTTGGCTTGAGTCTTCAATGTTCTCAACGGCTCCCTCGGACTCTACTGTACGTGCAAGAAATTCAATTGAATTCGATTAGAATTCAAATAAAATCCAATGAAAGCCAAATAAATTGCAAAAGCAGCTTCTAGCACTAGGTTATGATTTTACGTACGTTTAGGTTCAAGTTTTGGCAAAATACGAGTTAAAATGAACGAGATATAATAATTTGAAGTTTCGCGTCTATCAACTTAATTAATTATAAGGTGAGGTTAACTCGAGTTAGTTTATTATAATTTAGAAAAAGAGATATCGGTCGACAATTCAAAAATATCATACCGACAAAGGAAGTGTTTAGTTCAAATTTTATTTCAAATTTTAACGAGCCGACAAATCCTAGTGCAATTAATCTGAATCCCAAGATAATTTATTCTAAAGTGTTTCACTATGCTAAATGATTTAGAATTTAAATTCAAGAAATTTTATACGACAAGGTTCTAGGTTTTACTAACAAACTCGATTATATTTAAATTCCTAAATGATTCATTCTAAACAAAAGATTGTATTTAAAAATTTAGGAATTGAACTCAAAATAAATTTATAAAAAAATAGGGTCTAATAGCAACTAAGTCACAATTAAAATTTCTAATTTGCTATTTTATAGTATCTCCAAACACATTTTTGTTTTAGGAGAGGAAATAGATTTTTACTTTAAATCTTTTTCAAAAATATTTCCTATATATTTTCTTTTTATTTTCCCCTTTTTCTCCTTTTTGTCTTTTTATTTTCTTTCTTTCTTTTCTCTTTTTTTCTTTTCTTTTCCCTTCTTTCTTTTCCTCGCTCTGTTTCTTCCCTCCTCTCGGCTAGCGCCGCCGACAGTGGGAAGGCAAGCTCGCCTGGCGGCGAGGAAGGCGGAGCTCGGCAAGGAAGTGGGTTTTCACCATCTCGGGACCACGGGGGTCCCATTACACCACCCGGCCGGGACCGGGGATCGGCGGAGATGGCTGGCGACGACGAGGTGGTTTGGGCGGCGGCGATGCTCGTTGGCGGTTGAGTCCGGCGACGGCACGGCCAATGTGGCGGGTCTGGGAGCATCTACGGAGCCTAGCAGTGCTACTGGTGGTGATGGCTTGGCTGGAAAAGCTATGGAGCGTGCTAGCACCGTGCGGGGTAGCGGCGGTCCGAACGGACGCCCACGGCGGGGCTCGACGGCGACGGGCTCCGGTGGCGGATTGGCACGGGTAGGTTAGGGAAAAGTTGGAGAGGGTTGTAGAGATCGTGTTCTCACCTTCGGGTTGCGCGAAAATCGGCCGGCGGCAACGAATTCCGGATCGGCGGCCTCGGTGGCTCGACGGCGATCTCTACCGGCGACTTCGGTGTTTCAAAAACGAAGCAATGTGGTGGCTAATTTTCGGGAAAACAGGGGAATAGCACGAGTGAATGATGGAGAAGATTTGGTGTGTAGCAAGCTTGGTCTGGGGAGGCCTCTATATAGCCGGTCGAGAGGGGGGGAAAGGACGACGCGACGGCGCGCAGCGATGGCGATGGCGACGTGAGGGCGACGCGCGCGGCGCGGCCAGAGGGGGTACGGGGCGCGAGGGCGATGGTGCGCAGCGTGGCGCGTGTGACGGCGACGGGCTCGCGGCGGCGCGACGTTGGCGCGGCGCGGCGCGGGGCTCGGGAATGGATTGATGAATAGTGCATTTTTTTTATTTTTCCGATTTTGCTTTTTTTCTTTTTCTTTTTCTTTTTTTGTCCATCAATTCCTTTTGTATTTCACATATAAACTAAATAGGGTTTTGGCCCAATTGTAATTCAATCAGATTTTAAGTTCTTGCCCACTTTATTATATACATATATATTATTTTAATTATATATTTATTATTATCTTTTTATATTTTTCTTCTTATGTATAACTTAGTAAGTTTTGTGTTATACCCAAAAGTTTAACATCCTCTGTTCAAAAGTAAATTTCTATTAAATCTCAACTTTTCCCTGAATCTTTATTTCTAAATTTTATTCCTAGTATTTATAGTTTCCTTTCCTTTAGTATTTTAAAACCCTATCGACCTTCCATTTCAAATTAAATATTCACTTATTCAACTCGGCATCGAAGAATTGTAAACAAGAGACAAATAAATCCGACAAGATGCAATCAATCAAAAGATTTTTGTAAGCTCCGATTTTTATATTTTGATTTTTAAAACCTCGGATTTTTAGGGTGTTACAAACCTACCCCCTTAAATAAATCTCGTCCCCGAGAATTTTTACCGGTTGTTGGGTAGGGGGGGTATTCATCTTAGAAAATCTTCGCTCTCCCAGTGGCCTCTTCTTCGGTGTGATTGCTCCATTGCACTTTGTACATGCGCCATGACTTGGTTCGTGTCCTCTTTTCTATCTCGTCCAATATCTTTATTGGATGTTCCGGGTATGTGAGATCACTGTCGATATGGATGGTTTCCAAAGGAGCTTGCTCTTCCGGCACTCGCAGGCACTTTTTCAATGGCGACACATGGAATACTGGGTGGACATCGGAGATGTTCTCGGGTAACTCTAGTTGGTAGGCCACTTCGCCTCTTCTGGCGCTTATCAGGAATGGGCCCACGTATCTTGGCGCAAGTTTTCCTTTGACCTTGAACCTCTGGGTCCCTCGTAGTGGTGAGAACTTTAGGTACACATAGTCGCCTACATTAAATTCTAAGTCCCTTCAACGAGTATCCGCGTAGCTCTTCTGTCGGGATTGGGCCGCCTTTAATCGGTCTCGGATCAGGCGGACCTTTTCCTCGGCCTCTTTGATTATGTCAGGTCCAAACACGGCCCGTTCACCGGTTTCTGACCACATCAATGGGGTTCGGCATCGTCGACCAAATAGGGCTTCATTTGGCGACATCTTTAGACTTGCTTGGTAGCTATTGTTGTTGAGAATTCGACGTACGGTAGGCATCTTTCCCAATCCTTGGTAAAATCCGACGCACAAGCTCTCAGCATATCCTCAAGAACTTGATTTGTCCTTTCGGTCTGCCCATCGGTCTGCGGGTGGTAAGCGGTACTGAAGGCAAGGTGACTTCCGAGTGCCTCATGAACTTTGCTCCAGAAATGGGACGTGAATTGAGTGCCGCGATCCGATATAATTCTTTTTGGCACACTGTGAAGACACACGATCCTACTCATGTATAGTTCCGCCAGCTTGGCAATATTGTAGTTAGTCTTAACGGGGATAAATCTGGCGGTCTTGGTGAGCGATCTACTATTACCCAAATGGAATCATATCCCGCTGCAGTTTTGGGTAGTCCAACGATGAAGTCCATGCCTATCTCATCCCATTTCCACTTGGGAATCTTGAGTGGTTGCAACAAGCCTGCCGGTCGTTGGTGCTCAGCTTTTACCCTTTGGCATACATCGCATACGGCCATCTAATCGGCTACGTCCCTCTTCATATTGGGCCACCAGTATTCCTCCTTCAAATCCTGGTACATCTTCGTGCTGTCAGGATGTAGCGAATATGCTGATTTGTGTGCTTCTTTTAGGATCAATCCTCTCAAACCACCTTGCTCAGGCATGTAGATCCTTTTCTTATACCACAGGGTTCCATTGTCATCCACCAAAAATTCCTTCGCGTGCCCAGCGGCCATGCGCTCTTTGATCGTTTGAGTTTCTCCATTATCCTTCTAAGCTTCTTCTATCTGAGTCTTCAGAAGGGGTTGGATTTCTAGTGAGTTCACTTCTCTGTGAGGAATCAGGTGTAAGTTAAGTCGAGCCATTTCTTCTTGGAGCTCACTGGCCATGCCTTCCAGTCTCATATGGTTGCATTGGGCTTTGCGGCTTAACGCGTCGGCCACTACATTCGCCTTGCCAGGGTGGTAATGGATTCCTAGATCGTAGTCCTTGATCAGTTCTAGCCACCGTCTCTGACGTAAGTTGAGATCGGATTGAGTAAAGAAGTATTTCAGGCTCTTGTGATCAGTGTATACATCGCAGTGATTCCTGATCAGATAGTGTCTCCAGATTTTTAACGCATCAACCACGCTGCTAATTCCAAGTCATGTGTGGGGTAGTTTTCCTCGTGGGGTCGCAGTGTCTCGAGGCATACGCCATGACCTTTCCATCTCGCATCAATACGCATCCCAGTCCTTGTCGGGACGCGTCACGATATCACAAAGTCCATACGGTTGTCGTAGGATTAAGATTGGGGCGGTGGTTAACTTTTCTTTTAGTTGGTCAAAGGCTTCCTGACACTTCTCGTTCCAGGCGAATTTCTTCTCTTTCTTCAAAAGTTGAGTCATGGGTCGGGCTATCGTGGAAAACCCTTCGATGAATCGCTGATAATATCGGGCCAATCCCAAGAAACTCCGAACCTCTGTTACTGACTTGGGTGCCTTCCATTCTGTAACAGCTTCGACCTTGGCAGGGTCTACCGCTACTCCTCCGGCTGAAACTACATGGCCAAAAAAAGTGACTTCCTTAAGCCAGAACTCATATTTACTAAACTTTGCATACAACTGATGCTCTCGTAGCTTCTCCAGTACTAGTCGTAGGTGTTCTGCATGTTCCTCATCGTCTTTGGAATAGATAAGAATATCGTCGATAAACACCACCATGAATTTATCCAGATATTCCATGAATACTTTGTTCATTAGGTTCATGAAATATGCCGGGGCATTGGTCAATCCAAAAGACATTACTGTGAACTCATACAAGCCATAACGCGTAGAGAACGCTGTTTTGGGAATATCTCCGGCTCTAATCTTCAACTGATGGTATCCTGACCGAAGATCAATCTTTGAGAACACTTGGGCACCCTTGAGTTGATCGAATAAGTCATCGATTCGAGGTAATGGGTACTTGTTTTTGATGGTCACTTCATTCAACGATCGGTAATCTACACACATCCTCATACTTCCATCCTTCTTCTTGACGAAGAGCACCAGGGCTCCCCAGGGAGAAGTACTAGGGTGTACAAATCCTTTTCCCGTAGTTCTCGATTTGCTTCTTGAGTTCTTCTAGTTCGTTAGCCGGCATTCGTAGGGTCTCTTGGATATGGGGGCAGTACCAGGCATTAGGTCGATGATAAATTCTATGTCACGATCAGGGGGCATTCCAGGCAATTCCTCAGGAAATACGTCCGGGTAATCTTGCACTACTGGCATCCCGCTCAAAGGTAGCATGGTAAATACTCCCGCAACTTGCTCACATAGCATCGGGTTTTGATCCATGGTTATGTTCATTGGTGATCCCCATGGGGTGGATACTGTGACTTCCCTTCGGCCACAGTCTATGACTCCATTGTTCTTAGTCAACCAATCCATCCCAAGTATGATATCAAGAGTTTGTGGTGGTAGTACCATAAGGTTTGAAAGGAATACCACGTCTCTAATCCGGATGGGCACATTGATGCAAGCATGGGGGACGGTTATGTTTCCCCCAGGTGAGTGTACTAACATGGGTCTCTTAAGTTCTACCTGGTGTAGGTGGTGTTGTTTGCTTATTCGTGATGATATGAACGAATGCGATGCTCCGGAATCAAATAAGACTTTAACTGGGGTAGAGTTGATAGAGAACATACCCATCAGCACGCTCTGATCTTCTTGCGCCTCTTCGGCACGCATATGGTTCACTTGTCTGCGACGGAATTTGATAGCAGTCTCATTGGGTTGCGGCGTCTTAAACAGACCGCGTCCAGCAGCAGGGGCAGTAGTCCCTTGTACAACCGTTGTATTGGCGCCGGTACGCATAGGGGTGCTGCGTGGCTTGGGGCAGCTGTTGGAGTAGTGCCCAAACTCTCCACAGTTGATGCAGTTGACATTTCTTCTTCCAGGAGCGGCTAAGGTCGGTGTCGGAGTACGGAACTGGGGCGCAGTCGGCCTGCTGACATTGTCGGGTGCAGTAGGACGACTGGTTGCCACGACGGTTGGTTTTCATCCAGATGGGGTGGCTCCCTTGGGACGCTGAGATGCTCCCTGAAGTGGGCGGGTCATAGCAAGCCTCCTCTTGCGGTTGTTCTCCACCATCTTCTGGTCATGCTCCAATCGCACAACCTTGTTGATAAGGCTTTGAAAGCTGGCGTGGTCTTGACCGATTATTGGCCCTCTCAGCTCATCGTTCAATCCTTCAATAAATTTATCTATCTTCTCTTCTTCATCTGTCAGGTCGCTGGTGGCATATCGGGCAAGCTGTGTGAACTTGTTCAGGTATTCTTGTACCGTGGTGTTGCCTTGGCGCAACCTTCGAAATTCGTTCTTCTTCATTCTCATGACTGCGGTGGGTACAAAATTTTCACGGAAGGCGGCCGTGAATTCCTCCCAGGTTGGTTCTCCGGCGTCTTCTGCCCGGGTCTCTTTGTAGGTGTCCCACCAGTCACTTGCGGGACCTTCTAGCTGATTGGTGGCAAAGACGACTCTGTCAGCTTCTTATACCCAGACGAGGGTCAACTTCTTCTCTATTACTCTCAGCCAATCTTCAGCATCCATTGGCTCATCGGCCGTGGAAAATGTAGGCGGCTTGGCTCGCATAAACACTCCCAAGCTCGATCCTCCGCGATTCCCTTGGTTGTTGGCGATGGCTTGAAGCAACTGAGTTTGCAAAGCCATGACCTCTACTAGGGTGGAGGGATTAGGCTCTGGTGGGTTCTCGTTGGATGTTGAGGCTCTGCGACGGTGCGCCATCTGAAGAAGGTAGATGGGGTAAGAGATTGGACCCACTAAGGTCATGGTTTCTAAGTGATTTTCTCTTCAAGTTGTTTTTAAGTGATCTTTGAACAGAGCAAGCATGGTGGAATAAACTCATTCATAACATAACATAGAACATTACATAGGTCCATAGTTAATACATCAATGGGAGATACAACAGACTGCGCATCAGCTACTAATGGGGAGGGTGTGATCCTTGCTGTCAAAAACCATCCAATGCAAGGTCAAAGCAGGTGCAGACCTCTCGTCTAGTCGTCCAGCCAACCGCAGGAACCGGGTGCAGGAAGTGGGTGGTCCCTGGCGGATGCAAACCGTAGTCCCCACGGCTCAGAAGTGGTCGCCTCAGGGTCAGTCTTGGGCTTCTTGCCCCTAGGTCGGGTGCTCTTGCGGGCAGTCCTACGAGTGATGGGTCCTCCTGCATAGGTGATGCGGTAAGCAGGAGCCTCGTCCTCTGACGGATCTGTGATGCTGGGCTCCCTCTCGACCTCCTCTGGATTTGACTCAGTCCCTGGGTCGGAATCGATCTGGATCAGGATCTCTACTCCGGAACTGGGCTCAGATGAAGCAGCTGTGGCAATCGGGGTGGGCTCCGTCTCTGCAACAGTAGGCTGAGTCGTAGTAGGATCAACCAGGTAGGGTGCGGGCTCAGTGTTCAGCATGTCCACCTCCTCCAGTATTGCGTGGAAAGTCGCCAAGCACGGCGGAGTGAGGAAGTAGTAATGGTCGCGGGCCAATGCAGGGGGCGGTGGCGGTGTGGTGGAGGTAGAGGCAGCCGCAGCAGTAACCGAGACCATACGGAGCTGCTCCTCCAGCTGACTGACTTGCCTCTGGCTCTTCCTCAGCTGTTCCTCAAGGATAACCATCGCCTCACCATGTGCGACGTACCGGTCCGAGAGCTGATCGTACTGCGTGTCATTAAACTGGAGTTGGGTCTTCAGCGAGTTGATCTTGTTGCCACAGGCGTGGTGCTTCTCCTCAAGCTCGCCCAAGCGTCTCTGCTGCTCTTCGATCTCCACTAGTGCCTCCTCATAGCCGTCGTCTGCGGTCTCAGCCCACTGAGACAGATGGGTCACCATAGGGTTGTAGCAGCACGGGGTATCCTGTACGGTACAGACGGAGTTGCCATCCTCCCGATACGGGTGATGTGCATACTCGGTCCTCGCCAACTCAACTCTGTGGACGGTGTTAAGGCAAAGGAATGCCTCTCGGGCAGCATCCTGAACTGCAGCCTCTGCTGAGTCACGCCGGTAGCGTGTCCTGAAGCAAAACTCCGGCTCACTAGCCATGCGTGACTTGATCGTCACGATAGCCTCCCACTCGGGACGGTCTTCAGTACCAAACCTCCTCCTCCTGAAGACGGGTAGCTCAGAGTATCTCAAGCACCGCATCAGTTGTCGTAGCTGCACAACGTATACATCCTCTCATGGTACCTCAACCTCCCAGACTCCGTTCTAACCTTGTCCTGCCATCTATTCCTAAGAAAACCAGAGTTAGGTGAAGGCGGAAGTAAAACAAATTTTATAAAGAGGAAAGGGACAAGAGTACAGGGAAAACATATTTTGCCTTATAAACATAATGTTTTTATTTTCAAAATAATCCTAGATGGGGATTTCTCCCTTTTGCCAGCTATCAAGGGGGGTGGGGCGCCAGTTGGTCTTATCCTACAGTCGCATTGCTCTGATACCAGCTCTGTGGACCCCTGTTTTTGGAACGGGAATCTTTCGTGTTCGTAGTACCATTTCCCTGGATCGAGTAGTTTGGTACCCACGAAATACAGTACTGAATCATCAGGTGCAAATGCACGAATAGTCTTACACCAAAAGTATTACAATATAGGCCCGAAGGCAATATCCAACATATAGGACCTCATGGTCCAGATACAACCAAAAGTAGAAATTTAGATAAGGCAGCGGAATGAAGGCAGCGGCCTGTCGATTGCCACCGGCAACGACCGGAGACTAAGACCTAGCAGGCACCATCATCTTCTCCGCCCTCCTGGTTGTAGGCATATGGATCCTCCAAGTCTTCATTTCCACCATCTGAAGGTTTGTGCATATAGCAAGGGTGAGTACCAACCGTACTCAGCAAGCCAACACGGAAAGGTGCACATGATAGGGGATTCTCAAGGAAATGCCATGGTTTATTTGCACAAAGCCAACTTGATAAATCTTTTCACAAACCTAGCATCTAGCCAAGTCAAGTTTTAGTTCCATAGTTCATTAAGTCGGCTACGATTCTGTCTACCATCCATTATGATTCCAAGGATAGCTTCCCCGCCTCCGGATCGTCATGGTTTTCTGGGGAGTCTACCCTTCTCGCCTTTCGAGAAGTTGATCCACCAGTGAATAAGAATCATCATGCAAACCCATCCCATCATTTTAAAGTTTAGAGTCTAGCCAAGCAAAAGTCCTGTCACGATGCTCTATATCCGCGAGCACGGCTATTCGAATATATTGATTAATTCGCGCTGCAGTGGATGTACACTTTACCCGTACTCCGCGACTGCCCAACAAATGAGCCTACGTCCCAACACATGAGACGTGTCACGGAAGCTTTTTAATAACCTCACTTTGGCAGTACCCCCTCCATGAACTTAAATCCTCTTGCACTCTAGCCGTCCTTTTCTAGCAGTGTGAGGAGTTCTGGCGCTCCCGGGGTAAGAGAAAACTTCATTCTTCAAGTTATAATTAATTTCGATTTTCAATCATCTATTCCCAATCTCATCTCATACATAGGAACCACTATGCAGGGGTACCGCCTCCGCTCGGCTATTTACTCCAGTAGGTCTATACCCATTTGAGAAGTATGGTTGTACTGGCTCATTTCCCGGCTATCTCATGGTTCGATCCTTAATTGACCGGGGTCGGCACTTGCCTTTTCCAAAATCCACCCAAATTATCCAGCCGCCCCAGTCTAATACATTTGTTTTGTATTTTTAATTTTCATCAAAACTTATTTGATCATTCTCATGGCAATGTGGCGCTCATGTCTCCACATGCCGTATCCCAACTACCTTTCCCAAAGGTAGTTGCCCAAGCATATAGCTATTTGCAGAGCATGAGTATGCATGAATCTAATAATACTAGGGCTAAGCATTTTACCGAAGATTTCCTTCGGTTACATCATGTCGAGGGTTACAAAGAATAAAACTAAAGGTAATCAACATCAAGGCATGGCATAACAAGAATAGGTATTCTTTTATGTAGAGCATGCACATTTTAGTTTTAGAATCAACACAAGTTCGCAAATAGGACCAATATGTTCAAAGGGAGTGATGACTTGCCTTGCTCGTGACCTTGTTGGCTTGAGTCTTCGATGTTCTCAACGGCTCCCTCGGACTCTACCGTACGTGCAAGAAATTCAATTGAATTCGATTAGAATTCAAATAAAATCCAATGAAAGCCAAATAAATTGCAAAAGCGGCTTCTAGCACTAGGTTATGATTTTACGTACGTTTAGGTTCAAGTTTTGGCAAAATCCGAGTTAAAATGAACGAGATATAATAATTTGAAGTTTCACGTCTATCAACTTAATTAATTATAAGGTGAGGTTAATTTGAGTTAGTTTATTATAATTTAGAAAAAGAGATATCGGTCGACAATTCAAAAATATCATACCGACAAAGGAAGTGTTTAGTTCAAATTTTATTTCAAATTTTAACGTGCCGACAAATCCTAGGGTTGCAATTAATCTGAATCCCAAGATAATTTATTCTAAAGTGTTTCACTATGCTAAATGATTTAGAATTTAAATTCTAGAAATTTTATACGACAAGGTTCTAGGTTTTACTAACAAACTCGATTATATTTAAATTCCTAAATGATTCATTCTAAAAAAAAGATTGTATTTAACAATTTAAAAATTGAACTCAAAATAAATTTATAGAAAAATTAGGGTCTAATAGCAACTAAGTCACAATTAAAATATCCTAATTTGCTATTTTATATTATCTCCAAACACATTTTTTTAGGAGAGGAAATAGATTTTTACTTTAAATATTTTTCAAAAATATTTCCTATATATTTTCTTTTTATTTTCCCCTTTTTCTCCTTTTTGTCTTTTTCTTTTCTTTCTTTCTTTTCTCTTTTTTCTTTTCTTTTCCCTTCTTTCTTCTCCCTACTCTGTTTCTTCCCTCCTCTCAGCTAGCGTCGGCTGGCAGTGGGGAAGGCAAGCTCGCCGGCGACGAGGGAGGGGAGGAGCTCGGGAAGGAAGTGGGTTTTCACCATCTCGGGACCACGGGGGTCCCATCACACCATTCGGCCGGGACCGGGGATCGGCGGAGATGGCTGGCGATGGCGAGGTGGTTTGGGCGGCGGCGATGCTCCTCGGCGGCACAGTCCAGCGACGGCACGGCCAATGTGGCTGGCCTGGGAGCATCTACGGAGCCTAGCGGTGCTACTGGTGGTGGTGGCTTAGCCGGAAAAGCTATAGAGCGTGCTAGCACCGGCGCGGCGCGGCGACGGCGATGGCGACGCACGCGACACGGCCAGAGGGGGCGCGGGGCGCGAGGGCGATGGCGACGCGCGTGGCGCGTGTGACGGCGACGGGCTCGCGGCGACGCGATGTTGGCGCGGCGCGGCGCGGGGCTCGGGAATGGATCGAACAGTGGCGCATTGATGAATAGTGCATTTTTTTATTTTTCCGATTTTGCTTTTTCTTTTTCTTTTTCTTTTTTTGTCCATCAATTCCTTTTGTATTTCACATATAAAGTAAATAGGGTTTTGGCCCAATTGTAATTCAATCAGATTTTAAGTTCTTGCCCACTTTATTATTATATATATTATTTTAATTATATATTTATTATTATATTTTTATACTTTTTCTTCTTATGTATAACTTAGTAAATTTTGTGTTATACCCAAAAATTTAACATCCTCTGTTCAAAAGTAAATTTCTATTAAATTTTAACTTTTCCCTGAATCTTTATTTCTAAATTTTATTCCTAGTATTTATAGTTTTCTTTCCTTTAGTATTTTAAAACCCTATTGACCTTCCATTTCAAATTAAATATTCACTTATTCAACTCGGTATCGAAGATTTGTAAACAAGAGACAAATAAATCCGACAAGATGCAATCAATCAAAAGATTTTTGTAAGCTCCGATTTTTATATTTCGATTTTTAAAACCTCGGACTTTTAGGGTGTTACACATGGCTTTTTTAAAGAAAACTTCATAACCAAACTTGATCCATCCATTTAAAAAGTACACCATCATTAGATTTACCTAATATAGAGAATTAGGCCCACAGGAACCATTTATATCCATGTCTTCAGTTATATTGGAAACGAGAAAAAGACCCTTTATACAAGTGGTACGCCTACCTCAAGTATTCAATATTAAATCCACATTTGACCAGATTAGTATGGTGTAGCCTTTGAGCAATTGAAGGTAGAATCACAGAAGAGGTCAACTAAAAGGATGGAGATCAAAACTATGAAGGTTATATAATAACACAATATGCGCTTCAGACCTTACTCTCGTGACATTGTTAGACATATCTTTGTTTCCTTCTAAAAAGGTTTAATGTTTTGTATCCAAATTAAAGGTTGAAAGAGGTTGTTTCCAGCCTAGCAATTTGCGATACCATGTTATGGGAGGGAAGTAAAAGTAATAGGTGTCACATGGTTCTGTTTAGTAGTTGAAGATTAAGATTAAGTAAAGATATGTAAGAGAAAATCATTAATGCATGATCAATTAAGTTATAATTATTATAAACATGAAAAAATGATTTTATTTGATATTTTAGAGCAACATCTATATAAAGTTTTCGTACACTAGTACATATCCTTTCCTCTGTGACGGACCATCACATGCCTGAGATTTGCGGGCCGTAACAACGAAGTAATCTCAAATGGGTAAAAAAAGAGACCGACAAAGATATACACACACAGACATTTTAGATGTGAAAAAACTCGAGCCCGTCACGGATGATACATATCGGTGACGGAGTCAATTCAAGGCCCGACAAAGATAACCTATGTTGTCTTTGTCGAGCCTAATAAAGCCCGTCACCGATCTTTACCATCGGTGACGGGCTCAAAACTACCATCCGATTGAGATAACAACTATACGCGACATTATAGCCCGTCACCGATGAGTGATGTCGTGACGTGCTTATATTTAGGCCCGACATAGATAAGTTTCACAGTCTATATATACCGTCCATTATCCATTGTATTGGTTATCCCACTATTGGGAGGGGAGGGGACAAATTTTTGTCTTTTTTTAAAGAAAATTTAAAAAATAGTAGGTCCATTCCCTTGTAGCTACATGGTCTTCTCATCCTCCAGCTTCTTTTCCTTCTCGCCGACCATCTTTGTCGCTCTTGTGATAGGTGCCTTCTTTCATGTCACCCCAAATGCTCAGGATATCTTTGTCGAAGATGGTGTAAAGCTCGTTTGCATTCACAGGTACAAAATATGTAAACTTTCAGAGCTTGCTATCGCATACTTGTTTGAGTACATGATGCTCCATTGCTCCTCAATACAAATACTTGTACTACCTTGCAAAAGCTGCTCCAAACACTAGTACAGAAAGATATATATACACACAGAGACATTTTAGATGTGCAAAAAAACTCGAGCCCATCACGGATGATACCTATCAGTGACAGGCTCAATTCAAGGCCCGACAAAGATAACATAGGTTATCTTTGTCGGGCCCCAATAGAAGCCCGTCACCAATCTTTACCATCGATGATGGGCTCAAAACTACCGCCCGATTGAGATAACAACTATACGCGACATTATGGCCCGTCACTGATGAGTGACGTCGGTGACGGGCTCATACTTAGGCCCGACATAGATAACTTTCACAGTTTATAAATACCCCCATTACCCATTGTATTGGTTTTCCCACTGTTGGGAGGAGGAGGGGGCGAATTGTTGTCTCTTTTTTCCAAGAAAATTTGAAAAGTAGTAGGTCCATGCCCTTGTAGCTACATGGTCTTCTCACCCTACAGCTTCTTTTCCTTCTCGCCCACTCTTGATGTGAAATTTCTCTCACGCGCCGGCACAGGAGATGCGCTTAACTCCGGTGCGGAGTCCTTCTCATTACTGTCTTTGTGTAGGCGTGCCGATTGGTTTGACACTGTTAACCAACAAGAAAAACAAAGAAATATGCGTTAAGTGTTAGGTTAGATCCCCACTGGATCAGCTGAGGGAATCCATAAACATATATATGCTATCCTAAACTATATTTAAGCCAAGTGACTGGAATGGATCGGCTATACCGAGAGAGCATCAGCCGCTTAACCCAAATACAGTAAAGGATAATAAATACATGAATCAATAACCTAGCCGATACTGGAAAGCTAACAATGAATCGGCTAGTACTCCGATGAATCTTATAGAAAGATATCATTCTTGAATCGGATGCATAGCTCGGAAATCGGCCGTCATTGTCGATGGTGGGCCGATTTCGGTGGCGACGTCCGACAAGAATGCGATCTTAACATAAGAGGTGGTCCTAATACAAATCTAATAATAAATATATAAAAAGAAACATATCAGGGCAGGTAAGGCCGGCTGAAACCCCAGCGCGTCTCTAAACCATATAAATTTTAGCCGAACAGATCATCGATAGTTCTAAAAACGACTTAATAGTTCGAACCGATGCAGCATTAAGTATAAAAAGAAAAACCTGATCTGTTGCGGCCGATTTATATCCCTCGAGACGGTGGATACCGCATATAAATCAGCCAACCTTTAGATCTAGCCCTATCGGCTGCAAGTTCTTGATAGAACTAACCAATGGCAGGATAGATCTAAACATTAGTCTAATTTATATGCGCTATATGATAAGTAGCACAGTACAAGCCCTTGAATCTAATGTGTCATTACGATGGAAGCACTAGAAACAACAGATCATACCACTAATGACAAGCATTTACCTAGAACTGGGGATCGAAACGATGCAGCCCGTAGCCAAGCAAACTGCTCGTCTGAAGAAAAAGGTTGGCGATGCGCCGAAGGTTTGATTGATTGTGATTCTGATTGTTCTTTTTTACAGGGGGTCTCGGGTCCTATTTATACCCAAGATACAATTATCTGTACAAACCCTGGACTCTATCTAAACTATCATTTAAAACACAACATTATCCCGAGAAGGACCCATGCCGTGTTACAACTAACAATTTAAACAAACTCCTAAATTACAGATACAATTGCCGTTACAGGACTCTATCCATAGGTGGCAATATCGTTTAACGCGCAACTAATAACTGAATCTTCTATTTATCTTCAAACTGCTACATCAGAAACGGTTTTATCTCTTCCAGACCTGGAATCGGCTATCAGCTGCCATTGTTCGATCCAACCTTAGCCGATTGGCCTTGCAGCCGATCACTCCTCAGCCAACACGGCCTATGTTTCCACACCAAACCAGCCGATCCGATTCCGCTTTGCCTTTGCAGACTTAGGGACTCAATTACCAAATTTCAGTGTTAACACATGCCCCCCATGTCCGTGATACGAAGTGTTACGGATTTGCTTGTCTGTTCAAACTCCCGCTCTTTTCTTGACCTAAACCGCCTCGGCTTCCCCGTGCCCTTTATATATCCACTTTCTTCACCGAAACACTTACGCCTTCAAAGCGCACTTAGTCTCTTTCGCACACAAGCCTCTTGCCTTCTCTTTCCTCTCCGGCGATCCCCGGCGTTCATCAAGCCCCGTCGTGCTCCACGGACCAGACGCATCTTCACCCCCCAAGCACTCCGATGGCCTCCACCGCCGACGCACCAAGCACCTCTGTCGCGCTGGCCACCGTCGCCATGCCAGTCGCAGCCGCCGCGCCAACCACCGCTGCTGTTCCGGCCGCCGCCACTGCTGAGTTCTCCGAGGTACTCCCATTTAATCCATAACTTTCTTTTACTTTCGAATCTACTCCTTTAACCACATTGCATCAATATTACGTTCAGCCATTTTTTGAGTAGCACTTTCCTTCATTTTCTTTTTCTTGACTAGTACTTTTTCCTTCTTTGAAGCGTAATATGCAACCGTTCTTGATTAGCACCCCTTTTTTTTCGGCGTAGCGCTGTACACCAAGTGCTCATCCCAAATCTGACACAAGCGCAAAGGTACTTTCTTGGCCCCATCGGCAACACGGATCCAGCCGATGTGATTATAGCCGAAACCAACCGGATCCCCTTCAACACCGCCAAGCCATCCCTCGCCCACTGGAACGGGACATTCAAATCATGGCCGACCACCGACGCAGCCTGGGTTGAGTGGTACAAAAGGGTGCGATCGGCCAAATACACACAGTGGGAGGAGACCGGGATCGCCCAGTGCTTGGCCCTATCCATCCCGGCATGGAAAAGGACGAGCTGCTTCTGTCGGCTGCAACATATTTCTGGAACGACAGCTTCAACGCCTTCATCTTCCGGCAAGGGCCAATGACAATCACGCTGGCCGACGTGTACATGACGACCGGACTAGACATCGAGTCGTCGGCTAACCCCAGCAACTTGAGCCGAAAGGGGCAGCATCAGTTCAAAACCAAGGCCATCGGCGAGTGGAGTGGCTTCATCGCCCATAACATGAAGGATGGATCAGTCGGCCACAGGGAGCACACCGCGTTCTTGATGATGTGGCTTGAAAAATTCGTGTTATGTGGATCAAGCTACGGGCCGACAGCCAACTGGCACGTCATAGCCGATGTCCTGGCCGACGGGGGCAAACTTGCGCTGGGGAAGTACCTCCTCGGCTATTCATATCAAATGCTACACCAGGCCGCCACGAAGATAGCCGCCAACGCCCCAATCACCACTGGCGGCCCCTGGTGGTTCCTTCAGATCTGGTTAGTGCTGGCAACCCAAAGGGTGGCCGGTCAGCTCCCTCTAACAGACGCCGTATTTCCAAGGTTGGAGCCGATCGAAGATGAGGACGGCAACCAGATCACCACCACCAGGTGCATGAGCTACGGAGAAGCAGCAACCGCTCACGTAGGCTCAAAGCAATCGGCCGAATTGCTGGCCGAATGGTTCATCGCCCTCTACGACGGGCTGTCTCGCGAGAACCGCGTGTCGTACTTTTACCGGGACCGGGGACTGTTCAAGTTGCTGGCCGACTTCAACTGGGAAGACGTCAACTCAGCCGACAACCCGAGGTGCAGGGAGCTATTCATCGCCGCTCTATCCCCCTGCATCTTGCCGACCGGGATCCATCAGGGCCGATCAGTGGCCAAGAGCTACGAGTTCTACTACCCGGTGTCGGCGGCGAGGCAGTTCGGTCTTGGGCAGCTGCCCATCGGCTTCTTTTATGCCGATAAGATTGAGACGAGGGGAGTGGTAAGCCAGGACTTGATAATGGATCGGCTGCTGAATATAGCCGGCCCTCCCTCGGCGACGTCGGCGTGATGACACGCGGCGAGGAAAACCGTTGCTTACGACCAATGGTGGACGAAATCAATCGCCACATCTTCCACCAGCGGTCGTCTTATTACGTCGACCTCCTCCTGCCCAAGGAGATCCCCTCGGTAAGCTTTTAAGTCCCAAATGATTTTCTTCATCTTATCATCGGCTGATATAGCCGATTAACATTTGCCCTTTGGTTTGCAGGAGACGGAGACGGAGCGGCCGACGGTGAGCGACTCCGGGCACCCCATCAAGTACCGTTTAGGTGTTCTGGATGGGGGCGGCCTCGCTCCGTCGGCCATCGGCTGGGGGGCGCCGAAGCTGGCGTCGTTGCTGCGAGGGCAGGTGCGCCAGCCGATCGCCCAGAAGAAAAGGGCTGCACCACCCCCACAGCCGTCGGCCGCGCCTGCCCCCAAGAGGCTGAAGAAGAAACCGGCAGCGCCAGCCGATAGCCTCCCCCCTTGGACCCGGCCGTCGCGCAATTCCTTGACACCGTCGCCAGCGAGGAAATGTCGATGGCTATTGGAGTGGCGGCTGAACCCAAGAGTTCTAGCCATGAGTCGGTCAACGCCCCAGCCGACGTCCCACCGGTCCCAAGTCCCCCAGCAAAAAATCGGCCGGTAAGCCCTCACTTCTCCAAATTTGGCTTCACGATGATATCACTTACATCTGACCAAACCATTCTTTTCAGGTCAAGAAATTGGCCGGCCACACTTCATGCCCCGCGCCATCGGTAATCGTCTTTTGCCACTTGACCTGTAGTGATTAGCCGACTTGTCCCCTAACTCTTCTTTTTGCAGCCCCCATGATCTCCGTCGGCTGCCCCCCAGGCATCCAGCGAGCATGCTATGCCTGCCGCGGGCGGCGGCAACGGCGTCAATGAAGAGGCCCCGACGGCCGCAGGCGGCGATCCAGCCGAGCCGACCGCTCCGACCCCGGTGCCAACGGTAAGCTGACTGAAACTGACGATCGGCTTCTGTCAATTTAATGTCTTATGATCATCTCTCTTTCCCGCAGAACATAGCCGACCTCCTAAATTTTGACATGTCGGAGTTCGAGGAGTCCGGCGAAATCGGCGAAGAGGCGTTGGTGACGCCGGCTGAGGACCTGAGGGCCACCCTAGCCGACATCGGCAAACGACTGGAGGCCTCGCTGGATGCGTTGGTGGTCGACAACGGTTCGATACGCGCGTGCTTCAGAGAAATCCAAGGCCAGCTGCCGGAAGCCCTAGCCAACGCCATTGTGCCGGCCACCTTCATGGAAGCCCATCAACTCAAGTATGAATGGGCACGGCAGCGGATAGCCGATCGCCGCGAGAACCAGGCGCGGTCGGCCACCCTCTCGTCGACCAAGGACGCCATCGAGAGCCGGAAAGCCACCTTCGACCGCCTGAAGACTGAGCCGGCGACCAAGCTCAAACAGCTCCTTGCACGCCAAGATCAGCTGATGGCCGATCTCGTTCAAGACACGAACGAGATCGATGTCCATAAGGAGTACATGGCTGGTTTGCCGGCAGAGATCGAAGCTCAACGCCAAGGCATCAAGGCGGCTGTGGCTCACTTGCGAGATCTGGTGAAGGGCATCCGGCCGGTGGCAGGGTCCGAGGCTGACGACGTTAGGGCCATTGAAGAGGTAGACCAGATCAGGCGGACGGCGCTGTCGGCCATAACCGATTTCTTAAAACAATGAACTTGTAATATTCTAATATTCTGAAATCGGCTGCTGCCTCTTGTACTATACTTGTCAGGCTCTTGTGCTGGGATTGGACTTTAATCGATTTGCTCGTACTTGTAATCAGCTGTAACTTATGTGTAATATAGTTTGTCAATTTTTTGCCGCCGTGCTTGTAGATAAGATCGGCTTTCAGCCGCGTGTAGTGTCTTGAATTGTCTTGAATTGCTCATGCTGAAATCGGCCCCAGCCGCCCGTATCGCTTCCCGTGCCGACTCCGAGACCACACCACAACCGTTAGTGTCAGCGCTTGAATTACGGCCGTCGATCCAAACCACTTCCAACGCTCTTATTTGGACTGCCGATTACGAGGCTAAAAAGTTTCAAAAAATCTTTCAAAAATCCAAATCCTGACGTCCAAATTTGCCATCGGCTCGTGTATGTATATGCCCCCCAAGTTTTGTTGATAGCTTCGGTGTCGAAAAAATTATGAGTTCGAGCCGTTCGCGCATCATTGCCGTCCCTATCGGCCAATCATTAGCCGATCATAGAAAACTTAGCAAAAATTGTTGCATAAAAAATGCCTAAAGGCAATGCCTTGTTAAGGCAAGACATCGGCTGTCGTAAATCGGCTTAAGCAACCAGAGCCGAATTACGAGTTGATCCATACGCTTGGGTAATATTTTTTCAGGTATTTTCCATTAAGAGCTCTTCCAAATACTTCTCCGTCCAGCCCCTCTAACATGTAAGCTCCTTTAGAGACGCATTTGTGGATCTTGAAAGGCCCTTCCCAATTTGGTGACCACTTGCCGAATTTGTTGTCCCTAGATCCAATCGACAGTATCAATTTCCAAACGAGTTCGCCTTCCTCAAAAGATTTAGGCACTACCTTTTTATTATAATGTCTGGCTACTCGTTCTTTATCTTTTGTTACTTTTTCCAAGGCCCTCATCCTGGATAAAACTAAATCTTCTGATTCATCCACCATCAGCTGATAATAATCGTCGGTTGTGAGCTGATCCTGTAGCTGAATGCACCTTGAGCCGACGACACTTTCCCATGGCAGCACTGCCTCATGTCCGTAGACCAGCTTGTACGGAGGGACTTGAATTGACCCATGGCATCCCATCCGATACGCTCATAGTGATTCGGCTAATCGGTTGTGCCACTGTTTAGGGTACTCAGAGATCTTTCTTTTAATCAATTTGATCAAACTCTTGTTTGAGGTCTTGGCTTGTCCGTTGGCTTGTGCGTAGTACGGCGAAGAATTAAGCAGCTTGATCCCCATGCCGTCGGCAAACTGAACAAACTCGTCCGATACAAAGATAGATCCCTGGTCTGTTGTTATTGTTTGTGAAACGCCAAATCGGTAGATGATATGTTCTTTGACAAACTCGATTGCGTCCTTAGAATCCACTTTCCTGAGGGGAATCACCTTCACCCACTTTGTGAAGTAATCTGTCGCCACCAGGATAAATTTATGTCCTTTGCTTGAGGGTGGATTAATCTGGCCGATCATATCAATGCCCCATCCTCTGAACAGCCACGGCTTAATAATTGGGTTCATAGCTGATGCTGGTGCTCGTTGTATGGCGCCAAACTTCTGACAATCCTGGCAGCCCTTGTAATACTTGAAACAACCCTCCAGCATCGTTGGCCAGAAATACCTTGCTCGGCGAAGCAGCCACTTCATTTTGTGGGCTGATTGATGTGTGCCACAGATTCCTTCATGTACTTCTCTGATGGCCACTGTAGCCTGATCGGCTCCCAAACACTTGAGTAGCACGTCGTCAATTGTCCGATAGTATAGATCTTCATCGAGCAACACGTATCGTAATGCCTTGTATCGTAGCTTCCTTGTAGCCGATTGAGAGGGGTTTTTGAGATAGTTGTAAACTTCAAACCTCCAATCATCGGCTGTGATGGCGACAACGTCTATGTCGATTTCTCTTAGCATTGGCTGATAGCCCGATGCCCCCTGAGCCAAATCATTGGCCTCTGAGTTCTGCTCTCTGGGGATATGTTTCAAAGTAACCAGTCAAAAACCGTCCATTAGTTCCTGGCATTGCCGATAATAGACCATCAGCGCGTCGTTTTTGCATTCATATTCTCCTGCTAATTGGCTGATGACCAACAATGAATCTCCCATTATTTTGATGGCATCGGCTTCAACTTCCTTGAGTAAATGTAATCCTTTAAGGATGGCTTCCTATTCAGCTTGGTTGTTTGTAGCATGGGGTTGATGGCAAAAGCAAACTCGAAGCTTGCCCCCCTGGGCAAAATGATGACCAAGCCAATGCCACAGCCGTTGGTGCAAACTGATCCATCGAACGTCAAAGTCCAAGGCATAATTTCCACCGAGCCGATTGAGTGGTCTCTGTGCTCCACAATGAAATCGGCTATGGCTTGCCCCTTGACTGCCCTTGGTGCCTGATACCTCAGATCGAATTCTGTTAACGCGAAAATCCACTTCCCAATTCTTCCTTTGAGCACTGGAGCCGATAGCATATACTTAACTACATCGGCTTTGCAGATTACTGTGCACTCGTTGGATAGCAGATAGTGCCTTAACTTCGTACGTGAAATATAGAGGCATAGGCATAGCTTCTCCATAGGTGAATACTTTGTTTCTACGTCTAGCAACCGTCGGCTGAGATAGAAGATGGTTTTTTCTTTGCCGTCGACCTCTGGGATTAGGACGGAGCCGATCGATTTGTCATCGGCTGACAAGTACAGCTTGAATGGTATTCCCTTTCGTGGAGGCATTAAAACTGGAGGGGAGCCTAGATAATCTTTTATGTTGTCTAACGCCTTCGCTGCTCTCGCCCCCATGTGAATGTCGATCGGCTTTCAACCGAAGCAGTGGTGTGAACGGTTCCATCTTTTCGAGAGATTGGCTATGAACCGTCTGATGAAGTTTATCTTGCCGATCAATGATTGGAGTTGTGGCTATGATCGGCTATGTGGCCTTCTATCTCCCTTGACTTCACAACCACGTCGTCAATGTATATCTCTACTAGCAAGCCGATCATATCGTGAAAGATGTAATTCATGGCCCGTTGATATGTTGCCCCAACATTCTTCAAGCCGAACGTCATTACTACCCATTCGTACAAGCCGATTGCGCCGGGACACCGAAAAGCGGTCTTGTGGATATCCTCGTCGGTCATGAATATTTGGTTATACCCTGCATTGCCATCCATGAAACTAATAATTTTGTGGCCTGAAGCAGCATCGACAAGCAGATCGACTATCGGCATTGGTTTTTATCAGGTCTTTGGCTCCCTTGCCTAATTTTCTGAATCTTGCGTAAGGCATGAGGTTGACTGCAGCTCCCCCATCAACTAGCATTTTGGAAATCGGCTTGCCGTTGACGAATCCTTTAACGTACAACGGCTTTAAGTGCCGATTTTCGGTTCCCTCGGGTTTGTCGAAGAGAGCCTGGTCTAGTGAGATTGCCAGTTTCGCCAGGTCATCCTCAATGGTGTCTGCATCGGCCTCGGGAGCGCCGAACTCGGTTGGCAGTACGAATACCATGTTAACCGATGCAGAAATTTTGCCTTTCCCTTTGGCTGCCCTCCTGGCTTGATCGGCTGGGCTTTCCTCGGCTTGCTATTCGTCGGCTATGGCAGCTTTCTCTTTGGGTACCCATCACCTTTTGATTTTGCCCAGCCGACGGTGTTGTTCGTGGATCATTTGCTGAACTTCGTCTTCTCTCCCTTCACGCTTGAGCCGTTGAACCCTTCTTTTCTACATCTTTGTGAAGAGGTCGGACGGGCACCATTGGGGGTTGGCCGATTCCTCATCGTCGGCCTCTTCATCGTCGCGGTTGTTGCCATCGCGGTTTTCGTCGACGAAGAAGTCTTGGTGGATCGGGTCGAGCCCATCATGGACAGACCGCCGCCTTTGGTTTAGCTGAACGGCTCTGGGGACGAACCGAGTTGGACTTGCAGCCGATGAGAAACTGTGCTCGTCGTCGCGGCGGTCGTTGCATGATGGGCAATCGTCCAGTGTTGGGAGCCTCATGCCAGATTCCCAGCAGTACCTGAAAAAATCACAATGCCAATGCGGATCGGCACCGTGGCGATTTACCTCATATCATCGGCTTTGGGTGTTCGGCTCGCGCCGATGAGGTGCTTCGTTGTAAGCTTCTTCTGCGAGACCGATCGATGATAGTGTCGGCTATGTTCACGATTGGTGTCGGTCGGCCGATCGATAGCTGGCGCATCATATTAATTGGTGCGGCGTGACATCCAATTTGATCGTCTTACGCCTTGGCACCGATCGATGTATTGACTAAGCCGTGCGCCATTCTGTTCTGTCGATCAGCTTGCCTGGGGCCGGCTTGGACCGTGTTGACCGGGAAAGGATTGCCTTCTACTTTCATCGGCCGATTTGAATTGGCGAACTTCAGCTTCCCGGCCTCAATTGCCGATTGGATTTGCTGCCTGAAGACTTTGCAGTCGTTGGTGGCGTGGGATGTGGAGTTGTGCCACTTGCAATATTTCTTTTTCTTCAATTTTTCGGCCGACAGGATCACGTGATTTTCAGGCAACTGAATCTGCTTCTCTTTGAGCAGCAAGTCGAAAATCCTGTCGACCTTGGTGATGTCGAAATCGTATCGTTCTTCCTTAGCCGTCTTCAGCAGTGATTGGCAGACGATGGCTTTTTTGTTCTTGGCCCATTCGGCTGCTGCCACTTCTGCATCATCGTCGTCGGACCCCATAGTCTGACTCGACTACGACCTAAGTTATATTTTTGACGGCCTTCCTGGTGTCTTGGAAACGCTGCTCATGGGCCGTCACCTTCTGCGCCATGTGGGCTAAGCTGTCAAAATCCTGCGCAGAGAATCGCTCTCGGATCGACGCGATCAAACCATGAAAGGCCAAATCGGCCAGCTGGGCGTCCGATAGCACCAGGCTGTAGCATCGGTTCCTCATCTCTCTAAAGCGTTGGATGTATTCTTGGACCGATTCGTTGTGTTTTTGCCTAATGCTGGTGAGGTCCGACAACTTCATCTCGTGGTTGCTGGAGTAAAAGTAGTTGTGGAATTGTTTTTCAAGATCGGCCCAGCTCTGAATTGAGTTGTAGGGCAACGAGGAGAACCAAGTAAAAGCCGATCCTGAAAGAGAAAGAGGGAACAATCGGACTCTTTCAGGATCGGCTGATGCTTCGCCGATGTTTCGCCGCACTGTGCCAAGAATCGGCTAACATGCTCGTAGGTTGAAACATTGTCCTGCCCTGAGAACTTCGAAAAATCTGGGATCTTGTATCGGTTGGGCAGTGGGATCCGCTCAAAGTGCTCTGGATAGGGATACCGATACATGTTCCCTGAGTCTTTCAGCTTGAGGCCGAATTGATCGCGCATGACATTTGTGATTAGATCGGCCCATGTCCGCTTGTCTTGCTGTATCGGCTCGTATGGGTCATACGGTGCAGGTGCTTGCCGATACAGCGGTGGTGGCGTCTGAGGCCTGTAATGATGATCCTGACAGCCTCCTGGTACTGGTAGTGATGATCAGCGGGAGGCGGCCGATGCGCTGGTGGTGGCGTTGGTGGTCCTGGAAACAGTTGTCGGCCACCGGCGTTGTACCGTCTATCTGGATCAATCGGCTCTGACTGTCGATTGTTACTGAACATGTTATCAATCCGATCTTGGGGCAGCGGCTTCTGTCGGTTCAGCATAGTAATTAATGGCCTTATAGCCGATTCACCTGGATTTGGCTGACCGAGGACTCCTCCCGGCGGCCCTTGTTGTGCTAGTGGTGGGATCGGCCGATTCTGTGTGACCAACATCCTGTAACCAGGAAATTGGCCGTCTATGAAGTACGTCGGCCCCCGTTGCAGCTGGTCGGCTATCTTGGCGTCGACCACAGTAGCGATCATGTTATTGAGAGTGTTGACCAGGATGCTACTTTGGTTGACTAACGCGTGGTGGACGGCCGAGTCGATCCGGTCTTGTAGAGAATATACAGCCGAATCATCCTGTTCCTGGGTCGGCTCCTTCATCTTCTGTTTGCCTTTCGTCTCACCAGAGAAGGATGCCTTAGTGTCGTTCATGCTGAACTTATATTTTTGGTGTACAACCCCAGATCTTGTTTGGGTGAAAGATTGCAAGTAGTTAGCCTGGAGCTCTTTCACCATCTTCTTATAATCGGCTTGCTGTTCAGCCGATAACTGCTCCATCTTCACAGGCACGATGTTGTCCTGGGAAACGTTGGGGCTCTTGGAGTCGACCATCTTGCCGGCTGAGTCTATACGTCCGAGTCGAACCGACAGAGAAAGTCCCACTGGGCGTGCCAAGAAGCGTGTTGACGAGAAATTTCTCTCACGCACGGCCGGGAGATCTTAACTCCGTGCGAGTCCTTCTCTATTCTGTCTTGTGCGGGCGTGCCGTTGGTTTGACTGTTAACCAACAAGAAAAACAAAGAAATATGCGTTAAGTGTTAGGTTAGATCCCCACTGGATCGGTGAGGGAATCCATAAACATATATATGCTATCCTAAACTATATTTAAGCCAAGTGACTGGAATGGATCGGCTATACCGAGAGAGCATCAGCCGCTTAACCCAAATACAGTAAAGGATAATAATACATGAATCAATAACCTGGCCGATACTGGAAAGCTAACAATGAGTCAGCTAGTACTCAGATGAATCTTATAGAAAGATATCATTCTTGAATCAGATGCATAGCCTGGAAATCGGCCGTCGGCTGTCGATGGTGGGCCGATTTCGGCTGGCGACGTCCGACAAGAATGCGATCTTAACATAAGAGGCGGTCCTAATACAAATCTAATAATAAATATATTAAAAGAAACATATCAGGGCAGGTAAGGCCGACTGAAACCCCGGCGCTGTCTCTAAACCATATAAATCTTAGCCGAACAGATCATTGATAGTTCTAAAAACGACTTAATAGTTCGAACCCATGCAGCATTAAGTATAAAAAGAAAAACTTGATCTGTTGCAGCCAATTTATATCCCTCGAGACGGTGGATACCGCATATAAATCAGCCAACCTTTAGATCTAGCCCTATCGGCTGCAATTTCTTGATAGAACTAACCAATGGCAAGATAGATCTAAACATTAGTCTAATTTATATATGCTATATGATAAATAGCACAGTACAAGCCCTTGAATCTAATGTTTCATTACGATGGAAGCACCAGAAACAACAGATCATACCACTAATGACAAGCATTTACCTAGAACTAGGGATCGAAACGATGCAGCCCGTAGCCAAGCAAACTGCTCGTCTGAAGAAAAAGGTTGGCGATGCGCCGAAGGTTTGATTGATTGTGATTCTGATTGTTCTTTTTTACAGGGGGTCTCGGGTCCTATTTATACCCAAGATACAATTATCTGTACAAACCCTAGACTCTATCTAAACTACCATTTAAAACACAACATTATCCCGAGAAGGACCCATGTCGTGTTACAACTAACAATTTAAACAAACTCCTAAATTACAGATACAATTGCCGTTACAGGACTCTATCCATAGGTGGCAATATCGTTTAACACGCAACTAATAACCGAATCTTCTATTTATCTTCAAACTGCTGCATCAGAAACAGTTTTATCTCTTCCAGACCTGGAATCGGCTATCGGCTGCCATTGTCCGATCCAACCTTAGCCGATTGGCCTTGCAGCCGATCACTCCTCAGCCGACGCGGCCTCTGTTTCCACACCAAACCAGCCGATCCGATTCCGCTTTGCCTTTGCAGACTTAGGGACTCAATTACCAAATTTCAGTGTTAACACCCACCATCTTTGTCGCTCTTGTGATAGGCGCCTTCTTCCATGTCACCCCAAATGCTCAGGATATCTTCGTCGAAGATGGTGTAAAGCTCGTCTGCATTGACAGTAAAAAATACGTAAACTTTTAGAGCTTTCTACCGCATACTTGTTTGAGTACATGATGCTCCATTGCTCCTCGATTCAAATACTTGTACTACCTTGCAAAAGCTGCTCCGAACACTAGTACAGAAATGGCGAGTGAAAAAGGGCTCATCCTCTCCTAGCGGGTAATCAAGATTCCATCGACCACGACTAGCTCGAGTGTGGCATTTGCTTCCTGCCTTTTGAAGTTGGAGTTTACATGGTAATCATAGATATTGCACCACATTATTTTGAAGAAGGCGAGACCAAGGTCGGCGAAGAAGGTGTTGGGGCCCCTTCACGGACCAACAGCGGGATGCAATGTGGATGTCCACGAGACGACCAAGGTGACCTACTCCATCGACCACGACTCGCTCGAGTGTGAAATTTGCTTCCTACTTTTTGAAGCTCGAGTTTACATGGTAATCCTGGACACTGCAACACATCATTTTGAAGAAGGCGTCGGGGCCTCTTCACGAACCAGCAGCGGGATAGGCTGCGGTTGCCGATGAGACAACCAATGTGACCTACTCCATCGACCGCGACTCACTCAAATGTGACATTACCATCGACCAAGGATTACCATGTAAACTCGAGCTTCAAAAGGCAGGACGATGGTATAACTGCTAATTTAAAAGGCAGGAAGATGGTATAACTGCTGATTAATCCTTTGAGGGGTAACCAACGGTATGGTTAAACACTTAAAGTCTTCCCCTTTTCTCATCGTTGTTTTGATATTAATATGATGGCTTTATAAATTATTTGCTATTGTGTTTTAGTGAGGAGGAATACAAGGTGACCATAAAGCCAGGGGAGCATCTCTCTTTGAGGGGAGCACCTCTTTGTCAGTACTTTATGGTCACCTTGTATTCCTATCATATTATTTAGAGGATGTCTCATTTTGAGAAATTTTGTCATTTTGTGATTTTGTAAGCTATTTAGAGGATGTCTCAGCACGACGAACCAATGTTGACGACAACTATTGGGTCCACAAGGACACGGACCTTTACGAGCCCTAATAAAATTCCAAAGGAATGGTACACCATAACAGAGGTGGACCTCCTAGTAATATCGTCCACTCCCTCGAATGTGCACACAAAGTTCAAGACGATCTGCGGGATAATAGAGAGGCAGGCCCTCAGTACTTTGCATGATCACATCAAGGAGGTGCCGGACGTGGAGAAGGAAAGTGCTTGGCTAAAGTTCAAGGAGAGCTTCGTGAAGGGTTACGCGGAGGCTACGCTAGCCGAAAACAAAAACTTTTAACCGCGCAAACCAGGAACACTTGCAAGTAAGGGCCGATAGATTGTTACCGATTGGAGTATGCAGCGGAAATAGCCAATCAGGGCTATCCGATCTGGAACTGTGTAGCCGATTCCCGCGAGCCGACAGCCGATACCCGGGGACAGCCGATTCGTCAATCAGCCGATTCGCAGATGTAGCCGATTCGCCGAGTCGTTTGACCGCGTTCTCGCGCCAAGCTCTGATGCGCTCGACCGCAGCCGATTCCTCCACAGCCGATGAACAGCGTGCAACGTAGCAGCGCCTCTACCGGTATCCACACGTCCGGGGACAGAACGCCGAACACCCGTGTGCTAGCACGCGATGCAAGGCTAGGGTTTGGCTCGAAGGTGGGAGGGTTTCCGTGGAGATTGATCTCGCCGACTTCTAAAGCCGTGTGTGATCAGATTGATTTCGGCGCAATCAATTGACGTGTCACAGCTCTCCACCCCTCCCTCCTTTATATAGAGTTGGCCGACTGGGACTAGTGGCCGATCAGGACTCTATTTTGAATCGGATCTCATCCGAATCTCATAGAGTTGGCCGCCCATACGTCGTAAGACCATAGAACTCTATCCGATCGGATCCCTATCCGATCGAGCCGTATCCGAGTCCAACTCGAATATCTATTCTATCCCCTTAAGCGTGCGACCCTGTAGGTTCAGGTATACTCGGTCTCGGCTATAGTCTAACTTAGCCGATCGTCGGCTCGAGTCCAACTCAGCCGACCTGTCAACAGCGGCGCCTAGCAGCACATATTGACACCATAGTATACAAGAATATAATATCGGCTTCGAACCTGTAATGTGTACACAAATCCCTTTGCCTCACGATACCAATTAAGCTATAGGCAAGATGTGTGCCATCCCTTCAATAGCTTAACCATTCACTCGAACCGTATTGGATTATCTGTCTGTTGATTGACTCCTCAATCAACTTAGCATGGCCATGCATTTCCATAATCCATTACCTCGAGGGGCCCAGAGATATCTCTCCAAAGGAGGGGCAAATTCCATCTTGATCACTCACATCCCACTCCATGTTTCATAGCAAACCCGAAGACTACTTTTATAACTACCTAGTTACGGAATAGCGTTTGGTAGTCCTAAAGTAGGCTACTACACATGTTGGAATCCATGGTCATCTCAGGTCTAAGGACTTTGTACCAACACTACCTGAGACCAACTAATGGCACATTGATTCCTGTAGTGTCTCATGGTGGGTCTATCCAACAATGTGTTCTCTAACACATATGTCCATGTTTATTGATTTGGTATCTCCATACCCATGATCTATGAGACATGATCATCAATCAATAGACATGCCGATCTTAGAATCATATTAGTTCCAATAATATGATATATGATCAGGGATCATTTAGAAATAGATTCATACATAAAGAGTCTCATAAATAAGTCACGTACTTATTGATCAATACAAGATGTCTATTTCATGGAACTGAATAACACTTTATTCATTTATACATAAACATTGACGTGATATCCAACATCTTCATGTTGCCTCTAGGGCATATCACTAACACTTCGAATATCCTGCAATCGACGAGGACAGACTAAAGTGGACGGCTTTCCAGACGATGGGACATGCTTGGAAGAGCTTTAAGTCCAAGTTGGTCACCGTCCACGTCCTCAAGCCCACCACCCCAGAGCTATTCGAGAACTACCCCTTCATCACGCCAGCCGTGTGGGAGGAGTTCTACGCGAAGAAATCAACTGTCGAATCCCGAGCCAGAAGCGAGGCTTTTATGGCACTCCAGGCTCGGTACGTGCACCCGCACCAGCTTGGCAGAGGAGGATATGCAGGGAAGCAGGAGCAATGGCAAAAAGAGGATGAGGCGGTAGATGCATCGAACGTGCCGCCTCCATTTGCCGATATCCCGCACCCACGTGCAAGGAGTTGGGCAAGGGCAAGGGCAAGGGCCGTGAAGAACAGCGATGGAACATTCACTTTGCCAAATGCCCAAGATCAACAAGTGTAATGCAGAAAGAGTTGGTTGTCGTGAGACAGTCCTCCCAAGAGGCCTGCACTGATAGACGTGAGGATGACATCCTCATGCAAGCATTGGGCACCGATGAACACCGTGGACAGACAAGGGTCGTTTGCTCTAATGTCCCCTGGAAATATGGACTTCCAGAATATGTCGGGCAGTATAAGAACCGGACCCTCACGAAGAAGACGGAAAGAGATGCACACCTGGCTGAGAGGATCCGGGAGCAGGTTAGAGCCGAACTGAGCTTAGAATTTGACGAGAAGTTAGTCCAGGTGGAGGCACGGATTAGGCAGTAGATCCGAGCCGAGCAGCAGACCGTCGCGCCCACCGCCGCTCCGCAACGAGAAAGTCCAACACAAAGGCGGATCAGTTGTGCATCAACTGAGGCGATGGAAAATCCACCACCGGTCCTAGCCGTTGTCGACCATATAACGGTAAAACTCTCGGCCAAAATGCGTAACACTCTTAACAAATTTATTTTCTACAAATTATTCAAAAATTATGTTTGGATCTATCGTAGAAACCGACTAACAGCATGCTAAGAGTTAGGGTGATCCCCTCCTTCATGGTTCCGGCGGCCGAGGGACTAGCTTTCAAGCCGAACGCCGATACAAGAGTGCACGGGTGCAACTTATGGACAGACATGCAAAAGTACAAGCAGACACAGTGAAGGCTGTTTGGCCCATCTGCCGCTGCAGCATCCACCAAACGATGAGATCCTAACCCTAGAAACTACATGTGGAAGCTTTATCCAATGGCCCAAGGAGCTCATTGACATCAAGTTAACTCCGAGGTCAGGTCCTCCATCTCCCTTAGGTGTTCAACAAGATGACGAGATTGAGCTGTAGTATGACACCGACTTTAACGGGTCTAACGCTGAATGGCCTGCTCGCTCTGAACCATCATCTCTGGAGAAGGGCAAGAAAGCAGCGTTGGAGCCATCTCTGAAAGTGTCAGTTGAAGTACAGGACCACTTCATTCGCGTGTTAAGGCCACCAGCATCGAAGAAACCAATTTCGGACTATCGACGCACAGTCAAGAAAAGGAAATTGTGAGAATTTTCCAAGGAAGAATTCGTGAAAGACATGACACAGAAGTATGAGCAAGAACTTTTGGAAACTTCAGGGCTGAAGAGTTATACTGATGTGCACAATATTGCGAAGGCCCCTCAGGCAGCTAAGTTCAAGTTCGGTGCTTCTTTGACCACCGACGAATATAGTAACGCCATTAGGAATTGCATTCAGATAAGAAGGATAGAAGAGTGGTACCTACAGATGACAAAGGAGGGTAAGGAGACGTTCGCCGTCTTTTATAGGAACGAGGACTTCCATCACGAGGATGGTATAATCTGGGTCCCATTTGAGGAACTATTTCAGCTATACAATCTGAGGGACCTAGACGTATCGCTACTTTAGTTATTGGCATTGTAAGCATACTCGAACCCCTCGATATTATTTCTAAATTGATATCCTCGCAGAGTGTCTACCTTGTTTCCTTATGCAGAATGTGGACGCTTGAATGTAGAGCAACCTATAACAAAGTAGGATTCCTTGATCCAGCAGTTGTCAATTCCAATCATATTGATGACGACCCAAGGTCCCAAAAATGGGTGTTGAACTACCTCTACAACTCCTTTGTCAAGCTTAAGGACATGAATACGATCCTTTTGCCATACAACTTTAAGTGTGGCATTTGTTGTTGTACATACCATTTATGATTTAAGGTGTTAATTGCTCTCTCTCTCTTTGTATGCAGCCATCACTGGATCCTTCTTGCCATCCATTTAAATGAATCCAAGATTCTCGTCATGGATGGATTGAGGAAACTACAAGAAGCTTTCCAATCCGTCATTGACATCCTAAATAAGGCACTTGTGAGGTACAAGAAGAAGTGTCTTCGACACGCTCCATGTGCCGATACATTCCGGGTTTGCTGCCACTGTTGGTGCCATCGTCAGGATCAAGGCACGAGCACATATGGTTTCTACGTGATGAAATTTATGTGGTTTTTTCTGGAGGACCGCAATTGACACATTTCACATTCTGAGGTTTGCTAATTCTGTTAAGATGTAAATACACGTTTTTAAACACATATTACGTATTCACATATTCAATCCTTCCATTTGTAGAAAATAGATCTCCCGGCAAGTACGTTACTGCCACATGTTTGTTTCGCCCTCGCTGAACAACTCTGTGGATTCATCTTTCGACATGTCATCCATCGGGCGGTGCATATCATGTTTCGAGAGCTCCAGATGGGCTAATGGCTTTTCTTGAGGCTGACAGCCCTAGTGACACTTTAGACAGTCGATTGACGACAAAGACTAAGTATTAGAGTCGATCCACTACAAAGGATTATGACTGGACCCCGATCAAATAAGCAATAAATGATATTATGATATTGTTGTAAATTATAATTTTGTCAAATGTGTTTATGTGAAATATGTGAATAATGAATGTGTATGTGAATAGATATGTTTTCAGATGTATGTCAATTTTTGTGAATGTCAGATGTATGTGAAAGGGGATGCAAAGGGAAAAGGGAATATATGTCTATTTCTCTAATTTTTGTAGCGGGCATGGCTAGCAAAGTCCTGAGGCTAGCCAAAAAATATAATATTTATTTTGAGAAAAACTCATCGGTGACATGCTTTAACTTAAGCCCGATGGATATGTTAGTCATCTGTGATGGGCGATAGTTAAAGCTCAATTGAGTTGTTAGTCACCAGTGACGGGCTTAATTTAAATTCCGATTGAGTAGTTCGTCATCCGTGACGGACTTTAATTAGGACCCGTTTGAGATTGTGTCATCGGTGTTGGGCCCTTATTTGTCTGATCTTCTGGGTCAAACCTCATATCATGACGAGCATAAGTTTAGGCTCAACAAAGATAATTCAAAGCGGTGACGGGATTTTGCCCGATAGAGATGACTTCTCACATCGGTGACCTTTGCGTCGTGACGGGCGTCTTACCTGACACAGATGAGGGTTGTCGCTCGATTGAGATGGAAATGACCATTGTAGTGGTACGAAAAACACCATTTAACAGTTTAAAAAATGTGCTAACGAAACAAGATAGAATATAGAATATGCATCTTAATAACGGGATGCAAAGAAGGGTAGACCAAGTATCTGCTATCCTCCCTATCGAAACATAAGAACATGATAAGTTTATCATGCTACCAAAAAAATATTTTTTGTTCCTTTTCTTTAATAAATAGTTACATTAAAAAGTCCTGACTTATGACCAAAGCGAAAGACAACCTTCTACGTGAGGCCATTTGTTTTTATCCCACGGGTATTTGATCTTCATGTTGTTCTTGAGGAAGGCTAGTCTTAAACACACCTAGAAAAAAACATATACTACATTATGAACTAATAAAAATGCTCGAGCGCATACTTTGAATCTAAGAAAATCCTCTTGTTTATTGATGAATTTTATGCAAATGCTATGGTTAATTTTAATAGTAATTTAATAAACAAAACTACGGTCTTTAATGTATGTCTTGTTTTTCTCCAAAGGTGAAACTTTCCCATTTCTTGCATTCATTTTTGAAGTTAGAAGCTATATATAAATGTCGAGTCCACAACCAGTCAAAATGATCTATTCCAAGACATTTTTCAAGTTACGACCTTCGTTAATATGAAGAGAAAACAGAGAGGATAAAAATGAGAAGAAATAAATAATTAGTATTGAAGAGATTTAGAAGTTGACTCTAAGGGCCCATTTAGTACTACTTCTATTTCAACGGTGGAGGTGGAGCGGAGCTGAGGAGCGATGGGATGGGAAATACTACTTCTATTTCAACGGTGGAGCGGAGCTGAGGAGCGATGGGATGGGAATGTCGCTGAATCCTTATTGAAATTTTCAGTAGGATCTGATTCTTAGGAATGTTTGGTACAATTCTAGTTACATGGACAAGAATCTTAGGGAGTGTACCAAACGGGTCCTAAAATTATATTTTTATAGAAATAAAATTTTAAGCTAAAAAACATGAACGATACACATAAAATGATATTTTTAGGGTGTTTGAGGAGAGAAAAAAAGAGGATTGAGAAGTTATGTAAAACGATGTGAGCCACTAATGCATGATTTATTTGAAACTTGAAAAATTGATAAATATGAATTTTTATAGCAACTTTTCTATAGAAACATTTAAAAAATTACATTATTTAGCAGTTTGGAAAACGTGCGTGCAGAAAAAAGATAGACTTTTCTCCCATTGTGCTTGTAAGGGCTTTCATAGTACATCTAGCTGTTATTTAGCCCCAACCTTCCATATCACAGATTCCACGCCACATCTGTTTCTCTTGTTACCAAGTGAAAAACACGGAGCCAAATGGATACATGCATTCCTTGTCACTGATTTGTCAGGGCGGGACGAGGCATGACTTGAGCAGCATTGTGAGAGGCCATGACCCCATGCGATGCCCCCACACCTCCTGCGAGGTAGTGGCGGTCGTCGCCGGTGATGCCACCACCCGAGCTCGACGAGGCGACATTGCTGGCCTGGGGAGAGACGTCGACGAGAAGGGAATATGGCGGCGGGGAGGAAGGAAAGATGGCGGTGGTCGAGCTGCTACCACCAAGATACCGTATTTGAGTTGCCGCCACCACCCAAGGCAAGATCCGTCAAGCCCCAAGAAATATCTAGCAAGCTCAACGACACCGTCATCCACGTCTTCTCTGTTCCGTGGAAGGGGACGACCATGACCGAGGTTGATCCGGAGATGTCGAGCTCGATTTGTAGCCGCCTTTCTCAATTCGCCCCGTCAAGGTTGATCCAGAGCTGATGAGCTCGATACACCACCACAAACTCAATCCGCAACATCCTTTCTCGTTCCATAGCGGTCGAGGTCGACCCACCCCATTGACGTCAATCCGGAGCCAGTTAGCTTGATCCATAACCGCTCCCCGACAAGCTGCTACCACCGCCCGAGGTCAGATCCAACAAGCTCGGCGACAACGGTGTCCACATCTTCTCCCATGGCTTTCGACCCTGACGAGGAGAGGTGGTGCCCCGCCCGACGCCATTATCGCTTGGGCCACCTTGCCACCGCCCGACATCTCATCTCCACCGCTAGGGAAAGGCATTGAGGAGAAAGGAGAGATGAAAAGTGAGAAGAGAGATACTGATAAGACCCATTACAAATAACCTGCACTGTGAAACATGTATCTTTACAGGGGTTTAGGCTAACTGGCAACCAAGGCCCAACAAGTGCGGTACCTGCACTGTCGAACACAGCTTAGGATAGAAAACAAATTAAAATATTAGCATGTGCACGGAGTGATAGATTAGTTTTTCATCAAACGAAACCTGTCAATTCAAAATTCATAATTCATAGTATGTGTTGTATCACCTTGCCGACACATCCTAGGATAAAAAACAAATTAAAATATTAGTATGGGTAGGATAAAAACAAATTAAAATCTATAACTATCCGTGTTTCTACGCAAAATTTTCGTTCGCCTGACTATTTTATAAAAAACCCCTTGAGTGTTTATAAAATTAACCCGTAGTCCTAATGCTGAAACGAAAGGGAGGGCTTGGATGAAAAAAAGACCTCCTGCGCCCCTCCCGCTCGTCCCCATCCGCGCCGCGCTCCGCGGCGCGTCTGCACCAATCCCTCCCGTCGCTGCTCGGAGCTCCCGCGCTGCGCATGCGCCTCTGTGTTAACGGCTAAATTTGGTAACCAAATCCCTAAGTCTGTGTTAACGGAATCGGATCGGAAGAACAGAGGTCGAGTCGGCTGTGATGCGATCGGCTACGAGGTCAATCTGTTGAGGTTGAGTCGAACAAGGATAGCCGATAGCCGATGCTGAGTCAGAGAAGAAGATAAGACCGTTTCCGATGAAAGTGCTTAAAGATAAATAAAAGATTCGGTTCCCAAATTGCGCGTTAAAAGGTATTGCCATCCATGGATAGGGTCCTGTAACGGCAATTGTATCTGTAAATTAGGAATTTGTTTAGATTGTCTATTGTAATGTGGTGTGGGACCATATCCCAGGATGTTGTCCTATTTTAAATAGTAGATTAGATAGAAACCAGGGTTCGTACTAATAATGTTACTCTTGGGTATAAATAGGACCCAAGATCCCTGTAAATCATTATTAACACATACAATCAATACAACTTTCGGCGCATCGCCTTCTATTTTCTTCAGACGAACACTTGATCCGGCTTCGGGCTGCATCGTTTCGATCCCTGATTAAGGTAAATGTTTGTCATTAGTGGTGTATCTCATCGAATTTAGTGCTTCCATCGCTATGATACTCTAGATTCAATGATTTATGTTGCGCTAGCTATCATATATCACATATAATCTAGAACGATGTTTAAATCTGTCTTGACATCGGCATGTTTCTATCAAGAATCAGTAGCCGACAGAGCTAGATCTAAGGGTTGGCCTAGATTATATGCGATATGCACTGTCTTGAGGGGATTTACATCAGCTATAGTAGATATTATTGTTCTTTTTATACTTAATGTTGCATCAATCTGACCTATTAAGTCATTTTTAGATCTTTTATGATCTATTCTGCTAAATGTATCTGTCTAGAGACAGTGCCGAGGTTTCAGCCGGCCTTATCTGTTTTAATATCCTTTTGGTATATTTATTATCAGGTTTATTAAAGTCGCCTCTTATATTAAGATCTTGCTCTAGTTAAATGCCCTAAGCCAGAATCAGTCTGTTAGCCACACCAACAGCCGATTGATCTAGGTTTAGCGCATTTAGCTTAGATCAATATCTTTTCATAAGATGAGTCGGAGTATTATCCGATTCACAGTTAGACTTACGGTATCGGCTAGGCTGTTAAGGCATATATTTATTATCCCATTGTATATTTGGATTAAGTGGTTAATACTGTCTCGGCGCAGCCGATCTATTCTAGTCACTTAGTTTAAATGTATTTCGGGATAGCATATGTATGTAAATTGACTCTCACAGCCGATCCAATATGATCTAACTTAACCCTTAACGCATATGTCTTTATTTTCTTGTTGGTTAACAGATCAAACCAACTGGTATGCCCTGTACTGCGCAGGTAGCCGAGAAGAACCTGCACTCCCAGGCCAGCGCGTGAGAGAAATTTCTCATCAACACGCTTCTTGGCACGCTCGATGAGACTATCTCTGTCAACTCGGCTAGGACGCATCGACGCAGCTGACAAGATGGTCGACATCAAGAGCCCCAGCGTTTCTCAGGACAACATCGTGCCTGTGAAGATGGAACAATTGTCGGCTGAACAACAAGCCGACTACAAAAAGATGGTAGAAGAGCTCCAAGCCAACTACCTACAGTCGTTCACCCAGACAAGGTCTGGGGATGTGCACCAAAAATACAAATTCAGCATGGATGAACTCAAGGCGTCCACCTCCAGCGGATCAAAGGACAAACAGAAGGAGGAGGAGTCGACTCAAGAACAAGAGATTCAGGTCTGCATACTTTGCAAGACCGAATTGATTCGGCCGTGCACCATGCGCTGGTCAACCAGAGTGGCATTCTTGTCAACACCCTTAACAATATGATTGCCACTGTGGTCGACGCCAAGATAGCCGACCAACTGCAGCGGGGACCGACTTACTTCACAGACGGTCGGTTTCACGGTTACAGGACATTGGCCACCGAATCGGCGATTCCACCACCAGCACAACCGGGGTCGCGGGAGGGTCCTCAACCGTAACATCCCGAAAATCGGAGAACCGAAATCGGAACGTAAAAATCGGAACTTTCAAAAACCTTGGTTTATTGCTATTTCTCGGGTTTGTTGTTTCTTATTTGCCACTCGTTGCATAAATTTAGTCGTGGTAAATTCCCTTTTGGCATGTTTGGAGTTTTCGGAGTTGACAAAATGTCGGTGCGAAAGCCGCACTGGGTTTTAAAAGAATCCGGAAAAAGTGCGGATTTGTGAAAACGCATTTCGAGTAATATAAAATAAAAATTTTGGTTGGGAGAAGATAAATTAAAATACAAAATAAATAGTAAAATTTTCGGGAGGCGTACCCGAAATGTGGGAATTTGATTTTGTTAAAAATGAGTGAATTATGAAAATTTGGAAAAAGAATTTAAATAAGTATGAAAAATAATTGTGGAAAATAAAAGTCAAGAAAAAGTTTAAAATATAGAGTTAAAAATTATTTTTACGTATTAGGATTTATTTTGGAATTTTTAGAAGGAAAGAAAATGGAAAATGGGAAAAGAAAATAGAAAATCGGGAAATTAACAGATCGCACTTGTTCATTGGTCACAAGATGCTCGACGCCGCACGCCCGGCCGCGCCGCGCGTCGCCCGGCCGCGCGCGCCGCGCTGCGGCGCGCCACGCGCGCGCGCAGCGCGCGCGCCGCGCCCGTGCGCGCCACGCGCCCCGCCGCGCGCCCGCGCGCGCGCCGCGCGCCCGCCGCGCACGCACCGCGCGCCCGCCGTGCGCCGCCTCCGCCGCGCGCGCCGCCGCCACGCGCCGGCCGCGCTCCGGCCCCTACCTCGCGCGCGCGCGCCGCTCCGGACCCGCCGCGCCGTGCGCCTCGCCGCCGCGTCTCGCCCGCCGTACCCGCCCCGAGCTGCGCCGCGTGTCGCGCCGCGCCGCGCATGCCCGAGCCGTCCCCCCCTCCTCTCGCGCTCGCGCCGCGCCACGCCTATAAAGGGGCCGCGCCGCGCGATTCCACCGCACCGCCGCGTGATCTCGCCGTTCCCGAGCGCCACCGCCAAAGCCGCCGCCGTTTAGCCGTCGCCGCCGTGCGCAAGCCGGTCCCGAGCCCCCTTGCTCCTCCCGAGCCGCCGTCGCCGGTAAGTTCCCCACTGCGCCGCTTTGTCCCTCTCTGCCGCCGCCTCTGTTTTCCTCTGGCACCGATCGAGCACCTGGCGGGCATGAAACAGTGCACAGTGAATAGAGAAAAAAATAAGGAAAAATTAGGAAAAATTTTGGAAAATTTGGAAAAATATTTTGGGATGATTTGAGTAAAATTTTGGGGAAAAATAAATTATTTTCTCGCATGTTTTCTCGGTGCAAAGTTTGAAAAATCGGAATCGGACGTTTTCCGAAATTCTATTTCGCATCGTTTTCAATCCGGATTCCGTTTAATTCTTTTCCGCCATCGAAATGAGTTTCGCTTTTGTGCTCAAACCCTCAAAGTTCGAGCACGAATTTTCTTCGCTGATATTTTTAAACATAAGCTCTAAATTTAATTGCGATCGACGACTCTGCGAAAACCCTAGGACACCAGCTCGATTCCAAAAAAAACCCGGATTTTTCCTCGCAACCCTTGTCCTAACTCGAGTAGAATTCTCGGCAAAACTTTTTGAAGTGGTTTTCAAGGTTTTTGTGGTTCTTTTCGATCTCTCGGTGTTTAGTTGAATTCTAACCGAATTCAATTGATCTCTCGCACGTACGGGTAGCGTCGGAAGAAACCGGCATCGACACCGCCGAAGATCCCACCCTCAAGTGTGCGAGCAAGGCAAGTCTTCACACCCTTTGAACATATCGATCCTAATTGCGAAATGATGTTATTTTAAACTCTAAACCTGCATGCTTCGCAGAGTTACCTATCCTTGTTATGCCATGCCTTGCTATTGTTTACCTTTAGAATTACTCCTTGTAACTCGCGATGTGATACAAATAACCGAAGCATAACTTCGGTAAACCGCTAGCCCTGCTAAACTTAGACCATGCATACTCATGACTTTATGAAAAAGCTTTGTGCTTGGGCAACTACCTTAGGGAGGTAGTTGAGCTTCGGCATGTGGAGACATGAGCGCCACATGGCCCGATGAACTAAGTTTGATGAAAATTGAAAGTACTATACAAATGTTTTAGCTGGGCTTTGGATGATTTGGGTGGATTCCGAAAAGGCAAGTGCCGACCCGGTCAATTAAGGACCGAGCCATGAGATAGCCGGAAACGAGCCGTACACCGTACTTCTCGAATGGGTATAGACCTAGCGACTAGATAGCCGAGCGGAGGCGTATCCTTGCATAGATGGTTCTCTCGTGGTGTGGTTATGGGATGAGGATGAGGCTGCGGCCTTTGTTATAAATGGTGGAATTAAACTACGTTAATTAAACTTAAAGATTGGAAATGTCTTCCCTTACCCCGGGTGCGCGAACTCCTCTCACTTGCTAGAAAAGGACGGCTAGAGTGCATGAGGGCATAAGTTCATGGAGCGGGTACGCCAAAGTGAGGTTATCGAAAGGCTTTGCCGTGGCCGTCTCATGTGTTGAGACGTAGGCTCATTTGTTGGGCTGTCGCGGAGTACGGGTAAAGTGTACATCCTGCAGTGTGAATGAATCAATCTATTCGAATAGCCGTGCTCGCGGATATTGAGCATCGTGACAAGACTTTCGCTTGGCTAGATTTTAAACTTAAACTGCTGGGATGGGTTTGCATGATGATTTTGTTCGCTTGGTGGATCAACTTCTCGAGAATGCGAGAAGGGGTGGACTCCCGAAAATCATGACGAACCGGAGACGGAAGCCATCCTTGGAATCACGATGGATGGTAGACGAACCGTCGCCGGATTAATGAACCATGAAATTAAAACTTGATTTTGGCTAGTCGGTAGGCTTGTGAAAAGAATTGAAAAGCGGCTTTACGCAAAAATAACCCTAGCCGTGTTCTTTGAATATCCCTATCATATGCATCAATTCGTGTTGACTTGCCGAGTACGGTTGGTACTCACCCTTGCTATACGCACAAACCTCCGTGATGGAAATGAAGAGCCGAAGACCCCTACGCGTACTACGCGGAGGGCGAAAAACGACGGCGCATATTAGACCTTAGTCCCGGTCGTTGCTGTGGCAATGGACAAGCCGCCGCCTCTTTCCGCTGCCTTATCTAAACTCGTTTTTATGTTGTATTCGGACCATAAGGTCTGTGGAATGAACAATGCCTTCGGGCCTATTTATGTAATAATGGTATTGTAAGACTATTCGTGCATGTGCACTTGATTATCCAAGATCTTGCATTCGTGGGTACCAACTACTTGATCCAGGAATGGTACTATGAACACGAAAGATTCCCGACTCAAAATCGGGGTCCACAGAGTGGTATCGAGCCATGCGACCGTAGGCTAAGACCAAATGGCGCCCTACCCCTAACTAGATGGCTAAAGGGAAATATCCCTACGGTAGGAACAGTTTTAAACTATTATTTCCGAAAATGCAAATATATCTTTTCTACATCCGTATTTCTTTATACCAAATGATTATGATAGCTCCCTCTCGCTAACCCTAAATTGCCTGTAAAGCAGATGTCAAACCACGACGGAACACGGGAAGTCACTAACCCGCGAGACGAGGGGTTCGTGGTACAACTTCGCCTCTACTATGGTGCTTGAGATACCCGAACCGCCCACTTATCACACCAAGAGACATGGCTCGAGATGTATCCAGCTGGGAGGCAGCCGTGTCCATAGAAGCCCGCATGGGGAGTGAGACATCCTACGCTTCCACACTCGCTACCACCGGGACCTAGCGAAGCGGCTATTCGGGATGCCGCTCGCGAGGCCTTCCTTCGCCTTAATGCGGAACACCGTGCCGAACTCACAATGACGAGTTCGTGCATCACCCTTACCGCGAAGAGGGCAACCCGGTCGCACCGTGGAGGCTACCCCCGCTGCTACAACCCGATGGTCACGCGTTTATCGCGTTGGGCGGAGACAGCAGACGATCGTTACGAGGAGGCCCCGCTCGAGATCAACGATCGCAGCCACGCCTCAATGATCGGTCGACGCCACCAAGGCGTGGAGACCAGATAAGCATCTTGCAGACACAGTGCAGCCAATGGTGCTCGTATGAGCAACTCTCGGACCGCTATATGGCCCGAGGGGAGGCTCGTGGAGCTGGAAGAGCGGCTCGGGAAAAGCAAGCGAGATCAACCGGCTAGACGAACAGCGCACTCGTCTGTCTACGCTGCAGTACTTCCACCGAGCCGTACCATCACATCCCGCCTTGTGCCCGACCACTATTACCATATAACTCCAGCAAGCTTTGATACTTTTCAAGCTATGATGGAGCAAGCTTTCATGTTGAGCACGAGCCCGCACCATACCCAGTCGACCCCACTGCTGCCACCCCAAGCTCCGTACCGGTACCCTCCGAGCCGGGATCGGAGAGGGTAACCCCATCCAGATCTGCACCGATACGGAGTCCGAGGCGGAGCCCATGGAGATCAAATGGGAGTCTAGCGACACCGACTCAATGGAGGAGGAAGTTCCCCCTCGTCGCTTGACTCACACGGGAGGCCCCTCACCCGCCGATCGCTCGCAAGAGTACGCGGCCACCGAGTCGAAAGATTCGGCGTGACTCCGAGGCCGCCACCTCCGAGCCGTGGGGACTTCGGTTTGCTTCGCGCGAGACCACCCGCTTCCGGCGCCTGGCTCTTGCGGGTGGTTGGATGACTAGGCGGAAGGACCTTCCCGGCCCGGCAGCACTTCCTATTTACCCTTAATTAGTTGATCTAGTTGAACGATATAATTATTATTGCTATCTGGCATGGAGGACGTGTGTATACGGTCCATGTACCCCTTATGTAATATGATGAACCGGCATCGCCTTGCGATGTCTTAATTCGTATGCTATTTATTGTTTCACCTTGCTCGTTGAGTGAAGATCATTCGAAGGAACCGAAGAAAAATTTCCGTGAACCATAACCTAAACTAGATCGCTCTCTTAATTCATCTCTCTTCTTCAGATGGCACATCGTCGCAGAGCCGCGGCAACCAACGAGAACCCGCCAGAACCTAACCCCTCCACCCTGGCGGAGGTCATGACTATGCAGACCCAGCTACTCCAAGCGATCGCCAATAATCAAGGAGGTCGAGGAGGATCGAGTCTGGGGGAATTCATGAGAGCTAAGCCGCCCACTTTTTCCACGGCCGAAGAACCTATGGACGCCGAAGATTGGCTAAGAGTGATAGAAAAGAAGCTAACCCTCGTCGAGTCCGAGAAGCGATAGAGTGGTCTTCGCTACTAACCGGTTGGAGGGTCCCGTGAGTGCGGTGGGACACCTACAAGGAGACACGAGTGAAGACGCGGCGAGCCAACATGGGAGGAATTCACGGCTGCGTTCCGTGAGAATTTCGTGCTGCGAAGAATGAGGATGAAGAAGAACGAGTTCCGCGATCGCGTCAAGGGAACACCTCGGTACGGAGTATCGAACAAGTTTACCCGGCTTGCCGTTACGCCACCAGTGACTGCGGACGAAGAAGAAAAGATAGACAAATTCATTGAGGGACTAAATGACGAACGAGGGGACCAATGATCGGGCAGATCACACCGGTTTCCAAAGCCTCATCAACAAGGTCGTCCGACTTGAGCATGACCAAAAGGTGGTAGACAATAACCGCAAGAGGAGGCTCGCTATGGCTCGCCCATTTCGGGAACGCCACAACGCCCCAAGGGAGCCACCCCGTCGGATGGAAGCCAAACGTCCAGCAACGGACGTCCTCTCGCTTCCGACCATGTCAACAGTCGCCTACACCACGGCTTCGTACACCCACACCAACCCTAGCCGCTCCGGAAGAAGGAATGTGAGTGTTTCAGCTCGCGGAGAATACGGGCATTACTCCAATAGCTGCCCAAAACCACGCAACACCCCGTTCGCACTAGCGCCAATGCAACACCCGTCCGAGGAACCCCACCTGCGGCGGGACGAGGTGCTTCGGGACCCCGCTACCCAACGAGGCCGCCACCGGGTTTCGACATGGCCAAGTGAATCATGTGAGGGCGAAGAAGCACGGGAGGACCGGAGCGTATTGATGGGTATGTTCTCTATCAACTCTACACCGTTAAAGTTTTATTCGATTCGGAGCCTCGCATTCATTCATATCTTCCCAAGTAAGCAAACAACACCACCTACACCAAGTAGCACTTAAGAGGCCTATGTTGGTACACTCGCCTGGGGAGACATAACCGTACCCCATGCCTGCATTAACGTGCCGATACGGATTAGAGACGTGGTGTTTCTCTCAAACCTTATGGTGTTATCGCCCCAAACCATAGATGTCATACTCGGAATGGATTGGTTGACCAAAAATAATGGAATTATAGTGAGAAGGAAGTCACGGTATCCACCCCGTGGGGATCACCGATGAGCATAACTATGGATCAAAACCCAAGGTGTGTGAACAAGCTGCGGGAGTGTTCACCATGCTACCTCTAGGTGGAATGCCGTAGTACAAGAATACCCGGATGTGTTTCCCGAGGAATTACCCGGAATGCCCCCGGATCGCGACGTAGAGTTCATCATCGACTTAATGCCCGGCACGCCCCCATATCCAAGAGGCCCTATCGAATGCCACCAACGAGTTGGAGGAACTCAAGAAACAAATAAAGGAATTACAAGAGAAGGGATTCGTTCGCCCGCTCTTCTCCCGGGGAGCTCCGGTACTCTTCGTCAAGAAGAAGGATGGGAGCATGAGAATGTGTGTGGACTACCGATCGCGAACGAAGTCACTATCAAGAACAAGTACCCCTGCCCGGATCGATGACCTATTCGATCAACTTAAGGGTGCGCGTGTTCTCCAAGATTGATCTACGGTCGGGATATCATCAATTGAGAATTAGAGGAGATATTCCTAAGACGGCATTCTCTACACGATACGGCTTATACGAGTTCACGGTGATGTCCTTTGGATTGACCAATGCCCTGCGTACTTTATGAACCTAATGAACAAGGTGTTCATGGAGTACTGGACAAATTCGTAGTGGTGTTCATCGACGATATACTTATCTACTCCAAGAACGATGAGGAACACGCGGAGCATCTACGACTAGTACTGGAAAAGCTACGAGAGCACCGGCTGTATGCCAAGTTCAGCAAATGCGAGTTCTGGCTCAAGGAAGTCGCTTTTCTTGGCCACGTGGTTTCAGCCGGAGGAGTAGCAGTAGACCCCGCCAAGGTCGAAGCCGTTATGGAATGGAAGGCACCCAAGTCGGTAACGGAAGTTCGGAGTTTCTTGGGCTTGGCCGGTTATTACCGACGGTTTATCGAAGGGTTTTCCACCGTAGCCCGACCTATGACTCAACTCCTGAAGAAGGAAAAGAAGTTTGAATGGAATGAAAAGTGCCAAAAAGCCTTCGACCAATTAAAAGAAAAGTTAACCACCGCTCCAATCTTGACCTTACCCGACAACCGGAAGGACTTCGTGATGTCTTGTGATGCATCCCGGCAAGGATTGGGAGGAGTATTGATGCAGGATGGAAAGGTCGTAGCGTATGCCTCTCGACGATTACGACCCCATGAAGAGAATTACCCCACACATGACTGGAATTAGCCGCGGTGGTACACGCATTGAAGATCGGAGACACTATCGATCGGGAACCACCGTGATGTGTATACCGATCACAAGAGCTTAAAATACTTCTTTACTCAGCTGATCTTAACCTACGACGAGGCGATGGTGGAGTTGATCAAGGATTACGATCTAGGAATCCACTATCATCCAGCAAGGCAAATGTAGTGGCCGATGCGCGAGTCGCAAAGCCCAATGCAACCACATGGGATTGGGAGATATGGCCGCGAACTTCAAGAAGAAATGGCTAAACTCAATCTGCACTGATCCCTCACGGAGAAGTGAACTCACTGGAAATCCGCCCTACCGAGGACTCAAATAGAGGAAGCCCAAAGAGGGAATGAGGAAACCGGGGAATCAAGGAACGCATGGCGCTGGACGCGCTCGGAGTTTTCGTAGATGACAAGGGAATCTTGTGGTACAAGAAGAGAATCGTGTGCCGAACGAGGCGGTTTGAGGGGATTGATCTTAAAGGAAGCCCACGAATCGGCATATTCGTTACATCCCGGAAGCACGAAAATGTACCAGGATTTAAAAGGAGAATACTGGTGGCCTAATATGAAGAGGGATGTAGCCGAATACGTAGCCGTGTGCGATGTGTGCCAAAGGGTGAAAGCCGAACATCAACGCCCAGCTGGCTTGCTGCAGCCACTCAAGATTCCAGAATGGAAATGGGACGAGATAGGCATGGATTTCATAGTAGGATTACCCAAGACTGCGACTGGTTACGATTCCATTTGGGTAATAGTAGATCGGCTCACCAAGACTGCCAGATTTATTCCTGTGAAAACCAACTACAACAGTGCCAAGCTAGCGGAATTATATATGAGTAGGATTGTGTGTCTCCACGGTGTACCAAAAAGGATTATATCGGATCGTGGTACCCAATTCACATCTCATTTTTGGAGTAAGGTCCACGAGGCACTCGGCAGTCACCTTGCCTTTAGTACCGCTTATCACCCGCAGACTGACGGGCAGACTGAGAGGACGAATCAAGTGCTAGAAGACATGCTGAGAGCTTGTGCGTTGGATTTCACCAAGGATTGGGAGAAATGTTTGCGGGTACCAGAAGAGCAAGCTCCTTTAGAAGCCATCCATGTCCACAGTGATCTTACCTACCCGGAACATCCAATCAAGATACTAGACGAGGCAGAAAAGAAGACGCGGACCAAATCATGGCGCATGTACAAGGTACAATGGAGCAATCACACGGAAGAAGAGGCTACCTGGGAAAGCGAAGAGTTCCCGAGGACGAATATCCACACCTACTCAAGACTTGGTAAGAAATCTCGGGACGAGATTTATTGTTAGGGGTAGGTTTGTAACATCCCGAAAATCGGAGAACCGAAATCGGAACGTAAAAATCGGAACTTTCAAAAACCTTGGTTTATTGCTATTTCTCGGGTTTGTTGTTTCTTATTTGCCAGCTGTTGCATAAATTTAGTCGTGGTAAATTCCCTTTTTGGCATGTTTGGAGTTTTCGGAGTTGACAAAATGTCGGTGCGAAAGCCGCACTGTGGTTTTAAAAAGAATCCGGAAAAAGTGCGGATTTGTGAAAACGCATTTCGAGTAATATAAAATAAAAATTTTGGTTGGGAGAAGATAAATTAAAATACAAAATAAATAGTAAAATTTTCGGGAGGCGTACCGAAATGTGGGAATTTGATTTTGTTAAAAATGAATGAATTATGAAAATTTGGAAAAAGAATTTAAATAAGTATGAAAAATAATTGTGGAAAATAAAAGTCAAGAAAAAGTTTAAAATATAGAGTTAAAAATTATTTTTACAGTATTAGGATTTATTTTGGAATTTTTAGAAGGAAAGAAAATGGAAAATGGGAAAAGAAAATAGAAAATCGGGAAATTAACGATCGCACTGTTCATTGGTCACAAGATGCTCGACGCCGACCGGCCCGGCCGCGCGCGCTGCCGCCGCCGGCCGTCGCGCCGCGCGCGCGACGCGCCACGCGCGCGCAGCGCCGCGCGCCCGCGCCGTGCGCGCCACGCGCGCCCGCCGCGCGCCCGCGCGGGACCCGCGCGCCGCGCGCGCGCGCGCACGCCGCGCGCCGCCCGTACGCCGCTCCGCGCGCCGCGCGCGCGCCGCCGCCACGCGGCCGAAGCCGCGCTCCGGCCCCTACCTCGCGCGCGCACGCCGCTCCGGACCCCGCCGCGCCGTGCGCCTCGCCGCCGCGTCTCGCCCGCCGTACCGGCCCCCGAGCCGCGCCGCGTGTCGCGCCGCGCCGCGCATGCCCGAGCCGCCCCCCTCTCCTCGCGCCGCGCCGCGCCACGCCTATAAAGGCCGCGCCGCGCGATTCCACCGCACCGCCGCCGTGATCTCGCCGTTCCCGAGCGCCACCGCCAAAAGCCGCCGCCGTTTAGCGCGCCGCCGTGCGCAAGCCGGTCCCCGAGCCCCTTGCTCCTCCCGAGCCGCCGTCGGGTAAGTTCCCACCGCGCCGCTTTGTCCCTCTCTCGCCGCCGCCTCTGTTTTCCTCGGCACCGATCGAGCACCGGCGGGCATGAAAAAAGGCACGTGAATAGAGAAAAAAAAATAAGGAAAAATTAGGAAAAATTTTGGAAAATTTGGAAAAATATTTTGGGATGATTTGAGTAAAATTTTGGGGAAAAATAAATTATTTTCTCGCATGTTTTCTCGGTGCAAAGTTTGAAAAATCGGAATCGGACGTTTTCCGAAATTCTATTTCGCATCGTTTTTCAATCCGGATTCCGTTTAATTCTTTTCCGCCATCGAAATGAGTTTCGCTTTTGTGCTCAAACCCTCAAAGTTCGAGCACGAATTTTCTTCGCTGATATTTTTAAACATAAGCTCTAAATTTAATTGCGATCGACGACTCTGCGAAAACCCTAGGACACCGCTCGATTCAAAAAAAAAAAACCCGGATTTTTCCTCGCAACCCTTGTCCTAACTCGAGTAGAATTCTCGGCAAAACTTTTGAAGTGGTTTTCAAGGTTTTTGTGGTTCTTTTCGATCTCTCGGTGTTTAGTTGAATTCTAACTGAATTCAATTGATCTCTCGCACGTACGGGTAGCGTCGGAAGAAACCGGCATCGACACCGCCGAAGATCCCACCCTCAAGTGTGCGAGCAAGGCAAGTCTTCACACCCTTTGAACATATCGATCCTAATTGCGAAATGATGTTATTTTAAACTCTAAACCTGCATGCTTCGCAGAGTTACCTATCCTTGTTATGCCATGCCTTGCTATTGTTTACCTTTAGAATTACTCCTTGTAACTCGCGATGTGATACAAATAACCGAAGCATAACTTCGGTAAACCGCTAGCCCCGCTAAACTTAGACCATGCATACTCATGACTTTATGAAAAAGCTTTGTGCTTGGGCAACTACCTTAGGGAGGTAGTTGAGCTTCGGCATGTGGAGACATGAGCGCCACATGGCCCCGATGAACTAAGTTTGATGAAAATTGAAAGTACTATACAAATGTTTTAGGGGGCACTGGATGATTTGGGTGGATTCCGGAAAAGGCAAGTGCCGACCCGGTCAATTAAGGACCGAGCCATGAGATAGCCGGAAACGAGCCGCACAACCGTACTTCTCGAATGGGTATAGACCTAGCCGACTAGATAGCCGAGCGGAGGCGGTATCCTTGCATAGATGGTTCTCGTGGTGTGGTTATGGGATGAGGATGAGGCTGCGGCCTTTGTTATAAATGGTGGAATTAAACTACCGTTAATTAAACTTAAAGATTGGAAATGTCTTCCCTTACCCCGGTGCGCCGTAACTCCTCTCACTTGCTAGAAAAGGACGGCTAGAGTGCATGAGGGCATAAGTTCATGGAGCGGGTACGCCAAAGTGAGGTTATCGAAAGGCTTTGCCGTGGCCGTCTCATGTGTTGAGACGTAGGCTCATTTGTTGGGCTGTCGCGGAGTACGGGTAAAGTGTACATCCACCGCAAAGTGTGAATGAATCAATCTATTCGAATAGCCGTGCTCGCGGATATTGAGCATCGTGACAAGACTTTCGCTTGGCTAGATTTTAAACTTAAACCTTTGGGATGGGTTTGCATGATGATTTTGTTCGCGGTGGATCAACTTCTCGAGAATGCGAGAAGGGGTGGACTCCCGAGAAAATCATGACGAACCGGAGACGGGAAGCCATCCTTGGAATCACGATGGATGGTAGACAGAACCGTCGCCGGATTAATGAACCATGAAATTAAAACTTGATTTTGGCTAGTCGGTAGGCTTGTGAAAAGAATTGAAAAACTGGCTTTACGCAAAAATAACCCTAGCCGTGTTCTTTGAATATCCCTATCATATGCATCAATTCGTGTTGACTTGCCGAGTACGGTTGGTACTCACCCTTGCTATACGCACAAACCTCCAGTGATGGAAATGAAGAGCGAAGACCCCTACGCGTACTACGCGGAGGGCGAAGGAACGACGGCGCATATTAGACCTTAGTCCCGGTCGTTGCCTGTGGCAATGGACAAGCCGCTGCCTCTTTCCGCTGCCTTATCTAAACTCTGTTTTTATGTTGTATTCGGACCATAAGGTCCTGTGGAATGAACAATGCCTTCGGGCCTATTTATGTAATAATGGTATTGTAAGACTATTCGTGCATGTGCACTTGATTATCCAGTACTGCATTCGTGGGTACCAACTACTTGATCCAGGGAATGGTACTATGAACACGAAAGATTCCCGACTCAAAATCGGGGGTCCACATCAACCGGCCGAATCCGTCCGGATCGGCTACGAAATCGGTGGTCACCATGCTGAATCGACAACAACCACTTCCCCAGGACCAGATCGCCAACATGTTCAACAACAATCGGTAATTAGAGTCGGTTGCCCAGATCGACCTGGAAGGACAGTACAACGCCGGTGGCCGACAGCTGTTTTCGGGTCCGCCAACGCCGCCACCGGCAAATCGGCCGCCTCCCGCTGATCATCCATTCCAGTACCAGTATCAAGAAGACCACCAAGATCATCACTACAGGCCCCAGACACCGCCACCACTGTATCGGCAAGCACCCGCACCGTATGATCAATATGAGCCGATACAACAGGACAATCGGACATGGGCTGATTTGATTATAGACGTCATGCACGATCAATTCGGTCTCAAGCCAAAGGACTCGGGAAACATGTATCGATACCCTTATCCGGAGCATTTTGAGCGGATTCCATTGCCCAACCGATACAAAGTTCCAGACTTTTCAAAATTCTCGGGGCAGGACAACGTGTCAACCTACGAGCATGTCAGCCGATTCTTGGCGCAGTGCGGCGAAGCATCGCCTACAGATGCCTTGAGAGTTCGATTGTTCCCCTTGTCTCTTTCGGGATCGACCTTCACATGGTTCTCTTCATTGCCTTACAACTCCATGCAGAGCTGGGCCGATCTCGAAAAACAATTCCGTAGCTACTTCTACACCGGCAACCATGAAATGAAGTTGTCAGACCTCACCAGTATCAGGCAGAAGCACAACGAATCGGTTCAGGACTACATTCAACGCTTTAGAGAGATGAGGAACCGATGCTACAGCCTGGTGCTGTTGGACGCCCAGCTAGCCGATTTGGCCTTCCACGGCCTGATCGCGCCGATCCGCGAGCGCTTCTCCGCTCAAGACTTTGACAGCTTGGCGCATCTTGCGCAGAAGGTGACGGCCCATGAGCAGAGGTTTCAAGACACCAGGAAGGCCGTCAAGAACATAACTCAAGTCATCGTTGAATCAGACTCCGATCCTAGCGACGATGACGCAGAGGTGGCGGCAGCGGAATGGGCCAAGAATAAAAAGGCCATCGTCTGTCAATGGCTGCTGAAGACGGCCAAAGAGGAGAAATATGATTTTGACATCACCAAAGCCGATAGGATCTTCTATTTATTGCTCAAGGAGAAGCAGATCCAGCTTCCCGAGAACCATGTGATCCCATCGGCTGATGAACTAAGTACTGCAAGTGGCACAACTCCACATCCCATGCCACTAACAATTGTAAAGTCTTCAGGCAGCAGATCCAGTCGGCAATAGAGGCCGGGAAACTCAAGTTTGCCGATTCTACTCGGTCGATGAAGGTAGACGGCAACCCCTTCCCGATCAATGTGATTCAAGCTGACGCAAGGTGAGCTGATCGGCTACACAGAATGACGTACAGCTTAGCCGAGACATTAGAAGGGGTCAAGGCGGAGGACAAGCCGACTGGAAGCCAAGCCACGCCAATCAACATGGTGCACCCTGTTGCCCGATCGGCTGATCGACGGCCGATCAACACGAACAGCCGACGCCGCTCCCAACAGCAATCTTGGCGGGAAGAAGAGGCTCGGTTTGAAAGATTTCATTGGCAAGAGCCAGAGACACAAGACCGCTACGACGGGAATCACGCGGTGCCGACCCTCATTGGCATTGCGAATTTTTAGGCACTACCGGGAAACCGGAATGAGGTTGCCGACACCGGATAATTGCCGCTGTAGTGATTACCGCGAGGACGAGCACAGAACCCCGCCAATCACCAACCCAACTCAGTTCGTCCCAAGGGCCATACGCTCAACCGGCACCAGTCCTGTTCATGATCGGCTAGGGCCGATCCATCAAGACTTCTTCGATGAAGAGGATGAGAACGATGACTACTACGACGAAGGAGAAGCCGATGATGAAGAATCGGCCAACCCCCAATGGTGTCCCTCCGACCTCTTCACCAAAATGCGAAACGAAGAATTCAAAGGCTAAAGTGTGAAGGAAGGGAAGAAGAAGTTCGCAGATGATCGAAGAACAACGCCGTCACGGGTAAAATCAAAAGGCGATGGAACCCCAAAAGGAAAATCACCACGCGACGAGAAAGACGAGAGAGAGTTCAGCGATTGAGCCAAAAGGGCAGCCAAAGGGAAAGGCAAAGTCTCTGCATCGGTCAATATGGTATTCATATTGCCAGCCGAATTTGGTGCTCCTGAGGCCGATGCAGACAATATCGAGGATGCCTTGGTCAAACTAGCATTGTCCCCGGATCAAGCAATTTTCGACAAGCCAGAGGGGACCGAAAATCGGCATCTCAAGCCGCTGTATGTAAAAGGTTTCGTTAACGGCAAGCCGATGTCAAAGATGCTAGTGGACGGGGGAGCTACAGTAAACCTTATGCCCTATGCCCTATGGAAAGGGAGCCGAGGACCTGATCAAGACTAACATGGTGCTAAAGGACTTCGGCGGCAACCCATCAGAGACCAAGGGCGTGTTGAATGTCGAGCTCACCGTCGGCAACAAGACCGTGCCCACAACCTTTTTTGTCATCGACGGGAAGGGGTCTTACAGCCTGGAGAGACTGGATACATGCCAACTGTTGTGTCTCTTCCACTATGCACCAGTGTCTACTTTAATGGGACAGCGACAAGATAGAGATTGTATTAGCCGACAGGTCAGTAAGCGTCACCAATGCCAATTTGCCACTTTGGAAAATTGATGGCATTGATTGTTTGTTCGGGAAAATCTAGCAAGCCGATTTTCTAAAAGTGTCTAATTCTGCCATACAGCCGATTGGAGACGACGAGCCGCAGTTGCTGCTTTGAGCAAGACGTCGTGAAGGGCTCGAACGTCTACAGCATGGACACCACGGACGAAGACGATGGCAAGCTTGGGCAAGGTTTTACGTTGGCCGACGAATTAGAAGAAATAGACATAGGCTCTGGAGACAGGCCTAGGCCGACGTATATCAGCAAAAAGTTGTCCTCTCATTGTAGATCCCAGCTTATTAATTTGTTAAAAGAATATAAAGATTGTTTTGCTTGGGAGTACTTCGAGATGCCTGGTCTTAGCCAATCTATCGTTGTTCATCAACTGCCAATCAAGGCAGGCTATCGGCCATTCAAACAGCCTCCCAGGAGGTTCAAAGCCGATATGTATGATGCAATCAAAGCCGAAATAACTCGGCTATACGATGCTGGATTCGTTCGGCCTTGTCGATACGCCGAGTGGGTCTCAAACATTGTCCCAGTATTGAAAAAGAATGGTAAACTTAGGGTATGCATCGACTTCAGAGACCTAAATAAGGCTACCCCCAAAGATGAATACCCGATGTCGATAGCCGATTTGCTTGTAGATGCTGCTTCAGGCCATAAGATCATCAGTTTCACGGATGGTAATGCAGGTTACAATCAAATCTTCATGGCCGAAGAAAATATTCACAAAACTGCTTTTCAATGTCTTGGAGCAATCGGCTTATATGAATGGGTTGTCATGACATTTGGGCTAAAAAAATGTTGGGGCAACATATCAACGGGCCATGAATTATATATTCCACGACATGATCGGCTCCCTGGTGGAGATCTACATTGATGATGTTGTTGTCAAATCCAGGGAGATAGAGAACCACATAACCGATCTAAGGCAGGTTTTGGAGCGGACAAGAAAATATGGCCTGAAGATGAATCCGTTGAAGTGCGCGTTCGGCGTGTCAGCTGGGCAGTTTCTAGGGTTTCTTGTTCATAAAAGAGGAATTGAGGTTACACCAAGGAGCATCAACGCTATCAAGACGATACAGCCTCCGAAGGACAAGAAGCAACTTCAATCTTTAATTGGCAAGATCAACTTCATAAGGCGATTTATAGCCAATCTTTTAGAGAAGATGGAGCCGTTCACACCACTGCTTCGGCTGAAAGCCGATCAAGCATTCACATGGGGGCGGAGCAGCAAAAGGCCTTGGACAACATCAAGAATTACTTAAGCTCGCCTCCAGTTTTAATGTCTCCACAAAAAGGGATACCATTTAAGTTGTACCTTTCAGCCGACGACAAGTCAATCGGCTCAGTCCTAATCCAAGAGATTGAGGGCAAAGAAAAAGCTATCTTCTATCTCAGTCGACGGCTGTTGGACGCAGAAACAAGATATTTACCAGTGGAGAAGCTATGTCTGTGCCTATATTTTTCATGTACGAAGTTAAGGCATTATCTGCTATCCAATGAGTGCACAATAATATGTAAAGCCGATGTCGTCAAATACATGCTATCGGCTCTGGTTTTAAAAGGGCGGAGGGGAAAGTGGATTTTTGCCTTGACAGAATTTGATCTGAGGTATCAAGCACCCAGGGCAGTTAAAGGACAAGTTATATCCGATTTTATCATGGAGCACAGGGATGACTCAATCGGCTCAATCGAAATTATGCCTTGGACATTGACATTTGATGGCTCGGTGTGCACCAACGGCTGCGGTATCGGATTGGTCATTATTTTGCCTACGGGGGCAAGCTTTGAATTTGCTTTTTCTATCGACCCCCATGCTACAAACAATCAAGCTGAATATGAAGCAGTGCTCAAGGGATTGCATCTTCTCAAAGAAGTCGAGGCCGACGCCATAGAGATAATGGGGGATTCACTATTGGTCATCAGCCAGTTGTCAGGGGAGTATGAATGCAGGAAGTGATGGATAGCTTTCGACTAGTTACACTGAAACACATCCCTAGAGAGCAGAATACAGAAGCCAATGATTTAGCTCAAGAGGCATCAGGCTACAGGCTGATGATAAAAGAGGTTGAGATAGAAGTTGCTGCCATGACAACCGACGATTGGAGGTTTGAGGTCTAGAGCTATTTACAGAACCCCTCTCAATCGGCTTCAAGGAAATTGCGATACAAGGCTTTAAGATATGTTTTGCTCGACGAAGATCTCTATTATTGGAGGATTGATGGTGTGCTGCTCACGTGTCTTAGTGTCGATCAAGCCAAGGTGGCTATCGGAGAAGTACATGAAGGGATATGCGGCACGCATCAATCGGCTCACAAGATGAAGTGGTTGCTTCGGAGAGCAGGGTATTTTTGGTCGACGATGCTGGAGGACTGTTTCAAATATTACAGAGGTTGCCAGGATTGTCATAAATTCGGAGCCATACAAAGAGCACCTGCATCGGCTATGAACCCAATCATAAAGCCTTGGTCGTTCTGAGGATGGGGCATCGACATGATCGGCCAGATTAATCCACCCTCAAGCAAAGGACATAAATTCATTCTGGTGGCAACAGATTATTTTACAAAATGGGTGGAGGCAATTCCTTTGAAAAAGGTTGATTCTAGGGACGCAATCGAGTTTGTTAAAGAGCATATCATTTACCGATTTAGCGTCCCATAAACAATAACAACAGACCAGGGATATATCTTCATATCGGACGAGTTTGTTCAGTTTGCCGACGGCATGGGGATCAAATTACTTAATTATTCACCGTACTATGCACAGGCCAACGAGCAAGCAGAGGCTTCAAATAAAAGTTTGATCAAACTAATAAAGAGGAAGATTTCTGAGTACCCCAAGCATGGCACAGCCGATTAGCCGAATCACTGTGGGCTTATCGAATGGCATGCCATGGATCTACCCAAGTCCCTCCATACAAATTGGTCTACGGGCACGAAGCAGTCCTGCCATGGAAAAACATCATCGGCTCAAGACGGATTCAATTACAAGACCAGCTCACAGCCGATGACTATTACAACTTGATGATAGATAAATCAGAAGACCTAGTTTTGTCAAGGATGAGGGCCTTGGAAAAAGTAACAAGGGATAAGGAACGAGTAGCCCGTCATTATAACAAGAAAGTTGTACCTAAGTCTTTTGAAGAGGGCAAACTCGTTTGGAAATTGATATTGCTGATTGGATCAAGAGATAATAAATTCGACAAATGGTCACCTAATTGGGAATGGCCTTTCAAGATCCACAAATGTGTCTCTAAAGGGGCCTACATGTTAGAAGGGTTGGATGGAGAAGTATTTGGAAGGGCTCTAAACGGAAAATATTTGAAGAAATACTACCCAAGCGTTTGGATCAACTCATGATTCGGCTCTGTTTTGTTCAGCCGATTCGTGTTAGCCGATGTTCTGTATTAAGCGAGCATCGCCTTTAGGTCGTTTTTACGCCAAGTTTTTTCCTAGTTGCTGCAGTCGGCCAGTGTTTGTCGACCGTGATAACAACGGTGCGTGATTTCGCTAAGTTCCTAATTTTGTCAATGTTTAAGACATCAACAAAATTAGGGGGGCATATACATACACAAAACCTAAGCCGATTACAGAAAGGTGGACATCAAGTTTTTTTCAGAATCATAACATCGGACAAGAGTTTTAAATTTCAGGATTGGCGGTCATGACATCGAACGCAAGTATAAGACACGTTACACGCCGATCACAGGATAGTTACAGAAGGCCGAAACCGATTGCAAAAGTTTAAATCTCTAAGCTATTACAATCAGCTCATTGCTTTAAAAAGTCAGCTATAGCCGACAACGCCTTGCGCCTGATTTGATCCACTTCCTCAATGGCCTTAGCGTCATCGGCATCGGACCCAGTCACCGGCCTCACCGCCTTGGTCAAATCCTTCAGATTGGACACGACCGCCTTGATGCTTGATCGCTTGTCTTCGATCTCTTTAGGCAGGACGACCATGTATTCATCTTGCACTTGGATCTCCGTAGTGATTTGGACGAAGTCGGCTATTATTTGATCCCTTCGCGCTTGAAGCTGTTCAAGTCTGGCGACCGGCTCCGTTTTTAAGGCGTCAAAGTTGGCTTTCTTGGTTTTGATATCTTCTTGACTTGATTTGATTGCCGCCATCAGTGACTGGTTCTCTCGACGGTCGGCAAAGCGTTGCTGGGCTCGCTCATACTTTACTTGGTATGCCTCTAGAAAGGTGGCCGGGACGATCGTGTCGACCACGCGGTCTGGCAGCTGGCTCTAGATTTCCTTGAACCGAGCGCGGATTGGGCCGCAGTCGGCTACCAACGCGTCTAGAGGGATCTCTAGCCGGTTGCCGATATCGGCTAGAGCCGCTTTGAGGTCTGCGTTGAGCGGCACCGGTGCCCTCTCGACTCCTTCATCAGGATCTTCGAACTCCGACAAGTCGAAGCCCAAGAGATCGGCTATATTCTGCAAAAAGAAAGCGACAGTTTAGAGAAGTAACAAACTTATCAAGTCGACTGATGAGGTTAAGTGAGGCTTACTGTGGGCATCGAAGCCGGAGTGGGTTCCGCGTCGGCTTGGTCACCACCCGCAGCTGAAGTGACTTCTTCGTTGACCTGGCCACCGCCTACGGCCGACTGGGTACGCTCACTTGATTCCTGGGAGGCAGACGTTGGCGTGTGTGGTGGCTGTAGAGAGAGTTAGTTGGAAATCGGCTAAAACAATACATGAAGCGTGAAGATGGGACTTACTGATCGCAGGGGAGCCGATTTCTTCATGGTCACGTGTTTGGTTCTCTGCCGATTCAAAGATACAGAAAAGGCGTGAGTAAATACAGATGAGTGGTTTAAAGAGGGGAAAGAAGTGCGAAGTCACTTACCGTTATCGGCCGAGCAGGACGCCTCGGAGGGCTTGGAGTTTTCTAGACGCTGCTCTCGTCGGCTGATGGAGTTGCGATGTATTTTTCGAGCTAGAATCGGCTACGGCTTCATCAATAGCATCCGCAACTTCTTCATCCTCCACTTCCCGAGCCAAGAAGGCATCCACGACCGGATCAACTTGGGACAAGTCGTCATCGGCTGGGGCTCGCTTCGCCTTCTTGGCAGCCCTTTTTCTCGCTTCGGCAGCCGAAGTAGCAGCAGCCGATGGCTGGGCCCTCTTTGTCCGACGGAGCGGCTCGCGGGTTTGACCGTGAAGTAGCATGCTGACCTTCAGCGCGTTGAAGCCGATTGGGGATGGCGCCAGCCCACACCCATTCGGCAGGATGTCGGGCACGTATTTGATTACCACCCCGCTTCGGCTAACTAGGGGAGGGGAATCGTCGATTGTCTACGCAGAAGAAAATTATGGTTAGCCAATGATATGAGTAATAACCGGTGAATAAACAAGAGCTAGGAGATGTGCTTACCGATGGAACTCTGTCGGGGTCGATGATGGTCAGAAACATCGTGGCCGATTGGTGGAACAAATGTTGTTTCCACTCGCCCCACCATTGGTTGAAGATCGGCGATCTGGTTATCGCCAGGTTGATTTTGTTCATGCTGCCGAGAGGAGGAGTTGGGAGTTGAAGTAGCCGAAGCATCATTATGTTGCCTTCGATTCTACCCCTCGGCTGAATCTTATCGGCAAACCATAAGCCGATGGGCAGTTGGCCCATTCCAAACTGTCTCGCCGCCACCATGGGGTGATAAAACTCGTAAGTTTTGGGGACATTGCGGCCTTGATGGATGCTGATGGGGAGGATGCAAGGGGTGATAGCAGTGACAGATTTCCCTCGGTGCCGTGTATTCTTCTGAATCAAGCTCATCTAGCCGAAGATTATCTGGCTGTTCAAGTTCGATGAAGTCTTCATATGCAAACCAGATTTTGGAGGCGTTTGAAAGCCGCCTGTACAGCCGATCAAACCATTCTGTGAAGTCTTCGGCTGTCAGTTTTGAGCCCGGGTAGGTTGAAGCAGCCTCACCATAGGATGTCAGCCGCCGAGTGGTTTTTTCTTCATCATCCACAATCCTCGGCTCTATAAATGGGAACTCAGTTTGAAGGGGAGTAGGCAGTTCGGCTATCTTGTACAAATGTAAGTTGAGCCAGAGCTGCAACAGCCACCATGGACCCCTAGTGCCGACAGATTGCTTGGTGGCCAGCCGAGCTGAAGCCGAGCCCAAGACTTGGTATAGATAACCCAATAGGTACTTGCCTAAGGGGATGTTCTTTTTCTCTACAAGGGCTTCGGCTATGTGCTGCCAGTTGCTAGTTGGGCCGTAGCTAGATGCACAGAATACAAAAATTTCTAACCACATAGGGAGAAAGGCGGTGTGTTCCCTGTCTGAGATCGGCCCATCCTTCATGTTCATAGAAATAAAGTCGCTCCAGCCGCCGATGCTTTTGGTTTTGAAGTTATGTTGGCACTTGCGCTGAAGATCACTTGGGCTGACTGTGGAAGTGATGTCCAAGCCGATTATCATCACCACGTCCATCAGGGTGGGGGTCATCGGCCCTTGTCTAAATAGGAAAATATTGAGTGTGTCGGACCAAAAATAGTAAGCAGTCGATAGAAGGAATTCATTCTTGGGCATGTCGACTATTGTTAGTTCTAAGCACCGAGTTATTCCAAGCTCGGTCCAAGCGTCCTTTTCCTAGCCGACATCCTTAAAACCAAGTCGGCCAAGATTTTCGTTGATGGCCATGATTTGAAGGCGCTAGTCCAATATGACAGGTTGGGGGTTGAAAACCTAAAGGAGATCTGATCGGTTTCTACGTTTATTATTTCACTCGGGTCCAAATTTCCGATCGGCCCTAGGAAGTATTGGTTCTGATGAGCTAGGTTGGGGATTGCGATTTGGTGGGTTAAGTGCTACAGAATGAGGAAAGAAACACAAAGTCATGAAGAGGCAGGAACTAAATCGTAGAAAGAAAAGGGGATGAAGCCGATGAACTCACCTCAGGGTATGACGGTTGCTGTGACGCGGTGGATGGAGCGCTGGAAGAAGCCATTGCTGGGATTTGTTGCCTCTTAGGGTTCGCCGGAGAAGATGAGGGCTTCGAGGTCGCCGAGGTCGCCGGGGAGGTCGCCGGAGAGCTCGAGGGTTGCTGAGGTGGCTGTTGGTTTGTGGTAATGTGACATGTGCGGTGGCCGCGAGGTGGTATTTAAAGAATATTTTTTGGCAGCCGAAACGGTTTAGATCGAAAAGAGCGGGAATTTGGAAAAGCAGCAAATCCACGATATTATCTTATCACGGACTTGGGGGGCATGTGTTAATGGCTAAATTTGGTAACCAAATCCCTAAGTCTCTGCCGAGGTAGAAACTTTTATAGCAACTTTTCTATAGGAACATTTAAAAAAATTATATTATTTAGCAGTTTTGAAAATGTGCGTGCAGAAAAAAGATAGACTTTTCTCCCATTGTGCTTGTAAGGGCTTTCATAGTACATCTAGCTGTTATTTAGCCCCAACCTTCCACATCACAGATTCCACGCCACATCTGTTTCTCTCGTTACCAAGTGAAAAACACGGAGCCAAATGGATACATGCATTCCTTGTCAGTGATTTGTCAGGGCGGGATGAGGCACGACTTGAGCAGCATTGTGAGAGGCCATGACCCCATGCAACGCCCCCACACCTCCTGCGAGGTAGTGGTGGTCGTCGCCGGTGACGCCACCACCCGAGCTCGACGAGGCGACGTCGGTGGCCTGGGGAGAGACGTCGACGAGAAGGGAATATAGCGGCGGGGGAGGAAGGAAAGATGGCGGTGGTCAAGCTGCTACCACCAAGATACCGTCTTTGAGTTGCCGCCACCGCCCAAGGCAAGATCCGTCAAGCCCCAAGAAGTATCTAGCGAGCTCAATGACACCGTCATCCACGTCTTCTCTGTTCCGTGGAAGGGGACGACCATGACCAAGGTTGATCCAGAGATGTCGAGCTCGATTTGTAGCCGCCTTTCTCAATTCGCCCCGTCAAGGTTGATCCAGAGCTGATGAGCTCGATACGCCACCACAAACTCAATCCACAACATCCTCTCTCGTTCCATAGCAGTCGAGGTCGACCCACCCCATTTACGTCGATCCGGAGCCGGTTAGCTTGATCCATAACCGCTCCCCGACAAGCTGCTACCACCGCCCGAGGTCAGATCCAACAAGCTCGGCGACAACGGTGTCCACATCTTCTCCCATGGCTTCCGACCCTGACGAGGACAGGTGGTGCCCCGCCCGACGCCATTATCGCTTGGGCCGCCTTGCCACCGCCCGACATCTCATCTCCACCTCTAGGGAAAGGCATTGAGGAGAAAGGAGAGATGAAAAGTGAGAAGAGAGATACTGATAAGACCCATTACAAATAACCTGCACTGTGAAACATGTATCTTTACAGGGGTTTAGGCTAACTGGCAACCAAGGCCCAACAAGTGTGGTACCTGCACTGTCGAACACAACTTAGGATAGAAAACAAATTAAAATATTAGTATGTGCATGGAGTGATAGATTAGTTTTTCATCAAACGAAACCTAAATGAAACCTGTCAATTCAAAATTCATAATTCATAGTATGTGTTGTATCGCCATGCCGACACATCCTAGGATAAAAAACAAATTAAAATATTAGTATGGGTAGGATAAAAACAAATTTAAATCTATAACTATCCATGTTTCTACCCAAAATTTTCGTTCGCCTGACTATTTTACAGAAAACCCCTTGAGTGTTTATAAAATTAACCCATAGTCCTAATGCTAAAAAGAAAGCGCAGCGCGTCTGCGCCAATCCCTCCCGTCGCTGCTCGGAGCTCCCGCGCTGCGCATGCGCCCCTCTATTAACGGCTAAATTTGGTAACCAAATCCTTAAGTCTCTGCCGAGGTAGAAATGGAATCGGATCGGAAGAACAGAGGTCGAGTCGGCGTGATGCGATCGACCGAGGTTGAGTCGGACAAGGATAGCCGATAGCCGATGCCGAGTCGAGAAGAAGATAAGACCATTTTCAATGAAAGTGCTTAAAGATAAATAAAAGATTTGGTTCCCAAATTGCGCATTAAAAGGTTTTTCCATCCATGGATAGGGTCCTGTAACAGCAATTGTATCTGTAAATTAGGAATTTGTTTAGATTGTCTATTGTAATGCGGCGTGGGACCATATCCCGGAATGTTGTCGTATTTTAAATAGTAGATTAGATAGAAACCAGGGTTCGTACGAATAATGTTACTCTTGGGTATAAATAGGACCCGAGATCCCTGTAAATCATTATTAACACACACAATCAATACAACTTTCGGCGCATCGCCTTCTATTTTCTTCAGACGAACACTTGATTCGGCTTCGGGCTGCATCGTTTCGATCCTCGATTAAGGTAAATGTTTGTCATTAGTGGTGTATCTCGTTGAATTTAGTGCTTCCATCGCTATGATACTCTAGATTCAATGATTTATGCTGCGCTAGCTATCATATGTCACATATAATCTAGAACGATGTTTAGATCTGTCTTGACATCGGCATGTTTCTATCAAGAATCAGTAGCAGACAGAGCTAGATCTAAGGGTTGGCCTAGATTATATGCGATATCCACCGTCTCAAGGGGATTTACATCAGCTATAGTAGATCTGATTGTTCTTTTTATACTTAATGTTGCATCAATCTGACTTATTAAGTCGTTTTTAGAGCTTTTATGATTTATTCGGCTATATGTATCTGTCTAGAGACTGTTTTAATATTCTTTTGGTATATTTATTATCAGGTTTATTAAAGCCAACTCTTATATTAAGATCTTGCTCTAGTTAAATGCCCTAAGCCAGAATTAGTCTGTCAGCCACAGCCGACAGCCGACTGATCTAGGTTTAGCGTATTTAGCTTAGATCAATATCTTTTCATAAGATGAGTCGAAGTATTAGCCGATTCACAGTTAGACTTAGGTATCGGCTAGGCTATTAAGGTATATATTTATTATCCCATTGTATATTTGGATTAAGTGGTTAATACTGTCTCGGCGCAGTCGATCTATTCTAGTCACCTAGTTTAAATGTACTTTGGGATAGCATATATATGTAAATTGACTCTCACAGGCGATCCAGTAGGATCTAACTTAACCCTTAACGCATATGTCTTTATTTTCTTGTTGGTTAACAGATCAAACCAACCGACACGCCTGTCCGCACGAGTAGCCGAGAAGGACCCTGCACCTGGAGCTAGCAGATCTCTCAGCAGCGCGTGAGAGAAATTTCTCATCAACACCCTCCTTCCCGTCCCTATCCACGTCGCGCCCCGACTTTACCTGTTGTAACGCATGGGCAAAGTTGCTAGTATTAGTATGGTACAGAGTGGCAGATTAGTTTTTTATCACGAAACCTGTCAATTCCAAATTCATAATTTGAAATTACGGGCATACAAAATCCGGTTTATTTTCCTGACAAAAGTGATTATGCTGTCACTTCCAATCTGAAATTTTTTTAGTACTAAACTCTGTCTGAAACCACAAGGCAGACTCCACAACTCGTTAATCACTCTCACGGAGCGTCTCAAATTCGCACGCGACGGAATAACCAAAAAAAAAAAAGAGAAGAGGAATAATTCGAAGGGGAGAGGAGGATCTCATCCTGCCACTGCTCCGCTCTGCTCCTAACCTCCCCAAATCCGCGAGCCTAGGGTTCGTGGGATCCCCAAAATGGACCCGAACCCTAGATTTCTCCCCGTCCTCCTCCTCGCCTTCCTCGCGTTCGCCGCCGCCGTGGTAAGAGCGAGAACCCGTGAAAGTTCAGATCTTTGGGCAAAAATGTCGTTTTTCTTGGAAAAATCTTGTAAAAGTTGCTGATTTTCTCCAGGCGGGCGGCCAGGACGGGGAATCGGCGGGATCGAGGGTCTCGCTGGGGCGCCGTGCAGGGGTGAGGAATCTGGCTCTTTCATCTTTAGATTCTGTTTAAAGGTGTGATTTTGGTGCGGAAGTGCGAATCTTTGATGGCTATGGATGCGATTTTTTTAGGGGTTCTTGCACGGCCTGAAGAAGAAGGAAGCAGTGGTGGATGGAGATCATGGGGTGGCCCTCGACGAGGTCGGCCCCGGGCTGTTCGATGCGCTTTTCGCCAGTCTCTCGATGATCCTAGTCAGCGAGGTACTACTACTCAGCATGAGCTAGGAGGGTTGGGGTTTGGCTTCCATGTAGTTGCTTGGTGCTTGGGGTTAGTTAGGGTGGCTATGCAGTTTTGATGAGAGGGAAATTGATGCTTGGGTTGTATTTTTCATGGTGATGTAGATTGGAGATGAAACCTTTATTATTGCAGCGCTAATGGCAATGCGGCACCCCAAATCAATCGTGCTGTCTGGTGCGCTATCAGCGCTATATGTGATGACGGTGAGCTCCTTGAGATCAATGCATTTCGTTTATCCTATCCAATGGAAGTTCTAACTATAGAACATCTTCTTCAACTATGCAAGAAACGGAGTTAAATTTAATATCATGCTTATTACTTGGCTTGTTAGATAAAGTTGTAATCCTTCACCCTTAGGATATGTAGGTCCAGAGATAAATTATATGTTGCCGTGTTGTTTATTTTTGAAGTATGCATTTGCCATATTTCTGATTAGTGCTATTATAATGGCCTATTAACCTGTGGTGCTATACTCATGCTCATGTTTAGGTATTTTTGTATGCCAATTATTAAATTCTTTTAATCTTATAAGAAAGAAATTACACAGGTTTGTATATGCTGTTAATATGTATATTTTGTTCTCAAGGTACTGTCAACTGGACTTGGTAGGATTGTCCCCAACTTAATATCAAGGAAGCACACTAACAGTGCTGCTACAGGTACTCATTTTTCTTACTTTGTGAGTTTCCACAGGTGTTTTCTTCGGGAGCATGCTAGTTCATGCTTTTCCATATCTGCAGTTGTCATGCTGGCAGTCCTGCAATTTCTTGTTATTATAGATAGATGGATATAATAAATCAGCTAGTTTCCATCATTACTAGTACTTCTTACATTATGTGGAATTCAATTAGAAAATTAGGTATTGCAGTCGCCAGTTTCCATCATTTCTAGTACTTCTTACATTATGTGTAATTTAATTAGAAAATTTGGTATTGCAGACTTGTAGTACTCTAGAGCCTAGACAACTGATTTCATAACATAAATCTAATATTCCTGTTCAGATTTCTCAATGCATATTTCAATTTTTCCATGGATGATAGTTGCTACCATAATTGACATGCTGGATTGTTTACATATGAAACAGCTTATACACTAACATTCTCATTATTTTCTCATAATTTCACTACTACTTTGTTTCCCTGCTAGTTTTGTACTTGTTCTTTGGACTACGTTTGTTATACATTGCTTGGAAGTCTGACCCAAAGGGATCTCAGAAGAAGGAAATGGAAGAAGTATGCCATCTTTTTATGTACCATTTACCTGTCATTGTTCATAGTGCAACGCCATTATTCATTTGTTGAGTGTTTGATGCCATGGTCTAACATTAAACATGATGTGTTATTATCTTGACTTTTGTTTTGGCAGTTGCACTATTGTAGCTGGTATTGGATTTCCCATGCGAACACAGAACCTGCACACCTGCGATGAGACACTCGAGGAACGAACAGAGGCTTTTGGCACTATGGAATCGCTGCAACTTTTTTGGTTATTTTCATTGTGAAAGGGAAAAAGGAAATAATCATGAAACTCTTGCATGTGCGCCATGATCAGTTGATGGCATGTGCCATCCCACATGTCCCGGTCATGGCGTGTGACACAACTGGATGCGCACGCCATGACCAGGATGTGTGGGATGTCACAAGTTGTCAACCAACCATGGTGTGCATGCAGGGGCTTCATTGCTTCGTGATTATTTCCTTTTTTTCTTCTTAATTTGCAATGAGAAGAATTGAAAAGGCTGCAGCAATTATGAAGCGCCAAAATTTTCTGTTCATTTTCCTCCTCGAGTGTTTGATTGCTTGTCTGCCGGTTCTGTGATTGCGTTGAAAATTTTATAGATGGTAACATCGGTTCTTGAACTAGCATTGTGCCCCAGGTGTTGTGACAAATGTGATATAAATACTGTAAGATCTGACGCTAAAAGCACGAAAAGTTATTATGCTCGAGCTCGAATCTAAAAATTGTATACATGACTACGTATTAATCAATAACCTACATACAAACATGTGCAAAATATGCAAAGTTCTTATACAACATGTTGCCAACAATACAAATATATGTATATATCTAGCCACACAAGATCTAGTGTGATGGATGGATGTCGAGCACCCAATCGCAACTCTTATGAAAAGAGTAAAGATTAAAACGTTCACGGTCCACTCGCTGACAGAAAAGAAAGGAAGAACTACAAATGCACTATTGACCAGCCTAAATCATCACTTTAGGGACATGAGTCCTTTTTCATCAGTAACTAAGATAAATAAAGAGCATGACACTTCATCAGTAACTAAAATGTCTAATAGTAATTCTGATGCCTTAGCATTAACTGAAGTTTTTGTAAATTACCCATTCTCTAATAGGCTTTGGACTTTGGTTTGACTTGGTTTTTGATAGATCGGATTCATTTAAGTGCAGATCGACTAGCTGCATCTCTTGAAGTCTATGCGTTCAAAACGACTGCAAATCTTTTAATGGTTTATGCATGTCTGGGCAGGTGGAAGAGAAGCTTGAGTCAGGTCAAGGAAAATCATCCCTTCGCCGGTTCTTTGGAAGATTTTGTACACCGATCTTTTTGGAGGTCATCTTTTATTACCTTGTAAATGTTTGCTAAATGCTCCACACTGGGTCTGCATGTGTATTCAGTACTTATATTCAGATGTTAAATGTGTTGTACAATAGCACCTTATTATTGTTTTTGTGTTATATTTGACTTGAATATTAGCTCTCTTTTGGTTAGTAGTTATATATAATATGCAATTCCTCATGAGACACTCTTTGAAATTGCACCTCATTATTTTTTTCTTTCTGCAGGCTTTTATCTTAACCTTCTTAGCTGAATGGGGCGACCGAAGCCAAATAGCAACTATTGCAGTAAGGCTACCACTCAACTTGCAGCACTTTTTCTCTATTTCTTTACTGAGTTTACTCTAATTATAAGCACCCAAAACTGCTGATATAATTGATATATTTCACTTATTTTACTGAGTGCTGTGATAACATACAAGAGGTTGAATCTTCCAGGCCCAAATATATGACTTAATATTTGTTCTTATGTTACCTTGCAGCTTGCGACCCACAAGAATGCAATTGGAGTAGCAGTTGGAGCATCATTGGGCCACACTGTCTGCACATCACTTGCAGTCATAGGTGGGAGCATGTTGGCATCCAAGATTTCACAACGGACAGTCGCAACAATCGGAGGTGTTCTCTTCCTGGGGTTCTCCGTGTCATCATACTTCTATCCCCCACTATAATGAGCAGCATTAACAGCTCCTACTCTTGCATGATACCCTTTGGTCACCCTGCTCCCTGTGTTGAGCAAATGAGTAGAGGAATTAAATTGATTCTTTTGGGCACCTCTACGCTACAATTCTCAATTCATGTACAGGCCCTTGGATATGAAATTGTTCCTGACCATGCTACTTCACTTCAGTCTATAGCAGAAGCCGCCTCGAAGATGAAATCATGGCTGATTTTTTGCTTGGTTGTACCTGACATCTAACTTATACTACAATATATTATATATATACTCTGTGTTGTTCAAGGTTCCTTGCGTATAGAATATTATTTTGATACCATTTTTCTATCAACTGTCGTCCATTTTCTTTCAACTATACAAAATTCAGGATAAAAAGGTGAGAATAAATCAAACTATAAACTCACCTTTTGGAACTTATTGATCTGGACCTGCTACAGGTTTACCAGTACAGCTTGGACAGAAGCCAGGTTTATGCCAGGACATTTTCTACTGGTTTTAATGTTGATTGAATGGCACATTTATCTTATTTGAGTTATGATCACCGCCAAGTTCTCATATGCATATATTTGTACCAGTGGTCATTCTGGCCCCCAACATTTATAAGAGGTTACAATAAAGTCCATTAATCATGGTTTGCTGGTGGATAAATGTTTGATGACATTTATTTTTGGAGGGAATGTCTGGTGACATCGATCTTTGTAAGGACATCAACTAATTGGCATGATGCGATTGTGACCCAGCAAATCCAACCTTTGCATATAAGTTTGGTAGGAATCTACTATTTATTCTTGCTTTATGCTATCAAAACTAGTACTCCTTATTAGCATCGTTTTGATGTGGTACAAGATTACGCAACTACTTTGAGAGATTTATGCAATACAAGTCTTTTTACTCTTTTTTTTTGCGACCAAGTCTTTTTACTCTTTATTTCCTCATTGCTGCACACATCAGTTGCGATGGAAATTATACGGTAGTATGAGAACACAAACAAGGTTATAAGCCACAAACAAATTTGAATTATAGTTTTTAATTTTAAACTGGATTAGGTGCTTTCCATTATTTTTTTTATTTTTCAGTCTTAGTTTTTAAACTGCTAGGAGTAAAAGTATAGAGGTTTTAACCTAAAATTATTTTTCGTTGCTTTGGTCATGTGTCTCGTTTTATAAGCCTAAATTATTTTTTGTTGCTTTGGACATGTGTCTCCTTTTATTTGCTAGAGAAAATGCTCAGCAATATCATTGATAAGATTTTGATATTAATAATAGCAAACGTTGGAAAACAATTCTTACATTACAAAGAAATAAGATGTATGTACAATGGTGGAGTTGCAGCCGGGTTTTTTCTTGAAGGACTAATAAATTTTAAATTCGACGTTCATATTTATATGCACTTTCATCGTTAGCTACGGCCCTCTTTATTTAACCTTATAAGACGATTTATGAGCCAAAGAGTCTAAGCCATGTAACTTTTTCATTTGTTTTTTAAAGTAATAAGTCGCTCCTACATTATTATTAAATCAGAAGTAGTTTATTTTGGCTTATTCAAAATAGAGGTAGGATTCCAACAGTAAACTTAAGGCTTAAAAATCACCAACTTCTAAACTATAAAAATAGAAAAGTCAGTTAAGCCTAAGCAAAAAAAACAAAAAGGACATATATTTACTGATTAATCGGTAGTCTCTTCCATGTAATTGAAACCAAAAAAAAATTATTGCAGTAACATCACCCACAAATCCACGTCGAGATTCGTGCACACTAAGCCTACCGCGGGTGATGAACCAATCCCGCGGCGACAGGTGGCAATGGCATACCAAGCTCAGCACCGGTGAAGCAAAGCATGAGATTGAGAGGCACACCCCAAGTGGAATAGTGGATGCACCGTACCGGCCGGCCGTGTGGCAAATAAGGAGCAGGGGCAACAATAACCAAAGCGATACATGCAGCTACCGCACCTTTGGTTTTTTCCTCCCCCATCCATCCAGATAACCACCATAACCACCTCCATTTCCTCCTTCCTTCTCTCACTGCCTTCCCTTGCACTCCACACTCTCCTCTCTCTCTTTCTATACATACTTAACCGGCCATGGCGACCAAACGGAGGCAGGCACCACCATTCTTCAGTTGCTTCCATCTCTCACAGCTCTCTCGTTCTCTGTCTTGAACTCTTGATCTTTTTCTAGTGTTTATTGCAAGCATGACACCGATCTCCGAGCAGCAGCATAGCAGCAAGGAGGTCCAAGGACCAGCTGCTGCTGAAACGAGCCATTGCAGAGCTCCAGTTCTCCCTGCAGGTGAAATGCATGTTCTTGGGCATTTTTATCCGGTCCATTTCTTGTTAATTCTCATGATTCATGGACACGGACATTTTTTCGCTGCGAAGTGGTTGTAGCGGCGACAGACATGTGGGTCCAGGAAAGTAAGAACGCGTAATTTTAAGGAAATGTAGGAGTTTTCTCCTTTCCTTTCTATCGAGGTGAATTAATTGGTATAATTGAGGGCTTAATTTTTTTTCTCTTATTTTATTTTATTTTATGTCCATTTCTTTATTTTAGGTGCAACGCGAGACGAGGAAACGGCAATGGAGAAAGCGAAGAGCGTGGAGCGGGAGGAGAGCCAGCAAGCGGCGAGACGTGACTTCCTCGCGGGGATCCGGAAGCTCATCAAGAGCTTCAAGAGCCTGTCCCACATCTTCGAGGTATACAAGGAGGAGGAGGAGGACGACATGAACATAGAGATCGGGTTCCCCACGGACGTGCAGCATGTTGCCCACATCGGGCTGGACGGGTCCAGCAACATCTCGAGCCTGAGGGGCCTGCAGGAGGAGGCGAGGGAGCTCCTCTCCATGTCGTCCAGCCTCACCATGGAGCAATTCGAGTTTGCAATGGCCTCACTGGCTGCTCACAAGGGCCAAAATGTGGTGGTAGATAGGGCTCTCCCCAATTAGATCATATGGGTTTTAGTTTGTGCTTAATTCTCTCTTGGTAATTTTCTTTTTTGATCTTTTCTCTCTTCTCTTGTTTTTGTTGTCTTTAATTTGTTCATGCCCTGTGCTACTTTTGTATGGAGTTCTAAGAGAATTTTTGCTTTGCTTGTTGGTGATGTGGCAAGGCTCAGCTCCTTTAATTGGTTTGAGACTAGGCCGATGAAATGTTTGCATAAGTATAGTGAATATGATGGCACCATAATGCATCGAATTATTAAACAGTTAATAGTGAGAATGTTTAGCGAAAATAATAAACAAATAACATTGGACAAATTTAAGGAACCCCACAAAATGAAAGGAGAACATAGTGCAATCTTCCATAATGGTACGACATATCAGCTCTTGTCAGGCCCCATTTGGAACATTGGGTAAAAATGGTGCAGCTTCATGTTGGAAACTATAAAAACTTTGTGTGGCTCTTGAAGAAATTCTGTAAAGTCCGCATGCAACAGACTATTAATCGGATTATTACCATAAATTATCTATTTAATTATAAGGATAAATTAAATATTTTAAAGTAAGTAGTCTAAGCGAAGTTCTCAAGAAAATGCTTTTTTTTAGACATGTAGAGCAAATAATCCACGTTAATAATCCGATGAAATAGCTAAAAAGAATGTGCTATTGCAATCATATACAACAAATCCATATCAGTATATCTGGTTATTTCCCCAGTTTTGCACGGATCAGACTCTACCTTCAAATTCTCGTGACTTTATTATTGACATATGAGCCCTATAAACCATGGACCCACATATCAGTGACTGTCAGTGACAAAGACACGGTGTTTTTAAAGACACAGGATCTCAATCCATCCTGCACTACTCTAAAAGCAACAGCAGCCAACCCTGGAAAGAGGTCACTGTAACAAGTTGCCTGAATGAAGAAACAAGTACAATGCACTTGTTGCAAGAGGGAGATCATGGTCATCTGAGATTTTCTCAAGGGAATGAAGGGACACAAACCAGATGCAAGATAAGAGTTAAATGTCTACTGTCACTCCAAATTCCAATGCAATATTTGATGATGAAATAAATTAGATGAATGGTAGTTTTCTCCAATCACATGTGCAGGAATAATGAGAAAGGAACACCAAAATTACTGCATCAGTCACAAAGATGGAGTAGCTCACACTATTTCTCAGTACATACATGCATCAGTTGACCGGCTTGGCCTTTGGGGTAAATCCATTTTTCAGAGCGAGACACCAACACAGTTGCTTGCTTCGGAGAATACATGCATGCTGATGATGGACGCACATGCATACACCAGAATCAACTCCTTGGGATGCAGGAGAATTCAGGAGTCAACGCCCCCAACAAAACAAAAAATCAGCTGATGATCAATACTAAAATAATTCCATCTAACAGAATAGACGCCTGATTGAGCGGCAGTCCTCCGAAAACAACATACTACCGAACTAGTACAGATGGAGCAAAAACAGGCACAGGTACATAGGAGTAGAAAAACCTCTGATCAACATGCACATTATGCTCGAGTCACAAATGTCCAATTAAGAAAACCTCTTGCTAAAAAGCTTGTACTGCTTCACTGCTTTGGATCACCATGCGGCCCCAGTACACCTGGAAGAGCCAGAAATGGCATCAGAAATGGGCATTTTCAAGTTGAATTGTTCAGTCCGGATTTAACAAACCCATCAGACGAAGAAGTACATAGAAGATGCTCTGTTCTGGTTTGTTTCGACCGAAATGCACAGCCTCATGGCAACAGAATTTCTGTGTGCTCTAGCAGAATCTGGTACAACAGAAGCTACCTGATCAATTTCATGCTGACGTTTTTGACATGCAGTATAATTCATGCAAAGCTAATGCTAAAACATGTCACAACAAAATATATATATTTTTGAATAAGATGAATGATCAAACGTTATTTCAAAAGTCAACGACGTCATCTATTAAAAAATAGAGGTAATACAATCAATTCGCTAAGAAAAGAAATAAGGGCATATCATTTCAGTAGTACCTGATGGGCAAGGATGCTGGGCCATGCAATCAGACATGATCTTGCTCTTTTTCCACTTGGATCACGGGAAAGCTATACTGAGGCTCATTCTTTACAGACCAGAGTACAAACAAGCAATGTAGCGGGATCCCCATGATAGGTAATTACACATTACAGTTTTTCAATTTTTGTGTGTAGAACTGTAATACCCAGCTTCCCAAATCTGTATTAGCAAAGCTCTTCCGAGGAGCAGTCCCATGTACACATAAAACCCCACCTTAGAGGAGCAGTCCATCGTCGGATTATATGAAAGGGCTACTTTAGAGGTGCTATAGTTGGTATACAGAGATTTATATGGTGGCACCAGCCTATCTAAACTCTTTATGTGAGCCCTATCCAACAAACACCACACATCATGTGTTGTGCCTCTTCGACCGACTAAAATATTGCGAGAACTCCATGATCACTAGTTATACAGCATTCTAATCACCTAGGACAGTTTGGATAGGATGAGCTACAAGTTTCTTTTTTCACTAGAATATGTTTCCCTTCATCTTTCACTTCTTTATACCCTACCCCCACCCTACAACTACCTTCAACAAAATTAACTATAAACAATGTCAACCGAGGATATAGTGCCAAAATGCACGACCAAAAGCAGCATTTCATTCCACCGCTTTGTGTGTATCATACCTATAAAGGATCATGACTATGGAGCTAGATTTTGCTGACGAAGAGCTAGGGGGTGTGTATGCTATTGGATACCAAGATGGAGCCAGAGTTGGGAGTGTGTACATTTGGCACATGTAGATATGACTACACATAGTTTCCCAATATTAATTCAATCTCACAATCAGGGGGCGGATCCAGCGTGGGTGCAAGGGGGACTCAAGTCCCCCCTACCCCGCTGGATCACCATTGATAGAAGGGGAGAGGGGAGGGGAAAGAAGAGGGAGAGGAGGAAGAGTAGGGGGGCTGGAGGAGGAAGAAGGAGATAAGCCCCCCCTCCATTCTTTTCCTGGATCCGCCCCTGCTCACAATCATGATGAAGCTCACCTACTCCATGCCTGATTGTTGATCAATTCACCTACTTTTGTTGGTTTGATTTGATTGATCGATCAATTTGTTAGCTCGATCATTGTGTTGCATCACCATGGATTACCAACTTTTGGAAATGGAAGTCTTTATGCATTTTTTTGGTATCTCACCCGTCTTGAATACAATGGTTCTAGAGGCATTGATGGGAAGGAGTTCTTGAAATAAGAAGTAATACATGCATATATTGCCCTCTTTGGTCTAGAGCCATAAAGTTAAACAAGTTTTTACTTAATTGTTGAATGTGGGAACCATGGTGATAATCTAAAGATAATTTTGGGAGTTCCAAGTGATCCAGTTAACTGATCATACAATATTTATTCCCATTAAGGCATGAGTCATACAATGATGTGTTATGGAGGTAGTAAATGTAAAAAAAAACTGCAGTTTCCTTAACCTAATGTCTTGGAAGAGATGATAATGGCTCCCAAATGAGAAAAAAAGAGAAGGAAATCGGTGTTAATTAGGAATTGTTTGATGGCGTATTGTTGAAGATATGGTTATTCAGTGGCATAGAATGAACTTTCTATTTCAAAGAGTGAATGTGTTATAGCCTTTTAGGTGCCATGGAAACCATTTTATAGAAGGGGCACTCTACCCAAATGAGTATCTATAATTTGTTCAACGCCTTTTTTCCAGGCTGAGGACACATTTCAATGGAGGAATGAATATTTTCCCTTATCACCAGTGGTAGAATGATTATAGAACACATTGTATTTGAAAATATTAATATTTCTTTGAGCATAGAGGAAATTTTCCTATAATAAGATTCAAATCCTACAAAATTGCTCCATAAATCCTTTATTCCATAGGAGGCAGATCCAATTTCTATACCCAAAAAAAAAGCTGGATACCAAATTTTTCATATATGTATTATATTTTTGTTGTGGGGTTCATGAGAACACTTGACAAACCCTTTAAGTGCTTTACTGCACATAATCTGGGAAACCCTACTTTGCAAGATACAGAGAGAAGCATGGATGTTAAATTTTCTCTTTATTTGTGAGGGTTATCTAGTGAGTTTCTCACCTTAACCATTGTACTTATCTCATTGATTGTAGTATTAGTTCACCAAGCATGATAGAAATTACACCAGTAGGCAGGCTTTTCAGAGGAGTATGTTGTTAAATTACTGATGTGTCTCCTTGTTAAAATGTCGGTCGCTTTCTTCATCACTTGAAAAGGTTGATCTCAATTGTGCTAAAAAAATATCAGCCTTTAAGGCTGGGTTTTGATGCAGTCTTGTGCCCTATATTCAAACCAAATAATGAAATATATTTGGAAGTAAGTAGCCTCCTAGATTACCATCACTTCGGTGCCAAGTAGAAGTTCAAACTTGAACTTGAAGTTTAATTAACTCATAAAATGTACTCCCTCCGTCCCAAAATGTAGCAAACTAGGATGGGATTAGACCCTAGGCATCCTAGGACCATGATTCTGGACATGGGGGCATGTCCATCCTAGGTTGCTACATTTTGGGACAGAGGTAGTAATAAAAATATAAGTTTATATGAAACACTGCTGATATTCACAAGTTATACTAGAATGTTAGAATTAGCTCTGATACTAAACCAAGGTCAAAATTTACATTTCCCAAAGATCGAATTAAAAAAAGGAAGAACTTGGAGTCCACCAAATTGTCAAAAATTGGCCAAGGAAAAAGGTATACAACTTTGCTAGCAGGCCATCTTCATAAATCAGTTTTCCCTTGCAGCAAGCTCGCATTACAAGTGTTACTTCTTAATTTCCTATCTTATTTGTTTGTCAGGTTTGAAGTCAAGATAATACGGCCAATGGAGTGGTTGTCATAATCTAAATTTCACTACTGAACTCTTCAAAGTCAACAACTCTAATTTCGAATTTGCATGGAAAGACTTGCGAATAAGATGACTAACATGTTAATTCTACAATACCCTAAAATAATCAACTCTATCAATTATCTATGGTTGACTATTAAATCAAATCTAACTTGATTCTTCCCATCTAATTGTCCCTAACACAGCAATAAATGACAAATAAGTGTTTACCATGTCTTTTTGAAACAAATTAACAGTCGTGAAGCTTTTACATTTGAATTTTTTTTGCAGGAAAAAGTTGCATAGAAGGTAGGAGAATGTTAATTAGTAGAATCTAAGTTTTGATAGTTCAATCTCACAAACCAAATATGTTGGGGGCAATAATGATTCAATTTAGGTTCTACAACCTTATTGGATTCATGAGTAAACAATAGTATAATATGAGAAAAGTTTGTTCTTATTGTATGATTTCCTTCAGAGCAATGACAAAAAATCTTCTGCAGGAGCTCGATTATTTTGGACTTGCCTATCTACCAGGGAAGTAGTCGGACACAGTAAAAATCTACTAATTTATAGGTCAGGAACTTTTAAAAGTCCAACTCTACGGTGTTGTACATTGTGCATGTATATAATGCATGCCCGGTATGGATGAAATAGAAAACAGTATGTCATGACCACATAAATGAAGAGTTACTGCATGCAACAGCACCTCACACATAGCATAGAGAGCCAAACAAAATTTAATCTCAGCACAAATACAAAGCTGCTTCAAAATGGCAAAGCAAAATAGAATTAGTACTTCCTATATATGATTCCAAATGTAGGTCATTTTGAAGTTGTGCATGCACAGGAGCTAAGAAATGTGTTAAAATAACCTTGTTTCCCTGCAGTTATATATTATACGTTGTAAACGATGCATCATTATTTATACATGAGAGCGGTATTCAATTAGCAATGGTACAAGAGGAAAAATTGGGGACAAGCGCAGCATCAAAGTCCAATATATATCTTCTTTATATCTAAAGAAGTGTAAATAATTCCAAAATGACCTATATTTAGAAACTGAGGGAGTACTATAATCATATAGTCCCAGGAATATAACCAGCACTGATGATGGAACAGTACCACATTAATTACTGAAAACGATAATCTTAAATTTCATGTGGTCCTGCCACTTGCCCAATACTCCACTAATTAATGCATGCAACAATAGACTGAAAACGATGAGTCAGTAGATAAAATACTGAACAAAAAATTCGCAGTGAAAGAAATTAAGGGAAATTAAACCATCAAGATATTAACAAAAATTCGACAAAATAATCATCTTATGAACCTGTAAATAAACTAACCCCCAGAATACTTTAGAATCAAACCAAGGTGATGGATATGATTTATAAAGCATATGCAACAGATGGGGCTCCAAACTACTAGTTACTAATAAATGCACAAAAACTACCTTCAAAAAAGAACTACCGTCGAAAGGTCTACAAATAAATCATGTGGAAAGGTCTTGCAAAGAACCCATGTGAAAAGGCTCATCAAAGATGAAGCAAACCAAACCATATAGGGGTTGAAATTGGTTAGCACAAGAACATAAGCAAGAAGAGAGAACATTTAGTGGATCGAGTACATATTTAGCATGGGGGAAATGGTGATCGAGTTGAGTACCCACCAGCGAGAATAATTAGCTTGTGCATGCGAGAGCATATGTATGTAATCTATGGCAGTGACAACGGGAGAAAGCACGCAAGTGCGCCGCCGCGGGCCGGCTCACCGTGACCGCCGCACCGGCGTGCTCTCTCTCGTTGTCACCGCCGGCGAGCAAACCAGACCGAATCTCGCGCAGCCCCGTGCCGGCTCCAGCCGACGGCCGGAGATCGAACTTAACCTGAAAACCAAACCGGAATGGATTAGACAAGAACGAGGCCGGGGATCGGAACAGCAGGAGCTACAAGATCCGGGCAAGATGGAGCACAGATCGATCGAACAGAAATGGATGCGGCGCGGCGGCGGCCATCCATGGATTAACCAAGATCCAGAGTCTTTGCCTTTGCAAGAAAATTAAACGGAAGAGCAGCTCGAGAAAAGAAAACAAGAAATTAGCAGCGTGCATGAAATCTGAAAGAAATATCGACAGCAGCAGCAGCCAAGCTAGCTATAAACGGAAGAAGAAGAAGAAGAAGAAGAAGAAGAAGAAGAAGAAGAAGTACTAGAACACAAGGGTTTTCATTTCACCTGAGGGGAAAGGTGGAGAAGAAGAGCAGCAAGAGCAGATCCTGGCGCCACACGGACGATCGAGCTTTGGATGGATCGGAAGAAGAGGGAAGGAAGGTTCGAGATTCTGGTAAGCGAAGCCAGGTGAGTACTTGAGGAGGGAGAAGGGGAAAGCTAGGACGCATTGAAGCGTGTCGTCGCCTCGGTGCCTGGGAAGAGCTAGCTACTCCTAGCTCAGCGGTCTCTCTCTCTCTCTCCATCGGCGAGTGTGTTGTGTTCTCTTGTGTTGTGCGGTGAGCCGTTGATGACGGCTTTATTATGGTCAGGGCAGGAGCTCCGCTGCTTGTGACTCTTGTGCGGTACGGGGAGTACTTAGGGCCTCTTTGCGACTGCTCCGTTTCTCTGTTTTTTAAAGCTTTCTTCATATTTTTAGTCAAATGGGCTCAACTCTATGCACGTAGTTTCAAAAAAAAAAAAAAGAGAGTTATGAGAGCACATAAAGAGATACTCCACAAACTCTAGTTTTTTTTGGAGCTACTTCACGGTGGAGTTTGTGGAGCAGTTCCAGAGCCTTAGTAGTCAAATTGTTACTAGTATTTATAATTCCCCTGTAAAAACTTCGTTACTCCCTCAGTTTTATATTACAAAATCGTTTTAATTCTTTTTATCAAATACTTTTAAATTTAACCAAATTTATAAAAATTATAGCAACATTTTAATACAAAACAAATATATTATCAAAACATATTCAATGTTATATTTAATAAAACTAATTTAATTTTATAGATGTTACTAAACTTTTTAATAAATTTAGTCAGACCTAATGAATTTTGTCAAAAAATAAAATAATTTATAATATGAAGCATAAGAAGTACTAGTACAACTACTCTCTTTATTCCAAAATATAAAGTTACAATATATTTCATTCTATAAGACATACATGCATGCAATTAACTACCATATTTTCTTCACTAAATTATTATTTATTAAATCATTTACTCTCAGTCTCAAAGATATTTATTCTATTGGATGCATACATTGCATGTATTTATTAGAGTGGTCAATGTGATAATTTGTGTCTTACATTTTAAAGTGGAGGAAATAGAATATCATTAGAATTTGAATATAGGTTGAAGAGTATCTCTAAAATGTAAACCAAATAATATAAGACACCCACAACACTTTTTATGGATGTTTTTTTCTAATATCTCTTGCATGCATATGTATACAATATTATTAGATGTATCGGAGCATTCACAACACATGTTTGCCACGTGCGAACGCCGGCTGCAGTGGAGAAGAGAGGGTAGCGGCGACTGGCTTCACTAGGCCGCAAGTGTATTCATGCTATTAAGAAATGGGTGTATGTGTTGTTCCTAGGAGTGGCCTTTGGACTCGGTTACCAAAATACTCTTACTATATATAACAATAAAACAACTCATTTAGAATCAGAGAAAGTGTGTATTGGTACATATCTAGGGCTACATCTTAGTGAAATGTTGTGCAAGCTCCTTTACAACATCTGAATTTATTTATGAGAATTTATAAAAATTTCATAAGAAGTATTAATTCATCTTTAAGAGAACTAAAAAATACCCCACATTCCAAAAGAGCCTTCTCTAAACTCCTACTAAAGAAAGAACATTAAAACTCATAGTATAACTACCACAACATTTATAGTTTTGGATATAGCAGAGATTACAAAGCTATAGCCAAGAAATAAAGGCACGAAAGAGAGGACAAAGCATGCCACACTAAACCCAACTAGTAGTAGGAAAGACCACGAGATTCATAAAGCCAAAGTGATATTAGGACGGGTCGAAATTTACATCCATATCATATAGAAAAAATACACACTCAACTTTACGATTAAAACCGCAGAACGTGTGAAAAGTGAGTTCTTGGTTTAAAAAGTGGAATCATCTTCAAGTGAAACTTTTGTGTGGTCCTGTCGAATCTAATTCTTCACCGACGAGCAGAAAAAAAGAGTGAAGCACGTGGTTCTTAATAAAATAAGCACAAACCATCGCATTCATTATTCCTTATGTTTGTATCTATTTGACAATGAAAGGGTTATAGATCTTCTAGAATGTCGATAATTTTCTTCAATGCAGTAACCAAGCTATGCTGCGTATGATCTAACAAATCATTCATTATAGACCTTGTCTGTCAAATAAAGCCCCATAAGCTAAGAAGAAAAGCTAAAAATCATCCATGGCTGGCTAAGCTTGGTGAGCGCATATATGAAAATCCATTGAGTCTTCTTTTGATTTTCGTGAAGCTCCGATAAAAATCATTTTTTTAATTATATCCCCTCAGAGTAAAATTGAGCCATGAGCTTGTTGGTGCCTATCCAATTCCAACGTATGCACATAAAAGCAAACAAAACCACACGAGTAGCAGCAGAATAACCCGGACTTCAGGTACTACTTGCACTTGAGATCGAATCTCCGATGCAAAACAGAAACACGAGCCCAAAACCAAAACCCCCTGGTACTGAGGATGTCAGAGAGCGTTGCAATTACTTTTGGGGTATTTTTCTCTCTTCCTCGGATAAATTCAACACCAAGGACGGGGGACTATTTTCTGGGTGGCTGTACCACTCCACGTCATTGGCTTATCCACTTTTCAGCTCACTAGGCTACCCAACTGCGCTGCCACTGGTAAAGGAAAAAGAAAGAGAAAAGAAAGCTACCAAGACGTACCCGAGAAGGTACACCAACTGTTCTGCGTGGTCGGCCCTGCCAATGCCCGTCGTGGTTGGTTTAAACAAACTCAAAGGACAGCAGCGCGCGCGTTTTGCCCCCATTGATGCCGAAGTTACATGCAGCCTCATCGTTGCTTATTAGTGCTTAAAAAATAAATTTATGCATAATTTTAATGATTTAAAAACAAATATTAAAATTAAAAACACAAAATCAACTTTAAAAGTAAATTTAAAATTTAAAATTTTGCTTATAGTTACAAGCTGAAGGCTAAATAATAGGTTGATGGTTCGATAATTATACTATTATTACTATTACTGCTCTCTTCATTCACATACATAAATATTTTACGTGTTTAAAGTTTGCTCATAAATATAAGCATTGTAGAGTACGTACTTGTCTTATCGATAACATTTTGTTTTCTTTTCATTTTTATCTCTTTATCTCGAAGTAGGTTCTATCTCCATATATCCCTTATTTATTGAGGACGCCAAAATATTTTCTTCTCAACCTAACACACAATAAAATGTTATATTTATGAATCGAGAGAGTATTAAACATGAGAAAAATCTTGATAAAAGAAGATAAAGGGGGTCCATCATGGACAAACTAGCGAAACATGATCAGGTGCGCATGCAATCCCAACCAGACAACCATAGGATGTGCTTTACAATTTTATGTTAGGGGTATGTTACTTAAGATTATGGGCTTTGTGTAAGAAAAAAGTTTTAAGTGTTGCCATCGACAAACCATCAGTTTTCAAAAATACAATTGTAAAATACAATTGTTAAATGTAAGTTTTAAGAAATACCATTGTATAAACCATTCACTCAGTTTTTTCCCCAGTGAATTGCTTTCCCTTAATCCCTCCAATTTTTATCACAATGCGCAAACTACCCTAGACATCACAAGAGCAGCAGCAAGTTACCTCGTTAGAGGTAACGAGGTTCTTGTGAGGTCACCGGCAATGACAAAAACATAGAAAATGCTTGTGCAATGGTATTTTTTAGACCTTGGATTCGTTGGCAGCCTTAGAATCGATGGTTATCGATGGCAAAACTTAGATTTTTTCCTTTGAATGATACTATAGTATATATGTTGTATTTTTAAGTTAGGGGCAGATTTAAAAACCAGGTTTTCTATATTATATAAACTTGACAGCTGTTAAAACGTCAAAGAATTGTAAATGTAAAGTTTGAATTATTAATTCGAGTTATAATTGTTATTGCTTGTAATCACTATCTAAACCGGTTACCACTGTTCTAGAATTAATCTTGATGAGGGGTGACGGTGTTACCCAAGGCCCTCTTCTAAACCGGTTACTCTTGTTTTAGAATTAACCTCAGTGAGAAGTGACGGTGTGTTCTATATACATCCATTGAGAGGGCATATCATCTAGTTTACTCCATTCTTCTCACGGACTTTATTTTTACGCTCCATCCGTCCCACCAAGACCTCATATCTTTTTCATTTGTTCACAAAGACTTCATCTAATGTAGTTTGAGAAAACATCACAATATAAAAAGGACATATATTAGAGTTTTGAAAAAGTGTAGGGCATTCTAGTTTGGCAAATTTTGTGTAATGTCTCTGAGCCCTCCTTTCAAAACCACGTAGCCCAGCTCATGTTGACGGATAGGTCCACTTACACATACTACCCCACTTACACGTTCGTCCTCGCTTAGCATAAAATGGTTAATGAAGGGACAATGCCTTATAATTTGGTTCAGTCCTTGTTAAACTAACAATACGGTATTAAACATATACAAACAGCTCTAATGAGCCACTCATGGACCATCCAGATGTCATATTTTGCTACAGGGACATCGTCACTTTTAGCTATAGAGCACCACAAGAAGTGGCTTTTGAAGTAAGACACTATGTAAACGTGGAAACGAGGAGGATTAATGTGACGAGAACGCGCCTGGCAAAGGCACGGTCTCAAAGGAGAGAGAAACGTTGGTGGTGAGCTTCATTGGCGAACATGATCGGATGAACTCGTCAAAACATGTTCCCCAACGAGGGATTTTGTTTTCCTGAAACTTGTTGACGGATGTGGAGCAGAGGTAACTGGTGACGGTGGTATGGATTTGGGTGAAAGGGCAGCCATGGCGGCCATCCATGTCAAAGAAGAGAAAGGTAAAGTTGAAGGCAAACCCTCACCGAGGTGATGCAGCGCTGTTGGCATGACAGACCAAGGCTCCATCATCGAAGATGTGAAGGCTGAGATGTGGAAGCGTCCCGATGACCAGTAACGATATTTCAAAAAATAGAAGCTTACAGGTAGACCTCTTGTGTGAAAGAGAGTGATAGAGAGATAGGGGAGACATGACAAGTTGGTCTCGAAGTATTTCAGAACTTTTTCTCTTTTATTTTATTAGCAATGAATATTCTAATGGGTATTAAATGGCCACAAGCTAATTTTTCCGTTACAAAGTGTATTTTTTAAAAGTCATTTTGTACGGTGCCCTATAGCTGTAAAACCACGATGTCCTATAATAAAATTTGTTAATTTTAATTTTATATTGGTACGCATGAGATACATAAAATTTAAAATATTTGGAGAAAGAGATAGTAGGAGCGACAACTGGTCCGTAGCTATACAAATGTATAATTTTGTTTTGGCAAAACATCCTGGACCATAAGTATACAGTCGGCCAAAAAGAACGCACAAACACATATCCAGAAAACTTCACATTCTGGCTAGGGAAATGAGCTACTCCCTCCATAAAAAAATTAGACATTATGTTTGTCATCAAAGATAAAATAAATTAACTCATCTTCTTATTAGTAACAAAGATATAAAAATATTTAATTTATCGGTTAAGATAAAATTAACCAATAAGTGTTAATAAGTGTTAAGATAACTTATCGGTTTTGTGGAAATATTTAATTTATTTTTTATTAAATTTTGAATATATGAAGGCTATAAATACGTAACTTATTTGAAAAAACGTTTTTGATAGAAGGGTTACTGTTGAGCTGGCAAGAGCCGGAGTACCGCGCGTCGCGTTCACGGTGCACCGGGCGCATGCAGGCCACCGGGCTTCCCGCTCTCGAATCCGGGGTCGAAACGTGTCGGCGCTAGGGAACACAGCTGTCCCTCCGCTATCTCCTCGTTTCCGAGTACGAGAGCAGCCCAGCATCTGCCAGGAGAGAGGGGGACACCGGCCAGGAAGGAGTAGGGGGAGACCCGTTGAATGTTCAGCCTCTGACGTGACGTCTCGCGTGGCCCTGTTTCTCTTTAGTTTCCCTGACCTCTTCTCTCCTTTTTTTTCCTTTTCTCCCCTATCTCTTCTAGTCTCCAACCGATATGCGTAGATCACTGCTACCTTTGTCTACAGAAAATTTTAGGTTAAACACGGTTTTTAAAAATTAGATAAAATTAAATAGAGAAAGAATATGATTAGTTGAAAAGTAGAGGTAAACGAAAAAATTAAGTAATGAAAAGTTGTGATTGATTGAAAAAAATATTAACGGAGAAGTTATTATATTTTAGAAGGGAGGAAGTATATGTGTTGATTAAATATGGTGGTATTTTCCATACGAGAGGCGTTACTATTATTCCTGGAGAAAACTCCTAATATATGTTTGAGATAAATTAGGATGAGACAAAGTCAGAACACGCAAAACAAAAAAGTGCTTATGATTAATTAAGTTTTAATTATTACAAATTTGAAAAATAGATTATTTGATATTTTAAAGCAGCCTTTATATAAATTTTTTTAAAAATATATCATTTAGTAGTTTAAAAAGCATATTAATAAAAAATGAGGTAAAATATACATCTTAATGAAAAACAAGACCGGTTTTTCTCTATCTCTTTTATACCTCAAATTATTGTTTTACCCCAAACGTTAAGTTTTCTGTTATACGGGTAGTTGCTGTCGGATTTGGGACTCTTCACCTAGATTCCAACGCTCGATTGGCGACCAAAGTAGGGATGGTCTTGTCGATGGACTGTGTCTGTCTATAGTATTTGTAGAGTATGGGGATCGTTGGTGCCAGAGTATACACGAGATTGAGGTAAAAGAGACGGAAGACATGAATTTTTATATAATTTTGGGCCCCTTAACTGACAGGTAATAGCCTTACTCCTGTTGGCCGAAGCTGGTGTTGCCTTTATATATCAGTATCACACGAATACAATGTTTGGGATGACCTAATCTAGTCTCTGTCGACTTGGCGGCATAGAGCTCTCGCACGTAGTCGACGACTAGTGTAGTCTTCTTCCTCGAACATGAACTCGACGAGATTAGAGGTAGCTCTAGATCCCTCATGTCGGTCTTTGTGGCTTCAGATTGGGTTTGCTAGACTTGTTTCGATGTATGTTGGCTGGTCTAAATCTGTATTGGCATGTGTTGATCTGTCTTGGCCTGTCCTCTCTCCTCCTGAGGGGACTTGTATTTATACCCTCGAGTGTCTCCTTGTCTAAGTAGAACTAGGAAACCAAGTATGAATACGATCCGAGTAGTCCTTGTCTTGCCTAAGTAGGACTATGTTTCTTTTTTCTTATCTGAAACACCTTCCATATATGAGGCATGATTCTGTATAAGACTTGGTATATGATGGGCCCGTCGAGTACAACGCAAAAGTAGGTATGTCTATAACACTGACAATAGCCCTTGACCTTAATACAAATGATCGGACTAGCATTCTTGACCGTGTGGCCCAAAGATCCATCATTGTCAGAATCACCTAGCCGTTCTCGGAATACTGAGTTGGCATGAAATTCTTGATAAGTCATCTTTCCTAGCAATGATAGAGAATGTGACCATTGTTTGAATTTGGATTGAGGTAAAAAAATCATATCAGCGGATAAACCATCGCTTTGTTCAATCTTTCTTTCCTTTTATATAGGTTCTCAAATCCATACAAGATATGCGACCATGTTATAGCGTTGTCGTTCTGAGTTTTTTGTAGTCGGCACAAAGTGCGACCACCGGACAACCTTTTGACTTTGCTCTGTCATGAGACCTTTTCTTATATGTACTGAAATTTAAAATCACTGATCCGACGTTTATCTAGTCGGAATAAATTCCGACTACTGTGTACCTTTGGGCCAATATATGTCTTTTACTTGAGTGCAATAATTATCAGTTTGAGCTTTATTTAATCAAAACAAGATGCCAACTATTGTAAAACCTCTAACTAGTCTATTTTACTCAATAAGGCCAATTGCCCTGATATCTGATTTTCGTGAAATCAATCTCAGAACAAATTATTAAACAACAAACCTCCAAGCGAACATTTAGGAGTAATATGATATGAATTGAAAATAAATTATATCTATGTGTGACAATATATGAGTAATCTCACCAGAGCTGCCCTCAGCTGAACAGAGTTGTGTACTCTTCCTAGCCTCCAGCTGGTTTTATGGAAAATTTTCGACAAAAGTATCTTGAATCTCATAATGAAATAATGTGAAGAAGCGAATTCCTAGCCCCAAACTATGAAGTTAAGAAAACCAATTCCTGATTACATAGCTAGTTAATATATTACATTGGGTACTCTGACATGACCAATTCTGACATGGTCGTTTGACCCTCAGCACCTGACTATTCCAATAGTACCAGGCATCCCCGTCCAAGGTTTCGAGACCCGGAGATTAGTCAGGTTTAACGTAATAGGACGATAAGAAATGACTCCAACCAATAGCAATATGAAAAAAAGGATCAACAGACAAATATTGCACATTTGATATATATAAAAAACTTATATAGATTAAATCATGGGGATGATAGGATTGCTACACATATTGGTCAAGCGAAGACCAAGTGTAGCCGTATCCAGACCACTCATAGAGGTGGTGGGAGGATCGCTACTATGTTGGTCGAGGACTAGGTGTGTAATTGTACCTCAACCACTCTTAGAGGTAATGGGAGAATCGCCACTATGTTGGTCGAGGACCAGGTGTGTAGTCGTACCTTGACTACTCATAGAGGTGGTGAGAGGATCGCTACCATGATGGTCAAGGACTAAGTGTGTAGTTGTACCTCGATCACTTGTAGACAGGTGTTGAGAGGATTGCTACCACGCTGGTCAAGGATCAAATGTGTAGTCGTACCTCGACCACTCGTAGAAAGGTGATGAGAGGATCACTACCACACTGGTCGAGGACCAGATGTGTAGTCATACATCGACCACTCATAGATGCGCTTGAGTCAGTTATTACATGTGCATCTCATATGGCCAGCATGACTTCACATACCCAAATTACAGGCATATCGGATGTCTGTTCGTAGTCATGCCAAGTGATCAAGCCGTCAACGTTCGCGAGGAGATTGTACGTAGCAACCTTTTCACAAATAGACCGGGAGTGATCGGTACTAGATGTGAGATAAGCCGCCGGTCTTTATTGGTAAGTTTGGTCCGACAACTCCGCATTTGTCCAAAAATGTTCTTGACAATGAAGTGTACTCGACCGATGCCTACTAGAGTTCTAGATTATTCCTGAAAAATATTTTCTTAAAGGCAATATATAATACAAAATACCTAGTATGTACTAAAAAACTATATAAACCTTATAGTATTGTTAGGATAAATGAGAAGACTTATATTGGAATATTTGGTACTAAATTTACCGTAGACAAGCATGATTTATATAGAAGAAACAGAGTGAGCCCCTATTAGACCGTAGTCAGTCTAATATAGGAAACACTCACACAATGGATATTGTATAAAAATATGCTTTAGGTAAACATAATAAATTATGGATATAGAATATGTACGGTGAATTGTAAGAAATATCACGTACCTTTGTAGGTACATGTCGGATGTATCTATGAAATCAGTAGATTGATTTAAAAATCAATATACTAATTACCTTGATTAGCGATGCTAATCAACCTATAAGTGGTCGACCCGGATTGAAGCCTTGTGGTCAACGATATTGAATTGTTGTTTTCTGCGATGATGATGTCATCTCTGGAGTAGTCAGCACAGACTGAGGTCTCATGGCCGACAATAACGAACTAGTGTTCTTCATAGCGGCGATGTCTTGAAACTGTTGATCTCGATAGATCATATTGTTGGATGAAATGCTTCCGATCTGGTTGGATCATATGATCCGAGGTCGTCGAAGTATCCCTCATCAAAAAATCTGCAGCAGCAATATCTTGATGAAGATTGTGATGATGAGGGTTTCGTTCTAGAGGAAAACGTACTCTGGTTGGGTCATATCTCTCAAAGCCGAAGTCGTCGAAGGATTCCTCATTGAAAATCTCTCCTCTTAAACCCATCTTGTCGAAACCTTGAAGCACCAAGTTCCTTACCTGGTGCATCACTGTTGAGGGCCTATACCCATCTACGATATTTGTAGAGTACCTACGAGGAAGCAATTGGATTTGAGACTCCGTGCCGAGATCCGGTCAACTTCTTCGCGAGTAACACGGTGGGATGACATGAAGGGTGCTAGCATGGTTAGTAGTTTAGGCTTGTGGCTGCACAACATGCTAGATCCGCTTCCTCCTTCCCTACGTCCAAAGGAAAATCCGATGACAGTAGGCAGCGGGATGGCGAGCCCCTTCCCTCCCTTTTGTGCCTGGCCATGTGTCATGCCTAGAAATTTAGCCAAATTTTTAGACTATTTTGTGTATAAATCCCTATCCAAAAATCAAACCAGGGTACACAAATGACAAATTAATATACATATCCAAATGTAAAAAATGTAAATACTTACAGAATAGGCACTTAGTCCTCACACTGAAAAAGAAAGCAGCAGCGGGAAAGAGGCGATCGTAGTGGGGCTTCAGCTCTACTCCACAGGAAAAACTCAATTAGGGTACAAGCATTGGTCCTCTAACTTCGTCTTCAGCTCAGAAGCACTACACTTTTGAAAAAGAGAAAAATAGCAAGGCTGAGTACAACCACCGTAGTTAGCAAGTCACACCAATGATGTAGACGTGCAAGGGGAGAAAGGAAAGTTTGTGGCTATTTGCATAATGACAGTTGTAAACATTTATAGTTGAAAATAGTAAAACAATGGATTAACTAAGGAAAGATTAATCTTCACTGAATAACGCTAAACAACGTTGAATAGGCTCAACCAAACCACCTGAGCTACACCAGTTTATTAAGTCAAGTTAGTTAAAGGTGAGACTAATCACGGTAAATGTAGGGTACACTGTACCCAGATACCTCATGGCAAGGCTTTTGGGGCCGTGTGGCATAGGCACTACTACGAAAACAATCTTTCATGGCGTTTGGAAAAACTTTTCTCTAGCGGCTACGAGGTGAAACCGCCAGCTCAAAAGATGGGGGGGTGGGGGGTCTCGGGCCGCCAGCGAAAACACATCTTCGCTGGCGGCCCACTAAAGCTGGCCGCCAGCGAAGATGTGGTATTTTCTCTGGCGGCCATCTTAAGACCCCGCCAGAGAACATATCATATCTTCGCTGGCGGTAAGGTGAGGTGGCCCGCTAGCGAAGATTCCTACATCTTCATTGGCGGCCCACTTAAGTCGCCGCCACCCCTAAATATTTTCTATGGCGGTTCTATACAACCGACATATGTTGACCGCCAGGGAAAATACCATCACCTATACCACCATCCGTAGCTACCATGGCATTTGAGCACGATTTTCTCTCTCTTGTGAACAAATACATAGGGGGAAGGTTTTGATCTTCAATCTTTTAAAAGATCTACGCACCGAGGTTACATATATTTTCTCCTACTCTATTTGTAAAGTTTTTTTCATTTTTATTGGTTGTTTGTTGAGATTTTGCATAGCAAAAAGTATGTGACACGAGGAAAGAAAAGTATTTTTATTTTTATTTGGAGCTTAAAATGGGCAAACTTTGTAAGAAATATTGTGCATGATCGATGTTCCATATATATATATATCTAGTTTGATATGTTTATTTGTAGCAGATCTATATAACTGCAGAGAACGCTGAGAAGAAGAGAAAAAGAGCTAGTATTTTTATTTTTTCTAGTTGTTTGTAGTTTGTAGATTTTTGGCTAGCTTTAATTAGCTTGTCTAGATTATAGTGGTTATAAATATTAATTAGTATAATTTTAATGTGACATATTATCAAAAATATATAAAGTGACGAAGTTGTACATATTTTTCGCAAATAATGCATAGATGGCGGACAGGGCATGGATGTATAGAGAGAGATACCGGTCCTCATACATTGAAGGAGTTGACATGTTCATGAAAGCTGCTAAGAAGAATGCTGCATCTAAGAAGATGAAGGAAATTAGATGTCCATGCTTACATTGCAAGAATCATAAAATTTGGATCGACCCATCTATAATCGAGCAACACTTGGTGATGCATGGATTTGTTGCAGGCTACACAAATTGGTCACATCATGGAGAGATCCCAAGCAAACAAGTTCCCAACCGGGCGATAGTATAGGATGAAGTGTTCAACTGGGACGAGGATTTGATGGTAGTAGCAGAAGAAGGAGAAGAGGAAGTAGAGCCCATTAATGTTGATGATGATGTTGGTGGCGATGATGGTCAGCACAGTATAGTTGATGATGTTGATGATGGTAGTGTTTGCGTAGATGATGGTAATTTTGATTTGGAAGAGATGTTGCGTCATGCTAAACCTGAGGTTGTAGCTGGGACCACTCGTGGGTTGGAGAACTTCGAATCATTACAAAAGGCAACGAAGGTTCTTTTGTACGATGAGGCAAATGGTTGCATGAAGGATTTCACATTGTTGGTCGGCATCTGGTGTCTGTAAGTGCATGACTGGAACGTGTCAATAAATCATTGTACCTATGTGCGTACCTAATTTGACCTTACATTTTTTGAAGGATGAATTACGTGGAAGCCGAAGCGATGCGAAAGCCTGTCGGCTACCTAAACCCGTGCCGGATAAGCAAGCCGAACCACACCTACGTGCTAGACGAGAACAAGCTACCGGCACATGTTCAGGCGATGACGCAGCAAGAGAGGGACGCATATATAGAACAAAGGCATCAGGAAAAGATTCTCGATGTTGCTGCTTATGTATCTATAGCACTTGAATCTACGCAGGACAAGGAACGCGTTTACGCGTCATACGCCTTTGAGTAAGTCTTCGTATCAACTACGAGTATATACATATAATCACGGCTGGACTAACCATTTCTTTTGCAGCGACCATTGGATATTATTTCTTCTCTATCCAAAGTACAATGAAGTCGTCGTCTTGGATTCTCTTGATAAAGACAGCAATACATATCAAGAATTGCTCAAAATTATCGACCTGTAAGTTATATGCATGGACGTTTCTTATTCTTATATATTCTCATGACGTGTTGTTATCTTTGACGAATTTAAATTAATTATCTCGCAAACGGTGCATATAAAAGGTATTACCGAAGGCGGACAACGGAAAAACTCCGGACAACGCATAGTCATCCGCAATAAGTGGCGGTAAGTAAATTTGGATGCCAAATAGTACTACTTAATTTTTATAAATGCATGTGTTTTTCTATTTAATTAACTAATATACTTATTGACGTTGAAAGTGTCATAAGCAACCGGTGGGAATCGTACTATGCGGATATTACACCTGCGAATACCTTAGGGTCAATGGGAGATATTGCGCGAATTACGACGATGTAAGTACAAACCGTCAATACTCTTGTTAAGTTAATCGCTAACTTGCATTACTGTGAACAATTTCGTAATTTGTCATGATCTCGATGCAGCTTCCAAAAATTCCCAAGTCTGAAAGGGAGCTCGATGATAAATCCATTGAGAACATACAACGGGACATGTGCTACTTCATCCACCGTGAGTGCGCACATCAGCTTGGGAGGTTTTTCAACCACGATGGAGTTTTGGCCTGCCGGAGAACGAATGTCTGTCTAACTGGAGCAGGAGTATAATATAGACAGTTTCACCCGTATGTATATCGGTCGGGTTGTAAGACATTCAACTACTTGTATATCTCGGTGTCGTTCCAATATATGTGGTGCTTAGAAATAGTATATATATATATATGTATATATTAATCTTCATATATTATTTCCGCATGCATGTATATTAATCATCAATGGCGGCTGCACGAAAGAGAACATACTTTATCGATAGCTCGATTAGTTATATAATCTACGTGTGACTCTAGAATACATTAACTAAGGTAAGAAAAAAATAATATATAATATTGTTTCATCTTTTTATAAATATTGCATCTTCGCAGGCGGGCCATGTGTCAAAATAAGGACGATGTCCTATTTTTACTGGCGGGCCATGTGTCTTTTCCAGAAACTGATGGGCTTTTTTCCTAGCGGGCCACATGTCGTAAAAAGAGTGTAAGCCGCCAGAGAAGAATATTTTCGCTGGCGGATTCCTTAAGCCAGCGGCCAGCGAAGCTATGGATTCGCTGGCGGCTGACTTGAACTGGCCGCCATAGAAAATATGGCTTCGCTGGCGGCCGACATAAAGCAACCGCTAGCAAAGATATTTCTTTACTGGCGGTGTGTAACCGCTAGCGAAGATCTTGATCTTCACTGGCCTTTGCTTTGTGGCGGCCCCGATTGCCGCCAGCGAAGACCCAAAATGGCCGCCACGAAAAACTGTTTTCGTAGTAGTGAGGGTGGGCCAAGTACCTTAGACCCATGCGGCCAACTTGTGAATTGAGAAAGGGATTAGAGATAAGACAACTAATGCTATCCCATGTAAATAGATGGTAGGTACCCGGATTATAAGGGCTACCTACTATCTCTAGCCGGTTGCCTCCGTGACTATAGAAGGAGGGCCGAGAAACCCTAAGCGGTAATCATAATCGGAATTGATCGCTCACTGGTACAGATCCAATCTAAATACAACTCGAGTAGGGTATTACCTCTGCCGAGGGCCTGAACCAGTATAAACATCTGTGTCACCATCTCTCCTTGATCTAGTGCACCCTATAAATTATATTGCTGATGTCATGCCCCGATTTTTGTTTAGGATTATTAAATAATGGATTTCTAGAAATTATATTAAAAAGAAAAATAAATTATCGAGCGAAATTAATAAGGAAATGAATTTTTCCTTTAATAATCATTGCTGGAGATATTTTTGAAATACTCTCCATGCCCTAAAATACTCTCCAAAATTTTCCGTGAAATTTTGGAGCTCCTAGAAATAATTTTAATAATACAAAGAGCATTTTAGTAATTATTTAAATAAATAAACAAATTAATCATTAAATGATCTGTTTATATTTTTATTAAATACTTTGAGTGTCCATCTATTTTCATGATTTTTCTTGGAAATATTTGAGTACTGAAAAGTATTTATGAAAAATTAAAGATCATATCAATGATTAATTTAAAAGAAAAATAAATTAAAATTCCTCCCCGTGCTTGGGCCACTTTCGGCCCATCCTCGCAAAGGGGTTTCCGATTTCGCGAAACCGCCATGGTTTTCACGATTTTCGGCCATATCGCTAGGGTGCGATACGGCATCCGCACGGTTTGGTTTAAAAAATTTTGTGCAGATTCAAAAAATTTGGAAAAATTCTTGAAAAAAATTATGGTTGTTGATCTAGATTTTAGAAGTATTATGGTAATTTTTTCCATGAAAATACTCAAAATATTGTCATTAAAAAATCGTTTTCAGTGTGCTGAAAATGAAAAAAATAAATTGCACTATGCATGACGACTGTTCATAGAAGCCCATTTTTGGCCCATCAAATTTCCTCCACATAAGCCCTGTTTCTTCCTCCTTTCTCAAGCCGCAGCCAGGTCAACTTCTCCCCCCTTCATCCCTCCCCTTTCAAGCTGCCGCCAGATCCACAGAAGCCGCTGCCGATGAAGGGAAAACCGTGCGATTTGAGGCGGAAACCGCGGCGGTAGCCGCGATAATTGCGACCAGAGGTATGTCGGCTTCCCATTGTTGTCATGCTCGGTTTTCACGCGATATGGTGGTATTACCGTGTGGATCTACGTGGTTTTCGCGGTTGGTTAGTCGGCACGATTTGTGCGTCCCGTCGCGTGGTTAGCTGCGAAAACCGTGAGCTCTGCGCATGCATACCGTGCGGTTAGGAGCGGTTGTTATCGATTATTTGATGTGTCTGCATGGATGTTGCGCCGCGCGGTTAGGAGCGAAAACCGCGGTATTGCGCATGCTTATCGCGTGGTTAGGCTCGGTTTTCGGGCAATATAATTCCCCTTAAGCATCTTATTAGCTAAAAATGTCAGAAATTCTTGGGCATTAGAATCAATGTCTCAAAAATGCTTATATTCGTGTTTATATGACGACGGAGCATGCGCAAGTCAAGAGTAGACATGTATATAGTGCAAATATATATAGATAAGGGTAGACATGTACAATTCTACATTTTCCAACATATGTATGGTTATGTATATTGAGTGACATCGTGACTTACATGTTCAATTTGACCATTTTAGGTTCGAAATGTTAGACAGAGACCCAATATGGGAACATGGACAGAAGGTGGGGGATGGATTCGTATGCAAATATTGTCGTGCAAAGAAGAGTGGGGGTGGAACCACAAGATTTAAGTATCATTTGGCTCATCGGGGTAAGGGAGTAAAGTATTGCAACTCCGTTTCCCCTGATGTTAGGGATTACTTTCGCCGGCAACTGGATATAATTCAGGAGGCTGCTGATGAGCAAAAACTTGAGAAGGCCAGGAAGGAGGATGCAGCTGCCAGAAGATATCATCCATTGATTGGAGATGCTGGTGAGGAAGAACAGATGGATTGCGCCACGAGGCGGAATTCAGAAGGGATGTGGAGGGATGATGAGGTGTCTATGAACATGGAGGGGGAAGTGGCCACGCCACACCTTCTGTAAGTGATATGCCCTAGAGGCAACATGGAGATGTTGGATATCACGTCAATGTTTATGTATTTATGAATAAAGTGTTATTCAGTTCCATGAAATAGACATCTTGTATTGATCAATAAGTACGTGACTTATTTATGAGACTCGATATGTATGAATCTATTTCTAAATGATCCCTGATCATATATCATATTATTGAAACTAATATGATTCTAAGATCGGCATGTCTATTGATTGATGATCATGTCTCATAGATCATGGGTATGGAGATACCAAATCAATAAATATGGACATATGTGTTAGAGAACACATTGTTGGATAGACCCACCATGAGACACAACAGAATTAATGTGCCATTTAGTTGGTCTCGAGGTAGTGTTGGTACAAAGTCCTTAGACCTTAGATCATCATGAATTCCAACATGTGTAGTAGCCTACTTTGGGACTACCAAACGCTATTCCGTGGGTAGTTATAAAGGTAGTTTTCGGGTTTGCTATGAAACATGGAGTGTGATGTGAGTGATCAAGATGGAATTTGCCCCTCCTTTGGAGAGATATCTCTGGGCCCCTCGAGGTAATGGATTATGGAAATGCATGGCCATGCTAAGTTGATTGAGGAGTCAATCAACGACGGATAATCCAATACGGTTCGAGTGAATGGTTAAACTATTGAAGGGATGGCACACATCTTGCCTATAGCTTAACTGGTATCGTGAGGCAAAGGGATTTGTGTACACATTACAGGTTCAGAGCCGATATTATATTCTTGTATACTATGGTGTCAATATGTGCCGCTAGGCGCCGCGTGATGTGCCTGGCCGAGTTGGACTCGAGCCGACGATCGGCTAAGTTAGACTATGGCCGAAACCGAGTATACCTGAACCTACTGTGGTCGCACGCTTAAGGGGATAATAACAGGCATTCGAGTTGGACTTGAATACGGCTCGATCGGATAGGGATCCGATCGGATAGAGTCCTATGGGCTTACGACGTATGGGCGGCCAACTCTATGAGATTTAGATGGGATCCCATTCAAAATAGAGTCCTGATCGGCCACTAGTCCCAGTCGGCCAACTCTATATAAAGGAGGGAGGGGTGGAGAGCTGTGGCACGTCAATTGTACGGCATTGAACCAAATCCGCAAAAGTCGCCGAGATCAATCTCCACGGAAACCCTCCCCACTTTCGAGCCAAACCCTAGCCTTGCATCGCGTGCTAGCACACGGGTGTTCGGCGTTCGTCCCCGGACGTGTGGATACCGAGAGGCGCCGCTACGTTGCGCGCCGTTGATCGGCTTCGGATCGGCCGCGGTCGAGCGCATCGGAGCGAGGTGCGAGAACACGTCGGACGACTCGGATCGGCTACTGAGTCTGCGAATTGGTTGATTGGCGAATCGGCTGTCCCGGGATCGGCTCGGCTTGCGGGAATCGGCTACACAGTTCCAGATCGGATAGCCCGATTGGCTATTTCCGCGCATACTCCAATCGGTAACGATCTATCGGCCCTTACTTGCAAGTGTTCTGGTTTGCGCGGTAAAAGTTTTTGTTTTCGGCTAGCGTAGCCTCCGCGTAACCCTTCACCTTCTTGATCACTAGGGATGAAAACGGGTATGGGAAAATCCCGTATCGACTGACACCGTATACCGAAAATCCCGACCGAATACCCTATACCGCCGTGTGCGTACCCCCTTATAGGTCGTCTCAGTGCTGTATCTCTGTGATAGGTAGAAAACGTTTCTACGCCTAACTTGTTTTTGCAGAGAATGCTTTGAGATGGTATGGCCCTATTGTATGTATGAGATGCATGTGATGCATGTAATATTCTTTCATATGTGCAATCCCTGTAATATTCTTTCATACGTGCAATGCTTGTAATATTCTTTCACGACCTGCGAGTCGATGTAATCTTCAATTAGAGCTTCTATAGTAGTAGCTTAGTTTGAAGATATCAAGCATTCGGCACTCGGAAGAACGGTGATGAAGATGGAGATCCTCTACACCGGCATGGAGATAGAGATCACCATGTGAAGGGGGCCATACTATTTCATGCTATTCTACTTGCTTTCATATGTGATATGTTTGTTTGATAGGATAGCATCCCTCACAAAATTAAGTAGTAATGATGCCCTTCCAAATGTTGCACCCGTCACCGTTATGCTCGTCAATGGTGGGTCCTGTCAAAGCAGAGTGCCATTTTCTATCATAACACGAGGGGGTATATGTCAGACATATACATGCAGGAGCATTTGGTTTACTTAACAAGGCTATCAAAACAGTTTTGGGCCTTGGGGCATAGGTTGGCGCCGGGGCATGGAGATGCCACACCAACAACAAGAGTCACATAGAGATGTGATTAGCAAGGAGTTGCTTACCGATGTTATTAATTTTCTAGCAGTGATGCCAAAGCTCACTAGAAAATTAATTAACATGTGGATCTTGACCCAATACGTAACCTAGAGGGAAGGTGGAAAATACGTAATGGGAGTCTAATGTTAAATTGTTTAACAATAGACATAGCATAAACATTGTGCTAAACTTTGCTTTTTCTGTTGTAGAATAAATGGCGGCTAATACTACACCCAGTACCTTTAATTTGCGATCTATTCTCAAAAAGGAAAAATTAAATGGAACAAACTTTATGGATTGGTATCGCAACTTGAGAATTGTTCTCAAGCAAGAGCGTAAGGAGTACGTTCTTGAAGTACCCTATCCTGAGGATTTGCCAAATAATGCCACTGCAACTGCACGGAGAGCTTATGAGAAGCACACTAATGATGCCCTAGATATAAGCTGTCTCATGCTTGCTACAATGTCCCCTGAGCTTCAGAAGCAATATGAGAGCAGCGATGCTCACACTATTATTCAGGGACTGCGTGGCATGTTTGAGAACCAAGCTCGGGCCGAGAGGTTCAACACCTCAAAGTCCTTGTTTGCGTCAGCTTGTTGAGGGGAATCCCGTCATCCGCATGTGATAAAAATGATTGGCTACATTGAGAGTCCGGAAAACTAGGTTTTCCCCTTAGCCAAGAGTTGGCTACCGATGTGATTCTCCGCCGCTCCCTCCGAGCTTCGAGCCATTCATATTGAATTATCACATGAACAATATGGATAGAACCTTGGTGAGTTGCATGGGATGCTAAAGACAGTGAGGAGAGTATCCGGAAGAATGGTCATCATGTGATGATGATGCGAAGGCTAAGCGCAAACCACTGTCAAGAAACTTTGCACCAAGAGGAAGTTAACTCCCGATGAGATCGCGAGTGCCTCCAATGCAAAGAAGGGCAAGAAGGGGTCGGCGGCATCAGATGCCGTTTGCTTCTATTGCAAGGAGACATGCCATTGGAAGAGGAACTGCAAGAAGTATATGGAGGATCTCAAAAAGAAGCAAAGTACGACTTACGCTCTGGTATTAATGTTATAGACATTAATCTTGCTACTTCACCTACGACTCTTGGGTATTTGATACCGGATCGTAGCTCATATTCGCAAGTCGTTGCGGGAATGAGAAGAAGTAGAGGCTTGAGAAGGGCGAGGTGAACCTGCGCGTCGGCAATGGAGCAAGCGTTGCTACGTTCTTGTCGGCACAGCACCACTTCATCTACCTTCGGGATTAGTTTGGAATTGAATAATTGTTATTGTGTTCCAACACTATGTCAAAACGTTATTTCCGCTTCATGTTTGCAAGCGGAAGGATATGATTTTAGATCAATGGACAATGGTTGTTCAATATATCTTAGAGATATGTTCTATTTTCATGCTCTATTGGTGAATGGATTGTACGTTTTGAATCTTGAAGCGTCTCCCATCTATAACATTAATACGAAAGGCAACTCTCTAATGATATAAACCCCACGTTTATCCGGCATTGTCGCTTAGGCCATATAAATAAGAAACACATGGAGAAGCTCCATAAGGATGGATTGCTTCACTCTTTTGATTTTGAATCATTTGAGACATGTGAGTCTTGTTTACTTGGTAAGATGACAAAGGCACCTTTCACGGGACACAGTGAAAGAGCAAGTGACTTGTTGGCACTCATACATAGTGATGTATGTGGACCAATGAGCTCAACGGCCGAGGTGGTTATCGCACTTCATTACCTTTACCGATGACTTTAGTAGATATGGTTATATCTACTTAATGAGGCATAAGTCCGAAACCTTTGAAAAGTTCAAAGAATTCCGAATGAAGTACAAAATCATTTAGGTAAGACAATCAAGTTTCTACGATCGATCGTGGAGGGAATACTTGAGCCAAGAGTTTGGTAATCATCGAAAGATTGTGGAATTGTTCCACGTTGACTCTCGCCAGAACTCCACAATGGAATGGGGTGTCCGAACGGAGAAATCGCACCTTGTTGGACATGGTGCGGTCGATGATGAGCCAAAGTGATCTTCCGTTATCCTTCCGGGGATATGCTCTTGAAACATTGCGCTCACACTAAATAGAGTTCCATCTAAGTCGGTTGAAAAGACACCATATGAGATTTGGACAGGGCAACCCCTAGTTTATCTTTTCTCAAAATTTGGGGATGCGAGGCTTATGTAAAGCGTTTACAATCGACAAGCTCACACCCAAATCGACAAGTGCTTCTTTGTGGGATATCCTAAGGAAACCAAGGGATATTACTTTTATAATCGGGAACAAGGCAAAGTGTTTGTCGCCCGACACGGTGTCTTCTTGGAGAAAGAGTTTCTTTCAAGAAGGGTTAGTGGAAGCAGGGTGCATCTTGAAGAAGTTCAAGAAACACCGAAAACATTTCAGCGACCACGTAACCACAACGGAGGAGCAAAGTGTTGCGCCACCGGTTGTAGATACACCGCCCCACGGAGGTCCGAAAGATCACGTCGTGCACCGACAGTACACAGTGCGGAACAACGTGATATATTGTTGTTGGACAACGATGAACCTAAGACCTATGAGGAAGCGATGGTGGGACCCAATTCCAATAAGTGGCTTGGAGCCATGAAATCCAAAATAGAATCCATATACGACAATCAAGTTTGGAACTTGGTTGATCCACTGATGGTGTCAAAACCATTGAGTGTAAATGGGTTTTTAAGAAAAAGGCCGATATGGATGGAAATGTTCACATCTATAAGGCGCGATTGGTGGCGAAAGGTTTTAAACAGATTCAAGGAGTTGATTATGATGAAACCTTCTCGCCCGTCACAATGCTTAAATCTATTCGGATTATCCTAGCGATTGCTGCATATTTCGATTATGAGATATGGCAGATGGATGTCAAAACGGCTTTCCTAAATGGAAACCTAAGCGAGGATGTATACATGATACAACCTCGGGTTTTGTCGATCTAGAATCGCTGGAAAGATATGCAAGCTACGAAATCCATTTATGGATTGAAGCAAGCATCTCGGAGTTGGAATATTCGTTTTGATGAAGTAATCAAAGGGTTTGGTTTCATCAAAAACAAAGAAGAGGCCTGTGTTTACAAAAAGGTCAGTGGGAGCGCAATTGTATTTCTAATCTTATATGTGGATGACATATTGTTGATTGGAAATGATATCCCTATGCTAGAATCCGTCAAGTCTTCATTGAAAAATAGTTTTTCCATGAAAGACTTAGGGGAGGCAAGCATACATATTGGGCATTCGGATCTATAGAGATAGATCCAAGAGGCTAATTGGATTAAGCCAAAATACATACATCGACAAGGTGTTGAAAAGGTTCAACATGCATGATTTCAAGAAAGGTTTCTTGCCCATGTCACATGGTATTAATCTTAGCAAGAATCGGTGTCCTCGGACACATGATGAGCGGAATAAGATGGGTATGGTTCCATATGCTTCGGCAATTGGATCCATCATGTATGCCATGCTTTGTACACGCCCGATGTCTCGTACGCTTTGAGTGCTACGAGCAGATACCGTCGATCCAGTGAAGGTCACTGGATGTCGTAAAGAATATCCTTAAGTACTTGAGAAGAACTAAGGATATGTTCCTAGTCTATGGAGGTGAAGAAGAGCTCGTTGTAAGTGGTTACACCGATGCTAGCTTCCAAAACGACAAGGATGATTATAGATCGCAATCGGGTTCGTGTTCGCCCGAACGGAGGCGCAGTCACTGGAAGAGTTCCAAGCGGGATACCGTTGCCGATTCTACAACGGAGGCCGAGTACATTGCCGCTTCGAAGCCGCAAAGGAGGCTGTTTGGATCAGAAATTCGTTTCGAGCTTGGTGTGATGACTAGTGCGCGGTCCAATGTCTCTCTATTGTGATAATAGTGGAGCCATTGCGCAAGCCAAGGAGCCGAGGTCACATCAGAAGTCCAAACACATACTTCGGCGATATCATCTCATCCGCGAGATAGTGGACAGAGGTGATGTCAAGATATGCAAAGTGCACACGGATCTCAACATAGCCGATCCGCTGACAAAACCTCTCCCTCAGCCGAAACATGAGGCGCACACAAGAGCAATGGGTATTAGATACTTACATGATTGACTCTAGTGCAAGTGGGAGATTGTTAGTGATATGCCCTAGAGGCAACATGGAGATGTTGGATATCACGTCAATGTTTATGTATTTATGAATAAAGTGTTATTCAATTCCATGAAATAAACATCTTGTATTGATCAATAAGTACGTGACTTATTTAAGAGACTCTAATATGTATGATGATCCCTGATCATATATCATATTATTGGAACTAATATGATTCTAAGATCGGCATGTCTATTGATTGATGATCATGTCTCATAGATCATGGGTATGGAGATACCAAGTCAATAAACATGGAGGGGAAGTGGCCACGCCACACCTTCGTAAGTGATATGCCCTAGAGGCAACATGGAGATGTTGGATATCACGTCAATGTTTATGTATTTATGAATAAAGTGTTATTCGGTTCCATGAAATAGACATCTTGTATTGATCAATAAGTACGTGACTTATTTATGAGACTCGATATGTATGAATCTATTTCTAAATGATCCCTGATCATATATCATATTATTGAAACTAATATGATTCTAAGATCGGCATGTCTATTGATTGATGATCATGTCTCATAGATCATGGGTATGGAGATACCAAATCAATAAATATGGACATATGTGTTAGAGAACACATTGTTGGATAGACCCACCATGAGACACAACAGGAATTAATGTGCCATTAGTTGGTCTCAGGTAGTGTTGGTACAAAGTCCTTAGACCTTAGATCATCATGAATTCCAACATGTGTAGTAGCCTACTTTGGGACTACCAAACGCTATTCCGTAACTGGGTAGTTATAAAGGTAGTTTTCGGGTTTGCTATGAAACATGGAGTGTGATGTGAGTGATCAAGATGGAATTTGCCCCTCCTTTGGAGAGATATCTCTGGGCCCCTCGAGGTAATGGATTATGGAAATGCATGGCCATGCTAAGTTGATTGAGGAGTCAATCAACAGACAGATAATCCAATACGGTTCGAGTGAATGGTTAAGCTATTGAAGGGATGGCACACATCTTGCCTATAGCTTAACTTGTATCGTGAGGCAAAGGGATTTGTGTACACATTACAGGTTCAGAGCCGATATTATATTCTTGTATACTATGGTGTCAATATGTGCTACTAGGTGCGCGTGTGATGGTGGCTGAGTTGGACTCGAGCCGACGATCGGCTAAGTTAGACTATGGCCGAAACCGAGTATACCTGAACCTACTGGGTCGCACGCTTAAGGGGATAAGAACAGGACATTCGAGTTGGACTTGAATACGGCTCGATCGGATAGGGATCCGATCGGATAGAGTCCTATGGGCTTACGACGTATGGGCGGCCAACTCTATGAGATTCAGATGGGATCCGATTCAAAATAGAGTCCGATCGGCCACTAGTCCCGTCAGCCAACTCTATATAAAGGAGGGAGGGGTGTAGAGCGTGGCACGTCAATTGTACGGCATTGAACCGAATCCGCAATGAAGTCGCCGAGATCAATCTCCACGGAAACCCTCCCCACTTTCGAGCCAAACCCTAGCCTTGCATCGCGTGCTAGCACACGGGTGTTCGGCGTTCGTCCCCGGACATGTGGATACCAGTAGAGGCGCGCTACGTTGCGCGCCGTTGATCGGCTTCGGATCGGCTGCGGTCGAGCGCATCGGAGCGAGGTGCGAGAACACATCGGACGACTCGGATCGGCTACGGCATCGTGAATCGGTTGATTGGCGAATCGGCTGTCCCCGGGTATCGGGCGCTCGCTTGGGGAATCGGCTACAGTCCAGATCGGATAGCCCGATTGGCTATTTCCGCCGCATACTCCAATCGGTAACGATCTATCGGCCCTTACTTGCAAGTGTTCCTGGTTTGCGCGGTAAAAGTTTTTGTTTTCGGCTAGCGTAGCCTCAGTGTAACCCTTCACCTTCTTGATCACTAGGGATGATAACGGGTATGGGAAAATCCCGTATCACTGACACCGAATACCGAAAATCCCGACCGAATACCCTATCCGCGCGAAAAATGGGAATGGGAAAAAATACGGGAAACGGGAAACGGGAACGGGAATGGTTGGGGTGTTTTCTCTACCGTATTTGCGGATCCCGTATTTATCTGGGAAAATTCCCGTATTTATCTCGTATTTATCCCGTATTCATGCTATGAAATTAACCTCATCCTACATTGCTAAACTCTATTTGTTGACAGATATAATGAGAGTTTATACACATGAAAATTCTTGACATTGGTTGATAACATTTAGGTTTACTGATGAAAATAATTGATGTGTTGTTTTCTGTAATAACTTTTAAAGCTTACTTCTTTACTACTATCTCAATTTAGTGTTAAGCTTAAAACTTTGTAGCTGCCAGTTCAGTACAACTTCTGTCGCTTGTTCTTCTGGTTAGATAATAACTATTGACACTGCATGTCTACATCATATAGGCTGAGATTGGAGTGAATGCTATGTTGGTTGTATCAATTGCAGCTTGTAAAGCATGCATTGCTGAAAAAGAGGTAATAGTTATGTAAAATCACCATGGTTCTGGGTTAAAAAAAGAGTTGGATACGACAATGCATTTTTATAGTTGGTTGCTTATTTGTGTGCAGGTTCCAGATAATATGTGTGTCAGCGTTTCCAGTTTTTTTACTGATTCCCAATCATAATTGACATGCTCCCGACCATTCCTGTTGTCCTGTATTACCGAATTCGTATTCCCGTCCGCCTTTCCCATTCCTATTTCCGATCCTGCTAAAAAAAATACGGGAACGGAATGGTTAAGGTCTTTTCCCGACCGTTTTCATCCCTACCGATCACAGAGCCAGTCTAGGGGGGAGGTAACCCCATCACTGATTTTATGAGGCGGTCATCTTCATCCAAAGAAGCACCTTCACAGGGTGTGGGAGATTACAACATAGCTGCTTCGAGGTCTACTGTGCAGCCTAGGATTGAAACAAGTTAGTGGTCGAAGAAGGGAAAACTAGATAAGGACGCTATTGGAACGGCGTGGGCTAAATTCTATTACACTGCCGGCATTGCTCCGAGGCAAGCGGACAATCCCTACTTTGATACCGCTGTTCGGGAAATCCAAAAGTGGGGTGAGTATTTGTTTTGTATGTTACATTGCATTTAGACATTTAGTGAATTTATGTGGGATGAAAAGTTTATTCATGTATGCAATGCAGGTGAAGGGGTCCTTTCACCAACTGGTCGTGATATCAACAGCAAGTACCTTGACGTGCAAAAGCAATTTCAAAAGTTCAAGGAGGGGTGGCCAACATACGGTGTGACCCTTATGTGTGGTTCTTGGATAGGACCTACTGGGATTGCGCAGTCATAAATTTTTTGATCTATTGTAATGGCGCCATGTTTTTCCATAAGTCCGTGGATGTGTCCTCCTTTAGCCAGGACACCGACAACCTACATTCAATAAGCACCACATCGCGTCATTAATGTTATGTTGCAATGATTTCTTTGAGATGAATGCTTAGTTGCTTACTAGCGCACGTTCATCGGTTGATTGCTTGTTTCCTGATGTAGGAGATAAGAAAGGTAGTTCGTGATATTGGCTCCGAGCATATCGTTCAGATTATCACGGACAATGGTGCAAACTACAAGAAGGCATTCAAGTTGGTAAAGCGTGAATATCCACATATAGTGTGGCAGCCTTGTGTGGTGCACACTATAAATTTGGCCTTGAAAGATATTGGAAAAATACTTGAACATTCATCGGTACTTGAGAGTGCGAGAAAGATATGTCGGTGGTTGTATAACCACACAAAGTTGCACGCTATGATGAAAGAAAACATTGGTGGAGGGCTTGTTAGGTGGAACATCACACGGTTCGGAACAAATTACATGTTCCTTGACAGCTTCCACAAGAAAAAAACCAGTTTATGCAATGGGTTGCCTCTCCAAGCTTTTTGCAAATGACATGGCCAAATACACCGTGTACAACACTATTGTCAAGAGACGTATGGACGACGTCTCGAGGGACACTTTCCTATGGGCTGGTACGTGGTTACTAACTTTCTTTTTTCCCCTATGAATACACTCTCATATACGCCTGTACATCGATTGAATTTTGCAGCTGCTGCGTTGAGTCCTAGGACCCACTACAGATTTATGACGACATGTCAATGCTTTGTTAGCCTATGCAAGGCCTTTGAGTGAATGACCAATGTGAATACAACAGCCGCGGTGTTGTCAGAGGTGGACTTTTATCGATGAAAGATGGGGGAATTTAGCAAGCCCCTAGGAGAGAAGATGGCATTAGATGGAAAGACATTACCTTGTAAGATAACAAATTATTGAAATATGCAATGCGACATTTCGTTTACATAACGTGTAACTAACAACACTTATATTTTAATTCGCAGCACAATGGTGGTTAATGTTTGGATCGGATACGCTGAACTTACGGCAGCTTGCGCTCATGATTGTTTCTCACTGTTGCTCGTCTAGTGAATGCGAACGTAACTGGAGCACATTCTCACTCATCCATACCAAGGTCCGAAACAGGCTAACTCATAAAAAGTTGAACAAGCTGGTTTACGTCAACTACAACCTACGCCTGAGGATTAAGCAGGCTGGAGGCTACTTCAGATTTGAAGACGACGATCCGCTTCAGAGACTTGCGGATCTTTCTTTCTACGAGAGCAACAACAACATTAAGGACTGGATGGATAATGATAGATCAAATGCTGAGCCGGTGCTTGACGAGGACTCCGACGGAGGTGAGACCCCACTTCCATCTCAGCTAGTGGTCGACCAAATAGACACAACTGATTTGTAGAGGACAACAAGGGATCCTTCCATTTGTGCCTGTGCGGATAGGAATGTGGGGCCCACCCACATTGGAAAAAGAAAGACAAACAGGGTCCTTCAAAGTCTCGAGGGAAAAACAAAGAATTGTCCATAGCGACAACGACACGAAGAGCAGCCCATCATCTAATGACAACAACTCAAAGACATATTCAAACGATGGCGATGGAGGCGATGGGGACGATGGAGGCAATGCTGGTGGACAAGCTGCCACTACCGCACCTAAAGGAGAGAAATCATCCCGACAGCGCGGTGAAACTCCCATGGCTTCGATGCATTTCACAGGTACTATGTGAACTATGCAATTGTTAATATCCTGCTTTTAACATATCATTGCTTTCTAATCGTTCCTGTGTACCACTCAACAGGTGAGACTTACTTCGACCACGTAACTCAGGATACAGACCATGGCCCTCATGAAGTTCCGACAACTCCATGCCACACTACAATGAGTCAGACGGGACAATATCTATGGCCAGAGTATCTGTCCCAATCAAGCTACACCGACTTTAGCTTATCTAGTGTGGACAATGCTTATCCAACCTACAACTACTATACACCGAATACGGCTGACAGTCCTTCAGTCACTTGGGTGTACGAGTGGCAAGAGATGCAGTGGTATGCTCAAATCTACAGCCAGTGGCAAACCACCGTTGCCTGGATCTGTTAGAGTTGGAATGAGAACAAGGTGGAGATGCTGCGAACAAGTGGGTTGATGGTAATGTCTATCGAGGAATATGCCTTGGCTTATAGACATTGGAATGAGTAGACTGCACATCTACGCCATGAAGGTATCCTCTTCATCATTTTTACAACATATACAATTTTCGTAGTATATTATAATTGCATTGTGACTTTGTGATATGTTCGTGACCTATATGAATTGTGTTATTGTGAACTTGTGTTCTGATATGTTGGTGAATTATGAAGTTTTGAATTAGTGACATGTTGGCTGGGGAATGTATAAATCATTGTGCATATGTCTTATAGCCAACTATTAGCAAAGGTCATGCCGAAATTTTCAATAAATTTTGTACTTAGCCAAATTCATTGAGTACTTGTAAATTTTCCCACATCGAAATATTAATTGTTACTGACATATCTCTATTTGTGCCAAATGTTTCATCTATCAAGTGTGCCGGACTCGTGCGAAATATGCGGGTGCTCACCTCTTTGGACATGAAGCCTGCAACGACTTACTCCTTTATTTATTTATGAAAAACGTATTGTCTGCACAATATGTAACTCTATGACTCCATCTGAATATTTGTATGAACTTCAAATTGCATCTCATTTTAATTTGTTCCTAAATGTCACAAAATTATTTTTATCACATAGATATATTAATGTACATATCATACATATTTATCACTAATTTTACTATTTTTTTCAAAATTTTTAACACATCACAAAAATAAATTTCTCCTCGCCCGAGATGAAAACCGCGGTTTTGGCGCTGTTTTTGCGCGGTTTTGGTGAAAACCGCGGCACGATAAATCAATTTGAAATCAATTAAAATTTCAATCCGATTTCGTCGCGGTCTTAGTGGTTTTTGCGCGAAAACCGCGCTACCACACAGGGGAAATCGGAAATCGTGCTCGCAAGTCCTCTTCTCCTCCCTCGCGGCCGGTCGCCTCGCGCCACCCCTCCCTTCTCTCTCCTCGGCCCAGCCTGGTCCGGCCTTCGGCCCATCTGTTTCCCTTGCGCAAGTTTGTTTCGGCCCCCTCTCGGCCGGGGAGTGACTGATGGGGTCCACCTGTCATCCCCGACCTCTGTCCGCTTCTCCCGCGCCCACACCACCATGGTCGCGCCCACGTCCCCGCGTCTCTCGGCCGCCCACGCGCTCCCACACCGCTTCACGCTGCCCCACGTCGCTCCGCACCTCGCGCCACCTTTCCCCACGTCGTTCGTGTGCGCGGAACAGCCAGATCCGTTTTTTCGGCCACCCGCCATTTCGTGCTCCCTATGCTCCTACACCGCGAAGCTCTAAGCCGCCACCGCCTTTCCAATTCCTGCCGCCCGATATGTCGCCTCCGCCGCTTGCCACACAAATTCTCTGTCACCGCGCGTTCGCCGCAACACCCTGCATCCCGTCCACCGCCCCTCATTCGCGGACCGCCGTCGAAACGCCACATCCGCCGCAATCCCGTGCCGTCACCGCCATTTCCACTCCTCCGGCCGCCAAATACTCCACCTCCCCCACTCGCTAAGCCACCGCGTCTCCACGCCGGCTTCGTCCTTGCCCAAGGATCATCGGCCACTACGTTTTCCCAAAATCCCGCTCGCCAATTGTGTCGGTCACCGTTTTCTTTCCCAAGTCCGGCAGCCCGGTGAGCGCCTTCTCTCTCCCCTCCCTTTTTCTCACTCCCGGCCACCGTTCCTGAGCCGTGTCGCCCCTTCTGCCACATCGCGCCCGAGCACGCGTGTCCATGCGCCGCTCCTGTCTCTTCCGTCGTTTTCACCGTCCACCCGCGCTTGCCGTTGTTCCCCTGTCGCTGAGCCCCTCCGCCGTCGGGCTTACCCGCGTGCCGCGTCCGCCCATGCTGCCACCATCGGCCATGCATGTGCGTCTCCTCTGTCGCCCTCCGATGCGCGTCGCAGCGCCAATGGTCGCCTCCGGTGACCATCGGGTCGCGCGCGCCGTCGCAGTGCCGCCCCCTTTCACCCCGAGCTATCCGATCTGCCCAGGCCATCCATGTGGCAGCCCACGTGGCTGCCACGTTGGTGCCTCGTTGGCACCACGTGTGCGCCACATGGTGTGCCAGCCCATAGACTGCCATGGACTTGGTCCATGGTGGACTGGCCCATGGACCGCGCCGCTGCCCGCTGACGTCAGCGTGCGGCCGTTGACATCAGCCTCTACCTGCTGACTTCAGCCCTACCCTTTTTTCTTGTAAAAATAATTAATAATTGTGCAATAAATTGATTTAATTTCTAGAATTCATTTAAATGGTCTAAAACTTCTAAATTTCATATCTAATCCATACAAACTCCAAATTGGGCCATCCAAATTGCAAAATTCATCTCAAATTGAGCTCTACATGTTTGTTTACTTTCCATGTATTATTTAGTTGGTTTTTATTAGGGTTTTTCTCATTTTGTGTGCCAGCGAATAGACTCCGTCGTTTTTGGAAGTTTGCACTCGTGAAGAAAAGAAGCTCGTCTGAAGAAGCAAGGCAATTCACATTCCTCCTTGAAGCATATTGAACCTACTTTATAAATGTTTTATAAAATTTCATGTTTTGCTAATTACATGGGAATTGGGATCACCTATCTGCTTGCTTGTGCCATATTTATTTGGTGTCCATTTATTGTCGAACCTGAGTGATAATTTGATTGGTACGTCGTGGGCTGTGGGTGCATGATTTTGCTTGTCGCACCCATGGAAATTAAGGATCGGTTCACGGGAAACCCTGGAAGACTTGTCATACTTACCACAAGCAGGATTTGGCAACTGCTAGACTTGTAGTGTAGCTTTCCCTTGCTGATGTACCCAGGCAAGGGTGGGCGTGATGGAGTTCGGATGGATCGGACAAGGTCTATGCGGCTTTCGGATTCACATAGGCACAAGGGGGGCTGCCTACCCTAGATTTAGGGGTAGGGGCGAAACCTCAGTGTGGTATCGCTTGGTCAGGGGGAGTTATGCGAAGGGTCTTGTCACGATCACTCGCATGGTAATGTGTCAAGCATGGCACGGTGACATCCGGTGGATTGTGTCTTATGGATACAGTTGTACACCTCTGATCATAGTAAAACTATTCGAATAGCCGTGCCTGCGGTTTTGGGTGATCGACCAGATTCAACGTGATTAGTCCCACCTTTAATAATTTGACATAATGGAACTGGTTTAGTTCAGGTGGGATGGTTGGGCCTGATCAACGTGGTTTAGCATTGTTCAGTGGAGAATAAATGTTGACTTAATTTATCAACATTTTCCTGTTTTCAACTAGAAATGTTTACAACCGCATTTATGCAAATAGCCCAAAGCCTCTCTTTGTCTCCCCTTGCACGTCTGCATCCCCGAAGTGGCTTGCTGAGTACGGTGGTTGTACTCAGCCTTGCTTTTTTTCCCTTTTCCCAGAAGTGTAGTGCTTCTGAGCTAAAGACGGAGTTAGAAGACCAAGGCTCAGACCCCAGTTGAGTTTGCTTCTGGAGTGGAGCTGAAGCCTTCGCTAGGATCGCCTTTTTTCGCTACTGCTTTCTTTCGAGTGCTAGGACTAAGTGCCTCTTATGTAAGTATTTTACGCTTTATTTGACGTTTGAATCTGTTTATTGATTTGTCATTTTGTTTGCCCTAGCTGATTCCTGGACATGGATTTAATAGACAAAATAGTCTAAAAATTTGGCTAAATTTCTGGGCGTGACAGCTGATCACTAAAATTCAGGTAGGGGTGCGCTTGATCGTCATTTTCCAAGGAGGAGATGGCCTCTTCAGGAATCGTCTTCACCAATTGTGCCGTGCTCCCCGCCAGTTGCAGGATCTCCTCCGGCTCCCTTTCTTTCACCACCGATCATACCGGCCAACTCACACGGGTTACACTTGGTGTCATCGACTACGTCAAGACGCTGCGCTTTCCCCCTAAGGAGCATTTTCACTTCGGATCCCTCAATTTCATCGCAACCAAGGCTGGTGTCCTTGAGTCAACTTTACCGCCCGTCCCATCGTCGGCGCCTGGCCTCATACGCCTGCTCAGCCTTAAGAACTTTGTCGCCAACAGTGCTGATTGCTGATGTGGACAAGGGTCCCGATCTTCCGAAAGGTTCGGGTAATTACTCGATTTGGTGGAGTCGCGACACAAGTCGATCCGGCTTCTGAACGAATACACGCTCTTGAGCCCCGCAATCGCAGCACCACGTCTCCTCAGGTTATCGACCAGCGTGGCATGGTCGACCTCGCCAAGAAGGCTAATCCCTGCTTACGAATCGAAGAACACAAACAAGAACAAGAAAGATTGCAACCAAAATTACGAATATATGATTAAACTCACAAGTTGGGGTCTCACAAACCGAAACGGCGAAACTATTCTTGACAGATTAATCTAAGCAAAACCCAAACCCTAAAGGTAGCGACGGCTATGAAAAGACCCCTGGACGCAACCCTAATGGGTTCCCACACGATACACGGCCCAAAGGCCCAAATACGACGACGCAACACTGGGACAGATTCTAGACGTCAATTTGTTCGGTCGATTCCTGATGACTTAGGATGAATTTAGACTTGGGACCAGAACCATTAGAAAGATTATCTTCTTATCTTTCCATCCATATAAAGAACGCCCCAATCTGAGCACATATGCGACCTGGGCACCCGTTTTAGTGCCGACTGGTCCTGGACTCCGAAACATACTTGAAGTTGACTTGGTTCAGGCCTTCACCTTTGACTTGAACTCCCTTGCTGGTCCTCCACGCCTCTAAGCCCCATTCTAAGTGTCTCCTTGTCTTCTCCATCATTCCTAATTATAATATAATCATTAGGTAGCAATCTATTCTCAGAATCATATAAAGAGGAACTTAGGAACGAGCTCACCTGTAAATTCAATTATTTCGCGCGAGCTCTTGTGATTGGACCTTGAATGTCCAATGGAGAATTGTTATGTATATCCGAAGGAGTGATGTCCTCATCATCCTCCCCCTCTTGAATTGGAGTCGTCCTCGACTCAAGCTCATCTTCTTCTCCCAAGTACGGCTTCAAATATGAAATGTTAAAGGTGGAACTAACCCCAAACTCGAAAGGCAACTCAAGTTTATATGCATTATCATTAATTTTCTAAATTATTTTGAAAGGACCATCCGCTCTAGGCATCAACTTAGACTTTCTCAAAGTGGGAAATCTATCCTTTCGCAAGTGCAACCAAACTAAATCACCCGATTCAAGTTTCACTTCTTGCCTACCTTTGCTACCAGCAATTCTATACTTTTCATTCATCTTTTCAATGTTGTGCTTAGTTGTCTCATGCATTTTTAAAATAAAATCAGCTCGTTCCTTAGCATCAAGGTGAACCCTCTCAGAAGTAGGCAAAGGCAAGATATCAATAGGAGCACGGGGGTTGAATCCATACACTACCTGAAAAGGACTTACCTTTGTAGTAGAATGTGTGGCCCGATTGTATGCAAACTCCACATGAGGCAAACATTCTTCCCACATCTTCAAATTCTTCTTCAAAATAGCCCTCAACATGGTGCTCAAAGTGCGGTTGATGACCTCCGTTTGTCCATCTGTTTGTGGATGACATGTTGTAGAAAATAACAGCTTTGTACCCAATTTGTTCCATAGCGTGTGCCAAAAATGACTCAAGAATTTTGCATCACAATCTGAAACAATAGTAGAAGGCATAGCATGCAAACGAACAATTTCTTGGAAAAAGAGGTCAGCAATATGAACAACATCATCACTTTTATGACATGGTATAAAATATGCCATCTTAGAAAAACGATCCACCACAACAAAAATGCTATCCCTCCCCCTCTTAGTCCTAAGCAATCCCAAAAATAAGTCCATAGAAATATCTTCCCAAGGAATAGAAGAAACAGGAAGAGACATATACAAACCATGTAGATTCGACGAGACTTAGCTTTTTGACAAGTAGTGCAACGTGCCACGAACCGCTCAACATCTCTCCTCATCTTTGGCCAAAAGAAATGGGAGGCCAAGACATTCTCTGTCTTCTTAGCACCAAAATGTCCCATCAATCCTCCTTCATACGCTTCCTGTATCAACAAAAGATGAACGGAGCCAACTGGAATGCATAGACAGTTAGCTCTAAACAAAAATCCATCATTGAGCACAAATTTGTTCCAAGTACGTCCCTCTTTGCAATTCAACATCACTTCCTTAAAATCAAGATCAAGCACATATTGTTCCTTTATTGATTCAAGTCCAAAAATCCAACAATCAAGTTGGGACAACAAAGTATAACGCCTAGATAAAGCATCAACAATCACATTATCCTTCCCTTTCTTGTGTTTGATGACATAAGGGAAAGATTCAATAAATTCAACCCATTTAGCATGTCTACGATTCAGATTATTTTGAGAACGAAGATACTTAAGCGATTCATGATCATAATGAACAACAAATTCTTTAGGCCACAAATAATGACTCCATGTCTCTAAAGAACGTACAAGTGCATATAATTCTTTATCATATGTGAAATAATTCAAAATAGGACCATGCAATTTCTCACTAAAGTATGCAACGGGCTTACCATCTTGCATCAAAACACCTCCAATGCCAACTCCACTAGCATCACATTTTAACTCAAAAATCTTACTAAAATTTGGAAGTTGCAGCAATGGCGCATGTGTAAGCTTGTCCTTCAAAGTGTTAAAGGAGTCCTCTTGATTCTTTCCCCAACGGAACACCACTCCTCTCTTCGTCAACTCATGTAAGGGTGCAGCAATGGTGCTGAAATCTTTGACGAACCGACGATAGAATCCTGCAAGACCAAGAAAATTTCTCACCTGTGTGATTGTTTGGGGAACCGACCAGCTCTGTATGGCATCATTTTTTGTCTCATCCACCTCAATTCCCTATGGAGTAACAACATATCCAAGAAAAGAGACTCGTTTCATGCAAAAGATGCACTTAGCAAGGTTAGCAAACAAACGTGCATCACGTAAAACATTAAAAACATCACGTAAATGATCCATGTGTGCTTCCAAAGAATTGCTATAAATCAGGATGTCATCAAAGTAAACTACCACAAAGCGACCAATAAAAGGCCTTAAAACCTCATTCATTAAACGCATGAAGGTGCTAGGTGCATTAGTCAAACCAAAAGGCATTACTAACCACTCATACAACCCGAATTTGGTCTTGAAAGCTGTTCTCCATTCATCCCCAAGTTTCATTCTAATTTGGTGGTAGCCACTACGCAAGTCAATCTTTGTGAAAATAACAGAACCACACAACTCATCAAGCATGTCGTCTAGCCTAGGAATAGGATGACGATATCGAATAGTAATATTATTGATGGCTCTACAATCAACACACATTCGCCAAGTACCATCTTTCTTAGGAACCAAAATTACAGGCACTGCACAAGGACTAAGGCTTTCACGTACATACCCGCGGTCCAAAAGGTCTCCGACTTGCCGCTAAATTTCCTTAATCTCCTCGGGGTTGGTTCGATAAGCAGCACGGTTTGGCAATGTTGCTCCCGGAATCAAGTCAATTTGATGCTCTATCCCTCTCATAGATGGCAGCCCTGGGGGTATCTCCTCTGGAAAAATGTCCTCATACTCTTGCAAAAGGTTAGTGACAACAGGAGGTATCGAGCTAGCAATATCATCTAAAGAAAACAAAGCTTGTTTGCATATCAAAGACTAGCAAATATCATCATCAGAAATTTCAGCAAGGTCACATTTTGTTGCAAGCATAACACCACCCTTCAATTTAATCCCCTTGGCCTTAGAACTAGGTGATTGCTTATCATTTTTAGGTGGAAAAACAGATTTAGCAACTTGCTGGTTTTTGGATTCAACAACTGTCAAACTAGCAGCTTGATCTTTATCAGCTTGTACAATTTTAGCAGGTGTCAAAGGAACCAAAGTATTTTTCTTTCCTTTATGCACAAAAGTGTATTTATTACTTCTACCATGGTGTGTAGCATCATTATCATGTTCCCAAGGACAATCCAACAAAAGTGAACAAGCTTGCATCGGAACCACATCACAATCAATAGAATCATCATACGAACCAATAAAATGAAACTCTGCAATCTCGTGTTACCTTTGCTTTTCTAGAATCATTTAACCACTGGATATGGTATGGATGTGGGTGTGGCTGTGTGGTCAAGCCAAGCTTCTTGACCAAGTCAGAACTCACTAAATTATTGCAGCTACCTCCATCAATGATCACACGTGCACGACGATTGTTGATGACGAAGAAAATCTGGAAAAGATTATGGCGTTGCAACCTCTCAAGTTGTTGTACCTGTGTGCTGAGCACCCGCTATACAATGATGTTCATGTAGGCTGCCATGTCCTCACGACCAAGGACTTCGCCATCCTCAGCATCAACTTCTTCTTCTTCTTCCTCATCTTCAACGTCGGAGGTGTTGATGTAGCCATCTTCTGTGGCAATGTATGCCCGTTGACTAGGGCAATCTTTTTGCACATGGCCAAATCCATGGCAGCGGTGGCACTGAATGTTGGGAGTGCGCCCCGTCGAAGCGACAAATGAGGCACTCTTGGCGGGTACCTATGAAGAACTTTTACCTGAATCTATGGGTCGTGAGGGAGGTGGTTTTGGCGTTGCAGAAACTCTGGACGTAGCTGGTCGATTGCTCGCTGGTGGGGGTGCCCAGAAAGAGGTGGCCTTGGTCAGCCCCGAAGGTGGCGTCGTGCGCGGAGTGTACGTACTTGCCTTGTTCTTGCCCTACTGATCACACCCCTGCAATTCCTTCTCTGCAAGCATAGCAAACTGAAACAACTGGTTGATAGTGTTAAATTCCTTATAATCAACTATGTTCTGAATTTCAACCCTCAAACCTGAATAAAAACGACAAATAGCATCCTCAGTCCCCTCCACTATGCTACAACGCATCAATCCCTTTTGTAGCTCACCATAGTAATCCTGTACAGATTTATCCCCTTGTTCTAAACGCATCAGTTTCTTGCGTAAATCTCTATGATAAGGAGGAACAAATCTATCATGCATAGCTACCTTAAGTTCTTCCTAAGTAGTAGGTAAAGCACACTCTGCAGCTAACCCAGTCCACCAAATGATAGCAAAATATTTAAACTCACTAGTGGCTTGTCTTACTCTATGTTGCTCAGGCACAAGGTGGGCACTAAACTTTTGTTCTACTGTCATCTCTCAATCAAGGTATCGCTCGGCATCATAATAACCGAAAAAGATGGTAGTTTAAACTTAACCTTAGCATAAGGATCATCGGCTGCACGATTATTATTACCTTGATGGTGGTGGTGGTTTGGAGCACCACCCATACCTGTGCGGTTTGTGCGAAGACGACATCGTAGCTGTGCTTGCCTTGTAGCTTGTTCATCAATATTGCCACTGGAATCATACACCGTGTCTTCTGGCAAATGAGCTCTGGTGTTGCTGCCGCTCACTTCTTCATTGGTTGGTTGTCGCGTCTCCAATGCAGCAACTCGATCAGTAAGCGTGGACACCCGTTTGTCCAACATCTCCATGTAGTTGCCGAGATCAAGTTCAATGAGGGCTTCAGTGATAGCCCTGGTGACTACCTCCTTCATCTCTTTGTGAGCGTTTTCTACAACAGATTGTAGCTGCTCTTGACTGACACACCCCTTGAAATCCTTGGGAGTCCTCTCCTCACCGTCACCTGCCATCAAAAACACAGAAAAACAGCAACAAACAGTGAAGGTTATCCCTAATAATCTAGTACGTAGGTGTAGTGGGGCCTCTAAACAATTCGGCAAAGTGGTGCACCTTACCAAGCTCTTATAAGGTTCTTACCAGCAAAGGCATAGGATACCTGGAGAAAGGCGTAGGCGGCGATTGCAAGGATCAAGAACCTGTGCTGTCTGGAAGTAGTATGTGGAGCTAGGAAGGCTGAATAAAAAATATGTGAGTGGTACACAATTCAATGACAGATAGTAATGCTGAATAAAAATCCCAAGTTACTCGCCTTAGTTGCTGGTCTATTTGTGTCCTAGAAAAGTTGTGGTAACAAGGAAGGAGCAAGTATGACATTGGGTAACAGCAAGGAAAGCAAGTAAACATGGACAAGGCAAACTTCCGCGAGATTCAGCAAAACCAGTAATATCGCGCAAGGCTAGAGGCTCAACGGAGCAGATCGAGAGCCTGAAGCACTAGTAGAAATCAACATTTTTTCTTTTTTTTCTCAACCAGGAGCACAAGAATAGGCACACCTCAAAGCTTCAGCTCAAACGGAGTTAAAATGTGGCCTATGGAATTTCTATAGAAACTTTGAAAGAACATGCAGAAACTTCAGAGCTCAAATAGATAATTTTGTAAGCCAAATTTCGGAAATCTAGTTTTGCCAATGGATGTAAAATTTTTTTATCTTGACCGAAAAGTTAAATTTTGCCTGATTTCGAGTCCGTATACGAAAGTTATGGTTGTTTGAAGTTTGGGCTTCCGACTAGGTTTTCCAAAAGGGAATATAACCAAATCGGTTTTATGGTGGAGATGGATATGGTGGCAGCGGAGTACGAAAAAGTGTTCTGGCGTTGAGTGGTGATCTTGGTTGGTGTTTATGATGGCGGAAACGGTTTTCAAAGGATGAACCCTAGCACATAGGATGAAAGGTGGCGGCTAGGGTTACAAGGGAAAACACACGACTAGACTAAAACATGCACTAAAACAGCAACAAAGAACTTAAACTAGGACTCAGACTCAACACTACAGACTCTGAAATTGAATTATGCAAGGGCAAAACACTATATGGGATGGGGAAAAACTATCGACTACAATTTTGTTTGGCTTTTCTGTAGACTCTAGGATAACGGCGAAATCAAAAACTAATCTAGGGTAAGAGCGAACCTGACGGTAAAACTAAAGCTCTGATACCACTTGATGTGGACAAGGGTCCCGATCTTCCGAAAGGTTCTGGTAATTACTCGATTTGGTGGAGTCACGACACAAGTCGATCCGGCTTCTGAACGAATACACGCTCTTGAGCCCCGCAATCGCAGCAACACGTCTCCTCAGGTTATCGACCAGCGTGGCATGGTCGACCTCACCAAGAAGGCTAATCCCTGCTTGCGAATCGAAGAACACAAACAAGAACAAGAAAGATTGCAACCAAAATTGCAAATATATGATTAAACTCACAAGTTGGGGTCTCACAAACCGAAGGAATGGCGAAACTGTTCTTGACAGATTAATCTAAGCAAAACCCAAACCCTAAAGGTAGCGACGGCTATGACTATATGGAGTTTAGGGGTGTGCAAAGACCCCTGGATGCAACCCTAATGGGTTCCCACACAATACGACGACGCAACACCGGGACAGATTCTGGATGTCAACTTGTTCAGTTGATTCCTGATGACTTTGGATGAATTTAGACTTGAGACCAGAACCATTAGAAAGATTATCTTCTTAGCTTTCCATCCATATAAAGAACGCCCCAATCCGAGCACGTATTTGACCTGGGCACCCGTTTTAGTGCCGACTGGTCCTGGACTCCAAAACATACTTGAAGTCGACTTGGTTCGGGCCTTCACTTTGACTTGAACTCCCTTGCTGGTCCTCCATGCCTCTAAGCCCCTCTATAAGTGTCTCCTTGTCTTCTCCATCATTCCTAATCATAATATAATTATTAGGTAGCAATCTATTCTCAAAATCATATAAAGAGGAACTTAGGAACGAGCTCACCTGTAAGTTCAATTGTTTCATGCGAGCTCTTGTGATTGGATCTTGAATGTCCAATGGAGGATTGTTATGTATATCCAAAGGAGTGATGTCCTCATCAACTGCCTTGTCATCCTTAGCAAAAAGATCGCGCCACACCCCGGGGGAACTCGGCCCTGTCGAGCCCCACATTGTCATTTTGGGGTACCTCACGAGCTCTGCCCTCGTTGGGTCGGGTTTGTAGATGAGTTTGTGTGGCTCTCGGACTCAGATTTGGAAAGTTTCAGAGAATCTCCTCGCAGGCCGCTCCTCTCATGACGTCTTCGTCGTACTGGGAGTGGAGACACAGGCCGAGGCGTGGGAACACGAAGCTGAGGATCGCCGAGTCAAAGAGCTATAGGAGGAACTCAACAGACGTCAAGCAGAACTTCGCTAATGCGGTTGTACCGCAAATTACGCGATACTCCAAACAAAGATGGGGGATCATGATGTCTTCTTGACACCACAATACAATATCGTGGCGGCCAAGGCTCTAGTTGACACCATCAACATACCCAAGAACCCTATCATCAACACGAGTGTGGCCCAAGTGAAAGCCATGGTCGAAGCCACCACCATCCAGCATCATGAAATGGTGCCCACCGTCTCCAACATGGTCGAACCGTATTTAAATGAATTTTTGGAATTAAAAACAATTTATGATGCAATTATTTTTAATTTTCTCAAAGAAAAAGGTGAATGTTGACATCAACATGAGGAGCTGGTGTTAACACCAGAATTTGGTAAGCCCCGGTGTCTCCATCGGTTAAGTATTCATATTGTCTCAAAGCTAGAATCGACTTATAGTTCTGCGTCAGCCGATGAGGGTTTTCTGTTGTCAACATCCTCAGAAGTCGAATTCTTGTTAGATTCGGTTTGAGAAAATCTTATCCAGAAGAGACCGAGTTCAGAAAGGATGCGGCATGTATCTATTAATTAGGAAGAGTTTGTTAACTTTCTTTTTTATCTTTAGAAAAGTGTGTTAGTGTCCAATAAGGACTCGGTTTGTTTCCTTTTACCTTTATGAAAGTTTGGATTTGTAATCTGTTAGGATCTCTGTTAGCCTACGGGTATAAATATGTAAGCCCGAGGTTCATGTAATCAATCTTCTACGATCAATACAATTCGGTGCATCGCCACCTTTTACCTTTTCCACTTTGTTTATCATCCGGCGAGACCTTGCACCCGACGCAGGGCTGCATCGGTTAGGTTCGATCTTTGACGAAGGGATAAGTCCAAGTGTTGCCTATTTGGTATACATCTCTATCTTTAGTTCCATCACCGTTCATAGTCACATCGGCCAAGTTAGGACTTTCTCGATTAGGTCCGATATTCTGGTCAAGTCGATGTTTCTGTAAACATAATGCCGCTTTAGTTAGATTTATAATATCCATCATGTTAGACAGATATATCGGCTCATTGAGTACTAGATTATCATATACAATCTCGTGCTACATCGGTTAGGTCCGACCTACTAGATTGTTGTTGATAATCTAAGTCTCGTTAAGCCAATAGGTTTATGCTAATGTTTCACTGGAGGGTTAGCCGGTCTTATATGATGTGTTAAATTTCTCTTTGATAGTTTTGCTATCTTGGTGAAATTTAACACATGACCACTTTGATTGGTGTCATATTGGCTGGTTTAAATCTATCAGGCAATCATCAACCTTATGCTGCATCGGTTAGGTCCGACCTATGAGGTTGTGGCTGTAAGTTAGATTTATTTAAGTCAGTAGGCATCAATCATCGTTTCATCGGGGTTTCAGCCGATGAATTATCTGGACGTTGCATCGGCTTACAAGGATTATATATAAGTTGGATTTAGCCGATTGCAGCAAAGGTTTCATTGACTACTTGATCATTTGGATTTTATGTCATCGGATCTCCAGCCGATGTATGCTTCAGATCAATATTTATTTTATCATTGCGTTATCGTCGGCCGATCGCCTTTATATAGATGTTTTCTCAGTACATTGTCGATGGATCAAAACCCTAACTGCATTGGCTGACATCGACATCAGCTGGAATCACGCTATCGGCTTATCAGCCGATTGGCTTGAATCAACAGATCGGCTGTTCTGGTTATCGGCCTATTGACTGATATGATTTATGCTTTGCTGTTTTGTATATCTTGTCAGTGGCATGATCAAATTGACTGGCACGCCTGCACTTCAATGATTTTAGGACCTGCACTGAAGCTAAGCAGATCTCTCAGGCCAGTGTGTGTTTCTGACGCCAACACATCTTTTGTTACGCCAGCGGCGGTACGGATTTGGCGTCAACACACGTTTTGGCACGCCTGGTGGGACCATGTTTTGAAAATAGATTGTTTTATACAGCTCGTGGAAGCCACAATTGCGACAAGATGTCTGATAAAGAAGTCAAGGCCGAAGAAGAACAATCTCTCAAGCCGATAAATGAAGACAGGGAACAATCTACCGAGCCGATGGATGATAAGACACTTCAAGAGATAGTTGATAAAACTGTTCATGATGCTGTGATCGATCAATGTGGAGTTTTGACAAGTACATTACGTGGTTTGATCGAGGAGATGATTCCCAAGGTAATTGATGAGCGATTTCAACATCATCGGTAACAACAATATTGGCTCGGGGGACAAGTTGATCAATATCAACATGAAGGGCCACAGCAACAATATCGGCCAGAGGAAACTCAAAGGTATCAATCTCAAGAAGATTGGGCCGATATAATTGCGACAATAATGGAGGAACAATTTGGAATTAAACTTAAAAATCGAACTTCTATGTATCGGCTGCCATATCCTGAGTGGTTTGATAGAATACCATTTCCAAGCCGATACAAGGTTCCAGACTTCTCTAAGTTTTCAGGGCAAGAGAGTGTATCTACAATGGAACATATTAGCCGATTTTTAGCTCAATATGGTGAGACATCGGCTGAAGAAGCTCTGAGAGTTAGACTTTTTCCATTGTCTTTAACTGGATCGGCCTTAACATGGTTTTCGTTATTGCCACCAAATTCTATCAGAGGCTGGGCCGATCTTGAGAAGCAATTTCACTTGTACTGCTTTGCTGGGGTTGATGAGTTGAAGCTTGCAAATTTACTATCAGTTAACCAGCAAGAAGGGGAATCGACTAAGGAATATATTCAAAGGTTTCATAATATCTGCAGTCGATGTTATAATTTGAATTTAAGTGGTGAGCAGCTGGTAGAGCTCGCATTCCAAGGGTTATCAATGTCAATCGGACTTAAATTTTTCTTCCATGTGTTTGACAGCTTGGCTCATCTAATATAAAAGGTATCGGCTTACGAGAGCCGATGTCGAGAAGAAGAGAAGAATCAGTTTTGGGGCGATCAAGGCAAAAATAATTTTGAAGCATGACTTCTCATACTCCAAAATTGGGGGGCATGTGTTAACACCATAATTTGGTAAGCCCCGGTGTCCCCATTGGCTAAGTGTTCATATCGGCTCAAAGCTAGAATCGGCTTAGAGTTCTGCATCAGACAATGAGGGTTTTCTATTGTCAACATCCTCAACAATTGGATTATTGTTAGATTCGGTTTGAGAAAATCTTATCGAGAAGAGATCGAGTTCAGGAAGGATGCGGCTTGCATCTATTAATTAGGAAAAGCTTGTTAACTTTCTTTTTTATCTTTAGGAAAGTATGTTAGTGTCCAATAAGGATTCGGTTTGTTTCTCTTTATCTTTAGGAAAGTTTGGATTTGTAATCTGTTAGGATCTCTGTTAGCCTACTGTTGACGACCAAATTTGGCAAGCTAATCCCTGGGTTTGAAGCTACAATTGAAGTGGAATTCGAGGAATGTGTGATTCTCGGAAACAGAGTGTGCGTCGATTGAGTCTGAATCGGCTGAGTAGTCAATCGGCTAAGACCGAATCGGATAAGGTGTCTGGCATAGCCTATTCCGATCGGGGTAACTAAATGTGACCGATTCTGGTGGGAAAGCATGGAGATCATTATTGGATTTGGTTTCTAGTGCTTCAGAGATATTGCCATCTATGGATAAAGTCCTTAAAAGACAGTTGTATCTTTAAGTTAGAATATTTTGTATAGTTTCCTTATAGATTACGTCGGGGGGACCTTGTCCCAGATAATTGTCGTATTTTCAACAGTGTTAGGGTAAGAGCCGTGTCCTAAAAGGACTGTGTTTGTAATTGGGTATAAATATGACCCAAGACATTGTAATCTGTATCAATCAACATCAGATCAGTATAATATCGACGCATCGCCACTTTTCCTTTTAGTTTAATCTCGACAAGTTCTTGCTTCAAGTTGGGCTGCATCGGGCTTTGATCTCCAACGAGAGGTAACTCTTGTTATAAGCGGCTTGTGCTCTCGGGATTAGTGCTTCCATCGTCATGATACTCTAATCTTGTTATCGCAATCTGCACAGTTATCATATATGCTATATAATTTAGATCGATATTGCAGTCTAAACCCTAATCAGTTAGCGTCAATTGCTAGATGATAGCCGATAGGTTTAGATTTCAACGTTATTCTAGATTATATGGTATATCTACCATCTTGGAAGATTTTCATTAAGCTAATTTAGATCCTATGCTTCTTTTGGTTCTTAATGCTGCATCGGTTAGGTTCGATCTATTAAGTCGCCCTTAGAATCATAAAGATCTAATTTGCTTTATGATTGCTATTAGAGATAGTATCAGGGTTTCAGCCGATCTTACCTGATTTAACCGTCTTGCAGGTTTTAATTTTGCTTGATATGATAAATCTGCCCTTTATATTAAGATCTCACTATATTAAATATGTTAAGCTTGTTATCAGTCATTTAAGGCATCTTAATATTTGATTGCTCTTTATTTAATGTATTGAATCTGTTATGATATATTTGTATACAGCAGTATCAGAGTATTAGCTGATACATATTAGATTTATCTCTTCAGCTATGCTGTAAACATGTATAATCCTTGCCTTATGACATTTTTAGATTGAAGTAATTTATACTGTCTCGGTATACTATCGATCTATCTAGTCACTTGATTTAAACATGTTTTAAGATTTGGATGTATTCCATTGACATCTATAGCTGATTGGACGAATCTAATTGTTGTCGATTCAGTGCAAGTTGCATCGACACAACACTAAAGGGATACGTCGTCGGCTACGAGCCGATCGGCTATCAATTTAACTTTGTTTTCTCTTTTTAGTTTCTTGTTGGTTGCAGGAACAAATCAACTGGCACGTCTATGAACCTCGAATCAATACTTTGGACCTGCACTAGAGTAAAGCAAATCTCTCAGGCCAGTGCGTGGGAAATTTTCTCATCAACACTCTTTTGGCACGCCCGGTGGGACTTCAAGACACGAGCCAGATGCAATGGTTGACATCAAGACTTCTGAGGTTGACCAAGACAACGTTATTCCGATCACCATGGATAAGCTAACTCCTGAACAGTAGGCTGAGTACAAGGAGATAATAGACCAGTTGTAGAGTCATTATCGGTAATCTTTTGCTCTGACCAGATCAGGGACAATCTTCCAAAAATACAAGGTCAAGATCCCAGGTCAGGATGATTCTGGAGCAAGCTCTAGCAAGGGCAAAGAACAAGAAATCAAACAGGAGGGAGGACCAGAGCTAAATAACCTGCAAGACAGGATCGATTATGTTGTCCATCATGCTTTGATCAATTAGTCTGGAATATTGGTCAATACCCTCAACAACATGATTAGTACAATTGTCGACTCCAGGATAGCCAAACATCAAGCCAGGGGCGCAGTATTCCTCCCTGAGGGCAACTTTCCTCAGTACAAGGCCTTGGTAACAAATGGGTTGCCGACGGCTTCAGGGGTTCCTCCAGAACAGCCGATTGCGCCAGGATCAGTTCCCCTCAAGCCATTTGTGCCACCGTCGGCATCAAATCCGCCAGAGTTTCAACCAAGGGTCCTGATGAGGCCACAACCTCAGCATACGGGCTATGAGATTACTTGGATTTCACCAGAACGGATTGAGGCCGTGTTCAGTGCAAATCGGCCACATGTTCTGCTCAAGGTGCCGATAGGATCCTACCCATCAAGTTTCCCTCAACATCCTGTCTAGCCTTTGCATGATCAACAACCTCACATGATGCATCAATCTCCTCAGCAGCATGCAGGAGGCAACTTCAACCAGCAATATCAGCCTCACTCGCCTCAGATATGAGCCAATACAACAGTAAGCGCAAGAGGCACCTCATCAAACCAAGCCCTGGGTGACCTGATTGCCGATGTGATGAGAGAGCAGTTCGGTCTCAAGCCCAAGGACACTGGCAACATGTATCGGTATCCATATCCTAAATATTTTGAGAGGGTTCCATTGCCCAACCGATACAAAGTACTAGATTTTTCTAAATTCTCAGGGCAGGACAATGTTTCTACCTATGAGCATGTTAGCCAATTTTTGGCCCAGTGCGGAGAAGCATCGGCTACAGACGCCCTGAGGGTTAGGCTTTTTCCCCTCTCCCTCTCTGGATCGACATTTACTTGGTTTTCTTCGCTTCCATACAATTCTGTTCAGAGTTGGGCCGATTTTGAAAAATAGATTCATCGCTACTTCTACACCGACATCCACGAGATGAAGTTGTCCGACTTAACGGCCATCAGGCAAAAGCACGACGAATCAGTCCAAGATTATATCCAAAGATTCAGAGACATGAGAAATCGGTGCTACAGTTTGGTGCTATCCGATTCCCAGCTAGCTGATCTTGCCTTCCAGGGTTTGTTAACACCCATTAGGTAGAGATTTTCGGCTCAAGATTTTGAAAGCTTGGCGCACTTGGCTCAGAAAATCACTACCCATGAGCAACGTTTCCAGGAAGCCAAGAAAGCCTTTAAGAAGGTTAGCCACGGTTCCTACGCTTCTGACTCTGATTCAACTGATAGTGAAACTGAGTGGCAGCAGCCGAATGGGCTAGGAACAAAAAGATCATAACCTGCCAATGGGTGAAGAATTCGGCTAAAGAGGAGAAGTATGATTTTGACATTACTAAAGCTGACAAAATCTTTGATCTGCTGCTTCGGGAGAAATATATCCAACTTTCGACCAATCCCGTCATCCTATCGGCTGAGGAGTTGAAAAAGAGAAAATACTGCAAGTGGCACAACACCGGTTCCCATAGTATGAACGATTGCAAAGTGTTTCGCCAACAAATCCAGTCAGTATATAGGCAGGGAAAATTAAATTTGAAGACCCAAAGAAGCCGATTGATGGGAACCCTTTTCCTGTTAACATGGTCCATGCCAGTCGCAGGCCAACCGACAATGAGCATCAGGAGACGGATAGCTGATCAAATTCATGAAGGATTTCTTAGAAAAAGAAGCACCGTCTTCTGCCAAAGTTGTCAAAAAATGTCGGCAGGAGGAGAACAGGGCGGAAGAGGAGTATTACGAGGCGACAACAACTTCGATCCCCATTGGAGTTGTGAATTTTTCAGGTTTTGTTGGAATGAGGGGATGAGGCTGCCATGATTGCAAGATTGCCCAGCATGCGGCGGTTATAACAGACAACACGCTGCTTGGCACGCGGCTAGTTCAAGCCGATCTGTGCCCGGAGAAAATCGGCTGAAGCAAAAGAGAGTCCATGTTCACCAAAGGCTGGGTCCAATTCATCAAGACTCTTTCCAAGATGATGATGATAATAATGAGGAGGCAACCGCCAACCCACAATGGTGCCCCTCCGACACTTTTACAAAGACCCAAAAACGAAAGGTGCAACGGATGAAGAGCGAGGGTCGGCTGCAAAAGGTTCAAGCCAAAATTGATTATCGGCTAAAAATAAGAAGGAGCAAGAGCACCCGAGAAAAGAGTGGCGTGCGAAGAATAATGCCGTTGCAGCCGATGAAGACCAAGCCGACAAGGCAAAGAGAAAGGCCAAGGGAAAGGTTGTGGCCTCTGCATCGGTTAATATGGTTTTTTTGTTACCGGCCGAATTTGAAGCAGCTCAAGCCGATGCAGATGTCATAGAGTCACTAGCCAAACTCGTGTTGTTCCCGGAGCAAGCAATCTTTGAAAAATCAGAAGGGACAGAACATCGACATCTTAAGCCTCTTTATATCAAAGGATTTGTCAAGGGGAAGCCGATGTCAAAAATGCTAGTTGATGGGAGAGTTGCTATCAATCTAATGCTCTATGCTACTTTTAGAAAGCATGGAAGGGTTCCGATGACCTCATCAAAACAAATATGGTCCTTAAGGATTTTGGTGGGAACCCATCTGAAACAAAAGGGGTTCTTAATGTTGAGCTGACCGTCGGCAGTAAGACAGTGTCTACCATCTTTTTTGTCATCGACAGGAAGGGGTCATACAGCCTGCTGCTGGGGAGGGATTGGATCCATGTCAATTGCTGCATCCCTTCTACCATGCATCAGAGCTTGATCCAATGGCAAGGCGACAAGATCTAAATCGTTCCAGCCGACAAGTTAGTAAACGTAGCCAATGCTGATTTAACCCTTTGGGAAACCAACGACATCGATTGCTTGTCCGGCAAGGTTTGGAAGGCTGATTTTCTAAAGGTGTCCGATTTTACTATACATCCAATTGGATATGAAGAGCCTCAATTATTACTTTGAGAGCGTCGTGGAGGGCTCAAGCGTCTACACCAAGGACACCATGGACGATCTCGATGGCAAGCTAGGACAAGGTTTTATGTCGGTCGGCGAGCTTGAAGAAGTTGATATAGGTCCAAGAGATAGGCCTAGGCCAACATACATTAGTAAAAATTTGTCTTCTTATTTTAGAACCAAGCTTATTGAGTTGTTAAAGAAATATAAAGATTGCTTTGCTTAGGAGTACTTTTAGATGTCAGGTCTTAGCCGATCAATTGTTGAGCATCGGCTTCCTATTGAGCCAGGCTATCGGCAGTACAAGCAGCCTCCTAGGAGATTTAAAGCCGATATGTATGATGGAATCAAGGCTGAAATCACTTGATTATACGATGTCGGTGTTATTCGGCCGTGCCAATATGCTGAATGGGTTTCAAACATAGTTCCAGTTATCACAAAAAAGGCAAGCTTAGGGTGTGCATCGACTTTCAAGACCTAAACAAAGCTACCCCTAAGGACGAGTACCCCATGCCGATTGCTGATTTATTGGTGGATGCTGCTTCAGGGCATAAAATTATAAGTTTTATGGATGGCAATGCTGGATACAATCAAATTTTTATGGCCGAGAAAGGTATCCATAAAACTGCTTTTCGCTGTCTTGGTACAATCGGCTTATATGAGTGGGTGGTCATGACATTCGGATTGAAAAACGCTGGAGCTATGTATCAGAGAGCCATGAATTATATTTTTCACGACCTGGTCGGCTTCTTGGTTGAGTTCTACATTGATGATGTTGTGGTAAAATCCAAGGAAGTAGAAGATCACATAGCCGATTTGAGGAAGGTTTTAGAAAGAACAAGGAAATATGGCTTGAAGATGAACCCTACCAAATGTGCTTTTGGCGTATCGGCTGGACAATTCTTGGGATTTCTTTTTCATGAATGGGGGATTGAAGTCACACAAAGAAGTGTTAATGCAATCAAGAGTATTCAACCTCCACAGGACAAGAAGCAGCTGCAATCCCTGATCGGCAAGGTAAATTTCATCAGGCATTTTATTGCTAATTTATCTCAAAAGATGAAGCCGTTCACGCCTTTGCTAAGGCTAAAAGCCGATCAAGAGTTTACTTGGGGGGGCAGAGCAGCAGAAAGCTTTAGGCAACATCAAGGATTATTTAAGCTCCCTCCAGTTTTGATCCCTCCACAGAAGGGAGTGCCTTTTTAACTTGTATTTGTCGGCCGATGAAAAATCAATCGGTTCAGTTTTGATCCAAGAGTTTGAAGGCAAGGAAAGAGCAATATTTTATCTCAACAGAAGGCTTTTGGATGCAGAGACAAGGTACTCTCCTGTGGAAAAGTTGTGCTTGTGCTTATATTTTTCTTGTACAAAGTTGAGACATTATTTATTATCTAACAAGTGCACCATTATTTCCAAAGCCGACGTAGTCAAATACATGCTACCGGCTCCAGTTTTGAAAGGACGAGTTGGGAAGTGGATTTTTGCTTTGACAGAATTTGACCTAAGATATCAGGCACCCAAGGCAGTTAAGGGTCAAGCTGTAGCCGATTTCATTATTGAACACCGGGATGATTCAATCGGCTCGATCGACATGGTGCCTTGGATATTGTTTTTTGATGGATCAGTTTGCACTCACGGCTATGACATCTGTTTGGTTATCATATCACCCCAAGGGGCGAGTTTTGAATTTGCTTATACTATTGCGCCTTACGCTACAAATAATCAAGCTGAATATGAAGCAGTCCTCAAGGGTTTACAACTTTTGAAAGAGGTTGAAGCCGATGCTGTGGAGATTATGGGCGATTCCTTGTTGGTCATCAGCCAATTAGCAGGAGAATATGAATGAAAGAATGACACATTGATGATCTACAATAAAAAGTGCCGAGAATTGATGGATGATTTTCGGCTAGTAAGTTTCAAACATATCCCTCGAGAGCAGAATGTTTGAAGCAAATGACTTGGCTCAAGGGGCATCAGGCTACAAGCCGATGACTAAAGATATTGAAATTGAATTTGAATGTTCACAGCCAACGATTGGAGGTATGATGTGTCTAATTATTTGTCGGATCCTTCCCAATCGGCTTCAAGGAAATTGCGATACAAGGCTTTGAGATATGTTTTGCTCGACGACGATCTCTATTATCGGACGATTGATGGAGTCCTACTTAAATGTTTGAGTGTCGATCAAGCCAGAGTTGTAATGGGAGAAGTGCACGAAGGCATCTGTGGTACTCATCAATCAGCTCACAAGATGAAATGGTTACTCCGGAGAGCAGGATATTTTTGGCCGACGATGCTGAACGATTGTTTTAAATACTACAAAGGTTGTCAGGACTGTTAGAGATTTGGGGTGATTCAAAGAGCACCAGCATCGGCTATGAACCCTATTATCAAGCCTTGGCCGTTCAGAGGATGGGAAATTGGTATAATCGGCCAATTAATCCACCCTCGAGTAAAGTACACAGGTTCATATGGGTGGCAACCAATTATTTTACAGAGTGGGTGAAGGCAATTCCTTTGAAGAAAGTTGATTCTGGGGATGCAATCGAGTTTGTCAAAGAACACATCATTTACTGATTCGGTGTCATTCAAACAATTACAACCGATCAGGGGTCTATCTTTGTCTCGGATGAGTTCGTCCAATTTGCAAAAAGCATGGGGATTAAATTGCTAAATTCTTCACCATATTATGCACAGGCTAATGGAAAAGCAGAAGCATCCAACAAAAGTTTGATCAAACTGATTTGAATATCCAAAGCAGTGGCATAGCCGATTGGCCGAAGCACTGGGGTCCTATCGGATGGCTTGTCATGGATCAATCCAAGTGCCTCCTTACAAATTGGTATATGGGCATGAAGCTGTACTACCGTGGGAAAGTGTCATCAGCTCAAGGATGATTCAATTGCAAGATGAGTTAACAGCCGATGATTATCACAATCTAATGGTGGATGAGTCGGAAGACTTGGTTTTGTCCAGGATGCGTGCTTTGGAAAAGGTGACCAGGGATAAAGAGAGGGTTGCTCGTTATTATAACAAGAAAGTTGTGCCCAAGTCATTTTCAAAGGGTGAGTTGGTGTGGAAACTGATCTTGCCGATTGGCACAAGAGATAACAAGTTCGGCAAGTGGTCACCTAACTGGGAAGGGTCCTTTAAGATCCACAAATGCGTTTCCAAGGGAGCCTACATGCTAGAAGGATTGGATGGATAGGTATTTGGAAGGGCTTTAAATGGGAAGTACTTGAAGAAATATTATCCCAGTATATGGATCAACTCATGATTCGGCTGTATTGAGCTGATACATGGTAGCTGATGTGTTTGCATCGCTTGTAGATGACCGATATGACCCATATCGTCCTTAGTTTTCTTTTTATTATCATAATCGGTTGTGCTCTGCCGATGTATGATGGCCGATATAAGTTATATCACCTTTAGTCATTTCATTCTTATCATAATCGGTTATGATTTAACGTATACATGATGGCCGATTTCGTGTGTTGTCCTTGAGCTATAATTTTATCAATGATCAGCTGACATTGTAAAGTTAGGGGGGCATATATACATACGCAAGTAAAATCAAGTGGACTTCAAAATTTTTCAGGGACAAGTTTTTCAAGGCCAGATGGATTGCAAAAATCGGCATAGATTATATTACAAGACAAAAATACTAAAGTTTACTAGTTTGCCGATACAAAAGAACATGGACATATTACAAGTGGCTTGAGCTCACAGATTGTTAGCCCTATTACAAATTATTCTAGTTGCCGGTCAACTCGTTGATGGTCAATATTGCCCGTTGCCTGATCTGCTCGATTTCGTCAATAGTTTGGGCATCAGCTGCATCAGTCCCTGGGATGGTTTCAGTGACTTTCTGAGGTCCGCCAAGTATTGGATGGAAGATTTCAGTTTGGAGTTCTGCTCTTCGATGGCTCTAGGGAGATCAGCAAGCCTTTGTTTTTCTAAGGATAAGTCAGCTCTGCACTTCTCCAACTCGGCTATGAGTTCAGCTTCTCACTTCTCTAGCCGATTGATGCTTGCTTCAATGGACGATGGCCCCGTAGTCATCTCATCGAGCTTGGCTTTCTCAACATTGATAGATTGCTGATTGGTTTCAACCATAGCTTCAAGGCTTTTTCTTTCCTTCCGATCGGCGATACGTTGTTTAGCCCTTTCCACCTTGTGCCGATGTTGATCTAGGTAAGAGGCTTGAGAGATAACGTCGGCTATCTGATCAGGAAGTTGGTCTTGGATCTCTTCGAATCAGCTCCTGATTGGTCCATAGTTGGTGACCAGTAATCTAGAGATCCTTCTAGCCGACGGGCTATATCCAGAAGTTTTTCTTTAAGCTCATTGGCATGGGAACTGGAGCCTTGCTGGTAGTTTCCTCCTCATCATCCAAGAACTGCCTAATGTCGAACGAGAACATATCGGCTAAGCCCTGTATAGGAAGGATGATCAAAGTTGTTAAGTGTTAGAAAGCATAGGGACAACCGATATGGATTTGAGAAGTTGCTTACAGGGATGGTTGGAGCTGCTGTTTCTTCTGGTATAACATGATGGCTGCCCCTAGCTGATGGTGTACGATTGCTGGAGTCATGGGGGGCAACCGATGAAGACTGAGGGGGCTACACAAAAAGACAAGTGTTAGTTAAAATCGGCAAGCTAACAAAGAAGAAAAGAGTTAAGTTTCGAGGTTACTTTTGAAGCTGGGCATGGTTGTCGTTGAGCCAATCTTTTGTGCTGCAAATAGAGGAGTTTGGTTAAGGACAAGACAAGAATGTTTTAAATTAATAAAGCTTGAAGAATGCATACCGGTTGAGGGCTAGGAGGACGTTTTGGAGGGGATGTTGTCTTCTGGGAAGCCTGGTTATCGGCTGATGGGGTTGCTGCATATTTGCTTGAAATACTTGATTCAACCGCCGCTTCGTCGACAAGTTGTTCGATCTCTTCATCCATAGTTTCTTGGTCAATGGCCTCCTCCACGTCCGGATCCAAAGACGGCAAGCTGTCGGCTGGGGCTGTCTTTTCATTCTTCGGCTTTTTCTTCTGCACAGCCAATGGACCAGTAGCCGACGGCTTGGCCCTTTTCTTTCTTGACAGTGCCTCTCGGGTTTGGCCATGCAGCAAGGTTGCCACCTTCGACGCATTGAAGCCGATGATGGATGGAGCGAGTCCACCACTTGGAATAAGCCCTGAAGCGTAGTGGATCTCAACCCCTGTGTCACTCGTGTGAGGGGGAGAAGAATCGGTTGTCTGCAGAGAAAGAAGACATTGGTTAAGTATTATAGAAGTGCCAGCCGATAGCTTAAAAAATTGACAGAGAGAAGAAGTACTCACATCAGGGATTGATTCTGAAAGGAGCATGGTGAGGTACACAGAAGATGGCTGACGGAAAATATGCCTTTTCAACTCAATCCACCATCTGCCAAAAGTTAAACTCTTCTTTAAAGCCAATTCCAAAGTGCTTATGTTGCCAAGAGGGGGGCTCTCTATGTTCATCAACTGATCCATCATTATTCTTGACTTGATCTCGCCCCTTGTTTGGATCTTGTCAGTAAAATATAGACCAATCAGCAGTTGTCCTAGTCCTATTTGCCTAGCAGTCGATGTCGGATGGTAAAATTCATAAGACTTAGAGATATTTCTGCCTTGGTGGACGCCGATTGGTAAAATGCTAGGAGTGATGGCAGTGGTGAAAATTTCCCTTGGTTTCTGAAATTCTTTGGAGTTGAGCTCATCAAAGTTGAAATTTGAAGGGAGTTGAAATTCTGGGCAGCCTGAGTAAAAGAACCAGGTCTGGTTGTTCTTAGAAAAACCATCATAGAATCTAGTGAACCAATCGGCTAGGAGCTGAGTTGATAGTTTGGAGACAGGATGAACAGAAGCAGCTTCTCCAAAAAGACATGCATCTACGTGTAGTCACTTCTTCACCATCATCATTTACAATCGGCTCTGCCCTGGGAAATCTGGCATCTGCTAGATTGGGTCTACCAGCAATCTTCTGAGTAAGCAGGACTAGCCACAGCTGCAAGAACCACCAAGGACCCCCAGTTCCTATAACCGAATCGACTGCAATCTTAGCCGATGTTGTGTTGAGGGGTTGATACAAGTGGCCCTGTAAATATTTCCCTAAGGGGACTTTTTCCTTTGATACAAGGGCTTCGGCTATATGTTGCCAGTTGGCTATGGGGCTGCAGCTAGAACCACAGAAGACGAATTTCTCAAGCCACATCATTAAAAAGGCAGCATGCTCTCTGGGGCTTACTAATCAAGTGCCCATATTCTGGCTTATAAAACCGTTCCAACCTCCAATGGATCTAGTCTTGAAGGAGTATTGGCATTTGGCATCGAATCGGTTAGGGTTAGCCGATGACATTGTGTCCAAGCCAGTTATCATGACCACATCAAGCAGGGTAGGGGTCATGGGTCCTTGTTGAAAGAAAAAGGAATTAAAGGTGTTGGACCAGAAGTAGGTTGCAGCCGACATGAGGGGTTCATCCTTGGGCAAATCGGCTATCGTAAGAGCTAAACACTGAGCTATACCCACTTCATCCCAATGGGTATGTTTGCTAGCTAGCATTCTTGCGTACCAGGCTGGCCAGGATTTGTCAGTTGAAGGCCAAGATTTGAATGTGCCATTCCAATGTGCTATGCTAGGGTTCGAGATCCTATAGGGTATTTTATTAGTTTCAGCATTGATAACTTCAGTGGGATCTATGTTGCCGATTGGGCCTAAAAAGTACCATTCATTGTGAAGCAAACTAGGAACAGCAATCTGATGAGCAAGGTGCTACAATGGAAAGAAAAAAAGAGTGAATCGTAAAAACACCGCAAATGCAGGTTGCAAACGAAAGAAAGGAGGTTCAGCCAATAGAACTTACCTTGGCGAACTCGGCCGATGGGGCGTCGAAGGGAGCAGATGAAGATGCCATTAGCATGGATGAGGTCGTCGCCAGGAGGGAAGGCCGCCACAGTTTCTTGGGAGCTCCGAGGGGATCGCCGGAGAGATTTGAGGAGTTTTCTGGCTGAAGGCTTTGAGTGTGCAATTGACGGCATGAGTTTTTTTCGATGCGCTTGGGCGTTAGTTAAAGAGGCGCGGCAACAGCCAAAACGGAAATGCTCTAGGTTTTCTCGGAGGGTAGGATCACACAAAATTAGCAACATTAAAATTATCGTGGACTTGGGGGGCATGTGTTGATGACCAAATTTGGTAAGCTAATCCCCGGGTTTGAAGCTACAATTGAAGCGGAATTGGAGGAATGCGCAATTTTTGGAAACAGAGTGCGCGTCGGTTGAGTCTGAATCGGCTGAGGAGTCAATCGGCTAAGACTGAATCGGATAAGGTGTCTGGCATAGCCTATTCCGATTGGGGTAACTAAATGTGACCGATTCCAGTGGGAAAGCATGAAGATCATTATTGGATTTGGTTTCCTATGCTTCAGACATATTGCCATCTATGGATAAAGTCCTGAAAAGGCAGTTGTATCTTTAAGTTAGGATATTTTATATAGTTTCCTTATAGATTACGTCGGGGGGACCTTGTCCCAGATAATTGTCGTATTTTAAACAGTGTTAGGGTAAGAGTCGTGTCCTACAAGGACTGTGTTTGTAATTGGGTATAAATATGACCCGAGACCATGTAATCTATATCAATCAACATCAGATCAATACAATTTTGGCGCATCGCCACCTTTTCCTTTTAGTTTAATCTCAACAAGTTCTTGCTTCAAGATGGGCAGCATCGGGCTTCGATCTCCGACGAGAGGTAACTCTTGTTATAAGCGGCTTGCACTCTCGGGATTAGTGCTTCCATCGTCATGATACTCTAATCTTGTTATCGCAATCTGCACAGTTATCATATATGCTATATAATTTAGATCGATATTGCAGTCTAAACCCTAATCAGTTAGCGTCAATTGCTAGATGATAGCCGATAGGTTTAGATTTCAACGTTATTCTAGATTATATGGTATATCTACCATCTTGGAAGGTTTTTATTAAGCTAATTTAGATCCTATGCTTCTTTTGGTTCTTAATGCTGCATCGGTTAGGTTCGATCTATTAAGTCGCCCTTAGAATCATAAAGATCTAATTTGCTTTATGATTGCTATTAGAGATAGTATCAGGGTTTCAGCCGATCTTACCTGATTTAACCGTCTTGCAGGTTTTAATTTTGCTTGATATGTTAAATCTGCCCTTTATATTAAGATCTCACTATATTAAATATGTTAAGCTTGTTATCAGTCATTTAAGGCATCTTAATATTTGATTGCTCCTTATTTAATGTATTGAATCTGTTATGATATATTTGTATACATCAGTATCAGAGTATTAGCTGATACATATTAGATTTATCTCTTCGGCTATGCTGTAAACATGTATAATCCTTGCCTTATGACATTTTTAGATTGAAGTGATTTATACTGTCTAGGTATACTATCGATCTATCCCAGTCACTTGATTTAAACATGTTTTAAGATTTGGATTGTATTCCGTTGACATCTACAGCCGATTGGACGAATCTAGTTGCTGCCGATTCAGTGCATGTTGCATCGGCACAATACTAAAGGGATACGTCATCGGCTACCAGCCGATCGGCTATCAAAATTTGACTTTGTTTTCTCTTTTTAGTTTCTTGTTGGTTGCAGGAACAAATCAACTGGCATGCCTACGAACCTTGAATCAATACTTTAGACCTACACTAGAGTAAAGCAAATCTCTCAGGCCAGTGCGTGGGAAATTTTCTCATCAACACGCTTTTGGCATGCCCGGTGGGACTTCAAGACACGAGTCAGACGCAATGGTTGACATCAAGACTTTCGGGGTTGACCAAAACAACGTTATTCCGATCACCATGGATAAGCTTACTCCTGAATAGTAGGTTGAGTACAAGGAGATGATAGACCAGTTGCAGAGTCATTATCTATAATCTCTGGGCGTGATAGCTGATCACTAAAATTCAGGTAGGGGTACGCTTGATCGTCATTTTCCAAGGAGGAGATGGCCTCTTCAGGAATCGTCTTCACCAATTGTGTCGTGCTCCCCGCCAGTAGCAGGATCTCCTTCGGCTCCCTTTTTTTCACCACCGATCATACTAGCCAACTTGCACGGGTTACACTCGGTGTCGTCGACAGCGTCGAGACGCTGCGCTTTCCCCTAAGGATCATTTTCACTTCGGATCCCTCAATTTCATCGTCACCTAGCTGGTGTCCTTGAGTCAACCTTACCGCTCGTCCCATCATCGACACCTGGCCTCATACGCCTGCTCAGCCTTAAGAACTTCGTCGCCAACACCGCCTACTGCCTCGTCAGCCTCAGCAAAAAGATCGCGCCACACCCTGGGTGAACCGGCCCTGCCGAGCCCCACGTTGTCATTTTGGGGTACCTCGCGAGCTCTGCCCTCGTTGGGTCTGGTTTGTAGATGAGTTTGTGCGGCTCTCGGACTCGGATTTGGAAAGTTTCGAGAGAATCTCCTCGCAGGCCACTCCTCTCATGATGTCTTCGTTGTACTGGGAGTGGAGACAGAGACCGAGGCATGGGAACACGAAGCTGAGGATCGCCGAGTCAAAGTGCTATAGGAGGAACTCAACAAACGTCAAGCAGAACTTCGCTAACGTGGTTGTACCGCCAATGACGCGATACTCCAGACAAAGATGGGGGATCACGATGCCTTCTTGACACCACAACACAACATCGTGGGGCCAAGGCTCTACTTGACACCATAAACATACCCAAGAACCCTATCATCAACACGAGTGTGGCCCAAGTGAAACCCATGGTCGAAGCCACCGCCATCCAACATCATGAAATTGTGCCCACCGTCTCCAACATGGTCGAACCGTATTTAAATGAATTTTTGGAAATAAAAAAATTATGATGTAATTATTTTTATTTTCTCAAAGAAAAAGGTGAATGCTGACATCAGCATGAGGAATTGGTGTTAACACCAGAATTTGGTAAGCCCCAGTGTTCCCATTGGTTAAGTGTACATATCGGCTCAAAGCTAGAATCGCCTTAGAGTTTTGCATCACCGATGAGGGTTTTCTGTTGTCAACATCCTCAGTAGTCGGATTCTTGTTAGATTCGGTTTGAGAAAATCTTATCCAGAAGAGACCGAGTTCAGGAACGATGCGGCTTGTATCTATTAATTAGGAAGAGTTTGTTAACTTTCTTTTTTATCTTTAGGAAAGTGTGTTAGTGTCCAATAAGGACTCAGTTTGTTTCCTTTTATCTTTACGAACGTTTGGATTTGTAATCTGTTAGGATCTCTGTTAGCCTACGGGTATAAATATGTAAGCCCGAGGTTCATGTAATCAATCTTCTACGATCAATACAATTCGGCGCATCGCCACCTTTTACCTTTTCCACTTTGTTTATCATCCGGCGAGACTTGGCACCCGACACAGGGTTGCATCGGTTAGGTTCGGTCTCTGACGAAGGGGTAAGTCCAAGTGTTGCCTATCAGGTATATCATCTCTATCTTTAGTTTCATTACCGTTTATAGTCACATCGGCCTAGTTAGGACTTTCTCGGTTAGGTCTGATATTCTGATCAAATCATTGTTTCTGTAAGAATAATGCCGCTTTAGATAGATTTGTTATATCCATCACGTTAGACCGGTCTATCGGCTCATTGAGTACTAGATTATCATATACAATCTCGTGCTGCATCGGTTAGGTCCGACCTACTAGATTGTTGTTGATAATCTAAGTCTCATTAAGCTGATAGGTTCATGCTAATGTTTCACTGGAGGGTTAGCTGGTCTTATCTGATGTGTTAAATTTCTCTTTGATAGTTTTGCTGTCTTGGTTAAATTTAACACATGACCACTTTGATCGGTGTCATATCGGCTGGTTTAAATCTATCAGGCAATCATCAACCTTATGCTGCATCGGTTAGGTCCGACCTATGAGGTTGTGGTTGCTTACAAGGATTATATATAAGTTGGATTAGCTGATTGCAGCAAAGGTTTCATTGACTACTTAATCATTTGGATTTTATGTCATCGGATCTCCAGCTGATGTATGCTTCAGATCAATGTTTATTTTATCATCGCGTTATCGTCGGCCGATCTCCTTTATATATATGTTTGCTCAGCACATTGCCGATGGATTAAAACCCTAACTGCATCGACTGACATCAACATTGGCTAGAATCATGCTATCGGCTTATCAGCCGATCGGCTGGAATGTACAGATCGGCTGTTTTGGTTACCGGGCTATCGGCTGATATGATTTATGCTTTGCTGTTTTGTATATTTTGTCAGTGGCAGGATCAAACTGACTGGCACGCTCGCGCTTCAATGATTTTAGTACCTGCACTAGAGCTAAGCAGATCTCCTAGGCCAGTGTGTGTGTCTGACACCAACACATCTTTTGGTACTCCAGCGACGGTACGGATTTGGCGTCAACAGCTGGCGTCGACACGTGGGCCCCACAAGTCAGCGGTTCAAAGGGGACGGTGCACCGTGGACCAAGTCCACACACACCGGAGCGGCACCATGGACTAGGACCATGGGTAGTCCATGGGAGCAGACGGTCTAGATCGGACCGACACTAATTGGACGGTTGGCAGCAAAGGGGAGCAGCGCCCGTCGACTGACTGGCTGGGAAACGGGGGCACGCGTCCTGAAGGTCACCGGCAGGAAAGCGCCGGAGGAGGTGAGGATAGGGAAAGGGGTGCTCACCGAGAGCGCGGGCGAAGGACGACGACCAAAAGGGGCTTGGCGGCAGTGCTCCTTGGGGTCATGGCGGCGAGCGGGTTCCGGCAGCTCCCGATGAAGGTGGAGGGGCAGTCGAGGGCTGTCAGGACCTAGGGAAGAGAACGAGTGGGATGGGGTTAGAGCGGCGATAAGAGGCGCGACATGGCTTGGAAGGCTGACTGGAGGAGGTGAAAGGCGGTGGAGCTCACCTCGAGCGGGGAGAAAAGGGCTTCGTGGTGCTCGGGAAGACTGATGGGTGGTTGGGCTTCTCCTTGGCTCGGGGAAGGCGATGGAAGCGGCAGTGTGACAAGAGGCGGCCTCTAGTGACGATGACGATCTGTCGAAGGCAGCGAGCTGCGGTGGCGTCCTAGGTGTGGCTTGGTTTGAAAGTGCATCTAGCCCTCTAAGTAGGTTTTGGTGGTTAATGACAAATTGGTTAAGGGACTAATGCGTTAATTGAGATAAGTGCAGGTGGTTAGTCCCAAACTGGTTAGGTGTGCAAAATGTGTGCAAAGGAAACCCCCCCAAAAACAATTGCAAAGTGGCGAGAGGATTCGATGACTTATTTTAATTTTAATTTTCATTTTATCTTGTGTTTTAGGAAAACCATATTATCAAGAGGGGTTTCATGTTATGGCCTCGAGAAGATCTAAGTTCTTAAAGTCAAAATCCTAAGGAGTGATTTTTCTAGCCTTTTCGGAAAATTGCCTTTTTAGGACAGAGAGTCCCGACCGGAGTTCGGGGTTCTTGACCGGAACTTCTGGGCCTCGTTGTCAGCACTATTCCTAAGTGCTGACCGGAAGTTCCGAGGGTCCTAGACTAGAACTTCCAGACATCTCTGCAGTTCAAATATGAGTAACAGCAAGGTGATGACAGCACCAACCTATAAATATCCCACACCCTTTCTACCAATCCAACTTTCGTTTTTTCTGTCCCCTAGCCTCTCCCATGTTATTCTAGACCAGTCCACCTTGATTCTTGAGCCTAGGAAGCAAATTTGTGAGAGAATTGAGGGTTTTGAGAGGTTTTGTGAGAGTCAGAGAGCTAGGATAACTTGAACACTTGGTGATTCTTGCATGGCTGTGATTTGATGCCTATTACTCTTGGAGAGTGATCTCCTGATGGTTAGGTGTCTCCCGCGAATATCCGGTGATTTGTGGATTGACCCGGAAAGGTTTGTGAAGATTTTTCTCACCTCCGAAAGGATGGTTTTGACCACCAAAATCCAAACCATCCATATCTGAGAGTGGTATGTCTAATTTCTCATCATATAACTTTTTGAATTCTTCAAATTTATCATCTATTTCTTTTTTGATATTGCTAAGAACTTCTTCTTTTATTTCTGTTTTTAATTTTGGTGTTATTTCAGCGATTTTACTTTCCACAGCCCATTCAATATAGGATCCATCTAATGGATCTACTCCTTTTAGTAACGAGGTATGATTAGTGAAAATCTGAGCTGAGCCTTCGGAGGTGGTCTTGGTAGATTGATCCTTGTTTGTGGTACTTGCTAGAGAGTCAAGTTGTGGATTTATGTGGTCACTTGATCTCTAGAACCTATAACCTATAAACATTGGGTTGAAAACCGAAGACTTCTTCCTAGGGCTTTGCTTGGTGAGGAAAGGGGTTAATCGAGACCCAGCTTTTCGGAGTTCCTCAACGGAGAGTAGGATTTTTTTAATCCGAACTTTGAAAAAAAATCCTTGTCTCAATTTTGCTTGCTCTTTACTTTCTGTTGAGTATCTTGGTATCTAGGTTTTTTCACCTTGTCACCGGCACATAGGCTAGTCTTGAAAGTCACTTAGGCTCGAGATCATAACCTCGAAGTACTTGAACACCAAAAGTTCCGGATGAGAACATCGGAAGTTCCGGTCAGTCTGAGCCAATCAGAAGTTTCGGAGTTTCTGCTCGGAAGTTTTGCTACCTGTTCATTTTAACCGCTGTGATTTTTAAGTAACTTTCAGGAATGCTTATTCACCCCCTCTAGGCGACATCTACCGGCTTTCAGGGTTGGCGGTGGAGACGGTGCTCCGACATATTCGATGGGGAAGAAGCAGTGGCTAGGGTAGCTATCGGTGTGCTGAAGCTAGCAGTGGCAAAGACACGGCTCCATGGTGGCTAGAGCGGTGACGTGAAGCGATCGGAGGTAGCAACCGACAATGGCTGTGTTTTGCAGTGGCAGGATGGTTTTGGGGTACAAGAGGCTCGGGGAACTATGGAAAATGGTGGAGGAGAGCACGGTGGTGGGTTTTATAGTCTCAAGAGGCGGACTCGAGGCCGGGAAGGACGACAACAGTCGTCGGGCGCAAGGAGAGAGAGGGGCACGGGAGGCGGTGACGTGGCCGGATTTTTACGGAAATGAGGGGGAGTGGGTGTGGGATGAAGGAGGTTTGTGGCGACCACGTTCGCACTGTTTGGATGCAAGGACGGGACGTGGGAGACGTGCACGGTGACGTGGGCGACGTGGCCGAGAGGGGTTGCCGGAGGAGGAGGCAAGCGGGCTGGCTAGCTCGGGAGAGAGGAAGGAAGGAGAGAGGAGAGCGGGTCCATGGGAAGGAGAAGTAGACTTGGGCAGAACTCGGCCCAAGTAGGTGGAGGAGATTTTAATTGTTTTTCAATTAAATTAATGTCTCGAATGAAGTCTGTTCTATTAAAATTATTTATTGAGCTGAAAATTCCAGAGAGTATTTTAGGACATGAAAAAATATTAAAAGTATTCTCAATCATAATTTTTAAAGGAAATTTTATTTTTCACATTAAATTCATTTGATGAATTGCTTTAACTTTTAATATAAATTCTATAAATAATTTATTAAATAACTTTTAATCTTGAAAGAAAATCGGGACGTTAACACCATGTGCACCATAGAGCACCAGAAGGGCGGTGAACGTCGGAAGAAGGCTGAAGAGGGGTTGTGTCAACAGTGGTAATGCCTTAGTGCAGTTTTCGCAACATGGCTTGACAAGCAATAGATGATCAAAATTTTCCAGGACGATTATAACATCTAAGTTAGTAGACGAGTGATGTAATGGGTTGTTGCTACACAGAATAAAGTAGGGCTAAAGCAAAGATATATAAGAAGATTCGAAGCCTATGCTCAGTTCGGTAAGGGTTTTGGCTGTGGCAACTTCACGGCCCATAAAACGATGTAAAGCCATTAACGCATAATTAATTGAGTACTACACCCATTTTAAAATGTTGCTATCTAGTTCAGGCCCTGTTTAGTTACAACCAAAATGTAAAAAGATTTTAGATTTTGAGTACTTTTTGACATTTTGGAACTAAACATATGGGTGAAAAGTTGGAATGAAAAAATTTTAGTTTTGTGAGAGATTTGGCAAAAAAAAGATGAAATTTTGGATTGAAAGATATGCGCATCATGTATTTACTACAATCAAAAAAATTTCACATACAACTCCCACTCTTATAAAAAGTTTTCACCCAAAATTTTTTGAATGAAAAATTTTCACCAAATTTTTACAATTAAACATGCCCTCAATAGATCTGGACAAAGAATACGAGCCTTGCCCATATTAGTAGTACTAGGTGATGTTCCTTCGTGCGGGAGTAATAATTTTGAATTTTGAGACGAAGGTAGTATTAATTATTTTTCTTTTTATTTTTTATGTTGCTCGGTTGTGAGGCCATGAGTCGAAGTACTCAGGTTTTGTAAATGCGATATGTTTTGTAATATATATATATATATATATATATATATATAATATAACTATAAAGCAAGTAGCGTTTTTATCAAAAATTTTCGTCCGTCTGGCTATTTTATAGAAAACCCTTGAGTGTTTATAAAATTAACTCTCAGTCCCAATACGAAAAGAAAGGAGAACTTGGATGAAAAAAGACCTCCCTGCGCCCTTCCTCCCGTCCCTATCGACGCCGCGCCTCTCCTCCCGTCGTCGCTCGGAGCTCCCGCGAAAAACAAACATACCTTTGATATCCAAATTAAATTAAATTAAATCCAAATCACTCGCGCAAGCATGTTTAGCATTCCAAGTGTGTCGGACAAGAGGTCTCAGGTGAAGACATAAAAAAATATAAATTAAAATTACATGAGACTTTAATTTTGAAATAATTATGATAAAATAAAATAACGTCCATCGCAACGTACGGACATATTTACGTGTGTATATATGTATATATTTCTCGGTATAGAGATTGGATTTATATCCATTAAAAAATATAGATGTATCAAAGCATAAATTTCTGAAAAGTGTAAATTTAGTGACCAAATTATCAACTAGTTGCAACTTTATCGATCCATTTCACTTTGCTACAATGTTAATGGAGAAATATATCACAAACTACAACTCTATAAAAACCTTAACGTGACATATGAGGCCCAATTATCATAGAGGTAGTACCCGGAACGAGCAAGATGGCAGAACACGTGTTCGCTTGCAGTGTAATGTAGTCATGGCCAAATGAGCCAGGCTAAAATGGGCCAACACGGGCACGGTTATTCCTGTAGATGGCACGGCACGAAGGAGAAACGGATCGGGCCGGCACGGCACGATTGGACGTGCCGTGCTTGGGTTGCCGGCCAAGCCCGTGGGTCGGCACGGCACGACCCGTTTACTGCAGCAAAACAATGCAGCAGGTACTGTAGCAGCACTGTAGCACGGGGTAAAAGTAGCCCATGGGCCTTTAACAGGCCAAAATAGTGTCTCAAACAGTGTTAAACAGTGCCAAAACAGTGTTATCGGGCCGGCCTCGGCTCACAGGCCTTTAACGGGCCCATGCCGGCACGGCACGATCCGGCCACCTCGTGGGCCGTGCTTGGGCCGAGAGTGCGACACGTGGGCCGGCACGGCACGGCCCGCTACAGGAGCCGTGCCTAACAAGCCATGCCGCGGGCGTGCCCGGGCCAGGCCGTGTCGGGCGGCCCGTTTGGGCATCTCTGGTGTAATGGTAATGCCATTGATTGCTCAGCCCGCCACTTCAGTTTGGTTGCAATTGTGGACACCGCTCAGTGCTCAGTCAATGCACCCGAGTAAAAACCCGGTCCAGTTGAGGGGCCAACTCATGCATTGTCCACCCCTTTTTTCCTAAATAAAGCTGGATGTACCGAGCTAGCGGTGTTGTAGCTATACTAGGTAACTACGATGTAAGCTCCAATAGAATGACCAAATTTGATTCTCTATATATCTATATAGCCAGTTCTCCAACTGATTTGGCAAGTCAGACTCGTTACTCACTCCAATAGTCTTTTCACTCCAACAATCTTTCCATCTAAGCTCTTTATTCCATGTCTATGACAATAGGACCCACATGTCAGTCTCCTCCCTCCCATCCTCAATCCCTCATCCTCTGCAACAGCGACGGCAAGGTCGGCAACAACAGCAGCGAGAGGAACGCTAGGCCGTGGGCGACGGGCGGGACACCAGGCTATGGGCGATGGGCGGGACACCAAGCGCGGGCGACGGGCGACGATCGCGGGACTCCAGGCGATAGGCGATGGGCAAGACGCCACGCGCGGCGGCCGCGGGCATCCTCCCCGACGCCGCCTCGGGAAAGGATGGAGGAGGACGATGACGGCTTAGCGGGGCCGAGCTGCGCGGCGGCGGGCGAGGGGAAGCGTGTGTGAGAGAGAATGGGCGGCCAAGCCTGCGTGCGAGCCTCCCAGGGTCCTAGTGGCGGCACGGCGGGCGACGAAGCGGCGTGACGAACGACGGCGAAGGTGGGGAAGGGGCGACGCGCCGCTTGCCATGGTGCCAGGGTGCGTGCCCCCGCCGCTGATGTACAGGCCGAAGCCGATACAGGCGCCACCGAGGTGGAGGTGGAGCTGGCGTGGGTGGTGCTGCGCATGTTGGCTGTGGATGACGCTGGTGGTGGTCGGGTACGACGCCACCTCTGCTACTCCACTGCGCACTCATCTCCTCCTCCTTCCCTTTTCGGCGTGAGCCCCACGGATGGCTATCCCGCTTGACTGGCCAAGTTTGGTTAGTGAGAGAGTCGGTTTGGCTAGTGGGATGGCCTGACCATCTGGATAGCAAATCTGTTGAAGTCCATTTTTAATTTAAACTTTTTAAATTTTGGCTTGGAGAGTAGGATAGCAACCTCTTGAAAATGCTTTAACTAGACCATAGTGACGAGCTGAGCTGTCAGCTAACGTGGCATGCTGTTGCACTGCACGTGCTGACACATTTCACCATCTCGCTCGTATTGATTACCACCTCTATGACATGTGGGCCCCATGTATTAGTATCGCCGCACGTGCACGTCGTCTCGCCTGTGTCGAGTACCCATGTTGGCCTCATGTATAAATAACTTTAGGATTTTAATGAAATTATATTTCTATGATAATATTCTTCACTAGTGTTACAGCAATCTGAAATAGGCCGCTAAAATTATATCATAGCGTAGTCACTAAATTTGCAGTTTTCTGCAATTTTCCTCTATATCAAAAAGGTGTTTTTTCCAGGGTTCAGGGTGGGCTCTTCGTTGGAAGGTCCAAGGGTCATCATTTGCAACGGGCTAAGGCCCAAACCTCCATCCAGGCAGCGCGACCGCGCACCGCGGAATTTTTGACATTTATAATTTTATTTTTAAAAAATTTATAAAAATAATTTTTGAATTTGAAAATTTACAAATTTTTCGTCCTTTGGGAGGCGTGATGGGATAAAACGTCCTTCCAGAGGGCATATTATCCGACGTGACGGATGGTCGTCGGGTGTCGTCGCGCGCGCGGATATTTTGCGGCGGCCCCTTCCCGCCCTAACCAAGAACGTTTTCCCTGTTCACAGGGGTGCCGCCGCAAAAGGCGGCCGCCCGCTTTTTGACGGCCCCCTTCCCGTCCTTGGTAAGGCGTTTTTGCATGTTTTACGGGCGGCCCCCTTCCCGCCCTAACCAAGGACGTTTTTCCCATTCACGGTGCCGCCGCAAAGGGGCCGCCGCCGCTTTTTTGCAGACGGCCCCCTTCCCGTCCTTGGTAAGGGCGTTTTTGCATGTTTTGCAGGCGGCCCCCTTCCCGTCCTTCCAGAGGGCGTTTTTTGCCATTCCCGCCCTCTGGAAGAGCGTTTTTATCCTAAACCCTAATCGACCGACCCTTTCTCATATTGTTTGAAATGTAAAATGTTATTATCGTATTGTTGCAAATGTAACCAATCCATTTGATTTGTCGTATTGTTGCAAATGTAACCGATCCATTTGATTTGTCATATTGTTTGAAATGTAAATGTTATCGTCGTATTTTTGCAAATGTAAATATGTTGTGTAATGAACATTTGTTTTATCGTCGTATTGTTGCAAATGTAAATATTCGAGGTATCGTACATATGTTGTTTGCATTACGTGTGATCATAACATATTGTTTTAACCAAGTTAACTTAGTAGCAATGGTTAAACAGATGTTTGTCACACTGTTACATAACCCATGAGGTATGGATGATACAATACATGGCAAATGTCTTATTCATACATGATACAACTAACTCATCCCCGACGAGTCAAGGCTCGGCTACCTACGAAACCGTTCAAGGGCGATAAGCCTGTCATCAATTTTCTCTTTCCTTCTCGGCGTTGTACTCCTTTTGAGTTTCACATTCAGTTACTTTTAGGCCGTTATATTGGGGAATGATATTTGTCGATCCACCTAGTGAATCCACACCTCCTTTGAATGCCCTGGTAAAGAAACACATGTAATCAGTTAGAGAGCCACTAGAGTGAAGACGTTTGCAGAATTGATAAAACGAAAGACGTACAACGAAGTCGTTTTCTAAGTTGGGGCAAATGAAATATCTCCGACCATATGTTCGTGGTTCAAAGGAGGTAGCCATCTTGCAATGATCCCTACAACCGCACATGGGACGCTCCGACCATTTAGGGAAACCCAGTGGGTTGTTCCTCCAAGCTAAGCTTGCGATTTCGACACGACGTTCGTACTCCATCCAAGCCTGAATGAATTGTTCAGTCGACTCAGGTTGTGTTACCGTCTGACCGATTGAAGCAGGTTTAACCGTATCGATAAACTCTTCGTATGGACACTGACGTACATCCTCCTGGTTGCACATTTTTTATGTTCGGGGTTAGAAAATGAAACAAGCGAATAGGTTAAAGAAAGAAAAATTATACTCACGACAAAATCGTCATCCACAATCTCGAGACACACGAAGCATCTTTGTCCTCTAGTTGCTTGTCTTATGGATCTTACCACCTGGCAACGGAGACCACAGTGGCATTCTGGACGGTCCCGCCATGTGGGTAGTGCCAGCTGATCCATAGGCTAGTCCAAAGCTTAAACACGAACTCGACGTTGGTACTCAGCCTTCCGTCGAAGGTAGTCTGACCTTGTTTCGCTAAGTGGGTAGTAACGTGTTCTGTCGGTTCGTGGGTTCTCCGTATCTATCCACTCAACGAAGTTGCACACCCGACGATATGCCTGCATGAGGTGTTAACACGATGTACAATCAAGTTAGCGTTTTCTGCGTGAAGATTTTGTAGATGAAAGCATTGCAGTTAAGCCATACCTGATCAATGTTGGCGCATTGAAAAAATTGTCTCCCCCTGGTTTCAGTGAGGAGGGACGACGTAAGTATGCAGCCATCTCCACAATGGCATAACGGACGGTCACACCATGGTGAAAAAAACCGCTTAAAGGATGGAGTCGCCAGTGGAGACACTCAAGGAATGGATGATATGAAGATCTCATTGTACGAGTAAATGTAGAAAAGAGAATGTGATTTGAAGAGCTCGTATTCGGATCTAAGCAATATATAGTGCAGGGAGGTCAAGCTTCACATCGACGTATCGTTTATGTCTGTCACGGGGCAACAGCTGAACGAGACGTATCGTGTAGGATTGTCACGGGGCAAAAGTTGATAGCGACGTATCGTGCAGGACTATCACGGGGCAAAAGCTGATAGCGACGTCTCGTGCAGGTCTGACACCGCCGAAAGTTTTTTTGTCGTTAGTAAGACTATCATGCAGCGAACGATACAGAAGGATCTCATGACATGTGAGTGCGACGAACAGACAGAGATATATACAAACATCGAACACAAAACAAATGATTACAATTTTTACAAACTGTTGCACACAGAAACTACTAGCGAGGCCTCTTACCCCCTATCCCTCCTAGCCCTGTGCTCGACGTGCCCACGAGAGTACGTCGGCTGTGCAGGGGCACGGCACGACTAGCACGGACATCTGGCGCAGGCGTCTCCTGTGGCGGGTCCTGGCTGTGTGGTAGCGGTGCTCCACCAAGCTGAGAGGCAGCGAGAACGTCTTGATCTGGGTCCTCCAGGTCGTTGAAGTCGTCGCCGTACCTGACCCCTCCTCGTCGCCCGCCCCGGACCCGCCCGCCTGCGACGATGAAGCCCCCGAGCGGAAAATCCCCGCCGAGTAGAATCCTCCTGTATATAAGCAATGTGAAGCATCAGTGATTGTTGACGAGAAATCTCTCTCACGCGCTGGCCTGGGAGATTTGCTTGACTCCAGTGCAGGTCCTTCTCGGCTGCCTGCAACATGTGAGGCGTGTCAGTTGATTTGATCTGCTAATCAACAAGAAACACAAGATAATGTACGTTAAGCGTTAGGTTAGATCCCCACGGGATCAGCTGAGGAAATCCATGGATGTATATATGCTATTCTAGACCATGTTTGGGCCAAGTGGCTGGAATGGGTCGGATACACCGAGACAACGTCAGCCGCCCGATCCAAACATAGCGAAAAATAATAAATATACAGATTAATAACCTAGCCGATTACTGAAAAGCTAACAGCAAATCGGCTGGTACTCCGATGAATCTTATGTGAAGATAATATCCCTGGATCAAACGTATAAGCAACATCCGCCAGGAACACGATCTTGACATAAGAGGTAGTCCCTAATACAAATCTAGTAACAATCATGTTAAAAGAAACACATTAGGGCAAATAAGGTCGGTTGAAACCCCGACGCTATCTCTAGATAATGTAAATCCCAGAAGAACAGATCACTGATGGTTCGAAAGACGACTTAATAGTTCAAACTTGATGCAGCATTAAGTATCAAAAGAAACATCCAATCTATTACTACTGACTTACACTCCTTGAGATGGTAGATACTACATACGAACCAACCAACCCTTAGACCTAGCCCTGTTGACCATACATTCTTGATGAGATGGGCCAACTACAAGATAGATCTAAGCATTGACCTAATTCATATGCATTATATGATATATGACGCAGTAAAACCATTAATTCTAATGTAAAATTGCGATGGAAGCATTAGACAGATAATCTTATCACTAATGACAAACATTTACCTGAGTTTGGGGATCGAGACGATGCAGCCCAAAGCCAAAAAGAGTGTTCGTCTAAAAGGAAAAAGGTGGCGATGCGCCGAAGATTAGATTGATTGAATTGTTCTGTTTACAGAGGGCCTCGGGTCCTATTTATACCCGAAATACAAATACTTGTAACAACCCTGGACTCTATCTAGACCACTGTTTAAAACACCATATTATCCCTAGCGGAACCTATACCGTGTCACAACTAATAATCTAACAAATCTCTAGATTACAGATACAATTGCCGTTATAGGACTCTATCCATGAGTGGCAATATCTTTTAACGTATACCTAACAGCTGAGTCTCTCATTTATCCCCCAAGCCTCCATACTGAACATGGCTTCATCTCTTCCAGACTTCAGAATCGGCTTGTTGTCTGCTCCTGTTCAACCCATCCTCAGCCGACTAACCCTGCAGCCGATCCCTTTTTAACTAATACGATTCCTTTCTTCAGCCGATCCGATTTCGCTCTGCCTTTACGAACTTAGGAACTCAGTTACCAAATTTCAGTGTTAACAGTGATTTAAACTAATAAGTGTTAACTACTCGTTGGACGACGCTTGCTCACTTCCCGGCTGAGTGAGGGGACGAGGAATGGAGGATCCACTCGCTCCAGCAAAGCTCGCAGTGCTCGGCCGAGTTGCGAAAGGCCGAGGGATCGACGATCCACTCGCGCCAGCCGTATCCCCTGTCGGTAGAGTCGGACCTACGTGACATTCGGTTTGTTAGATCACGTTGTAGGGTTGCCACAATGAAAATGAGTGGAACTAACCTGTGGAAGCACCAGTGCCGTGTGGTGACCATCCTAGTACCGGACCGCGTGGACGTGGACCTGCAGCAGCCTGCGGAGGAACCGCGTCGACGGCTGAACGACAAGAGAAGATCCGCAAGATCGAACGTGCCGTCGTCTGCATCCGCTGGAACGTCATCCTCTGTTCCACGTCGTTCAGGTGAATGCCTGCGTCCAGCCTCAGCATCACCGAGTCGATTTCGGCATTCAATGCTCGTGCGGCGTCGGCCTACAAAAATCGAAACAAATTAGGTTTGTCGCTCAAATAAACAAGAATCATGACGTACAAAGGCATTAAGGCCGAGAAATCATGACGTACCCCAACGAAGTAGTCCTGGTCTCTGTGCCTGGGGTAGGTGCCCGTGACCGCTGCCTGGTGTTGCTGCTGCGCGGCCGGTGTGAAGGTCACGCGCGGACACGTCCGTGGTAGGTACCACCGAAGGTAGGCGGTGTAGTTCTCCTCGGAGTGGCCGTAGATCTCGCCAATCACCTCCTCTGTGGCTATCAGCCAGTCCGCCACGTATTGCTGCATACGTGGTTCCCAGAGGGAGCCTCCCTGCTATCCCCGTCGAGTCAACCTGCATACACAGTAAAGGTCGACTCTAGTTCCATTTCATTTGACACAATAGTAGTAAAGTTGAAATAGAAATACTCACTGGTGGTCCTGGTGGGGAACGGAATTTGTACTTACGTTGCGTCGAAACCAGTACGAGCCTGCTAAGAGCGATCAGGCCAGACTCACGTAACCTGCATATCATCAAGTGTAATATTAGTATCAAGTATAATATTGTTGTCATAAATGAAAAGAGTATGATCGTACCACTGGATGTGTCGCGGATCGACATGCAACAACTCGCGCGACGGCCGTGGACGAAAGGTGGTCAGTTGAGCACCCTGCACTGCCAACAAGTACGACCTGTGCACCCTGTCGGCCGACCTGCTGAAAAGAGCTGGTGTATTATCCGCCATACCTGCATGAATACATGAATACATTAATAAGCAATTTATAAGAAAAAAGCAAAACAACATGAATACATGACATAAATGGTCCATTATATCTCAACATTACAAAAAAGTGCACGTCTTAATTCAAACTACCAAACACAACATATAAATATCACAACAACAATAAAATAGTTTATGTCTCACAATGATAAATATTACACGCACGACAGATGACAACAACATAACAAATATTACAAATATCAGATCACCACTAGATTGAACGGAGCAAACAAAATAATCAAGCCATTGCATCACCAGCGGACGACGTAGTCGCCGCACGAGCACGTCTAGGACGTGGTCGCCTCGTTGTTGTTCCTTCTCCCGATGGACGGCCGCCATCGGAGGGCTGTCGGAAAGCCCCGCACTGCGACGATTGAAGTTTCGAATTCTTCGGACATTTTTTGTATGTATGTCCGCGCTCATCGCATTTGCTGCAATGTAGGGTCCTTCCCCCGGCCTCCGACTTGTCCATGTCGTTTCTGATGCGTCTTGACTGACGACGTCCCTTTTTCATCCTTAATTTCGACGGATCTGGAATGTAGAACACTTGTGGCTGCAGTGTTGTGTACGATCCAGATATCCCAAAACCATAAATCTCCTCCTTCCACGTATGAATAATTGATTCTTTCCTGTAGTACGGTGACACATAGATATCTAGAACTATGCCGCAGTCCTCAGCTGCGGCAATGACGTGTGAGCATGGCAAATGTCTAAGCTTCGGCTTCATACAGCTGCAACTACAACCACCATCCGCATGAAGCACACATTCCTGCACAGCTTGAACACGGTTGATGCCGCGCCTTCTCCTGTCGATACACATGATCTCGTACCTATGAACTTGGGTTCCTTGAGGGATTACTGTGTGCTTCATAGCCTTTAGAATTTTGTCTTGCATATATTTCGTCACCACGTTACCAAATACAATGTTGTTATCGACCATCAAAGGGCATATTTTCTTAAATCTATCCCTAAAGTATGCCTGAGTGCCATGAAGGATAAATTCCACAATACCCACCAATGGAAGCCCCCGAACTTCTCGCATCACCCAGTTGTACACCTCGGCCAGGTTAGTTGTCATTATACCATATCAAGCTCCGTCAGTGTCATACAACAGAGACCACTTTTCTTTCGGTTCATTCTCTATCCAGTGGGAGAAATTACGTATTGATGGTGCGGACCTCCTTCTCATTGTTGGCGGGTCATTATGCAATGGACCAAGAGGTACCGCAGCTCGTCAACTGTGGCAAACGAGATTGCTCGTCGGTTGCTTCGTTGTCGGCTCATCCAACCTTCTTCACATCTCATTGAATTTTTTCTCTTGATTTTGACCACATAGCCTCTTGAATAGATCCATCAGTGCTTGTCCTTGAATTGTTTGTAGAAATTGGCTCCCATATGCCGCATGCACCACCTACTCCGAACATCATGCAACCTAGCTGGAAGTCCCCTCTCCGGCCAACCATTCTGAAGATAGTCGATTGTCCTCAGCATGCCGGCATGACGATCATGTATGAGACAAACATTGGGCCTCATATGAACGACTTGGCATCGAACTCTCTCCAAGAACCAATACCAGCTTTCGGTGTTCTCACTCTCGACAAATGTAAACGCCATAGGTAACACATGGTTGTTCCCATCTACTCCAATCGTCGTCAGTATCTGACCTCTGTATTTGCCTGTCAGAAAGGTTCCATCTATGCACAGCACAGGGCGACAGTGCACAAATGCGTTGATGCAAGCACCAATCGAGAAAAAGGCTCTTTGCAGCACGCTCTTGCTCGAATCAGTAGATGATGGAAAGGTCTGAATGTCATAGTAGGTATTGGGGTTTCTCTGAGCAATGGTGGCTAATAGACGAGGTAAATTGTCATACGATGCTTCAAATGTGTCATACCTCATCTTCAATATCTTTTGTTTCGCCCTCCAAGCCTTGACATAGCTAATAGTATACTTGAATTTGTTCTCAATATGCTTAATAATGGAGCCTGGTTCAAAATCCGTGTTTTTAACAACATGGCTGTACATCTCACCGGCAACAAACGCTGAGGTGATGTTGCGGTGGTACTTATCTACCCCTGGCAACAGACATGTGTGCTCACCAACAATGCTCACTTTCCAATAGTCACTCCATTTCCCCTTGTATGCATGAACGCTCCACGGACAATCATCCTTCATACACTTCACATCATATACATAGTTCGTAGACTTCACCACCCTAAACTCTCTATGCAAAGACATCGTCCAATGCTTCACTGTCTCTTTCATATCTTCCTTATGAGCATACCTAGCACCCTGGATGACCTCGTTATCCTTGTATTCAAATGAAACATGTTGCCCTTCCGAGATAACAAGCTAAGAGAAATCAGCTTGTTCCCAATCGACGGGCATGACATCTTCTTCCTCGTCCGATGATTCATCGCCCTCCACCTGCTCATTTTCAGAATCCTCCCTCTCCATTTCTTCAACAATTGCTTCGATTCTCTCCCCCTCGTCCGCCACGCCAATCGCCTCCTCCAAGCTTGCTTCATTGCTCGGACCTTCACCATACTCTGTTTGCATTGTATTACTGCTATCGATTTCGTGCAATGCCACAAAAATAACAAGGGGCCAGGACCTTTCAAGTGCCATGTCCACATAACGTCTCCACGACTCAGTGTTATCTATAGGCATAAGTTCCCAATAATATCTTTCTGTTGCATGACTTGCTACAACGGATAGAGACATTGTGTTTACTCTTGTATCCACTTTAAATCCACGTAACAACTAGCTATACACTGACTTAAATGTTTTCTCGGCTGGCCTATCGATGCCCTTCGATTTTATCCTAAATTCTGACAGATCTACATCTTCTGGACCGTATCTAACGTTGTCTTCACCGTGAACTATCTGAAATATGATCATAGTGCCTGACAAACAAATTGAAACTGAGTTTATTCCATACTACGAATATGTTGCCTAGATGATTCTGTGTCTAAGTTAATTTCTTTAACAATATGTTCTCTGGTCTACATCTTAAGATATCCCGAATCGATTTGTTCGTTTCATCTACCGCCAATTGTACCTCGTTCATTTAAATTTGATAAATTTTGTAAACTAAATTAAATTAAATCATACTTTATATCTACACATATTTTGATTATTAACGAAATTATACGTACGATTATCTATAGTGCTTACCATCTACTAACATAATTTACACATAGATCCAAACATATTCTATCTAAGTTGATCTATCTATTCTACCTATGTTAATGTCCATTAAATTATCCTTGTTGATCTATCTATTCTACCTATGTTCTTCGATGATTAAATTATCTAAGTTGATCTAAATTAAATCATCTGTTTTACAAATCTATAACAAAATATTTAATAACTATTCAAATATTAAAAAATTACATTTTTCCTAATATTGCATTTACATACTAACTAACAAAAATAACGACAGGATATTGCATTTACCTCGGATGGAGTACGCAATCCAGCGGGGCTTCGCCGCTCTTCCTCTTCCTCACCCCTATCTCTCGTTCTTTTTGTGGATTTGGAAGGATGCAAATGAGAGAAAATCCTTTGACTCTCGGCTTATATACTGCCCAGGCTAAAAAACGTCCTGGGAAGGTAAAAACGCCCTGGAAAGGCGGGAAGGGGCGCCCGCAAAAAGCCGGGCGGCCGCCTGCAGCGGCCCACTGTATGAATAGGGAAAACGCCATTGGTTAGGGCGGGAAGGGGCCGCTGAAAAAGCCAAGGCGGCCGCGCCTTTCGGCGACCCTCGTGAACAGGGAAAACGCCTTGGATAGGGCGGGAAGGCCGCCCGCAAAATATCTCTGCGCGAGCAGACGGCACCCACGGCCATCGCCACGTCGGATAATACGCCCTCGGGAGGACGGTTTTTTCTTTCACGCCTCCCAAGGGCGGAAAGCGACTAGTTTTGTAAATTTTCAAATTCAAAAATTATTTTTTAAATCTTTTAAAAAATAAAATTATAAATGCCAAAAATTCGGGCACCGCGTGGCCACCCAGGCACCCATCCGTCCAATCGCGCGCGGCCACGTCGGCCTCACCACGTAGCACTAGCGCCCGACCTCTCCGCGACTGCCAGGTGGGCCCCACCTCCCCTCCCCTCCCCGGTCCCACCCGCACCGACCACCCGACCGTTCATTTGCATCTCCCCTCCTCTCCTCTCGTTTCCAACGGCGACGACTGGAGTCTCGAGAGAGAGGACGGCGACCCACACCGGCGGCGAGGCCAGGTGAGAGGAGAGGAGATCGGCGGAGATGAACGCGTTCCGGCTCGCCGGGGACATGACCCACCTCCTCAGCGTGGTGGTGCTCCTCCTCAAGATCCACACCATCAAGTCGTGCGCAGGTACGGCTGTATGATGATGATCCCCTCTCCTCGCGTGTTCGTCCGTTGGAGCGGTAGGGAGAGGTCAAATCGGCAGCGATTCTGCCATTTTTTTTCTTTTTTTGCTGCGAATCTATAGACTATATTGTCCTATGTGTCCGTCCATTCAGCATATATTTGTCCTGTTTGCCTCGGATCTCGCGGACGTTCTTGGGTCAATCTGGTCAGCGGCGCTGTCGATCCCCCATCTTGGCTCGGCCTTTTCCTGATTGTCTCACCTTCGCCGGGCGTGCATCTGCTGCTGCTGTTGCTGCCTGGTTTTGTCTTCCTTGTGAGGAATGCTGATGCGTGTTGTTTGGGCCAACTACCCCAGGAATTTAATTGGTAAGTAGATAGCTTGTGTCGTGCAGACCCATGGATGGATGGATCTTGTAGATGATTGCAGCCTTGTGGGAGAGAGAGAGAGAGAGAGAGTCCGGATTCTTTTCTGGGTAGGATTATTGGAAATGGATGCTCTCCTCTTCATTTTGTTGAGGATCTTTGGTTTGTTGAAGGGGCAGGAATTCACTGCACATTTTGCTGTATATAGATGGTTATTACTACAGTTTGTGGGTGCTGACGCCGCTTAGCAATGCATGATATTTAACCAGGATCTGATCAGATTCCGACTTTCAAACCGTAATAGTAGTTTCAAACTTTCGATGCGTGCCTCAATGGGCCTTCCATTATAGACCTACCCAGAAAAAAATGAAGAGTGCCTCATTTTCTGTGACTGTAAAGCTGCTACCGGCAATATTCATTTAGCTGCATGTGGCTTAGAATATTGTTGGATTGGACAAGCTGTGTTTGAATGCAACTCAGATGGTAGGATAATCAGTCTTGAGTGATTGTGGTGAACCCAAATGTGTCCAACTTTCTCATGGCACTCACCCCACTGGTCACTGTTCATGGACAAAATTGTGAGGATGGTACCTGGAAGTGTCAAAATCTTTAACAGTATAAACCTAAATTCATTGTATCTTCAATGGCCTGATAGGTCATAAAAGGAAGTCTTCAATCATGCCAATCTAAAACATCTGTTAAGGGCACATATCACTCAGACAGTAATAAACTTGGGCTTTTATGCCTTTCATGAATTCCATTGTACTCTACCTGTTATATTATGTTGTGTTGATCCTATTGTCATAAGCTTCTATTATCATTTGGTTTGATGATGCATTTTGCTTGATCTTTTTGCAGGCATATCTCTAAAGACCCAGGAGCTATATGCACTTGTGTTTGCTGCTCGTTACTTGGACCTGTTCATTCATTTTATATCTCTGTATAACACTGTCATGAAGTTGGTCTTCCTGGCAAGTTCTTTCTCAATAGTTTGGTACATGAGGCGGCATAAGATTGTGCGAAGAACCTATGACAAGGATCATGACACCTTTCGTCATCACTTCCTAGTGTTGCTATGTTTGGCTCTGGCCCTCCTCATTAATGAGAAGTTTACTTTTAGAGAGGTCAGTTTGATTTCTTCTGCATTCTCATGTTTACAACTGTGATCCTGTTGACATGTAAAGCAATTCAGTGGACCCATTACCTTTGTAGATTATGTACTACCATTTGAATTTTAGACATCAAATCCATCATTTATAGATGTGATGGAAGTCTGTTGACCTCTTTTGTAGTTGAAACTTACATTCTAGACTCTGTAATTTTGATCATTCACACCATGTTTGGGGCAGGTTATGTGGGCATTCTCCATATATTTGGAAGCTGTAGCAATTCTACCTCAACTTGTGTTGCTACAGCGCACGAGGAATATTGACAACCTGACTGGCCAGTATGTCTTCTTTCTAGGGTAAGATCTACTACGCCATTTAGGCTGAAAATGTGCAATTCTACTAGTGTGAGAGCGAGGCATAGGTTGAGCAGTCTTATAGGATAAAGCTGTCTAATATTTAAGCAATATCAACCTATCTTTTTTATTATTTCAGTTGATGATAAATCCTTTGGTTGACTATGAATTTTGTAAATTCCATCTGCTATACCGATGTTATGTTGGATCTTCATTTTGTTCAGTTTTTCTTATTTTGCCATTTCTAGTTTCTGATGTAATGCTACTGATATTGTTTTCTCAACACATTTTGGTGATGATGCAGTGCATACCGTGTGCTGTATATCCTTAACTGGATCTACCGATACTTCACTGAGCCCCATTTTGTTCATTGGATAAGTATGGACTCCCTCCATCTTACCTTCCATTTGTCATGATTATGGTGGATGTAATCATTACTCATCATTTAACTACTATATACTTTTCTTTCAGGCTGGATTGCGGGCATCGTGCAGACTCTCTTGTATGCTGACTTCTTCTACTATTACATAATGAGGTATTTGACTTGGTTTTACCTTATCATTTCATTCTGCTACTATTGTTCCTTTCCATTGACTACAAATAATTTGCAGCTGGAAGAACAATGTGAAGCTGGAGCTACCAGCCTGAGCACATTTTTCATGCAAGATAGGCTAGATAAAACTTGTTAAATAGATAGAAAGACATGATACATCATGGCCAATGCATCTTGGTTTCCTGCTCTATCCTCTTGTTTATTTCTTTTCCTATTTCTCGGATGAGAGGAAACCCAAGTGTCACCTTGTATCTTGTAAGACAATTAAGCACAGTGAGATGTGTACCAGGAGGTTCTGAATTATGATAGGTTTCGACACAATGGAAATGCTATCTTTTAGTGTACAATGTGGCATGATTCTTCAGCTTGGGAGAATAATGTTGTCTATGTTGTGTCTTCAATATCATAGAAACTGGAGGCTATGCGCAAGGTGTTAATTGGTTTCCAAAACTCTTTGTATTATTACGTGGAAGTCCACAAGCCGATGAGCTGGTTCTCAACAGAAACTGTCTATGCTACTTTAAATGATATTAGTGATGATGTTTGAGTCTATCTCTAATGTCAAAAGTTGACATGTAAGACCATAAGATCTTCACACGTTAATACTTTTGCTTTGGATAAACATTATATGCCTAATCAACTAACTATGTTATAAATTTGTAAAAGTTTGTAATTTTACTTTTGCTTTTGTCTTTTATAATATCTGTTTCAACGCATGGGTCTTTAGCTAGTTTTACAAACAAAGAAATGTCACAGCCCACATGGAGATATAGATGTACAGAAAGCACGTGGCCCGAAAACACGGCACGAAGCCCGCATTTTAGGCTTGACTCGAGCACGGCCTGGCCTGGTTCCTATCGAGCCCGGGCTAGCCCGGCTTGCTCTTAAGTGTTGTGCCTGGGCTGACGAGCAGGCACGTGGGCGGCATGGCCTGGCATGGCCAAGGGGAGTCAGCTCGTTTGCGGCCCGTTAGCCGTTGCATCTGCCTCCGTCGGCCCAGCCCATCGTCGCTCTCGTATAAAATCCCCCGCATTGGCGCCCCCAAAACCCTAAACCCAATCCCCCCGCACCGCACCACATTCGCGTCTCTCGGTCTCCGCCAACCACCTCGATCGCGCCGCCTCCACACCGCAGCTTGTCGCAGGACCACAACCGTCGCCGCCGCCTCCATCTCCGCCTCCGGCGATGTTGATCTCTCCTCTCCCTCCTCCTGTCCTCCACGTCTCATGATCTCATCGCCTCCACCGAAACCGTAATCAATCAGTCAATCCCCTTCTTGTTCTTCCCATCTTCTCTGTTCCTTTTTCTCTTCCGTAGCCGGATCGAGGCTCGGGCGGTGATTCCTCGGTGATCGGATCGGTGCACTGTCGTGGTCGGTGGTCGTGATCATTCTCTCCTTCTCTGAGTTCTCTCTGAGTGACCCGTTGTGCTCGGCTCTGCTCCGGCTCCGGTTGTCTGGCGCGAGTAACTCACATCCTTGTCTCTCATTCCTTCTCTTGTTTTTTCATTTCAATGTTGATTTGAATCTTGATCTGATTCTTGTGTTGTAGGCTCCTCTTTATTTCTTCTGTTGCTTGTGCCCTGTGTGCCGTTGAGGTATGGAGCACCGAGCCGACGAGGTCGTGATGGAGGACGATGATGGCGGTGGCGCTTGCGCCCATCCGCGTACCATCAACGAAGAGCTCATCGAGCTCGGCATGACCCCGGACGACCAAGACGACGCAAGCGCTGATGCTGCTTTGTTGTTTGGTTCTAGTGTGGATCCAATCAATTTAGATGGCGAGGAGGGAGGGGATGGAGGAGGTGCTGGTGGTGGCTTGGTGGCACTGGCACGGGGGGATGGCGATGAGTTCCAACAGCACCGCCGGCACAGATGCTGGTTCTTCTAGCTGCAAGCGAAACAGGTTAGGTGTCTGGGCTGATTTTGAGGAAATTTTAGAGACTCTTCCAAATGGTAAGAAGATTCGAATTTCTGCAAGATGCAATTTATGTAAGCATGAACTCTCTGCTCGTTCTAATGCTGGTACTGGTCACTTGCTTAGGCATCAAAAATCTTGTAGATAGAAAGCTGATTATGCTGCTAGAGTTCAGTCTAGGATTGCATTTAATTCCGATGGTAGTTTTCGTAATTGGGATTATAAGCCAGATGTTGCTCGGTCAGAGCTTTGTCGTTTAATTGCTAGACTAGATTTGCCCTTATGTTTTGATGAGACAGCTGCAGTTGAGGATGAGTTTTTACCTAAAAATGTTTTTAATGAGGTAGACATTGCACAACTCAATAATAATAATAATATTACTATCTACTGTCCCCTCTCCTGTCTGCTGAGTGCAACCGTGCAAGTGTGTATTGGACTATATAATTGTACTGTGATTTGGAGTTGATCTGAGACTGTTGTGACTTTGTATAGTTAGAATTTAGAAACTTAAACTTTACTTGAGTTGATCTGAGTATATTGTATAATTTGTAATGTATTATGTATATCTGACTTGAATACTTAATCAACTATAACCGTATATCTTAGTTGATCTGATTTGAGACTGAGTTGACAAACTTGATGTTGATCTGAGTTGATGATTGATCCGAGTTTGAGTTTGTACTTTGAGTTTGAGTTGATCTGAAGATTCTGACTTTCTGAGTTTGAGTTTATACTTTGGATCACACTGTATCTGTTACAGATTCATATATATATATATATATATATATATATATATGTCTTTTTGTGTACATTAAGACTTCGGAGTTCAAAAACAAAGATGATTATTTCTTTTTACATACATGAATTTGGACTTGAGTTCAAAAATGAAAAAAAAGGTACCAGCTTCAGCACCCTCTGGCTCGGGCTGGCACAGCCTGGTAAAAATAACATGCTTTTTGGATCGGCCCTACACGAAATCAGCCCGACAGGCCGTGCTTGGGCTGAGGGCGAAGCCCGCAAGCCTTTTTGGCACCGCCCGGTGGCCCGCAGGGCTGTGCCTAGCCCGGTACAATCAGGCCAAGCTTCTTGCGGGCCCGGGCCGGGCCGGGCGGCCCGAATGGCCATCTATACATGGAGATGATGACGAAGTTACATCAACAACACACTGCATCATACAGAGAACAAACGACAAACGGAGTCTCAGTATCAAAATCTTTTCCAGGGTTTTACACAGGCATAAACATCACATTCATGCTATGAATAGCGTGCAACTTTCCTGCTTGCAGAGCGATGATCTTGCCAATCAGCAGTCCATTTGGCGCTGATCGGTCTCAATCCTCACTGCTTAAAATTCAGAATTTGACCACAGCCAGCCATATTTGTAGCAGAAAACATCTTTAGGTCCTCCTGGTTGCGATGAGTTTATCAGGTATCCTTCAGCCAAGGTATTGCTGCATCTAATCTGATCATCAGATGAATATGCTGCTGAACGCTTCCTCTAACGCTCTTCTCTTGCCCATTTCGGTAGTCCATCCACCTGCTCGAGCTCCTCGCTCTGCTCGTAGTCTCATGGTCTCTTCATCGTCTCCTTGAAGAGGATCCGATGAACCGCCGATTGGTTGGGGGGCCATACCTGTCGGCCGGGGCTGAGCAATCCCAACAGCAGCAGGCGCATACTGGCTCTGAACTCCTGCGCCACTGCTAATGCCCTGGGAACTTCCGGCAGCCTGTTACAAGTTGCAAAAATGATGATCGTTCACATTTATACTACACAAAAAATAATAAACAACTTAAAGAAAAGATAAAATTGATTGCAAACAGGAAACAGAGGGGCATAATAGTGAGAAGCTTCCAGTAAATTATCTATGCCTTACAGAAGTATAGTTAGGCTGCGAAATAAACATGATAATAAGCTATCTTCCTAAACCGTGGTGTACTGGTGTGCAGTGGTATATGGTCAGACAACAGTGCGGCGAATACATAAAGCTGTAAGATCTCCATGAAAATATTATTTTTAAAGGGATGGGAATACACTGTCTATTGAAATATTGCAAGTGAAGATTGACCTAGCTAAAAGTTGCCCTCCCATCAGCAAAGTCTAAACTATCATTTCTACTGTGGTCAAGTTTCAGCAAGATCAGCTTGTTGATAGTATTTGGAGGAAAAACCACTCATAAAATTTTGATAGGAAACAAGGTGAAAAATCAAATAGTTTGACCTTTGCAAAGGTTGCAACATGCGATTTGATATTTCATTGATAACACTTGCTTAAGAAATTTAGTAGAGGTTTTGTATAATATAGAAGCTATTAAGTTATACTTTCAGTTTGGCTTATAAATTGTTTAGCTGACGGATTATTTTAGGGATGGATTAAATATTATATATATTATAAAGCTAAAAGTATAGCTTAGAAAGAATTTATCTAAGCAATTTAAACACTTCTTGAGAAATCATAGTTTCGAAAGCTTGGCACGAATAATCCATATCCGCATAAGCTGAAAAGAACAGGACCATGGCAGAATTTCGCAATCACGCAAAGCTGATGGAATTGCAAATGCACACAGACATATCCAACCAAAACCCTCAAAGCTTAATTTCTGTTGAAGGAGCAGGAAGGCTAATTGCTGTTGAAGGAGTAGTTTGCTACTAATATTAAACTGACCGTGTCACTGGCACCAGCCTTTCCAGGGTTCATTCTGCTAGCTTTAAGTGCAGCGGCAAGATCTTCAGCCTACAAAAGGATACACATTGGAATGGAAATGGCTCTCAGTCAAGCATTCAAATCTGACTGCAAAAATTCATGAAACTATCTTTGAAGAGATTGTTTTACTCCACCAAAGCCTGAAGCAATTTACCACATACCCTTTTAGCCCGGGACAAGTATATCTGTTCAGCATTTTCCTGCTGGTACCTGGCGATTTTAGTTTCAATCTCCTCGATATCTATCCCCTCAATCAGGTTGAAAGCTATATATAAAAAACAAACGAATTTTACACAAACAAGTCTTGGTCAAAACTCAAAAACATTATGCCTGTTACTGCTCAAGAATGATCAACCAAAGAGGTGAGACAACTCACTCATATCCTCAACCTCTTCTAGATAATCGTTGTAGTCTTTCAGAGACGGGAAATGGTCTTGCGTCTTGTTGAATCTGAATTCATATCAACACAAAGCATCAAAGCTAGCATGTTTGGCAGCAAAAAAACGTTTTTTTTTATTGAAAGAAGATGAGTTGAGGGTGAGGGAGCCCACATGCTGGCCATCCTGCGGCGGATGGTCATCTCCTTCGCCCACGAGTTCCCCCCGCCGCCGCTAGACACCACCACCATCTCGCCGCCGCCGCCGCCGCCGCCACCGAAAGATTTACTCGGCCATCGGGGACGGCCGAAGCGCTCCGGGGACGACGGCTGCTGGGCGGAGCTTTTGGGGTGATGCCGAACGCCGTCCGGAGTGACGAGGTCGCCGGCGGTGGGGGTCGACGAAGGCGGGGCACGGAGGGGAGAAGGAAACCTTCAGCTTCGCGCGGGTTGGGGACGGCGAGATTGGGGAAGACGAGAGCGGCTCGAGCGAGCTGCCGGGGGAAATCTAAATGACACTTCTTTGATATGTTACTTTTAATATGTCACTTTTAGAATTTTCTTTATAAATTTGTTATCGTCGAATGCATGAAGCTCAGTTTTCGTCATTTTTATGCACGTGGCATGCCAAGTCAACAGTCCAGCATAGATTCACTAGACGAAATGACTGCCCTGCCCCCACCCCATGCGCATGTGTGCCTTGCTCGGCGTGCCCTGCTCGTCGTCTTTCCTAGCTTTAGTCGGACGCGGCGCCGGCGCCCCGGCTCGTGTCGCCGACGAGCTCGACGGCATTGACGAAGGCGTTAGAGCCCGCCTCGGGGACGAAGGTGAGGAGGCATGTGCTTGGAGCAGCGCGGGTAGTGGGCTTCCGCGGGATGCGCGCGGCTCGTGCTCGTCGGCCGACGAGAGCTCGAGCTCCTCCTCCCGACGACGAGGTGGGCCCTCCCACTTGCGCCGGTCCCGCATGCTTGGTGCAGCGGCGCCGCGGGCGGTCAGTGGCGCCGCCGGGAGCAAGCACTCCGTTGCGGTCGGGAGTGGGCGTCGCTGCGTGGCCACGGCGACGAGGCGCCTCCACCGGAGGAGGCCGGACATGGCGGAGGAGGAGGAGGTGGAGGAGGGCAGGGCAACGACACCGCCGTCGTGCGTCGGCCCGCGTGAAGAAGTCGATGAACCGGACGCCCGCGGTCACCGCGCCCTCGCCGTCGACGCGTTTCGTGGCGCCGTTGTCGTTGCCGGGGCTAGTTGTTGATGCGGCCATGGATCCTTTCTTTCGGAGCACGCGGCGAGCACCCAACCCTTGGCGGGCGTGCGGGTGGTCGGCGGCGGCGAGTCTGGGCGGCGCGGCGGCACGGGACGAGGTCGCGCGCGGCGAGGCGGCCCGGCTGCCAAGCACCGCGCGGCTCCGGTACACGAGCCCGCCGCCGCTCGCGAGGCCGCCTCCGGCGCGGCCCCGTACGTGGCCAACTACGCCCTCCCAGCTGCGGCCGACGAGGAGCTTGAGCTCCTTCCTCCGACGACGATGAGGTGCTCCCACTTGCTGCCCGGGCCCCGCACGCACGGTGCAACGGCGCCGTGGCGGTCAGGGCCATCGCCGGCGAGCAGCACTCCGCTGCGGTCAGGCACCTCCAACGGAGGAGGCCGGACATGGCGGAGGAGGAGGAGGAGGAGGATGAGGAGGAGGAGGGCAGGGTAGTCATTTCGCCTAGCGAATCCACGTTAGACTGCTGACTTGGCATGCCACATGCGCAAAAAGGCAAAAACTGAGCTTCGTGCGTTCGACGATGGCAAATTTGTAAAGAAAATTCTAAAAGTGGCATCGAAGGAGTGCCATCCATAGCCGTGGCATTTTATTTGATTTCCCAGCTGTCGGAGGTGGGATCGGCTCGAGCTTAGCACAAACATGAGCCGAGCCGAGCGAAGCTGCGAAAGCCTAGGTTGGCCCGGAGATTTTCGGAGTCGAGGCCGATGTTTGGGCTATAGTGACAGGTAGTTCGACTTATATATAAGAGAAAATCCTTTGTACCCATGAAAACTCGTCCATTTCCTTTCATACCTCCGAATTTTACTCGATGCCCTCTGTACCCCTGAATTTTTGCTTTGGTCCCTTCCATGCCCCTCCCGTTAGATTTCTGTTATATCTGTGACTTAATACATGTGTTATATTTTTAGTATTTTTAATAAATACCAAAATGCCCTGCAAACCCTAGCTAAACAGACCAAATCTTCTTCTCTTCTCTATCCTCTCCACGTGAGTGGCTTCTGCATGTCGCCAGCCTCCAGTCGCACGTGTCCATGAGCTCTAGTCGCACGTGCCGCCGGCCATGACCCTCCCGTCGTGCGCGCCCCTACCACTGCCCTGCCGTCGGCCCTTTCATCGCTCGTGTCGCCATCCATGGCCCCCACGTCACGAGCGCTGCTTACCACCACCCTCCCATTGCGCGGGCGCCACCAGCCGAAGTCTGCCATCGCGGGCGCACCGAAGTCCGCCGCCCTTCCTTTGCGGGGGAACGACACCTAGCATCGGACCCGACACCGCCCTGCTGGTAGGTTAATTCTTTTTGTTTCTTCTTCTTGCTTAAGTACAATAGTAGTTGATGAGTGATTGATTTATTGTTTATAGAATTCGGTTGTTCATTGATGTACGTAAGTAAAAGCGAAGCAGTGAAGGCCACTATTGGTATTTATTACGTTTATAGATAAATATGCAAGTATTCCGAGGTGTTGTATTTATTTTATCCCAATGAAAGATGACGGTCAAGTAGAGAATATTAAATTACTATAAATATTCATATGTTATGGTTGAATTGCCAAAGTCTAAGCAGGAGTAAGAGATATGAATAATTTGATAGTGTGACACACACAGAAGAGTCCTAACAAATAGTACAGTAATATTAAGTGGAGAGTATAATGTTAGAGCTAGGTTTCTAATGTACTTCTAATATAGTTGTATAGGTTATACAAACAATTATATTCATGGTTAGTTACTTAGTTCTATGCTCTCAGGACTACGGGGGGTACTACCTCCAATGGCCTGGCCTGCGACCAAAGGCGATTTCTTACCGTCTGCCCTATGTCATTCCCGAACATGGAAGATTACAAAGGACGGATAGGGCTGTCACCACCTGTCGTCTACCTCTACAACCGTGGGATATGACCATAACCAATGTCTATGGAACAATCTAAGCACTGCACTTACATTGCCATAGATACCCTTGCCTCCCAGGATGTCAATGACTAAGGCAAGGGCATACATACATCCTAAATGCACATTGGACCATGACCGTGGTAATAGAGTTACTCGTCTAACCATGTTATAATTATCATATGAACTATAGATGAGACATATAACTAAGCAAGTAGAATATGAACCATACTCATACTCAAGTATACGAGAAGATAAATATATTATATTAAGAAAAGTCGTACAGAGTAAGAAAGATACAAAAGACATACCCGACTCCCTGAAGACGACTCGGAACCGAATAGAAGCTTTAACCTAACTCCTAACTCCACTAGCCTAGAGACTAAGTATGAAATGTAGAAACTACTTCTTGTGGTGTGTGTTAAAAGTGAAGTGAAGCTCGCCTTTTATAACCTCTAAATGACGGTTGTAGAGCCTGTTTGTAACTGTCAAACTTGCACAACCATCATTGGGGCTTCATCTGGGCCGTCCATGTGGAAGGTGGGGCTGTATTGGAGCCGAGGGTGGTTCGGTCGAACCCTGGTTCGGCCGAACCCCCAACTGCTCCAACCCCCACCAACTTTCTCCAGTGGCTTACAGGTGGGTCCTTATGGCGGTTCCCAGGTGTTTGGCCTCACTTTAAGTCAGTTTCACCTGACTTGTGGGCCCTTCAATCCGTGAGATGCTAATGTGGCGAGCGTCGATTGGTCGGAGTTGTGTTTCTTTGCCACGCGAGCGTGCTTTCACTTCATTTATTAATATGAGTTTCTACATTCAAATATTCTCCAAGGACATGTGAAACTTTATTAATTCTAAACCTATATGCGTGTAAGAATAACTAATTCCCTTTTTATTCCCGAGGTCTATGACGGTTGGAATTGGTACTTAACGACCGTCAACAGCCACCATCCCCTTCTTTGCACCACATCTACTTGGCATTGCAGATTAAAGGCTTAGGGCATGTACAATGGGTCTATACGACCCCGTCTGTATGACACAATTTTGCAAAAAGACCCCTACATGCGTATAGAGACAACCTCCCCATCGTCTGGTGAGAGGACGGGGTGCGGCTTGTTGCCCGAGAGTTTGTCGACGCCACGCCGTCCCGTTGTAGCCCTCGTCTATTCCGCGTGTGCTACTGCTGTTGTGCTCGCGCCAATTTTTCCGCCGCCCGGGCCTTTCCTTCGCGCTCCACCGCCGCCCGAGCCTCGCCGTTGCCGCCCGGGCCTCCCCTTCGCGCTCCACTGCCGCCCGGGCCTCGCCGTCGCCGCCCGGGCTCCACCACCGCCTTGGCCTCACCTTCCCTCGCCGTCACCGCCCGGGCTCGTGGGATGTGGACAGGACGACGATGGTCGTCGCGGGATTGAGCGCGGAGAGAGAAGATCGGCGAGGAGGAGGAGCTGCGTGCGGCGGATCGAGTTCGCCGGCGCCGGAAACGCCCCTCCCGAGTGCCTGCGACTCCGCTGGCGCTGGATCCACCCCTCCCGAGTCCGTCGGCGCCGGATCCGCCCCTCCCGAGTTCGCCGGCACCGGATCCTTGCTCTCCGCTCTCCCTGCCCTCTTTGTGCTCTCCTTGTTCTCTTCGCGGAGCTCGGAGGGGGCGGCGGTGGTAGGCCGGTGAGGAGGTGGCGGTGGAGCTCGGAGGGAGCAGCGGTGGCAAGTCGACGAGGAGGTGGCAGTGGAGCTCGAAGGGGGCGGCGGTGGCAGGCCGACGAGGAGGTGGCGGTGGAGCTCGGAGGAGGCCGACCGGAATGCCCTCTCTCTGCTCTCTTTGCCTTTTTTTTCATGCCGTGCGGTGGCGTGGAGGTGTGCTAACAAAAAGGAGGTGGTGGGGCCCACATGTAAATAAAAAATATTTATAGTTTATAGACGGTGGTGTCTATGGGTTATATGATTTGTATACTATCTGTCTGTATGGTAGTTTATAGACGGAAGGTCGTTTATGGGTTGTACATGCCCTTAGCATGGTTCCTTCATGGCTCCCCCTAGGGTAAGTGACTTAACTTGCCCTTGTTCATAAGTTTGCCCTAGTTGTCTGCGTGGGGATCATTTTGGTTGATAGATAGATTGATAGACATCTATTGTGTTCATCCACAGGATGGACCCCTTAACCACATACCTGTTGGAAATTAAACTAGCCGGGGATCAAAAAAATGCTAGGGTGGAATATGATTGGTTTATTTTCAATAAGGTGATAGACTCAAATGCAATGTGCTACAAAGACTTTATCGATGTTATTTCAAAGTCATATCTATGGGGGTCAAATGAACCTATCATATTTGGTTACATGGATATGGTTCATAAAATTTCTCATCATGTAACGACCAGGATATGCTAGCAATGTTTAAAAAGTTTGTTGATATCAAGATGATTCTAATGATTATTCATATATATGGTATAGTGAAAATGTTGATGAGTTAGATCACACTCTTCTTAAAGCAAACGTATGTGTTCCCGATACTCCTCTGGCAACCCCATCTCAAGTGGATTTCAGCCAACCTAGCAGCAGCACTCCGTCTCCTCATGTCCTTGTGTCATCAGACACATACTTAGTAAACCAATTTCCTATGGCTGAGCATGTTGGTGTTGATGAGGAAGACATATACTTAGATAATGAGGAGACTGCTGCTGGTCATGCTGATGAAACTAGAGGTGAAGGGGCTGTCCATGAAGAATCCGAGGATGAATCTTGGGCTACATGTGAGGATGAACCTGAGGCTGCTGTCCGACGGGTACACAAAAGTGACGAAGTTGCTTTGACTACTGAACCATGCCTGGATCGTCGGAGCGAACTGGATGATCAGGCTGAGGGCTGCCCCCTCTTTCCCTCGCTCTCCTTTCCTTAATATTCACCGTTGAGTCATCAAAGCCGTCAACTCATTCAATGGAGCTCGGTTGGCCCGGTCGCCGCATGCTACTGGTGCTTCCAAAGGCGAAGCTCTCGACTTTGGCGACCAGCAAACTCTGGGCTAAAACATGTAGTTTTGAAGCAAGGGATGAGTGCGAAAGCCGTTGCGCTTCCGTACACACGCATATGTTTTCTTGCTTAGTTGTGCATTAGTACAATAACACGCAGCCGTTTTCATGCTGGGGCGGACGAATTTATCTCTAAAGGTGAAGACTCAAAGTAGGTGAACACTCGGCCCAGCGGGCGAACATGCCGGCTTCGGCTCCGCGCACCTGCTGACACCTTTCGAAGCACTTTCACGTGTGAACTGAAGTCGTCTTTCCGAACTCCTTCCTTTCTCATTTCAGTCCTCACTTTTTCCATCATGCATCTAAGGATGATGGTGTGGATGAATCTGAGGATGAGTCGATGGCATTAGATGGAATGCTAGATAGTGGCGCAGCTAGCTAGGTGGCACGTTGTGCCATGGACTACCATAAAATATGGATTAATGTTAAAACTCAAGTATATATGTTCTATAATATAATAATATAATGAATATTGTATTTAGAACACTATTGTTTGGCTCGTTACATTTAGTTGGCCTTACACTAAATCCTAGCTATGCCACTGTGCTAGAACATATTCCTATGATCCTATCGCAACTTATGATAAAGATGACCCACCAATGAGGAAGCATATATCCTAACATTAATGAATTTAGATTGGCAATCGCACAACATGCAATAAAAAAGGAGTTTGAATATAACATTATCCGGATGAACCAGGGCAATATACTGCAAGTTGTGCTGCTCAAAGCTGCAAGTGGAGGATCAAGCATCCGTGGTTGCTGATGGTGTCACTATCACGGTTGTTTAATTTAAATCAGCTTGCATTCTTTAAGTATATTTTTCATATATGTATTTTATTGCCAACTTTTCAACTTTTTGCTCTTTTTGAAAGTTTTTCATAAATACGTTCCTGATAGTTTTAATTAAAAAATAGACTCCAAGCTCGGCGTCTTCGCTATTGGCACTGAGCTTTCAAAGCTCAACGCCAAAAGTGTTGGCGCTGAGCTTGGCGCGCCACGTCGGCGCCGAGGCTGACGTGGCCAGCTCGACACCGTGGATCTTCGTGCCGAGCTCGACGCCATGGTTCTTGGCGTCGCATACCCTGGCGCCGAGCTGTCGCTCATCTACCTTGCCCACCAGGTTGAGTATTGATGCATAGTTAGAGTATAGTGTTATACAATTCTTAGTTAGCTCAGTTGGTTAGAGTGCTGAGCTAGTAACCTAAAGGTCTTAGGTTTGACTTCTACAAGCGCCAACCTTTTGCAATTTTTTTCGAATTTCTCTTTTCAATTTTTTTATACATCCTAATGTTTTGGAATTTTTTTAGAATTTACTTTTTCAATTTTTTAGGTACGTCCTAATGTTTTATATTTTTTCAATTTTTTTACATAATTTTTTTGCATTTTTTCAAATTGATTTCTTTTACATTCTAATGTTTGCATTTTTTTGAATTTGTTTTTTAATTTTTGGGTACATCCTAATATTTACAAATGCTCAAAAAGTTAGGAAAAAATTGATGTAAAAATTTGCAAAACATTAGGATGTACAAAAATAAATAAAAAGAATTGGAAAAAGGCAGTACCCAAAAAATTGAAAAAAGAAATTCGGATTTATTGCAAAACATTATAATGTAAAAGAAATACATTTGAAAAAAATACAAAAATTAGGATGTACCCAAAAAAATTTACAAAACATTAGGATGTACAAAAGAGAAATTAAAAAAATGGCAAAAAGTTGGTGCATGCAGGAGTCATACCTGAGACCTTTAGGTTACTAGCTCAGCGCTCTAACCAACTAAGCTAACTAGAAATTGTGTCAAACTATACTTTAATGATACATCAATACTCAACCTGGTGGAGGCAAGGTAGGTGAGGGATAGCTGGGCGCCAAGGTGTGCGGCGTCAAGCTCGGCGCCAAGATCTACGACGCCGAGCTGGCCCCGTCAGCGGCATGTCAGCCTCGACGCTGACGTAGCACACCGAGCTTGGCGCCAACACTATTGGCGGCGAGCTGTGTAAGCTTGGCGCCAATAGCAACGACACCGAGCTTGGGGTCCATTTTTCGAATTGAAACTGTCAGAGACATATTTGCGAGAAACTTCCCAAAAAAGGACAAAAAAGTAAAATAGTCGGATTTTATTGTGGCATTGAATATCTTTACATTTTAGGTGAAAACTAATCGTTTTCCACATGAATGCTCAAGTACTAGAAAAAGTGAGACTATCAAGGCTACAAGCAAGTTTTGGATTTGTTAGAAGGTAAAAGATTAGTTGTTGGAGGATGATAGTGTTGGAGCAAAGGAATTGCAAAGGAGGATCCATGAAACACATAAGGTTAATATCAACTACAAAAGAGTGCATGCTGGCAGGGAGCTTGCTATCACAAAGTTATATGGTAGTTGGAGAGAGAGTTTTGACATGTTATATAGATACAAGGCACAAATTGAGAAATCAAGCCTCGACAGTTTTTCATCATTGATCATCACACTGTTCTTGAAGAGATAAAATTCACAAGGTTACTTTGCCTTGAAACCATGCATTCATGGTTTCCTTACTGGTTGTAGGCCATATTTGTCTATAGACAGTACTTTTTTAATGGGCAAGTTTAAGGCACAGCTAGCAATTGCTTGTGCTGTAGATGGACATAACTGGATGTACCCACCCAGTTGCTTTGGATATATTTGACTCAGATACCGCTGAGAACTGGATGTGGTTCATGCAACAACTAAAAGACGCAATTGGCACTCCAAGAGGCTTGGCTATTTGTACTGATGCAGGGAAGGGGATAGATAGTGCAGAGCATGAGGTAAATTGCTTTGTTATGCAGCTAACTCATTATGTTATTTCTTTAATAGCTAAAATGAGCTAAGTTTCTCCTTTATTGTAGGTCTTTCGTAATGCAGAACACCGGGAGTCTATGAAGCACATGGTCACCAACTTCAAAAAGAAGTTCACTGGCAAGATTTTTGATGATAACCTTTGGCCTGCGGCATATGCATTGAGCCCTTACTTCTATGAGAAACATATGGCAGCCATGCAAGAAGCTAAACCAGAAGCACTAGCATACCTTAAGAAGTATCACAAAAGGCTTGCAGAAAGCTTCAACAATTTGGTGAAAGATTGGAAAGCTCTACATTTATATGACTTCTAGGAGAGGATTCGACGGTGGTTGTTGATGAAATGGGATAAGAGGGCAAATGTAAGAAATTCGAAGCCCGTATTTTATCTCATATTGTCAAGGAATTGAATGAAAAAAATAGAGATCTAGACATGGTGGTCACAAGGAATGGAGATTTTGAGGCAGAAATTGAGGTCAGAGGAGGTAGTGGGTTTAGACATGTTGTGAATTTGGAGCACAAAATCTGCACATGTAGGGAATTCCAAGTTTCAGGGAAGCCTTGTATCCATGCTATAGCATTCATCATGTCAATTAGAGGAATGCTTGCAGATTATGTGGATGATAGCTTTAGTGTGCATCAATTTAGGGCAGCATATGAGAAATTGATCCCTTCATTGCCTGACAAGTCATAATGGCCAAAAGCTGATCATGAGTTCTTCTTGGCATCATCCATTCTGAAGAAATCAGTTGGCAGACCAAGAACTATGAGGTACAAAGGATGCACTGAGAAAGGAAGCAAAAGGAGTAGGAGGTACAAATGCCCAATTTGCAAGAGCTATGTCCATCATTGGCACAATTGCAAAGAGGGTGATCCAGAGTAAATAGCAGCAATGCTTGCTGAAAGGTAACTACATATGTCTCACAAATTTTCATTCTGTTTCTAACAAGCCTTATGACTTATATTTTCTTCTGTTGATAGAGGGAAGAAAACTAATGAAGCAACCTCGGAGACTAGAATCATGGCTGCTCCAGTAGTTATACAATAATGACATATCCTCCTAGGTTAGCCAATCTTCTTTATTTCATTCTATAATGGATTTAGATCAGCTAGGTACATAACAATTCATTTTTCATAGTCAAAACATTCTTTTTATTGAGGACAGTAGGATAAGGAACAATAGCTAAGGTTCAAGTACATCAGTTAGGTAAGTAATTAGATCAGTTATGTCAATTTGTTGGTATTATACTTCTCTATGCAATATAATCACAACTCTCTTTTTCAGATCAAGATCACTTACTGGCTCCAACCAACCCGAGCCATCTAACATGATTGTAGCTCTGCCATGTCTTTGAGAGCACCTTTAGTTGCACCGAAAAAGGCCATGAGCAAGATAAAGGGAAAGCCACCATCTGTTGCTCCTAACAGCCCAGCTATGGGCACAAGGAGCAAAAATAAGAGCCCTGCAATGGGCACTAGGAACAAAAGAAAGCTTATGGACTAAATTATAGATATGGCTAGTTGATTAGGTTTTATTTTGGTACTATCAATTTATCATGTGGAGGCTGATGGATTTTGCTGTTGTGATGCCCTGCAAAGTGTTGTAGTCGTAGCTACATTGACATATTTTGTTGTTGTAAGGATTGCTTTCTCATGGTGTAATGATGTACTATTATTGACCTTATACCATTATGTTCATGATATACTGCCTAGCTAATTTGGTTTGTCGATTGCAGTATTGTGTATAGAATGGAAAGTTGGTTCGGTTCCTGCACTATTGGGTGTGGAAATGAAATTGTGGTGTGTGCATGATATGAACTGTTCTGTATGGATGATGGAAATGGAATTTGGCGTGTGCATGATATGAAGTGCTCTGTATGGATGCTATTGTTTTGTATGATGCTCCTGATGCTCTTATTGATCCAGATGTATTTTGTTTCAGAAATTTCTGTATGGATGCTCTTCTCATTTCCTTCTTGTCAATTGGTGCTATTAATGGTCCTAATGTTTTTGTATGGATGCTCTTGATGTTTTGCAATATATTTTCTCCTTTGTCCACGGCAAATTTTGCTTCCTGTTGATTGTTCTCTATCATCCTATATAATGAGAGGTTTAATAGCCAAAAGATATGATATTCTAAAGTAGATGTACCATAACCAACTTCTTGTATAGACAACCAATTTCTTGTACAGAGGAAATTGACGACCGTACACAGTCACTTTGTTTTTCATGATCCTATTACTTTTTCAAAACAAAAAAGTTCAGTGTATTGAATTTTATTCAATACCACAATAAAATTTTTATACTCATTATTTAGTCTCATAAAATACACATACTGTGCAGTCAACATTTTTTTCAATTGTTTTCTAATCTACCTGCTGCTCCTCCATCTCCAAGGGTATTATGGACATTTGCAACCACACATAACAGGAAAATGAAGGAAACCTAACGGGAGGGGCATGGGATCAAAAACGATAATTCGGGGGTATAGAGAGGATCGAGTAAAATTCGTGGGTATGAAAGGGATTGAGCGACTTTTCATGGGTACACGAGGGATTTTCTCTATATATAGGGATAGTGTAGCTTCTCCGAGAATCAAAAGTTAGCTAAAAGTTCAGCTTTTTATCCAGATTTTTAGAAGCTGTTACTACAAAATCCAAAAAAAGAACTTGAAGCTAGAAGCAGCTTCTCCGAGAATCGAAGTTCCCTAAGCAGTTCAACTTTTCATCTAGATTTTGAGAAGTTGTAGCTATGAAATCCAAAAAATGAACTAGAAGCCATAAGCAGAAGCCATAAGCAGCTTGTCTAGATTCTCAGAAACTGGGTACTAAGCAGCTACTTCTCTTAAGCTCCCCAAACAGGGCCATATTTGTTTGACTTCCTATCACACATTTGACAACCCTCAAAACATTTCAAATGTAACTACGTGTCACGATCTAAAAATCACTTTAATTAATAATAATTTATCCCTTTAATGCATTTTTAGAATTGAATTAAAATCCTAAGAAAAAAAGAGTTAATTCCTCTTAACAAATTCAATATAAAAATATGCAAGATAAAATTTTAATAAATACTTCACCTTCTTAAGTATTTTCTGGATTTCTTGGGAATTATTTGAGCTAGGGAAGTATTTTTAATAAATGAAATATCATTTCAGTGAACAATTTAAAAGAAAAAGGGTTTTAAAAGTATGTTTTAGCTCGTCGGCTGAATCCAGCCCAAGTCGGCCCAGTCCTGTGCGCGCTAGTAGCCCAGCCAGCCCATGCCTCTTCCCCTCTCTTGGTGTCGCTGACAGGTGGGACCCACATGTCAGGATCGTCTTCAACCTCGTGCCACCCAGCTTTCCTTCGCCGGCGCGGTCCCCTTTCCAATCCCAATGTTTCTTTCCTTCCCGGTCAAACCAATAGAGCGGAATTGTTCATCTATCCTTTCTCTGCGCTTTCTCTTTTGGGAAGTCTCGCAGATTCGTTTGGAAAGAGAGGAAAAAGTGAGATTGAATCGGACCCAAACCCTAGAACTTTCCATCGGTGGGTGATGTCCGATTTGGGCAAGGTCCTGGCCGATCTGCCGCTATAACTAGTGTTCCCGGTCGCCCTCTTGCTATCCCGATTGAAACCCTAGCCTCTCAAAGCTTGTAGCGCCCTAGCCGCATAGAAGCCGTAGCTTCGCCACTGCTGAGATCTTGAGTCGTGCCGCCGGTCGCCGTTGGTTGTTGTCTCGGGTCACCATTGCTTCCGTTGGGATCACTTGAAGGAGTGGGAGCTCGTCTGTAGCTCGGTTTTTGCCAGATAGCGCCGGAGCACCACCGTCATCAACATCCTGAATGTCTTTGTTGCTTCGAGTTCGCCGCCACCGTCGTCTGTTGAGGTTCGCCGCCATTTAACCCTCAGGTGAGATCTTGCGCTGAGCTGAGTCCAGCCGTGCACTCCATTGCCATCGCCGAGCCATAGAACGTCGATAACCATCGGTTCCTGAGCTGCTCGCCGCCGGTGAAGCCACGTCAGAGCCGCGTCCGCGCCATGTCATTCCTCGGTGCTTGCGTGTTGCCCACGTGTCGTCCACGCAATCAATCTGACCAGATCCGATTCGATCTAATCTGAGCCATTGATCTAGGGTTAGGTTAATCTCAGCCATTTGTTTCTTGTGGACCCTTAGACTTCTCTGTGGATGAGTCTACGGTGGATCGTTCCTGGCGACGCAATAATCTTGTTTTTCCTTTTAAAATAATTCCTTATTGTGTTATAAATCCTAAAATCTCAGAAAATGATTAAAATTAGTTTAAATTTCTAAAATTCATAACTAATTCATATAGCTCGGTTTTAGGTGGTTCAGATTTCTAAATTTGTCTCAAATTGAGATCTACACATTAAAATATCCACATGTTGTTTATGTGTGTTTTTGAGTTGTTTTGTCGATTTTAGTCTTCTTGCCTTAGTTTTTGATGTTTCTAGAGAGGTTGTTTTCTCTGCAGGAGTTTCTGAAGATTTTGAAGCTCACCAAGGCAAGTCACACATATCCCAAATACAATTCCTTTGATCATGTTGATCCCAGTTTTAAATTCTCTATTTATTTCAAATGTGCATTCATTTTTGAATGTCATGGGATGGTATTGACTTAGTTATGGCCAAATTAGCATTGAAATCCTTATTCCTTGATATCTTAGGTTAAAAATTTGACTAGTTAAACTTTATATAATGGTTTAACTAGATATTAGGAATAATTACTTCGCCATGTTAGAAACTTTAGTGTCATTTAATGTGAGAAAGTTAATGATTCATTTATATTCCCTTAATGGATAATTAATGGTAGCTCATGATGGATAACCATGATTGATTAAATAATGAATTAATGATCAAGTAAAATTTAATTAATGGTGGGTTGTGAGCACATGCTTTGATGATTTGATGGTCGTGCTCATGGCAATTAAAGACCTGTTCACGAGCTACTGTTGTGAAGCGTTAACCGTACTAACCACAAGCAACAATGACAACGGCTAGATATGTAGTGTAGCATGTTCAACAGGAGACAACATTGGTGGTATATTTTGTTTAATTTTTTAATCGTGGCAGACAACAAAGTCCATAGGTGGCAAACAATTAAGTTGACATGTGTTTTATGGCACTAAATAGTCTTCCTGTTAGGTAACTAGCCATTCCCTGCCAGAGACAGATACTTAGTGGGTGTCATTCTGTTAGATGTGTTATGCGAAGGGTTCGTCACAATTTTTTCCGAGATACCATGGAGATATTGAGGCGCATGGAACATGTTGTGGGATTGTGTCTTGTGGGTAAATTTTTACACCTCTAATCACAGTTAAAACTATTGGAATAGCCGTACCTACGGTTATGGGTGGGCCTAACAATGTTTTTTGTGATTAGTCTCACTCTTCCTTTATGATTAAAATAACTTGATAAAGATTATGGAATGGTGTACCAGAGTTGGTTATTTTGGAGATAATTTGGGCCTGATCAACATAGGGTTGTTGTTTGATGTTGTTTATCAATATTGATTAATTACTTTACTATTTTATTAAGTTCTTAAATTCTTGCTAAATACTATTTTTGCAAATTGAACCCTATTATTGTCATCCTTGTATTCCTGTGCAATTGCATACTTGCTGTGTGGTTTGTTGAGTATTCCATGTACTCATCCTTGTAATAACCATCATCAAAGGAGGAGGTCTACAGTGAAGATGAAGGTCTGAAGAACTAGATTTAGCTTTGGTCAAGTGCTCGTGGAGTTGGAGTCACCAACGCTAGTTTTCTTTCCGCTGCCTTAAAACTTTATTAATTTAGAGGAACAATCTACCTCTGTAACAAACTTATTAATTTGATTAGTGATTTGCACTCCATTATCGATTTGTTATTGTGTGTCTCGGCTAATTCCTGGATGAGGGTTTACACACATGTAAGCATTTGAAATTTTGAATTTAAATTCTGGGCGTGACACTATGGTAGAATCATAATATAATTACACTTTTACTAGCATGTAGTTACAACTGTAAGATGTAACTGGCATGTAACTAACAAAAAGCCCCGTAACTAAGTGGGGGAGAGGCGCCTTGGCCGCCGACGCAGCAAGTTCGACTCTTACCCTGCACACACTTGGTTTTTATTTACCAACCCCACTGGTATAGATCTCAAAGCGCATATAAAGGACGAAAAAAGAAAGATTTCTCTCTTAATTTTCTGTCGCATGTTTGATAGCTAATCCATTTTTTAGTACAAGAAACTGATTAATAAACTTTATTCATTCTTTGAATTTACAAAAAGTTCATTTTCACACCTCAACTAAAACCAGGTCGGTAGAATAGCCTATTTCCTCATTGTCATATAGGAGAATGTGCATTGTGGAGGTTAACTTTTGGTTTTACTTTATGTCATAATAACTTCATTTTTTAATGATGTCTATCGTATCATGAAGTTGCCTTTCCCGGTCCCTATATGCATATACTCATGTGGCTTATTGTTACTTAGTGCAAGAGGATATAATGGGGATTGTGTTAGGGTTATAGATAAAAAAGTCACAATCGAGATCGTCACAACCGGGAAGTCGCCAAGACAAGAACGACCACGAACGTCGCAGTCACAATGACAACCGAGAATAAGATGATTCTCGATCACCTAACCCAAGGCGAGGAGGAGGTCGAGATCGACGTCCAAGGGACCGCAACCCAGATCATGACGACCCTTCATCCTCTTCCACTTCTCAGGGTGGATCTCATGGTCGTCGGGTATCTCGCAAAGGTCAAAAAGTTGGAATGAAGGTTCGATGGCTTTGAAGTACGTCATGTATATCACAAAGACAACATCGAAGCCGACATCCTAGCCCGATAGACATCCAAACGAGAACTGCGATAATGATCGAGATCAGCAAACCAAATGCATGCCAGGTAGGGGGCTTGGTGCTAATAGGTTTCGACGAGATGAGTTCAAGAGACGGGTTTTCTAATGAAAAACTCTTCGATGACTTTGAATTTGGAAGATATGACCCGACCGGAATACATTCTCTTCTAGATCGGAACCATCATCATCTCAATCTTCATGAAGACATTGTTGCTGTGGATTGTTTGATGAAAGATACTTTGACGATTTTTGCTCTGAGAGATATGACCCAATCAGAATATGTTCCTTCTTTAGATTGGAACCGTAGCTGCCAACAAGTCGATCTACCAGGATCATCAAAGTTTTCAAGGCGTCGCCACCGTGGAGCACATCGGTTGAAGGGTGTCGATCACATGCCAACCACTTTTGAGTTTTCGTCACTACCAAAATCTGATCGGATTAGACTGATTCACCATGACTGAGGCTCTCCGAGCATGTGCCGTCGGCATCTAAGATCGGACCCTCTACTGGGCCGACACGACAGCATATCTGAGTACAATATAAACTGGTGGCCGTCTTGGTGTCTCGTATGTGCTCTTGGTCGTCTTTGTATTGTCGCACGGGTCTGACACGTACCCTAGTCTTGGCTTAATCAAAGTTTGAACCATCATGCGCACATACGAAGCTAACGTCCGCACATGTATGTGACTCCGCTACTACACATCAAAACAACCACTATCAGCTGAGTACTTTGACCGGCCACTGCGCCGAGTCCTCAGATCATCATTGCATCATTTGCCGTGGTATATTTGTGAGGAGGTTGCTATGAACAATTTTCTTATGATCATGGTCGGCTTGATCACCCAACATTGAATGGACGTCCAATATACTTATACGTTGGTTAAAAAAGGTATGTGAAGTCATGTTGACCACATAAGATGCACATCTAATAACCAACTTAAGTGTCTTTATGAGTACACAACTCCAACTAAGCTGAGGACAACTCTGATGAAAGTACTCATTCATTGAAGTCTTGGGCAACATTTTTTGTCCATTATATTCTATACATCACAAAATTTAATGTCTACAGAGATTACTAATGTCCTTGACTAAGTACTTTGCAGGCAATTCCAACTATTACATCACCGTGACGGCAATTGCTAGTTCATGGAAACAAACACATCCTTGGCAAGGGGAGCGAACTGTAGTACAAGCTGGTCGATCTCGGCGGGTGATCGTCGAGAACGAGAAAATCCTTCCCGAAGAAAACTCACATTCAAGCGCGGTTACAGCTCGTGGATGCAGGTGAGAACATGCCCTCTGGCGTACCAACTAGCACGGTGACATTCTTGTTTAACTCCGTTGTTAATCCAATTAGCCGCGCCGCTTAGTTCTTCGCACGTGCTCCATAGCCAGCCCAGGTAGCCTGATAGGTTCTTCTCTGGAGGAGGGAGAACCACACGCAACTCTTCGCATTGCTTCCCAAGCGCAATACAACATCCTTCAAGATAAGCAAGGATCCAAATCTCTCTTCCTTTAAGGAGTTCCGTGTCTTGTTCTTTCTTCAAGTTGTCGGCCATTCGCTCCAAATTAAGCTTCCTTCTCATGCATGGTCTTCCAGTACTCCGCTCGTTGCCTTCCATCTCCATAGGAGCGCTCATGGGCTGACAAGGTTTTTGACATTTCTAATTCAATTTCTAGCCTGCATAAGAGGCAAAAGAAGTCTGACAAAAGAGAGGAACACTCCTTACCTTGGTATTTGTTGTATCTTGGAGTTTCCCCTTTTCACCCCTAATAAAATTGATAGATCGCCTTGAGAAATTGTTTAAATTAACCTAGAGCTAATCTTTAATTAAAAATCCTCTAGGTAAAGTATATTAATTAGATTTTTAATGAAATTTTCAGAGTAAATAAAATAATTTTAATAAATCAAAATCGATTATAAAAATTGAATTAGTTCTAAATCATTTTCTTTTTTTTCTTGGCTGTTGGTCCGTTTCTGACCCAATCCTTCCTGTGCGCACACTCCCCTAGCTATGCCAGCCTGAGGCGACGGTCCAGCCAAGCCGCCTGCACCCTCTCTCCTGGGGACGTCGACGCCTCCCTCACTCTGTGGACACCCCGAGTATTATACCATCCAGTGTCCAACACGACCACCACATACAATTGGAGGAGTGGGATCCAACCACGCGTAAATAGCCACTCGTCCCAATGTGCCCATGGTCGCGGTTGACACCTTTTGCTATAATAACCAGAATGCCGAGTAGTGAGCGCAAGAGATAACCATAAGATAGCTTGCCAGTCCACTCCGTCATATGTTTGTCAAACCACACGAATGCGGCGACCAAAAACATACCGAGTGACTCGATCCAAAAACGCTATCCCCAATTATCTCAAGCGATCAAAACCCGTTACTCATGCTTAGCTAGTCCCCAGGAATGCGACTAGCCTCACACTGTCATCGCAAGCAATTAATAAACATAGCAAGTACCATAATAGGGATAAAGTGCAGCGAGGTACATGACACATAATAGGGTCCAAGGTCCCAACATACAACACATAAATATAGCAGCGGAAGTCTCAGATAGAGCTCATAAGCAAAAGATAAAACCGGTGGTGCCACAACCCCACTAGGGCAAACCAACCGGGCAAGAGCCAAGCTGCAAGAGATCACTCATCGCCCTCGCCGCCTTCGGCAGAGCAATGACCACACAAGAAGCATAACTTATAACCGGTATCCTCACCTGAAACAGCGGCGCCAGGTTAAGTACAAGATTGTACTCGCAAGTCTTACCCAAAATTATATATACATAATGGAGAGAGAAGTATGCAAGCTTTCTAGCCTATAGTGGGTCTCTAGGTTCAACATTTGCATAAAGTTAATTTTATTGAGCAATTAATGAGTAAAATAAGAAAGGACGAACAAATCTCGCATCATTTTAATTTATGGATAGCAAGTATAAAATTCTGAAATGTATAAACAAATGAGCCCAAATGACGCTCTCATCATCAACCATGGACTACAAAAGCCCATACCAACATGGCACAGCATGCCAACATCACCATCAAACATAAACCCATCCATAATAACCCAATTTTGATGCTAACATAACTAACTAACACATCAAGCATTGTCCATAACCGAGGACGCGGCTATTCGAATAGATTATACTCTGACCAGAGGTGTACAACTGGACCCACACGAGATGAACAAGGATCAAATGCTACCCACCACACAGGTGCGGTCTGCCAAGTGATTCGAGCTCATCACACATCCTTTCCTAGCCCCACCCCAACCACCTAAACCACATCGGGGCTCCCGAAAACTCAGTCACGTGCATGTGATGTGACCAAGGTGGGGTCACCACGTGGGAGATACCCCCTGCCGCACTCGGCCAACCGGACACTCCGGGGATCCCAAATCCTCACGCTTCTCCGATGGGCGTAGATCATCACAGTAAGTCTAGTACTCAAACAAGCCATCCCATGCTTGGCATGTGGTAAATACGAATGGTGCTCGAATAGATGTCAAAATGTTCGGTCCTTAACGACCCGAATGGGGCTACATGCATCAGGGAAAACCAACCTCCCATCATTGCCCTATCACCCGCCCCAAGTCTAGCATATTTCATCAACCATTATTTAGTGTAAGTGCTTAAGTTTTAGGCTCATTAATCTAAGTTGTCTATATATCACAATTAATAATACTGTCCATCACTATAGTTCTAGTAGCACTAAGCATGGCTAAGCACCAATGAATAAAACAACGCAAATATTCCCAACAGTAGTAATAAGGTATAGGTACAGAAATATAACAAGAACTAAATGCATGTATAGGTTCTACCCATACTCTCAAAACCGACATTATTATACACTAGACAACACATGCATATATATTAATAAATTGCAAACAAAACATTTTCAGAGAAAGCATAGGTTCTATATGCTTAGGTGCTTGCCTTGCTGCTGCAATGGATCACTCTCAACCTCAGGAAGTGGCTCGTTACTCTCCGAAATCTCCGAATCTATTGAAAAGAAGCAATATGCGAATAAGAGCCAAATAAACATGCACATGTAAAATGATCAATAAATCATAAAATAAATACAATGGGTAGGATACATTTTAACTTGAATTTAGGTGAAATAATCATCAGATTATCTCATAAGGTTTGGGAGATATGAAAATGACAAGGTCTCAGGTCATATAATGGCAGATTCCACAATTAATTTAGTACACTTTAGGACATACAAGCAATTGCATTTCAAACAAGGATTCTATACATGTAGATATTTTTAGGCGAAGGTACAGTACTCACAGATGCTAATAAAAATTATTTCACAGCTATATGTGTATATGTGTTGTGTTTATTTATTTATGGATTTTACAAGTTAAACCACCGGCCAAATTAATTACTAAACATGATTTAAGAGGTAGTTTTGTCAAAACCAATTTCACAGCAGTGAAGATTACTAAAACACAAGCTCAACAAAATTGGTTTCACATTTTTAGCATTTACCAACAATTTCTTATGCATTTTAAAAGATCTAGTCTATTAAAAGGATACATGTAACTATTTATCTTTTTACAGAGAAAACCAGTACAAAAGTTAGTTATTTTTATTTCACAACAAAGTAGATCACATTTTTATGAATCCATAGAAATTTAGCTCACCACTTTTGGAGCTCTCAATAATTAGTTATGCATTTTTGAAGCTTAGCATATTTTTCTATACAAATTTTAAAACAAAAATTGTTTTCTACCGGGATGCGCGTGAGGTTCAGCTGGCAGCAGTGAGCTCCGATGACGGTGATGTCCTGCAGTGGCGGTAGAAACATGGCGGCGACTCGGTGACGGCTCGATCTACTGTATGCATGTAAGAATAACGGCTTGACTCATCGATAGGAAGTCATAGGGGTGGTGCAAACTCCGGGACTCGACGCGAAACTCACCAGAGCGGCGGGAATTAATGCGTCAACACTCAGCAGCAGTGGAGAGGAACAACGACGTCAAGCTCACCGGCGCTGTACGGATGGAGACGTGGTTTGGGGCTGCTTCAACCGAAATCAAAAGAGATGAACTCAGGGTGAGTTGCAGCCAACTCCTAGCTGCAACAATGGAGTGGAGGACCTGTAGAATGTTTCTATAGATGTTCAGCATGGAGGGAACTTAGAAAGAGGCACCATGGATGGCAAGGAAGCTCACCAAATGGAGGAAGACAAACTTATGCTGCTGCTGCAGCCATGCAGGCTGAAACCACCATTTTCTTGTTCTTTCTCGATCTCTCTCAACTCTCATGTACGGGATGTTGGTATGGATGGAGAGCTTGCGTAATGGGGATTATTGTGGTCTAACATGCAGGGATTAATTTTGGATTATTGGATGGGATTTGGGGAGGAGAAGTGAGCTGGGAGCTCAGCTTGAAGGGAAAAAGAAAGAACAGGCAAAGGAAGTGAAAGGGGAGGAAGAAGAAAGAGTTTTCTCTGCCCACAGTCCTGGGAAGGGAAGCATGCCCAAGGGTGGGTTTTGGGGCTAATGAGGCACCCAAGGTCAGTGACAAGTGGGCCCAAGTCGTTGAAGGGTTACGCGGAGGCTACGCTAGCCGAAAACAAAAACTTTTAACCGTGCAAACCGGGAACACTTGCAAGTAAGGGCCGATAGATCGTTACCGATTGGAGTAGAGTGCGCGGAATAGCCAATCGGGCAATCCGATCCGGAGCAGTGTAGCCGATTCCGGAGACAGCCGATTCGCCAATCAGCCGATTCGAGTCGTCCGGCCGCGTTCTCACGCCTCGCTCCGATGCGCCCGACCGCAGCCGATCGCTCCGATTGCAGCCGATCCAAAGCCGATCAACAGCGCGCAACGTAGCAGCGCCTCTACCGGTATCCACACGTCCGGGGACGAACGCCGAACACCCGTGTGCTAGCACGCGATGCAAGGCTAGGGTTTGGCTCGAAAGTGGGGAGGGTTTCCGTGGAGATTGATCTCGGCGACTTCGTTGCACGCGATGCAATTGACGTGTCGCAGCTCTCCACCCCTCCCTCCTTTATATAGTGTTGGCCGACTAGGACTAGTGGCCGATTAGGACTCTATTTTGAATCGGATCTCATCCGTATCTCATAGAGTTGGCCGCCCACACGTCGTAAGCCCATAAGACTCTATCCGATCGGATCCCTATCCGATCAAGCCGTATTCGAGTCCAACTCGAATATCTATTCTATCCCCTTAAGCGTGCGACCGAGGTTCAGGTATACTCGGTTTCGGCTATAGTCTAACTTAGCCGATCGTCGGCTCGAGTCCAACTCGTGCGACTGTCAACAGCGGCGCCTAGCAGCACATATTGACACCATAGTATACAAGAATATAATATCGGCTCGAACCTGTAACGTGTACACAAATCCCTTTGCCTCACGATACCGGTTAAGCTATAGGCAAGATGTGTGCCATCCCTTCAATAGCTTAACCATTCACTCGAACCGTATTGGATTATCCGTCCTGATTGACTCCTCAATCAACTTAGCATGGCCATGCATTTCCATAATCCATTACCTCGAGGGCCCAGAGATATCTCTCCAAAGGAGGGGCAAATTCCATCTTGATCACTCACATCCCACTCCATGTTTCATAGCAAACCCGAAAACTACCTTTATAACTACCCGATTACGAAATAGCGTTTGGTAGTCCCAAAGTAGGCTACTACACATGTTGGAATCCATGGTGATCTCGGGTCTAAGGACTTTGTACCAACACTACCCGAGACCAACTAATGGCACATTAATTCCTGTAGTGTCTCATGGTGGGTCTATCCAACAATGTGTTCTCCAACACATATTTCCATGTTTATTGATTTGGTATCTCCATACCCATGATCTATGAGACATGATCATCAATCAATAAACATGCCGATCTTAGAATCATATTAGTTCCAACAATATGACGTATGATCGAGGATCGTTTAGAAATAGATTCATACATATCGAGTCTCATAAATAAGTCACGTACTTATTGATCAATACAAGATGTCTATTTCATGGAACTGAATAACACTTTATTCATAAATACATAAACATTGACGTGATATCCAACATCTCCATGTTGCCTCTAGGGCATATCACTAACAATCTCCCACTTACACTAGAGTCAATCATGTAAGTATCTAATACCCATTGCTCTTGTGTGCGCCTCATGCTTCGGCGAGGAGAGGTTTTGTCGCAGATCGGCTATGTTGAGATCCGTGTGCACTTTGCATATCTTGACATCACCTCTGTCCACTATCTCGCGGATGAGATGATATCGCCGAAGTATGTGTTTGGACTTCGATGTGACCTCGGCTCCTTGGCTTGCGCAATGGCTCCACTATTATCACAATAGAGAGACATTGGACCGCGCACTAGTCATCACACCAAGCTCGAAATGAATTTCTTGATCCAAACAACCTCCTTTGCAGCTTACCGAAGGCAATGTACTTGGCCTCCGTTGTAGAATCAGCAACGGTATCCGCTTGGAACTCTTCCAGTGATGCGCCTCCGTTCGGGCGAACACGAACCCGCATTGCGATCTATAATCATCCTTGTCTGTTTGGAAGCTAGCATCGGTGTAACCACTTACAACGAGCTCTTCTTCACCTCCATAGACTAGGAACATATCCTTAGTTCTTCTCAAGTACTTAAGGATATTCTTTACGCATCCAGTGACCTTCACTGGATCGCGGTATCTGCTCGTAGCACTCAAAGCGTACGAGACATGCAGGCGTGTACAAAGCATGGCATACATGATGGATCCTATTGCCGAAGCATATGGAACCATACCCATCTTATTCCGCTCATCATGTGTCCGAGGACACCGATTCTTGCTAAGATTAATGCCATATGACATGGGCAAGAAACCTTTCTTGGAATCATGCATGTTGAACCTTTTCAACACTTTGTCAATGTATGTACTTTGGCTTAATCCAATTAGCCTCTTGGATCTATCTCTATAGATCCGAATGCTCAATATGTATGCTGCCTCCCTAAGTCTTTCATGGAAAAACTATTTTTCAATGAAGACTTGACGGATTCTAGCATAGGGATATCATTTCCAATCGTAATATGTCATCCACATATAAGATTAGAAATACAATTGCACTCCCACCGACCTTTTTGTAAACACAGGCCTCTTCTTCGTTTTTGATGAAACCAAACCCTTTGATTACTTCATCAAAATGAATATTCCAACTCCGAGATGCTTGCTTCAATCCATAAATGGATTTACGTAGCTTGCATATCTTTCCGAGCGATTGTGGATCGACAAAACCTTGAGGTTGTATCATGTATACATCCTCGCTTTGGTTTCCATTTAGGAAAGCCGTTTTGACATCCATCTGCCATATCTCATAATCGAAATATGCAGCAATCGCTAGGATAATCCGAATAGATTTAAGCATTGCGACGGGCGAGAAGGTTTCATCATAATCAACTCCTTGAATCTGTTTAAAACCTTTCGCCACCAATCGCGCCTTATAGATGTGAACATCTCCATCCATATCGACCTTTTTCTTAAAAACCCATTTACACTCAATGGTTTTGACACCATCAGTGGATCAACCAAGTTCCAAACTTGATTGTCGTACATGGATTCTATTTCGGATTTCATGGCTCCAAGCCACTTGTTGGAATCGGGTCCCACCATCGCTTCCGCATAGGTCTTAGGTTCATCGTTGTCCAACAACAATATATCACGTTGTTCCGCACTGTGTACTGTCGGGCGCACGATGTGATCTTTCGGACCTCCGTGATGGTGTATCTACAACCGGTGGCGCAACACTTTGTTCCTCCTGTTGTGGTTCCGTGGTCGCTGAAACGTTTTTCGGTGTTTCTTGAACTTCTTCAAGATGCACCCTGCTCCCACTAACCCTTCTTGAAAGAAACTCTTTCTCCAAGAAGACACCGTGTCGGGCGACAAACAATTTGCCTTGTTCCCGATTATAAAAGTAATATCCCTTAGTTTCCTTAGGATATCCCACAAAGAAGCACTTGTCGATTTGGGTGTGAGCTTGTCGGATCGTAAACGTTTTACATAAGCTTCGCATCCCCAAATTTTGAGAAAAGACAAACTAGGGGTTGCCCCTGTCCATATCTCATATGGTGTCTTTTCAACGACTTAGATGGAACTCTATTTAGTGTAAGCGCATTGTTTCAAGAGCATATCCCCGAAGGATAATGGAAGATCACTTTGGCTCATCATCGACCGCACCATGTCCAACAAGGTGCGATTTCTCCGTTCGGACACCCCATTCCATTGTGGAGTTCCTGGCGGAGTCAACTGTGGAACAATTCCACAATCTTTTAGATGATTACCAAACTCTTGGCTCAAGTATTCTCCTCCACGATCTGATCGTAGAAACTTGATTGTTTTCCCTAAATGATTCTGTACTTCATTATGGAATTCTTTGAACTTTTCAAAGGATTCGGACTTATGCCTCATTAAGTAGATATAACCATATCTACTAAAGTCATCGGTAAAGGTAATGAAGTACTGATAACCACCTCTGGCCGTTGAGCTCATTGGTCCACATACATCAGTATGTACGAGTGCCAATAAGTCACTTGCTCTCTCACTATGTCCCGTGAAAGGTGCCTTTGTCATCTTACCAAGTAAACAAGACTCACATGTCTCAAATGATTCAAAATCAAAAGAGTGAAGCAATCCGTCCTTATGGAGCTTCTCCATGCGTTTCTCATTTATATGGCCTAAGCGACAATGCCGGATAAACGTGGGGTTTATATCATTAGAGAGTTGCCTTTCGTATTAATGTTATAGATGGGAGACGCTTCAAGATTCAAAACGTATAATCCATTCACCAATGAAGCATGAAAATAGAACATATCTCGAGATATATTGAACAACCATTGTTCATTGATCTAAAATCATATCCTTCCGCTTGCAAACATGAAGCGAAAATAACGTTTTGACATAGTGTTGGAACACAATAACAATTATTCAATTCCAAAACTAATCCGAAGGTAGATGAAGTGGTACTTGTGCCGACATCAACCGTAGCAACGCTTGCTCCATTGCCGACGCACGGTTCACCTCGCCCTTCTCAATCCTCTACTTCTTCTCATTCCCGCAACGACTTGCAAATATGAGCTACGATCCGGTATCAAATACCCAAGAGTCGTAGGTGAAGTAGCAAGATTAATGTCTATAACATTAATACCGAGCGAAGTCGTACTTTGCTTCTTTTTGAGATCTTCCATGTACTTCTTGCAGTTCCTCTTCCAGGGCCTGTCTCCTTGCAATAGAAGCAAACGGCATCTCGATGCCGCCGACCCCTTCTTGCCCTTCTTTGCATTGGAGGCACTCGCGATCTCATCGGGAGTTAACTTCCTCTTGGTGCAAAGTTTCTTGACGGTGGTTTGCGCTTAGCCTTCGCATCATCATCACATGATGACCATTCTTCGGATACTCTCCTCATGTCTTCAGCATCCCATGCAATTCAGCCAAGGTTCTATCCATATTGTTCATATGATAATTCAATATGAATGGCTCGAAGCTCGGAGGGAGCGACGGAGAATCACATCGTAGCCAACTCTTGGCTAAGGGGATAACCTAGTTTTTCCGGACTCTCAATGTAGCCAATCATTTTTATCACATGCGGATGACGGGATTCCCTCAACAAGCTCGCACGCAAACAAGGACTTTGAGGTGTTGAACCTCTCGGCCCGTGCTTGGTTCTCAAACATGCCACGCAGTCCCCGAATAATAGTGTGAGCATCGCTGCTCTCATATTGCTTCGAAGCTCGGGGACATTGTAGCAAGCATGAGACAACTTATATCTAGGGCATCATTAGTGTGCTTCTCATAAGCCCTCCGTGCGGTTGCGGTGGCATTATTTGGCAAATCCTCGGGATAGGGTACTTCAAGAACGTACTCCTTACGCTCTTGCTTGAGAACAATTCTCAAGTTGCGATACCAATCCATAAAGTTTGTTCCATTTAATTTTTCCTTTTCGAGAATAGATCGCAAATTAAAAGAACTGGGTGTAGTATTAGCCGCCATTTATTCTACAACAGAAAAAGCAAAGTTTAGCACAATGTTTATGCTATGTCTATTGTTAAACAATTTAACATTAGACTCCCATTACGTATTTTACACCTTTCCTCTAGGTTACGTATTGGGTCAAGATCCACATGTTAATTAATTTTCTAGTGAGCTTTGGCATCACTTGCTAGAAAATTAGTAACATCGGTAAGCAACACCTTGCTAATCACATCTCTATGTGACTCTTGTTGTTGGTGTGGCATCTCCATGCCCCGGCGCCAACCTATGCCCCAAGGCCCAAAACTGTTTTGATAGCCTTGTTAATTAAACCAAATGTTCTGCATGTATATGTCGACATATACCCCTCGTGTTATGATAGAGAATGGCACTCTGCTATGGCGGACCCATCATTGACGAGCATAACGGTGACGGGTGCAACATTTGAAAGGGCATCATTACTACTTAATATTGTGAGGGATGCTATCCTATCAAACAAACATATCACATATGAAAGCAAGTAGAATAGCATATAATGAAATAGTATGGCCCCCTTCACATGATGATCTCCATCTCCATGTCGGCACCGAGGATCTCCATCTTCGGCACCATCTTCCAATGTGCATGATGCTTGATTTCTTCAAACTAAGCTACTACTATAGAAGCTATAATTGAAGATTACATCGACTCGAGTCGTGAAAGAATATTACAAGCATTGCACGTATGAAAGAATATTACGGGGATTGCACATATGAAAGAATATTACATGCATCACATGCATCTCATACATACAATAGGGCCATACCATCTCAAAACATTCTCTGCAAAAACAAGTTAGGCGTAGAAACGTTTTCTACCTATCGCAGAGATACGGCATCGAGATGACCTATAAGGGGTGACACGGCGGTCCCGCTAGCCGGTTAGCGGGCGGGGGTCGAGGGGAAGCCGCCCTCGCGGGCTCCGGGCGCGCCGGAACACACATGAAATTCATAGATCCAATCTATGAAATCGCTTACGAAACCATGTCGGCATAATCATATTATGCCGTCCCGATACACTATCAAGGGAGATGGTTTGCGTAGGCGCGAGGCAGCTAACAAGATCGGACTACGAGATAGCTTCGGCATAATCACATTATACCGTTCCGATACACTATCAAGGAACGCTATCTCGAAGCCGACTCAAACCGAGTTATATGGAAATTGCTTCGACGTAATCACATTACGCTGTTCCGATACACTATCAAGGAACGCAATTACCATTAACTCTCCTCAACAGATCCCGTAAAACCGATTGATCTAATCAACCCGTGCGCAAAACTTGTTCCAGATCCAATCTAAAACCCGAACTAAGCAAGATTAGCTCTGATACCACTGAAGGGTTACGCGGAGGCTACGCTAGCCGAAAACAAAAGTTAGTTATTTTTATTTCACAACAAAGTAGATCACATTTTTATGAATCCATAGAAATTTAGCTCACCACTTTTGGAGCTCTCAATAATTAGTTATGCATTTTTGAAGCTTAGCATATTTTTCTATACAAATTTTAAAACAAAAATTGTTTTCTACCGGGATGAGCGTGAGGTTCAGCTGGCAGCAGTGAGCTCCGATGACGGTGATGTCCTGCAGTGGCGGTAGAAACATGGCGGCGACTCGGTGACGGCTCGATCTACTGTATGCATGTAAGAATAATGGCTTGACTCATCGATAGGAAGTCATAGGGGTGGTGTAAACTCCGGGACTCGACACGAAACTCACCAGAGCGGCGGGAATTAATGCGTCAACACTCAGCAGCAGTGGAGAGGAACAGCGACGTCAAGCTCACCGGCGCTGTACGGATGGAGACGTGGTTTGGGGCTGCTTCAACCGAAATCAAAAGAGATGAACTCAGGGTGAGTTGCAGCCAACTCCTAGCTGCAACAATGGAGTGGAGGACCTGTAGAATGTTTCTATGGATGTTCAGCATGGAGGGAACTTAGAAAGAGGCACCATGGATGGGAAGGAAGCTCACCAAATGGAGGAAGACAAACTTATGCTGCTGCTGCAGCCATGCAGGCTGAAACCACCATTTTCTTGTTCTTTCTCGATCTCTCTCAACTCTCATGTACAGGATGTTGGTATGGATGGAGAGCTTGCGTAATGGGGATTATTGTGGTCTAACATGCAGGGATTAATTTTGGATTATTGGATGGGATTTGGGGAGGAGAAGTGAGCTGGGAGCTCAGCTTGAAGGGAAAAAGAAAGAACAGGCAAAGGAAGTGAAAGGGGAGGAAGAAGAAAGAGTTTTCTCTGCCCACAGTCCTGGGAAGGGAAGCATGCCCAAGGGTGGGTTTTGGGGCTAATGAGGCACCCAAGGTCAGTGACAAGTGGGCCCAAGTCGTTGAAGGGTTACGCGGAGGCTACGCTAGCCGAAAACAAAAACTTTTAACCGTGCAAACCAGGAACACTTGCAAGTAAGGGCCGATAGATCGTTACCGATTGGAGTAGAGTGCAGCGGAATAGCCAATCAGGGCAATCCGATCCGGAACAGTGTAGCCGATTCCCGGAGACAGCCGATTCGCCAATCAGCCGATTCGAGTCGTCCGGCCGCGTTCTCACGCCTCGCTCCGATGCGCCCGACCGCAGCCGATCGCTCCGATTGCAGCCGATCCAAAGCCGATCAACGCGCGCAACGTAGCGGCGCCTCTACCGGTATCCACACGTCCAGGACGAACGCCGAACACCCGTGTGCTAGCACGCGATGCAAGGCTAGGGTTTGGCTCGAAAGTGGGGAGGGTTTCCGTGGAGATTGATCTCGGCGACTTCTGTTGCACGCGATGCAATTGACGTGTCGCAGCTCTCCACCCCTCCCTCCTTTATATAGTGTTGGCCGACTGGGACTAGTGGCCGATTAGGACTCTATTTTGAATCGGATCTCATCCGTATCTCATAGAGTTGGCCGCCCACACGTCGTAAGCCCATAGGACTCTATCCGATCGGATCCCTATCCGATCAAGCCGTATTCGAGTCCAACTCGAATATCTATTCTATCCCCTTAAGCGTGCGACCCCGTAGGTTCAGGTATACTCGGTTTCGGCTATAGTCTAACTTAGCCGATCGTCGGCTCGAGTCCAACTCAGCCGACTGTCAATAGCGGTGCCTAGCAAGCACATATTGACACCATAGTATACAAGAATATAATATCGGCTCTGAACCTGTAACGTGTACACAAATCCCTTTGCCTCACGATACCAGTTAAGCTATAGGCAAGATGTGTGCCATCCCTTCAATAGCTTAACCATTCACTCGAACTGTATTGGATTATCTGTCTGTTGATTGACTCCTCAATCAACTTAGCATGGCCATGCATTTCCATAATCCATTACCTCGAGGGGCCCAGAGATATCTCTCCAAAGAAGGGGCAAATTCCATCTTGATCACTCACATCCCACTCCATGTTTCATAGCAAACCCGAAAACTACCTTTATAACTACCCAGTTACGGAATAGCGTTTGGTAGTCCCAAAGTAGGCTACTACACATGTTGGAATCCATGGTGATCTCAGGTCTAAGGACTTTGTACCAACACTACCTGAGACCAACTAATGGCACATTAATTCCTGTAGTGTCTCATGGTGGGTCTATCCAACAATGTGTTCTCCAACACATATTTCCATGTTTATTGATTTGGTATCTCCATACCCATGATCTATGAGACATGATCATCAATCAATAAACATGCCGATCTTAGAATCATATTAGTTCCAACAATATGACATATGATCAGGGATCGTTTAGAAATAGATTCATACATATCGAGTCTCATAAATAAGTCACGTACTTATTGATCAATACAAGATGTCTATTTCATGGAACTGAATAACACTTTATTCATAAATACATAAACATTGACGTGATATCCAACATCTCCATGTTGCCTCTAGGACATATCACTAACAGTCGTGGGTATCTATAAGGGTGAGAGAGGTGGGTGAAAAACTGAGTACAGAATCGTTCTTGCAATTTTCCAAGATTTATTTTCTTCCTCTCTCTTGGTTAATTCAATTTGACCATGCAAAAGTTGTTCAAAAATTATGAAATTTGGTGTGGTGATAGGTGTTGGTTTCTAGGTTCCATTTTTTAAAGTTTCACATATAAATTCAAAATATTTTAAATCTGGTGAAAAGATGAAATTGGTTAGGCTGAAAGTTAGATTGAATTTTTAGGAGGTCTAAACAGAAAGTAAAAATTCCAAAAATTTATATTTAGTGATTATAAATAATATAATATTTGAATAAAATATTAAACACCTATACTTCGGTTCAAGTTACTATTCAATTGGACGTTGCTTTGATTTTGCAGATTAAAGTTAATAACTCATCACATGTGATCATTTTGCAACAAATTAAATATGCAACCTAATGAACAACAAATGCACATCTAATTACCTGGTTTGTGACCTAGGGCTGTTACACAATCCGTCCACGCACCCCGCCCACGCTTCCCCTCGGGTTTGGATCCAAAAAGAGCTCGCCGCCACCACATTTTCCCTACCACTCTGCCAGCCATTTCGCTCGTCCCGGCCATGATCTAGCCACCCCGAGGCTATAAAACCCATCCCCAAGCTCCCCTCTCCCTTTTTCCCATCCGCTGCACTATCCCGTGCCCCACATCGCTCTCGCACCGCTTAGTAGCGTCGCCGCCTTCCACCACCTCCAGTCGACGCTAGCCATCACTCCAGGCTATGCCATCGCTGCCATCGGCTTCGCAAGGTAGAGGACTACCTCGGCTGCCATCTCTCCTCGTTGGAAACACGCCGAAGACCCATCCACCTTGCTCACCAGTGAGTTTCCCATCATTCCCATCCCCCGGCCGGCAATGTGAGCCGCACACACCTTCTTTCCCCTTCTAAATCCCTCCCTCACCTTCCCTAGGTGTCACCAGTTTCCGTTCGCTACTTTTGCCACCCTCTCATCGCCGGTTCACCGCCGTCGATGCCATTTCGAAGACATCACCGCCTTCGCCTCGTCGTTGTCGTCCTTGCATCTCTCTCCACCGTCGTGAGCCCTCGGTGACCCGCCCCTCCCCTTCCTCTCTTTTCATTGCCACTCCGCGTGCCCTCCGCCATGTCGGATGGTTGCCGCCGACGACCATCGTGCCGTGCATGCTGCCACCTCTCCGTTGGGATGGCCGATCACTGGTCATCGTCTCCCAGCCGTCCAATCAGCCACGCGACAGATCGGGGCCACCAACCCCGCCGCCCGCGTGGCCGCTGCGTGGTTGCCACATCGGCACCATGTGGGTGCCATGTTTCGCACCCGTCGCCGGCCAAGTGGACTTGGTCCACCGTGCCGCCTACCTTGCGTCACCGGTAGGTGGGGCCCACTTGCCAGAGCCGATCCCCTCGCCTTGATGACATCAGCCCTCGAGCTTTAATGCACAATAAATCGTCAAGTCTTTTTATCTTAGTAGTAAAAACACATAGAACTTCTAAAATTGATAGAAAATTCACCTGAGCTCCATTTAAGTCCACTCAAATTGCAGTAAATTCATAAAAAATCCTAGATTCACTAAAATTGTTTTTGTTCCCTATTTCAGTAGACTTGTAGCCTATTTGCTTTGTGTGCTTTTTTTGTCGCTTAGATTCTGATGGTTCCGAAGCTCCCGTTTATTTCGAAGTGGTTGCAAAGGTTCCAGCAGCACCGAAGCAAGGCAAGTCATATTGTAAATGCCCCGCTTTCTATTAAATTGGCATTATTTTATAATGTCACGTGCGATGGTTTCCATTGTACTCAGCCATAGATTGTTACCTTGTATCATTGATAACTTGGAAACTAACATGACTAGATGTTGGTTTAGGAAATGCTTAGCCATGCTTAGATCAACTAACTCACTATGGGAATCTCACTAATACCTTATATCTTTGTTTAATGATGATGACATTGGACATGTGCGAGCATGGTATTAATTCAACTAAATATGTTTAATGGTGAGTCGTGGGTGCATGGTTTTGATGGACGCGCTCAAGGCAATTAATGACCGGTTCATGGGAAACCGTAGAAGAATAACTGTGTATACCACAAGCCAGCGTAGGTCAACGACCGGACTAGTAGTATAGCTTTTCCCTCTTTGACGCACCTAGGCGAGGGTGAGCGTGATGGAGTTTGGATGGACCGGGTGGTGGTCTATGCGGCTTCTGGATTCACCACGACACAATAGGGGGCTGCCTACCTTGGTTTTAAGGGTAGGGGCAAAACCTGCATTGTGGTGCGCTTGGTTAGGGACAATTATATGAAGGGTCCTGTCACAGTTCCTTTCCGGTATGTTGTGGTGGAATGTCGACACACGGAAACGTGTCGTGGGGTTGTGTCATGTGGGTACATTTGTACACCTCTAGCCAGAGTAAAACTATTCGAATAGTCATACCCGCGGTTATGAGCGATCAACCAGATTCACTGTGATTAGTCTCATCATTAATAATTTGACTTAATGGAACTGGCATAGTTTAGGTAGATGGTTGGGCTTGTCGCAACATAGTTATAGCGTTGGCAAGTGATAAATAATATCACCTAATGTAAATATCACCTAATGTAACTTAACAGTTTTTATTGCTTTCAACCTTTTTGCTGCATTTGTAAGACTTTTTATATGTTTTTAAAGACATGGATCTGTATGTCAACTTTGTCGTTTGTGTACCCTAGCCGGTCCTGGATAGGGATTTAATTGGAATTCTGGTTCATGAATTTTCGGGCGTGAAAAGTTGGTATCAGAGCCGACCTTTACCGTAGGACAAGCGAATTGGAAACCCTAAGAGCCCTCTGAAACACTTTCATATGCATGCCCTCTTTTGAACTTGGATTTGTTTTGGGAAAAATTTGGGGATTTGGCTCCTTGGTTTACGAGAAAAATCTTGGTCGATTACTTGAATGGAATTCCTTAAGTAAAGTCGGTCTAGGGTATTAGTAACTTTGGGTCGGTTGGATTTGGATTTAATTGGAATTTTATTCGATAGTCGGTTGGAAAATTTATTGGGTGGTATTCACCGAGTCATGTTTAGCTTTTATGGGTTACAGTTTTATGTTTGTTAATATTATTATATATCTATTTTACACATTAATTTATTGCTTAGCCAGTGTTAATAGTATCTTTATTTGGATTCATGTAAAATGTTCTATGCATAAAATTTGTTCTTACTTGGCTATTTACTTGCGTCATTTACTCCTTTATTTTATTTGGATTTGAGCATGCATTGATTTCCCAACCTTTGTCTTCTATAGATGTCAGACCTTCCCTCGATGCACCGTGGCCAAAGCATGGGTGAAATTGTGGCAGAGCTCAGTCGCATGGCTTTTCTGGTGGGCTACCCTCATGATCGGGAGTACATGAAGATCCGTCCCCTCAGTGGCGAGTTTCCCCACCACGTCAGCTTGGAAGTTCATGGCATCCCCACCTACCTGCCATACATGGTGGTCATAGCTTCAGGTGGCACCTTCGAGAACGCTTGTCAAGAGGCAGCTTACAGGATGATTGCCAGGATCCGTGAGAGACATGACTTTGATCTCCACAACACTGCCTACCATCACCACCCCAGCCATGGCGACGATGACACCGTCAGCACCTTCCGGTCAGCTTCAGGGGAGAACAACACCACCTTTGGGCGCATGAGCATGGTGTTGCACAGTTTGGATCCCATGCATTCCAACATGCATAGGGCATCCAAGGCCCTCAACGATAGGAAGCTTGTGGAGATAGCTCATCTGAAGGATGAGGTGGCCTGCCTCAAAAGGGAGAATGCTACACTTCAGGGACGTCCATTGCCAGGAGGAGCCATGATCCACACCATGCCGAGGAAGTCAATCATTGCCCCTCTGCGCATCCAGCTTTCACATAGGAACCTGCCTCCAGCTCCAGGGCCGCTGCCAGTGCTTGTGCTGACTTTGCCTCCACCTTCACCAGCTCCAGCTCGTGCCAGACAACAGACCAGCTCAGGTGACGCCGCCGGCAACCATTGTGGTTGGTTGTCCACTATGTCCAGCTCTTCTCGTGAGACCAGCAACAGCTCCAGCTCTGAGCCCGATAGTGGCGAGACGCGCCACTCCATGAGCTACTCCGAGGAGGAGGGAGACGCAACAGGTTCCGACTTTGACTCTACTTATTGCAGGAGCTGTTCCCAGCACTAGGGCTGTCATCCTTAGTTTATCACTTTCATTAGTTTTGTTGCTTGTTAGCTTTCGTGTTTAGGTTTGTTGCTTGTGGGTTAGTCGGCAGACCATATCAAGTGGCTTGTGGTATGGCTACCTTTAGTTAGGAGTTGAACTGCTTTCCTTTCAGTTGTTTTGATTTAGATCATAATATTGCATTTAATTATAATGGAATAAAGATTAGTTTCTAAGCAATCTATTTTTTCTCTTTTGCCTCTCTTTATGCCTATCCCCCTCCAGATGGCTAACACCAGGAATGGCAATCGTACAACCAGTGATGCTAGTGGTAGCGAAGAATAGATGGAAGGAACAAATGCCAATGGTGTAGTTGGCAATGGTCCACCTCCACTACTGGAGAACCCAATGATCGTCTAGGTGCTGTCCAACTAGACATGATGATGGCAATGATGATGCAGTAGAAGCAGCAACAACATTAGTAGATGCAGCAACAAGCGTAGCAACAGCAAAACCAGTAGTTTGGCAACCACCACAGCCACCACCCCAGTCCAAGATGCCAGAATTTCTTCGTGTCAGGTTACCCACTTTCTCAAATGCCACCAACTTGATGGAGGCCAATGACTAGCTTCATGCTATTGAGAAGAAGCTGAACCTTCTGTAGTGCAACAACCAGTAAAAAGTTGCTTTTGCTACACACCAGATCTAGGGTCCTGCTTCCGCTTGGTGGGACAACTACATGGTGACCCGCATAGACAAAACATAAGTCACTTGGGCGGAATTATGCTGCAACTTCAGGAAGGCACATGTTCCTGATGGCATTGTGGCATAGAAGAATAGAGAGTTCCATGCACTTCACCAGGGGAACAGAACAGTGACAAAATACCTACATGAGTTCAACCGCCTTGCCTGCTATGCCTCAGAGGATGTGCGCACCGACGCCAAGAGGCAGGAAAAGTTTCTGGTAGGTCCTATTGACAAACTGACCAACCAGCTGATATCCAGAGGCTTTGCTAACTTTGAGAAGCTTGTGGAAAAGCTATCCATCAGGAGGATCAACGCAAAAAGATGGACCACAAGAGATAGACAGTTGAGTTCAGCGCACACCAGGGGAGCATCCAGAAGCCTCGCTTAATGGTAGGGTAGCAGGGTGGACCTTCCTCCATGATTGTTCGTTACCACCATCTCTACCACCCGAGCAATTTCAATTACAACAAAGGCAACAACAACAGTGGTGGTCAAAACAACTGCAACTCAACCCCATGCCCACCAATGGCTCCGGCTCAGCATGCTTAGCCCAAGAAGGAGTTTGGAGGAAAGTCGAGGGTTTGCTTCAACTGCAATGAGCCCGGTCACTTTGCTGACAAGTGCCCAAAGCCGAAGGGCACGGGGCCCAAGTTCATCTAGGCCTGAGTCAACCATGTGTCGGCAGAGAAGGTGCAGACAACTCTAGAAGTCATAATGGGTACTTTTTTGTGAACTCAATCCTAAACAATACTTATTGATTCTGGTGTAACACATTCATTCATTTCCTAGAGGTTTGTTGGGGTGCATGGGCTAGGACAAGAGGAATTTGGAACATCGATGTGGGTTTACTCCTTGATGAATATCTTGACTTCTACCACCTATAGCCCCTCAGTGATAATAGAAATCCAAAGATCATAATTTCTAGCCAACCTCATCCTTCTTGAATTCAAAGATCTTGATGTCATCCTTGGGATGGACTAGTTGACAGAAAATAAAGGAGTGATCAACTGTGCTAGTCGCCCCATCACTTTGACCAACGAGAAAGGATAAGTGGTCACTTTCCAGTCTCCAACGCAACAGAAGCAGGGAGTGAGCTTGAATCGGACTACTGGAGTGGAACAAACAATAGCAGTGGAGAAAAATCCCAAGAAATTGGAGGACATCCCCGTAGTGAGAGAGTATCCCGAGGTCTTCACCAAAGATTTGACAAGCATGCCACCAAAGAGGGAGATCAAGTTCAGGATAGATTTGGCTCTGGAAACAACTCCAATCTACATGAGGCCCTACAGAAGGGCAGCCAATAAAATGACAGAAGTCAAGATGCAAGTTGGTGAATAGTTGCAAAAAAAGTACATTCGCCCAAACAAGTATCCTTGGGGTGCTCTAGTCATCTTCGTAGAAAAGAAGGATATGACTAAGAGGATGTGCGTTGACTATTACGCACTCAATGAGATCACCATAGTGTTCTCCAAGATAGATTCGCGATCAGGCTATCACTAGTTGAGAATCCATGAGGAAGATATTCCCAAGACAGCCTTTACTACTCGGTATGGGTTGTTCAAGTGCACGGTTATGTCCTTCGGACTCACCCATGCACCGGCCTTCTTTATGAATCTGATGAACAAGGTGTTTATGGAATTTTTGAAAAATTTTGTAGTGGTATTCATCGACAACATACTCATCTATTCAAAGTCCAAGGAAGAACACGAGCAGCATCTTCGGTTGGTACTTCAAAAGTTAAAGGAACACCAGCTGTATGCCAATTTCAATAAGTGTGACTTCTGGCTAGAGGAGGTCAAGTTTCTCGGTCATGTTATCAATGCTCAAGGAGTGGCAGTAGACTCAGCAAATGTGGAGTCAATCACCAAGTGGACCCCACCAAGGACAGTCTCTTAGATCCAGAGTTTTCTTGGTCTCGCGGGTTACTACCGTCGGTTCATCGAGAACTTCTCCAAGATTGCTAAGCTGATGACCTAACTGTTGAAGAAGGACGAAAAATTCAGGTGGTCAGTGGAATACAACAAATGTTTCAAAGAACTCAAAGCGAAGTTGGTAACTGCACCGATGCTAGTTTTGTGTGATCAGATGAAAGATTTCAGGTCTATTGTGACACATTCTCTCTAGGACTAGGATGTGTTTTAATGCAAGAAGGTAGAGTGGTCGCACATGCTTCTCGCCAGTTGCGTACACATGAAAACAACTACCATACTCATGAGTTGGATTTAGCAATAGTGGTCCACGCTTTGAAGATATGGCGGCACTACCTTATCGGCAATCGTTGCGAGGTATATACAGACCATAAAAGTCTGAAGTATATCTTCACACAGCCTGATTTGAATCTCTGACAGCGAAGATGGTTGGAGTTAATCAAGGATTATGACATGGGAATACACTACAATCCTGACAAATCCAATGTGGTGGCAGACGTCAACTGGTCATGATTCCATCTGGGTGATCATAGAGTGACTCAAAAAGGCTGCTCACTTCATTCCCGTGCACACCACCTATTCGTCGAAGAAGCTGACAGAACTTTACTTGGCAATAATCGTGTGTCTACATGGGGTACCTAAGAAGATCATGTCCGATTGAGGAAGCCAATTCACATCAAAGTTTTGGCAGAAGTTACAGGGGGAATTAGGGGCCCGCTTGAACTTCAACACAACTTACCATCCCCAAATCGATGGTTAGAGTGAGCTAGTCAACCAGATATTGGAAGATATGTTGAAGAGCTTGCACGCTTGACTTTAGTGGAGCTTGTGACAAAAATCTGCCGTTCATCGAGTTCTCATATAACAACAACTACTAGGCCAATCTGCAGATGGCACCATTTGAGACACTATACGGGATGAAGTGCCATACACCACTCTTCTGGGACCAAATGGGAGAACGTCAGTTGTTTGGGACAGAAGTTCTAAAAGAAGTAGAGGATAAAGTGAGAATTGTCAGAGAAAGGTTGAAGGTGGCTCAATCCCAACAAAAGAGTTACTCAGATAACCGTCGCAGGATCTCAGCTTCGAGGAAGGACATTATGGGTACCTCCGTGTCATCCCACTCCGGGAATAACCGTTTCCAGACCAAAGGAAAACTGGCACTACGCTTTGTGTGACCATAATAAATCTTGGGACGCTGAGGAGAAGTTTCTTACCAACTCGAGCTTCCCTCCAACATGGCTGGTATCCATGATGTGTTCCACATATCTCAATTGAAGAAGTGTTTAAAAGTACCAGATGAACAAGCAAGTTCCGATCAGATCGAATTACAAGAAGACTTAACATATGTGGAGAAACCAACTTGTATCCTTGAAACCAACGAGAGAAGAACTAGAAACTGGGTGACCATGTTCTACAGAGTTCACTGAAGACACCATTTTGAGAAAAAGGTCACTTGGGAACGAGAGGATAAGTTGAAGGCTGCCCACCCGCACCTCTTCACGAGCACCTCTGGATCTCGGGGTCGAGATTCCATTTAAGGGGGTAGGTTTGTCACACCCTGAAGTTTCCCCTTTTCAGCCTTAATTCATTTAATAAATCGCCTCGACAAATTGTTTAAATTAACCTAGAGCTAATCCTCAATTAAAAATCCTATCAAATAAGTTGAAATGGCTTGGTGGGATTTTTCTTAAGTTCCCCTTGCTAAAATACATTAACCTAATTTTTAGTGAAATTTTCAGAGCAAAAGAAATAATTTTAATAATTCAAAATTTATTATTAGAAATAAATTAATTCTAAATCCTTTTTCCTCTTTTCCTTGGCTGTTTGGCCATTTCCGGCCCAATCCTTCCCGTGCACGCTCTCCCTAGCTAGGACGGCTGCGGCTATGGCCCGGTGAGCCCCACACCATCTCTCTCCCGTGGACACCAACAGGTGAGGCCCACCTGTCGAGGTCATCCTCAACCTTCAGCTGAGAGGGGCGGGGATGACATCAGCCACGCACCACCTCTCCACGCCTCCTGTACCCGCTCCACACGCCGAGGCCCACCTCCCCTACTTTGTCCATGCACCCGTTTGGACCTAAATCGAGCTATAATGCCAGACGTCACACGTAGGTGGTTACCTTTGATGAGCTGCTATTTGCACCGACAGAGGGTGACCTTTTATCGGGTGCAATAACTGTTAGTGATATGCCTAGAGGCAACATGGAGATGTTGGATATCATTGTCAATGTTTATGTATTTATGAATAAAGTGTTATTCAGTTCCATGAAATAGACATCTTGTATTGATCAATAAGTACGTGACTTATTTATGAGACTCTATATGTATGAATCTATTTCTAAATGATCTCTGATCACATGTCATATTATTGGAACAAATATGACTCTAAGATCGGCATGTTTATTGATTGATGATCATGTCTCATAGATCATGGGTATGGAGATACCAAATCAATAAACATGGACACATGTGTTAGAGAACACATTGTTGGATAGACCCACCATGAGACACTACAGGAATTAATGTGCCATTAGTTGGTCTCAGGTAGTGTTGGTACAAAGTCCTTAGACCTGAGATCACCATGGATTCCAACATGTGTAGTAGCCTATTTTGGGACTACCAAACGCTATTCCATAACTGGGTAGTTATAAAGGTAGTTTTCGGGTTTGCTATGAAACATGGAGTGAGATGTGAGTGATCAAGATGGAATTTGCCCCTCCTTTGGAGAGATATCTCTGGGCCCCTCGAGGTAATGCATTATGAAAATGCATGGCCAACTGGCCCAACCGGCCAACTCTATATAAAGGGGTGAGGGGTAGAGCTGCAGTAGGTCAATTGAATTGCACTGCGCCGAAATCAATCTGATCACCCGCGGCTTTAGAAGTCGACGAGATCAATCTCCACGAAAACCCTCCCCACTTTCGAGCCAAACCCTAGCCTTACATCGCGTGCTAGCACACGGGTGTTGGGCGTTCTGTTCCCGGACGTGTGGATACCAGTAGAGGCGCTGTTACATTGCGGCGCTGTTGATCGGCTTCGAATCGGCTGCAATCGGAGCGAGGCGACTACGGCAGATCGGCGACGCAAGCGCGGCTGAGGTCGAGTGCATCGGAGCGAGGCACGAGAACGCGGTCGGACGACTCTGATCGGCTGCGGCATTGGCGAATCGGCTGTCGGCAAATCGGCTGTCATCGACCAGCGCTGTTCCAGATCGGCTAGCCCTAATTGGCTATTTCCGCTGCATACTCCAATCGGTAACGATCTATCGACCCTTACTTGCAAGTGTTCCTGGTTTTCGGGGTAAAAAAGTTTTTGTTTTCGGCTAGCGTAGCCTCCGCGTAACCCTTCAATAGCAATTCATCACAAGTGACCACTCACCTCTGATGGGCCTTGGCCTATGGCCTCACCTATTACGGCCTCCAGTTAGACCCGTCAAAGGTGAGGCCATCCGTGATGAGTACTTCAGCCCATCATAGGTGGGCCATCATAGGTGGGTTGATATGGCATAGTGACACCTATTGAGATTTGGAACTAATACCTCTCAATCCATCCAATCCCTTTTTTGTGGGGATTAATGTAACAAACCATATGAACGGAGTGGTTTGAGGGTCTGATGGGATTAATTCCATGTTTTAATAGGTGTGAAACAAATCTCCTCTAAAGCCCTTCAATTTTCAACCAAGCATTGGTTAAGGATGTTCGCTAAAAGATATTGACATGGCCAAAATATTTAATAAGAATAAACAGCTACAAAACAGAAAGTTAAACATGCAGCATTTACACGGACTTGAGCATGTTGCTGGCTATGTCTGAGGCCCCGAGACCCAGAGAGGCGGAGAACATATCCATGAGGGCTACGACGAAATAGCATCATCCTCCTGATCTTATCTCATGTATCCAGAAGTTCATGGCACCGGTGGTGGCGATGAGCAGCGAGGATAGTCGACCGGAGCCACAAGATACCTAGGCGTGCTGCAAATGCATGTCGACTAGCTAGATCAATTGATCGAAGATGAGGAGAACCAAATGATATGGTTCCACAACGCAAGGCGTTGGGAGAGATTTTCGTGGCCGATGCAAGACGTCCGGTGGTTAGAACAGGCTGCAAAATTGTAGCTGGGCAAGTATACAACCTTCAATTTAATTTTTTTCCTCTCATAGGTAGCATATCAGACGTTTGTATTTCTCTATAGGAATGATATAAGGATTTATGTATTCTCGATGACGTGCCTTAGCCAGAGGGTTCAATTTTTGGAAAAAAAACCTTAGGAGATCCAGAATTTGGTTGATCGTTGCAAAAGATAGGACTTGCCGCAAATCGAAACAGCATGAAAATTTTTACCAGATCACCTTACTGTTTTATGTGTTGTGGCAATTTAGGATAGCATGTTCTTATTCATAAATATATGCTTTTTAGCTGCTCGTAAGTTGCATTCTAGTGCACTGCTTGTTATAGTGCTCTAGGGCGACCTGGTAATTTTGTGTTCTAGGGCGCTCACCTCGACGCCGAAACCGTGGATCAGACCACTCGACCCGGCCCACATGCATACATCTTGACCGGGAAAAATGCTGTGCCTGAAAGAAGGCTGGCTAGAACTGGATAATGGCAATTTACACTAGTACAGAACACATCATAGCTGCCGGTTAGGAAACCCCATTAGGTGCCGGTTTTCTCAACCGGCACCTATTGGTCGGCATCTATTTGAAAATAAATAGGTGCCGGTTTAAGAACCGGCACCTATTAGATTCCAAGGATAAAAAAAATTGGTTCGTCGGTTTGAGCCGAGCTTCACCATATCCATGCACAGATCCAATCAACAACACAAATCACATCCATCCACAACCTTCACAGATCAATCACAAATAAAAAAACCACAGATAAATCCTTCACAAATAATTATCCACAGATTCATATATAAATCCACACATCAATCATCCATGATTCATCCACACATATCAATCATCTATAGAAATCCTCCACAGATAAATCACAAAAATACCCCGAGCTCGGTTGCCATCGTCGTCGTCTTCGAGCCGTCACGCCGCTCCCATCGCCCATGAACCACTTATCGTCGTACTTCGAGCCATCCGAGTCGGAGTCGAACTCGTCGCCGTCGACCTCAGGGAGCCGGACCTCGGTGTTGATGAGAAATGTCTCTCACGCGCTGGCCTGGGAGATTTGCTTAGCTCCAGTGCAGGTCCTTCTCGACTACCTGTGCTGTACAGGGCATGCCAGTTGGTTTGATCTGTTAACCAACAAGAAAAATAAAAATATATGCGTTAAGGGTTAAGTTAGATCCTACTGGATCAGCAGTGAGAGTCAATTTACATATATATGCTATCCCGAAGTGCATTTAAACTAAGTGACTAGAATAGATCGGCTGCGCCGAGACAGTATTAACCACTTAATCCAAATATACAATGGAATAATAAATATATGTTTTAACAGCCTAGCCAATATTGTAAGTCTAACTGTGAATCGACTAATACTCCGACTCATCTTATGAAAAGATATTGATCTAAGCCAAATGCGCTAAACCTAGATCAATCGGCTGTTGGCTGTGGCTGACAGGCTGATTCTGGCTTAGGGCATTTAACTAGAGCAAGATCTCAATATAAGAGGCAGTTTTAATAAACCTGATAGTAAATACCAAAAAGAATATTAAAACAGATAAGGCCGGCTAAAACCCTGGCACTGTCTCTAAACATATACATCTAGCCGAATAGATCATAAAAGCTCTAAAAACGACTTAATAGATCAATGTTGATGCAATATTAAGTATAAAAAGAACAATCAGATCTACTGTAGCTGATGTAAATACCTCAAGACGGTGGATATTGCATATAATCTAGGCCAACCTTTAGATCTAGCTCTACCGACTGCTGATTCTTGATAGAAACAAGCCGATGTCAAGACAGATCTAAACATTGCTCTAGATTATATGTGATATATGATAACTAGCACATCATAAATCATCGAATTTAGAGTATCATAGCGATGGAAGCACTAAATTCGACGAGACACACCACTAATGACAAAAGTTTACCTTAATTAGGGGATCGAAATGATGCAGCCCGAAGCCGGATCAAGTGTTCGCCTGAAGAAAATAGGAGGCGATGCGCCGAAAGTTGTATTGAATGTGTCATTTTTTCTTTACAGGGATCTCGGGTGCTATTTATACCCAAGAATAACATTATCCGTGCGAACCACGGTCTCTATCTAATCTACTATTTAAAATACGACAATATCCTGGGATATGGTCCCATGCCGCATTACAATAAATAATCTAAACAAATTCCTAATTTACAGATACAATTGCCATTACAGGACTCTATTCGTAGATGGCAATATCTTTAGCACACAATTTGGGAACCGAATCCAACCTCTTATCTCTACGCTTTCCACCGGGACCGGTCCCACTTCACCTTGACCCAGAATCGGCTATCGGCTGTCTTAGTCCGACTCGCTCTCAGCCGACGGGTTCCGTAGCCGATTCGGACTTAGCCGATTCTGATTCCATCTCTTCTCAGATCACGTTTCTTCTCCAATTCTGCTTCAATCTTTGTTTCAAACCCGGGAGTTAGGTTACCAAATTTAGTCGTTAACACATGCCCCCCAAATCTGCGATTTGCAATGTTGCGGATTTTAGGCGATTCAAATCTAAGGCACAATCCTAGCACGACTCTGTTTCGGCCGTTCGCAAAACTCTTTAAATACTGCCCCCGTGGCCGTCACATGTGTCATGCCTTCACAAACAAGCAGCCACCTCAGCAACCTTCGAGTTCTCCGGCGACCCGTACAAACCTCAAGACCCGCACCGGCGATTCCCTCCTCCGGCAATCTCCACTCACACAATGGCTTCCTCCGCTGCCACTGCTGCCGCATCGGCCGCCGCCTCTGCCGAGTTCACTGAGGTACGCCCTAATCGGCCCAAAACCCTTTCTCTTCCGCTTGAACTTATAGATTTGAATTCTAGGGTTTTTCATTTATAAATCTGTTCTCCTTTTCGATTGTAGCACTTGTCCCATCAAATAGCCATCCTCAGTCTTGTTCAGCAAAACAGATATTTTCTAGGGCCTATCGGCAAAAAGGACCCCACCAAGATAATCATAGCCAAAACCGATAGGATGCCCTACAATATGAAGAAACTTTCTCCGAGCCACTGGTCTGGAACTTTTAAGTCTTGGCCATCCATGGACAAATCCTGGCCTGAATGGTATAAGAGGATGCAATCGGCCAAGCAAACCCACTGGGAAGAGCTAGGAATAGCTCAATGTCTATCTCTGTCAATAGCTGATATGCAAAAAGATGAACCAATGATGTTGGCTGCAACCTACTTCTGGAATGACACCCTCAATGCCTTCATGTTTCAACAAGGCCCAATGACAATCACCCTGGCCGACGTAGTCATGACAACTGGGCTAGATATCCTATCGTCGGCCAACCCTGAAGAACTGTCTAGGAAAGGCCAACACCAATTCAAAACAAAGGCCATAGGAGGATGGAGCGGCTATGTGTCCATGAACATGAAGGAAGGACCAATCGGCCCTAGGGAACACGCCACATTTCTCATGATGTGGTTAGAAAAATTCCTGTTCTACGGCTCGAGCTGTGGGGCGACTGCCAATTGGCAGATCGTAGCCGAGGCCTTGGTAGAGAAAAGAAAAATGCCTTTGGGCAAGTATCTCCTCGGCTACCTATATCAAACCCTCCATCAAGCAGTTGCTAAGATAGCCGCCAATGGCTCTGTCAACACCGGAGGTCCCTGGTGGTTCCTTCAGATTTGGCTGGTCTTGATGACCCAAAAATAGATGGTCGGCCACCTTTGACCGAAGCACGCTTCCCACGTTTAGAGCCGATCGAAGATGATGAGGGAAATGAGGTCACCACCACCAAGTGTCTAAGTTATGGAGAAGCAGCAGCCATGCACGCCGGGTCGAAGCAATCGGTCGAACTGCTAGCCGAGTGGTTTGTATCCTTCTATGACGGGTTTGCAAAGAACAACCACATCTGGTACTTCTACATGGATCGGCCACTCTTTGAGCTCCCTATTGAATTCAACCTAGAAGAGATCAACTCGGATGACTACCCCAAGTGCAGGGATTTGTTCACCACTGCTATCAGTCCTTGCATCCTGCCGACTGGGATCCACCAGGGCCGATCAGTGACCCAGAGTTATGATTTTTATTACCCTATGTCGGCTGCCCGACAGTTAGGACTTGGGCAACTGCCCATCGGCTGTTATTATGCTGATAAGATTGAGACAAGGGGAATAGTGGACCAGGCCCCAATCATGAGCAAATTGATGAACATAGCCAGTCCCCCCCTCGGCAGTATCAGTGACATGGTGCTAGCATACAAGAAGAGCACAACCTATGACCGTTGGTGGGTCGAGATCAAACACCACATCTTTCACGAGAGGTCTCCCCACTTCATCACTCTGCTGCTGCCAGATGAAATTTCTTCAGTAAGTCTCGCACCTCACGTTACTCTTCCTTTCAGATTATCAGCCAATTTAATTTGCCAATACTTACAAAAAAAATTCTCTTTTATTTTCTCGCAGGTGACTGAAACCGAACGGCCGACGGTGAGCAACTCAGGCATCCCCGTCGAATACCGCCCAGGCGTTCTGCCGAACGGGTGCGGGCTAGCTCCATTGGCCATCGGCTGGGATGCGCCCAAACTGAAGACCTTGCTGTACGGACAGATGCGCCAGCCGCTGGCTCGACAAAAAAGAGCCGCTCCAAGCACAAAGCCATCAGCTGCATCAGCCAAGAAGCAAAAGAAGAAGCAGCCGCTCGCACCAGCCGACAGCCTCCCGTCAATAGACCCCAGCGTCGACCAAGTCCTAAACGAGGAGGTCGCAGATGAACAGATGTCGGCAGCTATCGGAGAGGGAGCCGAATCGAGCAATTCGAGCCACAACTTGCTCAACCCTCAAGCCGACAGCTCGCCAGCTCCAAGCCCTCCTTGTACTTAGCCAAATGTATCTTGCACAGGTCAAAAAGCTGGCTCGCCGTCCTCCACGCTGCACCTCAACGGTAACCATCTCCCTCAGCTTACATTTTAGCTTTCTGACCCCGCCGACTTGACATCTAACACTTGTCTCTCGCAGCCTTCTCCACCTCCATCGGCTGCCCCCCAGTCGTCGAGCGAACACACGGCGTCGGTCGTAGGTGGTCAAGAGGCTAGGGACGTCACAGAGCCAGCCGACGAACGAGCTGATGCAGCAACCCCAATCGGCAGCCCTACTGAAGAAGACACCGCCCTCGTCAACCCGGCCGAAGCTGAAAAATAAGCCGATCCGATGCTCGCAGCAAGAGTAAGTTGATCCCTCTCTTTCCTCTCATAATACTTGAACAATCGGCCATTTCAATCACAACTTAAACCTGTTGTTCCCTTTGTGCAGCCTTTGGCCGACCTGCTCTCCTTCGACATCAAGGAATTTCTTGGTGATGAGGAAGGGGAAGCCACCAGTCCAGACAAAGTCCCAGCCGACGAGCTCAAAGAGAAACTTCAAGACATACGCCGTTGGCTGGACATCGATGTGAACAGCTGGTGGAGGAGTGTGGATCGGCCAAGTGCCAATTCTTTGAAATCGAAGGCCAACTCCCCGAAGATCTCGCCACCAAGATGTCTGCTGCCGTCTGTATTGATCAGCATCGGCCAAGGCTGGGGCGTGCGATGCAGAGAATGATCGAAAGGCTTGCCCAAGTCGATGTGACGGCCAAGATCAATGACGCAGTCAAGAGCGTGGAGGCCGAGAAGATAAAACTGAATGAGCTGAAGGTCGTTCCTACCACATCTCAGGCTCGGATCATCAGTTTGAAGGCCGAAGAAGCTGACCTGCTGCAATGGCTAGAGCAATGCCGAGCCAACATCGCAGCCGAAGAAAAAATGCTAGCTGATTTGCCTAAAGCCACCGAGGACCAAACAGGCAAGCTAAAGGCCGCCATCAAGCACCTAAAAGAACTCCATAAATTGGCCAAGGTGATCCCTAGCTCCAACGCCGAAGACCAAGCCGTTGTCGATGAAATCAAGGCGATTCAAGCTGCAGCGCTATTGGCCATAGATGCATTTCTAGCTGAGTAACTGATGTAGTAGACCTAGGCTCTACTGAAAAGATGTTGTGTAATCGGCTTAAACTGCCGATCCGATGTAATAGACTTGGGCTCAGCACTAAAAGAATTTTGTGCAATTGGCTCCGCCGGTCTGTAATTAACTATATGTGGTCGGCCCACACTTGCATCGTTTAATACCATGATTGTTTTCAAAATGCGTTGAAAACTTGAAAAATTTTGCTGCTTTCTGCCTTCTTAATCGTGATTGTTATATATATATGCCCCCCTAATTTCGTTGATGTCTTTGATGTCGACAAAATTATGAACTTAACACACTTGCGTCCTGTTGTCGTAACTGTTGGCCACCACCAGCCGGTTATAGGGAACTAGGAAAAACTTGGCTTGAAAATTACCTAAAGGCGATGCTTGCTCAAGACAAGACATCGGCTAGCACGAATCGGCTGAAACAAATAGAGCCGAATCATGAGTTGATCCAAACGCTTAGGTGGTATTTTTTCAAATATTTGCCGTTCAGAGCCCTTCCAAATACCTCTCCATCCAAACCTTCTAACATGTAAGCCCCTTTAGAGACGGATTTGAGGATCTTGAAAGGCTCTTCCCAATTTGGTGACCATTTGCCAAATTTATTATCTCTCGATCCGATCGGCAATATTAATTTCCAAACGAGCTCGCCCTCCTCAAAAGACTTAGGCACAACCTTCTTGTTATAATGACAGGCCACTCGTTCTTTATCCCTTGTTACTTTTTCCAAGGCCCTCATCCGTGATAAAATGAGGTCTTCTGATTCATCCGCCATAAAGTGATAATAATCATCGGCTGTAAGTTGATCTTGCAGCTGAACCCGTCTCGAGCCGATGATATTTTCCCATGGCAGTACTGCCTCATGTCCATAGACCAACTTGTATGGAGAGACCTGGATAGATCCATGGCATGCCATCCGATAGGCCCACAGTGATTCGGCTGATCGGCTGTGCCATTGCTTAGGGTACTCAGAAATCTTCCTCTTTATTAGTTTGATCAAACTTTTGTTTGAAGCCTCTGCTTGCCCGTTGGCCTGTGCATAGTATGGTGAATAATTAATTAATTTGATCCCCATGCCGTCGGCAAACTGAACAAACTCGTCCGATATGAAGATAGATCCCTGGTCTGTTGTTATTGTTTGTGGGATGCCAAATCGGTAGATAATATGCTCTTTAACAAACTCGATTGCGTCCCTAGAATCAACCTTTTTCAAAGGGATTGCCTCCACCCATTTTGTAAAATAATCTATTGCCACCAGAATGAATTTATGTCCTTTGCTTGAGGGTGGATTAATCTGGCCGATCATGTCGATGCCCCATCCTCGAAATGGCCAAGGCTTTATGATCGGGTTCATAGCCGATGCAGGTGCTCTTTGCACGGTGTCGAATTTCTGACAATCCTGGCAGCCTTTATAATACTTGAAACAGTCCTCCAGCATCGTCGGCCAAAAATACCCTCCTCTCCGAAGCAACCACTTCATCTTGTGAGTCGATTGGTGCATGCCGCATATCCCTTCATGTACTTCTCCGATAGCCACCTTGGCTTGATCGGCACCAAGATACTTGAGCAGCACACCATCAATCGTCCGATTGTAGAGATCTTCATCGAGCAAAACATATCTTAAGGCCTTGTATCGCAATTTCCTTGAAGCCAATTGAGAGGGGTTCTGTAAATAGCTGTAAACCTCAACCTCCAATCATCGGCTGCCATGGCAGCAACTTCTACCTCAACTTCTTTTATCATCGGCCTGTAGCCTGATGCCCCTTGAGGTAAATCATTGGCTTCTGTATTCTGCTCTCTGGGGATGTGTTTTACTGTAACTAGCCGAAAGTTATCCATCAATTCTCGGCATTGTTGGTAGTAGACCATCAGCGCATCGTTTCTGCATTCATACTCCCCTGACAACTGGTTGATGACCAATAGTGAATCCCCCATTATCTCTATGGTGTCGGCTTTGACTTTTTTGAGAAGATGCAACCCCTTGAGCATTGCTCCGTATTTGGCTTGATTGTTTGTAGCATGGGGGTCAATAGAAAAAGAAAATTCAAAGCTTGCCAGGCGAAATAATGACCAATCCGATACCGCAGCCGTTGGTGCACACCGAGCCATCAAATGTCAATGTCCAAGGCATAATTTTGATTGAGCCGATTGAGTCATCTCTATGCTCCACGATAAAATCAGCTATAGCTTGTCCTTTAACTGCCCTAGGTGCTTGATACCTCAGATCAAATTCTGTCAGGGCAAAAATCCACTTTTAAAACCGGAGCCGATAGCATGTATTTAACGATATCGGCTCTACATATTATTGTGCACTCATTGGACAACAGATAATGCCTTAGCTTTGTGCATGAAAAATATAGGCACAAGCATAGCTTCTCTACTGGTAAATATCTTGTTTCTGCGTCCAACAGCCGTCGGCTGAGATAGAAGATAGCTTTTTCTTTGCCCTCAATCTCTTGGATTAGGACTGAGCCGATTGATTTGTCATCGGCTCACAAGTAGAGCTTGAACGGTATTCCTTTTCGTGGAGACATTAAAACTGGAGGCGAGCTTAAATAATTCTTGATATTATCCAAGGCCTTATGCTGCTCTGCCCCCCATGTAAATGCTTGATCGGCTTTAAGCCGAAGCAGTGGTGTGAACGGCTCCATCTTCTCTGAAAGATTTGCTATGAATCGCCTGATGAAGTTGATTTTGCCGATCAATTATTGAAGCTGCTTCTTGTCCTTCGGAGGCTATATCGTTTTGATAGCGTTGATGCTCCTTGGTGTAACCTCAATTCCTCTTTCATGAACAAGAAACCCTAGAAATTGCTCGGCTGATACGCCGAACGCGCACTTCAACGGATTCATCTTCAGGCCAAATTTGCTTGTCCGCTCCAAAACCTGCTTCAGATCGGCTATGTGGTTCTCTATTTCCCTGGACTTGACGACGACATCATAGATGTAGATCTCCACCAGAGAGCCGATCATGTCATGGAAGATATAATTCATGGCCTGTTGATATGTTGCCCCAGCATTTTTTTAGCACAAATGTCATAATGACCCATTCATATAAGCCGATTGCCCAGGACATCGAAAAGCAGTTTTGTGAATGTCCTCTTCGGCCATGACGATTTGATTATAGCCTGCATTGCATCCATAAAACTGATGATTTTGTGGCCTGATGCAGCATCTACGAGCAAATTGGCTATGGGCATCGGGTATTCATCTTTGGGGGTAGCCTTATTTTAGTCTCTGAATCGATGCATACCCTAAGTTTGCCATTCTTTTTCAATACCGGGACAATGTTTGAGACCCACTCGGCGTATCGGCAAGGTCAAATGAATCCAACATCATATAGCCGAGTTATTTCGGCTTTGATCACATCATACATATCGGCTTTGAACCTCCTGGGAGGTTGATTGAACGGCCGATAGCCTGCCTTGATCGGCAGTTGATGAACAACGATAGATTGGCTAAGACCAGGCATCTCGAAGTACTCTCAAGCAAAACAATCTTTATATTCTTTTAACAAAGTAATCAGCTAGGATCTACAATGAGAGGACAACTTTTTGCTGATATACGTCGGCCTAGGCCTGTCTCTAGAGCCTATGTCTATTTCTTCTAATTCGTCGGCCAACGTAAAACCTTGCCCAAGCTTGCCATCATCTTCGTCCGCGGTGTCCATGCCGTAGACGTTCGAGCCCTTCACGATGTCTTGCTCAAAGCAGCACTGCGGCTCGTCTCTCCAATCGGCTGTATGGCAGACTCGGACACTTTTAGAAAATCATCTTGCCAGATTTTCCCGGACAAACAATCAATGCCATCGATTTCCCAGAGTGGCAAATCGGCATTGGCGACGCTTACTGACCTGTCGGCTGGTACAATCTCTATCTTGTTGTCATCCCATTGAAGTAGACACTGGTGCATAGTGGAAGGGACACAAAAGTTGGCATGTATCCAGTCCCTCCCGAGCAGCAGGCTGTAAGACCTCTTCCCGTCGATGACAGAAAAGGTAGTGGGCACGGTCTTGTTGCCGACTGTCAGCTCGACATTCAACACGCCCTTGGTCTCTGATGGGTTGCCGCCGAAGTCCTTTAGTACCATGTTAGTCTTCATCAGGTCTTCGGCTCCCTTTCCCAATTTCCTGAATGTTGCATAGGGCATCAGGTTTACTGCGGCTCCCCCATCTACTAGCATTTTTGACATCGGCTTGCTGTTGACGAAACCTTTTACATATAGTGGCTTGAGATGCCGATTTTTGGTCCCCTCTGGCTTGTCGAAAATTGCTTGATCTGGGGACAATACTAGTTTGACCAAGGCATCCTCGATATTGTCTGCATCAGCTTCAGGAGCACCGAATTCGGCTGGCAATATGAATACCATATTGACCGATGCAGAGACTTTGTCTTTCCCTTTGGCTGCCCTTCTGGCTCGATTGGCTGAACTCTCTCTGGTTTGTTCCTCGTCGTTGTGGCGATTTTCTTTTTGGGGATCCATCGCCTCTTGATTTGACCCAGCCGACGGTGTTGTTCTTCGATCATCTGCCGAACTTCTTCTTCCATTCCTTCAATCTTTAGCCTTTGAATTCTTCATTTCTGCGTTTTGGTGAAGAGGTCAGAGGGGCTGTTAACACTGAAATTTGGTAATAGAATCCCTAAGTCTGCAAAGGCAAAGAAGAGCCGGATCGGCTGGAGACAGGTGTCGCATCGGCTGAGGAGTGATCGGCTGCGAGGTCGGCTAAGGTTGGATCGGACAGGGGCAGTCGATAGCCAATTCTAGGTCCGGAAGAGATGAAACCATTTCTGATGCAACAGTTTGAAGATAAATAGAAGACTCAGTTGTTAGTAGCGTGTTAAATGATATTGCCACTTATGGATAGAGTCCTGTAACGGCAATTGTATCTGTAATTTAGGGGTTTGTTTAAACTGTTAGTTGTAACACGGCATGGGACCTGTTTGGGATAATGTTGTGTTTTAAATAGTAGTTTAGATAGAGTCCAGGGTTTGTACAGATAATTGTATCTTGGGTATAAATAAGACCCGAGACCACTTGTAAAGATATTCAATTCAATACAACCACAATGAAACCTTCGGCGCATCGCCAGCCTTTTTCTTCAGACGAGCACTTTGTTTGTCTACGGGCTGCATCGTTTCGACCCCCAGATCTAGGTGAATGCTTGTCATTAGTGTTATGATCTACTGTTTCTAGTGCTTCCATCGTAATGACACATTAGAATCAGGAGTTTATACCACGCTATTTATCACATAGCGCATATAAATTAGATCAATGTTTAGATCTATCCCTCCATTGGGTAGTTCTGTCAAGAACTTGCAGTCAATAGGGCTAGATCTAAAGGTTGATTGGTTTATATGCGGTATCCACCGTCTCGAGTGATATAAATTGGCTGCAACAGATCAGGTTTTTCTTTTTATACTTGATGTTGCATCGAGTTCGAACTATTAAGTCATTTTTAGAACTATCAATAATCTGTTCAGCTGAGATTTATATTATTTAGAGACAGTGCCGGGGTTTCAGCCGGCCTTATCTGCCCTGATATATTTCTTTTGATATATTTGTTATTAGATTTATGTTAGGACTGCATCTTATGTTAAGATCGCATTCTTGTCGGATGTCGCCAGCCGAAATCGACCTACCATCGATAGCCGATGGCCGATTTCCAGGCTATGCATGTTTCAAGAATGGTATCTTCTTATAAGATTCATTAGGGTACTAGCCGATTCATTGTTAGCTTTCCAGTATCGGCTAGGTTATCGATCCATATATTTATTATTCTTTGCTGTATTTGGGTTAAGCGGCTGATGCTGTCTTGGTATAGCCGATCTATTCCAGTCACTTGGCTTAAATATAGTTTAGAATAGCAAATATATGTTTATGGATTCCTTCAGCCGATCCTGTGGGGATCTAACCTAACACTTAACACATATTCTCTTGTTTTTCTTGTTGATTGACAGATCAAATCAACTGGCACACCCTGCATAGTGTAGGCAGCCGAGAAGGACCTGCACTAGAGTTAAGCAGATCTCCCAGGCCAGCGCGTGAGAGAGATTTCTCATCAACACGCTTCTTGGCACGCCCAGTGGGACGTTCTTTGTCGGCTCGACTCGGACGCATAGATTCAGCCGGCAAGATGGTCGACTCCAAGAGCCCCCTCATTTCCAAGGATAACATCGTGCCCGTAAAGATGGAACAGTTATCAGCTAAACAGCAAGCCGAATATAAGAAGATGGTGGAAGAGCTCCAGGCTAACTATTTGCAGTCTTTCTCCCAAACAAGATCTGGGGCCGTGCACTAGAAATACAAGTTCAACATGAACGACACTAAGGCATCCTCCTCTAGTGATACAAAAGGCAAACAGAAGATGGAGGAGCCGACCCAGGTACAGGATGATCCGGCCGTATATTCCCTACATGACCGGATTGACTCGGTCGTTCATCACGCAATGGTCAGCCAAAGTAGCATCCTGGTCAACACTCTCAATAACATGATCGCTACTGTGGTCGACGCCAAGATAGCCGACCAGCTGCAACGGGGGCCAACGTACTTCACAGACGACCAATCTCCTAGTTACAGAACGCTGGTCACACAGAATCGGCCGATCCCATCGCTATCGCAACAAGGACCGCCGGGAGGAGTCCTCGGTTAGCCGAATCCAGGTGAATCGGCTATAAGGCCAGCAATTACTATACTGAACCGACAACAGCAATAACAGGCCTCAGACACCACCACCGCTGTATCGGCAAGTACCCGCGCCGTATGACCCATACAATCCGATACAGCAAGACAACCGGACATGGGCCGATCTGATCGCAGATGTCATGCGCGATCAATTCGGTCTCAAACCGAAAGACTCCAACCCCAGTGTAGGTCCTTCTCCACTGCAGTAATCATCCCTTGCCATTTGACCTATAGTAACTAGCTGACTTGTTCGCTAACTCTTCTTTTGAAGCCCCCGCGATCTCCATTGGCTGCCCCCCAGGCGTCCAGCGAGCATGCTGCGCCTGCTGCAGGCGGCGGCGACGATGTCGACAAAGAGGCGCTGACGGCCGCAGGCGGCGATCCAGCCGAGCTGACTGCTCCGACCCTGGTCCCGACGGTAAGCCAACTAAAACTTATGATCGGCTTCCATCAACTCAATGTCCTCTGATCATCTCTCTTTTCTTTGCTGCAGAGCATAGTCGACCTCCTCGACTTTGACTTGTCGGAGTTCGAGGAGTCCGGCGAAATCGCCGAGGAGGCGTCGGTGATGCCGGCCGAGGACCTGAGGGCCACCCTAGCTGACATCGGCAACCGGCTGGAGGCCTCGCTGGATGCGCTGGTGGTCGACAGCGGCTCGATTCATGCGCGCTTCAAGGAAATCCAAGGCCAGCTGCCGGAAGCTATAGCCGATGCCATCGTGCCGGCCACCTTCTTAGAAGCCCACCAACTCAAATACGAGCGGGCACGGCAGCGGATAGCCGATCTTCGCGAGAACCAGGCGTGGTCGATCACCCTCCAGTCGGCCAAGGACGCCATCAAGAGCCGAAAAGCCGCCTTTGATCGCCTGAAGACTGAGCCGGCGGCCAAGCTGGAGCAGCTCCTCACATGCCAAGACCAGCTGATGGCCGATCTCGTTCAAGTCACGAACGAGATCGATGTTCATAAGGAGTACATGGCTGATTTGTCGGCCGAGATCGAAGCTGAACGCCAAGGCATCAAGGCAGCCGTGGCGCATTTGCTCGACTTGGTGAAGGGCATCCGGCTAGTGGCGGGGTCTGAGGCCGAACACATCAAAGTCATTGAAGAGATAGACCAGATCAGGTGAAAGGCGTTGTCAGCTATAGCCAATTTTTTGGAACAATGAGTGTAATATTCTGATATTCTGAAACCGGCTAATGCCTTCTGTATTATACTTGTCATACTTTTGTGGTGGGATTGGACGATCATTTTAATCGTTCTCGTAACCGGCTTCGAATCATGTAATATAATTTATCAATCTTCTGCCACCATGCTTTTAGATAAGATCGGCTTTACTTGTAGATAAGATCGGCTTTCGACCGTGCGCAGTGTCTTGAATTGCTTACGTTGAAATCGGCTCCAGCCGCCCGCATCGCTTTACATTGCCGATTCCGATACCGCACCACGACAGTTAGTGTCAGCGCTCGAATATTAGTCTCATTGGTTATGGGCCGATAATATTTAAATGCACTCCCGATTTGGCTTCGCAGTTTGACTTATCCGGATCTGTATTTCAAGAACCCGTGAGTCCTGGACGATAGGATCCCGTCTTGAGTGGTCACCAACCATTCAACGATTCCTAATGCTTTTAATGATGACCTCTTTGACTTTCATATCGGCAGTGATCTTTCACATCCAAATACACATCTTTTCTTTCTATAAATAGACCCCTTCAGGCCTTCCCGAACACACCACAGCCGGAGAAGAAAATCCCTCACTCTCCAGGTGTACAAATTTCAGGTTTCCAAGTTTTCAGCCAGACTTCTTATGGCCTCCTCAAGCTCATCGGTGAACCAGGTGATTTTCCAATCCATCCATCCTCACCATTTCTTTTCTCTAAGTACTCACGAGTTAATCTTCTCGCAGCCGCTCCATCCCCCACGAGTGATTCTCGTGATCATGAACACCCCGTATGAACTGACAGCTAGCCAAGACCGACAACTGAGAATCAACATGCAGTACTTTAGGGAACAAGATGTTCGTCATCCGACGGCCAGACCTCCAATAAACCTTGATAGTGTTCCGGCCGCTATTCCTTTGGCGTCTTCAACACTCACACGTCAAACATGACTTACCAATGAACTGTTAATCACTACCACTGATGTAAGAGTCACTAGGCTAGAGTATTTGATCTTGGATGCTTTGGAGAGAGAGAGAGACTCCAGAGGCCGTCGACCGGGCTCTGCCGGCCATCAGAGACTATCTAGGCGACATGTAATCGAAATCGGCTTCACCTCAACTATGAATAAAAATTGGCGTTGTCGGCCATAGCCGATTTAAGCATCGACCCAAATACTGGGGTAATACTTCATATATTTGCAATCGGCCCGATTTTGCGATCGGCTTGTGTATTAACTCCAGATTTCTTCAGATGTTATGGAGTTATGCATTAACAAGGCATCGCCTTTAGGCATTTTTATGCAACATTTTTTGCTAAGTTTTCTACGATCAGCTCATGGTTGGCCAATAGGGACGGCAAGGATGCGCGAACGGCTCGAACTCACAATTTTTTCGACACCGAAGCTATCAACAAAACTTGGGGGGCATATACGTGCACAAGCTGATCGCAAAATCGGGCCGATTGCAAATATCTAAAGAAGTATTACCCCAGTATTTGGGTCGATGCTTAAATCGGCTATGGCCGACAACGCAAATTTTTATTCATAGTTGGCGTGAAGCCGATTTCGACTACATGTCGCCTAGATAGTCTCTGATGGCCGCCAGGGCCCGATCGATGGCCTCTGGAGTCTCTCTCTCTCCAAAGCATCCAAGATCAAATACTCTAGCCTAGTGACTCTTACATCAGTGGTAGTGATTAACAGTTCATTGGCAAGTCATGTTTGCCTTGCTACCAGCCTGTCGTGACGTGTGAGTGTTGAAGATGCCAAAGGAATAGCGGCCAGAACACTACCGAGGTTTATTGGAGGTCTAGCCGCCGGATGACGAACATCTTGTTCCCTAAAGCACTGCAAGTTGAATCTCACTTGTCGGTCTTGGCTAGCCGTCAGTTCATACAGGGTGTTCATGATCGCTAGAATCACTCGTAGGGGATGGAGCGGCTGCGAGAAGATTAACTCGTGAGTACTTATAGAAAAGAAATGGTGAGGATGGATGGGTTGGAAAAAATCACCTGGTTCACCGATGAGCTTGAGGAGGCCATAAGAAGTCTGGCTGAAAACTTGGAAACCTGAAATTTGTACACCTGGAGAGTGAGGGATTTTCTTCTCCTGCTGTGATGTGTTCGGAAAGGCCTAAAGGGGTCTATTTATAGAAAGAAAAGATGCGGATTTGGATGTGAAAGATCGCTGCCGATATGAAAGTCAAAGAGGTCATCATTAAAAGCATTGGGAATCGTTGAATGGTTGGTGACCACTCAAGACTGGATACCTATCGTCTAGGACTCACGGGTTCTTGAAATACAGATTCAGATAAGTGAGACTGCGAACCCAAATTGGCAGTGCATTTAAATATTATCAGCCGATAACCAATGGGACTAATATTCGAGCGCTGACACTAACTGTCGTGGTGCGGTATCGGAATCAGCAACGTAAAGCAATGCGGGCGGCTGGAGCCGATTTCAACGTAAGCAATTCAAGACACCGCGCACGGTCGAAAGCCGATCTTATCTACAAGCATGGTGATACAAGATTGATAAATTATATTACACGATTCGAAGCCGGTTACGAGCACGATTAAAATGATCATCCAATCCCACCACAAAAGTATGACAAGTATAATACAAAAGGCATTAGCTGGTTTCAAAATATCAGAATATTACACTCATTGTTCCAAAAAATCGGCTATAGCCGACAGCGCCTTCCGCCTGATCTGGTCTATCTCTTCGATGACTTTGATGTGGTCAGCCTCGGACCCCGCCACTGGCCGGATGCCCTTCACCAGGTCGTGCAAATGCGGCACGGCCACCTTGATGCCTTGGTGTTCAGCTTCGATCTCAGCCGGCAAACCAGCCATGTACTCCTTATGAACATCGATCTCGTTCGTGACTTGAACGAGATCGGCCATCAGCTGGTCTTAGCGTGTGAGGAGCTGCTCGAGCTTGGCCGCCGCTCGGTCTTGGCGGTCGAAGGCAGCTTTTCGGCTCTTGATGGCGTCCTTGGTTGACTGGAGGGTGACCGACCATGCCTGGTTCTCGCGAAGATCGGCTATCCGCTGCCGTGCTCGCTCGTATTTGAGTTGGTGGGCTTCTAAGAAGGTGGCCGGCACGATGGCATCGGCTAGAGCTTCCGGCAGCTGGCCTTGGATTTCCTTGAAGTGCGCACGAATCGAGTTGCTATCGACCACTAGCGCATCCAGCGAGGCCTCCAGTCGGTTGTCGATGTCAGCTAGGGTGGCCCTCAGGTCCTCGGCCGGCGTCACCGACGCATCCTCGCTGATTTCGCCGGACTCCTCGAACTCCGACAAGTCAAAGTCAAGGAGGTCAGCTATGTTCTGCAGCAAAGAAAAGAGAGATGATCAGAGGACATTGAGTTGACGGAAGCCGATCATAAGTTTTAGTTGGCTTACCGTCGGGACCAGGGTCGGAGCAGTCAGCTCGGCTGGATCGCCGCCTGCGGTCGTCAGCGCCTCTTCGTCGACATCGTCGCCGCCGCCTGCAGCAGGCATAGCATGCTCGCTGGATGCCTGGGGGGCAGCCGATGGAGATTCCGAGGGCTTCAAAAGAAGAGTTAGCGGACAAGTCGGCTAATTACTACAGGTCAAATGGCAAGGGATGATTACCGATGGCGCGGGGCGTGAAGTGCGGCCGGCTAATTTCTTGACCTAAAAAGAACGATTCGATCAGATGCAAGTGATCATCGCGAAGCCAAAATCTGGTGAGGCAAAGTCTTACCGGCCGATGTTTTGCTGGGGGACTTGGGACCGGCGGGACGTCGGCTGGAGCATTGACCGACTCAGGACTCGAATCCCCGGGTTCGGCCGCCGCTCCAACAGCCATCGGCACTTCCTCGCTGACGACGGTGTCGAGGAACTACGCGACGGCCGGATCCAAGGGGGGAGGCTATCGGCTGGCGCTGCCGGTTTCTTCTCTTTCAGCCTCTTGGGGGTAGGCGCGGCCGACGGCTGTGGAGGTGGTGCAGCCCTTTTCTTCTGGGCGATCGGCTGGCGCACCTGCCCTCGCAGAAGCGACGCCAGCTTCGGCGCCCCCAGCCGATGGCCGATGGAGCGAGGCCGCCCCCATCCAGGACACCTAAGCTATATTCGATGGGGTGCCCGGAGTCGCTCACCGTCGGCCGCTCCGTCTCCGTCTCCTGCAAATCAAAGGGCAAACGTTAATCGGCTATATCAGCCGATGATAAGAAGGAGAAAATTAGTTGGGACTTAAAGCTTACCGAGGGGATCTCCTCGGGCAGGAGAAGGTCGACGTAATGGGACGACCGCTGATGGAAGATGTGGCGCTTGATTTCAGCCCACCATCGGTTGTAAGCGACGCTTTTCTTCAACGCCAATGTCATCACGCCGACGTCGCCGAGGGGAGGGCCGGCTATATTCAGCAGCCGATCCATTATCAGGTCCTGGCTGACCCCCCTCGTTTCAATCTTATCGGCATAGAAGAAGCTGATGGGCAGCTGTCAAGGACCGAACGCCCATTGTCGATACGGGTAATAGAACTCGTAACTCTTGGGCACCGATCGGCCCCGATGGATCCCGGCGGCAAGATGCGGGGAGAGAGTGGCGATGAACAACTCCCTGCATCTCGGGTTGTCGGCTGAGTTGACGTCTTCCCAATTGAAGTCGGTCGGCAACTCGAACAGCCTCTGGTCCCGGTAGAAATACCAGGCGCGGTTTTCATGAGACAGCCCGTCGTAGAGGGCTATGAACCACTCGGCCAGCAGTTCGGCCGATTGCTTTGAGCCTACGTGGGCGGCTGCTGCCTCTCCGTAGCTCATGCACCTCCTGGTGGTGATCTGGTTGCCGTCGTCATCTTCAATCGGCTCCAGCCTTGGGTATTCAGCTTCTGTCAGAAGGAGCCGACCAGCTATCTTTTGGGTCGCCAGCACCAACCAGATCTGCAAAAACCACCAGGGGCCACCGGTGTTGATTGGAGCGTTGGCGGCTATCTTCGTGGTGGCCTGATGTAACATCTGATATAAGTAGCCGAGGAGGTACTTCCCCTGCGCGAGTTTTCCCCGTCGGCCAGGACTTCGGCTACGACCTGCCAGTTGGCGGTCGGCCCGCAGCTCGATCCACATAACACAAATTTTTCGAGCCACATCATTAAGAACGCGGTGTGCTCCCTGTGGCCGACTGATCCGTCCTTCATGTTCCGGGCAATGAAGCCGCTCCACCCGCCGATGGCTTTGGTTTTGAATTGGTGTTGCGCTTTTCGGCTCAAGCTGCTGGGGTTGGCCGATGACTCGATGTCCAGTCCAGTCGTCATGTACACGTCGGCCAACGTGATAGTCATCGGCCCTTGGCGGAAGATGAAGGCATTGAAGCTGCCGTTCCAGAAGTAAGTTGCAGCCGATAGAAGCGGCTCGTCTTTTTCCATGCCGGCAATGGACAGGTCCAGGCACTGGGCGATCCCTGTCTCCTCCCACTGGGTGTACTTGGCCGATCGCACCCTTTTGTACCACTCAATCCAGGCTGCGTCGGTGGTCGGCCACGATTTGAACGTCCGTTCCGGGCGAGGGATAGTTTGGCGGTGTTGAAAGGGATCCGGTTGGTTTTGGCTACAATTACATCGGCTGGATCCGTGTTGCCGATGGGACCGAGAAAGTACCTTTGCGCTTGTGTCAGGTTGGGGATAAACACTTGGTGTGACAGGCGCTACAGTTAAAGAAGAAGGGAGCGCTAATCAAGAACGGTTGCATATTACAGTTCAAAGAGGAAAAAGTACTAATTGGTGAAAATAAAGGAAAGTGCTACTCAAAAAATGGCTGAACGAAATATTGGTACAATGTGTTCAAAGAAGAAGATTCGAAAGAAAAAGAAAGTTGTAGATCAAAAGGGGGTATCTCAGGAAACTCGGCCATGGCGGCAGCCGAAACAGCAGCGGCTACGGATGGCGCGGCAGCGGTGGCTGGCGCAACGAAGGTGCTCGAAGCGGCGACGGTGGAAGCCATCGGAGTGCTCGGGGTGAAGTTGGGTCTGGTCTGAAGAGCACGACGAAGTTTGACGAGCGCCGGTGAGATCGCCGGGGAAGAGAGAGAAGGCAAGAGGCTTGTTTGCGAAGGAAGCTGAGTGCGCTTTCAGGGCGTAGGCGTCTCGGCCGAGGGGAGTGGGTATTTAAAGAGCACTTGGGGAGAAGCCGAAGCGGTCTAGGTCAAGAAAGAAGTGGGAGTTTGAATAGGCAAGCAAATCCGAAACACTTCGAATCACGGACTTGGGGGGCATGTGTTAACACTGAAATTTGGTAATAGAATCCCTAAGTCTGCAAAGGCGAAGCAGAGCCGGATCGGCTGGAGACAGGGGTCGCATCGGCTGTGAGGCCAATCGGCTAAGGTTGGATTGGACAGGGGCAGCCGATAGCCAATTCCAGGTCCGGAAGAGATGAAACCGTTTCTGATGCAACAGTTTGAAGATAAATAGAAGACTCGGTTGTTAGTAGCGTGTTAAATGATATTGCCACTTATGGATAGAGTCCTGTAATGGCAATTGTATCTGTAATTTAGGGGTTTGTTTAAACTGTTAGTTGTAACACGGCATGGGACCTGTTTGGGATAATGTTGTGTTTTAAATAGTAGTTTACATAGAGTCCAGGGTTTGTACATATAATTGTATCTTGGGTATAAATAGGACCCGAGACCACCTGTAAAGATATTAAATTCAATTCAACACAATCAATAAAACCTTCGGCACATCGCTAGCCTTTTTCTTCAACGAGCACTTTGTTTGGCTACGGGCTGCATCGTTTCGACCCCCAGATCTAGGTAAATGCTTGTCATTAGTGTTATGATCTATTGTTTCAAGTGCTTCCATCGTAATGACACATTAGAATCAGGAGTTTATACTGTGCTATTTGTCACATAGCGCATATAAATTAGATCAATGTTTAGATCTATCCCGCCATTGGCTAGTTCTGTCAAGAACTTGCAGTCAATAGGGCTAGATCTAAAGGTTGGCTTGTTTATATGCGGTATCCACCATCTCGAGAGATATAAATCGGCTACAACAGATCAGGTTTTTCTTTTTATACTTGATGCTGCATCGGGTTCGAACTATTAAGTCGTTTTTAGAACTACCAATGATCTGTTCAGCTGAGATTTATATTATTTAGAGACAGTGTCGAGGTTTCAGCCAGCCTTATCTGTCCTGATATATTTCTTTTGATATATTTGTTATTAGATTTATGTTAGGACTGCCTCTTATGTTACGATCGCATTCTTGTCGGACGTCGCCAGCCGAAATTGGCCTACCATCGATAGCCGATGGCCGATTTCCAGGCTATGGATGTTTCAAGAATGGTATCTTCTTATAAGATTCATCGGGGTACTAGCCGATTCATTGTTAGCTTTCCAGTATCGGCTAGGTTATCAATCCATATATTTATTATTCTTTGTTGTATTTGGGTTAAGCGGCTGCTGCTGTCTTGGTATAGCCGATCTATTCCAGTCACTTGGCTTAAATATAGTTTAGAATAGCAAATATATGTTTATGGATTCCTTCAGCCGATCCTGTGGGGATCTAACCTAACACATATTCTCTTGTTTTTCTTGTTGATTGACAGATCAAATCAACTGGCCCGCCCTGCATAGTGTAGGCAGCAAAGAAGGACCTGCACTGGAGTTAAGTAGATCTCCCACGCCAACGCATGAGAGAGATTTCTCATCAACACGCTTCTTGGCACGCCCAGTGGGACTTTCTTTGTCGGCTCGACTTGGACGCATAGATTCAGCCGGCAAGATGGTCGACTCCAAGAGCCCCCTCATTTCCCAGGATAACATCGGGCCCGTAAAGATGGAACAGGTATCAGCTGAACAGCAAGCCGAATATAAGAAGATGGTGGAAGAGCTCCAGGCTAACTATTTGCAGTCTTTCACCCAAACAAGATCTGGGGCCGTGCACCAGAAATACAAGTTCAGCATGAACGACACTAAGGCATTGTCCTCTGGTGATACAAAAGGCAAACAGAAGATGGAGGAGCCGACCCAGGTACAGGATGATCTGGCCGTATATTCCCTACAAGACCGGATTGACTCGGCCGTTCATCACGCGTTGGTCAACCAAAGTAGCATCCTGGTCAACACTCTCAATAACATGATCGCTACTGTGGTCGACGCCAAGATAGCCGACCAGCTGCAACGGGGGCCAACGTACTTCACAGACGGCCAATTTCCTGGTTATAGGACGCTGGTCACGCAGAATCGGCCGATCCCATCGCTAGCGCAACAAGGACCGCCGGGAGGAGTCCTCGGTCAGCCGAATCCAGGTGAATCGGCTATAAGGCTAGCAAGTACTATACTGAACTGACAACAGCTGCTGCCCAGGGTCAACTCGCCAACATGTTCAATGACAATCGGCAGTCAGAGCCGATTGATCCAGATAGACGGTACAACACCGGTGGCCGAACGCTGTTTCCAGGACCGCCAACGCCACCACCGGCGCCTCGACCACCTCCTGCTGATCATCACTACCGGCACCAAGGAGGCCGTCAAGATCATCATTACAGGCCTCAGACAGCACCACCGCTGTATCGGCAAGCACCCGTGCCGTATGACCCATACGAGCCGATACAGCAAGACAACCGGACATGGGCCGATCTGATCGTAGATGTCATGCACGATCAATTCGGTCTCGAACCAAAAGACTCAGGGAACATGTATCGGTATCCCTATCCAGAGCACTTTGAGCGGATCCCGTTGCCCAACCGATACAAGATCCCAAATTTTTCAAAGTTCTCAGGGCAGGACAAATTTTCAACCTACGAGCATGTTAGCCGATTCTTGGCGCAATGCGGTGAAGCATCGGCTACGGACCCCTTGAGAGTCTGATTGTTCCCTCTTTCTCTTTCAGGATTGGCTTTTACATGGTTCTCCTCATTGCCCTAGAACTCAATTCAGAGCTGGGCCGATCTTGAAAAACAATTCTGTCGAAACTCGGTTTCGGCAATATAATTTCTGGGGTCGCAGTCAAGATCGCCAAGCACAATGGGTTAGGAGAAAAAGAAGATTTAGACAGGTTCAGGCCCTCTCGTGAGGTAATACCCTACTCCTGTTTCAGTGGATTCGATCCTCCGAGGGTCTTTATTGATCTCGTGATCTAAAGCTGAAGGCTAAAAACTGATCTAGAATCTGATATCGCATATCCCTCAAGGGACGCCCCTTACCCCCCTTATATAGTCTTGGGAGGTGGGCTTACAGATCAGAAACCCTATCTTACTCTAAGTCGGTTTCCTCAATCTTACCAAACCGTGACTATAGGCCGTTGCCTTATCTCTATCGGCAACATAACACCCAAGTCATGTTTGGTTTACAGATATGGCAGGCGCAGTCTATCCCTACCTCCAGTCGGATAAGCTTGCCATGTAGATACCCCATTGCCATAATCTCCACAGTAGCCCCCGAGTCCTTTTCAGTCGATGAGACAACTCAGCTTCAAACCAAAACGTTACGCAGCCAAAAATCTTTTTGGCCGAGTGCTTCTGGCACCGAGTGATTCCATCATCTCTGCCCGAATCTTCCCAAGTGGCTCCAAAGACTGTGAAGGGCTGGAAAATATCTCAGAAATTCTCAAAAATAAATATCTAGGCGCATCTCTTGATGCACCTAATTAGGTGTAGCCCCCGACTATATGGTTAGTCAAAATTAGACTAAACGTATAGTTGAGAACTATAAAAAATCATTCTCATGTAGATGCTTAGCTCAAGCTAAAGCAATCTCATTACTCGGCAAGCTCGTGCTTATCCGAGTGAATTTGCCCGAGTCATCTCAGAACAAATAACTCAATCAACCCTCGTGGGTGAAAAGCACTCGGTAAGCTCATGCTTATCCAAGTGGATCTGCCCGAGTCATCTCGGAACAAATATTTCAATCATCCCTCATGGGTAAGAAATCAATTCGCTCGGTAAGCTCATGCTTATTCGAGCTGATCTTCCCGAGTCATCCCGGAAATTTGCCCGAGTCATCTCGGAACAAATAATTCTCTTATAAATGCTTAGCTCAAGCTAAAGCAATCATAAAAAATCACATCACTCGGTAAGCTCATGCTTATCCGAGTAGTTCGCCCGGGTCGTCTCAGAACAAACAATTTAATCAACCCTCGTGGGTAAAAAACACTCGGCAAGTTCATGCTCATCCGAGTTAACTTGTCTGAGTCATCTCGGGACAAATAATCTAATCAACCCTCGTGGGTAAAAACACTCGGCAAGCTCATGCTCATCCGAGTTAACTTGTCCGAGTCATCTCGGGGCAAATAATCTAATCAACCCTCGTGGGTAAAAAACACTCGGCAAGCTCATGCTCATCCAAGTTAACTTGTCCGAGTCATCTCGGAACAAATAATTTAGTCAACCCTCATAGGTAAAAAACACTCGGCAAGCTCATGCTTATCCGAGTTAACTTTCCGAGTCATCTCGGAACAAATAAATTAATCAACCCTCATGGGTAAAAATCACTCGCGAGCTCATGCTCATCCGAGTTAACTTGTCCGAGTCATCTCGGGACAAATAATTTAGTCAACCCTCATGGGTAAACAAATTTTTCAGTCATCGAAAAATATGACCAAAATATTAAATAGATCCTGCCATAATATTGGTCTTAATCTAAAAGATCTTCACCAAGGTGGAAAAATAGCATTGATATAATCATTTAATCAAATGCTTAGAAACCAAACAGTCCCTGTCATCAGGACAGCCATGAAAAGCTTAACTGTTTGTCACCTTTCAAATTGCATCGTGCTAACTTCTCATGAAGTTATGCAAACCGCGGTATGAAAGGATTTTAAAGGTATTGGGCTATGTAACACGTGCATATTGCCAGGGCAAATCTGCTTAAGTCCATCCACTTAAGTCCCTAAGGACACTTGTCAAGCCACACCTTAGCTGGGCCGCAAGTCTCTCATGGGCTCGGCCTAATCGCAAGATAACTTGGAAAAAACCCTCAAGTCTTTTTACGAAGCCTCGAGGTCATCCTCGACACTTCATCTTGGTCTCTTTATGCCTTCGATGTGAACTTGTAGGTATCTAGCTTATTTATGTTAATGCCTTGACCCGAGTCTTCATAGAAAATTTCTTAAGTAATTTTCGTCCGACTGTCACCAAGCCTAAGCTTGATTAGATCATCAGAAAATTCTCAGTCCTTATCTATTGAACTCAAATCAAGGAACATTAAACAATGATAAACCAAATATAAACAAGTTATCGAAGAAAACCATGCCTTATTGACACGTATGCAGCCCCTGACTGTCAACTCAAGAAGTCATCTTGCTTGAGGTTGACAGTCAAGAATAACATGAAACTTACAGCAATTTAAGCATAGTATCGTCAAAGATGTTCAATATTCCAAGAGTTCTCCACCATAGATCCATCTTCGTGCTTTAGTCGAAATGCTCCTGGCCGAGTCACCTCAGCGATTATGTATGGTCCTTCCCATAGTGGAGATAATTTGCGACGGTCCTTGGTGGTCAGGATCTTGCGTAGAACCAAATCGCCGACAATGAAAGCTCGCGCCCGAACATTGCGGCTATGGTATCGTTTAAGTCCTTGAAGTTATCTTACCGACTGGATCAAGGAAGATTTTCTTCGTTTTGGCGTCGCCCCTTCCCTGACTTGGCTATCTTCTCTGTAGAAATTTCACCCTCTTCAGATGTTGATGTAGCCAGTCGGATTTCTTCCTGGCCACGTGATCTCTCACAAGATTGGGCCATATCGCAGCTTTCTTCATCGCAGGTGAAGGCTTGTTTGACGTCGCTGCGCAGGGTGATGACACCGTTAGGGCCAGGCGTCTTCATGCAGAGGTAAGTGTAGTGTGGTATCGCCATGAATTTTGCGAGTGCAGGCCTTCCGATGATCGCGTGGTAGGCCGTCTTTGAAGTCGACCACCCCGAAGGTGGTATTCTCCGTTCGGAAATTCTCGCGAACTCCGGAGGTGACTGGAAAGGCGATGTGCCCGAGTGGTGTGGGCGACAGCCCCGGGATCACTCCGTGGAAGGGGGCTGCGCTAGCCTTCAACTTAGTTCTCAGGATTTGTATCTCATCCAGGGTCTTGACGAACAGGAGATTGAGGACGCTGCCCCCATCGATGAGGACGCGCTTTAGCTTGATGTTCTGAACCACCAGGTCAAGTACCAAGGGTTACTTCCCCGGGTGAACCACTCGGTCAGGATGATCCGACCATCGTAGATGTTGTGGGACTTTGGTTTGTGCCGTGTTGACCTCGCGGTCCATCAGCTTTTGCTTCCTCTTGGACTCATAAGCCTGCGGCCCCCGTAGATGTGATTCAGCTCGCCTACGGGGTCTTGAAAAGGCTCTAAATTTCCAGTCGGGTTGTTCTTCTTAGTTCCCGATGGACCGGCTTCATCAGTCGGCTTCTTGTTTAACCGTGCCGCATATTGCTTGGCAAATTGCTTGTAGATGATGCGTGCAGTGAGCGTTCATGATCATTCATGATCGCGTCGTAGGCCGCAACTTGGTGACGGTGTTGAGAATCGGACGCTGTGGCAACCAGGTCTTCATGCCGGCGCTTGCGATCTTTCTGGGCCTAATTGCTGCTGCCGTTATGCTTCCTCGGATGCCGGCGTCCTTCCGAGTGCTTGTCATCCCTTTTGTCAGGCCGGTCTTGGCGTGCCGCCTTGATTGCATCGTTGGACTTGGCGTAGGAGTTCGCCGTCTCGAACATTTGTTTCACCGTCTTCGGTGGCTTGCGCCCAAACTTTCCAATTAACAGCTCATCACGGACTCCCTTCTGGAAGGCGGCGATGATGATGTCGTCGGTGATGTTGGGAATCTTGTTGCATTTTTTGGAGAAGCGCCGGATGTAGTCCTTCAGAGGTTCGTCCGACTTCTGGATGACGTTGTAGAGATCGAAGTGGGTGCCGGGCCTCTCGAAGGTGCCCTGGAAGTTGGCGATGAAGTGGTCCCGCAGCTCGCTCCACGAGCTGATTGAGCCTCTTGGCAGGCTCGTGAGCCAGTTCTTGGCTGAGTTGGCGAGGGCCACGGGCAGGTAATTGGCCATAGCCTTGTTGTCACCGCCTGCTGCGTGGATGGCGAGAGTATACACGGTAAGGCACGACTCGGGGTCATTCTTGCCGTCATATTTCTCTATTCCTGTTGGCTTAAAACCATTCGGCCAGTGCACTCGGCGAAGCTCCCGAGTGAAAGCTGGCCCTCCGTCGTCACCGCTATCGGGTGATCCCCTCCGATCTTCCCAAGTGCGTCGGTCTCGCTCCGTAGCGGCGATCGAGGACTTCCCCGCATCACTCGGCGGGGTCTTGGTTGGCTGGTTGGGTAGCCGGAGCCGTTGTTGCGGCGGACGCGGTGGTGGACGGGTGGACGTCCATGTCGCTTCTCACGGGAGTCGGCCGTCTGCTCCTGATGCTTCTGCGTGGACTCGTGGCGTGGGCCTCTTGGCCTAGTTGTCGACCGGTTTGGCTCGGGCCTCTTGTAGTCTCTTGACCATAGCGGCGGGAGCCGGCTTTTGTCGGGCGTTTTAGCCACAGATTCAGTCGGCCTTCGTGCTGAGATGGAGGGATGACCGTTGGCTGTGGCTGCAACGATAGTCTTGATCTTGTCTAGTATTGGAGTCACGTCGGGGGGCGCCGTCTCGATCACGGTGTCCAGGAGTGTGAGGGCAGCAACAACGTTCTGCTGTGGCGTCTGGAACATGTTGGTGTTACGGACCCGTGTTTGAAGAATAGCCTCCTGAGAGGACCATCCGGCTGCCCGTAGATCTTGCTTTCTCTTGTCGGCTTCTTCTTTGCGTTTCTTCTCCTCTTCCGTCAGCTTGCGCTCTTGCTCGATCCTGGCTCGCTCTTCCTCTGCAAGCCTGCGGTCATTGAAGCACGTTGAGTCGGACTCGGCCAGCTCAGCCATGAGGACATTGAAGCACTTCGGCTCGTAGTCCTTATTGCAGTCGGGGTCGTCAGCTTTGTCCGAGGGGATGCCATAGAGGTCGTCAAAGCCTGCGGAGCTGAGATACTCGTTGAGCTCCGAAGATGAGCATGAGCCGAACGGCTGGAGGATGACAGCGATCTCCCTTGATCTGGGTAGCCCGGGTCCGGATCGTTCCGGCCCGAGTCGAGCTTGGTGATGCGAGGCTCCTCCAAGTAGGTCGACCTCGACTCGGGGAGAGGACTTTGCCGTGGATCTCAGCGGTGTTTGGTAGTCCAAACGGCGCCGAGAGGTCTTCTTCAGAGTGGATCGTCTCTGTTGGGGAGACAAGGGGATCGGTGTAGATTCCGGCGCCGTTCGGTAGTCCGAACGGTGCCGAGTGAATTCCTTCGTCGGAGAGGGTGGACCGCATCTTGGACTCCAAGATGTTGTCGAAAATCTTGGCGCTATTCGGGAGCCCGAACGGCGCCGAGTGGGTCTCTCCTTCCGACTGGTTCGAATCCGAGTCGAAGGAGGAGTACTTGTCGAAGTTATCGGCGGCGAAGTCGCCGAGTCCTGAAGAAGATCCCATCACGCTTGTCGGCGAGATTGTTGAAGAAGTCTTGACGCGTGGGCCCCTGCCTGGCGCGCCAACTGTCGAAACTCGGTTTCGGCAATATAATTTCTGGGGTCGCAGTCAAGATCGCCAAGCACAATGGGTTAGGAGGAAAAGAAGATTTAGACAGGTTCAGGCCCTCTCGTGAGGTAATACCCTACTCCTGTTTCGGTGGATTCGATCCGCCGAGGGTCTTTATTGATCTCGTGATCTAAAGCTGAAGGCTAAAAACTGATCTAGAATCTGATATCGCATATCCCTCAAGGGACGCCCCTTACCCCCCTTATATAGTCTTGGGAGGTGGGCTTACAGATCGGAAACCCTATCTTACTCTAAGTCGGTTTCCTCAATCTTACCAAACCGTGACTGTAGGCCATTGCCTTATCTCTATTGGCAACGTAACACCCAAGTCATGTTTGGTTTACAGATATGGCAGGCGCAATCTATCCCTACCTCCAGTCGGATAAGCTTGCCATGTAGATACCCCATTGCCATAATCTTCACAAATTCCACAACTACTTTTACTCCAGCAACCACGAGATGAAGTTGTCGGACCTTACCAGCATTAGGCAAAAACACAACGAATCGGTCCAAGAATACATCCAACGCTTTAGAGAGATGAGGAACCGATGCTACAGCCTGGTGCTATCGGACGCCCAGCTGGCCAATTTGGCCTTTCATGGTTTGATCGCGCTGATCAGAGAACGATTCTCTGCGCAGGACTTTGACAGCTTAGCCCACTTGGCGCAGAAGGTGATGGCCCACGAGCAGCGATTCCAAGACACCAGGAAGGCCATCAAAAATATAACTTAGGTCGTCGTCGAGTCAGACTACGGGTCCGACGACGATGACGTAGAAGTGGCGGCAGCTGAATGGGCCAAGAACAAAAAGGCCATCGTCTGCCAATGGCTCCTGAAGACGGCTAAGGAAGAAAGATATGATTTCGACATCACCAAGGCCCGACTGGTTTTTTGATTTGCTGCTCAAGGAGAAGCAGATTCAATTGCCTAAAAACCACGTGATCCCATCGGCCGAAGAATTGAAGAAAAAGAAGTATTGCAAATGGCACAACTCCACATCCCACGCCACCAACGACTGCAAGGTTTTCAGGCAGCAAATCCAGCCAGCAATTGAGGCCAGGAAGCTGAAGTTCGCCGATTCAAGTCAGCCGATGAAAGTAGACGGCAATCCTTTCCCGGTCAACACGGTCCAAGCCGGTCCTAGGCAAGCTGATCGACAGAACAGAATGGCGCACGGCTTAGTGTTAACACTGAAATTTGGTAACTGAGTTCCTAAGTTCGTAAAGGCAGAGCAAAATCGGATCGGCTGAAGAAAGAAAACGTATTAGTTAAAAAGGGATCGGCTGCAAGGTTAGTCGGCTGAGGATGGGTCGAACAGGAGGAGACAACAAGCCGATTCTGAAGTCTGGAAGAGATGAAGCCATGTTCAGTATGGAGGCTTGGGGGATAAATGAGAGATTTGGCTGTAAGGTATACGTTAAAAGATATTGCCACTCATGGATAGAGTCCTATAACGGCAATTGTATCTGTAATCTAGAGATTTGTTAGATTATTAGTTATGACACGGTATAGGTTCCGCTAGGGATAATATGGTGTTTTAAACAGTGGTCTAGATAGAGTCCAGGGTTGTTACAAGTATTTGTATTTCGGGTATAAATAGGACCCGAGGCCCTCTGTAAACAGAACAATTCAATCAATCTAATCTTCGGTGCATCGCCACCTTTTTCCTTTTAGATGAACACTCTGTTTGGCTTTGGGCTGCATCGTCTCGATCCCCAAACTCAGGTAAATGTTTGTCATTAGTGGTAAGATTATCTGTCTAATGCTTCCATCGCAATGATACATTAGAATTAATGGTTTTACTACGTCATATATCATATAATGCATATGAATTAGGTCAATGTTTAGATCTATCTTGTAGTTGGCCCATCTCGTCAAGAATGTATGGTCAACAGGGCTAGGTCTAAAGGTTGGCTGGTTCGTATGTAGTATCCACCATCTCAAGGAGTGTAAGTCGGCAGTAATAGATTGGATGTTTCTTTTGATACTTAATGCTGCATCAAGTTTGAACTATTAAGTCGTCTTTAGAACCATCAGTGATCTGTTATTCTGGGATTTACATTATCTAGAGATAGCGTCGGGGTTTCAGCTGACCTTATTTGCCCTAATGTGTTTCTTTTAACATGATTGTTACTAGATTTGTATTAGGACTACCTCTTATGTCAAGATCGTGTTCCTGGCGGATGTTGCTTATACGTTTGATCCAGGGATATTATCTTCGCATAAGATTCATCGGAGTACCAGCCGATTTGCTGTTAGCTTTCCACTAATCGACTAGGTTATTGATCTGTGTATTTATTATTCTTCGCTATGTTTGGATTGGGCGGCTGACGTTGTCTCGGTGATCCGACCCATTCCAGCCACTTGGCCCAAACATGGTCTAGAATAGCATATATACATCCATGGATTTCCTCAGCCGATCCCGTGGGGATCTAATCTAACGCTTAACGTACATTATCTTGTGTTTCTTGTTGATTAGCAGATCAAATCAACTGGCACGCCTCACACGTTGCAGGCAGCCGAGAAGGACCTGCACTGGAGTCAAGCAGATCTCCCAGGCTAGCGCGTGAGAGAGATTTCTCGTCAACACGCTTCTTGGCACGCCTGGTGGGACTGTCTTTGTCGGCTCAACTCGGACGAATAGACTCTGTCGGCAAGATGGTCGATTCCAAGATCCCTGGCATCACACAGGACAATGTCGTACCTGTAAAGATGGAACAACTATCGGTTGAACAGCAAGCCGAGTACAAGAAAATGGTGGAGGAACTCCAGAATAATTACCTTCAATCCTTCACCCAAACAAGGTCTGGAACTATGCACCAAAAGTACAAGTTCAGCCTAAACGATACCAAGGCACCCTCATCAAGCGATGCGAAAGGCAAGCGGAAGGTGGAAGAGCCAACTCAAGTGCAAGATGATCCAGCCGTATACTCTTTACAAGATCGGATCGACTCGGCTGTTCATCACGCGCTGGTCAACCAAAGCAGCATCCTGGTCAATACCCTCAATAATATGATCTCTCACGTGGTTGATGCCAAGGTAGCCGAGCAGCTGCAACGGGGCCCCACGTATTTCGCGGATGGCCAGTTTCCTGGTTACAGGACACTAGTCACCCAGGATCGGCCGCTTCCACTGATAGCGCAACCAAACCCGCCAGGAGGAATCGGCCACCTGAGTCCAGGCGAGACGGCTATAAGACCAGCGGTCACTATTCTAAACCGACAACAACCATTGCCTCAAGGTCAACTCGACAACGTATTCCATAATAATCGGTAGCCAGAGCCGATTGATCCTAGCAGGTGGCAGAATGCCGGGGGCCGACAGTTGTTCCCAGACCCACCAACGCCACAACAGGAGCCTCGGCTGCCGCCCGCTGATCATCGCTACCAATACCAAGGGGGCCGTCAGGATCACCACTACAGACCTCAGACACCGCCACAGCTGTATCGGCAAGCACCCATGCCGTATGACCCATACGAGCCGATACGCAAGATAACCGAGCCTGGGTCGAGCTAATCGCAGATGTCATGCGGGATCGGTTCGGCCTCAAACCAAAAGATTCAGGAAATATGTATCGGTATCCCTATCCGGAACATTTCGAAAGGGTCCCGCTGCCCAACCGATACAAGATCCCAGACTTCTCCAAATTCTCAGGACAAGACAACGTCTCTACCTATGAACATGTCAGCCGATTCTTGGCACAATGCGGTGAAGCATCGGCTACGGACCCCTTGAGAGTTCGGTTATTCCCCCTTTCTCTTTCAGGATCGACCTTCACTTGGTTCTCCTCGCTGCCTTACAACTCAATCCAGAGTTGGGCCGATCTTGAGAAACAGTTTCACAGCTATTTTTATTCCGGCAACCATGAAATGAAGTTGTCGGACCTCACCCGCGTCAGGCAGAAACACAATGAATCGGTCCAAGACTACATTCAACGCTTCAGAGAAATGAGAAACCGATGTTACAGCCTGGTGCTATCAGACGCTCAGCTGGCCGATTTAGCCTTCCATGGTTTGATCACGCCGATCAGGGAACAATTCTCTACGCAGGACTTCGATAGTCTAGCCCACCTGGCGCAGAAGGTGACGGCCCACGAACAGCGTTTCCAAGAAACCGGGAAGGCCGTCAAGAGCATAACCTAGGTCATCGTCAATTCAGATTATGGGTCCGATGACGACGAGACAGAGTGGCGGCGGCCGAATGGGCCAAGAACAAGAAGGCCATCATCTGCCAATGGCTGCTGAAGACGGCTAAGGAAGAAAAATACGATTTTGATATCACTAAAGCCGACAAGATCTTTGATTTACTGCTTAAGGAAAAACAGATTCAATTACCCGAAAATCATGTGATCCCATCGGCCGAAGAATTGAAAAAGAAGAAGTACTGCAAGTGGCACAACTCCACGTCTCACGCCACAAACGATTGCAAAGTCTTCAGACAGCAAATCCAGTCGGCCATCGAGGCCGGGAAGTTAAAGTTCGCCGACTCAAATCGGTCCATGAAAGTAGACGACAATCCATTCCCGGTCAACACAGTCCATGCCGGCCCCGGGCAAGCTGATCGACAGGGCAGAATGGCGCACGGCTTAGCCAATACGTTTATCGAGGCCAAAGCAGAAGATGACCAGACTGGATGCCACACCGCGCAAATTAATATGGTGCGCAGAGTCATCAGATCGGCTGGCCGACAACCGATCCATTAACGAAGCTGACACCATCATCGATACCAGTCTCGGCGTGAAGCACCTCGCTTACACGAGCCAAGTACTCAGAGCTGACGATACATGGTAAACCGTGACGATGCCGATCCACATTGGCATTGCGGCTTCTTCAGGCATTGCTGGGAATCCGGCATGAGCTACCAACATTGGAAGATTGCCCAGCATGTAAAGATCACCGTAACAATGACGAACGTGGGAGTTTGTCATCTGCAAGCCCAGTCCGGCTCATCCCCAGAGCCGTCCAGCTAAACCGAAGACGGCGACCTGTCCACGATCGGCTCGGTCTGATCCATCAGGACTTCTTCATCAACGAAAACCGGGATGGAGACAACTGCGATGATGAAGAGGCCGACGATGAGGAATCGGCCAACCCCCAATGGTGCCCGTCCGATCTCTTTACGAAGACCCAGAAGAGGAGAATTCAACGGCTCAAGCATGAAGGAAGAGAAGACGAGGTGCGACAAATGATCTACGAGCAACACCATCGGCTGGGCAAAATCAAGAGACGGTGGGTACCCAAGCAGGAGAACGCTATGGCCAACGAAGAGCAAGCCAAGGAAAGCCCAGTCGACCAAGCCAGAAGGGCAGCCAAAGGGAAGGGTAAAGCTACCGCATCGGTTAACATGGTCTTCGTGTTGCCCGCCGAGTTCGGCGCCCCCGAAGCCGACGCGGATGCTATCGAAGATGACCCAACAAAACTAGCAATCTCGCCGGACCAGGCCATCTTCGACAAGCCTGAAGGGACCGAAAATCGGCACCTGAAACTGTTATACGTTAAAGGATTTGTTAACGGTAAGCCGATCTCCAAAATGCTGGTCGATGGGGGAGCAGCAGTCAACCTCATGCCTTACGCATCTTTCAGAAAACTCGGAAAAGGGGCCGAAGACCTGATAAAAACCAGCATGGTACTCAAGGACTTCGGCGGCAACCCATCGGAGACGAAAGGCATTCTCAACGTCGAACTGACTATCGGCAACAAAACTATGCCCACAACATTCTTTGTCATCGACGGGAAGGGGTCTTACAGCCTGCTGCACGGAAGGGACTGGATCCACGCGAACTGCTGCATCCCTTCTACGATGCACCAGAGTCTGATCCAGTGGGACGGCGACAAGATCGAGATCGTGCCAGCCGACAGGTTAGTTAGCGTCGTCAGTGCTGATTTACCACTTTGGGAAATCGAAGGCATCGATTGTTTATCTGGGAAAATCTGGCAAGCCAGTTTTCTAAATGTATCCAATTCAACAATACAGCCCATCGGAAGCGACGAGCCGCAGCTGCTGCTTTGAACAAGACATGGTGGAGGGCTCCAACGTTCTCGGCATAGCCACCGCGGACGAAGACGATGGCAAGTTAGCACAAGGCTTCACGTCGGCCGACGAGTTAGAAGAAATCGACATCCGCTCTGGTGATAAGCCGAGGCCGACATACATTAGCAAAAATTTATCTCCTCATTGTAGATCCCAACTTATTGAATTACTAAAAGACTATAAAGATTGTTTCGCTTGGGAATACTTCGAGATGCCCGGTCTTAGCCGATCGATAGTAGTCCATCAGCTACCGATCAAGGCAGGATATCGGCCATTTAAATAGCCTCCCAGGAGGTTCAAGGCCGATATGTACGATGCAATTAAAGCCGAACTCACTCGGCTATACGACGCAGGATTCATTCGGCCTTGCCGATACGCCGAATGGGACTCTAATATCGTCCCGGTATTGAAGAAGAACGGCAAACTTCGAGTATGCATCGATTTCAGGGACCTAAACAAGGCGACCCCAAAAGACAAATACCCAATGCCAATAGTCGATCTGCTTGTCGACGCTACCTCAGGCCACAAAATCATCAGTTTCATGGACGGCAACGCGGGATATAACCAGATATTCATGGCCGAGGAGGACATCCACAAGATAGCTTTTTGATGCCCTGGTGCGATCGGCCTCTATGAGTGGGTGGTGATGACATTCGGCTTAAAGAATGCTGGGGCAACATATCAAAGGGCAATGAATTACATCTTTCACGATATGATCGGCGCACTAGTAGAGATATACATTGACGACGTCGTTGTCAAGTCAAGAGAGACAGAAACCCACATTGCCGATCTGAGACAAGTGCTGGAACGGACGAGAAAATATGGTTTGAAGATGAATCCGCTCAAATGTGCGTTCGGCATGTCGGGCGGGCAATTCTTGGGGTTCCTCGTCCATGAAAGAGGAATTGAAGTCACACCAAGGAGCATTAATGCTATTAAGACAATTCAACCCCCAAAGGATAAAAAACAGCTTTAGTCATTAGTCGGAAAGATAAACTTCATCAGACGGTTCATAGCTAACCTTTCAGAAAAAATGGAACCGTTCACACCATTGCTTCGGCTTAAGGCCGATCAGACCTTCACATGGGGGGTAGAGCAACAGAAAGCGTTAGACAACATAAAAGATTATCTAAGCTCTCCTCCGGTTCTAATGCCCCCACAAAAGGGAATGCCATTCAAGCTGTACCTGTCAGTCGACGATAAGTCAATCGGCTCTGTCCTAATCCAAGAAGTCGGCGGCAAAGAAAGAGCCATTTTCTATCTCAGCCGGCGGTTGCTAGACGCAGAGACCAGGTATTCACCTGTCAAGAAGTTATGCCTATGCCTCTATTTCTCATGTACAAAGTTAAGGCACTATCTGCTGTCCAATGAGTGCACGGTAACCTGCAAAGCCGATGTAGTCAAGTACATGCTGTCGGTTCCAGTGCTCAAAGGAAGGATCGAAAAGTGGATCTTCGCGCTAACAGAGTTCGATCTATGGTATCAGGCTCCAAGGGCAGTAAAAGGACAAGCCATAGCCAATTTCATTGTGGAGCATAGAAACGATTCGATCGGCTCCGTGGAAATTATGCCTTGGACTTTGACCTTCGATGGCTCGGTATGCACCAACAGCTGCGGCATCGGCTTAGTCCTTATCTCGCCCAGGGGGCAAGCTTCGAGTTTGCTTTCGCCATTGACCCCCACGCTACGAATAACCAAGCCGAGTATGAAGCCGTTCTCAAAGGGCTAACTCTGCTCAAGGAGGTGGAGGTGACACAGTCGAGATAATGGGAGACTCGTTGCTCGTCATCAACCAATTATCAGGAGAGTATGAGTGCAAAAACGACGCACTGATGATCTATCATCAACAATGCCAGGAGTTAATGGATGGTTTCCGGCTAGTCACTTTGAAGCATATCCCCAGGGAGCAGAATACGGAGGCCAATGATTTGGCTCAAGGGGCATCAGGCTACCGGCTGATGCTGAGAGACGTCGACGTAGGTGTGGCCACCATCACAACCGATGATTGGAGATTTGACGTATTCAATTATCTCAAAGACCCTTCTTAGTCGGCCATAAGGAAACTACGATACAAGGTGCTACGGTACGTATTGCTCGGTGAAGACTTATACTATCGGACGATTGATGGCATACTACTCAAGTGTTTGGGGACCGATCAAGCAACAGTGGCCATCGGGGAAGTACATGAAGGGATCTGCGGCACGCATCAATCGGCCCACAAAATGAAATGGCTACTTCACCGAGCCGGATACTTCTGGCCGACAATGCTAGAGGATTGTTTCAAATACTATAAAGGGTGCCAAGACTGCCAAAAATTCGGCACGATACCAACGAGCACCAGCATCGGCCATGAACCCAATCATCAAGCCGTGGCACTTCAGGGGATGGGGCATTAATATGATCGGCCAGATCAATCCACCTTCAAGCAAGGGGCACGAATTTATCCTAGTGGCCATGGAATATTTCACAAAATGGGTGGAAGCTATCCCCCTCAGAAAAGTGGATTCTAAGGACGGAATCGAGTTCGTCAAAGAACACATCATCTATCGGTTTGGTGTTCCGCAAACAATAACGACCGACCAGGGGTCTATCTTTGTCTCAGACGAGTTTGTCCAGTTTGCCTACGGCATGGGGATCAAGCTGCTTAACTCTTCGCCGTATTATGCGCAAGCCAACGGGCAGGCCGAAGCATCAAACAAAAGCTTGATTAAGCTGATTAAAAGAAAGATCTCTGAGCATCCTAAGCAATGGCACACCCGATTGGCCGAATCATTATGGGCGTATCGGATGGCATGCCACGGGTCAATCCAAGTCCCCCCGTACAAACTGGTCTATGGACACGAAGCAGTGCTTCCATGGGAAAGCGTCGTCGGCTCAAGGCGCATTCAGCTACAAGACCAACTCACGACCGACGATTATTATAACCTCATGATAGACGAGTCGGAGGATCTCGCTTTATCTAGAATGAAAGCTTTAGAAAAAGTAACAAAAGATAAAGAACGAGTAGCCAGACATTACAATAAAAAGGTTGTGCCTAAATCATTTGAGGAAGGCGAACTCGTTTGGAAACTTATATTGCCGATCGGGTCTAGAGACAACAAATTCGGCAAATGGTCACCAAATTGGGAGGGGCCTTTCAAGATCCACAAATGCGTCTCTAAAGGAGCTTAAACGCTAAAAGAGTTGGACGGAGAGATATTCGGAAGGGCCCTCAATGGAAAATATCTAAAGAAATACTACCCGAGCGTGTGGATCAATGCGTGAGTCGGTTATTGTCACAGCAGGCCGACCCACGACAGCCGATGCCTTACAAGGCATCGCCTTTAGGCATTCGCATCCACGATCGGCTCAGGATTCCCCGACAGAGATCAGAATGAATGAACGAATCGGACTCGCAAATTTTGTCGACATCAAAGCTATCAACAAAACTTGGGGGCATACAGATGCGCGAGACAGTCGAAAAAATCAAAAATCAAGCCGATTCTGATTAATCAAGCTAGAGAAGTTGACAAAACCCCAAGTCAAATGAAACCAGGAACATTGAAACAAACTTTATTCAAAATCGGCGTGAGGCCGTCTTTGATTACATGTTCGCTAGGTAGTCCCTAATGGACGCCAGGGCTCGTTCAATGGGCTCCGCAGTTTCCATCTCCAAAGCATCCAGGATCAGGTACTCCAGCCGAGTGACCCTTATGTCGGTGGTCGTGGTCAGTAGCTCATTGGCAAGTTGGGCTTGCCTACCTTCCAGTCGGTCGAGGCGCGCGAGCGTCGAAGACGCCATGGGGGCAGCAGCCGGGATGCCACCAAGATGAACAGGAGGCCTGGCCGCCGAGTGACGAGCCTCCAGCTCCCTGAAGCGTTTCAGGTTCGCCCTCACTCGTCGGTCCTGGCTCACCGATAATTCGTACGGTGTCTCCATGATCTCTAGGATCACCCGAGGTGGATGAGGCGGCTGCAAGAAAATCCGTTCCTGAGTATTCGAAGGGAGGAAATGCCGAGAATAGATAAGTTGGGGAATCACCTGGTTCACTGACGAGCTCGAAGAAGCCATGGGAAAGCCTCGCCGAAGACTTGGAAGATTAGGCATTGTACTACTGGGGGTTTGTCTCCTTCGGCCATGAGTTATTCGGGAAGAGCCGGAGGAGCCCATTTATCGAAAGAAAAGATACGGTTTTTAGATGTGAAAGGTCGCTGCCAACCCGAGAGTCGAAGCAAGAGTCGAAGAGATCATCATTAGAAGCGTCGGGAATCGTTGAATGACCGGCGACTGCGCAAGTCTGGATACCTATCGCCCAGGACTCATGGGTTCTTGAAGTACAAATTTGAGGGAGTCGGCCTACGAAGACAGATCGGCAATGTAATCAGGTATTACCGGCCGATAACTAGTGAGACAGATGTCCGAAGGATAAACGCTAAAGGTCGGGGCGTCACCTCGGGGTTGATTTCGAACCGAACAAGTCGAGACGCCGCACGCAGCCAAGGGGTAACCTTACCTATGAACGTAGCCGATTGTATCTACAAGCGCAAATAATAGACTATCCGGTTACATCACAGGAACACAAGTATGGCACAGAAACGCAAGCTGACCTCATAAGGTCAGATAGTTTATAGTCTCATTTCTTCAGGAAATGAGCTATGGCCGACAGCGCCGTCTGTCTAATCTGGTTGATTTCACCAATTGCCCTAAGGTCGTCAGCCTCGGACCCGGCCACCGATCGGGCGCTCCGCACCAAGTCACGCAAATGCGCTACGGCCGCCCTGATGCCTTGGCGCTCGGCTTCAACCCTGGCCGGCAGATCGGCTATGTACTCCTCGTGGACGTCGATTTCGTTCGTAACTTGAACGAGATCGGCCACTAATTGATCCCGACGGGCACGGAGTTGCTCAAGCTTGGCCACCGGTTCGTCTTGGGCGGTCAAAGGCGGCCTTCCGGCTCTCGATGGCTTTTTTGTCGATTGTATGGCAGCCGACCGCGCTTGACTCTCACGACGATCAATGATTTGTTGCCGGGCTCGTTCATATTTGAACTGGTAGGCTTCCATGAAGGTCGCCGGCACGATGGCTTCGGCTACGGTGTCCGGCAGCTGGTCTTGGATGTCCCTGAATCGTGCGCGTATTGAGCCGTTGTCGACTACCAGCGCGTCCAATGAAGCTTCCAGCCGATTGCCGATATCGGCTAGAGTGGTCCTCAGGCCCTCAGCCGACGCTGCGAGCGCCTCTTCAAACTTCGACAAATCAAAGTTGAGAAGGTCAGCCACGTTATACAGTGGAAAGAGAAAGGATCAGGGGCATGACAAAACCGATAGTTGAGATCAGTAAGCTTACCGGCGGCGCTGTTGTCAGGACTGTTAGCTCGTCTGGATCATCGCCCATGGCCGTCCGACCCTCTTGGCCGGTGTTATCGTCACTACCCCCAATAGGCGCAGTACATTCGCCCAATGCCTGGGGGGAGCCGATGGAGATTGTGGGAGCTGCGGAAGAAAGGATTAGCAGATGAGTCGATTGATTACCACAGACAAAGGGATAGGAGACGATTACCGGCGGTGCGGGGCGAGGAGTGCGACCGACCAATTTTTGAAATGCGAAGAACAGACGAGTCAGGTGCAAGCGATCATCACGAAACCAGGCCCAACAAAGTAAAAGCTTACAGGAGGACGTCTTGTCGGCGGGCTTGGGGCTGGCGGAGCGTCGGTGGGGCGTTCTAGACTCGGGACTCCAAGCCCGGTTTCGGCCGTCACACAGGCAGCCGTTGGCGCCTCCTCATTAACGCGGCGTCGAGAATTGCTCGATGGCCGGATCCAGCGGGGGGAGGCTGTCGGCCGATGCGGCCGATTTTGTCTTTTTCACCCTCTTGGGGGCAGGCGCGGCTGACACACGCGGTGGTGGTGCCGTTTTTCTTTTCGGCGCGATCGGATGACGCACCTGCCCTCGCAGCAGTGACGATAGTTTGGGCGCCCCCAGCCGATGGCCGACGGAGCAAGGCCCCCTACATCCAGAACGCTTGGGTTATATTCGATCGGACGTCCAGAGTCACTTACCGTCGGTCGCTCTGTTTCCGTCTCCTGCAAAGTCGAAACATGAATGTTAAATCGGCTAATACGGCCGACGAGTGGATCGTGAGAAAAAATCGTTGGCTTGAAGCAGGAATATACCGAGGGGATCTCGTCGGGCAGAAGCAGGTCGATGTAGCAAGACAGCCGCTAGTGAAAAATGTGGCGTTTGAGTTCAGGCCACCATCGGTCGTAAGCGATGCTTCTCCTTGTCGACAGTGTGATTACGTTGGCGTCGCCGAAGGGGGGACCGGCTATGTTCAGCAACCAATTCATTATCAGGTCTTGGCCGACCGCCCCCTAGTTTCAATTTTATTGGCATAAAAGAAGCCGATGTGCAGTTGCCCAAGACCGAACCGCCTCGCCGCCAATACTGGATAATAGAATTCATAGCCCCGGGCCGCCGATCGGCCTTGGTGAACTCCGGTCGGCAAGATGCAAGGAGACAGAGAGGCGATGAACAATTCTCTGCACCTTGGGTTATCGGCTGAGTTGAGGTCATCCCAGTTGAAATCAATCGGCAGTTCGAACGATCCTTGGTCCGGATAGAAATACCAGGTGCGGTTGTCACGGAACAGCCCATCGTAAAAAGCTGTGAACCAGTCGGCCAACAGCTCGGCCGATTGCTTTGAGCCTTCATGGGCGGCGGCTGCTTCTCCGTAGTTCGTAAATCGCTTGGTATCAATCTGGTTACCTTCTTCATCTTCAATTGGCTCTAGCCGCTGGAATCCGGCGTCTGTCAGATGGGGCCGACCAGCTACATTCTGGGTGGCCAACACCAGCCAGATTTGGAGGAACCACCAAGGGCCACCAGTGTTGACTGGGGCGTTGGCAGCTATTTTCATGGCGGCTTGATGTAGCATTTGATATGTGTAGCCGAGGAGGTATTTTCCCAGTGCAAATTCCTTCCCGTCGGCTAGGATTTCGGCCATGATTTGCCAATTAGCGGTCGGCCCACGGCTCGATCCGCGAGAACACAAACTTTTCCAGCCACATCATCGGGAAGGCGGTGTATTCCCGTGGCGACTGTCCCGTCTTTCATGTTTTGGGTGATGAAGCTGCTCCATCCGTCGATAGCTTTGGTTTTGAACTGATGTTGGCCTTTTCGGTTCAGAATGCAGGGGTTAGCCGATGATTCGATGTCCAGCCCAGTTGTCATATATACGTCGGCTAGTGTAATGGTCATCGGCCCTTGCCGAAGGATGAAGGCGTTAAAACTGTCGTTCCAGAAGTAGGCCGCAACCGATAGAAGCGGCTCGTCTTTTTCCATGCCAGCGATGGACAATTCCAAGCATTGGGCAAGCTTTCTCGCTTCCCATTGGGTGTACTTGGCCGATTGTATCCTTTTATACCATTCAGTCCAGGCTGCATCAGTGGATGGCCAAGCTTTGAATGTTCCGTTCCAGTGGGAGAGAGATGGTTTGGCGGTGTTAAAAGGGATGCGGTTAGTTTAGGCTATGATTACATTAGTTGGGTCTGTGTTGCCGATGGGTCCGAGGAAATACTTCTCCGCTTGTGTTGGATTAGGGACGAATACTTGATGAGACAGATGCTACAGTCCGAAGAAGGGGAGAGGAGTACTAGTTAGGAATGATTGTGTTTTATGGTTCAGGAACAGGAAAAGTACTAATTGGTAAGAATGTGGGATAAAATTCTACTAAAAAGAAAATCGCCGAACGAATCATTGATACGAGGATATTTGGAGAAGCAGGTTGAGAATAAAATTGTAGATCAGAAGGGAGTACCTGGGGAAACTTGGTCGTAGCGGCGGCTGGAGCAGTTGCGGTGGCGACAGCAGATGGCGCCGTGGTTGCAGCCGGAGCGACGGTGGTGGCCGGCGAGTTGGAGGTACTCGATGCAGTGGCGGAGGCCATCGGGAAGTTCGGGGGCAAAGATGAGTTTGAAGAACGTGGGAAAGGATGTCGAACGCCGATGGAATCACAGGAGGGGAGAGAGAAAGGGCAGGAAGTTTGTTCGAGAAGAAAGCCGAGCACACGTTGAAGGCGTAGGCGGTTCGACCGAGAGAGGTGGATATTTAAGGAGCACTTGGGGAGAAGCCGAGACGGTTTAGGCCAAGAAGGAAGCAAGAGTTTGAATAGGCGAGCAAATCCGCAACACTTTGTATTACGGACTTGGGGGGCATGTGTTAACACTGAAATTTGGTAACTGAGTTCCTAAGTTCGTAAAGGCAGAGCGAAATCGGATCGGCTGAAGAAAGGAATCATATTAGTTAAAAAGGGATCGGCTGCAGGGTTAGTCGGCTGAGGATGCGTTGAACAGGAGCAGACAACAAGCCGATTCTGAAGTCTGGAAGAGATGAAACCATGTTCAGTATGGAGGCTTGGCGGATAAATGAGAGATTCGGCTGTTAGGTATACGTTAAAAGATATTGCCACTCATGGATAGAGTCCTATAATGGCAATTGTATCTATAATCTAGAGATTTGTTAGATTGTTAGTTGTGACACGGTATAGGTTCCGCTAGGGATAATATGGTGTTTTAAACAGTGGTCTAGATAGAGTCCAGGGTTGTTACAAGTATTTGTATTTCGGGTATAAATAGGACCCGAGGCCCTTTGTAAACAGAACAATTCAATCAATCTAATCTTCGGCGCATCGCCACCTTTTTCCTTTTAGACGAACACTCTGTTTGGCTTTGGGCTGCATCGTCTCGATCCCCAAACTCAGGTAAATGTTTGTCATTAGTGGTAAGATTATCTGTCTAATGCTTCCATCGCAACGATACATTAGAATTAATGGTTTTACTGCATCATATATCATATAATGCATATGAATTAGGTCAATGTTTAGATCTATCTTGTAGTTGGCCCATCTCGTCAAGAATGTATGGTCAACAGGGCTAGGTCTAAAGGTTGGCTGGTTCGTATGTAGTATCCACCATTTCAAGGAGTGTAAGTCGGTAGTAATAGATTGGATGTTTCTTTTGATACTTAATGCTGCATCAAGTTTGAACTATTAAGTCGTCTTTAGAACCATCAGTGATCTGTTCTTCTGGGATTTACATTATCTAGAGATAGCGTCGGGGTTTCAGCCGACCTTATTTGCCCTAATGTGTTTCTTTTAACATGATTGTTACTAGATTTGTATTAGGACTACCTCTTATGTCAAGATCGTGTTCCTGGCGGATGTTGCTTATACGTTTGATCTAGGGATATTATCTTCGCATAAGATTCATCGGAGTACCAGCCGATTTGTTGTTAGCTTTCCAGTAATCGGCTAGGTTATTGATCTGTATATTTATTATTCTTCGCTATGTTTGGATCGGGCGGCTGACGTTTTCTCGGTGTATCCGACCCATTCCAGCCAATTGGCCCAAACTTGGTCTAGAATAGCATATATACATCCATGGATTTCCTCAGCCGATCCCGGGGGGATCTAACCTAACGCTTAACATACATTATCTTGTGTTTCTTGTTGATTAGCAGATCAAATCAACTGGCACGCCTCACACGTTGCAGGCAGCCGAGAAGGACCTGCACTGGAGTCAAGCAGATCTCCTAGGCCAGCGCGTGAGAGAGATTTCTCGTCAACACTTAGTCAATACATCGATCGGGGCCAAGGCAGAAGGCGACCAAATTGGATGTCACACCACGCCAATTAACATGGTGCGCCCAGTCATCAGATCGGCTGACCGACAGCCGATCCATGAACGTTGCCAGTACCGTCATTAGTACCTGTCTCGGCAGGAAGAAGCTGAATATGAAGCACCTCATCGGCGCGAGCCGAACACCTAAAGCCGATGATACGAGGTAAACCACAACAATGCCGATCCGCATTGGCATTGTGATTTTTCAGGTACTGCTGGGAATTCGGCATGAGACTGCCAACATTGGATGATTGCCCAGCCTACAACGATCGCCGCAACGACGAGCACAGGAGATCACCGTGTACAAGTCAAACCCGGTTTGTCCCCGGAGCCATTCAGCTAAACCAAAGGCGGCGGTCTGTCCATGATCGGCTCGGCCCGATCCACCAGGACTTCTTCGTCGATGAAAACCGCGAGGGGAATGACCGCGACGATGAGGAATCGGCCAACCCCCAATGGTGCCCGTCCAATCTCTTCACAAAGACGTAGAAAAGAAGGGTTCAACGGCTTAAGCGTGAAGGGAGAGAAGAAAAAGTGCACCAAATGATCCACGAGCAGCGCCGTCGCTGGGCAAAATCAAAAGGCGGTGGGTACCCAAAAAGAAAGCTACCATAAATGACGAAGAGCAAGCTGAGGAAAGCCCAGCCGATCAAGCCAGGAGGGCAGCCAAAGGGAAAGGCAAAATTTCTGCATCGGTTAACATGGTATTCGTGCTGCCAGCCGAGTTCGGCGCCCCTGAAGCCGATGCAGATACCATTGAGGACGACCTGGCGAAATTTGCAATCTCACCAGACCAAGTTGTCTTCAACAAACCCGAAGGAACCGAAAATCGGCACTTAAAGCCGTTGTACGTTAAAGGATTCGTCAACGGCAAGCCGATTTCCAAAATGCTAGTTGATGGGGGAGCTGCAGTCAACCTCATGCCTTACGCAACATTCAGAAAACTAGGCAAGGGAGCCAAAGACCTAATAAAGACCAACATGGTGCTCAAAGACTTCGACGGCAACCCATCGGAAACCAAGGGCGTCCTCAACGTTGAACTGACCATCGGCAACAAGACCGTGCCCATAACATTCTTTGTCATCGACGGGAAGGGGTCTTACAGCCTGCTACTCGGAAGGGACTGGATACACGCTAACTGCAGCATCCCTTCTACAATGCATCAGAGCCTGATCCAATGGGACGGCGATGAGATCGAGATCATGCCAGCCGACAGGTTAGTTAGTGTTGTCAATGCCGATTTGTCACTTTGGGAAATCAAGGGCATCGATTGTTTATCCGGAAAAATCTGGCAAGCCGATTTTCTAAATGTGTCCAATTCAACGATACAGCCGATGGGAAACGATGAGCCGCAGCTGCTGCTTTGAACAAGTCATGGTGGAGGGCTCGAGCGTTCTCGGCATCCACACCGAGACGAAGATGATGGCAAGCTAGGCAAGGTTTCACGTCGACCGACGAATTAGAGGAAATCGACATCGGCTCTGGTGATAAGCCGAGGCCGACGTACATTAGCAAAAATCTATCTCCTCGTTGTAGATCCCAACTTATTGAATTGTTAAAAGAATATAAATATTGTTTTGCTTGGGAGTACTTCGAGATGCCCGGTCTCAGCCGATCAATAGTGGTCCATCAGCTGCCGATTAAGGCAGGCTATCGGCTGTTCAAACAGCCTCCCAGGAGGTTTAAGGCTGATATGTATGATGCAATTAAAGCCAAAATCACTCGGCTATATGATGCGGGATTCATTTGGCCTTGCCGATACGCCGAGTGGGTCTCAAACATCGTCCTAGTGTTGAAGAAAAATGGTAAACTTAGGGTGTGCATCGACTTCAGAGATCTAAACAAGGCAACCCCTAAAGACGAATACCCAATGCCGATAGCTGATCTGCTTGTCGATGCTGCTTCAGGCCATAAAATTATCAGTTTCATGGATGGCAATGCAGGGTATAACCAAATATTCATGGCCGACGAGGACATCCACAAGACCGCTTTTCGGTGTCCCGGTGCAATCGGCTTGTACGAATGGGTAGTAATGACGTTTGGCTTGAAGAATGCTGGGGCAACATATCAACGGGCCATGAATTACATCTTTCAGGACATGATCGGCTCACTGATAGAGATATACATTGACGACGTGGTTCTCAAGTCAAGGGAGATAAAGGCCACATTGCCGATCTGAGACAAGTGTTAGAACGGACGAGGAAATACGGTCTGAAGATGAATCTGCTTGAGTGCGCGTTTGGCGTATCAGCTGAGCAATTCTTGGGATTTCTCGTCCATGAAAGAGGAATTTAAGTTACGCCAAGAAGCATAAACGCTATCAAGACAATTCAACCTCCGAAGGACAAAAAGCAACTCCAGTCCTTGATCGGCAAGATAAACTTCATCAGACGGTTCATAGCCAATCTCTCAGAAAAGATGGAGCCGTTCACACCACTGCTTCGGCTGAAAGCCGATCAAACATTCACATGGGGGGCAGAGCAGCAAAAGGCGTTAGACAACATAAAAGACTATCTAAGCTCCCCTCCAGTTTTAATGTCTCCACAAAAGGGAATACCGTTCAAGCTGTACCTATCAGCCGATGATAAATCGATCGGTTCCGTCCTAATCCAGGAGGTCGACGACAAGGAAAAAGCCATCTTCTATCTCAGCCGACGGTTGCTAGATGCCGAGACAAGGTATTCACCTGTGGAGAAGTTATGCCTATGCCTCTATTTTTCATGTACAAAGTTAAGACACTATCTGCTCTCCAACGAGTGTTCGCTAATCTGCAAAGCCGATGTAGTTAAGTATATGCTATCGGCTCCAGTGCTCAAAGGAAGAATTGGGAAGTGGATTTTCGCACTAACAGAATTCGATCTGAGGTATCAGGCACCAAGGGCAGTCAAAGGGCAAGCCATAGCCGATTTCATTGTGGAACACAGAAATGATACGATCGGCTCAGTGGAGATTATGCCTTGGACTCTGACGTTCGATGGCTCGGTTTGCACCAACGGCTGTGGCATCGGCCTGGTCATTATTTCGCCTAGGGGGCAAGCTTCGAGTTTGCTTTTGCCATCAGCCCCCACGCTACAAACAACCAAGCCGAATACGAAGCCGTCCTTAAAGGATTGCATCTGCTCAAGGAAGTTGAAGCCGATGCCATCGAAATAATGGGAGATTCGTTGTTGGTCATCAGCCAATTATCAGGAGAATATGAATGCAAAAATGACACGCTGATGGTCTATTGTCGGCAATGCCGGGAATTAATGGACGACTTTCGGTTAGTTACTTTGAAACATATCCGAAGAGAGCAGAACACAGAGGCCAATGACTTGGCTCAGGGGGCATCGGGCTATCGGCCGATGCTGAAGGAAGTCGACATAGACGTTGTCGCCATTACGGCCGATGATTGGAGGTTTGAAGTTTACAACTATCTAAAAAAACCCTCTCAATCGGCCACAAGAAAGCTACGATACAAGGCATTACGATACGTGTTGCTCGATGAAGATCTGTACTATCGGACGATTGACAGCGTGCTACTCAAGTGTCTAGGAGCCGATCAGGCTACAGTGGCCATCGGGGAAGTACATGAAGGAATCTGTGGCACACATCAATCGGCCCACAAAATGAAGTGGCTGCTTCGCCGAGCAGGCTATTTCTGGCCGACGATGCTGGAAGATTGTTTCAAGTATTACAAGGGATGACAAGATTGCCAAAAGTTCGGCGCTATACAACGAGCACCAGCATCAGCTATGAACCCAATTATTAAGCCATGGCCGTTCAGAGGATGGGGCATTGATATGATCGGCCAGATCAATCCACCCTAAAGCAAAGGACATAAGTTCATCCTGGTGGCAATGGATTACTTCACAAAGTGGGTGGAGGTGATTCCCCTCAGAAAAGTAGATTCGAAGGACGCAATCGAGTTTGTCAAAGACACATCATCTACCGATTTGGTGTTCCACAAACAATAACAACAGACCAAGGATCTATCTTTGTATCGGACAAATTTGTTCAGTTTGCCGACGGCATGGGAATCAAGCTGCTTAATTCTTCGCTGTACTACGCACAAGCCAACGGGCAAGCCGAGGCCTCAAACAAAAGTTTGATCAAGTTAATTAAAAGAAAGATCTCTGAGTACCCTAAACAATGGCACAGCCGATTAGCCGAATCATTGTGGGCGTATCGGATGGCATGCCACGGGTCAATTCAAGTCCCTCCGTACAAGCTGATCTACGGACATGAGGCAGTACTGCCCTGGGAAAGCGTCGTCGGCTCAAGGCGCATTCAGCTACAGGATCAACTCACAGCCGACGATTATTATCACCTGATGGTGGACGAATCGGAAGATTTAGTTTTATCCAGGATGAGGGCCTTGGAAAAGGTCACAAGAGATAAAGAACGAGTAGCCAGAAATTAGAATAAAAAGGTGGTGCCTAAATCTTTTAAGGAAGGCGAGCTCGTTTGGAAATTGATGCTGCCGATCGGATCTAGAGACAACAAGTTCGGCAAGTGGTCACCAAATTGGGAAGGGCCTTTCAAGATCCACAAATACCTAAAGAAATATTACCCAAGCATATGGATCAACTCATGATTCGGCTATAGTCACTTCAGCCGATTTACGCCAGCCGATGTCTTGCATTAACAAGGCATCGCCTTTAGGCATTTTTATGCAACATTTTTTGCTAAGTTTTCTACGATCGGCTCATGATTGGCCAATAGGGATGGCAAGGATGCATGAACGGCACGAACTCACAATTTTTTCAACACCGAAGCTATCAACAAAACTTGGGGGGCATATACGTACACAAGCCGATCGCAAAATCGGGCCGATTGCAAATATCTGAAGAAGTATTACCCTAGTATTTGGGTCGATGCTTAAATCGGCTATGGCCGACAACGCCAATTTTTATTCATAGTCGGCGTGAAGCCGATTTTGATTACATGTCGCCTAGATAGTCTCTGATGGCCGCCAGAGCCCGGTTGACGGCCTCTGGAGTCTCTCTCTCTCCAAAGCATCCAAGATCAAATACTCTAGCCTAGTGACTCTTACATCAGTGGTAGTGATTAACAGTTCATTGGCAAGTCGTGTTTGCCTTGCTACCAGCCTGTCGTGACGTGTGAGTGTTGAAGACGCCAAAGGAATAGCGGCCGGAACACTACCGAGGTTTATTGGAGGTCTGGCTGCCGGATGACGAACATCTTGTTCCCTAAAGCGCTGCAAGTTGATTCTCACTTGTCGGTCTTGGCTAGCCATCAGTTCATATGGGGTGTTCATGATCGCTAGAATCACTTGTAGGGGATGGAGCGGCTGCGAGAAGATTAACTCGTGAGTACTTAGAGAAAAGAAATGGTGAGGATGGATGGGTTGGAAAATCACCTGGTTCACCGATGAGCTTGAGGAGGCCATAAGAAGTCTAGCTGAAATCTTGGAAACCTGAAATTTGTACACCTGGAGAGTGAGGGATTTTCTTCTCCTGCTGTGATGTGTTCGGGATGGCCTGAAGGGGTCTATTTATAGAAAGAAAAGATGCGGATTTGGATGTGAAAGATCGCTGCCGATATGAAAGTCGAAGAGGTCATCATTAAAAGCATTGGGAATCGTTGAATGGTTGGTGACCACTCAAGACTGGATACCTATCGTCTAGGACTCACGGGTTCTTGAAATACAGATTCAGATAAGTCAGACTGCGAACCCAAATTGGCAGTGCATTTAAATATTATCGGCCGGTAACCAATGAGACTAATATTCGAGCGCTGACACTAACTGTCGTGGTGCGGTATCGGAATCAGCAACGTAAAGCGATGCGGGCGGCTGGAGCCGTTTTCAACGTAAGCAATTCAAGACACCGCGCACGGTCGAAAGCCGATCTTATCTACAAGTAAGCCGATCTTATCTACAAGCATGGTGGTAGAAGATTGATAAATTATATTACACGATTCGAAGCCGGTTACGAGCACGATTAAAATTATCAATCCATATATTTATTATTCTTTGCTGTATTTGGGTTAAGCGACTGATGTTGTCTTGGTATAGCCGATCTATTCCACTCACTTGGCTTAAATATAGCTTAGAATAGCATATATATGTTTATGGATTCCTTCAGCCGATCCTGTGGGGATCTAACCTAACACTTAACGCATATTCTCTTGTTTTTCTTGTTGATTGATAGATCAAATCAACTGGCACGCCTTGCATAGTGTAGGCGGCCAAGAAGGACCTGCACTGGAGTTAAGCAGATCTACCAGGCCAGCGCGTGAGAGAGATTTCTCATCAACAGGGGCACCATTGGGGGTTGGCCGATTCTTCATCATTGGCCTCTCCTTCGTCGTAGTAGTCATCGTTCTCGTCTTTGTCGAACAAATCTTGATGGATCGGCCCTAGCCGATCGTGAACGGACTGCCGGTGCCGGTTGAGCTGTATGGCCCTTAGGACGAACTGAGTTGGACTGGTGATTGAATGGCTTCTGTGTTCGTCCTCGTGGTATTCGCTGCAGGCTGGGCAATTATCTAGCGCCGGCAATCTCATCCCGGTTTCCCAGCAGTGCCTGAAAAATTTGCAATGCCGATGAGGATCAGCACTGCTATGATTCCCATCGTACCAGCGGCCTCGCGTCTCTGGCTCTTGCCGATAAAATCTTTCAAAACGAGCCTCTTCCCACCAAGATTTCTATTGGAAGCGACGTCGGCCGTTCGTGTTGATCGGCGACCGATCAGCCGATCGGGCAACGGGGCGCACCATGTTGATTGGCGTGGCTTGGCTTCCAGTCAGCTTACCCTCCGCCTTGACCCCTTCTAATGTTTTGGCTAAGCAGTACATCATTCTATGCTATCGAATGGCTTGCCTGGGGCTGGCTTGAACCATACTGACTGGGAAGGGGTTGTCGTCTACCTTCATCGGCCGAGTAGAATCGGCAAACTTGAGTTTCCCGGCCTCTATTACCGACTGGATCTGCTGCCTGAAGACTTTACAGTCGTTAGTGGCATGAGATGTAGAGTTGTGCCACTTGCAGTACTTCTTCTTCTTTAGTTCATCAGCCGATGGGATCACATGGTTTTTGGGAAGCTGGATCTGCTTCTCTTTGAGTAATAGATCGAAGATCCTATCGACCTTGGTGATGTCGAAATCATATTTCTCCTCTTTGGCCGTCTTCAGCAGCCATTGACAGACGATGGCCTTTTTATTCTTGGCCCATTCGGCTGCCGCCACCTCTGCGCCATCGTCGCTGGAATCGAAGTCTGATTTAACGATGACTTGAGTAATGTTTTTGACAGCCTTGCTGGTGTCTTGAAACCTTTGCTCATGGGCCGTCACCTTCTACGCCAGATGCGCCAGGCTGTCGAAGTCTTGAGCGAAGAAGCGCTCGCGGATCAGCGTGATCAGGCGATGGAAGGCCAAATCGGCTAGCTGGGCGTCCGACAGCACCAGGCTGTAGCATCGGTTCCTCATCTCTCTGAAGCGTTGAATGTAGTCTTGAACTGACTCGTTGTGCTTCTGCCTGAGACTGGTGAGGTCCAACAACTTTATTTCATGGTTGCCAGTGTAGAAGTAGCTATGGAATTGTTTTTCAAGATCGGCCCAGCTCTGAATTGAGTTGTAAGGCAATGAAGAGAACCAGGTGAAAGCCGATCCCGAAAGGGACAAGGGGAACAGTCGAGCTCTCAAGGCATCTGTAGCCGATGCTTCGCCACACTGCGCCAAGAATCGGCTGATATGCTCGTAGGTTGACACGTTGTCTTGCCCTGAGCATTTCGAAAAGTCTGGGATTTTGTATCGGTCGAGCAATGGAATCCGCTCGAATCTCCGGATACGGGTACTGATACATATTTCCCGAGTCCTTCGGCTTGAGGCCAAATTGATCGCGCATGACGTCCGCAATCAAATCAGCCCATGTTCGGTTGTCCTGCTATATCAGCTCATATTGATCATATGGTGCGGGTGCTTGGCGATACAGCGGTGGCGGTGTCTGGGGCCTGTAGTGATGATCTTGATGGCCCCCTTTATACTGGTACTGGAGCGGATGGCCAGCGGGAGGCGGCCGATTTGCCGGTGGTGGCGTTGGTGGTCCCGGGAACAGCTGTCGGCCATCGGCGTTGTACTGTCTATCCAGGCCAATATGGGTAGCCGGTGCTGATTGTCATCGAACATGTTGGTGACCTGGTCCTGGGGATGTGATCGTTGCCGGTCCAGCATGGTGACCAGCGGTCTCGCAGCCGATCCGGACTTATTTAGCTGGTTGAGGACTCCTCCTGGTGGCCCTGGTTGTGCTGGTGGTGGAATCGGCCGATTCTGGGTGGCCAACGTCCTGTAACCAGGAAATTAACCATCTGTGAAGTAAGTCGGCCCCCGCTGCAGTTGATCGGCTATCTTGGCGTCGACCACAGTGGCAATCATATTGTTAAGGGTGTTGACAAGAATGCCACTCTGGTTGACCAGCGCATGGTGGACGGCCGAATCAATTCGATATTGCAAAGTATGCAGGCCCGAATCATCTTGTTCTTGAATCGGCTCCTCCACCTTCTGTTTGTCTTTTGATCCACTGGAGGAGGATGCCTTGAGTTCGTCCATGCTGAATTTGTATTTTTGGTGCACGGCTCTAGACCTTGTCTGGTTGAACGACTGTAGGTAGTTGGCTTGGAGCTCTTCTACCATCTTTTTGTAGTCGGCTTGTTGTTCAGCTGACAATTGTTCCATCTTCACAGGCACGACGTTGTCCTGAGAAATGCTGGGGCTCTTGAGGTCGACCATCCTGTCAGCTGCATCGATGCGTCCTAGTCGAGTTGACAGAGACAATCCCACTGGGCGTGCCAAGAAGCGTGTTGATGAGAAATGTCTCTCACGCACTGGCCTGGGAGATCTGCTTAGCTCTAGTGCAGGTCCTTCTCGGCTACCTGCGCTGTACAGGGCGTGCCAGTTGGTTTGATCTATTAACCAACAAGAAAAATAAAAATATATGCGTTAAGGGTTAAGTTAGATCCTACTGGATCGGCTGTGAGAGTCAATTTACATATATATGCTATCCCGAAGTGCATTTAAACTAAGTGACTTGAATAGATCGGCTGCGCCGAGACAGTATTAACCACTTAATCCAAATATACAATGGGATAGTAAATATATGTTTTAACAGCCTAGCCGATAATGTAGGTCTAACTGTGAATCGGTGTCGAAACTTGGTTTTGGCAATATAATTTCTGGGGTCGCAGTCGAAATCGCCAAGCACAATGGGTTAGAAGAAGAAGAGGATTTAGACAGGTTCAGGCCCTCTCGTGAGGTAATACCCTACTCCTGTTTCGGTGGATTTGATCCGCCGAGTGTCTTTATTGATCTCGTATGTCTAAAGCTCTTGCTTATGAAATCGCATATCGCATATCCCTCAAGGGACGCCCCTTACCCCCCTTATATAGTCTTGGGAGGTGGGCTTACAGATCGGAAACCCTATCTTACTCTAAGTCGGTTTCCTCAATCTTACCAAACCGTGACTATGAGGAGTTGCCTTATCTAATCGGCAACGTAATACCCAAGTCGTAGTTGGTTTACATATTTGATAGGCACAACCTATCCCTATCTCCAGTCGGATAAGCTTGCCATGTGGATACCCAATTGCCATAATCTCCACAGTAGCCCCCGAGTCCTTTTCAGTCGACGAGACAATTCAGCTTCAAACCAAAATAGTACGCAGCCAAAAATCTCTTTGGCTGAGTGCTTCTGGCACCAAGTGCTTCCATCATCTCTGCCTGAATCTTCCCGAGTGGCTCCAAAGACTGTGAAGGGCTGGAAAATATCTCAAAAATTCTCAAAAATAAATATCTAGGTGCATCTCCTGATGCACCTAATTAGGTGTAGCCCCCGACTATGTGGTTAGTCAAAAACAGACTAAGCATATAGTCAAGAACTATGAAAAATCATTCTCATATGAATACTTAGCTCATGCTAAAGTATTTATATAAATCTCATCACTCGGTAAGCTCATTCTCATCCGAGTGAATTTGCCCGAGTCACCTCAAAACAAATAACTCAACCAATCCTTATGGATGAAAAGCACTCGGTAAGCTCATGCTTATCTGAGTGGATCTGCCCGAGTCATCTCGGAACAAATATTTCAATCATCCCTCATGGATAAGAAATCAATTCGCTCGGTAAGCTCATGCTTATCCGAGCTGATCTTCCCGAGTCATCCCGGAAATTTGTCCGAGTCATCTCGAAACAAATAATTCTCATATAAATGCTTAGCTCAAGCTAAAGCAATCATAAAAATCACATCACTCGGCAAGCTCATGCTTATCCGAGTAGTTCGCCCGAGTCGTCTCGGAACAAATAATTTATTTAGCCCTCATGGGTAAGAAATCAATTCACTCGGCAAGCTCATGCTCATCCGAGTTAACTTGTCCGAGTCATCTCGGGACAAATAATTTAATCAACCCTCGTGGGTAAAAAACACTCGGCAAGCTCATGCTTATCCGAGTTAACTTGTCCGAGTCATCTCGGGACAAATAATCTCATCAACCCTCGTGGGTAAAAAACACTTGGTAAGCTCATGCTCATCCGAGTTAACTTGTCCGAGTCATCTCGGGACAAATAATTTAGTCAACCCTCATGGGTAAACAAATTTTTCAGTCATCTAAAAAATACGACCAAAATATTAAATAGCTCCTGCCATAATATTGGTCTTAATCTAAAAAAGATCTTCACCAAGGTGGAAAAAAATAGCATTGATATAATCATTTAATCAAATGCTTTAAAACCAAATAGTTCCTGTCATCAGGACAGCTATGAAAAGCTTAACTATTTGTCACCTTTCAAATTGCATCGTGCCAACTTCTCATGAAGTTATGCAAACCGTGGTATGAAAGGATTTTAAAGGCATTGGGCTCTGTGACACGTGCATATTGCCAAGGAAAATCTGCTTAAGTTCATCCACTTAAGTCCCTAAGGACACGTGTCAAGCCACACCTTAGCTGGGCTGCAAGTCTCTCATGGGCTCGGCCCAATCGCGAGATAACTTGGCAAAAACCCTCAAGTCTTTTTACGAAGCCTCGAGGTCATCCTCGACACTTCATCTTCCCTAAAAATTTCCTCTTTCGCAGCACTGTTCACCAGCTCTCCGTGGAGAACCCTAAACTCGTGTGCGTGCAAATCCATCCATCTAGGAACTCTTGTTCCATCACAGGCCGTCTTCCGCATCCAGCCTCCAAGATTCCCTTGTCGTCCGAGGTTCAGTCGGGAGTAAGTTTAATCATCTTGGTCTCTTTATGCCTCCGATGTGAACTTGTAGGTATCTAGCTTATTTATGTTAATGCCTTGACCCGAGTCTTCATAGAAAATTCCTTAAGTAATTTTCATCCGAATGTCACCAAGCCTAAGCTTGATTAGGTCATCAAAAAATTCTCAGTCCTTATCTATTGAACTCGAATCAAAACAATAAACAATGATAAACTAAATATAAACAAGTTATCAAAGAAAACCATGCTTTATTGACACGTATGCAGCCCCCGACTGTCAACTCAAGAAGTCATCTTGCTTGAGGTTGGCAGTCAAGAACAACATAAAACTTACGACAATTTAAGCATAGTGTCGTCGAAGATGTTTAATATTCCAGGATTTCTCCACCATAGATCCATCTTCGCGCTTTAGCGAAATGCTCCTTGCCGAGTCACCTCAGCGATTATGTATGGTCCTTCCCATAATGGAGATAATTTGTGATGGTCCTTGGTGGTCTGGATCTTGCGTAGAATCAAATCATCGACAATGAAAGCTCGCGCCCGAACATTGCGACTATGGTATCTTCTAAGTCCTTGAAGATATCTTGCCGACTGGATCAAGCAAGATTTTCTTCGTTTTGGCGTCGCCTTGTCCCGACTTGACTATCTTCCTTGTATGAATTTCACCCTCTTCAGATGCTGTTGTAGCCAGTCGGATTTCTTCCTGGCCACATGATCTCTCACAAGATTGGGCCATACCGCAGCTTTCTTTGTCGTAGGTGAAGGCTTGTTTAACGTCGCTGCGTAGGGTGATGACGCCGTTAGGGCCGGGCATCTTCATGCAGAGGTAAGTGTAGTATGGTATCGCCATGAACTAGGCGAGCGCAGGCCTTCCGATGATCGCGTGGTAGGCCGTCTTGAAGTCGACCACCCCGAAGGTGGTATTCTCCGTTCGGAAATTCTCACGAACTTCGAAGGTGACTGGAAGGGCGATGTGCCCGAGTGGTGTGGGCGACAGCCCCGGGATCACTCCGTGGAAGGGGGCTGAGCTTGCCTTCAACTCAGTTCCCAGGATTTGTATCTCATCCAGGGTCTTGGCGAACAGTAGATTGAGGACGCTGCCCCCATCGATGAGGACGCGCTTCAGCTTGATGTTCCGAACCACCGGGTCGAGTACCAAGGGATACTGTCCTGGGTGAACCACTCGGTCAGGATGATCCGAGCGATTAAACGTGATGGCCACCTCCGACCATCGTAGATGTTGTGGGACTTCGGGTTGTGCTGCGTTGACCTCGCGATCCATCAGCTTTTGCTTCTTCTTGGACTCATAAGCCTGCGGCCCCCGAAGATGTGATTCAGCTCGCCCACGTGGTCTTGAAAAGGCTCTGAATTTCCAGTCGGGTTGTTCTTCTTGGTTCCCGATGGATCGGTTTCATTAGTCGGCTTCTTGTTTAACCGTGCCGCATATTGCTCTAAGAATTGCTTGTAGATGATGGGTGCACTGAGCGTTCACGATCGTTCATGATCGCGTCGTAAGCCGCAACTCGGCGACGGTGTTGAGAATCGGGCGTTGTGGCAACCAGGTCTTGGTGTGCCGCCTTGATTGCATCGTTGGACTTGGCGTAGGAGTTCGCCGTCTCGAACATTTGTTTCACCGTTTTCGGTGGCTTGCGCCCGAACTTCCCGATCAACGAGTTCATCACGGACTCCCTTCGAAGGCGGCGATGATGATATCATCGGTGATGTTGGGGATCTTGTTGCGCTTTTCGGAGAAGCGTCGAATGTAATCCTTCAGAGGCTCGTTCGGCTTCTGAATGACGTTGTATAAGTCAAAGTGTGTGCTGGGCCTCTTGAAGGTGCCCTGGAAGTTGGCGATGAAGTGGTCCCTCAGCTCGCTCCACGAGCCGATTGAGCCTCTTGGCAGGTTCGTGAGCCAGTTCCTGGCTGAGTTGGCGAGGGCCACGGGCAAATAATTGGCCATAGCCTTGTTGTCGCCGCCTGCTGCGCGGATGGCGAGAGTATACACGGTAAGCCACGACTCGGGGTCGGTCTTGCCGTCGTACCTTTCGATTCCTGTGGGCTTAAAACCACTGGGCCAATGCACTCGGCGAAGCTCCCGAGTGAAGGCCGGTACTCCGTCGTCGCCGCTATCGGGTGATCCCCTCCGATCTTCCCGAGTGCGTCGGTCCCGCTCCTGGTAGCGGCGATCGAGGACTTCCCGCAGATCACTCGGCGGGGTCTTCGGTTGGCTGGTTGGGTAGCTGGAGCTGTTGTTGCGACGGACGCGGTGGTGGACGGGTGGACGTCCATGTCGTTTGTCACGGGAGTCGGTCGTTTGCTCCTGGTACTTCTGCGTGGACTCGCGAGGTGGGCCTCTTGGCCTGGTCGTCGACCGATCTGGCTCGGGCCTCTTATAGTCTCCTGACCTTAGAGGCGGAAGCCGGCCACAGATTCAATCGGCCTTCGTGCCGAGGTGGTGGGGTGGCCGTTAGCTGTGGCTGCGACGATGGTCTTTATCTTGTCGAGTATCGGGGTCACGTTGGCGGGTGCCGTCTCAATGACGGTGTCCAAGAGCGTGAGTGCGGCAACCGCGTTCGCCGTGGCGTTTGGAAGATGTTGGTGTTGCGGACCCGTGTTTGGAGGATGGCCTCCTGGGCAGATCGTCCGGCTGCACGTAGGTCCTACTTCCTCTTGTTAACCTCGTCCTTGCGTTGTTTTTCCTCTTCGGCCGTCTTGCGCTCGTGCTTCATCTTGGCTCGCTCTTGTTCAGCAAGCCTTCTGGCCATGGCTGAGTCGGACTCGTCCGGCTCGGCCATGAGGACATCAAAGCACTTCGGCTCATAGTCCATGCGGCAGTCGGAGTTGTCGGCTTCATCAGAAGGGATGCCATAGAGGTTGTCAAAGCCAGCGGGGCTGAGGTATCCATTGAGCTCCAAAGATGAGCAAGAGCCGAATGATGGGAGGATGACGGCGACCTCCCTTGATCCTGGGTAGCCCGGGTCTGGATCGTTCCAGTCCGAGTCAGAGCTTGGGGATGTGGGCTCCTCCGAGTGGGTCGCCGCCGACTCGGGGGAGAGAAGTTCGTAGATCTCGGCAGCGTTTGGTAACCCAAACGGCACCGAGAGGTCTTTGTCCGAATAGATCGCCTCCGTCGGGGAGGTGAGAAAATTGGCACAGATTTCGACGGTATTCGGTAATCCGAATGGTGCCGAGTGAAGTCCGTCGTCGGAGAAAGTAGATTGCATCTTGATCTTGAAGATGTCGTCGAAGATCTCGGCGCTATTGGGGAGACCGAACGGCGCCGAGTGGGTCTTTCCTTCCGACTGGTTTGAATCCGAGTCGAAGGAGGAGTCGCCGAAAAAGTTGGCGGCGAAGTCGCCGAATGCTGAAGGAGATCCCATCACGCTTGTTGGCGAGATTGTTGAAGAAGTCTCGACGCGCAAGCCCCTACCTGGCGCGCCAACTGTCGAAACTTGGTTTCGGCAATATAATTTCTGGGGTCGCAGTCGAAATCGCCAAGCACAATGGGTTAGAAGAAGAAGAGGATTTAGACAGGTTCAGGCCCTCTCGTGAGGTATTACCCTACTCCTGTTTCGGTGGATTCGATCCGCCGAGTGTCTTTATTGATCTCGTGTGTCTAAAGCTCTTGCTTATGAAATCGCATATCGCATATCCCTCAAGGGACTCCCCTTACCCCCCTTATATAGTCTTGGGAGGTGGGCTTACAGATCGGAAACCCTATCTTACTCTAAGTCGGTTTCCTCAATCTTACCAAACCGTGACTATGAGTCGTTGCCTTATCTAATCGGCAACGTAATACCCAAGTCGTAGTTGGTTTACATATTTGATAGGCACAACCTATCCCTATCTCCAGTCGAATAAGCTTGTCATGTGGATACCCGATTGCCATAATCTCCACAATCGGCTAATACTCCGACTCATCTTATGAAAAGATATTGATCTAAGCCAAATGCACGAAACCTAGATCAATCGGCTGTCGGCTGTGGCTGACAGGCTGATTATGGCTTAGGGAATTTAACTAGAGCAAGGTCTTACTATAAGAGGCGGTTTTACTAAACCTGATAGTAAATACCAAAAAGAATATTAAAACAGATAAGGCCGGCTGAAACCTCGGCACTGTCTCTAAACATATACATCTAGCCGAGTAGATCATAAAAGCTCTAAAAACGACTTAATAGATCAATATTGATGCAACATTAAGTATAAAAAGAACAATCAGATCTATTGTAGCTGATGTAAATACCTCAAGACGGTGGATATTGCATATAATCTAGGCCAACCTTTAGATCTAGCTGTACCGGCTGCTGATTCTTGATAGAAACAAGCCGATGTCAAGACAGATATAAACATTGCTCCAGATTATATGTGATATATGATAACTAGCGCAGCATAAATCATCGAATTTAGAGTATCATAGCATTGGAAGCACTAAATTTGATGAGACACACCACTAATGACAAACATTTACCTTAATTCAGGGATCGAAATGATGCAGCCCGAAGCCGGATCAAGTGTTCGTCTGAAGAAAATAGGAGGCGATGCACCGAAAGTTGTATTGAATGTGTCTTTTTTCTTTACAGGGATCTCAGGTCCTATTTATACCCAAGAATAACATTATCCGTGCGAACCACGGTCTCTATCTAATCTACTATTTTAAATACGACAATATCCCGGGATATGGTCCCATGCCGCAGTACAGTAAACAATCTAAACAAATTTCTAATTTACAGATACAATTGCCGTTACAAGACTGTATCCGTAGATGGCAATATCTTTTAACGCACAATTTGGGAACCGAATCCAACCCCTTATCTCCACGCTTACCACCGGGACTGGTCCCACTTCACCTTGACCCAGAATCGGCTATCGACTGTCTTAGTCCGACTCTCTCTCAGTCGACGGGCTCCGTAGCCGATTCGGACTTCGCCGATTCTGATTCCATCTCCTCTCAGATCACGTTTCTTCTCCAATTCTGCTTCAATCTTTGTTTCAAACCTGGGAGTTAGGTTACCAAATTTGGTCGTTAACACTCGGGCATCTCCTCCCCGCTGTGCGGCTGGCCGTGGAGCACGCTCACCGGCATGGGCAGCGCGGGCAGCGTCGGATGGGGAGGCGTCGGCGGCGGGGACCCCTCCCGTCGTCGCCGGCATGAGCTCCGCCGCTCCCGCGGCCACCCGTCCCGCCTCCCGCCGGTGAGAGAGGAAAGAGAGAGGAGGGATGGAGTGAGCCGGCTGGGAGTGGTGGAGAGGATAAGGTTGAGAGAAGAAAGAGAGAGGAGTGGTGGAGAGAAGAGATAAGGCTAAGATTCGGTTTAAATGCGGCCGATCGGTTTTTAGGTGTCAGTTTTATTAAAAAACTGGCACCTATAATATATTATAGTGTCGGTTTTTTAAAAAAACTGACACTAATAGTATAGGTACCGGTTTTTATTTTGAACCGCACCTATAATATATTACAGATGTTGGTTTTTTAGAAAAACCGCTATCAATAGTGTAGGTGCCGGTTTTTCTTTAGAACCGACACCTATTGTTTTAATATGTGCCGGATTTCTTTTGACCGACATCTTTTGAGGCGATACCTATGGGCTTTTTTGTAGTAGTGTTAGTTTTTTCTATTAGACTTTATTAGGTTTTTTGGTTTGTCTATATATTTGTAATAACGACATTGAGTTGAGATTATTGATCTTCTTCACAAAGAAATTCCTCCATGCCTCCTAACCCTATCTATGCAGCTGGGCGTTTATACTGATAGAACTGGACGATATACGAGGCTCAGAACTCACTGTTCTCAGATGATCTGTATTGTTGAAACTTAGACAATTGTTTAAACTTTTGTATCAAACCGACAATCAACATCACCAATATAGAGTTTGCAACCACTCGATGATTGCTCTCTCTTTGTATGAACAATCTATAAGCCATTGTGACTTGCTTCATTTAAGACCTGCTGTAGTAGAAATTTATTCATGTCCAAAATGCTCCAGTTTAATGCAGTACCTTGCTAATTGAATTTTGTGTTTATGTGAAAGAAACAACCCTAATGTGATATAGCCAAAACCTAATAGGTTATGGCGAGCATGCTTCCCAAGCACTACTGGAGAAACCATTTTTGGTTGAAGTGCCAAAATCCACAATAGTCCCGGTTTGAATAGTACCTGGGACTAAATAATATTTCTAGTCTCGGTTTAAAAAGTCTACGGATTTCTAGGAACATTAGTCCCGGTTCATGACATGAACCGGGACTAAAGATCATCTTTAGTCCCGGTTCAAATATTATCAGAGGTTGTCAGAGCGCCGGGCATCTTTAGTCCCGGTTGGTAACACCAACCGGGACTAAAGATGCTATTTTTTGTCCCAGTTGGTACCAAAAATGCCCGGCGCTCTGACAGCCTCTGACAGCCTCTTTAGTCCCGGTTTGTAGCACCAACCGGGACTAAAGATCCCATTTTTTGTCCCGATTGGTGTTACGAACCGGGACTAAAGATCATTTAGATCTTTTGTCTCGGTTTGTAACACAAACTAGGACTAAAGTGAATGTGCTTATTTTTTGACTGAACCTAATAAAAATATACAATTTTTGCTACATGATTCAAATGGCTTGCAACTAATTTGATAGGACCAATAATTTCGAAGGGGTGGTGTTGTGTGGGGATGAGCGATTAAAGATAGAAGGCACCTTTAATTTAATCATTACATTGTAATTACAGAGTAATCATATTATTATTAACTAATGATTCTAAATATATATTTTTTATGAAATTGTTTTGTTGATAATATATAAATCGGAGGGATCTACAATATTGATAAGAACATTCAAACCCTCGTCGCGTCTAGTTTGTGTGCGTGTAACAAGTTTTGCACGTATTGTTCCCGTTTCGTCCTCTAATTCGGAGTCGGTTTTAAACGGCCATAACTTTCACATACGGACTCCGATCGAGACTTTCCATATATGAAAATCGATGAGAAAAAAATTTTGGCGATTTTATTTTGCCCAAAAAGCCTTAGAAGTTTGCCTTTTCGAGCCGGAAGTTTTTTCGATTCGAGCGTGTCTTCTGAATTTCCAATAGATCACGTCTTTTGCTTGTTTATGCTCAAATTTTCTGTGGTTACCTCTCGTGTGCTCCTAAGTCCATAAAAAAATATAAAAAATAAAACAAAAAAGTCGAATTTTTCCAAAAACAACAACTTCGGATGAAAAGGAAAAATAGAGAGGGGCAAAAGAGGAACGTATCTAGAATAGCACATTAATGTCTAGGATTATCTATGTTTGATTAAATTTTAATATTATTGTTTAAACCTATATTTAATAAATTTAATTTAGCCCTATTGACAAATTATTTAATTGTTAACCCTAGCTAGGACCCAAAAAATTAGAAAAATAGCGGAAAATTATCTTTAGTCCCGGTTGGTGGCACCAACCGGGACTAAAGATGAATTAGAAATAGCGGTAAATTATCTTTAGTCCTGGTTGGTGCCACTAACCGGGACTAAAGATGAATTGAAAATAGTGGGAAATTAGCTTTAGTCCGGTGCCACCAACCGGACTAAAGATGAATTGGAAATAGTGGGAAATTATCTTTAGTCCCGGTTGGTGATTGGAAAAATTCGTATTCTGCAGATCAAGCTGCGGGCCGACTAGCAACTGGCAGCACGTAGCCGAAGCCCTGGTGAGCAAGAAGCAAATTCCCTTAGGAAAATACCTGCTCGGCTATTTGTACCAGATGTTGGGCAACACATTGGCTAGGCTAGCTTCCAAGCAGGCTATCAATACAGGAGGGCCCTGGTTGCTATTGCAACTGTGGTTAAATCTTCACACCTATAAGGTCGCAGAAAGGCCAACTCCACTAGAAGCCAATTTCCCCCTGATCGAGCCATGGTTCAAGGATGATGAAAAGGTGACCACCCGCCGATGTTTGTCGTTTGGGGAAGCAGCGGCAACTTATCCTGGATCCAAGCTGACAGCCGATCATTTTAAGAATTGGTTCGGCAATCTGTACAACGGCTTCTCAAGCAGCTCGAGGATATGGTTTGCCTACGAAGATTTTGACAAATTTGAACTCCCAGACGATCTTCGGCTAGACGAGCTCAACTCGGAAGAATATGAAAAGCCGAGGGAGATTTATGTATCGGCCATAACACCTTGCATCCTCCCCGTCGGCATTCACCAAGGATGCAACATACATAAGTCATACGAGTTTTATCACCCGATGATGGCTGCGAGGCAACTTGGCATGGGTCAACTGCCGATCGGCCTTTACTATTCGGACAAGATCTAGGCTAGAGGCAAAATCGAAGGAGACATCATGATGCATCGGCTGCTCAACATCCCCTGTCCCCCTCTGGGCAGCATCGACAATATTTACTTGGCAGTGACATGGACAGTTGTCTTCAGCCGATGGTGGAATGAGTGGAAGCTACACTTGTTTCATCAATCGGCTTCGATGTATTTGACAATCGTCAATCCGGAGATGATCCCATTGGTAAGCGTCCTCTCTCTTTAGTCCCTTTTTCAAATCGGCTATTACTTGTATATTTGACTAACCATGCCTCATTCTTTTGCAGACAACCGCTGCCTCCCCTTCACACGCAACCAATACGGGAGTAGCAATTCTCTATGCTCCTGGCGTGCTTTCCGGCGGCTATGGACTCGCCCCATCAATCATCGGTTTCCACGCACCGAAGGTAATAACGCTTCTTCATGGCCAAACTCATGAGCCATTGCATCGGCAGAAGAGGACAAAGTCATTGGCTACTGCTACCCCGGCTAGAGAGAAAAAGAAACGGGCTTCGAAGAAGCCGAAACCAACTCTCGCCGATGACTTGTCTCCAGTCGATCCAGACGTAGACGCTTTCCTGGACGAAAAGGTCAGAGGCTCGGAGATGGAAAAAGCTGTAGATGATGCCCCAGCCGAGTAAAGCACTTTGGACATGTACGCTCGAACGCCATCGGCTGACGAGCAATTAGTTCAAAAAACTCCAAGTCCCCCGAAGCGCCCCGTCCGTCCGATGCCGGTAAGATACTCTCACTGCTTAATCTTTTAATGTCCTCATTCATTCCTTTCTTACTAAGCCTTCGCAATTTTAGAGAAAGAAGATGGTCACTAGGCTGATTTCCGAACTTGTATCCTTTTTTCAGCCTCCTCGCGCTCAAACACCTGCCCCCCATGTATTGAGTGAACACACGCCATCGGCTGTAGGTGGTGGTGATGCCGAAGACGAGGCTACCTCGGTCCCGGTTGTCCAAGTAAGTTCCGTCCAACTTCACAAATTGGCTTACTAGTTTTGTCGATCTTCTAACTGTCCCCTATCTTGCAGACCATAGCCGATCTTCTAAACTTTGACTCGTCAGAATTCATGGATCCGGATGAAGATGCTGGTAAAGCCTTGGTGTTTCTTGATGAAGACCTGAGGACCACGTTGGCCGATATTGCTAAGCGGCTGGAGAGCTCCCTGGACACCCTAGTGGCCGATTGCGGTTCTATCCGGAATCGGTTCGAGGAAATCCAAGCTGGGCTGCCGGATCAGCTGGCCGACACCATTGCTCCAACCACTTTCTTGGAGGCGCATCGGCACAAATACGAGCGGACCAAGCAACAAATAGCCGATCACCAGAAAAACCAAGCACTAGGGGCCACCATCAAAGCAAGCCAGCAAGAAATCAATGCGGAGAAGGCAAAATTTGATGCCCTAAAGACCAAGCCGATCGCCGAGCTTGATCGGCTTCGCAAGCGTCGGGAAGAACTGGTAGCTGAACTTGCTAAGGTTGAAGCCGACATCCTGGCAAAAGTACAACGTGTAGCCGGCTTGCCAAAAGAGATTGAAGACCAACGAGCAAAGATGAAGGCAGCCGTGTCATATCTGTTCGACTTGGCCAAAGCAGTGACGCCGGTCCCCGGGACTGATGCAGCCGATGCCAAGGCCATCAAAGAAATAGACAAAGTTCGTCGTAAGGCGATATCGGCCTTCACCGACTTCCTCTCCCGTTGAACCAAAATGTAATAGCTAACTAGGCTTCTGTAATTTAAACTCGCAGCTCTTTTGTAACCAGCTTGTCGATATCATATGCGTACTTGCCGATCATGTCTTGAACGCGTCAAAAACTTCAAAAATTTGCTAAGTCCAATTTCTGATAGTATATATGTATGCCCCCTTAATTTTGTTGATGATGTCTTCAGCATTAATAAAATTATCAAACCGAATATCGTGTCGCTGTCGGCTAGGCTGAGCCGATGTAGAAAAATTAGGGGAAAAACTTAGCACAAAAACGATCTAAAGGCGATGCGTACTTCCTCTCAACACATCGGCTAACATGAATCGGCAAAACCTTAGCCGAATCACGAGTTGATCCAAACACTGGGGTGATATTTTTTCAAATACTTACCATTGAGAGCCCTTCCAAACACTTCTCCATCCAATTCTTCCAACATGTAGGCTCCTTCAGAGACGCTTATGTGGATCTTGAAAGGCCCTTCCCAATTAGGCGACCACTTGCCAAATTTGTTGTCCCTTGCAATATCAATTTCCAAACGAGCTCGCCCTCTTTAAAAGACTTAGGCACAACTTTCTTGTTATAATGACGGGCTACTCGTTCTTTGTCTCTGGTCACTTTTTTCAAGGCACACATCCTTGAAAAAACTAGATCTTCTGATTCATCCACCATTAAGTTATAATAATCATTGACTGTCAGCTGGTCTTGTAGTTGAATCCTTCTTGAGCCGATGATTTTTTCCCATGGCAGAACCGCTTCATGTCTGTAGACCAGTTTATATGGAGGCACCTGGATCAATCCATGGCAAGCCATCCGATAGGCCCATAGTGATACGGCTAATCGGCTGTGCCATTGCCTTGGGTACTCAGCGATCTTTCTTTTTACCAGTTTAATTAAACTCTTGTTTGAGGCCTCTGCTTGCCTGTTGGCCTAAGCATAATATGGTAAAGAGTTGAGTAACTTGATCCCCATGCTGTCGGCAAACTGAACAAACTCATCTGAGATAAAAATAGATCCCTGGTTCATAGTTATAGTTTGAGGGAGGCCGAATCGGTATATAATGTGTTCCTTGACAAACTCGATGGCATCCCCAGAGTCAACCTTCTTCAAAGGAATTGCTTCCACCCACTTGGTAAAATAATCGGTTGCCACCAATATGAACTTGTGTCCTTTGCTCGAGGATGGATTGATTTGGCCGATCATGTCGATTCCCCAACCTCTGAACGGCCAAGTCTTGATTATTGGGTTCATAGCCAATTCTGGTGCTCTTTGGATAGCTCCAAACTTTTGGCAGCTGTGGCATCCCTTGTAGTATTTGAAGCAATTGTCCAGCATCGTCGGCCAAAAGTATCTCGCTCTTCAATGTAGCCATTTCATCTTGTGAGCCGATTGATGCGTGCCGCAAATCTTTTCGTGCACTTCTCCGATAGCAACCTTGGCTTGATCGGCACTGAGACATTTGAGTAGCACACCATCAATCCTCCGATAGTATAATTCGTCGTCAAGTAGGACATATCTCGAAGCCTTGTAGCGCAATTTCCTTGAAGCCGACTGGGAAGGATTTTGCAGGTAGATGTAGACTTCAAATCTCCAGTCGTCGGCTGTCATGGTGACGATCTCTACTTCAACATCCTTTGTAATCGGCCTGTAGCCTGATGCCCCTGGACTAAATCATTGGCTTCTGCGTTTTGTTCCCGGGGGATATGCTTCAATGTCACTAGCTGAAAGTTGTCCACCAATTCTTGGCACTTGTGATATTAGACCATGAGCGCGTCGTTCTTGCATTCATATTCCCCTGACAACTGGCTGATGACCAACAGCGAATCTCCCATTATCTCGATGGCGTCGGCTTCCACCTCCTTGAGCAGTTGCAGTCCTTTAAGCACGACTTCATACTCGGCTTGGTTGTTTGTGGCATGGGGTATGATTGAAAAAGAAAACTCAAAGCTTGCCCCCCCCCCTTGGAGAAATTATTACCAAGCCGATTCTGCATCCATTGGTGCAAACCGAGCCGTCAAAAGTTAAAGTCCAAGGTATAATTTCTACTAAGCCGATTGAATCATCTTTGTGTTCCACTATGAAATCGGCTATAGCTTGTCCTTTCACTGCCTTGGGTGCCTGATAGCATAGATCAAATTATGTTAAGGCAAATATCCACTTCCCAACCCGTCCTTTTAGCACTGGAGCCGATAGCATATATTTTACTACGTCGGCTTTGCACACCACTGTGCACTCGTTGGATAATAGATAATGCCTTAACTTTGTGCATGAAAAATACAGGCAAAGGCATAATTTCTCCACGGGTGAATACCTTGTTTAAGCGTCCAGAAACCGTCGGCTGAGGTAAAATATAGCCTTTTCTTTCCCTTCGACCTCCTAAATTAAAACTGAGCCGATGGACTTTCCGTCGGCTGACAGATATAACCTGAAGGGTATCCCTTTTTGTGGAGGAATCAAGACTAGGGGTGAGCTTAAATAATCCTTGATATTGTCCAACAGTTTCTGTTGTTCTGCCCCCTAGGTGAATGCTTGATCGACCTTTAGCCGAAGCAATGGCTCCATCTTTTCTGACAGAATGGGTATGAATCGCCCGATAAAATTGATTTTGCCGATCAGAGACTGTAGATCCTTCTTGTTCTTGGGAGGCTGAATCGTCTTGATTGCGTTAACACTCCTGGGTGTATCTTCAATTCCTCTTTCGTGAACAAGAAATCCTAAAAATTGTCCGGCCGATACACCGAACGCACACTTCAAGGGGTTCATCTTTAGGCCATATTTTCTTGTTCTCTCCAGAACCTGTCTTAGATCGGTTATATGGCCTTCTATCTCCCTGGATTTAACAATGATGTCATCAATGTAAATTTCTACCAGGGAGTCGATCATATCATGGAAAATGTAGTTCATGGCCCTTTGATACGTAGCTCCAGGGTTTTTCAAGCCGAACATCATGACGACCCATTCGTATAGGCCGATTGCTCCTGGGCATCGGAAAGTTGTCTTGTGGATGTCCTCCTTGGCCATGAAGATTTGGTTGTAGCCTGCGTTGTCGTCCATGAAACTTATAATTTTGTAGCCGGAGGCAACATCCACTAGCAGATCGGCTATGGGCATTGGGTACTCGTCCTTGGAGGTAGCCTTGTTCAAATCCCTGAAGTCAATACATACCCTAAGCTTGGCGTTTTTCTTTAACACTGGAACTATGTTGGAGACCCACTCTGCATATCGGCAGGACCGAATAAATCTGACATCGTACAACCGAGTGATTTCGACCTTGATCGCATCATACATATCGGTTTTAAACCTCCTGGGAGGCTGCTTGTACTGCCGATATCTAGGCTTTATAGGCAGCTGATGCACAACAATGGATGGGCTAAGGCCTGGTATCTCACAATAATCCCAAGCAAAACAGTTTTTGTATTTCTTTAATAAATCGATGAGCTTGGAGCTAAAATGAGAAGACAAATTTTTGCTAATGTATGTCGGCCTAGGCCTATCTCCTGTTCCTATGTCAACTTCTTCTAGCTCGTCGGCCGACATAAAACCTTGCCCAAGTTTGCTGTCGTTGTCGTCTACGGCGTCCTCATTGTAGATGCTCGAGCCCTTCGTGACGCCTTCAAAGTAGTAATTGAGGCTCGTTGTCTCCAATGGGCTATTGGCTGGCACGATCTCTATCTTGTCGCCTTGCCACTGGATCAGACTTTGGTGCATTGTAGAAGGGATACAACAGTTGGCGTGAATCCAATCCCTTCCAAGCAGCAGGCTATATGATCCCTTCCCATCGATGATGAAAAATATAGTGGTCATGGTTTTGTTGTCGACGGTCAGCTCGACATTTAAAACTCCCTTGGCTTCTGAAGGGTTGCCACCGAAGTATCTGAGAATCATATTTGTCTTGATCAGGTCTTCCACTCCTTTGCCCAGTTTCCGAAAAGTTGCATAGGGCATTAGGTTGACAACAGCCCCTCCATCGACTAGCATCTTAGACATTGGCTTGCCATTGATGAATCCTTAGACTTATAGTGCCCTCAAGTGCCGATTTTCGGTCCCCTTAGGTTTTTCAAAAATAGCTTGTTCTAGGGACAGAACCAGTCTAGCCATGGTCTCCTCCACTGTGTCTGCGTCGGCCTTGGCAGCCTCAAACTCGGCTCATAGAATGAAAACCATGTTGACCGATGCCGAGACCACTGCTTTGCCTTTCGCTACCCTTCTGGCTTTGTTCGCTGGGCTTTCGTCGCCTGGGGTCGCTTGTTTCTTGGCGCGCCATCATTTTGGGCCCTGTTAACGCTGTTGCTGTCGGATCATCCGCCGGACTTCTTCCTCCTGCCCCTCGCTCTTGAGCCTCAGAATTTTCCTTTTCTGTGTTTTGGTAAAGAGGTCCGAAGGGCACCATTGGGGGTTGGCCGATTGCATTTCGTCGGCCTCTTCTTGGTCTTCTTCCTGGAAGAAGTCCTGGTGGATGGGGTCGAGCCGATCATGAACAAAAGGTTTACGCTGGTTAAGTTGAACGGCTCGGGGGACGAATCGGCTAGAATTCTCCAGTTGTGGTCCCCTGTATTCGTCCTCCCTGTAGTCACTGCACGCTGGGAAATTTTCGAGGGTTGACAACCTCATTCCTTGCTCCTAGCAGAACCTGAAGAACTCACAGTGCCAATGCGGGACACAACCGTCGTGGCGGCGGTAGTATGCCACGCCCAGTCGATCAGGTGCCCTCTGGTATGGCTTGTCGTGCCGGCTTTCTTCTTCCTCCGTGATCCTGCGTTGGAACCGCAGCCGGCTGTCCTGCCTGGGCCGACGATCGACCGATCGTCCGTTGGTGTGCACCATGTTGATTGATGTAGCTATATCCCCAGTCGGCTCTCTATGGGGTGGTCCTGAGTCGGCACTAACTGATTCTAGCGTTTCGGCTAAGCCGTACGTCATTTGGTGCTACCGATTAGCTCGCCTTTGGTCGGCTTGGACCATGTTGACCGGGAAGGTGTTGCCGTCGACCTTCATCGACTTAGCCGATTCTTCAAACTTTATCTTCCCAACTTTGATGGCCGACTAGATTTGTTATCTGAATACCTTGCAATCATTTGTGCCGTGGGAGGTGGTGTTAAGCCACTTGCAGTATTTTTTTCTTTTTGAGTTCATCGGCTGATGGGATAACGTGGTTGTCCGGCAGCCGAATTTGCTTCTCCTTTAGCAGCAGATCGAAGATCCTGTCGGCCTTAGTGATATCAAAGTCATATTTCTCTTCCTTGGCCGACCTTTTCAACCATTGGCAGGTTATTGCTTTCTTGTTCCTGGTCCACTCGGCTGCTGCCACCTCCGCATCGCTGTCGCTTGAATCTGAGTCCGTTGCATAGGCGACGTGGGTGACTTTCTTGAAGGCCTCTTTAGATTCTTGAAATCTCTGCTCGTGAGCCATCAATTTCTGGGCCAAGTGGGCCAGGCTCTCAAAGTCCTGAGCTGAAAACCTTTCACTGATCGGTGGCAAGAGGCCGTGAAAAGCTAAACCGGCTAGCTGTGAATCCAATAACACCAGGCTGTAGCATCGGTTCCTCATATCCCTGAAGCGTTGGATGTAATCTTGGACCGCTTCCTCATGCTTCTGCTTGATGCCGGTGAGGTCCGACAACTTCATCTCGTGGGTGCCGGAATAGAAGTAGATGTGGAATTGTTTCTCAAGATCGGCCCAGCTTTGAACTAAGTTATATGGCAGTGATGAGAACCAGGTGAAAGCCGATCCTGAGAGAGAGAGCGGGAATAGACGCACTCTGAGCGCGTCCGTAACCGATGCTTCTCCGCATTGAGCCAAGAATCGGCTAACGTGCTCGTAAGTGGAGACGTTGTCCTGCTCAAAGAATTTTGAGAAATACGGTACTTTGTACCGGTTTGGCAGTGGCACCCTTTCGAAGTATTCTAGATATGGGAACCGGTACATGTTGCCGGAATCCTTGGGTTTGAAGCCGAACTAATCGCGCATGACGTCGGCAATCAGATTAGCCCAAGGCCTGTTGTCCTGAGCCTGAACTGGACGTATTGGCTCGCAATGTTCGTAGTGAACGGGTCCTTGCCGATACTGAAGGTGTGGTGGTGTCTGTGGCCGACAATGCTGATCATATTGGCCTCCTGGATGTTGGTATTGCAAGTGATTCACGGTGGGAGGCGGCCGAGACACGATAGGCGGTGACTGCTCAGGAAGTAGCCGATTGCCAACAGGACTATGATGTGGCGCCGGGGGAATACTACCAATCGGCTCATTGGGCATTATTGGCCGCCGATTGGTGTTGAACATGTTCTGCACCTGCTCCTATGTCATTGTTGGGGCACCACGGCCCTGATGTTGAGGCTGCTGTCGGACCAGAATCCTGGGATGTGGCTCTGAAGTCGATGCCTACACGTTTGGTTGAATCAAAGCTCCTCCTTGAGGATTCGGCTATCCCAATGGCGGGATTGGCAAGCCTTGAGTTGACAGCGTCCTGTAACCCGGGAATTGGCCGTCAGTGAAATAGGTCGGCACCCTTGGCAGTTGCTCGGCTATCTTCGAGTAGACCACAGTGGCTATCATGTTGTTGAGGGTATTAACCAGTATGCCACTTTGCTTGGTGAGGGGGTGGTGCACAGCCGAGTCGATTCGGTCCTGTAGAGTATGGAGTCCCGAATCATCTTGCTCCTGTTTAACATCTTCCATTTTCTTCTTCCCTTTCCTGTCCTTCTCGGAGGATGTGTTGAGGTCTTCGAGCTTGAATTTCAACGTCTGGAGGACAGCCCCAGATCTGATCTAGGTAAAGGACTGCAGGTAATTAGCCTGTAGCTGCTCAACCATCTGTTTGTAGTCGGCTAGTTGTTCAGCCGACAGTTGTTCAATTGTCATCGGGATGACGTTTTTCCTCGTTGATTTATAGGTTCTTGACGCCAGACATTGTGTTGAACTTGGAAGTCTGCACTTGGTCCCACCGGGCGTGCCAAAAACATGTTGATGAGAAATTCGATTCCCACGCACTGGCTTGAGAGGTTTTCTTTACTCTAGTACAGGTCCAAAATTTGTCGCCTTTGGTGAATTTAGGGCGTGCTAGTTGGTTTGATCCTGTAACCAACAAGAAACAAGAAATAGGCAATAAGTTAAAATTAGATCCTATCGGATCGGCTGAAGACATCAATAAACATATAATTGTTATTCCAAAGTACATTTTATACTAAGTGATTGGGATAGATCGGTAGTATACCGAGACAGTATAAATCAGTCAGACCAAAGGCACATTAGAATAATAATTATCTGCATTAAAACCCAGCCGATACTACAGGTCTAATGTGAATCGGCTAATACTCCGATACATTTTATAAAAAGATGTTAATCTAATCTAAATGCGCTAAACCGAGATCAATCAGCTGTCAGCGTAACTTGACAGATTGTTACCGGCTTAGGGCATTTAAACAGATTAAGATCTTAATATAAAAAGGCGGCTTTAATATATCTAATAGCAATTAAAACTAAAAGATAACTAAAACAGAAGGCTAGCTGAAACTCCAGCGCTGTCTCTAATGATAAACATTAAACCAAACAGATCTTGATAGTTCTAAAAGTGACTTAATAGTTCGATTAGATGCAACATTAAGTACAAAAAGAAATATTAGATCTGTATAAGTTAATGAAAACACCTCGAGACAGTGGATACGACATATAACCTAATTCAACCTCTAGATCTAACTCTATCGACTATTGTCTTCAAAGAGAAATCAGCTTATAGCATTGCTCTAGATTATATGCCACATATGATAGATTAAGCAGTTTATAGCATTGAAGTTAGAGTATCATTGCGATGGAAGCACTAACCCCGACGATACAAACCACTTGTGACAAGGAATTACCTTGTTCAGAGATCGGAATCGATGCAGCCCGAGCAAGAACTTGTCGAAAATAGAATAAAAATGGTGGCGATGCGCTGAAATGGATTGATTATCAGTTGGTTGATATCTTTACAAAGAGCCCTCGGGTCTTATTTATACCCAGGCACAACGATATCCGTGTAGGACATGGTTTCTACCTTATCTACTATTTACAGTACGACAATATCTCGGGACACAGTCCCATGCCGCATTACAAAAGGAATATCTAATAACTTCCTAATTTACAGATACAATTGCCATTACAGGACCTTATCCATAGATGGTAGTATCTTTAACGCACAATTTGGAGACCGAATCCAATATCTGCCTTCAGGCTTCCTTCTCGGGACCGGTTCCACTTTCATCTCCTAATTAGAATCGGCTATTGGCTACCCTTGTTCGATTTGATCTTAGCTGACTGGTCTCCAGCCGATTCAGCCTTAGCCCATGCAGCCTCTGTTTCTCCGCAGATTGCGTTCCTGATCCGATTCTGCTTCAATGTTGGCTCTGAACTCGGGGATTTTGTTACCAAATTCGGTCGTTAACAGATCCCCATGAATCTCTGGAAAGCCCACATGTTATGCATATACACTAGGCCAAGAATCTTTATCTCTTTCACAATATGTATCACTAGGTGAACCATTATATCAAAAAATGATGGTGGGAAACCCATTTCTAGCTAGCAAATGGTAACTATTGCATCGGCTTGGAGCTTGTCTAGTGTGGTTGGATCGATCACCTTCTGATATATGGCGTTGAAGAACGAGCACAACTTTATGATTGGGTTTCGAACCCTGTCTGGCAAGATGCCTCTAATTGCAACAGGGAGTAGCTGTGTCATTAGCACGTGGCAATCATGTGACTTTCCTGCCCCCTATTTTCTTTTCTCCCTTGTTGACGAGTCTTTTAATGTTAGCGAAGTAACCAGATGGGACTCGGACACTCTGCAGGCACTCCAACAGGCTGATTTTCTCGGCGGCACTGAGGGTGTAGCACGCAGGAGGGAGGTACTGCCGGCCATTGGGATGTTCTTGAGGATGTAGCTCGGACCTGATGTTCATGTCTACAAGGTCTCTCTGCGATTTCAATGTATCCTTTGTCTAGCCGGGTATGTTCAGCAGGACTCCCATCAAACTCTCGCACACATTTTTCTCAACGTGCATCACGTCAATTGGGTGGCGGACATCCAAATCTTTCATGTATGGTAGTTCCCAGAAGATAGATTTCTTCTTCCAAAGAGGCTTCTCACCACCCTTGCCACTGCGCTTGTATTGCCATGCCCCTTACCAAATACATGTTCAATATCTTTGACCTCTTCAAAAATATCTATGCCTGTACAATGTATTGGACTTGTTCCCTTCTCTGCTGTGCCATCGAAATCTCTTCTATTGCTACGGTACTAGTGGCTGGCAGGAAGAAACCTCCGGTGGCGCATGTACACAGTCTTTCAAAAGTACCTCAGCCACCTGCTTGATGTGTCCCGCATGCACTGCACACATGCACAACCACCTTTCACTGTTTGTCCGGATGTGTTGCCAGTCGCAGGGTAATCTTAAATGATAACTAACAATATTGCCCTTAAGGTTAAGTACTCTCTTTTGTAAGCATCCCACATCTGCATCCCCCGATCCCATAGTAACTGAAGATCATCTACTAGTAGCCTGAAGTAGACATCGATATCGTTGCCAGGTTTCTTGGGCCCTTGGATTATCAGTGGCATCATGATATACTTGCGCTTCATGCACAACCATCAAAGAAGGTTGTATATAACAAGTGCCACTGGCCATGTGCTGTGCCGACTACTCATGTCACCGAATGGATTCATCCCATATGTGCTCAGCACAAACCTTACATTTGTGATCTCGCATGCAAACCTTTTGTACTTTCTATCTATCTTTCTCCATTGAGACCCGTCGGTAGGGTGCCTTATCATCCCATCCTTCTTACGTTCTTCGACGTGCCAACGCATCATCTTTGCATGTTTTTTGTTTGCATACAGACGGTCAATCCAAGGGATTATAGGAAAATAATACACAACCTTAACGACACTTTCCTCTTCTTTTGGACGGGGCCACCACTGTCATCATCGGCATCATCATCGTTATCTCCACCCTTATATCGTGGTGTTTCACAAACTGGACATGTATCCAGGTTTTCATAGTCACCTCGATATAGGATATAGTCATTTTGACATGCGTGAATTTTTTGCACCTCCAGCCCGAGTGGACAGAAACCCTTCTTTGTTTGATATGTTGTTTTTGGCAGTACATGACCCACTGGAAGGTGGTCTCCGATCAGCTGCGGAAGCTCTGTGAAGCTCTTGTCAGTCCAGCCGTAGGTTGATTTCATCTGCAACAATGAGAGGACGACGTGTACCTTGGTGTGCTCCTCGTTGCATCCTGGGTAAAGCGGTGTTTTTGAGTCCTCCACCATGGCTTTGAACTTCTCGTATTGTTTGTCATTGCTGTAGGCTGTCTCCCCATCCTGCAACATCTGATCCAACTCATCCGATTCGCCATTGTCATATTCACCTTCGTCAACAGACAACTCCACATTGTCTTTGTGCATTGCATCACCATGATTGTTCACATTGTCATTCTCATCTTCACCATGATTTTCCTGACATGTGTGATTACACATAAAACCTCTTGTTAGCAGATGCTCGTGTACTTGTTTTGTAGAAAACTGTCTCTCCTTCTTGCAATCAGCACATGGACAATGCAAATATTCTATCATGCTCAACGACCAGAAACTCTTGGCCCCGATCACAAACTTGGTTACTCCCCTGGCATACTCCAAGGTACCGCGCTTCGCACGGTTCATCCCTCCTTCATCCATTAGTCTTACGGAAATTCTTAAATTAACCACTAAGATATATATATATCACTTAAATCCGTAAATCAATCAAAATGGACCCAATCATTGTGGAACAAATCTCTGGAACTTGGGTAAAATTCCAAATAGAAAATCTTGAAGTTTTACCAAATTTTAACAAAATAGTTTCATGCTGGGGAGGTCCAAAGTTTATGAAATTATGAACCAACATTTTAAACCTTGATCACGAAAATAATGGTCATTGATCTTTTTTAAAAATTGTGACGTCTTCACCATTTAAAATAACATTATTTTATTTTCGTTACATAACTGTACGGTGATAGTCTCTTCAAATTTGACAAACCAAAATACTTCGAAGTAAAGAAAGTGACAAAAGTGCATATAGTAATCTATTCAACAAGCATGTAGTAATCTTGCATTGAGATATTCAACATAAATGGTGTCATGCATCTACTAGCACTATACATACAAAAATGATAAAAAAACCGTAAAACATCACACGAATGAAGAAAACTTGCATAGAGAATGAAGATGTACTAACCTTTAAACATGAAAACATGCAAATCTCTTGATGGTTATGAATTTTTTTGGCAAAACCTCTCCCCCTGTTTGGTTCTACACATGAAGACCCCTTCAAAAATAAGCTAAGTGCTGAGAGATGGTATATGTAGGTGCTCAGGATATAGGTACCGGTTTTTAGCAACAAACGGCACCTATATTGCGAAGCTTACTGTGGAAGGAACAAGATAGGTGCCGGTTTGTCCTTTTGAGCGGACACCTATTCGGGAAGAATAGGCGTCGGTTCTGATTAAGAAACGGCACCTATACGATAGGTGCCGGTTTTAATAGTCATCCAACACCTATTCGGGACAATAGGTGTCGGTTCTCATTAAGAACCGACACCTATTTATTTGTTGGCACCTATAGATATAATAGGTGCCGAATTTGTTTGAACCGGCACCTTTTGGGGCGATAGCCATGCGCTTTTTTGTAGTAGTGGCTGGTCATGCCAAATTCTCTAATGTTGGTTATTTATGAAGATTATGTATCACTTAGGGCACAAAGTGTTCTTTTAAGATATAAACACATGTAGGTTAAGCAACACACATGAAGGTTCCCACTCCCATGAGGATTTCTATTATAAAACTGCCCCGATATAAACCTAGGAAACCGGACACGAAAGAAATATCATAAAAGATCCAAACATGATGATGAGACTGAGACACGATATTTTTTAACGAGGTTTAGCCGAAGCCTACATCTCAGGACACTGATTACGGGCGCTCCTCCCCAATCTAGCATATTACAATGTATCTGAGTATCCACGATCCTTCACCGGTTAGGCCGCTGGGCAGTCGTACCCACACCTATGCTACTATTACCTTGCAGTTACAATCGATGTATCTCTCTATTTAAGAGAGAGCTTAGGACAGAATCAGACTATAACTCTATCCTACATCTATTTCAACTCCAAGTCCTAAACTGTGACCGACTTTGTACACATATTCAACACTCTTGTCGATGTCCAAGTGTGCAAAGAATGTGTTGGCGCGAAAAAACACACACTGGCATGGGAGATCTGCTTAGCTCCAATGCAGGTCCTAAAAATGATAAAGCGCGTGAATGTCAGTCAGTTTGATCTTGTCACTGACAAGATATGCAAAACAGTAGAGCATAAATCATATCGGCCGATAGGCCGATAATCAAAACAGTCGATCTGTTGACAGCCGATTGTGTGATTCCAGCCGATGCCGATGTCCAGATAAATCGTCGGCTGAAACTCCGACGAAACCCTTATTGGTAGCCATCAGACAGGCTAGAGAGTATGATTCTAATCACAACTTAGTAGGTCAAGCTGTATTGATGCAACACTAAGTATAGAAAGAAACGCAATATCTAGAGAATCATGTCCTTGACTAATTTTCAGGGTGGTAGATGTCGAAACTAATCTAATCTAGTAAATAGTTTAGTTGGTATCGGCAGAGACCCTAAGGCGAGAGACAGCCGATAGAGCTAAATTGAGATACTAGAACTAGATAACAGAGATATATGATAAGATCAGCTAACCCTTCGGTGAAACATTAGCATGAACCTATCGGCTTAACAAGACTTAGATTACGTGTAACAATCTAGTAGGTCGGACCTAACCGATGCATCACGAGATTATATATGATAACCTAATACTCGATGAGCCGATAGATCTGTCTAATGTGATGGATATAAAAAATCTACCGAAAGCAACATTACGTTTATAGAAACATCGACTTCATCAGAATATCAAAACTAACCGAGAAAGTCCTAACTAAGCCGATGTATCTATGAAACTAAAGATAAATAGGATATACCTAGGTCGGCAGGACCTTGGACTTACCCCTTCGCCGGAGATCGAAGCCAATGCAGCCCCGCGCTGGGTGCCAAGTTCTGCCGGATGATGCACAAAGTAGCCCAAAGTAAAAAGGGGGCGATGCGCCGAGTTGTATTGATCGTGAGGATAGATTACATGAACCCCGGGCTTACATATTTATACCCACGGGTTGCAAAGATCCTAACATATTATGACTCAATCTTTCCTAAAGATAAAAGGAAACAAACCAAGTCCTTATTGGACACGAACAAACTTTCCTAAAGATAAAATAGAAAGCTAATAAATTCTCCCTAATTAATATATACAAGTCGTATCCTTCTTGAATTCGGTGTCTTCTGGATAAGATCTTCCCAAATCGAATATGATAAGAATCCGACTGCTGGAGATATTGATAAGGGAAAATCCCCATCGGCTGACCAAAACTCTAAGCCGATACTAGCTCTGAGCCAATTTGAACCTTGAGCCGATGAGGGTTTCGGGGCTTACCAAATTTTGGCGTTAAGACATGCCCCCAGTTTTGGAGTATAAGAAGTCATGCTTCAAAATTATCTTTGCCTTGATCCCACAAAACTGATTCTTCTCTTCTTCTTGGCATCGGCTCTCGTAAGCCGATGCCCTCTGTATTAGATAAGCGAGGCTATCAAACTAATGGAAGAAAAATTTAACTCTGATTGGCATTCATAACCCTTGGACTGCAAGCTCTGCCAGCTGCTCATCACTTAAACTCAAATTATAACATCGGCTACGGACATTACAAAACCTTTGAATATCTTCCTTAGTCGATTCCCCTTCTTGCTACTTAACTGATAATAAATCTGCAAGTTTCAACTCATCAACCCCAGCAAAGAAGTACAGGTGAAATTGCTTCTCAAGATCGGCCCAACCTCTGATAGATTTTGGTGGCAGTGATGAAAACCATGTGAAAGCCGATCCAGTCAAAGACAATGAAAAAAGTCTAACTTTCAGAGCTTCTTCAACCAATGCCTCCCCACATTGAGCTAAGAATCGGCTGATATGTTCCATTGTAGATACACCATCCTGCCCTAAAAACATGGATAAATCTGGAACCTTGTATCGGCTTGGAAATGGAACCTATCAAACCATTCAGGATATGGCAGCTGATACACAGAAGTTTGATGTTTGGGTTTAATTCCAAACTGCTCCTCTATTACCTTTGCAATAATATCGGCTCAATCTTCTTTAGACTGATATTGTTGAATTTCCTTTGGCCGATAATGCTGTTGTGGCTCTTCATGTTGATATGCTTGCCCCTCGATCCAATATCGTTGTTGTCGATGATGATAATATTGCCCATGTTGACTTCTTAATGCAATCAACCTGGGAACAATCTTCTAATCAAACCATGTAATGTAATCACCAAAACTCCAGATGGATCGAACACAGCGCGATGAACAATTTCATCAACCATATCTTGAAGTGTCTTGTCATCCATCGACTCAGTAGACTGTCCCTTATATTCATTCATTGGCTTGAGAGATTGCTCTTCCTCGGCCTTGACTTCTTTATCAGACACATTGTGGGTTGCACAAGCTGTGTAAACAATCGTGAGGTCCCACTGGGCGTGCAAAAAATGTCTTGATGCCAAAAATCACACTCTTGCCGATGTCCAAGTGTGCCAAGAATGTGTTGGCACAAAAAACACATGCTGGCTCGGGAGATGCGCTTAGCTCCGGTGCGGTTCCTAAAATTTATGAAGCGCGGGCGTGCGGTTAGTTTGATCCCGCCACTAACAAGATATGCAAAACAGCAGAGCATAAATCATATCGGCCGATAGGCCGATAATCAAAATAGCCCATCTGTTGACAGCCGATTGTGTGATTCCAGCCGATGCCGATGTCCGGATAACTCGTCGGCAGAAACCCCGACGAAACCATTATTGGTAGCCATCAGACCGGCTAGAGACTATGATTCTAATCACGACTTAGTAGGTCAAGCTGTATTGATGTAACACTAAGTATAGAAAGAAACGCAATATCTAGAGAATCATGTCCTTGACTAATTTTCAGTGTGGTAGATGTCTAAACTAATCTAATCTAGTAAATAGTTTAGTTGGTATCGGCAGAGACCCTAAGGCAAGAGACAGCCGATAGAGCTAAATTGAGATACTAGAACTAGATTAACAGAGACATATGATCAGACCAGCTAACCCTCCGGTGAAACATTAGCATGAACCTATCGGCTTAACAAGACTTAGATTACGGATAACAATCTAGTAGGTCGGACCTAACCGATGCAACACGAGATTATATATCATAACCTAATACTCGATGAGCCGATAGATCTGTCTAATGTGATGGATATAAAAAATCTACCTAAAGCAACATTACGTTTATAGAAACATCGACTTGATAAAAATTTTGAATCTAACCGAAAAAGTCCTAACTAAGCCGATGTATCTATGAACGGTAATGAAACTAAAGATAGATATGATATACTTGGACCGGTGGGACCTTGGACTTACCCCCGTCGCCGGAGATCGAAGCCGATGCAGCCTGGCGTTAGGTGCCAAGTTCCGCCGAATGATGAACAAAGTAGCCAAAAGTAAAAAGGCGGCGATGTGCTGAGTTGTGTTGATCATGAGGATAGATTACATGAACCCCAGGCTTACATATTTATACCCACGGGTAGATAAAGATCCTAACAGATTATGACTCAATCTTTGTTAAAGATAAAAGGAAACAAACCGAGTCCTTATTGGACACTAACAAACTTTCCTAAGATAAAATAGAAGCTAATAAATTCTTCCTAATTAATATATACAAGTTGTATCCTTCTTGAAGTCAGTGTCTTCTAGATAAGATCTTCCCAAACCGAATCTGATAAGAATCCGACTTCTGGAGATACTGATAAGGGAAAATCCCCATCGGCTGACCAAAACTCTAAGCCGATATTGGCTCTGAGCCGATTTGAACCTTGAGTCGATGAGGGTTTTACCAAATTTTGGCATTAACACATAGGAGATCCAAACACGATATCAACACCGATGCACAATATTTGTTAACAAGGTTCAGCCAAGGCCTATATCCCTGGGGAACTGATTGCGGGCGCTCATCCCCTCTCCAGCATATTATAGTATATCCAGATATCCACGACCCTCCTCCCCCTAGGCCGTCGGCCAGTCGTACCTGAAGGGTTACGCGAAGGCTACGCTAGCCGAAAACAAAAACTTTTAACCGCGCAAACCAGGAACACTTGCAAGTAAGGGTCGGTAGATCGTTACCGATTGGAGTGTGCAGCGGAAACAACCAATCAGGGCTATCCGATCCGGAACAGTGTAGCCGATTCCCGCAAGCCGACAGCCGATACCCGGGGACAGCAGATTCGCCAATCAGCTGATTCGCAGATGCCGTAGCCGATCCGAGTCGTCCGACTGTGTTCTCGCTCCTCGCTCCGATGCGCTCGACCGCAGCCGATTCCTCCACAGCCGATGAACAGCGCACAACGGAGCAGCGCCTCTACCGGTATCCACACGTCCGGGGACAGAACGCCGAACACTCGTGTGCTAGCACGCGATGCAAGGCTAGGGTTTGGCTCGAAAGTGGGGAGGGTTTCCGTGGAGATTGATCTCGGCGACTTTTGTTGCGGATTCGGTTCAATGCGATGCAATTGACGTGCCCCAGTTCTCCACCCCTCCCTCCTTTATATAGAGTTGGCCGACTAGGACTAGTGGCCGATCAGGACTCTATTTTGAATCGGATCCTATCCGAATCTTCACAGAGTTGGCCACCCATACGTCGTAAGCCCATAGGACTCTATCCGATCGGATCCCTATCCGAGTCCAACTCGAATGCTTGTTCTTATCCCATTAAGCGTGCGACCCTGTAGGTTCAGGTATACTCGGTTTTGGCTATAGTCTAACTTAGCCGACCGTCGCCTCGAGTCCAACTCAGCCGACCTGTCAACAGCGGCGCCTAGCAGCACATATTGACACAATAGTATACAAGAATAATATCGGCTCTGAACCTGTAATGTGTACACAAATCCCTTTGCCTCACGATACCAATTAAGCTATAGGCAAAATGTGTGCCATCCCTTCAATAGCTTAACCATTCACTCGAACCGTATTGGATTATATGTCTGTTGATTGACTCCTCAATCAACTTAGCATGGCCATGCATTTCCATAATCCATTACCTCGAGGGGCCCAGAGATATCTCTCCAAAGGAGGGGCAAATTCCATCTTGATCACTCACATCCCACTCCATGTTTCATAGCAAACCCGAAAACTACCTTTATAACTACCCGATTACGGAATAGCGTTTGGTAGTCCCAAAGTAGGCTACTACACATGTTGGAATCCATGATGAACTCAGGTCTAAGGACTTTGTACCAACACTATCTGAGACCAACTAATGTGACATTAATTCCTGTAGTGTCTCATGGTGGGTCTATCCAACAATGTGTTCTCCAACACATATGTCCATGTTTATTGATTTGGTATCTCCATACCCATGATCTATGAGACATGATCATCAATCAATAAACATGCCGATCTTAGAATCATATTAGTTCCAATAATATGATATATGATCAGGGATCATTTAGAAATAGATTCATACATATAGAGTCTCATAAATAAGTCACGTACTTATTGATCAATACAAGATGTCTATTTCGTGGAACTGAATAACACTTTATTCATAAATACATAAACATTGACGTGATATCCAACATCTCCATGTTGCCTCTAGGGCATATCACTAACAGTACCGACACCTATGCTACTGTTGCCTTGTGATTACAATTGGTGTGCCTCTCTATTTAAGAGAGAGTATATGACAAAGTCCGACTATAATTCTATCCTACATCTATTACAATTTCAAGTACTAAATTATAACCAATTTTGTACATATATTCGACACAAACTTTAACAATTTCATATGGTGTTCGTATTTCTTCTGGATTGATGGAGAGCCATATGTAAAATTCACATATATATATATATGTATATATATGTGTGTATGTATATATAGATAAATATATGTATATATACATATATATAAGTACATATATAAATTCATATATATATGTATATATTTCTAAAACCTTGGACCACCATGACCTCTGCTTAGCTGGGGTTAGGGATGACATCCACCGGGTTCAGATGCAGGTACAAAGAAAACCCACCCACGGCTAAACCCATCAACCCGAGCAAAACCCAACCATGAAAAACCCACGGGCGCAAATATAAACCTAAACCCAAATCCACGAGTATCCGTCGAATTTCGGGTATCCATTGGGTTCTCAACTTCTCATAGACAGTTGTCAGTTTGTCATATACAGAAAGTAACAGCACACCAAAATATCAAACAATATATTTAGCTATAATAAAAAGCAACAGACTTCTCATTCTAACACATTATTCAACGGACTTGTTATTCTAACACATCATGCAGTACACAGAAAATATGATCTTACAAACATGCAATAAATATTTGGGTTCATTACAAGGTGTAAATGTTTAATAAGCCCTCCAAGCAGTACACAATAAATATATGTTCTCAAATCTTACAAACATGCAAACAAATCTCACAAACATGCAATAAATATTTGGGTTCATTACAGGGTGTAAATGTGTAATAAGCCCTTCATTGGTTTTTTGTCTGTTTCGGATGGGTTGGATGCTGGTTTGGATAAACCCATGGGAAAAAACAGAACCCGTACCTATGCCCATAAAATTCGGGTTCAGGTTCGAGCATACCCACGGGTGGATTTTACTATCCATGTCCATACTCGTCTGATACAAAACCTGTGGGTACCCATATTCACGGGTAGGATTGTCACACCTAGCTGGGGCATGGAGAACGCAGATCTCTTCCTAGAAATATCCGGAAATGCGTTGACAGAAATGAGAATGTAATTCAAACGATGGATGAAAAAAACATACCGGCCTTTACACCAACCCTAGGTGTACGAGCTGCAAAAAAATGTACACGAGCATTTAGACCTACTAAGACCTTACAATGAAGGCAGAAGAAAACATATAAAAGCTAGTGCAGCTACATGGAGTAGAGTATCAGAATTACAACAAAACAAAATAATAGTGCATGCATTAATTCCTAATGCTCTTGTGATCTGTAGTGCATTTCATCTTTACGTGGCAACTTGCAAGCATGGAAGGCAGTGCAATTAGTTCAATGTGAAAATTGCCATATAGAATTCAGTTTTGTTTTGTGAGTTCAGTCAGGTAGCTCAGTGCTCTGTACTGCATCATTAGATTGGTGATTGAATATAAAACTGCGAAGACAGTAGCGAGGGGCAAATAAGGTTAAGGGTGCAACAAGGGAGAAGTAGTGAGTCGTTTTAATATGCGTCAGCTAGCTGCTCGTCATCCGTGTCTTGACATTATCATGATCTTGCTCATTTCAATCGAACGGTAACTCTCATTTGTATTGGGTATAACGCCTGTCACGACGAAAAGATCATCGATGTGAGAAGTCATTTCTATCCGGCAAAAACCCGTCACTGATTTTAATTATCTTTGTCGGGCCTAAACTTACGCCCGTCACCGATAGGTTTGATCCAGAAGACCAGTCAAACAAGAACCCAACACAAATGGTATAATATCAAACGGGCCACAACTAAAGCCCATCACGGATAACGAACTACTCAATCGAGTTTTGAATTATACCTGTCGCGGGTGACTAACAACTCAATCGGGCTTTAATTTACGCTCGTCGCGGATGACTAACATCTCCATCGAGCTTCCTTTAAAGCCTGTCACTGATGAGTTTTTTCTAGAAAAAATATTATTTTTTGGCTAGCCTGTGGCCTTTGCTCGTCATGCCCGCTGCAAAAATTATAGATACAGAGATCCCTTTCCCCTTTGCATCCCCTTTTACATACATTCACATATATCTGAAATTCACATACATTCACACATCTATCCACAAACACATTCATTATTCACATATTTCTCATGAACACGTTTGACTAGGGTTGCCAGCCTCAAGGAAAGCCATTAGCCCATCTGGAGCTCTCGAAACGTGATATGCGCCGCCCGACGAGATGACTTGTCCGAAGATGAATCCGTAGAGTTGTTTAGCGAGGGCTAAGCATACATATGACAATAACTGACTTGTTGGGAGATCTAATTTCTGCAAATAAAAGGATTGAATATGTTAAAATGTAATATGTGTTTAGAAATGTATATTTACGTCTTAACAAATATGACGAACCTCAGAATCTGAAATGTGTCAGTTGCGGTCCTCTAGGTAAAACCACATAAATTTCATCACGTAGAAACCACATATGCTCGTGCCTGGTTCGTGACGTTGGCACCAACTGTGGCAGCAATACTTCACAAGTGTCTTATTTAGGATATCAATGACGGAGTGGAAAGCTTCTTGCGGTTTCTTTAATCCATCCATGACGATAATCCTAGATTAATTTAAATGGATTTCAAGAAGGATCCAGTGATGGCTGCACACAAAGGGAGAGAGCAATTAACACCTTCAGACACAAATGATATGTACAACAACAAATGTCACACTTACTCAAAGTTGTAGGGCAAAAGGATCGTATTCATGTCCTTAAGCTTGACAAAAGAGTTGTAGAGGTAGTCCAGCACCAATTTTTGGGACCTTGGGCCATCATCAGTATGATTGGAATTGACAACCCCTGGATCGAGAAATCCTACTTTGTTATAGGTTGCTCTACATTCAAACGTCACCATTCTGCATAAGAAAACAAGTTAGACACTCTATGAGAATATTAACTTAGAAATAATAGCGAGGGGTTCGAGTATGCTTACAATGCCCATAGCTGAAATAACGATACGTCTAGGTCCCTCAGATTGTATAGCTGAAATAGTTTCTCAAATGGGACCCATATTATACCATCCTCGTGATGGAAGTCCTCGTCCCTATAAAAGACGGTGAACGTCTCTTTACCCTCCTTTGCCATCTATAGGTACCACTCTTCTACCCTTCTCATCTGAGTGCAATTTCCAATTACGTTCCGATATTCAGGGGTGGTCAAAGGAGCACCTAACTTGAACTTAGCTAGCTGAGAGGCCTTCGCAATATTGTGCACATTAGTATAACTCATCACCCCTGAACTTTCAAGAATTCCTTGCTCATACTTATGTGCTATATCTTTCACGAACTCTTCCCAGGAAAATTGTCGCAATTTTCTTTTGTTGACCATGCGTTGGTAGTCCGAAATTGGTTTCTTCGGTGCTGATGGCATTGTCATGAGAATGAAGTGGTCTTGTACTTCAACTGGCATGCATACGGATGTCTCCGACACCGCTTTCTTGCCCTTCTCCAGAGATGATAGTTTAGAGCGAGCAGGCCATTCAGGGCTAGACCCATCAAAGTCGGTGTCATACTATAACTTGATCGAGTCATCTTGTGGATCACCTAAGGGAGATGGAGGGGCTGACATCGGAGTTAATTTGATGTCAATGAGCTCCTTCGACAATTGGATAAAGCTTCCTCGTGCAGCTCCTAGGGTTAGGATCTCGTCGTTCGGTGGATCTTTGCGGCGAGATGGACCCAATCATCGTTCACTTTGTCCACTTGCACTTTTGCATATCTGGCCATAAGTTGCAACCCGTGCACTCTTGTATCGGCGTTTGGAATGAATGCTAGTCTGTAACACCCTGAAAATCTGGAGTTTTAAAAATCGAAACACAAAAATCGGAACTTGCAAAAATCTTTTGATTGATTGCATCTTGTCGTATTTATTTGCCTTTTATTCGCGAGTCTTTGATGCCAAGATAAAATAAATAAATAATTGTTTTGAAAAGGATAAGGTTGAGAGCAATTTAAAAACCCTAAAACGGAAAAGAGAAGTTGCAAGAATGAAATAATTAAAATAAAATGTTAAGAAAAATAAATTAGGGAGAGCTATGATCTAATAAAACTTGCTTTTGGGAACAATATTAAAATATTAGGACAAAATACCAAGAATTTCTAAATATAATTAAAAAGGAAAATATACATATGAATATATATATATATACATACAAAATATACATATGGATATATATATATATGTATATGTATATATATATATAATAAAGTTGGGCAAAAGATTGAAAATCTGGAGTTAAACTAAATTTACAAAATCGCTAAATTATGGGAAGAATTAATTGATGGAATGAAAATTTTAAAAAAAAGAAATGGGAAAATAGAGATTAAATCGGGAAATTGCAAAAGTCTACTGTTCATCGACTGCCAAGTGTTCAACGTCGTACCAAGGACCCCGGACCGCCTCGCCACCGCACCGCCGTGTCCCACGCCGCCACACTGTGCCCGCGCCGAGCCGACACCAGCCACCCTCGCGCCCAGACCCCGCCGTCCTCGCGCGCCTGCGCCGCGCCCGCGCCCGGACCCCGCCCGAGCCGCTACGCATCGCGCCCGTGCCCGGACCCCGTCCCGAGCGCTGCCACGCGCCGCTCGCCGCGCCCGGCCCCGTCGCCCCTCGCGCCCACACGTCTTGTGCCGCGCCCGGCCCCTCCCGAGCACCGCCACGCGTCGCTCCTTCCCCAGACCCGTCCTTGGTGCTCGCCGCACGTCGCCGTGTCCCTCACGCGCACGCGTGCCATGGCCGCCGGCCTCGCCCAAACCAAAACCGACATGGAACGCCATGACAGATCAAACTTCCTATGCAAAATATCTTCCTCATCACTCCCTCTAGCTTTCCCCCAAGTTTCTCCCAAATTTCCCCCACCGCATCGCTCGGATTTTGAAGGAATCCGACGAGGAGCCGAAGAACCCTAGCGCCGGCCGCCCGGAGCAAAAATCCAAAATTCGTCGTCCTCGGTTGATTTCTTCTCGAATTGAAGGTACGCCCACGATCTATGTGCTCTAAGCTTTATTTCCCCCAAGTTTCCTGAGCTAATGCACCGCCGAAACTCGCCGGCGACGAGCGGTGCTAAGCCCCCCTGTTCGGCCGCCGCCCCCGCGCACGGTGCCGAGCTAATGCAGACCCTCCCGAAGAAAACCAGCCGCAGAGGAAGCATGCCCTTAGTCCCTAGATGCTTTCTAGACCCTTGACTCGCTCGGACTTGGGCCGGAGCGTGCCGCCGCCGAGCTCCGCCACCGCCGCAAGCCTACCACCGCCGTCGGCTCACCCCGATGCCTTCCCGGCCCGGCCAAGCCCCAAATCGGAGAGCTCGTGATTCCTACATGGGGTAGATCCTGTTAGGTTCCCTGGTTTTAGCCACCTTCACCGTGCGCGCCATCGTCGGCGCTGGTGTAGAGAGGAGGGAGAAAGAAAAACAGAGGAAGCAGGGGAGGGAAAGAAAAGAGAACAAAAGAAAAGAAAAGAGAAAAGGAAGAAAAGAAAAAGAAAAAGAAAAAAGGAGAAAATTGGGAAAAATTTAGAAAAAAATTATGAAAAGTTAGGAAAAAGTTTTTGAAAAATATTTTGGGAAAATCTGTGGGCAAAATATATATTTTCTCGGGAACAAATTTGGATTTCAAAAATAATTAGGGGACCGATTATTAAATGGGGTTTTGTTTTAAAAATATTTAGCCATCGCATAAATTATTTATTGAGTATCTAGGAATTCATCTATCTTAGCTTGTCACCAAATATTATTTTAATATATGGATCTTCTAAACTCAAAAATCCAAATTATTTATTTTGGCATCTAAGCTTCAAGGTTTATCAAATATTTTGAGATCCAATTATTATAAACCCTAGGGCTTCTCGACCCGATGAATATTTTGATAAACTTAAAAGGTAACCACTTTCTTTTATTTAATTGAATCATCAACCCTAATATTTCTCAAACTTTAAACATATTAAAAGATCACATCATACTTAATTAAATCGGATTCAATACAAAACTTCCAATCCTTATAACTCTTTCGCTCTAACCCGGATTTTGTCGAAACTCGAGCCTAGGTTCACGTAGAGTCATAGCCTAGTATTAGGATCCGTTTTCGCGATTCATTTGGCTTTTATTGGATCTTAAGGATTTGAATAGAGTCCGAGCAAGGCTCAAGCAAATATTGATGCTAATATTGGTATGTCCGAAGGATTTCTCGCGCGTAGACTCAAGCCAACAAGGTCACGAGCAAGGCAAGTCAACATACCCCTTTGAACATATTGATCCTATTTTGCGAAATGATGTTGATTTAAACTTCAGAACATGCATGCTATACACAAATGAATACCTATACTTGACATACCATGCCTTGATATTGATTACCCTTAGAAATATTCTTTGTAACCCTCGACGTGATACAACCGGAGGATATCTTCGGTAAAATGCTTAGCCATGCTTATACTAGAATCTTGCATATTCATGTTTTTAAAAAATGTTATATGCTTGGGCAACTACCTTAGGAAAGGTAGTGAAGATATGAAATGTGGAGACATGAGCGCCACATTGCCTTGATCATGATGAAACTAGTTTTGATGGAAAAATGAAAGTACAAAACCAATGGTTTTAGACTGGGGCGGATGGATGGATTTGGGTGGATTCCGGCAAAGGCAAGTACCGTCCCTGGTCAATTAAGGACCGAGCCATGAGACTTACAACTTAGAACGAGCCAGTACAACTGTACTTCTCGAATGGGTATAGACCTAGCGGAGTAGATAGCCGAGCGGAGGCAGTATCCCTGCATAGTGGTTCAGTTGTAGGTGTTAAGGACCTACCAATAGGTAGAGTGTCCTGGGCCTATCCATGGTAGAGTGCCCGTGATTGTGATAAGACAAAAGATTAAGTGAGTTTTCTCTCTTACCCCGGGAACGCCAGAACTCCTCTCACTGCTAGGAAATGACGGCTAGAGTGCATGAGGACTTAAGTTCATGGAGCGGGTACTGCCAAAGTGAGGTTATCGAAAGGCTTTGCCGTGACCATCCCATATGAAGGGATGAAAGCTCATTCAATGAGCAGTTACGGAGTAGGGGTAAAGTCTACATCCACTGCAGTGTGAGTAAATCAATCTATTCGAATAGCTGTGCTCACGGTTAATGAGCGACGTGACAAGTTTCTCCCATGGATAGACTCATAAGTTTTAAAATGATGGGTTGGTATGCATTATGATTTTTGTGCTGGTGAACTCAACTTCTCGACCTGCGAGAAGGGATAGACTCCCCAGAAAAACCATGACGATCCAGAGACGGGAAACCATCCTTGGTATCACGATGGATGGCAGATAGAACCGTCACCGATTTAATATGCTCTGGAAAATAAAACTTGACTGGCTAGATGTTAGGTTTGTGAAATGATTTGCGAAAATTGGCTTTGTGCAAATAAACCATAGCCACCCTTTGAATGACCCTATCATGTGCATCATTCCGTGTTGGCTTGCTGAGTACGCTGGGTACTCACCCTTGCTATACGCACAAACCTTCAGATGATGGAAACGAAGAACTGAAGTACCCCTATGCTCACTACCAGGTGGGCGAAGAAGGAGAAGGCGTCTACTAGGTCTTAGTCCCCGGTCGTTGCCTGTAGGCGATCGACTTGTCGCTGCCTTCCGTCTGCTATCTTTTCTAATTTCTGCTTTTGGTTGTATCCGGACCGGTAGGTCCTATATGTATTGAATATTGCCTTCGGGCCTAATACTGTAATATTTTTGGTGTAAGACTATTCGTGCACTTTGCACCTGATAAATCAGTACTATATTCGTGGGTACCAAACTACTCGATCCAGGGAAATGGTACTATGAACATGAATGATTCCCGTTCCAAAAATGGGGGTCTACATAGTCCCTCGTCGCCAGAACCGTGAAAGAGAGCATCACCTCAACTCTTAGCACGCAGTTAGTCGGTTCCTGCGATAGATCCAGACATAATTTTTAAATAATTTGTAGAAAATGGATTTGTTAAGAGTGTTACGCATTTTGGCCTAGAGTTTTACTATTACATGGTCGACGGTGGCTAGGACAGGTGTTGGATTTTCCACTGCCTCAATTGATGCACAACTGTTCCGTCTTTGTGTTGGACTTTCTTGTTGCGGAGCGCCGGTGCACATGATGGTCTGCTACTCGGCTTAGATCTGCTGTTTAATCCATTCCGCAGCATGGTCTAGCTTCTCTTCAATTTCTGAGCTCAGTTCGGCTCTATCCTACTCCCGGATCCTCTCAACTAGGTGTGCATCTCTTTCCGCCTTCTTTGTAACAGTCCGCTTCTTATACTGTCCGGCGTATTCTGGAAGTCCATATTTCCAGGGGACATTAGATCCAATGCCCCTTGTCCATTCACGATGTTCGTCGATGCCCAAAGCTTGCATGAGGATGTCATCCTCGCGTCTATTGGTGCAGGCCTCTTACGAAGACTGTCTCATGGCAACCAACTCTTTCTGCATTACAAGTGAGATCGGTATAAATCAAATGTATGATATGTGTAAAGAAACTAAACATAATAAGGTGAGACACTTACAGTATTTTTGTAAACTTGTAGATCCTGGGGATTTGGCAGAGTGAACGTCCCATCGCTGTTCTTCACGGCCCTTGCCCTTGTCCAGCTCCTTGCACGTGGGTGCGGGATATCGGCAAATGGAGGCAGTGCATTTGATGCCTCTGCCACCTCATCCTCTTTATGCCATTGCTCCTGCTTCCCCGCATATCCTCCACTGCCAAGCTAGTGTGGGTGCACATACCGAGCTTGGGGTGCCCTATAATCATCGCTTCTGGCTCGGGATTTGGCCGTTGATTTCTTCACGTAGAACTCCTCCCACACGGCTAGCGTGATGAAGGGGTATTTCTCAAATGCATCCAGGGTGCTGGGCTTGAGAACATGGTCGGCGACCAGCTTGAACTTAAAGCTCTTCCAAGCATGTCCCATCGTTTGGAAAGTCGTCCGCTTTAGCTTGTCCTCGTCGGCTGCAGGTTTGAAGGTCTCCTTGAACTTCAGACAAGCAGTTTCCTTCCTCATGTCCAGCACCTCCTTGATGTGAGGATGTCCTGCAGATCGTCTTGAACTTCATGAGCATATTCGAGGGAGCGGACGGCACTTCTAGGAGGTCCACCTCTGTTATGGTGTAACATTCCTTTGGGATTTTATTAGGGTTTCTAAGGGTCCATGTACTTGTGGACCCACTAGTTGTCGCCGACATTGATTCGTCGTGCTGAGACATATTCTAAATATCTTACTAAATCACAAAATGAAAAAATTAATAGTAGGAGTCATCATTAACAGTAGGATTTCTGCATGTGCTTAACAGAGGAAAATATATATCTAGCAGATACTCGATCCAATTGTGCACATCCTCCCAAGATTTTTGGCTCTTTTTTCTGTATAAACTATCAAAATGATTCACTTTTTCATTTTGAGACACAGTCTTCCGTATAAACTATCAAAATGATTCACCTTTTCATTTTGAGACAGTCATAAGAGAGAGGGGACTTAAACTTTTTAATTTTAAGCTTTCGATGATACTACTATCCATTAATTATTCAAACATTAAGTGAAACAATAGTGTTCTTATTTCAGAGAGTGCGTAGTAAGTTTCCACCATAATAACATACAAATATTATCATCATTGACACCCTGACATTACTGACAAACTCAAATTACTAAATTTTGTTATCAATCAAGTTGTAAGTGCTTAAAACATACAAATATTACTATGTTGTAAAATACTAACAAATATTGCAAAATACGAAGCTATGCATACATGAACAGCAATACAACATCTGAAGCTATGGACTAAATGACATTTCAGCACGGATCGTAAGCTATATGTGGACTAACCTGGCGGCGGTGCTCGGTGGCGGCGGCGAGGGAGGATGATGCCGGGCTTGGTGACGGCAGGCGGCACTCAGTGGTGACGGCTAGGGAGGACGATGTCAGGCTCGGGACAGCCGGCGGTGCTTGGTGGTGGTGAGGGAGGACGGCGCCGAGCTCGGGGACGGCGGCGGCGCTCGGTGGTGGTGGCGAGGAGGACGGCGCCGGGCTCGAGGACGGCTGGCAATGCTCGGTGGCGGCGGCGAGGAGGACGGCGTCGGGCTCGGGGATGGCCGGCGGCGCTCGGATGTGGCGGCAAGGGAGGACGGCGTCGAGCTCGGGACGGCCGATGGCGCTCGGTGGTGGTGAGGGAGGACGGCGCCGAGCTCGGGGATGGTCGGTGGCGCTCGGTGGTGGTGGCGAGGGAGGACGGCGCCGGGCTCGGGACGGCCGGCAGCGCTCGGTGGCAGCGGCGAGGGAGGACGGCGTCGGGCTCGGGGATGGCCGGCAGCGCTCGGTGGCGACGAGGGAGGATGGCGCCGGGCTGGGGGACGGCTGGCGGCACTCAGTGGCGGCGAGGGAGAACGCGAGGGATGGCGGCGATGCTAGGGTTCTTTGAGGAGTTAGAAATTTTTCGCCATAATGTGTAGATCTTAATCAATGCGCTCTTTTAAAGGAATCCAAAGAACATCCATGACGGGCTTTAGAATAAGCCTGATTGAGATGAATGCCCGTCACAGATAAGATCTAGTTCAGGGCACGAGGGCGATGGAAAAATTCCATCATTGATGGGCTAAACCTAAAGCCTGTCACTAATGTAGTCATCGATGATGGGCTTAAATACCTAGCCCGATCGGATAAGATCATCATCTCTATCGGCTATAATGAATGACAGTCACCGATGTTATCATCGGTCACGAGCTTAGAGATTAAGCCTGATCGGATGAGATCATCATCTCTATCGGGCTTTCTATAAAGACTGTCATCAATGATCTCATTGGTGACGGGCTTAGATATTAAGCCCGATTAACTTGACTTCGAGCCCATCACCGATATAATTTTTCAGAAATTATTTCCCTGTAAATTACTATATACTATAAATGTTTACAGTATTTCTGAATATTTAGTCTAAAATACTGTAAATACTATTATTTAAAACTATAAATACTATTTTAGTGAACTTTCCTTTAGCAATGATGGATGTATACTACAAGTAGGGATGAAAACGGTCGGGAAAAGACCTTAACCATACCCGTTTCCGTATTTTTTTTGCCTGTGACTTTCACCTGTGACTTTCTTATGTTCTTGGGCGCTTCAAGAATAACCCACAGGAGTATATGCTTTCTTGAGTCTGATGGATTTTCCCGTACCTGCTTTCATCCACAACTACAAGCATTGAGCATTCCTTGAACAATGATGGATGTATGGGGTACAAACAGGGCACTACGACTCCTACAAAAATGTAGAAATATATAGTAAATCATGAAAATAGATATATATTGGATGTGCATGATGGGAGAAGAGGCTTATCCTCTGATCCGTGCCTGCTTGGGAGTCATTGCACTTGTATCCCCATGGCCTTCTCATCCTCCAGCTTCTTTTAATTTTCTCGCCGCCATCTTTGTCACCCTTGTGATAGGCTCCTTCTTCCATGTTACCCCAAATGCTCAGAATATCTCCATCGAAGATGGTGTAAAGCTCGTCTGCATTGACAGGTAAAAAATATGTAAACTTTCAAAGCTTTCTACCGCATACTTGCTTGAATACATGATGTTCCACTGTTACTCAGTACAAAGACTTGTATTACCTTGCAAGAAGCTGCTTTGAACACTAGTATAGAAAAGGCGAGTAAAAAAGGGCTCATCCTCTCCCAGATGGTAATCAAGATTCCATCGACCACGACTCACTCGAGTGTAGCATTTGCTTCCTGCCTTTTGAAGCTCGAGTTTACATGGTAAGCCTAGACATTACACTGCATCATTTTGAATAAGGCGAGACCGAGGTAGGCGAAGAAGGCGTTGGGGCCCCTTCACGGGCCTACAGCGGGATGTGGTGCGGTTGCCAACGAGATGACCAAGATGACCTATTCCATTGACCACGACTCGCTGGAGTGTGGAATTTTCTTCATGCCTTTTGAAGCTTGAGTTTACATGGTACTCCTAGACATGGATCATACTAACTCACGTGTCCACTACTTGTCACCACCACCTCGATAACGAACGGCTACATACATGCATTGCAAAAAGACATGACTAAACTGACTTATGATTTTGGAACAAGAGGTGGTCCCCCAGGCTTTGAGGGGAAACTCTTCAAAGCTTGCAAACTCAAATCATGCCTCGTGGCTCTAAGCATTGTCGAGGTTAGATGGACTTTTAAATTTAGTATTTTTACATCTGAGATGTTTCAAGTAGTATTTGAATATCTCGGATGTTCAAATACTGAACTATAAAGTTCATTAATGCATGCCTAAGCATTTTAGATATTTCAGGCAGTAATGAACTTTACAGTTCAGTACTTATAGACTGAAATTCGTCCCCTCCTCCTCCCAACTGTGGGATAATTAGCACAATGGGTGATGGGGGTATTTATATACTATGAAAGTTATCTTTGTCGGGCCAGTGTATAAGACCGTCAGTGATGCACTCATCGGTGACAGGCCATAATGTCGGGCTATACTTGTTATCTCAATCTGGCTGTAGTTTTGGGCCCGTCACCAATAATTGTCATCTGTGATGGGCTCGAGTTTTATGCACATCTAAAATGTCTGTGTGTATATATCTTTGTCGGCCTCTTTTTAGTCTCGTTTGAGATGACTTTGTTATGACGGCCCGCAAATCTCAGACATGTGATCGCCCGTCATAGAGGAGAGGAGTTGTACTAGTGCGATCTGCCACATTTCTATTCGCCAACATCAACAACCCCGTAGATGCCATCGGTCGCGTGCAGGTCAACATTATTGGACACTTGGATGATGGTATGACATATGGGGACGGCACGAACGAGAGTCCGGAGGAAGAGGCTGATCCTAGCCTCGATCACCCGAGGGAATAGGCCGGCGGCTGCCGATCTGAGTCTTGATCGCCCAAAGCCCTCGAGCGGTTTCTAAGTTATAGATATATATGTATGTATATGTGTGTGTATGTGTGTATATAATATACATGGGTGCATTCTGTTTAGATAACGCACCCATGCCAGTCGACCGCGTGGGTTCTCTAAACAGATCTGGTTCGCGCTGATTGGTTCGCACGCGTGACTGTGTCTGACTCGGCAACACCAGCGCTCGGTAGGGGTTAAACCCAGTTTTCGTCTCGACAACACCGGCGCAATCTCTCCCACTCTCTGCCCTCGCCGATAAATTGCCACTGTTGTTCCCCTCTCCGCAATCCCTTTCGCTTTGTGCGCTCTCCGGTGAAATTGTTGTGGTTTGTGGCCAGCTCGTCCCTCTCCGCAATCTCTCCTCAATCCCTCCCACTTTCTGCCCTCGCCGGGGAATCACTGCGTTTTGTCGCCCGGGAATCCAATCCTGCTCGTGGGGAAGATTTTTCCCGGGGTTGTGGGAAGCCGTAATTGAAGGAGGCACGGGGATCTCACCGTGACGGGTCGTCTCCTGGCGGCTGCATTGCTTGGGGCTGTGGGGGTTTTCGTGCGTGTGAGAGCCACCGTCGCAAGTTCGTCGTCGATCCACTCCATTCCCCTACGCTTCATTAAGGTATTTCAGTATTCTATTCCCCTACTTTTTTTGGATCGTTGATGTGTTCTAATTTTGGTTCGAATTGTTGATGTGTTCTATGCTAGGGTTTTTTGCACTGCTTTTCTGCCATGTATGTCCCCCCCAATTTGTACCGTGCTAATTGATATCCTAAAATACACACACAAATTAGCAACACACGCATTTTTGTTCATCGATGCGATTTATTATTGATTTGAGTTGCAATTAGTGTATTTTTTAGTTGCAACTGGTTATGTAGTGTAGATATTTTTGTGTGTGTTTTTGCAATTAGTATACTTATGTAATTGCAAATTAGTATTGACTTTTTTCTACAAAATAGTGGTTAGGATGCCTAGGAGGAAAAACTTGCGTCTTCCTAGTCCCCCACATCGCTCACTAAGTGATGCGGAGCAGACTGACAACAACAATGATTTTGTTGCAACACCCATAAGGATAGTTCCGGCAGGTAATGATGGTCCAAGCAGTAAGAGGCGGCGTGGGAAGGCTCCCTCACAGGATGTATCACAGCCTCCCCCCATCGAGGTATAGAACTGCTTTCTAGTCCAACATTCGTTGTTGCAACAATATAATCACATTAGTAGGTAATTGTCTACCACAATAGTTGCAACTGATATATAAATAACATTGCCTCTTTTTTTGTTGGCAGAAGGAGAAGACAGTTGCCCTTTGATTCTTGCCTTAAAAAATTTATGGAGCTTGTTCAAGCATTTAGTGATGATATTAAGAACAGACTCTGTGGGATTGGATTTGCTGGTTTGCTTGCGATGAAGGCAACCATTTTGTGCAGATCGCTGCTATGTTGGCTCATTGTCACGCCCCGCTTTTCCGCTTAGTTGAAAAATCACCTGTGAAAACTGTGCAAAACAAATTGGCCAAAAAAGATAAAAGAAGACAAACTCCGAAATTAAATTCCATTTAATAATTGGAAAAGGCATGTGGTATTTTTCTTAAATTCCCCACGTCAAAATACACTAACAGGATTTTTATCGGAATTTCATAGCATCGGAAACAATTTTAAAAATTGAATTAGGCTAATGGAATTAATTTCGTTAAGGAAAAGGGCCTTTTTTCTTTTCCCTTTTCTTCCTTTTTCCTCTTTTTCCCGGTCGTGGGCCGCCGGCCCACTTCGCCCGTCCTTTTCCCGTGCCACGTCGCCTCTCCACGCTGGGCCAGCCCAAGCCGCGCTGAGCCACCCGCAATCCATCCCCCTCGGGTTGGGACACTGACAGGTGGGGCCCACCTGTCAGCTTCATCCCCAACCTCTCGCTGCCTTCCTCGCGCTCGCGCCGCCCCACGCCGCGTTCCCCAGCCATCTCACGCCTACCCAGCCACCCCGCCCACTTCGCGCTCACGCTCGCATCCCGTGCCCCCACTTTCCCCTCTCCCCTCGTCCCGTGCACGCACCCAAATGCCACAACGGCTGGATTTAGAAATCCCGGCCACCGCCATTTCCAAACCGACTCACTCCATCGCCTCAATCCGCTTATCTCGGCCACGTCCGCCTCTCCTCGACCCCTATAAAGCTTACCCAAGCACCAGCTCAAGTTTCCCCTTTGCCAATCGCAATCCCCGAGTTCTCTCGTGCCCCCGCGACGCACACCCTCTCTCCACCATCGATTCTCGAGCTTCGACCACCCAATTTACTCATGCCGCCACTCGCGAGCCAAATCAATGCCACCACCACTTTCGCCACATCTCGTACACCGCTGGCCACCACTTCTCCCCATTAATCCATCGCCAAATCGCTCCGTCACCATCGTCTTCCTCCTCTTCGGTCGCTGGTGAGCCGCCATTCTCCCTCCCCTTTTATTTCTCTTCCGTTTCATTTTTCATTCGGTTTCGTGCGTGTTCTGCTCTCGGCCGTGTCACGCTGAGCGCGCGTCGTCTCCACCACTTGCCGGTGTCGTTAGGGCCCGCGCGTCGCTCCGTTCCGTCGTTGGCCGCCTACCGCCGCTCCCCTTACTTTCTTTGGATCCGTGCGCAATTCCATGTCACGCTGTGTGCGCCGCCATCCGTCGTTCCTCCACCGCTCGCCGGTGACCTTTCGGTCCCATACGTCGCTGCTCCGTCATTGGCCGCCGCGCTGTTGCCTCGTCGTCGGTCTCGTGCGCCGCCCGTTTTCTCGGTTGTTGGATGGCGGATGGATCCGAGCCGTCCATCCCGCGCCCTTGCCGCCATGGCACCGCCGCCATGTGGCCGCGCATGTGGCTGCCTTGTAGGCGCCACACCAGCGCCACGTGGTGTGCGCACGTCCGCCCAAGGCTGGTGGACCGAGTCCACCGTGCGCCGCTCCCCTTTTGCGTCACTGACCCGCGGGCCCCGCCTGTTGGCGCCGCCGCCCGCCGTTGTTTGACGTCAGCCCTACCCAGCGCTTGTGCCATAAATCATGTTTTCTCGTTTTTCTTTATTAGTAAATCACAGAAACTTGTAAAAATCATAGAAAATTCATCCGAACTCCGTTTGAGTCTATTCAAGTTGTAGCGGACTCATAAAAATGTCTAGAACACATTAAAAATAGTTTAATTATCGGTATCAGTAGTCTTACTGCCCATTTTTTTTGTGCTTTGTTTGTCGATTAGATTTCAGTTCCACGGACGCTCCGGTATATTTTGAGGTAGTCGCGCAGGTTCAGCAAGTGCAAGAGCAAGGCAAGTCATACCTTTTGATCATATTGTACCTAGTTTACAAATTATTCATGCTTTATCTATTAAATTGTATTGTTTTATGATGTCATCGGGATGGGACCTATATTACTCAACCTAGGTCATTTACCCTATTTCTTTGATTGACTGGGAACTAATATGACTAGTTGTAGGGTTAGGACATGCTTAGTCCGCTTAGTTCAATTAAATCATTAATGGGAGAACCATGTTACTAGTCTATAGTCACATGAAATGATGGTCTCAGACCTGAATTACTTCGGTAAAGGATAACTGTTAACTAAAATATGACCACATGGTGGGCTGTGGGTGCACGGTTTTGATAGGCGCACCCATGGCACTTTAGGACTGGTTCACATGAAACCCTGGAAGAATTATTAGTGCGTACCACAAGCCAGCATGGGCAACCGCTGGGCTTGTAGTGTAGCTTTTCCTGGCCGACGCATCCAGGCAAGGGTAGGAGTGATGGAGTTTGGATGGACCGGGAAAGGTCTATGCGGCTTCCGAATTCACCTAGGCACGAGATGGGGCTGCCTACCTTGGATATAAAGGTAGGGGCGAAACCTAAGGTGTGGTGTCGCTTTGTCAGGGAGGGTTATGCGAATGGTCCTGTCACAGAGCCCTTTTTGATATGTCATAGTGGCATGTCGACGCATGGGAACATGTTGTGGGGCTGTGTCTTGTCGGTACAAACGTACACCTCTAATCAGAGTTAGAAGCTATTCCAGTAGCCGTGCCCGTGGATATGAGCTGTCAAACAGATTCACTTCTATTAGTCCCACTGATAATAATTTAACTAAATGGAACTGGTTAGAATAGTTGGGTGGATTGGGCCTGACTCAACGTGGTGTAACGTTGAGCAGAGATGATTAATCTTGTTTAATTAAAAAATCACTATTTTAATGCTTTCAACTAATCTTTGTGAAATGCTTGCTTTATGCAAAAGTTAACCCTTAGCCTCCCCTTGAATTATCGTGCATCATACCTCCCTTTTGTATGACTTGCTGAGTACCGTGAAATGTACTTAGTCTTGCTTCCTTTCCCCCAGCTCAGAGCTGGAGGATGAAGCGACAGATGAGTTCGTCGATGAATAGGCTTGTCGCTGCAGTCAAGGTATGCCTATGAAGTGGATTCGCCACGCCGCAAGCGTCAAGTTTAGTTTAGCCAGTTTATTTTTCCTTTTTCACTGCATAGTAAGACTTTTGTATGTTTTTAAGACGTGGATCTGTATATATAATTTGTCATTTGTGTACCCTGGCTGATCCTGGACAGGGATTTATATACACATTCAACTTTAGGAATTTCAGGAAGGAATTTCTGGGCGTGATAAGTTGGTATCAGAGCCAACCTTGACTGTAGGATAAGCCAAATGGAAAACCCTAAGAGCCCTCTGAAACTCTTTCATATGCATTTGCCCTTTTGCATTTGGAGTTGTTTTAGGAAAATTTGGGATTCTCATTTCACAGGAAAAATCTTAATTGTTCTTTCGAATTGGATTTTTCCGAGTATGGTCGGTCTAGCATTTTAGTAAATTTTCCTATACAATGTCTGAGTCGGATTGAATTTTATTCAACAGTCGTTTGGGAATCGTCGGGAATATGAATTAAGTCACGTCTAGGCTTTGCGGGCTGCAAGTTTTCATGCTTCTTATTCTTATTATGTAATAATTTCACTCATTAATTTATTACTCAGTAGGGTCTATAGCATTTTATTTGTAAACATGCTAAAATGTTCCATGCGTAAAAATATGCTTCTTACTTGGTTATTTACTTGAGTGCTTTACTGCTTTATTTTAATTTCGATCTAAGCATGCATTGTTTCACTATCCTTTGTCTTCTATAGATGGCAGGCCTTCCCTCGACGCACTGTGGCCAGGGCCTTGGAGACTTCATGGCTGAGTTGAGCAAGATGACGATAATGGTCGGGTACCCCAATGACCCGGAGTACACACAGATCCGCCCCCTCAGTGGTGAGTTCCCGCACCGTGTCTGCTTAGAGGTTCATGGCATCCCCACTGTGTTGCCCAACATGGTGGTTACTGCCTCAGGTGGCACTTTCGAGCAGGCCTGCCAGGAGGTCACGTCCCTGATGATGACCAGTATCAGGGAGCGGCACGACATCGACTTCCGCCACTCCGCCTATCGCTACCACCCCGGTTGTGGTGACTTCGACCACACCAGATCCTTCCATTCTGCCACAGGGGAGAATGACGCGATGTTTGGGCACATGTGCACGGTGCTGCAGGGGTTGGACACTCTACATGCCGACCTGCACAGGGAGTCCAAGGCCCTCAACGACATAAAGCTGCTAGAGATAGTGCAACTAAAGGATGAGGTGGCTCGCCTCAACAAGAAGAATGCTATTCTCCAGGGCCGTCCGCTGCTCAGAGGAGTCAGGATCCGCACCACTCTGTGAAAGACGACCACAGCTCCAGTGCGCATCCAGCTTGAGCACCGAAACCTGCCGCCAGCACCAGAGCCTCTTCCTGTGTTCGTGCCACCACCGCCTCCCCCTTCACCAGCTCAGGCGTCAAGTCTGACCTTCGCTCCGGCGTCCATAGCGGTGGGCGGCGGTAGGGAGGTTGGTTGTCGGCGATGCCCGGTCCCTCCACCCGGCTCGTCAACCTCACCGGGTGTGGCGGTTCCGGCGCCGGCGGCGGCTCTAGCAGCAGTGGCAAGAACTCTGGCTCAGGGTTAGGTAGTGCCGGAACCTACCTGCTGGACTCCCACAGCCGCTCAGAGGAGGTTGGAGACGAGCCCGAGTCCGACTTCGACTCCACCGACCGCAGAAGTTGTTCTGAGCACTAGGACGTTACCCCTAGTTTCTCGCTTTGCTTAGTTTGCTTTGCTTGGTAGTTGTGAGTTTAGGTTTGTTCGTGTGTGGGTTAGTCGATGGACCTTACCAAGTGGTTGTGGTAACTACTTTTCCTTTCCATCAAGTTTAAATTCAAAACAGAATAATTCATAATAAAGTTTAGGATTCTGAGCAGTCTGTTTTTCTTCTTGTCTTTCTTTTTCTTTCTGTCCGCCCTCTTAAGATGGTGAACACCAGGCCCTCAACCGTGACAATAGTGATGGCAACAACGGCGAGAGTTAGAACAAAGGCATCAACCCTAATGGAGTCGCAGGCAACGGTCCTCCTTCGCAGCCAAAGAACCCGATGCTCGCCCAAGTTCTCGCTAACTAGATGCAGATGATGGCTGCCATGATGCAGTAGATGCACCAGCAGCATCAGCAAATGCAGCAATAGATGTTACAACAACTGTAGCAACAGATGTTACAACAACTACAGCAACAGCAGGCCCAGCAACTGCAGCAACAGGCAGCTGGTCCATCCGCACCACTCTAGTCCAAGTTATCAGAGTTCCTCGGCGTTCGTCGACCTACCTTCTCGAGCACCACCAACCACATGGAGGCGAATGACTGGCTCTATGCGATCGAGAAGAAGCTCAACCTCCTGTAATGCAACGACCAGGAGAAGGTGACATTCGCCACTCATCAGCTTCAAGGTCCCCGCTTCGGCATGGTGGGACAACCATCTTATGACTCGTTCGGCAAGGACGGAGGTTACTTGGGCAGAGTTTTGTCGTAGCTTCCAGAAGGCGCAAGTCCCTGACGAAATTGTGGCAGAAAAGAAGAGGGAGTTCCGATCTCTGAATCAAGGCAACAGAACAGTAATGGAATACCTCCATGAGTTCAACCGCCCAGCGCGCTACGCACCCAAGGATATGCACACCGATGCTGAGAGGCAGGACAAGTTCTTGGCTGGCCTTGATGATGAGTTGACCAACCAACTAATCTCAGGTGACTACATCGACTTTGAGAAGCTGGTCGACAAGGCCATTCTCTAGGAAGACCAAAGGAACAAGATGGACCGTAAAAGAAAGGCGACCCAGTTTCGGTCGAACCAGGGGAATAACCAGAGGTCCCGCTTCATGACAGGGCAGCAAGGTGGACCCTCCACCATGGTTGTTCGTCAACACCACCCATTTCACCAGGGGAATTTCAACCCCAACCCCACTTCAACCGTGGCAGCAGCAGCAACAACGGTGGTCAGCCTCACCGGAATCCTACTCCGCGCCCACAAATGGCACCAGCCCAGCCAGCCCAACCCAAGAAGAACTTTGGGGGCGTTGGTCTGTTTCAACTGCAACGGGCCTGGGCACTTTTCCGACAAGTGTCCGAAGCCTAAGCGCAATGGGCCCAAGTTTGTGCAAGAATGGGTCAACCATGCTACAACAGAGGAAGCTCAAGCAGCACCTGACATCATACTGGGTACGTTTCCTGTAAACTCAGTCTCTGCTATAGTTTTGTTTGATTCTGGTGCAACTCATTCATTCATATCCAAGAGATTTGTTGGGGAACATGGGCTAAGAAAAGATAAACTGGACACACCGATGCGGGTTCACACCCCGGGAAATAGTCTGATGTCCGTCAGCTATAGTCCCTCGGTGACAATAGAAATCCAAAGATCATGATTTCTAGCCAACCTTATCCTTATTGAATCCAAAGACCTAGATGTCATTCTCGGAATGGATTGGTTGACAAGGTACAAGGCAGTGATAAATTGCGCTACGCGCACCATCACTCTAACCAACTCGGAAGGAGAAGTGGTTACCTTCCAGTCTCCATTTCCCCTAGTGCAACGAGCAAGCCTGAACCAGATTGTCGGTCTGGATGAGCCAGTGGTAGACAGGAAAGAACCCAAGAAATTGGAGGACATACCTGTAGTCCGAGAGTATCCGGAGGTCTTTCCGGAGGATCTCACAACCATGCCACCAAAGAGGGAGATCGAGTTCCAGATCGACCTGGTACTAGGGATCGCTACGACCTACAAGAGGCCCTACATGATGGTTGCTAATGAGATGGCAGAGGTCAAGAAACAAGTCAATGAGCAACTACAGAAGGGATATATTCGCCCGAGTATGTCGCCTTGGGGTGCTTCGGTGATATTCGTGGAGAAGAAAGATAAAACCAAGAGGATGTGTGTGGATTACCGTGCACTCAATGAGGTTGCTATCAAGAATAAGTACCGGTTACCCTAGATCGATGACTTGTTCAACCAACTAAATGGAGCTAAGGTGTTCTCTAAGATAGACCTACGATCAGGTTATCACCAGTTGAGGATCAGAGAAGAGGATATCCCAAAAACGGCCTTCACCACTCGTTATGGGTTGTATGAGTGCACTGTCATGTCCTTCGAACTCACAAATGCACCAGCTTTCTTCATGAACCTGATGAACAAAGTGTTCATGGACTTCTTGTATAAGTTTGTCGTAGTCTTCATAGATGAAATCCTCATCTATTCCAAACCCGAGTAGGAACATGAGCAACACATCCGTCTGGTAATTGAGAGGTTGAAGGAACACCAGATGTATGCGAAGTTCAGTAAGTGTGACTTTTGGCTTGAGAAAGTTCAGTTCCTTGGTCATGTTATAACCGCTCAAGGAGTAACAATTGATTCGGGAAAGATTGAAAACTGCTTAGTCTCGTCAAAAAAGCTATGTCGACAACCGTCGATGAGAGCTTGGCTTTGAAGTTGGAGACTATGTGTATCTTCGTGTCACTCCACTTCGGGGAGTGCACCGTTTTCAGACGAAAGGAAAGTTGGCACCATGCTTCGTGGGACCATATCGAATTTTGTAACACCAAGGAGAAGTCACTTATCAGTTAGAACTTCCCTCCTCCATGGCAAGTATTCATGATGTGTTCCACGTCTCTCAGTTGAAGAAGTGCTTGAGAGTGCCCGAGGAACAAGCAAGTCCTGATCACATCGAGATTCAAGAGGACTTGACTTATGTTGAGAAGCCAATTGGTATCCTCGACACAAGTGAAAGAAGAACCAGAACCAAGTCACCAGGTTCTATCGTGTGCAATGGAATCACCATTCAGAAGAAGAGGCAACTTGGGAAAGAGAATATGAGCTGAAGGCCGCCCATCCGCACCTCTTCGCCATCGCCTCCGAATCTCGGGGTCGAGATTCCGTTTAAGTGGGGTAAGTTTGTCACACCCCGCTTTTCCCCTTAGTGTAAAAATCACCTGTGAGAACTTGCAAAAGAGATCGGCCGAAAAGGATAAAAGAAGACAAACTCCAGAATTAAAATCTATTTAATAATTGGAAAAGTCTTGGTGGGATTTTTCTTAAATTTCCCATGTCAAAATACACTAACAGGATTTTTATCGAAATTTTCAGAGCATCGAAAACAATTTTACAAATTGAATTAGGCTAATCAGAATTAATTTCCTTAAGGAAAAGGGCCTTTTTCTTTTTATTTTCCCTTTTCTTCCTCTTTCCTATTTTTCTCGGTGATGGGACGTCGGCCCACTTCACCAATCCTTTTCCCGCACAACGCCGCCTCTCCATGTTGGGTTGGCCCAAGCCGCGCCGAGCCGCCCGTGCAAGTACGCAATCTATCCCCCTTGGGTTGGCACGCTGGCAGGTGGGCCCACCAGTCAGCCTTGTCCCAAACCTCTCACCGCCTTCCTCGTGCCCGCACCATCCCACGCCGTGTTCCCTGGCCATCTCACGCCTACCCGGCCACCCCGCCCACTCCGCGCTCACGCCCGCATCCCGCGTCCCCACTTTCCCCTCTCCCCTTGTCCCACGCATGCACCCAAAAGCTGCAACGGTCGGATTTAAAAATCCTAGCCACCGCCATTTCCGAACCGACTCACTCCACCACCTCAATTCGCTTATCTCGGCCATGTCTGCCTCTCCCCGACCCCTATAAAGCTTAACCGTGCACCAGTGCAAGTTTCCTCTTTGCCAATCGCAATCCCCGAGCACTCCTAGGCCCCAGCGACGCACACCCTCTCTCCGTCGCCGATTCCCGAGCTTCGGCCACCCGATTTACTCGCGTCGTTGGTCACCGAGCCAAATCAACGCCACCACCACTTTCGCCGCACCTCGTAGACCATCGGCCACCGCTTTTCCGCCCTAGCGCTGCTCCCCTTTACTTTCTATGGATCCATGTGCAATTCCACGTCAACCCGTGTGTGTCGCCGTCCGCCATTCCTCTGCCGCTCGCCGGTGACCATTGGGTCGCGTGCGCCGCCGCTTCGCCATCGGCCACTGCGCCATCGCCTCGCCGTTGGTCTCGTGCACCGCCCATTTTCTTGGCCGTTGGATCCATCCAGCGGATGGATCCGAGCCGTCCGTCCCGTGCCCGTGCCTCCGTGGCACCGCCGCCATGTGGCCGCACACGTGGCTACCTCGTAGGCGCCACGCCAGTGCCATGTGGCATGCGTGCGTCCGCTCAAGGCCGGTGGACCGAATCCACCGTGCGCCGCTCCCCCTTTGCGTCACTGACCCACGGGCCCCTGCCTATCGGTAGTCGTCGCCTGCCATTGGCTGACGTCAGCCTAGTCGGCGCTTGCGCCATAAATTGTGTTTTCTCGTTTTTCTTTATTAGTAAATCATAGAAACTTGTAAAAATCATAGAAAATACATTCGAACTCCGTTTGTATCCGTTCAAGTTGCAGTGGACTCATAAAAATGTCTAGAACACATTAAAAATAGTTTAATTGTCTTTTTCAGTAGTCTTATAGCCCATTTTTGTTGTGCTTTGTTTGTCAATTAGATTCCGATTCTGTGGACGGTCCGGTTTATTTTGAGGTAGTCGTTGAGGTTCAGCAAGTGCAAGACCAAGGCAAGTCATGTACCTTTTGATCATATTGTACCTACTTTACAAATTATTCTCGCTTTATCTATTAAATTGCATTGTTTTATAATGTCACCATAATGGGACCTATAGTACTCAGGCTAGGTCATTTACCTTATTTCTTTGATTGACTGGGAACTAATATGACTAGTTGTATGGTAGGACATGCTTAGTCCGCTTAGTTCAACTAAATCATTAATGGGAGAACCATGTTACTAGTCTATAGTCACATGAAATGATTGTCTCAGACCTGGTTACTTTGGTAAAGGATAACTATTAACTAAAATATGACCACATGGTGGGTTGTGGGTGCTCGGTTTTGATAGACGCACCCATGGCAGTTAAGGACCGGTTTGCGAGAAACCCTAGAAGAATTATTAATGCGTACCGCAAGCTAGCATAGGCAACGGCTAGGCTTGAGTGTAGCTTTTCCTGGCTAACGCATCCAGGCAAGGGTAGGCGTGATGAAGTTTGGATGGACCGAGAAAGGTCTATGCGGCTTCCAAATTCACCTAGGCACGAGAGGGAGCTGCCTACCTTGGACATAAAGGTAGGGGCAAAACCTGAGATCAGGGAGGGTTATGCGAATGGTCTTGTCACAGAGCCCTTTACGATATGTCGTGGTGGCATGTTGACGCATGGGAACATGTTGTGGGGTTGTGTCTCGTGGGTACAGGCTTACACCTCTGATCAAAGTTAGAAGCTATTCGAATAGTCGTGCCCGCAGATATGGACTGTCAACCAGATTCACCACGGTTAGTCCCACTGATAATAATTTGACTAAATGGAACTACTTAGAATAGTTGGGTGGATTGGGCCTAACTCAACATGGTGTAACATTGAGCAGAGATGATTAATCTTGCTTAATTAAACATAATCACTATTTTACTGCTTTCAACTAATCTTTGTGAAATGCTTGCTTTATGCAAAAGTTAACCCTTAGCCTCCCCTTGAATTATCCTGCATCATACCTTCCTTTGGTATGACTTGTTGAGTACCGTGGAATGTACTCGGTCTTGCTTCCTTTCCCCTAGCTTAGAGCTGGAGGATGGAGCTGCAGATGAGTTCGTCGATGAGTAGACTTGTCGCTGCAGTCAATGGATGCCTGTGGAGTGGAGTCGACGTCGCAAGCGTCAAGTTTAGTTTAGCCAGTTTATTTTTTCTTTTTCATTACATTGTAAGGCTTTATATGTTTTTAAGACATGGATCTGTATATATAATTTGTTATTTGTGTACCCTGGCTAGTCCTGGACAGGGATTTAAATACACATTCAGCTTCAGGAATTCTGGGAAGGAATTTTTGGTCGTGACACTCATGGACAAATTTAATTCAGAATCGACGAATATCGAGATTGGGGATGGGAAGGACATATCAATTGACAAGCATAGCGTGTGGTGCATGTTTATGCTGAACAAATAAGGAGGTGACCCCCCATTTAAAGAAAACAGTGAAGCACGAAAAATGTGTGAAGCTGTCAGGATGCATCTGTATGGAGAGGAAGCCTCCAGGATACTGCCAAATTTTATAACAGAGAAGCTAAAGTCATGTGCCACCGACGGAGATTTTCGAGTGAGGTGTTTTCTGATGTATGCTTTCTGCACTCTGCTGTTCTCGAACACAGACAACTACATCAGGCTTGAAGACATGGTTTGGACTGAGAATATGGATGCAATTGCTAGTATTAATTAGTGTAAAGCTATTGTAGACAACCTAAGGGTTGTTGGACGGATGTACAGGCTTCAGAAGAAAGTCAAAAGGGTGCCAACTCACCCATCATAGGCTGCGGAATCTTCCTTGTTGTGAGCTATCCAACTCTCTTTTTTTATAGGACAATAATCTATATTGTTGCAATCACTAAGATTATAGGTTGCAACTAGTTTTCTATGTAGTTGCAACTGGTTATGTTAGTATGTAGCTACTGTATCTTTTTTGCTTCTGTTTGTGATTTATATTTTAGTGTTTTGCAAATAGTATAGCTGTGTAGTTGCAATTATGTTGCAACTAGTTTTCTACACAGTTGCAACTGGTTATGTTAGTATGTAGCTATTGTATCTTTTTGCTTCTATCTGTGATTTATATTTTTTATTTTTTTGCAAATAGTATAGTTGTGTAGTTGCAACTGGTTATGTTTATAGTTGCAATTGGGTTTTCTTATATCACAATAATCTACATTGTTGGAATTACTTAGATTATAGGTTGCAACTAGTTTCCTACATAGTTGCAACTGATGTATGTTTATAGTTGCAACTGGTTTCTTATGTTTGTTTTAATATTGTTGTTTGCAGATGTTATATGTTGACCATTTGCAGCACAAGCTAGACATCAACCCTGTGAGATTACCTCGATGTGTTGTTCTTGATAACAAGATTATTGAGAAGATAGCATCTATGGATCGCACAGAAGATGTCTGTTCTGATGTGGTTCAATATGGCAAACTGAAGGTGATTTTTTTCTGTTTCTTTTTTCAGATGTTCATTTTTTTGCAACTATTTCTTATTAAATATGCAATCTATTTTTGTGTGTTTTAGTTGTGAGTTTGTCAAGCACCTGCTATGCTGCACCACCTGCACCAGTGCGTGGGCCATCTGGTACCCCATCTCCTTTCGAAGCTGCTACTGGACCGTCCAATGTTGACATACACAGGGATTCTTGTGCCCCTGCTAGCAGCACTTTGTTCAATTCCCTAGCTTCTTCTTTAGTTTTGGTGAAAGTTTGTGTGACTTAGTGGGGAAAAGAAGGATCGAGGCTGCAAAAATATTAAAGGAATATGACTCCAGTGCTTCAAAGGCGCAAACTATGATGAGGAAGGCACATGAGTTGACACGCGGCGCTAATGAGCTAATGGGGAAACTCATCATGAGTTCTGCGTTGCTATTAAGAGCTTCTGGACGGCGCTCGAGTAGAGAAGATGTCAGTGAACTTTTGTAGGAGGAATAAGGCACATAAGCAACATGTTTCAAGAGCAAGGAAACATCATTTGTTGCGTCGTACAGAGGCATCTGGATCTGCACATGTTGAAGTAGAACAGTGGCCATTGAGCCCACATGATGAAGTTGAACAGCGTCCGCCAAGCCCACAAGCAGAAGCAGAACAGCGGTCGCCAAGCCCACAAGCAAAAGGAGAACAACATCTGCCAAGCCCACAAGCTGAAGCGGATGATTTTGTTGATGAAGTTCTGAGGACACCCAGCCCCCAAACGAATCATGACATACTGCCTACACCTGATCAAGTGCATGGAGAACAGCAACAAGACCGGCATAGTATGGTTGTTGTGCACATGTAACCAATTTTTTTTGCATGTTATTTTCTGCATGACAAATTTTTCTTACTCATTTTGTTTTCACTATGGTTTTTTGGTTTCTGGCAGCACCGGTTGCATTACGTGGCAAATCTAAGGGTGTGGAGGAAATATCTGCAATGTTTGATTCTCTGCGTGTTTCGTCTGGAGAGGGGTCACTGGTTGGAAGAAGCAGAATATGGCGCATAGTTTCCAAGAGTAAGACCCTGAGGAAGACACCAGCAACTCCTGCTCAGCAACAGAGAAATGATGAGGTAAGCATTTGTTACTAAAAATTTTTTTCTTACATGCAAATTTCATTCGAACTGATGTGCAATCTTTATGGTAGTCGGGTTGCAACTGACCCTTTTGTAACTGATGTGCAATTAGATATTCATTGATGTTGCAAGTAGTGTTTTTACATTTTTATACGGTGCAATTTGTATGGTAGTTGAGTCCTCCACGTGGTTCGTCTAGAGAAGGGTCAGCGGTTGCAACGCAGAGAATACGACGTGTTACTGACAAGAGGAAGATCCCGGAAACTCCTGCTTCTCAGGAACAGAGAAATGACGAGGTAAGCATCTGCTGCCAAAAAACTTTTGTTTTCTTACATGAAAATGCCATTTGGAACTGATGTGCAATCTGTATGATAGTTGAGTTGCAAACTCACCCTTTTTTGTAACTGATATGCAATTACATATTCATTGATGTTGCAATTAGATATTCGCATTCTTATAGAATTTTATGTTTGCATTTTTTGTGTGAAAAAACAGGTTGTTGCTGCGCTGAGCGTCTTTACTGTGGAGCACCAAGATGCAACTGAAACGAAAAAAGGTGAAGATGTTGGGCATGTTGATCCAGATCCAGCCATTCCCAGCACGGATTATGTAAGTATAACCATATAAAGTGCGCAATTCTGTGAATTAGTGTTTTGCAACCAGGTTTTTCATACTTTTTTTATTGTGTGAAAAATAGGTTGTATTAGGTCTGGGTGCAATGCAAGGAGCACAGAAGGGTAGGGAAGGTGGGAAGAAGAAGTTGGTCAAAGATGGAAAGATGGTTAAAGCTGGGAGGTATTATGATCGCAAGCGCAAGGAGTATGAGTCACATCTGGACTCGCTACAATGTGAAGCTGAACATGAGATTGCAATGCTGAACTCCAGAATTGACAAGCAGGCAGGCCCCAGCTCAGATGATGAAGAAACTAACTTCCTAACAGAGTCTGACGACAACATCAATAACTTGACCCCTCCTGTCAGACTTTCACAGGAGGAATTAAGCCAAGGCTTGGAAGACTTCAGTGAGTTTCAGAGGATGATTTTCAAGCGGCTTGGCGACAAACTGCTGAAGAGGCCCAGGTGGTATGTTTCTCCTTTCAAGATTACAGGAAGTTGTCCTCAAGTCCCTTTGGAAAAGGTAATTGCACTGAGGAGGAAGATCGGTGAAGATCCTGAATTGAAATGGTATGGTCATGGATACTGTACGACTTTAGTTATTTATACTTGCAACTGGCACTCACATCTGCTATTTTTTTGTTTGGTATACTTTGCGACCTCAGTGGTGAAGACCTGTTATCGACATTTGCTGACAGTGAATTAGGCGAGTCGGGCATCATAGATTTCTTTGTCCATTGCCTTCGCCACGATGACATCGTCCACAAGGTTGATTCTGTTGGATATAGGCTATTTGTCACCACTATCTTCTATGTGAGTTTTTTGTATGATTTTGCTTTATTTTTTGCCATTAAATTTTTGTTTTTTTGTTTGTGTTTTGAATGATGTTTTGGTTCTTCAATGTAAACATAGTTCCATGTTGCTTCGACTGAAAGAATCCTAAATGACGACAAAACTGAGAGAGAGGAGTTTGTTCTTGTTTGGAAAACTCTACAGACGGAGCTGGAAAATTATGATTTGTCAAAGGCAAAACTGGTTAGCAAAATTTTTTTTACACATGCTGTCTTTTTTCAATACAGTAGCAACTGGAATATATATGCACAGACTTGCAATTATTATATACACATATTTGTAATTATTATATGCACAGACTTGCAACTGAAGTAGCAACTTTGAATCTATATGCACGGACTTGCAAACATTATATGCACAGACTTGCAATTATCATATGCACAGACTTGCAACTATCATATGCACAGACTTGCAATTATTATTGTCAGGACGCCTTCAGACCTCTTGATATACTTAGGAGCTGAATGGAACACATCCATTCTTCTCCCAAAATATAGCAAGACATCCGACGCTCCGAGAGAGATAACCGAGACATCGCTGGGCCTTTAGCTTGCCAGTCAACTTCAGCCTGAATTGTGCCCGTCAAACCACTCGATGGCGGCGACCAGATGTGTTACACAATCAGGAGACTCGACATCAAATGGCTAAAGATCTACGTTGTCTCGATTATCTTTAACTCATACTCGTGGTTAATACGTTCCTAACAAAAGGAATGGGCTAACCACTTTCATCCAAGCATATGGTATCGATAACTAGTTCATTGACCCATTATGAGTCATAAACTATTACAACATAATAGGTTTTAGAGATACATATGGCCATCAAGCCAAATAGTTATATAGATAGTCGTAGCGAACGGAAGCAAACAACATTCCCGAGGATCTTTCCCCAACCGACTAGGGAGTGCCGTAGTATGAACCGTCCAGATAGAATGGTACTTCCTCGGCAAATTCTTCCTCATCGGGAGGAGTTTACCCTGCAATCATGTCTATGCACAAACAAGTACAGACACACATAGCAAGAATCAGTACAATAAATTGTACTGGAAAGCACCCAATCAAGCCTAGGACTACATGAATGGCACAATCAAGGAAAAGCTCATGTGGGGTTTCATTTTAGCACAAAGCTATCTTTATTTTTAGCAAAGCCCAAGTGTAAATACCCAAGTTTGAAAAATAAATTCCAACAAACAAGTAGTTCTCTATATTTGGCATTAATACATAGCATTTCTCATAGATATTTCTCTTTTTGCATTACAGGGCAGCAAAGGAGTATAATATTCACAAATCACTCATCCTTTGCCTTGTCGGGGCAGCAAAGAAATAAATTAGAGAGCAAGGAATTTTGAATGCTTTTGGTAAGGAGTTGTACAAATATTCACAAACACATGAAAACTATACCCACGACACATCCACACGATGCTCGTAACCGTGAGCACGGCTAACCCATTAGTTTAAACTCTTGAGAGTGTGTACACTTTACCCACATGATGTGACAAAATAATCATGCAAAGCATGGCACGTGATACATAAGTCTCCGATTTATTATACACAACAAGGCCCTTCAACTATCCGTGATTTAGCCTTACACCAACACGATATGTGTTTCCTCCATCCTATACCATTTTGGAAGTACGATATAGGACCGTTAAGTGGCGAGCCCACGCCTTAAACATAATGTCATGGGGGCGGACACGACGGGAACCCACCCACGTGGCACATTACAGTTGTATTGTACAAGCTTAGTCGCCTAACTGCCTCGTCGGGGTATTAGGGAGCTCCTCTGAGTTATACGAACTCATACACTTTGGCCTACCAAAATGTGAGGCTAAACCACAAATAGTATACTAAGCTAGGGCTATCCTATACTAGCACATGTGGTTGTATTGTATTCGAGATGAATAATCGTGGAGTGAAGTCCTTAGGGTAGTCTGGGCACACACTCCCCCTATCGGTATACAACTAAAACACCATATGTATACCACTTGTGGCCCAAACATTAAAACCAAGTTGTACTATTTTTTGTTTTTAACATAAAACATACTTGTCATAACATAACCTTTGGAAATGGAAGCTTTACAAATAAAACATCGGTACTTAGCCCAATGATCATGGGAAAATGTATACTACTAGCAAACTAAGCATGGGGATAATTAAGTCATACGACTTCACATTGGTTCACTATGTTTTAGATTCTAATCATTCCTAAGGTTTGGAGTTGGTTAATGTGTCAAGTTGGGTTTCCAGGAGCATGCAACATCGGTGTAGTACTAAACGTGTTCATATCAAGTTTTTAGTATTACTCATCAAATATCATGCAAGCTCCCATCCCTTTTCAAAATAACCTCCATAAATCTAGGATCAATTTGTTCAAAGGGGGAGGTGAGGACTTGCCTGGTTCTTCTTCTTCCGGATCGTACAATTATGCGGGTTCCTCGAAGGATGCTGACGGCTTGTCTAATGTAAATGTGCAAAATCTTAGACTTTAAGTGCTCATGAGAACATTAACGTACTAAGATGAATGCATATGAGATGCAAGTGTTTTAGTTACAGGTTGGCATATTAAGTGAGGTTTTTATTAAGACTTTTCCCTTTTAAAGTGTGAGGCTTATTTATAGTCCATTTTGTAGTGTAAGGATATAGCGTCGTATCTTTCTAATTTGTTCAGGACTAAACTATGAGCTTTATGGTAGGTGTTTTATTTTTGGTTGATAGGACACAGGAGAATGGTACTAACAAAATTTAGTTTGCATTTTTAGGAATTTTATTGGGCCCATTATGATTTTTGGAAATCTGTGTTCTCTAATATAACTCTTTTGCTAGATAAATCTATAAGTGGTTTTTCTGCCACAGAAGGCATATGATTTCCTATTTTTGTCCTAAAGTGAATCTTTTGTAGTTTCTATAGAGTTTTGTTTCACATTTTTCGGAGCTAAGGTGATCCTACTATGATTTTTGCAAATTTAACCTGTCCTAATTAGCAGTATTTACAAAATGAATTTTTCTGGCTAAATCTGTTACTGGGAGTAGTCATTTTTATTCCACAGCATTAAAGTACATAATCTTGTGGATCTAACAAAAATTTTTTCCAAGTCAAAAGGTGTTGTTTTCAATTTTCTACAGATTTTCAAAATGCAGCTACTTTTCTGTTTGAAATAACTATATTCGGATTTAATCTTTTATTCAGCATGGGGCCTACATGTCAGCGGCAGCCAGGTTTAAACAATCTGATGGCGCGCCTGTTAGGTGGGGCCCGGTTGTCAGTGGCTCATGGAGAGAGGAAACAGAGCAGCAGTGAACGGCGGCCGGTGAGTGGTCGCGACCAAAGGATAAGATGTAGTGGATGTCATGGCAAAGCTAGCGGTGGTTCTCTCACGCTGTACCGAGGCTGGGATAGTTGCCAGCGACGGAGTGGGCGGCATCGTGGTTCGGGTTCAACATGCATGTGTGATTCTAGTGCTTGTCGGGCTTTGCATGCAGCAGAAATAGCATCTAGGTGTGCTGGGGGTGCTTACCGAGCAACGGAGTGGCGGTGACAAGGTCCGGGTGGTGGTGGCATCATGCGGGGTCTCTCGGTGGCGGCGTCCTTTGCGTCGAGTGAACAGCGACAGCTCGTTTTGGTGGTCGGCTGCGCAGAGTGAGTGCGGGACCGTCTCAGGGGAGCAATGGAGATGCTTGAGTCGAGAGGAATCGGTGTAGAACTCACCGGAGAGAGGAAGAGGGAAGATCGACGGCAGCGGCCGGAGTTGGGGACGAAAAGAGGGATTCTTTCCTCGGTGCTTCTCCAGTCGATTCCTTTGGTTTCAACCATCGTTAGACATTACAGAACATGGTGGCGAAAGGGTTCGGACAAGGGCTCACCGTAGACGTTTGGCGACAAGCGGGTGCTCCAGCGGCGGTCGGTGCAGAGCGCACGGTTCACGACCTCGGCAGAACTAGCCAATGGTGGGATAGATCTAAACATTGATCTAATTTATATGTGCTATGTGATAAATAGCGCGGTATAAACTCCTGATTCAAATGTGTCATTACGATGGAAGCACTAGAAACAGTAGATCATAACACTAATAACAAGCATTTACCTAGATCTGGGGGTCGAAACGATGCAGCCCGTAGCCAAACAAAGTGCTCATCTGAAGAAAAAGGCTGGCGATGCGCCGAAGGTTTGATTGATTGTGTTGAATTGAATTGTTACAGGGGTCTCGGGTCCTATTTATACCCAAGATACAATTATCTATACCAATCCTGGACTCTATCTAAACTACTATTTAAAACACAACATTATCCCGAGCGAGACCCATGCCGTGATACAACTAACAGTTTAAACAAACCCCTAAATTACAGATACAATTGCCGTTACAAGACTTTATCCATAAATGGCAATATCATTTAACGCACAATTAACAACCGAATCTTCTATTTATCTTCAAACTGCTGCATCATAAATGGTTTCATCTCTTCTGGACCTGGAATCGGCTATGAGCTGCCCCTGTCCGATCCAACCTTAGCCGATTGGCCTCACAGCCGATCACTCCTTAGCTGATGCGACCCCTGTCTCCAACCAATCCGATTTTGCCTCGCCTTTGCAGACTTAGGGAGTCAACTACCAAATTTCAGTGTTAACACATGCCCCCCAAGTCCGTGATACGAAGTGTTACGGATTTGCTTGCCTGTTCAAACTCCCGCTCTTTTCTTGACCTAGACCGCTTCGGCTTCTCCCCAAATCCCCTTTAAATATCCACTCTCCTCGGCCGAGACACCTACGCCTTCAAAGCGCACTCAGCCTCCTTCGCATACAAGCTTATTGCCCTTTCTCTCCTCTTCGGCGATTTCACCGGCGCTCGTCGAACTCCGTCGCGTTCTTCAGACCAGATCCATCTTCACCCCCGAGCATCCCACTGGCTTCCACCGTCGCCGCATCGAGCACCTCTGCGCCAACCACTGCCGTCACGCCAGCTGCAGCAGCTGCGCCAACCACCGCTGCCGTTCCGCCGCCGCCATGGCCGAATTCCCTAAGGTACTCCCTTTCAATCCATAACTTTCTTTTATTTTCGTATCAGCTCCTTTAAACACGTTGAATTAATCTTAAGTTTGGCCATTTTTCAAGTATCACTTTACTTCGCGTTCTTCTTCTCGACTAGTACTTTTCCCCTCTTCGAACTGTAATGTGAAACCATTCTTGATTAGCGCCCCCTTTTCTTTTAACTGTAGTGCCTATCACACCAAGTATTTATCCCAAACCTGACACAAGCGCAAAGGTACTTTCTCGGCCCCATCGGCAACACAGATCCATCCGATATAATCATAGCCGAAACCAACTGGATCCCTTTCAATACCGCCAAGCCATCCCTCGCCTACTGGAATGGGACGTTCAAATCCTGGCCGACCACCGACGCAGCCTAGGTCGAGTGGTACAAGAGGGTGCGATCGGCCAAATACACTCAGTTGGAGGAGACCGGGATCGCCCAGTGCCTGGCCCTATCCATCCTCGACATGGAAAAGGACGAACCGCTTCTGTCGGCTGCAACATACTTCTGGAACGTCAGCTTCAACGCCTTCATCTTCCGGCAAGGGCCGATGACTATCACGTTGGCCGACGTGTATATGACAACTAGGCTGGACATCGAGTCGTCGGCCAACCCCAGCACCTTGAGCCGAAAAGGGCAACATCAGTTCAAAACCAAGGCCATCAGCGGGTGGAGCGGCTTCATCGCCCAGAACATGAGGGACGGAACAGTCGGCCACAGGGAACACGCTGCATTCTTGATGATGTGGCTCAAAAATTCGTGTTCTGTGAATCGAGCTGCGGGCCAACTCCCAACTGGCAGGTCGTAGCCAAAGTCCTGGCCGATGGGGGAAAACTCGCGCTGGGGAAGTACCTCCTCGGCTACTTGTATCAGATGTTGCATCAGGCCGCCGCGAAGATAGCCACCAACGCTCCAATCAACACCGGCGGCCCCTGGTGGTTTCTTCAGATCTGGCTGGTGCTGGCGACCCAAAAGATAGCTGGTCGGCTCGCTCTGCCAGACGCTGAATACCCAAGTCTGGAGCCGATCGAAGATGAAGACGGCAACCAGATCACCACCACTAGGTGCATGAGCTACGGAGAGGCAGCAGCCGCCCACGTAGGCTCAAAGCAATCGGCCGAACTGCTGGTCGAATGGTTCATAGCCCTCTACGATGGGCTGTCTCACGAGAACCGTGCCTGGTATTTTTACCGGGACCGGAGGCTGTTCGAGTTGCCGGCCGACTTTAATTGGGAAGATGTCAACTCAGCCGACAACCCGAGATGCAGGGAGCTGTTCATCGCAACTCTGTCCCCCTGCATTCTGCCGACCGGGATCCATCAGGGCCGATCAGTGCCCAAGAGCTACGAGTTCTATTACCCGGTGTCGGCAGCGAGACAGTTCGGTCTTGGGCAGCTGCCATCGGCTTCTTCTATGCCGATAAGATTGAGACGAGGGGAGTGGTAAGCCAGGACTTGATAATGGATCGGCTGCTGAATATAGCCGGCCTCCCCTCGGCGACGTCGGCGTGATGACACTGTCGTTGAAGAAGACTGCCGCCTACGACCGATGGTGGACTGAACTCAAACGCCACATCTTCCACCAGCGGTCGTCTCATTACATCGACCTTCTCCTGCCCGAAGAGATCCCCTCGGTAAGCTTTAAGTCCCAACTGATTTTTTTCTTCTTATCATCGACTGATATAGCCGACTAACATTTGCCCTTTGATTTGTAGGAGACAGAGATGGAGCAACCGACGGTGAGCGACTCCGGGCGCCCCATCGAATACAGTTTAGGTGTTCTGGATGGGGACGGCCTTGCTCCGTCGGCCATCGGCTGGGGAGAGCCGAAGCTGGCGTCATTGCTACGGGGGCAGATGTGCCAGCCGATATCCCAAAAGAAAAGGGCTGCACCACCCCCACGGTCGTCGGCTGCACCTGCCCCCAAGAGGCTTAAAGAGAAGAAGCCGGCGGCACCAGCCGATAGCCTCCCCCCCTTGGATCCGGCCGTTGCGCAGTTCCTCGACACCGTCGCCAGCGAGGAAATGCCAGCGGCTGTTGGAGCGACGGTCGAACCCGGGGGTTCAAGTCTTGAGTCGGTCAATGCTCCAGCCGACGTCTCGCCGGTCCCAAGTCCCCCAGCAAAACATCGGCCGGTAAGCCTTCGCCTCACCAGATTCTAGCTTCGCGATGATCACTTGCATCTGATCGAACCATTCCTTTTAGGTCAAGAAATTGGCCGGCCGCACTTCACGCCCCGCCCCATCGGTAATCATCCCTTGACATTTGACCTGTAATAATTAGCCGACTTGTCCGCTAACTCTTCTTTTGCAGCCCCCGCGATCTCCATCGGCTGCCCCCAGGCGTCCAGCGAGCATGCTGCACCTGCCGCAGGCGGCGGCGATGACATTGACGAAGAGGCGCCGACGGCCCCAGGCAGCGATCCAGCCGAGCTGACTGCTCCAACCCTGGTGCCAACGGTAAGCCAACTAAAACTGATGATCCGCTTTCGTCAACTCAATGTCCTGTGATCATCTCTCTTTTCTTTGCTGCAGAACATAGCCGACCTCCTTGACTTTGACTTGTCGGAGTTCGAGGAGTCCGACGAAATCGGTGAGGAGGTGTCAGTGACGTCGGCCGAGGACCTGAGGGCCACCCTAGCTGACATCGGCAACTGGCTGGAGGCCTCGCTGGATGCGCTGGTGGTCGACAGCGGCTCGATTCGCGCGCGCTTCAAGGAAATCCAAGTCCAGCTGCCGGAAGCTCTAGCCGACGCCATCGTGCCGGCCACCTTCTTAGAAGCCCACCAACTCAAATACGAGCGGGCACGACAGTGGATAGCCGATCTTCGCGAGAACCAGGCACGGTCGGCCACTCTCCAGTCGGCCAGGGACTCCATCAAGAGCCGGAAGGCCGCCTTCGACCGCCTGAAGACTGAGCTGGCGGCCAAGCTCGAGCAGCTCCTCACACGCCAAGACCAGCTGATGGCCGATCTCGTTCAAGTAACGAATGAGATCGATGTTCATAAGGAGTACATGGCTGGTTTGCCGGCCGAGATCGAAGCTGAACGCCAAGGCATCAAGGCGGCCGTGGCGCATTTGCACGACCTGGTGAAGGGCATCCGGCCAGTGGCAGGGTCCAAGGCCGACCACATCAAAGTCATCGAAGAGATAGACCAGATCAGGCGGAAGGCGCTGTCGGCTATAGCCGATTTTTTGGAACAATGAGTGTAATATTCTGATATTCTGAAACCGGCTAATGCCTTTTGTATTATACTTGTCGTACTTTTGTGGTGGGATTGGACGATCATTTTAATCGTGCTCGTAACCAGCTTCGAATCATGTAATATAATTTATCAATCTTCTGCCACCATGCTTGTAGATAAGATCGGCTTTACTTGTAGATAAGATCGGCTTTCGACCGTGTGCAGTGTCTTGAATTGCTTACGTTGAAATTGGATCCAGCCGCCCGCATCGCTTTACGTTGTCGATTCCGATACCGCACCACGACAGTTAGTGTCAGCGCTCGAATATTAGTCTCATTGGTTATCGGTCGATAATATTTAAATGCATTGCCGATTTGGCTTCGCAGTCTGACTTATCCGAATCTGTATTTCAAGAACCCGAGAGTCCTGGACGATAGGTATCCAGTCTTGAGTGGTCACCAACCATTCAACGATTCCCAATGCTTTTAATGATGACCTCTTCGACTTTCATATCGGCAGCGATCTTTCACATCCAAATCCGCATCTTTTCTTTCTATAAATAGACCCCCTTCAGGCCTTCCCAAACACATCACGTAGGAGAAGAAAATCCCTCACTCTCCAGGTGTACAAATTTCAGGTTTCCAAGTTTTCAGCCAGACTTTTTATGGCCTCCTCAAGCTCATCAGTGAACCAGGTGATTTTCCAACCCATCCATCCTCACCATTTGTTTTCTCTAAGTACTCATGAGTTAATCTTCTCGCAGCCGCTCCATCCCCTACGAGTGATTCTAGCGATCATGAACACCCCGTATGAACCGACGGCTAGCCAAGACCGACAAGTGAGAATCAACTTGCAGCGCCTTAGGGAACAAGATGTTCGTCATCCGGCGGCCAGACCTCCAATAAACCTCTGTAGTGTTCCGGTCGCTATTCCTTTGGCGTCTTCAACACTCACACGTCACGACAGGCTGGTAGCAAGGCAAACACGACTTGCCAATGAACTGTTAATCACTACCACTGATGTAAGAGTCACTAGGCTAGAGTATTTGATCTTGGATGCTTTGGAGAGAGAGACTCCAGAGGCCGTCAACCGGGCCCTGGCGGCCACCAGAGACTATCTAGGCGACATATAATCGAAATCGGCTTCACGCCGACTATGAATAAAAATTGGCGTTGTCGGCCATAGCCGATTTAAGCATCGACCCAAATACTGGGATAATACTTCTTCAGATATTTGCAATCGGCCTGATTTTGCGATCAGCTTGTGTACGTATATTCCCCCCAAGTTTTGTTGATAGCTTCGGTGTCGACAAAATTGTTAGTTTGAGCCGTTCGCGCATCCTTGCCGTCCCTATTGGCCAATCATGAGCCGATCGCAGAAAACTTAGCAAAAAATGTTGCATAAAAATGCCTAAAGGCGATGCCTTGTTAATGCAAGACATCGGCTGGCGTAAATCGGCTGAAGTGACTATAGCCGAATCACGAGTTGATCCATATGCTTGGGTAATATTTCTTTAGGTATTTTCCATTAAGAGCCCTTGCAAATACTTCTCCATCCAGTCCTTTTAGCATGTAAGCTCCTTTAGAGACGCATTTGTGGATCTTGAAAGGCCCTTCCCAATTTGGTGACCATTTGCCGAACTTGTTGTCTCTAGATCCGATCGGCAGTATCAATTTCCAAATGAGCTCGCCTTCCTTAAAAGATTTAGGCACCACCTTTTTATTATAATGTCTGGCTACTCGTTCTTTATCTCTTGTGACCTTTTCCAAGGCCCTCATCCTGGATAAAACTAAATCTTTCGATTCGTCCACCATCAGGTGATAATAATCATCGGCTGTGAGTTGATCCTGTAGCTGAATGCGCCTTGAGCCGACGATGCTTTCCCAGGGCAGTACTGCCTCATGTCCATAGACCAGCTTGTACGGAGGGACTTGAATTGACCCGTGGCATGCCATCCGATACGCCCACAGTGATTTAGCTAATCGGCTGTGCCATTGTTTAGGGTACTCAGAGATATTTCTTTTAATTAACTTGATCAAACTTTTGTTTGAGGCCTCGGCTTGCCCGTTGGCTTGTGCGTAGTACGACGAAGAATTAAGCAGCTTGATCCCCATGCCGTCGGCAAACTGAACAAATTCGTCTGATACAAAGATAGATCCTTGGTCTGTTGTTATTGTTTGTGGAACGCCAAATCGGTAGATGATGTGTTCTTTGACAAACTCAATTGCGTCCTTAGAATCTACTTTTCTGAGGGGAATTGCCTCCACCCACTTTGTGAAGTAATCCGTTGCCACCAGGATGAACTTATGTCCTTTTGCTTGAGGGTGGATTGATCTGGCCGATCATATCAATGCCCCATCCTCTGAACGGCCATGGCTTAATAATTGGGTTCATAGCTGATGCTGGTGCTCGTTGTATAGTGCCGAACTTCTGGCAATCTTGGCATCCCTTGCAATACTTGAAACAATCTTCCAGCATCGTCAGCCAGAAATAGCCTGCTCGGCGAAGTAGCCACTTCATTTTGTGGGCCGATTGATGTGTGCCATAGATTCCTTCATGTACTTCCCTGATGGCCACTGTAGCCTGATCGGCTCCCAGACACTTGAGTAGCACGTCGTCAATCGTCCGATAGTACAAATCTTCATCGAGCAACACGTATCATAATGCCTTGTATCGTAGCTTTCTTGTGGCCGATTGAGAGGGCTTTTTAAGATAGTTGTAAACTTCAAACCTCCAATCATCGGCCGTAATGGTGACAACGTCTATGTCGACTTCCTTCAGCATCGGCCGAGAGCCTGATGCCCCCTGAGCCAAGTCATTGGCCTCTGTGTTCTTCTCTCTTCGGATATGTTTCAAAGTAACTAACCGAAAGCCGTCCAATAATTCCCGGCATTGCCGATAATAGACCATCAGCGCGTCATTTTTGCATTCATAGTCTCCTGATAACTGACTGATGATCGACAACGAATCTCCCATTATTTCGATGGCATCGGCTTAACCTTCCTTGAGCAGATGCAATCCTTTCAGGATGGCTTCGTATTCGGCTTGGTTGTTTGTATCGTGGGGGCTAATGGCAAAAGCAAACTCGAAGCTTGCCCCCTGGGCGAAATAATGACCAGGCCAATGCCACAGCCGTTGGTGCAAACCGAGCCATCAAACATCAGAGTCCAAGGCATAATCTCCACTGAGCCGATCGAATCGTTTCTGTGTTCCATAATGAAATTGGCTATGGCTTGCCCTTTGACTGCCCTTGGTGCCTGATACCTCAGATCATATTCTGTTAGTGCGAAAATCCACTTCCCAATTCTTCCTTTGAGCACTGGAGCCGATAGCATATACTTAACTACATCGGCTTTGCAGATTACTCTACACTTGTTGGAGAGCAGATAGTGTCTTAACTTTGTACATGAAAAATAGAGGCATAGGCATAACTTCTCCACAGGTGAATACCTCATCTCCGCGTCTAGCAACCGTCGGCTGAGATAGAAGATGGCTTTTTCCTTGTCGTCGACCTCCTGGATTAGGACGAAGCCGATCGATTTATCATCGGCTGATAGATACAGCTTGAACGGTATTCCCTTTTGTGGAGGCATTAAAACTGGAGGGGAGCTTAGATAGTCTTTTATGTTGTCTAACGCCTTTTGCTGCTCTGCCCCCCATGTGAATGTTTGATTGGCTTTCAGCCGAAGCAGTGGTGTGAACGGCTCCATCTTTTCTGAGAGATTGGCTATGAACCGTCTGATGAAGTTTATCTTGCCGATCAAGGACTAGAGTTGCTTTTTGTCCTTCGGAGGTTGAATTGTCTTGATAGCATTTATGCTTCTTGGCGTAACTTCAATTCCTCTTTCATGGATGAGAAATCCCAAGAATTGCCCGGCCGATACGCCGAACGCGCACTTAAGCGGATTCATCTTTAGACCGTACTTCCTCGTCCGTTCTAACACTTGTCTCAAATCGGCAATGTGGCCTTCTATCTCCCTTGATTTGACCACCACGTCGTCAATGTATATCTCTACTAGCGAGCTGATCATATCGTGAAAGATGTAATTCATGGCCCGTTGATATGTTGCCCCAGCATTCTTCAAGCCGAACGTCATTACTACCCATTCGTACAGCGCTGGGACACCAGAAAGCGGTTTTACGGATGTCCTCGTCGGCCATGAATATCTGGTTATACCCTGCATTACCATCCATGAAACTGATAATTTTGTGGCTCGAAGCAGCATCGACAAGCATATCGGCTATTGGCATTGGGTATTCGTCTTTAGGGGTTGCCTTGTTTAGATCTCTGAAATCAATGCACACCCTAAGTTTACCGTTTTTCTTCAACACTGGGATGATGTTTGAGACCCACTCGGCGTATCGGCAAGGCTGAATGAATCCCGCGTCGTATAGCCGAGTGATTTCGGCTTTAATTGCATCGTACATATCGGCCTTAAACCTCCTGGGAGGCTGTTTGAACGGCCGATAGCCTGCCCTAATCGGCAGCTGATGGACCACTATTGATCGGTTGAGACCGGGCATCTCGAAGTACTCCCAAGCAAAACAATCTTTATATTCTTTTAACAATTCAATAAGCTGGGATCTACAATGAGGAGACAGATTTTTGCCAATGTACGTCGGCCTCGGCTTATCACCAGAGCCGATGTCGATTTCCTCTAATTCGTTGGCCGATGTGAAACCTTGCCCTAGCTTGTCGTCGTCTTCGTCCACGGTGTCGATGCCGAGAACGCTCGAGCCCTCCACCATGTCTTGTTCAAAGCAGTAGTTGTGGCTCATCGTTTTCCATCGGCTGTATCGTTGAATTGGACACATTTAGAAAATTGGCTTGCCAGATTTTCCCGGATAAACAATCGATGCCCTCGATTTCCCAAAGTGGCAAATCGGCATTGACAACACTAACTGACCTGTCGGCTGGCACGATCTCGATCTCGTTGCCGTCCCATTGGATCAGGCTCTGATGCATTGTAGAAGGGATGCAACAGTTAGCGTGTATCCAGTACCTTCCGAGCAGCAGACTGTAAGACCCCTTCCCGTCGATGACAAAGAATGTTGTGGGCACGGTCTTGTTGCCGATGGTCAGTTCAACGTTGAGGACGCCCTTGGTTTCTGATGGGTTGCCGCCGAAGTCTTTGAGCATCATGTTGGTCTTTGTTAGGTCTTCGGCTCCCTTGCCTAGTTTTTTGAATGTTGCGTAAGGCATGAGGTTGACTGCAGCTCCCCCATCAACTAGCATTTTGGAAATCGGCTTGCCGTTGACAAATCCTTTAAAGTACAACGGCTTTAAGTGTCGATTTTCGGTTCCTTTGGGTTTGTCGAAGACAGCTTGGTGCAGTGAGATTACCAATTTCGCCAGGTCGTCCTCAATGGTATCTGCATCGGCCTCGGGGGCGCCGAACTCGGCTGGCAGCACGAATACCATGTTAACCGATGCAGAAATTTTGTGTTTCCCTTTGGCTGCCCTCCTGGCTTGATCGGCTGGGCTTTCCTCGGCTTGCTCTTCGTCATTTATGGCAGCTTTCTTTTTGGGTACCCACCGCCTTTTGATTTTGCCCAGCCGACGGCGCTGCTCGTGGATCATTTGTTGCACTTCGTCTTCTCTCCCTTCACGCTTAAGCCGTTAAACCCTTCTTTTCTGTGTCTCTGTGAAGAGATCGGACGGGCACCATTGGGGGTTGGCCGATTCCTCATCGTCGGCCTCTTCATCGTCGTGGTCGTTCCCCTCGCGGTTTTCATCGACGAAGAAGTCCTGGTGGATCGGGCCGAGCCGATCATGGACAGACCGCCGCCTTTGGTTTAGCTGAATGGCTCTAGGGACGAACCGGGTTGGACTTGTAGACGGTGATCTCCTATGCTCGTCGTTGCGATGATCGTTGCAGGCTGGGCAATCGTCCAATGTTGGCAGTCTCATGCCGAATTCCCAGCAGTACCTGAAAAAATCACAATGCCAATGCGGATCGGCATTGTCGTGGTTTACCTCATATCGTCGGCTTTGGGTGTTCGGCTCGCGCCGATGAGGTGCTTCATTGTCAGCTTCTTCCTGCTGAGATCGGTACTGATGATGGTACCGGCTACGTTCATGGATCAGCCGTCGGTAAGCCGATCTGATGACTGGGCGCACCATGTTAATTGGCGCGGGTGACATCCAATATGATCGCCTTCTGCCTTGGCCCAATCGATGTATTGGCTAAGCCGTGCGCCATTCTGTTTTGTCGATCAGCATGCCTAGGGCCGGCTTGGACCGTGTTGAATTAGAAAGGATTGCGGTCTACTTTCATCGGCCGACTTGAATCGGCGAACTTCAGCTTCCCGGCCTCAATTGACGACTGGATTTGCTGCCTGAAAACCTTGCAGTCGTTGGTGGCGTGGGATGTGGAGTTGTGCCACTTGCAATACTTATTTTTCTTCAATTCTTCAGCCGACGAGATTACGTGGTTTTCAGGCAATTGAATCTGCTTCTCCTTGAGCAGCAAATCAAAAATCCTGTCGGCCTTGGTGATGTCGAAATCATATCTTTCTTCCTTAGCCGTCTTCAGCAGCCATTGGTAGACGATGGCCTTTTTGTTCTTGGCCCATTCGGCTGCCGCCACTTCTGCGTCATTGTCGTCGGACCCATAGTCTGACTCGACGACGACCTGAGTTATATTTTTGACGGCCTTCCCGGTGTCTTGGAATCGCGCTCGTGGGCCGTCACCTTCTGCGCCAAGTGGGCTAAGTCATCAATGTCCTGCACGAGAATTATTCTCGATTGGCGCGATCAAACCATGAAAGGCCAAATTGGCCAGCTGGGCGTCTGATAGCACCAGGCTGTAGCATCGGTTCCTCATCTCCCTAAAGCGTTGGATGTATTCTTGAACCGATTCATTGTGTTTTTGCCTGATGCTGGTGAGGTCCGACAACTTTATCTCGTGGTTGCCGGAGTAGAAGTAGCTATGGAATTGTTTTTCAAGATCGGCCCAGCTCTGAATCGAGTTGTAGGGCAATGAGGAGAACCACGTAAAAGCCGATCCTGAAAGAGAAAGAGGGAACAATCGGACTCTCAAGGGGTCCGTAGCCGATGCTTCACCGCATTGCGCCAAGAATCGGCTAACATGCTCGTAGGTTGAAATATTGTCCTGCCCTAAGAACTTTGAAAAATCTAGGATCTTGTATCGGTTGGGCAACGGGATCCGCTCAAAGTGCTCTGGATAGGGATACCGATACATGTTCCCTGTGTCTTTCGGTTTGAGACCGAATTGATCGCGCATGACATCTGCGATCAGATCGGCCCATGTCCGGTTGTCTTGCTGTATCGACTCGTATGGGTCATACGACACGGGTGCTTGCCGATACAGCGGTGGTGGTGTCTGAGGCCTGTAATGATGATCTTGACGGCCTCCTTGGTACCGGTAGTGATGATCAGCGGGAGGTGGTCGAGGCGCCGGTGGTGGCGTTGGCGATCCTGGAAATAGCTGTCGGCCACCGGTGTTGTACCGTCTATCTGGATCAATCGGCTCTGACTGCCGATTGTCATCGAACATGTTGGCGAGTTGACCCTGGGGCAACGGCTGTTGTCGGTTCAGTATAGTAATTACTGGCCTTATAGCCGATTCACCTGGATTCGGCTGACCGAGGACTCTTCCCGGCGGTCCTTGTTGCGCTAGCGATGGGATCGGCCGATTCTGCGTGACCAGCGTCCTGTAACCAGGAAATTGGCCATCTGTGAAGTACGTTGGCCCCCATTGTAGCTGGTCGGCTATCTTGGTGTCGACCACAGTAGTGATCATGTTATTGAGAGTGTTGACCAGGATGCTACTTTGGTTGACCAACGCGTGATGAACAGTCGAGTCAATCCGGTCTTGTAGGGAATATACGGCCGGATCATCTTGTACCTGGGTCGGCTCCTCCATCTTCTGTTTGCCTTTTGTATCACCAGAGGAGGATGCCTAAGTGTCGTTCATGCTGAACTTGTATTTCTGGTGCACGGCCCCAGATCTTGTTTGGGTGAAAGACTGCAAATAGTTAGCCTGGAGCTCTTCCACCATCTTCTTATATTCGCTTGTTGTTCAGCCGATAACTGTTCCATCTTTACGGGCACGATGTTATCCTGGGAAATGAGGGGGCTCTTGGAGTCGACCATCTTGCCGGCTGAATCTATGCGTCCGAGTCGAGCCGACAAAGAAAGTCCCATCGGGCGTGCCAAGAAGCGTGTTGATGAGAAATCTCTCTCACGTGCTGGCCTGGGAGATCTGCTTAACTCCAGTGCAGGTCCTTCTCGGTTGCCTACACTATGCAGGGCGTGCCAGTTGATTTGATCTGTCAATCAACAAGAAAAACAAAAGAATATGCGTTAAGTGTTAGGTTAGATCCCCACAGGATCGGCTGAAGGAATCCATAAACATATATATGCTATTCTAAACTATATTTAAGCCAAGTGACTGGAATGGATCAGCTATACCAAGACGGCATCAGCTGCTTAACCCAAATACATCAAAGAATAATAAATATATGGATCGATAACCTAGCCGATACTGGAAAGCTAACAATGAATCGGCTAGTACCCCGATGAATCTTATAAGAAGATACCATTCTTGAAACATGCATAGCCTGGAAATCAGCCATCGGCTATCGATGATAGGCCGATTTCGGCTGGCGACGTCCGACAAGAATGCGATCTTAACATAAGAGGTAGTCCTAACATAAATCTAATAACAAATATCAAAAGAAATATATCAGGGCAAATAAGGCCGGCTGAAACCCCGGCACTGTCCCTAAATAATATAAATCTCAGCTGAACAGATCATTGATAGTTCTAAAAACGACTTAATAGTTTGAATCCGATGCAGCATCAAGTATAAAAAGAAAAATCTGATCTGTTGCAGCCGATTTATATCTCTCGAGATGGTGGATACCGCATATAAACCAGCCAACCTTTAGATCTAGCCCTATTGACTGCAAATTCTTGACAGAACTAGCCAATGGCGGGATAGATCTAAACATTGATGTAATTTATATGCGTTATGTGATAAATAGCGCGGTATAAACTCCTGATTCTTATGTGTCATTACGATGGAAGCACTAGAAATAGTAGATCATAACACTAATGACAAGCATTTACCTAGATCTGGGGGTCGAAACGATGCAGCCCGTAGCCAAACAAAGTGCTCGTCTGAAGAAAAAGGCTGGCGACGCGCCGAAGGTTTGATTGATTGTGTTGAATTGAATTATTACAGGGGGTCTCGGGTCCTATTTATACCCAAGATACAATTATCTGTACCAATCCTGGACTCTATCTAAACTACTATTTAAGACACAACATTATCCCGAGCGAGACCCATGCCGTGATACAACTAACAGTTTAAGCAAACCCCTAAATTACAGATACAATTGCCGTTACATGACTTTATCTATAAATGGCAATATCATTTAATGCGCAATTAACAACCGAATCTTTTATTTATCTTCAAACTGCTGCATCAGAAACGGTTTCATCTCTTCCGGACCTGGAGTCGGCTATCAGCTGCCCCTGTCCGATCCAACCTTAGCCGACTGGCCTCACAGCCAATCACTCCTTAGCCGATGCGACCCCTGTCTCCAACCAATCCGATTTTGCCTCGCCCTTGCAGACTTAGGGAGTCAACTACCAAATTTCAGTGTTAACATATTTAGATGAAGTTGCAATCAGTTGCAACTAGGCGGTCGGTGATATTAGTATGTCACAACTGGTGTAACAAACTGAAGTTGCAACTGGTGTCTGGATGATGTTGCAACTGGAGTTGCAACCAGTTGCAACTGGGCGGTCGGTGATATTGGTGTGTCGCAACAGGTGTAACAAACTGGAGTTACAACTAATGTTTAGATCAAGTTACAATTGGAGTTGCAACCAGCTGCAATTGGGCGGTCGGTGATATTGGTGTGTCGGTGTTACAAACTGGAGTTGCAACCAGCTAGCTGACCAACTGGTTTTCTAAAAATAGGTTGCAACCAGGCGGTCGATGATATTGGTGTGTCGGTGTAATAAACTGGAGTTGCAACCAGCTAGCTGACCAACTGGTTTTTTTAAAAATAGCAAATAACAGTTGCAATTTGTGTGTAAATAAAATTGCAACTGGATTTCCCATCAGGTCACACATCCTAGTACTACTTTCGCCCAAGCACTACTCTTGCCCAAGCACGCTTAACTTTAGAGTTTTAATCGGATACGCTGCTTTAGTGGGATCCGGTGCTTTTGTGTCTGGTTCAAGCGCGCACGAGGATATGGTTTGGGCCTCCAGTCGCGACTGGTTGCAACTCCAGTTGCAACTTTATCTAAACACCAGTTACAACTCTAGTTTGTTACACCAGTTATGACACATAAATATCACCGACCGCCCAGTTGTAACTTCATCTAAACACCAGTTGCAACTCCAGTTTGTTACACTAGTTGTGACACACTAATATTACCGACTGCCTAGTTGCAACTGGTTGCAACTTCATCTAAACATCAGTTGCAAGTCCAGTTTGACACTAGTTGCAACTCCAGTTTGTTGGTACTATCAGTTATGATACACCAATCTCACCGTCCACAGGTGGATGAAACTTCATCTAGTTGCAACTTGTGTTTAGAAGTTACAATATAATCTAAACACCTGTTGCAACTGGTGTGCAGCTATGGTGGTTGACCAGTTGCAACATAGTTGGTATGTTGGTTGCAACCTAATCTAAACACCAGTTGCAACTCCGCCAGATACAGCATAACACGAGGACTTCCCAAGAGGTCACACATCCTAGTACTACTCTCGTTTAAGCACGCTTAACTTCAGAGTTCTAATGGGATCCGGTGCTTTAGTTTTGGTCAAGATAAATCAGCTGGTGGATTCGCATGCGGGGTGACGCGCCTAATTAGTTGGGTGGTTGGCCTGGTTGCATACTGTACATAGAATGCACCTAGGTGCAATAAATACACACACACTATATATATATATATATGTAAGTATCTATATACATATATGTATATTATATATGTGTGTATACATATATATATGTATATATATCAATTTTTCAAGGGGTAAGTCTAACCCTAATAATAATTCTGAATCAATCCAAAAAAATACTTTCAGTGAAGTGACATTTTATTGTAGAGAATATAACATTTGGCAGAAAAAAAGAGGCATAGGTAGAAAGGTGTCTCCACCTCAGACAAATAAAGGACGAAGTGAAGCAAAAAAAAGCGGTACTCCATGGTGCAAGCTAGCTCGTGAATCCACGGTATTGAGAAGATAAGCATGGAGCACTTCAGAGGTTCCTTCTTCAGCTCCTATAAAAGGAGGAGCTTGCCCAGCTGAGGATGACACACCGCAAGAAACAGCTTTCCAGCGAGAGCCTTCAAGCGACCCACCAGTCTCATAGTAGTATTTTAGAATCCACCTTGCCAGCATAGCTGAGTAAAGAGTGTAATATAATTAGTGTGAGGTAAGAAGAACTTATTTGTATTTTCTTCAGGGTTCCCAAAAGAAAAAACCGTATGTAAGCTTATCTATTTAATATGAAATAATTCCTTAAGTACCCCTATTTGTTTGTTCTAGTAAAGCGTTTATGCTAGGGACCATATAGGAGAAATCTCTTTGGTTGTTCTCGCTTTTAGCCTACATCTCGCATAGGCGTCTCGAGAACTCTGTATCCATAGAGTAGTGTTCCCTTTGGGTGGAACTGCCTGGGGAGACGATAAATTCATAGCTAGATCATTTTGACTAGGGATATCTGTTTTAAGTTGCTTCTAAAAAGAGAGGCGGGTGTGCCATACGACGAGTACCGAGTAGGACTTTAAAACTTATGAATCAAGCGTCGACTGTTTAGGATTCACCACCCTACAAAGATTTAAAAATTTTAAGATAAATTTTCGAGTGAACAGTAACCAAAACTGTTAATAGTAATTCAGCAGTGTGAACCGTAAATTCAGCAATGTGAACAGTAAAATCATCACTAGGAATAGTGAATTTTAAGCACTAGGAATAGTTTTTCAGCACAAGAAATAATAATATCACTTGAATTATTTAAACAAACTTACTTATTTTATTCAAAACAAATCAAGAGAAATAAATACAATTAAGTCTCTTTGTAATTTGGGAAGAGCAACTGGTTTTCTAAAAATAAACAGTTGCAATTTGTATGTAAATAAAGTTACAACTGGATTTCCCATGAGAGCACGTTTAACTTTATAGTTTTAATGAGATCCGCTGCTTTAGTGGGATCCATTACTTTTGTGTCTGGTTCAAGCGCGCGCGAGGATATGGTTTGGGCGCCCGAAGTATCTGTTGCGCGCGTGACTCTCTGCAATGCCATGCTAAAATGCACCTAGGCGCATTTTTGCCCTGCCGTACATATATACATAGATATATATACATATATTGTATATGTATATTTATACATTTACGTATATGTGTATATATATATGTATATGTATATGCATACACATATACATATATATGTATATGTATGTATATATATGACAGGGCTAAAATGCATTTAGGTGTATTTTAGCATTGCATTGCACAGAGTCACGTGTGCAAGAGAAACATATCCTTCGAGCGCCCAAACCATATCCTCACGCGCGTGCTTGAATCAGACACAAAAGCATCAGATCGCACTAAAGCAGCGGATCCCATTAAAGTTAAGGGTGCTTGGGCAAGAGTAGTACTACGATGGGTGACCTCATGGAAAATCTAGTTGCAACTTCATTTACATACAAATTGTAACTGTTGTTTGCTATTTTTATAAAAAACAGTTGGTCAGCTAGCTGGTTGCCCAGCTACAACTCCAGTTGCAACTTCAGTTGCAACTCCAGTTGCAACTTCATCTAAAACCCAGTTGCAACTTCAGTTTGTTACACCAGTTGCTACACGCCAATATCACCGATCGTCTAGTTGCAACTAGTTGCAACTCCAGTTGCAACTTCATCTAAACACCAGTTGCAACTCCAATTTGTTGCACTAGTTGTGACATACTAATATCACCGACCGCTTAGTTGCAACTGGTTACAACTTCATCTAAACACCAGTTGCATGTCCAGTTTCACACTAGTTGCAACTCCACTTTGTTGGTACTATCAGTTGTGATACACTAATATCACCATATATAGCTAGTTGCAAGTTCATCTAATTGCAACTTGTGTTTAGAGGTTACAACCTAATCTAAACATCAGTTGTAACTGGCGTGCAACTCTGGTAGTCGACCAATTGCAACATAGTTGGTATGTTGGAAACACCAGTTGCAACTGGCGTGTAGCTCTGGTGGTTGACCAGTTACAACACAGTTAGTATGCTGGTTGCAACCTAATCTAAGCACCAGTTGCAACACAGTTGGTATGTTGGAAACACCAGTTGCAACTGGCGTGTAGCTCTGGTGGTTGACCAGTTGCAACATAGTTGGTATGCTGGTTGCAACCTAATCTAAACACCAATTGCAACTCCGCCAGATACAGCATAACACGAGGACTTTCTAGGAGGTCACCCATCCTAGTACTATTTTCGTCCAAGCACGCTTAACTTCAGAGTTCTAATGGGATCCGGTGCTTCAGTGTCGGTCGCGATGAATCAGCCAATGAATTCACATGTGGGGTGGCGCCCCTGATTAGTTGGGTGGTTGGGTCAGTTGGCCTGGGTGCATTCTGTACATAGAATGCACCTAGGTGCAATATAACCAGACAGTGTGTGTATATATATGTATGTATATGTATATATATATATCAATTTTTTGGATAGGGTAAGCCCAACCTTAATAATAATTCTGAATCAATCCAAAAATATTTTCGATGAAGTGACATTTCATTGTAGGGAATATAATATTTGGCAGAAAAGAAGAGGCATACGTAGAAAGGTATCTCCACCTCAGACAAATAAAGGATGAGTGAAGCAAAAAGAAGCGGTACTCCATGGTGCAAGCTAGCTCGTGAATCTACAATATTAAGAAGATAAGCATGAAGCACTTCAGAGGTTCCTTCTCTAGCTCCTATAAAAGGAGGAGCCTGCCCAACTGAGGATGACACACCGCAAGAAGCAGCTTTCCAGCCAGAGCCTTCAAGCAACCCATCAGTCTCATAATAGTATTTTAGAATCCACCTTACCACCATAGTTGAGCAAGGAGTGTAATATAATTAGTGTAAGGTAAGAAGAACTTATTTGTATTTTCTTCGGGGTTCTCGAAAGGGAAAACCGTTTATAAGCTTATCTGTTTAATATGAAGTAATTTTTCTTAAATACCCTTGTTTGTTTATTCTAGTCAAGCGTTTATGCTAGGGACCCTATAGGAGAAACCTCTTTGGTTGTTCTCACTTTTAGCCTACATCTCGCATAGGCGCCTGGAGAACTTTGTATCCGTAGAGAAGTATTCCTTTTGGGTGGAACTGCTTGGGGAGACGATAAATTCTTAGTTAGATCATTTTGACTAGGGATATTTATTTTAAATTGCTTCTAAAAAGACGAATAGGTGTGGTATACGGCGAGTACCGAGTAGGACTTTAAAACTTATGAATCAAGCGTCGCCGGTTTAGGATTCCACACCCTACAAAGATCCAAAAATTTTAAGATAAATTTTCGAGTGAACAGTAACCAGAAAAGTAGCCGTTAATGGTAATTCAGCACTGTGAATAGTAAATCCAGCACTATGAATAGTAAAATCAACGCTAGGAATAGTTTTTCAGCACTATGAATAGTAATATTACTTAAATTATTTAAACAAACTTATTTATTTTAATTAAGACAAATCAAAAGAAATAAATCTATAACTATCTATAAAGCAAGTAGTGTTTCCACCCAAATTTTGTTTTGCCTGGCTATTTTACAGAAAACTCCTTGAGTTTTTCTGAAATTAACCCGCATTTCACCTGGCTATTTTAAAAAAACCCAGTTAAAGAAGAAAAAAGAGTTATTTTACAGAAAACCCCTTGAGTGTTTATAAAATTAACCCGTAATCCCAATGCTAAAAAGGGATGGCTTGGATGAAAAAAGACCTCTTGCGTCTCTCTCTTTCGTCCCCATCCACGCTGCGCCCCGCGTCGCTCCTGCGCCCCTCCCTCTCGTCGCCGCTCGGAGCTCCCGCGCCGCCGCCTGACCTTCGCCCTCCGCCTGCTTCCCTCCCTGCGTCGTCGTTCCGTTGCAACGCACGGGTATTTTGCTAGTACAGTTAAATACAATTAAGTCTCTTTGTAATTTGGGAAGAGAATATATATATATATAATTTAGCCCCTTCACGTTCATATTTACATGGACGATTATAACCATCAGATTTCTACTGTCATTAATTAATTTAGGTTTCTGCTGTCATTAATTCATTAATTAATTTAGGTTTCTGCTGTCATTAATTTAGGTGGTAGTATAATTGCATATGAGCCCTTGGATAAAAATACATCAACGGTTACTCTGGATTGAAAGTTTTGCTCGATTTATCATTTTGCTGATATGGTTTAATCTTATCCCAATTGTTTGTTGCTGACACTAAAGGATGTCACTGTACCCACGATGGAATAAAATTTGCGCATATGTCTAATTTATATCACAATTTCTATCTGATTACTGCTCAATATACCGATATATATATATAAGAGTAATTTTTAGAAAAGGTAACTTACCCAGAATTTGTTTCAGCTTTAGGTAAATATTTCAGATAATTACAATAATAATGTGTGATTTTTTAAAAAAGCTATTATTTTATTTTGTTTGTCTAACGAGTTTGGCCTACTTGTCATACAAGTAGGTAATACTCACACTCTCGTAAGTTGTCCCACGTCATAGGGCACAGAGGATAAAATTCATTTTCTCGTAAAAATATTTGCTATTGCTATAATTTTACAAAATACCCGACTAAAGTTATAGCAAAGCGATAATTTCAGCCAAATAATTACTGTTTTGTAAAGTTTACTTTATAGTTAATAACATTTACATCCATTCCAAAAATATTGTGTCAAATACCACCCCCAGTTTATTTCATCCCGTACATTCACCGAACTTAGTCCAACTGACAAGTTGTATGTACATCATTCATTTACGAAAACTTGCTGCAGTGACGTATATACATGCAGGGTTTATGCAGTACAATCGCACCAAATCAGAACTACTGCGTCTGGCACTCAATAAAAGGACCTGGAGTACACACACGTTCAAATATAGTCGTACGAAATAAAATGGTCATGGAATTAATTCACGTTACACACAATAAAAAATCAAATATATATTTGGTTTAATTATGTCTGTGAGAATCAAATCATATCGTGTTGACAATATTGTATCCTATTGATAATAGATTGAGAATAGAGCGTGACATACAAGTGAGGGTATACGTGTGTATATGAGCATCTATATTCCTATCGCGTTTTGGAAAAAAACATGAAACCAGAATGAGTCTAGCAGTGGAGTTACAACTACTGCTCACCCTCTGCTTCATGGCCTTCATCCATCTCTATGACACAAAAAGCCAAACTTTGTGAAGACGAGGCCAGGGCCAAAACCAAACACCCAGCCCCCATTTAAAATCTTGCCTCGAATTGTACCAATTTCCATGGCACGTCGTGTCTGACGAGTCAAGATGACGGTACCATGTTTCCCTTGGTCATTTATGCATATGGCCATCAATAAAAGTTGCTCATAGATCGAACTTACTAAAAACATGAAATTTTGTTGTGTCGTGTCATCTTCACAGCAAGTGCCACTCCTTATCTTGCTTGACACACACACAAGCAGTGAGTGTGGGTGTTATTTTCACTTCCTTTGCAACTTCTCCATGTTGCAACTTTCACCATTTCACAATTCCCCAGACAGAGAAGGCAGCCAACAATCAACAACGTAATCAGAGATCTTCACCTATGCCTTTGCCCATGACACAAAAGGGTGCCAACGAAGGCAGCCTTCAGCATCAGATACCCCTGCCAAGGCTGCAAATGCCATTTGGGATGAGGCCAAGAAATGCCCATGAAATCAAACGCAGCAACCATAGGCAGCCAACGAAATTGTTGTACCCTCTCAACACACATAGGCCAAGCAATGTAGCTGTTATCACACAGTAACAAGGCAGTTAGCCATTTCTGGTTTCTGCCACCTTGTAGCCTGCCATGTGGGGCTTCAGGAATTTAAATGTCCTCGTATACACACACCTCCAAAACATCTTTACAGGTCCTGAATTTACCCATCAAGTTTCTTGTAATCCTCCGGTACTTTTCGGGTTTACATGTTTGGTTGTCTTCAATGTATAGAGATCCAATAATCTTGTAGAAGTTTCCATAACATCCGTACCATCTGCTCTTAATAGTGCAATAACGTATGGTTTGCTTGAAAGGCACTGCAGTCTAATTATAAGCCGCGAAGACATGAGAGCACAGGAATAAGACTAATTATAATTTTATTAGAGTGGTACTTTTATACTTCTGAGACTCTTAGAGAGCTCGTTTGAACAACAGAAAAAAAAACCCTCACTTTACACGTACTTTTTCCAAACTGTAAATGATCATTTTTAAAACAAGCTTTAAAAATATATTAATTTATTTTTTAAATTTAAAATAATTAATATTTAATTAATCATATGCTAATAATTCATCTCATCCGTATCTTGTCAATCTTTTCCTTTTCGTTCATCTCAAACACACTCTTAGCATGCATTTTAGATAATACTTCCATACTTATACTTTTAACGGTCGAAAGGCTAATAAATACAAACGACTAAGAAACCAGAAATTTCTAAAAATTTAAATTGTATAAACAAGCATGCCTTATAGGTTTTAGGGAGTAAAAAAAACCTCTGTAGAATATATGGGTGGATGGCTCTTAATTGTATGCAGCAAACTGGGCATCCAAGAACAGGAGGCTGGCTAGCTGGATACTAACATGCAGGATGCAAATGCTCCAGAAGTTAATGGCTGCCCAACGCCGGCCAACTATCCGTCCATGTCCCCATCTACACGGAAGGAGATCTCTGCAGTAGTGAAGCTAGCTGCTGCCTGCTGCCGCGCTGGGGTTGGCTTACTCACGTATGCACATAGTATTATTGTACTCCTATCCTAATCTACGGATTCCTCTGTTTGTAGGATGCTGATGAGAGAAATCAATGTTGGAGATTGCGTTTAGACGAGGGGTGTGCTTAACTGCTAGCTGCGGCTAGCATGATGGGTTTGGGTTTTCGTTACTCCTTAATCCTAAAATACAATATGTTTTAAACTTTAACTAGATCGTAGTCGTCTCTTCTCTTGAAGATAGATAAGTATAGATCCAGATTATTTGAGACTAATGAAATCGAGGAGCAGTAAGGGTAGTATAGATAGTTTAATGTAAAAAAGTCACTTTTTATAAATACTAAGTTGTTAATATTTTATACAAAATTTAAACCTTATAAATTGTTATATATTAAGACCGTATGTGTATTATTCTTAACACAATGTGAAATTTATTTTGAAAATGTGAAGTTTTGTAGGATCACAACAAATTTAGCGGCTTGTGCCGCCAATTTCGATTGAGATATATTCAGAAAATCTATAAATTAATAAGTTATGATATTGGAGTTCAAGACTAATGTATACGCCTAATTTTACCGTGTACAATATAAATGTATTTTTACAAGATAAATTGAAACTCAATGTTTATAAATTCTTGTACATCGTCCAAACACGTCTCAATCTAACCTGAGTCACCGAGAAAAGTTTACAAAGATACAAGCAATGCTCTGTGGAATGAATTCCGCAATTTCCATCGGAAAGTACACTACGCCCCATACACTGTGGCCTCATTCGAACGAGGCAATTACGTTTTTATTCTTTTTTAAAACCTACCTATCAATTGGTCCTTTTTTAAAGTTTATTTGACCCTCTTTTTTGAAAACAAAGATTCAGGGTTGACCCTGTTTCGTGGAGGTAAATTAGGGAAAAAATACCGTTTATGCCCTTTTTATTTGATCTTAATTTCTCAAATTTTCTGTTTATTCGTTTCAGTTCTTTTTTACTTTATCCCTATAAAGTATGCGATGAAAATCTGGACTAAAATATGAGATGAAATTTACATAGGTTTGAGGCCGAGACTGGAGATGCCAACGTTGGGTCTTGTTTATTTTCTGGGGGCATTTTGGTATTGTTTATTCTCTAAATGCATTTTGTAGTAATCCTCTTAACGGTGTGCTTAGAAGAGGGTCAAACGAGAGATTCATTTTGAAAAATATAGTCAAATGAGCAAAGTTGGGAAAAAAAGTTAAGTTGATAGTTAGCCATCACAGCAAGATCAAAAGCACAGTTATCCCCGTTCAAAACGGCTGAAGATGAGTTTTAATTATAAATTTATGCAACTTCTACATAAAAGTTTTCATACAAAATACATCAGCTTAAAAATTACGCTAACAAAAAATAAAAATAAAATTTATATTTTAATCATAAAAAAAGTTTTAAGTAGTTAAACGATCTCACTCAACACAAACCTTTTGGATCCCAATCAATGCCACAGGAAAAAAATCCCTAGAATATCCATACGATTGATTGCAGTTAAATCTTAATCCGCATAATAATCAAATTTTACATTTCTAAAACCTCTGTAATTACACAAAATAACCCTCTATAAATAACCTCTTACAAGTGGTGGATTCTAAACTCAAGATATTTTTTTCATTTAAATGGTTTAAAAAATTTAAAAAAATTTAAAAAATTAATATGTGATAAATTACTCTACAAATAAATTAAAACTTATAAAAAAGTTATATAAAACAAATTAATTAAATTACGGTTAGTGTATATATATTCACAATCAAATTTGTATTTTTTTAATTTATAAAAGTTAAATTAAACTTTTCATGTTTGTGGAGTAAAGTAATTTATCACGTATTAATTTATTATTTTTAAATTGTTTATAATTATTCAGATAATATACATAGGAACGAGAGAAATGTTTATAGAGTTAAGAATAGCTTCCTGTCCAACATAATTGCACCCTCTTCTCTTTCATTTAGTTAGCAGAACACACACCCCCACAAAACCCCCTCCACCTCCTCTGCCAGCCACCCTCTCTCTCCCCTCGTGCCACTGCCATCCCAGGATGGCATCCTCCTCCTCGCCACCTCTACTCCTCCTCCTCCTCCTCCTCCTCCTCCTCGCCGAATTCCTCGCGCCGCAAGCTCTTGCCCAACAACAACCCCAAGTACGCACGCCCATCTCTTCTCTCTCTCTCTCTCTCTCTCTCGCATTTCAAGAAGCCAAGAAACCAAGAACTGATGAGTGCTGTGACCTTGTGTTTGTTGGTAGGTGGGCAGCGGCGGTAATGGGACGGCGGCGGCGGCGGAGGGGTGGACGCCGAGGCTGAGGAAGACGTACCTGGACGGCGGGGCCGGGATGCTGCCGCGGCGGAGGAGGCTGGTGGGGAGGTTCCAGATATGCGCGGTGTGCACCTGCTGCGGTGGCCCGCACGGCGTGTGCATCCCGGCGCCCTGCTGCTACGCCATCAACTGCAACATCCCCAACCGCCCCTTCGGCGTCTGCTCCTTCACCCCGAGAACCTGCAACTGCCTCAACTGCCACCTCTAGCAGATCAAGATCAGCCAAGCAAGAAACCCAAGAAAAAAGTAATGCTTAATGCTGCTTTAATCCCTTTGTTTTTCTTTTCACTTTTTTTGTTAGTGTCAAATCGAGAAAATGCTAAGAAGAAATTTGTTTGGGATTGGAAGGACACTGGATCATATAGTAGTAGTTGTAGTGAGTGGAAATATTGGTAGCTATGAGTAGCTTGGTGATGGATGGATGGATGGATGTTTTTTGGTTAGTTTTTCTTTTGTCTTTTTTTTCATTTTGGGGGTGACTGGTTAATGTGGTGCCTATTGAATTGTGGATATAATTAATTAGTATCTTGGTATATTTGAAACAATTCAATTTGTTCTGTATTGTGGCGCATATTCTTCCTGGTGATGCTGTAATATAGTATTGCTTTAGTTTACCGTCTTTAAATTCATATTGCAGAGCTAGTAGTATTGGTTCTTCTCAGAGACAATGGGTAACTTCCTGGATTTCTGTTCAGTACCAGAGAAAAATTGTTTTCCTGATTTGGTTTTGTTGTGATTGAATCTAGCATGTGTATAACTGATGTTTGTTTGTATGTGGTGATGCGTGGAATGCGGCAGCGATAGATACAGGGTACATGCAGCATGACTCTTTTCAATCATAACATCATCTACAATTACAATGTCAAGTTCTGTTTTCCTTTCTTGTTATGCTTTTAATTGTTGCAGTATAGCATTCATTGTGTTGCACAGTTTTTGGTTTGCAATTCTTATGTCTTGTTGATGTGATGTCGACCTGATTTCATTAGCACAATTAACTGAATATTATTGTGACTCTGACTGTGGAAGAATAATCTGATGAATTTCTATGGAAGGTTTCTGAAAAAATGAAAAAATGTTAGCTCTGATCATTTCTGGTAGAAGTATGCTTTTTGTCAAAGAAACGTTTTTAGATTGATGCAATAGAGTAAATTGTAGTCTAAGTAGTTTCTATTAAAGTATAAGACTAGGACAAGCAGATATACTGAAGTAATTAAGGGACAATTCGTATAGATGATACTAGTTGATATCCCATGCTTTGCTGCGGGATATGTGGATGAATATATGTTATACATGGTAGAAATGATACATGTATATGTTTAAATAATATGAAAATGTTGTGAAGATAATGATTTGACATTGTTTGCATATTGAGTTCTAAAAATATAACAAAATTGTAATGATATGTCATGTTTGCATGATATTTAAAATACTCTAGATAAAATTGCTAATGGGTAATAATATGTCATACTTGCGTGTGATTAAAATACTTTAGATAATAATTACTAGTGGGTGATGATATGTCATACTTGTATATTGAGCTTTAGGAGTTAGTAGGCATCAACTATATATAGATAGTATAGATTGGCATCTTGCTTGACTCGTTTTCAATCCAGCAAAAAGTCCTTTGAATCCTATATTTCAAGCTTTGCCTTAGCATATGTCCTATCTGATTTTGAAGGATTGCACTTTGCACTTTGATATTGCACATCAGCTACTTTTTGCTTTTTCTATCAATTTTTTTATCAGCTGTCCTGAGGATGCATTCCTTCTCGTTCTTTAATTCCCCTGTGCAGTACCACACAATAACTACCGTCATCTTCAATGAAAGTCAATGTTGTGGTTAGTCGCTGTCCGTTTTAGTATATCTTTTTTATATTGTCTTTCTTTCTTGACAACCCATGCCACTATGGCAATGTCATTCAGACATAGAAAGGAAAATAAGTATATTAGGGTTAGACTTGTTCATATTTCATTTGGCTCCTTGACTATCTATTAGTTGCCTTTTGCAGATTTTATATTTAGATTGTTCGCAGATAAATTAATGTTGATGGATTATCTACTTGATGAAAGAATTAAATAGTATATGTTATAAACCTAATAAATAGCTTATGACAAGTGGTCTAAGCAATGCAGTAGAATAAAGTTTTTCGCAAATAATATTTTTAGAAGCATGTACTAGTAAATAATCCACACCAATAAGTCGGTGAATAAAAAAACGAACATGGTAATTTGATCTGCTCATCGACATCTTAAGTTTCTGTTGCAGTTTAGAGCCATTTCAAATGATCAAATTTGCCGAAAAAACCGAAAACTATAACTAATTGTAGGAAAATAATCTCTCAAGGGTGAACGAGTGCAAACCACGGAAAGAAAGAGAGTGAGTGAGAATGAGAGAGAGAGAGAATGAGAGAAAATACCAGCACAATTATCAGATTGAGCGTCGGATAGATGGTCCAAAAAGCGCGTGTCCTACAGGATATGTTTTTTCTTCACATTGTGATGGCATTTCTAAGCCAGATTCTTCAGGACACTGCAACAGTGCTGGGCGGCATCATGGACCAAAACATTTAGTTGGGGTATTAAATTGAGACCTCGACCATTGATTTGTGCTCTTGTGGTCATCAGGCAATGCACATGAGCTCCTGCACAACCGCATCTGATCTGAGTCTAGCTGGAGGCCTGGAGCTCCAGCCCCTTCCCCCCTATCTTATTGTAGTTCCCATCTAAAACCCTTTCGCCCTCAACCATTTGTCACTCCTGCGATATTCGGAACACGGTAATTTCATGGGAGTTTGGTATGTACTATTTTGCAAAAAAAAAAGGGTCCAATTTCCATATGTATGAACGAGATTTTTTTAGCGCCTCAAACAGTCAATAGTGCCGAGTACAATTTTTTCCCCTTGATTCAAACCCAACGTTTGTCCTTGGTGCAGCTAGAGATTCAAGTCTCCCATGCCACATGGTTCTTACAGCGGTATGACTCCTCATGGGAGACAATTTGTCCTTGGTGAGGAAGATCTTGTCACATGACCAAAGGGCAGCCAGGAGTGTTGTATTTACCCTTTGATGGTTGTGTGTTTCTACTATCTAGTGTGTGCCTGAGAGATTTGCAGCTGATTCAAAATTTTAGGATTTCATTTGCCGCTTTCATTGCGCATCTGTCTTTTAATGATTGCTAAGAAGACAACTAAAAATATAACTGAAATTATTATTTAGAATCAAAATTCAAAATTAGCTTTTGCTTTTATGATAATGTTGTGCCATGGAACCAAACAGAGCTAATATGTATTTGTCCATGTAAAGAAATAGAGTAAATTTTAAAAAATCTCACATTTTTACTTGTGGCATATAACTATAGTTATTATGTCTAAATGTTTTATAAAACCCCACATTTATTCAAATCTTAATTAGTTTTAGCATATCTGAAACAATATTATATATTTTTAAAGTAATAAAAAGTTTTGTCAATCTTAGTCAAGAATTCAATAATTAAAAAATTTGTGTGCACCCTGTGTTTTAAAATTTTAAAATTTTAAGTAAATTCATACTCAATATGAACAGCGGGCAGGGTTTTAAGAAACTTTAGAACCAAATATACGTGTCACCAGTTAAAATACCTCCTTTGAAACCTTTGAAACATGGGGTTTTGTGAAATATAATCAAAAAATAAGGTAATGCGCTCATAAAAAATAAACCCGCTTTGAAACAGAGCTAGTACATAATCGTGCTTGTTCACGTATAGGACATTCGCAAGATGGAATAATAACAATAAGAATAATCCCATCAAAAGAAACACTAATAATAACAAGAGTCAAAATTTGACCTATATTGTCATACTTCCAAGTGATCCTTAAAAAACAAAAGGAAGATTGAGATACCACCAAGCTATATAAGAAAAGAAAAAGAAAAAAATTACTCATTATGTTTCGTAGTTCTCCGTTGTTTGTTGAATATCTTGAACAATATTTGTTCACTGATACTCTTTAGAGGTTTTTAAATTCAAAGAAAAATTACAACGCAATGTATTTAATTTAGATCATACGACTACTCCAGATGAATTCACAGTATATGATTATTTTCTTTTGCGACAGATATTAGAGGAAACAAAACTTGAACTCCAACCTCGCTTCTCGTTCTAAAAAAGTTCTCTATAAGACACCAAAACAAAATTTTTTTATGTATGCTTCTCTCTGTTGTATTTTTTAAAAACAAGCCATGCGTTATTTCATTGATAAAACAAGAGATAAACATTTAAAAAAATGTTCTACGCTGAAAACATCGTACTGCAAGTACCTCAAGATACACTCCCTAAAGATACGGTAATTAAACAGCCGAAACCACCAAAACACCTGTAACACCTAGTACAGTTAGCAGTGGGAGTATTGTTACCATGTGAATCATTCCTACTAAAAACTTGCATATGTAAATTACTAAAATTTGCAGGTCATTATCCAGCCAACCAGATCTTGGGAAGGTAGTTGGGGGTTGTAGATGGGTGTGCATTGAAAACCACCAATTAAAGTTGTTGGCACCAGTAATCAAGGGACCAATGTGAAAGCTCAAAGCTGGCTGCTCATTTAAGTATGGCCTAGTGCCCCTTCCAAACTGATTTGGCATTTGCTCAGCCACTACTAGTAGCAGCACTGCAGCAGTATTGCCCCCTTCAATGCTCGCTTGTCAGACGTCCTCCAGAAAATTTTCCCTATAAAACTCACCATTTCTAACATGTTTTGGACTTATAAATATTTGCTTGTGCTGGTTATGGAATTATTTTCTGTGCCTCCTTTTTGTGTTGGTAAATTCCACAGTGCATAAATGACGTGAGTTATGTTGATGATATTAAGGCGAATTCATAATTATGTGCTAACTTGTGAAATTTGGAAATTTCCGTTAGTCAAGACCAGGTCGGGTCAGAGATGGAATTCACGTCGTGATTATAGGAAATTCGGTTGGCAAGTTTATCCAGATTTTGTATTGACTTCCATAATAAAAATGGTTTTAGTTTGTTTTTTTATAGACAGAATTATGAATCGTTAGGAGTCGTGTCTGAGTCGGACTTGTATCAGGCTAAGGGTATAAATTGTGTGTCCAAGGTCTTTTGTAAAAAACAATAGTTCAAGACATAACTTCCGACGCATCGTCATCCTAGTTTTAGTTCTAATGAATTATTGTTTTCGAGTTTGGGCTGCATTGTTTAAGTTTGATCTCTGGTGAGAAAGTAACTCCTGTCAACTTTACTTGTATCGGTGAAATAGTACTTCCTCGGTTAGTTCCAATATACTAATTAAGCTTTTACTTGCGTTGTCTATCTGATGTATCGGCTTTTTCTTTGATTGCTTTCACTTTCTTAGTTAGATCTAATATATCAATCACTTTGAAAAGCATCAATTGGCTGGTTTAAATCCACCCAGCTTATTATCAATCTTGAACTGTCTTGGTTAGGTCCAATCTTCTAGGTTATAATTTGTTGGTTAGATTTGTATAAGCTCATTATTTTATCGGAGTTTTAGCCGATAAGGTATATGTTTATCATATTATAATTCGTTGTATTAGTCAAAATTATAAGATTTAGTATAATTGGCTAGTTATTGTGATTGCTATCTTCTAATACTGGTTAAGCCTGATCTATCTAGATTGTAGTTAATAATCATAAATTACTAATAATTTACTCCTTACCTTGTTATAGTTGATATCAATTTATCTACTTCCATGTAGAGTATTGATAAGTTTTATTTCTAACACATCAGCCCATATCCAAAGATATATATATATATATTTACTCAAGACTCTGCTTTGTTACTCTTAATCTTATACTGTCAGTTAACTCTGATCTATCAAGATTAGTTGTAATAAGGTTAAAATATTTTGTAAATATATTATATCTAAGTTTCAATCGATGATGTTTTATTATTTTGATATCTAGATTTCTTCGATTATAGCCAATCGGATTATTTCTTCGATTATAGCCGATCGATCCAAAATTTCATCGGCATCGACTTGGGCGAACCATGCTATATTGTCCCCTTGGCCGATTGGCCCATTGATCCAATATTGCTTGTTTTATTCTTGTTAGTTGCAGGATCAAACTAATTAGCATGTCCTGAACCCGATTTGATAGACCTGCACTAGAATTAAGCAAATCTCTTATGCCTTCTGTCGACGGGTGGTCGATCAATCCTCCAAGGGGACTACCCGAGGAGGTGAAAGAGTGGTTGGGAACGTCTATAGAAAAGGCGCGATGGTCGACTCAAGAGAGAAAGTGAGCCAGAGATTTTAGACAGGGTCGGCCCTCCCGGAGGATAACAAGCCTACGTTCTGTGTCCTTTGTTGGGTGGTGTATAAAACAAAGTATAATGGATAAGAGTTCTTAAGGTTCTAGAGATTAGACCTAGCTCCCAAAGAATCGATCCCCCTTTCCCGCGGACCTGTCCTCCCTTTTATAGATCAAGGGGGCAGTTATAAGAGGACTTGGGGGCCAAGAAAGCTAATACTAAAAGCTAAAAAAGCAAGTACAAACAACATCTGAAAAGTACATAGAGATCCCCCCGGTCTTGCGCTCCGTGGGTATCTCGCGCTCCATCTTGCCTTGGTGTAACACCCTGAAAATCGGAACTTATAAATCGAAACCTAGAATTCGGAATTCGTAAAAACTTTTGCATCATTGCCTTCATTTGGATCTTATTGCTTCTTATTTGCAAGTCTTGTGGCGTGTTATAATAAAATAGTAGTCATTTGAACTTGGGTAGCCAATTGTGTCGCCCGCAACTGCTAGCATCGGCCGCAGCCGACAGCATCGCCACAGCCGATAGTGCCGCGCCGATAGCGTCACCCACAACCGGCGTCAACGCTGCCCACGTCACCATACGCGCGCGCGTACCCGCACGCCCCCAGAGTCAACATTGCTGTCACATCCGCACCTGTGCACCACATCAGCCGATCCTATCATGCACGTCGCACGCCCACGCTGTCGTACGCACGCACGTACCGCGTGCGCACCAGCGTCAACGCGCCGTACTGCCCCATGTTGTGCCACGCCGAGTCATCGCGTCGCCACCACTGCAGCCTCGCCACCCAGTAACAGCCGATTTCGCATGCCCGCGTCAGCCGATTCGACGCGCTGCACTGTGCCGACGTCGGCCACGCCGCGCCGTGCGCCCGCGTCAACACTCTCCATCGCATCCGTGCCCTGTGCTCGCCTCAGCCACGCCGCGCAGCGCCGAGCCGTCTCGTCACGTGCGCTGTAGCCACGCCGTTCCATCGTCAGCCGATTCTGCGCGCTGTAGCCGCCTGCGCCTATAAAAGAGGCCCTAGCCTCCCTCTCGCCACACCACACCACCCCAAGCCTCCTCAGCCCCGTTAAGCCCATAGTCGACGCCACCCCCCTCCTTGTGTTGCTGCGTCGCCAGTGAGCTGATTCCCCTTTTCTCTTAGGTGATTCACCTTGAGTCCAACTTTTAATGCTCTATTCACGTCCATGCTCTAGCCACAAGTGCCTAAGACACAAAAGTATTTTCAATTTGGATATTGTCCTCCTATGTTTATATGTACTCTTGACTCGGTGTTATCCCGGATTTCAAAACACTATAACTCTTTCTCACTCCCTTTCATTTCCAAATTCGGATTTATCAAACCTAGCATTATCTAAAACCGCCTTAGAACATTAGGAAGTGCTTTATGATTTTTATTTGGCTTTTGTTGGATTTTATTGAATTCTGACCGAATTCAATCTTTTCTCTCGCACGTACGACTAGCGTCTGAGGAAGGCGTTGAGTATGCGGAAGACCCCGTTCAACGAGCGTGCGAGCAAGGCAAGTTATCACACCTCTTTGAACATATTGATCCCAATTGTGAAAAGATGTTGTTTTAAACTTCAAATATGCATGCTATACACAAATAACTACCCATGCTTGATATGCCATGCCTTGATATTGTTTACCCTTAGAAATATTCCTTGTAACCCTCGCTATGGAATGACCGAAGAAATCTTCGGTAAAGTCTTAGCCATGCTGTTCTTAGATTCATGCATACTCATGATTTTATAAAGAGCTTTATGTTTGGGCAACTACCTTAGGGAAGGTAGTTGAGGTACGACATGTGGAGACATGAGCGCCACATTGCCTTGAACATGATGAAAATAGTTTCGATGGAAAAATGAAAATACAAAACCAATGTTTTTAGACTGGGGCGGCTGGATGGATTTGGGTGGATTCTGGCAAAGGCAAGTACCGTCCCTGGTCAGTTAAGGACCGAGCCATGAGATAGGCGGAGAGCGAGCCCGTACAACCGTAGTTCATGGAGTGGGTACTGCCAAAGTGAGGTTATCGAAAAGCTTTGCCGTGACCGTTGCATGTGGTTGTGACGTAGGCTCATTTGTTGGGCAGTCACGGAGTACGGGTAAAGTGTACATCCACTGCAGTGTGAGTAAATCAATCTATTCGAATAGCCGTGCTCGCGGTTAATGAGCAACGTGACACGACTTTCGCTTGGTTAGACTCATAAATTTTAAAATGATGGGTTGGTATGCATAATGATTTGTATGTTGGTGGACTCAACTTCTTGAACTGCAAGAAGGGGTAGACTCCCCAAAAAACCATGACGATTCGGAGGCGGGAAGTCATCCTTGGTATCACGATGGATGGTAGACAGAACCGTCGCCGACTTAATATACTCTGGAACTAAAACTTGACTTGGCTAGATGTTAGGCTTGTGAAATGATTTATGAAAATTGGCTTTGCGCAAATAAACCTTTGCCATCCTTTGAATGACCCTATCATGTGCATCACTTCCATGTTGGCTTGCTGAGTACGTTGGGTACTCATCCTTGCTATAGGCACAAACCTACGGATGTATGCGTGGAAGATCTAGAAGACCCATACGCATACTGCCAGGAGGGCGAAGAAGAAGAAGGCGCCTACTAGGTCTTAGTCCCCAGTCGTTGCCTGTAGGCAATCGACATGCCGCTGCCTTCCGTCTGCTATCTTATCTAATCTCTGATTTTGGTTGTATCCGGACCAGTAGGTCCTGCATGTAATGTTATTGCATTCGGGCTTATTATTGTAATATACCTTTTGGTGTAAGACTATTCGTGCACTTTGCACCTGATAATTCAGTACTGTATTTCGTGAGTACCAAACTATTCGATCCAGAGAAATGGTACTATGAACACGAAAGATTCCCGTCCTCAAAAATGGGGGTCGACACTTGGGATCCGTCCTCCACATGTACCTTCTGCGCAGTCTTGTAAGGTGATGTCACCTTCTTTCGGGTTGTCCCCTCCTTGTCTTTTTCACGATCCTTGTGATGCAAGCCTTCTATCCTGAGGAGATCGGAGGTCGGGATGATGAGCCATAGTCGGGATAGGACACTGAGTCGGGACAGTCGGGGAGTCGGGGCTCCCGACCCCAAGAAGAGATCGGGCATCTGACCCCTTCCCGAGGACTACCATACCAGTCCGATTTCAACTGACCTTAACTCCGCTCCATGGGCTACCGAGGGTGATAACCCCCATAGCATCCCCCGAGCCTAGGGGCGAATAGAATATTCGCCCTGAGGGTTTGAGTTCTTCCTGGTCGGGTCCCAAAGCCAATTCTCAATGGTTTTTTTAATCATGCTTCGGCAGGTGCACCATTGAGGTGCACCTGCCAGGTGCAGCCCCCTAGCCTGGGGCCAGATGGTACATCTGGGCCTAGGGTGAAGAGTTTTCCCAAGCTAAGACCATGGGCAAAGTCTTTGTGACATCCTAAGGGTATTTTGGCAGGTGCACCTGCCAGGTGCAGCCCCCGAGCCTGGGGCTAGATGGTACATCTAGACCTAGGGTCAAGTAAAAAAACATCACCCTTGGGATAGCTTTAGGGCATCGTCTTTGAATGTGGCATACGGTGGGATAAGGAGAGTTACTGCCTAGGGGCAGATGGCAGTCGACAAGTAGCCTGGAGGCTGATGGTCGAATTGTCATAGCTCGAAGGCAGATGGCGGTCGGCCGTACCATAACCCGGAGGCTGACAATGGTTGGCCGAGGACCATAGACCAGAAGTCACAGCCTCGGAGGCTAACAACTGATATGCCATAGCCCAGAGGCTGTTGGCCGAGATGCCATAGCCCGGAGGCTGATGGCGGTCAACGTGGTCGAAGGAAAATCCCGAGGGGTTAGTCGTCAGATAATTGTCGAAACTCGGGGTGCATGCTATGCACGTGGACCATAGACGGTTTGAACTGTGCGCCAGTCACATCCCATTAAGGCCATCAAGACCGTGGTCATGGAAAGGCAGGCTCATACGTGAGGTTTCCCACTTATCCCCAACGGCTCACAGATCCAATGACAAAGATGTGTCGCTCGGGCAGAGTGGTGGTCCCACTGGCGGTTTCAATGGGGCGCATAGCATGCACCGCTCGCGCGCTGTTAACCGTTTTGGGTAACCAACAGCTCAGATCGACCGTTGGGATGACGTGGCCTCCTGGGAACCGGATGGGCCGGAGCACCTCGGATGCCCCGCACACGCCATTAACGGCACTGCATGCTTTCCGAAAATGGCGCTGTCAGGCCCATCATTGCCCCCTTTTAAGCCCCGGCCGTTTTGCCTTCCTTCTTCTTCATGCCCTTCGCCAAAATTTCCTAAAACTTCTGTATTCAAGCTCTTGCTTCTGCTTCTTGGCTCTCCCTCGCCTAAACCCCTACAGGGTCCTATGGAGTCTTCCAAGAGCACTTCAGGGGGGACGAGAGAAGGCTCGAATGAAAGCGGCGACACTAACCCACGGCCAGTGGTGTCCCAGACCTTATCCTTTGCTTGAGTGCATTTTGCTTTCTCTTTCTTATGTCTTTTTGTGTTTTTCTATCAACGACTTACCTGCCAGGTGCTGATACCGTGGCAGGGTGTAGGTGCCAGCGAGCTACTGCTGGGGCAAGAAGTTGTGGAGATCCGACTCCCTGTCATGATGTCTGATCAGAAGGGAAAGTGAAAGCTGACCATCCCCCATGAGGGAGGGTCAAGATCAAGCGGGGTGCCGAGGACAGAAATGTTGGTACCCCCAACGAAAGTGTCGCGTTGGTGCGCTGTTAAGTTCACCACGTCTTCTAGGTGAGCCTCAGCCCTTGTTGTGTCTCCCCTGTAATTGTGCTATATAGGATGATGGGAGGCTTTGGACAGGAGGCCGATGGACATCGATCCCCGTGCGGAAGGGTCGTCCTCCCAGGCCGGTGGGGAGGTGGCGTTCGTCGCCGTTGCCCGGGGGCTGAAAAACTGGCCGAGGAGCTCGTGGCTCAGCAGCAGCATGCCGAAAGTCTTCTCCAAGACTTGGCCACTGCACTCGAGGATGCTGAGGCCAAGCTGGCAACATCCAAGGCAGCGAAGTCCGAGGTGGAGGGCAGATTGGCGGCAGCGGATGTGGCGAGGGCTGAGGCCACGGCTAGGCTGGCAACGTCGGAGAGAGCACGGGAGGAGGCTGACCGTAAGTATCAGCCTACTTTTCTTTCTTCCGTGCTTTGTAGCATGCTTTGATTGTTCCCTTTTCCGTGCAGACCACTTGTCGGCCACCCGTCGGCAGGTCAACAACCTAAAGGCTCATGCGGAAGTGATCGAGTCCCGTCGGGAGTATTACCAGGATGTTGCTCGAGTGCTCCTCACCGAGATCGACCCCGAGTCGGCGTCTGCTGAGACAACCAAGGGCGCCCTTATGGCACGTCTTCTCGACGGGCGAAACCTCCTCAAGGCCTACGTCCAGGACGCAGTGAAGACTGCCACAACACACGTCCTTGGGGTGGTGCACAAGTTTTTCCCATGCGCCGAGATCGAGGCGGTTGCCGAGGGGTGGTCGGTTGGTGTCGCTGAGGCTGACGTCGAAGGCAGTTACGCCACGGTGGAGCCAACGGTGGAGAAGATCATTGCCGACATGGCCTTGTAGGTTACAATATCCTGAGTTCCATATGACACTTTATCCATCTTGTAATAAAGTTTTTGCTTTTGCCGTAGAACAGATATTTAGTCTCTCACGCAAGAGAAGTTTTTTATTCTTGTCTTCGACTGACTGTATGCTCGGCTATCGTGCCTAGGCGACCTAGGGTCTTGACGGAACTGATCCGGAGATTGCCCAGTCAGGTTTAGGCGACCTAGCCGAGCATTCGCTACGTATTCAACTTCTTTGCCCGTGCTACTTAGGCCCTCGACAGAACAAATCCGAAGGGTTCCTAGTCACATTCGAGCAATTTAGTCGTCTGCATAGCGGGCTGTTGCGCGAAGAGACATCCGTCTATTCGCTTCGTGTGTGACCTTCGAAGTCGAGCGACTCGGGGCATCAACAGACAGATCCAGGGGATTCCCAGTCAAGCTCGAACAACTTAGCCATATACGAAGCGAATAGGCGGGAAGGGTGATAGAAGATCACTTAACGCATGTATGACCATTGTGGCTGAGCGACTGAAGCGTGCAATGGAATGGATTCCGGGGGATTCCTAGTCTAGCTCAGGCGACTTAGCTGTTTACGCAGCGAATGATCGTATGGGCGCCGACCGACTATTTGTAGCATGTCTGACCCTCTAGGTCGAGTGGCTTGGGCCATAAATGGAACTTGGTCCGGGGGATCCCAAGTCGAGCTCGAGCAACTTAGCCGTTGTTGATGAGAAATTCGATTCCCACGCACTGGCCTGAGAGAGTTGTTTTACCCTAGTGCAGGTCCAAATTGGTCGCCTCTGGTGAATTGAGGGCGTGCCAGTTGGTTTGATCCTATAACCAACAAGAAACAAGAAATAGGCATTAAGTTGAAATTAGATCCTAGGGGATCGCTCTAAAGGCATCAATTTACACATAATTACTATCCCAAAGCGCACTTAAACTAAGTGATTGGTATAGATCGGCATAGTCGAGACAGTATAAATCACTTAGGCTAAAAGCACATTAGGGTAGTAATTATCTGCGTTGATAACTTAGCCGATAGTGCAGATCTAATGTGAATCGGCTAATACTCCGATACATTTCATAAAAAGATATTAATCTGATCTAAATGTGCTAAACCTAGATCAATCGGATGTCAGCATGGCATGACAGGTTGATATTGGCTTAGGGCACTTAAATAGATTAAGATCTTAATATAAAAGGCGGTTTTAATATATCTAATAGCAATTAAAACTAAAGATAACTAAGACGGATAAGGCTGACTGAAACTCCAGTGTTGTCCCTAATGGTAAACATTAAACTAAACAGATCTAAATAGTTCTAAGAGCGACTTAAGAGGTCGATTAGATGCAGCATTAAGTACAAAAAGAAATATCAGATCTGTATGAGTCAATGTGAACCACTCGAAACGGTAGACACAACATATAATCCGATTCAACCCCTAAATCTATCCTTGTCGGCTGCGATCTTCAGAGAGAAACCAGCCGACCATAGGATAGATCTAGATATTGCTCTAGATTATAGGCCGTGTATGATAAATTGCACCGTTTATACCATCAGAACTAGAGTGTCATGACGATAGAAGCACTAGTCCCCATGATACGAACCACTAATGACAAATAATTACCTTGTTCGGAGATCAGAACCGATGCAGCCCGAGCAAGAGCAAGAACTCGTCTAAAATGAAAAAGGGTGGTGATGCGCCGAAATTGATTGATTGTCTGTGTTTGATATCTTTACAAAGAGCCTTCGGGTCTTATTTAAAACCAAGCATAACAATATTTGTGTAAGACACGGTTTCTACCTTATGTACTATCTACAGTACGACAATATCTCGGGACGTAGCCCCATGCCGTATTACAAAAGGAAAATCTATATAACTTCCTAATATACAGATATAACTGCCGTTACAGGACTCTATCCATAAATGGCAATATCTTTAATGAACATCCGGGAACCGAATTCAATATTTATCTTTATGTTCCATTCTTGGGATCGGTTCAATCTCTATCTCCTAATCGGAATCGGCTATCGGCCATCCTTGTCTGATTCAGCCTCAGCCGACTAGTCTTCCAACCGATTTAGTCTTAGCCGATACGGCCTCTGCTTCTCTGCAAACTACGCTCTTAATCCGATTCCGCTTCAATCTTGGCTCTGAACTCGGAAATTTGGTTACCAAATTTGGTCGTTAACACATGCCCCCCAAGTCTGTGATATGATAGTATTACAGATTTGACGCTGTTTCAACTTCTCGCGCAAACTTCTCCCTAATTTGTTTCAGCTGTCACGAAATTTCTTTAAATAACACCCGCCTTGCGTCGAACCAAGCCACGCTGTCACTTTTTCATCCTCAAGCCCTAGCCATAAAAAACTTTTCGTCTCCTCGGCGACCCTGTCGGAACCCGGAGCGTGACCTCACCGGCGAACCCTTTCGCAGCAACGATCCCCTCCATTAATGGCGTCCTCAAGCACTCGCTCCGACACAGCTCAGGCAGAATACCCTGAGGTAAGTTCCATCGGCTATAGCCCCTTATTCCTTGCAACTTGGTTTTTACCTTCTGTAATCTTGTTCCTCTATCCTTTCATTTGTAGCACCTTGCTCACCAAATCGCCATCCCACACCTTCTTAGTCCCAATCAGTTCTTATTAGGGCCGATCGACAACCTAGACCCTAGTGAGTTCATCAACGCCGAAACAAACCGGATCCCCTTTAGGTTTTCCTCTCCTGACCTGGCCTATTGGTCTGGTGCTTTCAAGTCTTGGCCTTCAACAGACAAATCCTGGCCAGCTTAGTACTCAAGAATGTCGGCCAGGCAGCAAACCCATTGGACTGAACTTGGCATAAGCCAATGCTTAGCTTTGGCAATAGCCGCCATGTCCAAGGATGAGCCCCTCCTATCGGCTGCCACCTACTTCTGGTCAGATACGCTAAACGCGTTCTTGTTTTGACAAGGGCCGATGACGCCAACTCTCTTGGATGTGGCAATGATCACGGGACTGGATATAACCTCCACAGTCGACCCAGCTGGCCTCAACATCAAATGCACTCATGATTTCAAGACTAAGAGCATAGGAGGCTGGAGCGGCTTCATATCGATGAACATGAAAGATGGCCCGATCTCCGAGAGAGAACACGCAGCTTTCCTCCTGATGTGGCTAGAAAAATTTGTATTCTGTGGATCAAGCTGCGGGCCGACTAGCAACTGGCAGCACGTAGCTGAAACTCTGGTGAACAAAAAGCAAGTCCCCTTAGGAAAATACCTGCTCGGCTATTTGTACCAGATGCTAAGTAATGCATCGGCTAAACTGGCTTCCAAACAGGCCGTCAATACGGGAGGACCCTAGTGGTTACTGCAGTTATGGTTGAATCTTCACACTTATCAAATCGCAGAAAGGCCAACCCCATTAGAAGCCAATTTCCCCCTGATCGATCCACGATTCAAAGATGACGAAGAAGTGACCACCCACCGATGCCTATCGTACGGGGAAGCACCGGCAACCTATCCTGGGTCCAAGCTGACAGCCGATCATTTCAAAAATTGGTTCAGCAATCTGTACAGCGGCTTCCCAAGCAGCTCGAGGATATGGTTCACCTATGAGGATTTTGACAAATTCAAACTCTCAGACGATCTCTAGCTAGATGAGCTTAACTCTGAAGGATATGAAAAGTCGAGGGAGATTTACACATTGGCCATAACACCTTGCATCCTCCCCGTCGGCATCCACCAAGGGTGCACAATCCAGAAGTCCTAAGAATTCTATCATCCGATGGTGGCTGCGAGACAACTCGGCATGGGCCAACTGCCGATTGGCCCCTATTACTCGGACAAGATCCAGGCCAGGGGCAAAATCGAAGGAGACATCATAATGAATCGGCTGCTCAACATCCCTGGTCCCCCTCTGGGCAGTATCGACAACATTGACTTGGCGGTGACAAGGACAACCGTCTTCAGCCGATGGTGGAATGAGTGGAAGCGGCACTTGTTCCATCAATCGGCCTCCATGTACTTGACCATCGTCGATCCGGAGATGACCCCATCGGTAAGTGTTTTCTCTTGTCAGTTCCCTTCGGCTATTACTCGTATATTTGACTAACCATGCTTCATTCTCCTACAGACAACTGATGCCTCCCCTCCGCACGCAAGCAATACGGGACTAGCAATCCTCTACGCTCCTAGCATGCTGTCTGGCGGCTGCGGGCTAGCCCCGTCAATTACCGGCTTCTAGGCGTCGAAGGTAAACACACTTCTTCATGGCCAAACCCGTGAGCCCTTGCATCAACAGAAGAGATCGAAGCCGTCGGCTACTGCTACCCCGCCTGCAGAGAAAATGAAACGGGCCTCAAAGAAGCCGAAACCAACCCCAGCCGATGACTTGCCTCAAGTCGATCCAGCCGTGGACGCCGTCCTTGATGAAGAAGTTAGGGACGAGGAGATGGACCAAGCTATCGATGATGCCGCAACCGAAACGAGCTCTTTAAACAAATACACTCAGACTCCATCGGCTGAACAAACCATTGAAAAGACTCAGAGTCCTCCAAAGCGCGCTCCTTGCTCCCAACCGGTAAACACCTTTCATCACCTAATCTTACTACTTTTTCCAAGTTTTATGTTTCATCGGCTTTCTGTGTCTGTAGGTGAAGAAACTGGCTGCCAAGAAAAAGATTGCTCCTCCTCCCTCGGTAAGTTCTACTATCCTTCATTTCCCTCTTATTAACACATCCGATTTCTGACTTGTATCTTTTTTCAGCCTCCTCATGCTCCAACACCTGCCCCCCACGTATCGAGCGAGCACATGCCAGCGGCTGTAGGTGGTGGTGACGCCGAAGACGTGGCTACCTCAGTCCCAATTGTCTGAGTAAGTTCTGTCCAGCCTCATAAATCGGCTCATTAGTTTTGTCGACCCTTCTAACTGTCTCCTGTCATGCGGTTTGTAGCCGATCTTTTGGACTTTGATCTCTCAGAGTTTCTGGATCCTGATGAGGATGTCGATCAGGCCATGGTGCTGTCGGACAAGGACCTACGGGCTACCTTGTCGGACATAGCCAAACGGCTAGAGTGCTCCCTCGATTTTCTGGTCACCGACTACGGCTCCATCCGTAGTCGGTTTGAGGACGTCCAGGATCGGCTGTCGGACCAGCTGGCTGACATCATCACACCCGCCACCTTTATGGAGGTGCATCGGCACAAGTTCAAACGAGCTAAGTAGAGAATAGCCGATCGCCGAGAGAACCAAGCGCTGGAGGCCACCATCAGAGCCAGCCAACAAGAAATCACCGCCGAGAAGGCCAAGTTTGATGCCTTGAAGACCGAGCCGATTGCCAAGCTTGATCGGCTTCGCAAGCGTCGGGAAGAACTGATAGCCGAACTTGCTAACGTTTAAGCCAACATCCTGGCCAAGGAACGGTGTGTGGCGGCCTGCCGAAAGAAATCGAGGACCAACGAGCGAAGATCAAGGCGGCCGTATCACATTTATCCGATATGGCCAGAGCGATGAAACCGATCCCAGGGAATGATGCAGCCGACGCCAAGGTGATCACAGAGATAGACGGAATTCGCCGTAGGGCAATATCGGCCATCACCAACTTCCTCTCGCGCTGAACTACTTGTAATAGTTGGCTAGGAAATTCTTGTACCTCAAACTCACAGTTTATTTTGTAATTGGATCAAACTCTTTTGTACTTGGTTTGATCAATGCTGCTCATGTGCATGCTTGCCGACCACGCCTTGAATGCTTCGAAAACTTTGAACTCGAAAAACCGACCACACCTTGAATGCTTCGAAAACTTCGAACTCGAAAAAAATTGCCAAGTCCGATTTCTGATAATATACATATGTGCCCCCTTAATTTTGTTGAGATGTCTTCAGCATTAATAAAATTATTAAACTGACTATTGTGCTGCTATCGGCTAGGCGGAGCCGATGAAGAAAATCAGGAAAAAACTTAGCATAAAAACGACCTGAAGGCGATGCGTATTCAACACATCGGCTAATATGAATTGGCTAGACCTGAGCCGAATCATGAGTTGATCCATACACTTGGGTAAAATTTCTTTGAATACTTGTCGTTCAAAGCCCTTCCAAATACTTCTCCATCCAATCCTTCTAGCATATAGGCCCCTTTAGAGACTCATTTGTGGATCTTGAAAGGCCCTTCCCAATTCGGTAACCACTTGCTGAACTTATTATCCCTTGATCTGATCGGCAATATTAATTTCCAAATGAGCTCACCCTCTTCAAACGACTTAGGCACAACTTTCTTGTTATAGTGACAGGCTACTCGCTCTTTGTCCCTTGTAACTTTTTCCAAGGCGCGCATCCTTGATAGCACTATGTCTTCTGATTCGTCCACCATTAAATTATAATAATCATCGGCTATGAGCCGATCTTGTAACTAAACACTCCTTGAGTCGATGATATTTTCCCATGGCAGAACTGCTTCATGTCCGTATACTAGTTTATATGGAGGCACCTAGATTGATCTGTGGCAAGCCATCCGATAGGCCCAGAGTGATTCAGCCAATCGGCTGTGCCATTGCTTCGGATACTCAGCGATCTTTCTCTTTATTAGTTTAATTAGACTTTTATTTGAGGCCTTTGCTTGCCTGTTAGCCTGAGCATAATATGGCGAAGAATTGAGTAACTTGATCCCCATGTCATCGGCAAACTGAACAAACTCTTCTGAGGCAAAGATAGAACCCTGATCAGTGGTTATAGTTTGAGGAAGACCTAATCGGTATATAATGTGTTCCTTAACAAACTCGATGGTATCCCAGTCAATTTTCTTCAAAGGAATTGCTTCCACCCATTTGGTAAAATAATCAGTTGCCACCAATATAAACTTGTGTCCTTTGCTCGAGGGTGGATTGATCTGGCCGATCATGTCAATTCCCAGCCTTTGAACGACCAAGGCTTGATAATTGGGTTCATAGCCGATGCTGGTGCTCTTTGGATAGCTTCAAACTTTTGACAGTCTCGGCATCCTCTGTAGTACTTGAAACAACCTTTCAGCATGGTCGGCCAAAAATATCCTGCTCTTCGAAGTAGCCATTTCATCTTGTGAGTCGATTGATGCGTACCGCAAATCCCTTCATGCACTTCTCTGATATCCACCTTGGCTTGATCGGCACTGAGACATTTGAGTAGCACGTCATCGATTGTCCGATAGTACAGTTCTTCGTCGAGCAAAATGAAGGGTTACACGGAGGCTACACTAGCCAAAAACAAAACTTTTTACCGCGCAAACCAGGAACACTTGCAAGTAAGGGCCGATAGATCGTTACCGATTGGAGTAGATTCTCGCGCCTCGCTCCGATGCGCTCGACCGCAGTCGATTCCACCACAGCCGATTCATAGCCGATCAACAACGTCGCAACGTAGCAGCACCTCTACCAGTATCCACACGTCCGGGGACAGAACGCCGAACACCCGTGTGCTAGCACGCGATGCAAGGCTAGGGTTTTGGCTCGGAGGTGGGGAGGGTTTCCATGGAGATTGATCTCGCCGACTTCTGTTGCGCCAAATCAGATTGATTCGGTTCAATTCGATACCTCAACTCTCCACCCCTCGCCCCTTTATATAGAGTCGCCGGTTGGGCCTAGAGGCCCATCGGGACTCTATTTTGAATCGGATCCTATCCGAATCTCATAGAGTTGGCCGGCAGGACTTCGTAAGCCCATAGGACTTTATCCGATCGGATCCCTATCCGATCGAGCCGTATCTGAGTCCAAATCGAATACCTGTTCTTATCCCCTTAAGCGTGCGACCCTGTAGGTTTAGGTATACTCAGTTTCGGCTATAGTCCAACTCAGCCGACCGTCGGCTCGAGTCCAACTCAGCCGACCATCAATAGCGGCGCCTAGCAGCACATATTGACACCATAGTATACAAGAATGTAATATCGGCTCTGAACCTGTAATGTGTACACAAATCCCTTTGCCTCACGATACCAATTAAGCTATAGGCAAGATGTGTGCCATCCCTTCAATAGCTTAACCATTCACTCGAACCGTATTGGATTATCTGTCTATTGATTGACTCCTCAATCAACTTAGCATGGCCATGCATTTCCATAATCCATTACCTCGAGGGGCCCAGAGATATCTCTCCAAAGGAGGGGCAAATTCCATCTTGATCACTCACATCCCACTCCATGTTTCATAGCAAACCCAAAAACTACTTTTATAACTACCTAGTTACGGAACAGCGTTTGGTAGTCCCAAAGTAGGCTACTACACATGTTGGAATTCATGATGATCTCAGGTTTAAGGACTTTTTACCAACACTACTTGAGACCAACTAATGGCACATTGATTCCTGTAGTGTCTCATGGTGGGTCTATCCAACAATGTGTTCTCTAACACATGTGTCCATGTTCATTGATTTGGTATCTCCATACCCATGATCTATGAGACATGATCATCAATCAATAAATATGCCGATCTTAGAGTCATATTTGTTCCAATAATATGACATATGATCAGGGATCATTTAGAAATAGATTCATGCATAAAGAGTCTCATAAATAAGTCACGTACTTATTGATCAATACAAGATGTCTATTTCATGGAACTGAATAACACTTTATTCATTTGTACATAAACATTGACCATGATATCCAACATCTCCATGTTGCCTCACTAACAGTCTCTCATTTGCACTAGAGTCAATCATGTAAGTATCTAATACCCATTGCTCTTGTGTGCGCCTCATGTTTCGGCTAAGGGAGAGGTTTTGTCAGCGGATCGGCTATGTTGAGATCCGTCTGCACTTTGCATATCTTGACATCACCTCTGTCCACTATCTCGCAGATGAGATGATATCGCCAAAGTATGTGTTTGGACTTCTGATGTGACCTCGGCTCCTTGGCTTGCGCAATGGCTCCACTATTATCACAATAGAGAGACATTGGACCAGTCGCACTAGTCATCACACCAAGCTCAGAAACAAATTTCTTTATCCAAACAGCCTCCTTTGCAGCTTCCAACATCTCCATGTTGCCTCTAGGGCATATCACTAACACAAAACATATCTCAAAGCCTTGTAGCGTAATTTCCTTTAAGCCGACTGGGAAGGATTTCGCAGGTAGGTGTAAACTTCAATTCTCCAATCGTCGGCTGTCATGGTGGCGATCTCTACTTCAATATCTTTCGTCATCGGCCTGTAGCCTGATGCCTCCTGAGCTAAATCATTGGCCTCTGCATTCTATTCTCTGGGTATGTGTTTCAAAGTCACTACCTGAAAGTTTTCCATCAATTCCCAGCATTTTTGGTAGTAGATCATCAACACGTCGTTCTTGCATTAAAATTCTCCTAACAGCTGGCTGATGACCAACAGTGAATCTCCCATTATTTCGATGGCGTCGGCTTCAACCTCTTTGAGTAGTTGTAGTCTTTTGAGTACGGCTTCATACTCGGCTTGGTTGTTTGTGGCATGGGGCATGATTGAAAAGGCAAACTCAAAGCTTGCCCCCCTAGGAGAAATTATTACCAAGCCGATTCCGCAACAATTGGTTCAAACCGAGCCATCGAAAGTTTGAGTCCAAGGCATAATTTCTACTGAGCCGATTGAGTCATCTTTGTGTTCCACTATAAAATCGGCTATCGCTTGTCCCTTAACTGCCCTGGGCATTTGGTATCTCAAATCAAACTCCGTCAAGGCAAAAATCCATTTCCCAACCCGTCCTTTTAACACTGGAGCCGATAGCATGTATTTTACTACATCGACTTTGCATACCATGGTGCACTCATTGGATAACAAGTAATGCCTCAACTTTGTGCATGAAAAATACAGGCAAAGACATCATTTCTCCACTGGTGAATACCTCGTTGCTGCATCCAGAAGCCGTCGGCTGAGGTAAAAGATGGCCTTTTCCTTCCCTTCGATCTCCTGAATCAAAACCGAGCTGATGGACTTGTCGTCGGCTAACAGATATAGCTTGAATGGTATCCCTTCCTATGGAGAAATCAAAACTTGAGGTGAGATTAAGTAATCCTTGATATTGTCCAACGCCTTTTGCTGCTTTGCCCCCAAAGTGAATGCTTGGTCAGCTTTCAGCCAAAGCAATGGTGTGAACGGCTCCATCTTTTCTGAAAGATTAGCGATGAATCGTCTGATGAAGTTAATTTTGCCAATCAAAGATTGCAGTTGTTTCTTATCCCTCGGGGGCCGAATTGCCTTGACAGCATTGATGCTCCTTGGTGTTAACCTCTATTCCTCTTTCATGAACAAGAAACCCTAAAAAAAGCCCGGCCCATACGCTGAACGCACACTTAAGTGGGTTCATTTTTAGGCCGTACTTCCTCGTTCTCTCCAAAACCTGTCTTAGATCGGCTATGTGGTCTTCTATTTCCCTGGATTTGACGACAACGTCATCAATGTAGATCTCCACTAGAGAGCCGATCATATCATGAAAAATATAGTTCGTGGCTCTTTGGTAAGTTGCTCCAGCATTCTTCAAACCAAATATCATGACAACCCATTCGTATAAGCCGATTGCTCCTGGGCATCTGAAAGTAGTCTTGTGGATATCTTCTTCGGCCATGAAAATCTGATTGTAACCTGCATTGCCATCCATAAAGCTTATGATTTTGTGGCCGGAAGCAGCATCCACGAGCAAATCGGTGGGCATTGGGTATTCATCCTTAGGGGTAGCTTTGTTTAGGTCCCTGAAGTTCAATACACACCCTAAGTTTGCCATTTTTCTTCATCACTGGAACTATGTTTGAAACCCACTCCGCATATCGGTAGGGCCGAATGAATCCAACATCGTACAGTCAAGTGATTTCGGCTTTAATCGCATCATACATATCGGCTTCAAACCTCCTGGGAGGCTGTTTGTACTGCCGATATCCAGGCTTTATAGGCAGCCGATGCACAACAATAGATGGGCTAAGACCAGGCATCTCGAAATACTCCCAAGCAAAATAATCTTTATATTTTTTAATAACTCAATAAGCTTGGATCTAAAATGAGAAGACAAATTTTTGCTAATATATGTCGGCCTAGGCCTATCTCCTGGACCTATATCAATTTCCTCTAACTCATCGACCGACATAAAACCATGCCCAAGTTTGCCGTCGTTATCGTCCACGGTGTCTTTGACGTAGACACTCGAGCCTTCCACGACGCCTTCAAAGTAATAATTGAGCCTCTTCGTCTCCAATAGGCTGTATTGCAAAATCGGATACCTTTAGAAAATCGGCTTGCCAGATTTTGCCGGACAGACAATCGATACCATCGATTTCCCAAAGTGGAAAATCGGCATTAGCGACGTTCACTGACCTGTCGGCTGGCACGATCTCGACCTTGTCGCCTTGCCATTGGATCAAACTTTGATGCATTGTGGAAGGGACGCAACAGTTTGCGTGTATCCAGTCCCTCCCAAGTAGTAGGCTGTATGATCCCTTCCCGTCGATGACGAAGAATGTCGTGGGCATGGTCTTGTTGCCGACGGTCAGCTCCACATTCGAAACACCCTTGGTTTCCGATGGATTGCCACCGAAGTCTTTGAGAACCATGTTTGTCTTGACTAGATCTTCGGCTCCTTTGCCCAGCTTCCTGAAGGTGGCATAGGGCATCAAGTTGATTGCGGCCCCTCCATCAACCAACATCTTCGACATCAGCTTCCCGTTAACAAATCCTTTCACGTAAAGCGGCTTGAGGTGTCGATTCTCAATCCCCTCCGGCTTTTCGAAAACAGCTTGTTCTGGGGACAAAGCCAGTCTTGCTAAGGTATGCTCCACGCTGTCTACATCGGCTTCTGTAGCACCGAATTCGGCTGGCAGTATAAAGACCATGTTAACCGATGCAGTAGCTTTTCATTTTCCTTTTGCCGCCCTCCTAGCTTGGTCGGCTGGGCTTTCGTCGGCTGGGGCCGCTTGTTTCTTGACGTGCCATCGCTTTGTGCCCTGCCGACGTTGTTGCTGTTGGATTATCCGCCGTACCTCTTCTTCCTGCCCCTCGCTCTTGAGCCATTGGATGCTTCTTTTTTGTGTTTTAGTAAAGAGGTTCGAAGGGCACCATTGGGGGTTGGACGATTGCTTGTTGTCGGCCTTTTCTTGATCTTCTTCCTAGAAGAAGTCTAGGTGGATGGGGCCGAGCCGATCATGAATAGAAGGCTTACGTTGGTTGAGCCGAACGGCTCGAGGGACGAATCGGTTAGAACCCTCCAATTGTGGTTCCCCGTATTTGTCTTCTCTGTAATTACTGCATGCCGGGCAATTTTTGAGGGTTGGCAACCTCATTCCTTGCTCCCAGTAGAACCTGAAGAACTCATAATGCCAATACGGATCACAACCGTCGTGGAGGTGGTAGTATGCCATGCCCAGCCAATTCGGCGCCCTTTGGTTCGGCTTGCCGCGCCCGCTCTCTTCCTCCTCCTGGATCCTATGTTGGAATCGCAACAGGCTGTCCTGCCTAGGCCGACGATCGGCCGATCATGCATTGGTGTGCACCATGTTGATTGACGCAGTCATATCTTCGATCGACTCTTTGTGGGGTGATCCTGAGTCAGCGCTAACTTCTTCAGCAGAACTATACGTCATTCGGTGCTGTCGATCAGCTCGCCCGTGGCCGGTTTGGACCATGTTGACCGGGAAGGGGTTGCCATCAACCTTCATCGGCTTAGCCGATTCTTCGAACTTTATCTTCCCAGCTTCAACGGCCGATTGGATTTGTTGCCTGAACACCTTGCAATCGTTCGTGCTGTGGGAGGTGGTGTTGTGCCACTTGCAATATTTTTTCTTTTTGAGCTAATCGGTTGATGGGATAACGTAGCTGAATTTGCTTCTCCTTCAGCAGCAGATCAAAGATCCTGTCGGCTTTAGTGATATCAAAGTCGTATTTCTCTTTCTTGGCTGATTTTTTCAACCATTGGCATGTTATTGCTTTCTTGTTCCTGGTCCACTCGGCTGCTGCCACCTCCGCGTCGTTGTCGCTTGATTCTGTGTCAGTTGCGTAGGCAACACGGGCGACTTTCTTGAAGGCCTTCTTGGATTCTTGAAATCTCTGCTCGTGGGCCGTCAATTTCTGGGCCAAGTGGGCCAGGCTCTCAAAGTCTTGAGCCAAAAATCTTTCACGGATTGGCAGCAGAAGACCATGAAATGCTAAATCGGCTAGCTGGGAGTCCGACAAGATCAGATTGTAGCATCGGTTCCTCATTTCTCTGAAACGCTGAATATAATCTTGGACCAATTCTTCGTGCTTCTATCTGATGCTGGTTAGGTCTGACAATTTCATCTCATGGTTGCCGGAATAGAAGTAGCTCTGGAATTGTTTCTCCAAATCGGCCCAGCTCTGTATTGAGTTGTGTGGCAGCGATGAGAACCAGGTAAAAGCTGATCCAGACAATGAGAGCGGGAACAGGCAGACTCTGAGTGCGTCTGTAGCCGATGCCTCCCCGCATTGAGCCAGGAATCGGCTGACGTGTTCGTAAGTAGATATGTTGTCCTGCCCAGAGAAGTTGGAGAAGTCTGGCACCTTGTACCAGTTTGGTAGTGGTACCCTTTCGAAGTGCTCCGGATATGGATACCGGTACATGTAACCAGAGTCCTTTGGCTTGAGGCCGAATTGATTACGCATTACGTCGGCAATCAGATCAGCCCAAGGTCTGTTGTCTTGAACTTGGGGTATTGACTCGTATTAATCATACGACATGGGTCCTTGCCGATACTGCAGTGGCGGTGGCGTTTGTGGCCGATACTGGTGATCATGTTGGCCCCCTGGATATTGATATCGGAGTTGATTAACAGCAGGAGGTGGCCGATCCGCCAGTGGTGGTGACTGCTCAGGAGGGAGCCGATGGCCGCTGGAGTTGTGGTATGGCCCTGGAATGAGGTTGCTAACCGGCTCGGGTCACCGATTGAGGTCAAACATGCTTGCCAATTGCTCCTGAGAAGGAGGCTGTTGTCGATTCAGGATAAAGGATTGCGGTCTTGAAGCCGATCCGTGCATGTTAGGCTGAATCGGTGCCCCTCCTGGTGGATTTGGCTATGCTGGCGGCGGTGTCGGCCGATTTTGAGTTGCCAACACCCTGTAGCCCGGGAATTGGTCATCGGTGAAGTAGGTTGGCCCTCTTTGCAGCTGATTGGCTATCTTTGAATCAACCACGGTGGCTACATATTGTTGAGAGTGTTGACCAGTATGCCACTTTGGTTGATAAGGGCGTGATGCACAGCCGAGTCGATTCGGTCTTGCAGGGTGTGTAGTTCCGAATCGTCTTGTTCTTGTTTAACATCCTCCATTTTCTTCTTCCCCTTCCTGTCCTCCTCGGAGGACGTGTTGAGGTCTTCGATCTTGAACTTAAACTTCTAGAGGACAGCCCCAGATCTGGTCTGGGTGAAAGATTGCAGGTAATTAGCCTGCAGCTGCTCGACCATCCGGTTGTAGTCGGCTAGTTGCTCAGCTGACAGTTGTTCAATCCTCACCAGGATGACGATTTCCTAGTTGATTTCTGGGTTCTTGTCGCTGGACATTGTGTTGAACTCGGAAGTCTGCACTTGGTCCCACCGGGCATGCCAAAAGTGTGTTGATGAGAAATTCGATTCCCACGCACTGGCGTGAGAGATTTGCTTTACTCTAGTGCAGGTCCAAATTGGTCGCCTCTGGTGAATTGAGGGCGTGTTAGTTGGTTTGATTCTATAACCAACAAGAAACAAGAAATAGGCATTAAGTTGAAATTAGATCCTACGGGATCGGCTGAAGGCATCAATTTACACATAATTACTATCCCAAAGCGCACTTAAACTAAGTTATTGGTATAGATCGGCATAGCCGAGATAGTATAAATCACTTAGGCTAAAAGCTCATTAAGGTAGTAATTATCTGTGTTGATAACTTAGCCGATACTGTAGATCTAATGTGAATCGGCTAATACTCCGATACATTTCATAAAAAGATATTAATCTGATTTAAATGTGTTAAACCTAGATCAATCGGCTGTCAGCATGGCATGACAGGTTGATATTGGCATCCCCAATATCTCGGGACGCAATCCCATGCCATATTACAAAAGGAAAATCTATATAACTTCCTAATATACAGATATAACTGCCGTTACAGGACTCTATCCATAGATGGCAATATCTTTAACGGACATCTGGGAACCGAATCCAATATTTATCTTTATGCTCCTTTCTTGGGATCGGTTCAATCTCCATCTCCTAATCGAAATCGGCTATTGTCCATCCTTCTCCGATTCAGCCTCAGCCGACTGGTCTTCCAGCCAATTTAGTCTTAGCCGATGCGGCCTCTGCTTCTCTGCAAACTATGCTCTTAATCTGATTCCGTTTCAATCTTGGCTTTGAACTTAGGAATTTGGTTACCAAATTTGGTCGTTAACAGCCGTGTACGCAGCAAATAGTTGTTAGGAGCCCCCAAGCCCATTCGCCTAGCGCCCGAGCGACTCATGCTTAGTCTCGACCCTAGCCAGCTTCGGTAGGGGTCATGCCACCTACTGCGAAGGATGTCAATTCGAGCCACCAGGTTCGGTCGTGCGGGCTAAGAATGAGCCCCCGAGTAGCTCTAGCGCAGCTGACGAACTCCTCTTCCTAAAAACCCCTACCTAATAAGCAGGGGCCGCATCACTCAGGGCTGGCCATGAGCATTTCCGAAGAAGGGGTTGGGCAGGCGACCAATGCTGCTCGGGAAAGCCGTCGAGTCCCAATTAGGTCGTGAAGGCCCGTAGATGTTGCCTAGAGGGGGGTGAATAGGCGATCCTGAAATTTTCTCAAAAATGAAGCGGTTAAAACACACAGGCACCAGAACTTCCGATACTTGAACCCCGGAACTTCTTGTCAGCACAAGCTGTCCGGAACTTCCGATGTTACAGTCTGAAACTTCCGATGTTCTGTGACTTAAAAGGATCTAAACACAAATTTAAGTACTTTCTACACAAGTTTATTGCTAGCAACAGGAAGATACACACAGACAATATAGACAAATAGCATGAGGTAAATGGCAAGCACACAAGACACAAGGATTTTTACCCGAAGTTCGGATTCAAAGAATCCTACTCTCCGTTGAGGAACTCCGTAGAGTTGGGTCTCAATTAACCCCTTGCCTCACCAAGCAAATCCCTGGGAAGATGTCTACGGCCTTCAATTTCAACGTTTCTAGGTTCTTACTTAGAGATCAAATTGACCACAAAGATCCAAATTCGATCCTGTAGCGTGAACCACAAACGTGAATTGCTCTACCTAGACAACCTTCAAAAGATCAGCTTGGTTTGTCACTATACATACCTCATTTCCTTGCGTAGGAGAGGTGATCCTTCACAAACTTTTCCGGGCCAATCCATAATTCTTCGGAAGCTCGCGGGAGGCACCTAACCGTCTAGGAGATTGCTCCCAAGAGTAATAGGCACTACTCTAAAGCCCTGCAAGAATCACCAAGTGCTCAAGTCACCTAGCTCTCTCACTCTCACAATCACTCCAATCACTCAATCTTCTCACAAATTTCGTTATATGGCTCAAGAATTGAGTTGGAATGAGCTAGAACACCATGGGAGAGGCTAGGGGACTGAAAAACGAAAGTTGGATGGCCAAAAGTGAGCTAGGGACAAGGTGGGATATATTTAGGTACACGCTTGTGTCACCTAGCCGTTACTCATAAACTCAGCTGACATACTGTCCGAAAGTTCCGGTCAGGGATTACCGAAAATTCCGGCCAACACTTGGTACACAGGTTATTGCCGTGAGGTGATGAAGACTGGAAATTTCGGCTTGGTACCCCAGAACTTCCGATCGGCTTTCTCTGCCATGGGAAGGAGTAATTTTCAAAAAATAACTCCAAAAAATTCTTACTCATAGCATGAGTTTCACCCCTCTTAATAGTACGGTTTTTCCTAAAACTCAAGATTCAAGAAAAATACTATTATAAACCATCGTTGAATCTTTTCTCCTTTTTGCAATTGATGATTGAGGATTCTCCTTTCTCAAAACCTGCATAACTAAGCATCTAAAGACTAATTCTTCTGCACACATCTCAATTAAATGTATTAGTCCCTTAACCAAATTGTTATTAACCACCAAAACTCACTTAGGGGGCTAGATGCACCTTCAATCTCCCCCTTTTTGGTGGTTGATGACAACTTGGTTAAAGCTTACAAACGATGATAGTAAATGAAGTTTTGAGTAATAAAGATTAGATAGAGCTCCCCCTAAATGTATGCATAGTGTGAAATAAGAGTGAATTTCATATGCATTTTTGATAGAGGAGTTTAGGGAATTTCTAACCAACTCATCTTACTCAGTGGGTTGCAACAAAGGTGAAATGAAATAATTTAAGAGCATATGACATGGCAAGCACACAAGGAAATTGAAAATAAAAATTCACCACTCACAAATCACACAAGCGATCATGCAAAATAAGCCTAATTAATATCATAAGGTCTAGCAATCATTACATCCCAGCACACAGAGAGTTCACATGTCCAAACGAGAGAGAATAGATAAAAGTCCTAGGAGATAGCTGCATAGCCGAAAGTTTCGGTGAAAAGTGTTGGCAACTTTTTTGGCAAGAAGACAAACACGATCGAAACACCTAAACGCCTTGCGGTGATATGAAGTTGCCAACCACCTCAATCTAGCAAAAAAAGCTAAACCAAGATGGGTTTTGTAGATTAAACCGGCTATTGAAGCTGATTTGAGTAGAATGATGGATAAATACCCATCTCGTGGGCAAACGGTAGGTTTTTAGGACAAACCTACAAAGAGGTGTCGCACTCTCACAGCTGCGACAGACGATTTTCAGCGCAAATCAACAAAGATGGACGAACTAATATGAAGAAAATTAAAAGAACGATTCAATTGGCTAAAAACTAGAAACTAGATTGCTTCTTGTGTATTGAGTATGTATATTGCCAATTGAACCGGCCTTAGCCTTTAAATAAGGGTTGGTCTTGCCTTCTACAGGCCCTCCTCCACATCCAATTCAGGATAAACACCTTAGGAAACCCGAAACATACCTTATGGAGCAAGGAAACCCGAGTACCAATCAAATCGACTCGGTTTCGGACTCTGCCGGTCAGACCGGCCACATGCTGCCGGTATGACCGGCCCTTAGGCCTGGTCAGACCGGCCTATCCATGGCGGTCCGACCGGCCCTCTCGAGGAAACCGGCAGATTTTTCCAAATATTGGCCTGCCTTTTATGATGAACATCGTGAATCTAAAAGCATAGAACATGTTTATCTCAGGGCGATAATCTAATTACCAGCCATAATATTCCCTAAGCATCTTGCCAAACACTTGGGAAGATCTGTTCAGGTATTTACCGTTGATAGCTCACTGAAAACGTTCTCTTTGAAGTGTTTCCAAAAAATATGCATTCCCTCGAACGATTCTGCATATTCGATAAGACCCTTCCCAACTTGGCGACCACTTACCGAACTCTTTAGATCGAGAACCCAAAGGCAAAATTGTCTTCCATACCAAATCTCCCACTTGGAATGTCTTTGCCTTCACCCTTTTGTTGTATGCTTTAGCCACTCTTTTCTTCTCTTTCTCTATCTCCTCCAAAGCCTTCAAACACTTGTCGATCACCTCATCAAGATTATCTTCCATCAAGGTCTTGTAGTCTTCAACCGACAAATCGTCTTGCTTTATATATCGAAGGGAGCCAAGATTTACCTCAACTGGTAAAACGGCTTCTTGTCCATAGACCAACTCAAAAGGAGTTACCTTGGTAGCACCATGTGTAGATACTCTATGCACCCATAATGCCTTAGAAAGCACCTCATGCCACCTCTTTGGATGTTCTTCGATCTTCTTTTTGACTAGTTTTAACAAAGTTTTATTACTCGACTCGGCTTGTCCATTAGCCTGAGCATAGTAAGGAGAAGAACTCAACAATTTGATACCATAAGATTTGGCAAAACTTTTCACCTCTTTGGACACAAAAGAAGCTCCTTGGTCCGTAGTCAATGTTTGAGGAATACCGAATCTATGTATAATATGCTTCAAGATAATGTCAATTACCTCCGTATGAGTCATATTCTTGAGCGGCACAGCTTCGGTCCACTTGGTAAAGTAATACGTCGCAACTATCACGAACCGATGCCCTTTTGATAACGAAGGATGAATTTGACCGATAAAATCCAAAGCCCAACCTCGGAACGGCCATGGTTTAATAATAGGATTCAAAACCGCAGCCGGTGGCAATTGAACACTGCCGAACCATTGACAAGCTTCGCAGCCTCTATAATATTTGAAACAATCATTAATCATCTTCGGCCAATAGAATCCCGCTCTCCTAAGCAACCAGTTCATTTTATGGGCCGATTGATGTGTTTCACAAATACCCTCATGTACTTCTCCCATAGCAACTCTAGGTTCATCGTTATCTAGGCACTTCAATAACACTCCATCTATATTTCGGCGATATAAACCTCCATCAAGCAAAGTATATTTAAATGCTTGCCACCGAATTTTTCAATCAACCTTAAGACTAGGATCTTTCAAATATTGAATCAAAGAAATTCTCCAATCTTCTGCTATTTCTAGGGAACAAACGTCTGAATTTAAAATTAATTCGGCCTCTATATCAGATGAGTCGTGCCCCCAGCACCTTCTGTGAACCCGGTCTAACCGGTCGTGCAACGCCGGTCAAACCAGAAGAACTGCGTCGGACAGACCGCCTGCTATCCACGGTCAGATCGGCGGTGATGCACCGGTCAGACCGCGTGTGATCTGTGTCTTCGCCAATTTCACCCAAAAAATTATAATCAAGCACCGATTTTTCTAATATAAGAAATATCCCTCTCTTGACACTATAACCATATGCTTGCTGAGCCAAATCATTTGCTCTAGAATTTTCACTCCTAGCAATATGTTTAATAGCAAAATCATCGAACTTGGCGATAATATCTAAACATTGATCAAGAAACCTGTTTAGCGACCCATCAAGGCATTTGTAAACTCCGGCAACTTGTTGCACCACCAATTCTGAGTCACCGAACGCTTCCACATGTGTTGCTCCAATAATCTCCATCACTTGTAAACCGGATAATAAAGCATTGTATTCGGCTTGATTATTTGTACAAAAATATTCTAGACGAACCGATGCTTCAAAACATTGACCATTGGGCGAAATTAAAACTACACCTACACCTTAACCTTCTTTGCACAAAGAACCATCAAAATAAATCTTCCAAGGTATAACACTAAGCAAGTAGACCTCATCCTCATAAGCAATATCCACATGATGGTCTACTATAAAATCTACTACAATTTGGCCTTTCATAGATTTCAAAGGTTCATAAGCCAAATCATATTCAATCAATGTATACGCCCATTTACCAATTCTCCCACTCAGAATTGGCCTTTGCAACATATGTTTAATAACATCGGTCTGACAAGCAACTATGCAAGTACTAGATAACAAGTAATGACGTAACTTTGTATAAGCATAGTATAAGCAAAGACAAAGTCTCTCCACAAAAACATACCTTGTCTCAGCATCCAAAAGACGGCGGCTCAAATACGTGATTATGTATTCCTTGCCATCTTCCTCTTGTGTCAAAACGGCTCCAATGACTTTGTCCTTGGTGGCAATATATAACCGAAATGGAATTCCGGCTTTAGGCACTCGTACCATAGGTGGAGTAGATAAATACTTCTTCAATCCGTCAAACGCCTCTTGTTGTGCTACCCCCCAAGTAAAATTAGCTTCTTTTTTCAAACGTAAGATAGGAACAAAAGCATTGATTTTACCTCCTAGGTTAGATATAAATCTCCTCAAGTAATTCACTTTACCTAGCAACTTTTGAACTTCTCTTTTGCATGTCGGCGCCTTGAAATCTTGAATCTTCTCAACCTTCTTAGGCTCAATCTCAATTCCTCTCTCATGCACCATGAATCTTAAGAACTTCCCCGCGGACACACCAAAAGCATACTTGAGTGGATTCATCTTTAAACCATATTGACGCATCCTCTCAAAAGCTAACCTCAAATCGGACATATGACCATCCATGCCATTCTATTTGACAACAATATCATCAATGTAAATTTCTAAGATAAAACCTAGCAAATCATGGAAAATCAAGTTCATCGCCCTTTGATATGTTGCACCGGCATTCTTCAATCCAAACGTCATGACAACCCACTCAAATAATCCAACGAACCCCGGACACCTGAAAGCCGTCTTGTACATATCCTCTTCTGCCATAAAGATTTGATTGTAGCCGGCATTGCCATCCAAAAAGCTAATCACCTTATGACCCGAAGCATCATTTATCAACATGTCTTTAGGAGTAGCTTTATTCAAATCTCTAAAATCTATGCATATTCTAGTCTTTCCACTCCCCTTCTTTTCCACCGGAACTATGTTGGACACCCACTCCGTATACCGGCATGGCCTAATAAACCCCGCGTTCAACAATCGGTCTATCTCTTCTTTGACACGATCATATATGAGGGGGTTGAAGCGACGAGGAGGTTGTTTATGAGGCCTAAATCCTGATTTTATAGGAAGTCGATGCTCAACAAGATCACGGCTAAGTCCCAGCATCTCATGGTACTCCCACGCAAAACAATCAACGTATTCTTTAAGCAACTCGATTATTTTAACCTTATAATCGGCTTTCATGTTTTCGTTTACAAAAGTCAGCCTTGGAATACTTTCATCTCCTATGTCCACTTCTTCTAATGGATCGGCCGATGTAAACCCTTGACCAAGTTTCTCTACTTCGTCAAAATCTTCAATAGTTTCCCCAATATCGTTCTTTGTAGACCGATATTCTTGCACCCTCCTTTGCAACCACTCTAAATTGGCTTCTTTACTCATTATACAAAGTAATACCACCTAGCCGTGCTAAACTAGCCGGCTTTACAGAGATAGGTACAAAGCCATCTTTGCAAACACTAATAAAATCAAAGCTAGAGAGATCTAACCCTGATAGGCATTGCATATTCCCATGTTGACACCCCATCAAAACATCGGCCATTGCAAGATCGGCCGATGCATCTGCTTGAACAACTTCAACATCATCGCTGTCACATTGAATCAAGCATTGGTGCAAAGTAGAAGGAACACAACAGTTGGCATGAATCGAACAATGCATCAAAATAACGCTATAATTACCTTGCACCTCGACGACGAAGAAAGCGGTAGGCAATGTCTTGTTTCCCATTGTGAGCTCCATGGACAGGATTCCCCTGGCCTCTGCCGATTCACCACTAAAGCTGTTGAGTATCATATTGGTTTTCTTCAATTCAGCTAATTCACGACCCAACTTCTTAAATAGTGAATACGACATCAGGTTCACAGCAGCACCTCCATCCACCAGCATCCTCGAGACCAGCTTCCCGTCAATATGGCCTTTGAGATACAAAGGCTTCATATGACGGTTATACTTATCGGGCTTCTCGAAAACCACATCTTTTGGACCTAATGAAAGTTGAGCAACTTCAGCCTCCTCCATGTCACAGAACTCCATGGGCAACATGCACACCATGCCGATGTCCATGCTCTCACTTGGTGATAACACCACAGCCGGTTGTTCACTTTCTTCCTTCTTTCTCTCCTCTCAAACAACCACCGGCTATTCTACCTTCAATGGTTTGGATCTCTCTTCCCTCATGGGCGGCGGCCGCAACTCATCAAATCTTTTATCTCTCCATTCTTCGGCCTCCTTTTCTTTCAACCCACAAGCCCGAAGACATTGCAACCTTATCCTTTGTGTAGCCATCAAATCTAAATCCTTAGGCATCCACCTTGGCTTCGGCTGCGTACCAGGAGGTATGTAATGCTCCCCATTGTTTCTTCGCGAAGAAGAGGCAAAATCCGAACCACTTCCAGAAGACTGGCGGTCAAACCGGTGCTGGTAACTGGTCAGACCGGCCTTGTGCCTACGGTTAGACCGATTAGAGGACCCGATCAGACAGGCTGTAGACCTTCGGTCAGACCAATCAGCAGGCGTAGTCAGACCGGCTATAGATCTTTGGTCGGCCGGCGCAGGCTCGGTCGACTACTCTCCGCACGTAACCCGTGCCGACTTCGGTTCGATCACCAAAAACCATCTTACTTTCTCCTCGATGGTATCGGCACATCATGAGACCCTATCTTGATAGTAACCACCTCCGAAGTCCTCTCTCCCGCCTTAATGCGCTTTTGTGCCCTCTTTTCTTCTTCAAACTGATTCCTCAGTGGAAACCGACTTTCACCTGATGAGGATATATGCTCACGTACCGATCTCCTCTCTCTTCCCCATCCTTGATGAAATTGCACTGGAGGCATATGATTATACATTGGTTGAATTGCCCCCATGGCATAAAATAAGGGAAAAGATATTCCGACGGCGGCATTGGGCAAGGCCCCCATGGCATGACTTGAGGACAATGCGGGAACGGTGGCTCCAACGCCCTTGGTGAATGACCAAATCGCTCCCTAGGAGGTGATCTTGGTCTCTTGCCCTTGTTACGCTCCTTCTCCATGCTTCTCTTCTCATATTTGTTCAAGAGCATATCAAAAGAGACCTTCGGCTTTCGGGGTTTTCTTGAACTTGAAGCTTTACCTTCATTCTTCTTCCAAACGCCAACCTCCGGATCCTTGGGCACAAGCATTTGGGTCGAGACTCCCCAATCATAACCCCTTTCCCCTTAGCAGATCCGGCTTGTTCCGGCCGAACCAACACTTTTTTGTCATTGAAGTCAATGACATTAACAGGAAACGGATCGCTATCAAGCTTCATCTTGGAGCCCTCAGTAAACTTCAATCGTCCTTCCTCTATGGCCGATTGAACCTGTCGACGAAACACATTACACTTATTAGTAGAATGAGAATAAGAATCATGCCACTTGCAATAAGACCGACGCTTCAATTCTTCTAATGAGGGTATGACATGGCCTTTAGGCAATTTAATTTGCTTCTCTTGCAAGAGATAATCGAAAATTTTATCACATTTGGCCACATCAAAACAATACTTAATCTCACTTTGTCGATCTTTGCGAGGAGTCAGCGTCAAGCTAGAGCAAACAAAAGGCTTGTTCTTATTAGTCCAGGACCACTCAGCAATGTACATGTCATGGTCGCTCTCATCATTATCACAATCACTACCATTGGAGCAATCAACCATACTAACACGAGGTCCTTTGTCATTAGCTCTAACAAATTTCTTACTATCCCTGGCCCGGCTTTCCTAAGCCAGAGCCTTCTGCATGACTTGACTAACATCAAGAAATTGTTGGCCATCTAACCTTTCTTTAATAGGAGCAAGTAAACCACTAAAAGCAAGATTGGCCAAATCTCTTTTAGTTATATTCAAACTAAAACACCAGTTTCTAGCATCTCTAAATCTCTTAATATAATCAGTGACAGATTCATTATACTTTTGCTTAACCGATGTCAAATCACATAGCCTAAGCTCAGTTTCACCAGTATAGAAATAATCATGAAATTTCTGCTCTAGTTGAGCCCAAGTATGAATAGAATTTGTCGGTAAAGAAGTAAACCATGTAAAAACAGTACCGGACAAAGATAAAGAAAACAAATGCAATTTAAAGGCATCAGAAGTACTAGCTTCTCCACATTGCGCTAAGAATTGGCCTATGTGCTCCCATGTAGTCCTATTATCCTCACCACTAAATTTAGAGAACTCAGGAACTCTATAACCACGAGGATATGGGATATTATCAAAATAATCGGGATGCAGCTTTTGGTAAACCTTAGCACGATTCCTCGGCTCAATTCCAAATGACTCTCTAATAATATTCCTAATCTGTTCCTCCATATTTTCAGGCCTTGGCGGATCGGGTACGTTTGGCGGCCTAAAAGTGGTTGTTGCGGCGCGATATTACCATATTGGCCATACCTAGTGTCATGCGGATAACCTCTATTAAGATCATTGTATTGATTAGGTATACGTGGAGGAATTGTTGGAGGAACAGTAACTACAGGAGAGTCGTGCACAGGAACGTGGTACAAAACCAAATTACCCATGATTGGATCTATGTCCTGTAACGTCACTAGTGCGCCAGTCTGACCGGCCCAAGGCCCGATCGACCGGCAAGGTATGGTGTGGTCGACCGGCCATATATCCGCTGGTCGACGGGTAAGGGGCGGTCGGACCGGCCTATTGGCTGGTCTGACCGATGTAGGGTACGTCGGTCAGACCGGCCAAAGGTCCGGTCAGACCGACAGGAGCAGCAGAACTCTCTCCCCGGGCGTGCTGCATGATTGCCCCATCGGTTTTTCTAAATATTTGATGAACAAGGGCTTGGCTAGCACTTGAAACAGAGGTAGATGGTAAATCGGCCACGAGAGAGCCAAATTAGTGCTCATATAATCATTAATCATCCTATTAAAGCAAGCCTCCATAGTAGACTCAAGTTTATTATTAACAGCAGCAGTCACGGATTCATCTACTGAGCTTGCCACAAGCTTTTGAATAGGAAGAGTCATCCTTTCGGTGCTTACCTCGTCATGGACGACTTTGAGCGGACTCTCGGACATGAGAACCACGCCTTGACGAGTTCTAATGCACGATTTGTCCAAAACCTCCTGCGTGATCGCCTTGATCCGCTCCTCCATGATCTTGCATGTTTCTCTGTCAAGATCATCCAATGAAACATGCATGACTTTGGACAGATCCACCTCCTGTGCGACTTGCTTCGACATCGCCACGTCGAAATTGAGATGACATTGAACGGATCTCCACAGCGGAGTCGCTAAAAATCGTGTTGGCAACTTTTTTGGCAAGAAGACAAACACGATTGAAACACCAAAACGCCTTGTGGTGATATGGAGTCTCCAACCACCTCAATCTAGCAAAAAAGCTAAACTAAGATGGGTTTTATAGATTAAACTGGCTATCGAAGCCAATTTGAGTAGAACGATGGATAAATACCCGTCTCGTGGGCAAACGGAAGGTTTTCGGGACAAACCTACAAAGAGGTGGCGCACTCTCGCAGTGGCGGCGGACGATTTTCAGTGCAAATCGACAAAGATGGATGAACTAATATGAAGAAAAGTCAAAGAACGATTCAATTGACTAAAAACTAGAAACTAGATTGCTTCTTGTGTATTGTGTATGTATATTGCTAATTGAACCGGCCTTAGCCCTTAAATACGGGTTGGTCTTGCATTCTACAGGCCCTCTTCCATGTCCAATTCGGGATAGACATCTTAGGAAACCCAAAACATACCTTATGGACCATGGAAACCCGAGTACCGATAAAATCGACTCGGTTTCGGACTCTGTCGGTCAGACCAACCACATACTGTCGGTCTGACCGGCCCTTAGGCCCCGTCTGACCGGCCTATCCATGGCGGTCAGACCGGCCCTCTGGAGGAAACCGTCAGATTTTCCAAATATTAGCAATTTTCCCTATTTCAATCCTAGGTGCCAATTTTGGGTGTAAACAGAAAGGTCCAGAACTTCCGGTTGGCTGACCGGAACAAGTCGACAAGGAAGCACAAAAGCGAGAATTGACCCCCCCCCCTTTCTCAATCTTCTCCCCCTTTGGCATCAAGACACCAAAAAGGGATAAGAGAGAAGGGAAGTCACTCGGAGTCATCGGAGTGCGCAACGATCTCAATATCTCCACTCTGACTGTTGTCATCACCACCACCGGGAGAAGGGGAGGCCTTGGCAACGTCGGTGGCGCTATCGGAGGTAGCAGCCGGCGAAGCTATAGTAGGAATGTCGTCCTCCTCCTCGTCCCCCTCTGAGTGCGAAGACACTTCAACGAAGGCATGAGGGACAGAAGCAGAAGTTTCCTCGCCGACAGCAACATCGTGAGCGGTCTCGTAGGCTGCTAAGGGGTCCTCATAGACCTCATCCTCGGAGTCATCGAAGACTATCTGACCGGCCTCCCTCAGAAGCATCTTCTGACGTCACTCGATCTTCTTGACCTTGGAGGCGGTCTTGGCGCAGAGGCAGAAGATCGAACAAAGTGTCCGCTTGATGGGCGAGCTGGAGCTCGAGCCCGAAGGGCGCGAAGGAGCTGAGGAAGGACCGGCACCTGATGCTGAGCCAGAAGGACCAGAAGGAGGAAACCGGGGTGCACCCGACACATGAGGGCGAAACGGCTTGTGAGTGGCGTCACAGATGTAGAAGAAGCCGATCACATTGTTGATCATCTTCATGATGTATGGAGCATACACACACCCTCGCTTGGGATCGCAGGCGGTGTTGTATATCTAAAACCAGATGAGCTTGGTGACACTGAAGGGCGGCTGATTAAGCCGCATGCGACTCAGGAGATGCGCATGACGCGCAGGAAGAGCAGTCGCATGCCCGACTTTAGGAAGCAGGGTCCACCTAAAGATGGAGACACAAAGGAAAATGACACAAGGAAACAAAACAAGACAGGAAAGAAAACAAGGAGGATCCAAATCCGAAGATGGAGTAAAGAAACTTGTACTGAGGTAGAAGCCCCTTTGTGGTCCTGAGATAGTCACGAGAAGCATCTGGTGCGTAGAGAAACCTGGTGCGCACCATGGGGATGGAATCCTCAGTGTGGATGTTGGGGCGGTTCAGATCAACTAGATCCAACCCCAAAATCTTTGCGAACTGAGGCAGAGACACCTTGTAAGGACGTCCTTTTGTCCTCCACTTCAAGAAGGGAACCCCGTTCATGGTGGAGCCGAAGAACACAGTGGCATAGAACTGCCCTATAACCTCAGTGTTCCAGGGCAGAGGACATCCTTGATGTTCTTAGCTTCACAGACATGCATCAGATCATTGAAGATGGGATTGTTCTTGGACAAAAGATAGCCCCAGTCAAGCCACTTCATCTCCACAACCCGATTGGTCTTGGAGAGAAAGACTGAATTGTACCAGTCGAGCTGAAAGAACGTCCTGAACCGGGGATCCAGGGATTCCTGAGGAACGGTGTCAAGATCCACCAGGCGATCATGACCACATCGGGCTATATGCTTGAGATAATTAATCCTTTGGCGCCCAGTGTGGTAAGCGGGGTCAACGTCATAACCCTAAGCCGGGTACAGAGGGAGGGGATTTCCCCAGGAACCTGGTTCCCCTGGCTATGGACGGTCGGCACTGGAACGCCGAGCAGGACGAGGTGGAGGATCAGCGGCTCGAGAACCTCTAGCTGCTTCGGTTTTGGCATCTCGAATGGTCAAGGGTCGGTTCCGAGTAGCACGGGACGGCCTGGGAGGAGACCGATCCCTACGCATGTCCTCTTGCGGCGCCTTTGCTTTGCCGAGACGTCCTCGAGGGGCTTGAACGGGGGGACTATTATCATCGTCATCCCCGGAGATGTCGTGGTGAGTCTTTTGACGCTTTTCACGAGCCATGGAGTCACTGCAATACGGAACAAGCAAAGATAAGGGAGATGCAGTGACAAAATAGAGTGAAAGAGAGAAAGGTTGCGGCAGACTACACAGGGACCGGAAGTTCCGGTCGAAGAACACCGGAACATCCGGTGTGCCTGGCAGCCGCGCGACCCCCGACCGAAAATGAAGCGCATTGCCTCAAAATGCACAGATCGGCCACCTACAAAGGTACTAATTTGATTTTTAACTGAAAGGAATTCTCCCTAGGTCCAAGACTTGAGAGATCGGGGAAAAAGAAGGTGAAACTAGGGAGAGGGATCGAACAAAGTACCTCGGGCGAACAGAAGTTGAAAACAAGCGCGACATGCAACAAGGGAACAAAAGCTAAAACCCACAACTGGAAAACGATCAAGAATGAAGAGATTGAACGGTGGAATCAAGAGATCGCCGGGAGAGGGATGAGAGAGGAGAGAGATGGCGACGGTGGTGAAGTGGGGGAATTAGGGTTCACCGTCGGCCACCCCTGGGATATGAACACCCCAACTACCGGAACTTCCGGTCGAACCTGACCGGAACTTCCGATCGTGCCTGAATTTTAGACAGAGAGAAATTATCGAAATTTTTGGGCTGGGGTCTAAAACTTCTAACAAGAAGCTGAAAGGAGGAATCTAGAGATGGATGGACATGTAAACAAATGCGATGCATGTGACCAGCACATAAGCAATCAGTACATAACAATGGTCACAATACATCACTAAAGGAACAAAAAACCAAGTTTTCGCAATCAACACAAGTTTTCCCCTTTTAAGAGAGTTGAAAAATTCTTCATTCCTACATAGGCTAGCCTTTGATGCCATAGCCAACCCATGGAGGATTTTGCCATTAAACAAGCTTTGGGGTTTACTCTATCTATGTCAAAGTCAACAAGATAGAGATCACCCTTTAACTTTCCTTTAAAGGCAATGGATGAGTCATCTCTCCTAAAAACGGTCACATCAACGTCATGAACAAGCAGTTGTAACCCATCTTGCATAATTGTGAAACAGAAAGAAGATTATAGCTCAATGAATTGACAAGAAGAACATTGGAGATGGATTGATCATTTGAGATAGCAATTTTACCTAACCCAATTACCTTTCCTTTGCCGTCGTCTCCAAAGATGATATTTTCATGATTTCCTTCCTCCTCATCAAGACTTGTAAACATACTCCTCTCCCCCGTCATATGGTTGGTGCATCCGCTGTCCACCACCCAACTTGATCCACTGGAGGAGTATGCCTACAAACGAAAGTCACGCTAGGGTTTTAGGTACCCAAACTTGTCAAAGTTTGGGTCCTGGAATGTTAGTCACAAGCACCTTGGGCACCCACACACAAGGACAATACTCATCATTGTGACCTCCATTGAAGTGAGCAACCACCTTACCATTGTGGTTCTTGCTGATCACAAATGAATCATAGTATATAACTTCTGACCGGAACTTCCTGGCCATGTGCCCTGAACTTCCTACCAGTTCCCTTGACCTGGTAGAGGATCGAAACTTTTGACCAATTTGACCGGAACTTTTGGTATTTTCTCTCTGTCCGAGAGATCTCTTTCTCTGGAACATCCGGTCAACTGGTCCGAAACTTCCAAAGCTCTGACCAGCCATGGGACAGCTCACCTTGCTTGCTTGCGGGTTTCCTCCTTCCTTGACAAACTTTAGGCAGGGCTTCCCTTTCACAATTACCCTTCTGGATGGCTTGCTATCTTCACAGAAACCAAGACCATGCCCATCTTTGTTGACATGGGTGGCTATGGTCTTGTAGACGGCGTCTTTTGAGTGATAATTCTTCAAACACTCATATTTCACCAAAGTGCCCAACCTCTCATTTTCTTTCTTGAGTGCCGCTATAGCTTCAAGGTTAGTAGCATAGGAATCCAAATCATAGCTATAGCATCTAGCATAACCATTGCAATTGGAGGCATTGGACGACTTAGTGGCTTCATCAGGTGGAGAGGTGCTACTCCAAAGGGTATCAAATTGCACTTCAAGTGCTTTGTGACTTTGGTCCAATGTCACAAGCTTCTCTTGAAGTGAGTCATTGATATCCCTTAGACTAGCCATTGATCCATTGACCGAGGAAAGCTCATTGGTCAATTTCTCAATCCTCTCCCGCTCCTTAGCCAAATCCTCCTCCAGGACAAGGTTTCTCTTCTTCTCAAGAATGAGCAAGTCCTCTTGCCTTTCGAGGGATTTCTCCTTGTAGTCCAATGTCTTAATTAGCTTAGTGTTGACGAGAAATTTCACTCATGCGCTGGCCTGGGAGATCTGCTTAACTCCAGTGCAGGTCCTTCTCGGCTACCTATGATGTACAGGCGTGCCAGTTGGTTTGATCTGTTAACCAACAAGAAAAATAAAGATATATGCGTTAAGTGTTAGGTTAGATCCTACAGGATCGGCTGCAAGAGTCAATTTACATATATATGCTATCCCGAAGTGTATTTAAACTAAGTGACTAAAATAGATCGGCTGCGCTGAGACAGTATTAACCACTTAATCCAAATATACAATGGGATAACGAATATATGCTTTAACAGTCTAGCCGATGTTGTAAGTCCAACTGTGAATCGGCTAATACTCCGATTTATCTTATGAAAAGATATTGATCTGAGCTAAATGCACTAAACCTAGATCAGTCGGCTGTCGGCTGTAGCTGATGAACTGATTCTGGCTTAGGGCATTTAACTAGAGCAAGATCTTAATATAAGAGGCGATTTTAATAAATTTGATAGCAAATATATCAAAAGAATATTAAAACAGATAAGACCGGCTGAAACCCCGGCGCTGTCTCTAAACATATACATCTAGCCGAATAGATCATAAAAGCTCTAAAAACGACTTAATAGATCAACGCTGATGCAGCATTAAGTATAAAAAGAACAAACTGATCTACTGTAGCTGATGTAAATACCTCGAGATGGTGGATGTCGCATATAATTTAGGCCAACCCTTAGATCTAGCTCTATCGGTTGCTGATTCTTGACAGAAACGAGCCGATGTCGAGACAGATCTAAACATTGTTCTAGATTATATGTGATATATGATAACTAGCGCAACATAAATCATCGAATCTAGAGTGTCATAACGATGGAAGCACTAAATTAATGAGATACACCACTAATGACAAACATTTACCTTAACTTGGGGATCGAAACGATGCAGCCCAAAGCCAGATCAATTGTTCGTCTGAAGAAAAAGGAGGCGATGCGCCGAAGGTTGTATTGATTGTGTGAATGTTTAATTACAGGGATCTTGGGTCCTATTTATACCCAAGAATAACATTATCCGTGCGAATCACGATCTCTATCTAGTCTACTATTTAAAATACAACAATATCCCAAGATAGGTCCCATGCCGTATTACAATAAACAATCTAAACAAACTCCTAATTTACAGATACAATTGCCGTTACAGGACTCTATCCGTAGATGGCAATATCTTTTAACGCGCAATTTGAGAACCGAATCTTCTATTTATCTTTAAGCAGTTTCACCAGAAATGGTTTTATCCTCTCTTCTGACTCAGCATCGGCTATCGGCTACCCTTGTCCGATCCATCCTCAGCTGATTGACCTCGTAGCCGATCGTTACTCAGCCGATTTGAGCATAGCCGATGCAGCCTCTGTTTCTCCGCAGATTATTCTCCCAATCCAATTCCGCTTCAAATTCGACCTTGAACTTAGGGATTTGGTTACCAAATTTGGTAGTTAACACATGCCCCCAAGTCCGTGATAAGATAATATCACGGATTTGCTGCCTTTCCAAATTCCCACTCTTTCCAACCTAAACTGTTTCGGCTGCCAAAAAACTCTTCAAATACCACCCGTCCAGTGCCGAAACAAGCCACGCTGTCACTCTTCCGTACTTAAGCCTCAGCCAACAAACCCTTCCTCTTCCTCGCTCTCCGGCGACTTCACAGCGACCTCGGCGGAACTGCTCCACATCCCGCTGGCGCGCACCCCGCAGTGACATCCTCCCGGCAGCAATGGCCTCCTCAAGCGCTCCATCCGATACGGCCTCCGCCGAATACCCCGAGGTGAGTTCCCATCGGCTTAAAACTACTCTTTCATCGCAATCTGGTTCTCTTTTCCCCTCTTTCTGATTTCATCATTTCTTCTTTACAATCTATAGCACCTTTCCCACCAAATCGCAATTCTCAGCCTCCTTCACCCCGACCAACTGCTGCTAGGGCCGATCGGCAACCCAGACCCCATTGAATTCATTAACGCCAAAACCAACCGGATCCCGTTTAGGTTTTTGACCCAGATCTAGCTTATTGGATTGGAGCCTTTAAGTCCTGGCCATCCACGGATAAATCCTGGCCATCTTGATATGCTAGGATGGCTGCCAGCAAACAAACATTCTGGGATGAGATAGGCATCGCCCAATGCATAGCACTAACTGTTAGTGATATGCCCTAGAGGCAACATGGAGATGTTGGATATCACGTCAATGTTTATGTATAAATGAATAAAGTGTTATTCAGTTCCATGAAATAGACATCTTGTATTGATCAATAAGTACGTGACTTATTTATGAGACTCTTTATGTATGAATCTATTTCTAAACGATCTCGATCATATGTCATATTGTTGGAACAAATATGATTCTAAGATCGGCATGTTTATTGATTGATGATCATGTCTCATAGATCATGGGTATGGAGATACCAAATCAATAAACATGGACATATGTGTTGGAGAACACATTGTTGGATAGACCCACCATGAGACACTACGGGAATTAATGTGCCATTAGTTGGTCTCGGGTAGTGTTGGTACAAAGTCCTTAGACCTGAGATCACCATGGATTCCAACATGTGTAGTAGCCTACTTTGGGACTACCAAACGCTATTCCGTAATCGGGTAGTTATAAAGGTAGTTTTCGGGTTTGCTATGAAACATGGAGTGGGATGTGAGTGATCAAGATGGAATTTGCCCCTCCTTTGGAGAGATATCTCTGGGCCCTCGAGGTAATGGATTATGGAAATGCATGGCCATGCTAAGTTGATTGAGGAGTCAATCAACGACGATAATCCAATACGGTTCGAGTGAATGGTTAAGCTATTGAAGGGATGGCACACATCTTGCCTATAGCTTAACCGGTATCGTGAGGCAAAGGGATTTGTGTACACATTACAGGTTCGAGCCGATATTATATTCTTGTATACTATGGTGTCAATATGTGCTGCTAGGCGCCGCTATTGACAGTCGGCTGAGTTAGACTCGAGCCGACGATCGGCTAAGTTAGACTATAGCCGAAACCGAGTATACCGAACCTACGGTGGTCGCACGCTTAAGGGGATAGAATAGATATTCGAGTTGGACTCGGATACGGCTCGATCGGATAGGGATCCGATCGGATAGAGTCCTATGGGCTTACGACGTGTGGGGCGGCCAACTCTATGAGATACGGATGAGATCCGATTCAAAATAGAGTCCTAATCGGCCACTAGTCCCGTCGGCCAACTCTATATAAAGGAGGGAGGGGTGGAGAGCTGAAAAGACATCAATTGCATCGCGTGCAACGAAGTCGCCGAGATCAATCTCCACGGAAACCCTCCCCACTTTCGAGCCAAACCCTAGCCTTGCATCGCGTGCTAGCACACGGGTGTACGGCGTTCGTCCCCGGACGTGTGGATACCGTAGAGGCGCCGCTACGTTGCGCGCGTTGATCGGCTTCGGATCGGCCTGCAATCGGAGCGATCGGGCGTGTGGTGGAATCGGTGCGGTCGGGCGCATCGGAGCGAGGCGTGAGAACGCGGCCGGACGACTCGAATCGGCCGATTGGCGAATCGGCCGTCTCCGGGAATCGGCTACACTGTTCCGGATCGGATTGCCCCGATTGGCTATTCCGCCGCACTCTACTCCAATCGGTAACGATCTATCGGCCCTTACTTGCAAGTGTTCCTGGTTTGCACGGTAAAAGTTTTTGTTTTCGGCTAGCGTAGCCTCCGCGTAACCCTTCGGTGGTATCGAGCTAATCTTGTTTAGTTCGGGTTTTAGATTGGATCGGAACAAGTTTTGCACACGGGTTGATTAGATCAATCGGTTTTACGGGATTCGTTGAGGAGAGTTAATGGTAATTGCGTTCCTTGATAGTGTATCGGAACGGCGTAATGTGATTACGTTGAAGCAATTTCCATATAACTCGGTTTGAGTTGGGTTCGAGATAGTGTTCCTTGATAGTGTATCGGAACGGTATAATGTGATTATGCCGAAGCTATCTCGTAGTCCGATCTTGTTAGCTGCCTCGCGCCTACGCAAACCATCTCCCTTGATAGTGTATCGGGACGGCATAATATGATTATGCCGACATGGTTTCCGTAAGCGAATCCATAGATTGGATCTATGAATTTCGTGTGGTGTTCCGGCGCGCACGGAAGCCCACGAGGGGCGGCTTCCCCTCACCCCCGCCCGCTAACCAGCTAGCGGGACCGCCGTGTGCGTACCCCTTATAGGTCGTCTCGATGCCGTATCTCCGCGATAGGTAGAAAACGTTTCTACGCCTAACTTGTTTTTGCAGAGAATGCTTTGAGATGGTATGGCCCTATTGTATGTATGAGATGCATGTGATGCATGTAATATTCTTTCATATGTGCAATCCCTGTAATATTCTTTCATACGTGCAATGCTTGTAATATTCTTTCACGACTGCGAGTCGATGTAATCTTCAATTAGAGCTTCTATAGTAGTAGCTTAATTTGAAGAAATCAAGCATTCGGCACTCGGAAGAACGGTGATGAAGATGGAGATCCGTACACCGGCATGGAGATGGAGATCACCATGTGAAGGGGGCCATACTATTTCATGCTATTCTACCTGCTTTCATATATGTGATATGTTTGTTTGATAGGATAGCATCCCTCACAATATTAAGTAGTAATGATGCCCTTCCAAATGTTGCACCCGTCACCATTATGCTCGTCAATGGTGGGTCGCCAAAGCAGAGTACCATTCTCTATCATAACACGAGGGGGTATATGTCGACATATACATGCAGGAACATTTGGTTTACTTAACAAGGCTATCAAAACAGTTTTGGGCCTTGGGGCATAGGTTGGGGCCGGGGCATGGAGATGCCACACCAACAACAAGAGTCATATAGAGATGTGATTAGCAAGGAGTTGCTTACCGATGTTATTAATCTTCTAGCAGTGATGCCAAAGCTCACTAGAAAATTAATTAACATCCGGATCTTGACCCAAGACGTAACCTAGAGGGAAGGTGGAAAATACGTAATGGGAGTCTTATGTTAAATTGTTTAACAAAAGACATAGCATAAACATTGTGCTAAACTTTGCTTTTTCGTTGTAGAATAAATGGCGGCTAATACTACACCCAGTACCTTTAACTTGCGATCTATTCTCGAAAAGGAAAAATTAAATGGAACAAACTTTATGGATTGGTATCGCAACTTGAGAATTGTTCTCAAGCAAGAGCGTAAGGAGTACGTTCTTGAAGTACCCTATCCCGAGGATTTGCCAACTAATGCCACCGCAATCGCACGGAGGGCTTATGAGAAGCACACTAATGATGCCCTAGATATAAGCCGTCTCATGCTTGCTACAATGTCCCCCGAGCTTCGAAGCAATATGAGAGCGGCAAGCTCACACTATTATTCGGGGACTGCGTGGCATGTTTGAGAACCAAGCTCGGGCCGAGAGGTTCAACACCTCAAAGTCCTTGTTTGCGTGCGAGCTTGTTGAGGGAATCCCGTCATCCGCATGTGATAAAGATGATTGGCTATATCGAGAGTCCGGAAAACTAGGTTTTCCCCTTAGCCAAGAGTTGGCTACGATGTGATTCTCCGGCCGCTCCCTCCGAGCTTCGAGCCATTCATATTAAACTATCACATGAACAATATGGATAGAACCTTGGCTGAATTGCATGGGATGCTAAAGACAGTGAGGAGAGTATCCAGAAAAACGGTCATCATGTGATGATGATGCGAAGGCAAAGCGCAAACCACTGTCAAGAAACTTTGCACCAAGAGGAAGTTAACTCCCGATGAGATCGCGAGTGCCTCCAATGCAAAGAAGGGCAAGAAGGGGTCGGCGGCATCGATGTCGTTTGCTTCTACCGCAAGGAGACGAGCCCTTGGAAAAGGAACTGCAAGAAGTACATGGAGGATCTCAAGAAGAAGCAAAGTACGACTTCGCTTCGTATTAATGTTATAGACATTAATCTTGCTACTTCACCTACGACTCTTGGGTATTTGATACCGGATCGTAGCTCATATTTGCAAATCGTTGCGTGGAATGAGAAGAAGTAGAGGATTGAGAAGGGCGAGGTGAACTGCGCGTCGGCAATGGAGCAAGCGTTGCTACGATTCTTGTCGGCACGATACCACTTCATCTACCTTCGGATTAGTTTTGGAATTAAATAATTGTTATTGTGTTCCAACACTATGTCAAAACGTTATTTCCGCTTCATGTTTGCAAGCGGAAGGATATGATTTTAGATCAATGAACAATGGTTGTTCAATATATCTCGAGAGATATGTTCTATTTTCATGCTCCATTGGTGAACGGATTATACGTTTTGAATCGAAGCGTCTCCCATCTATAACATTAATACGAAAGGCAACTCTCTAATGATATAAACCCCACGTTTATCCGGCATTGTCGCTTAGGCCATATAAATAAGAAACGCATGGAGAAGCTCCATAAGGATGGATTGCTTCACTCTTTTGATTTTGAATCATTTGAGACATGTGAGTCTTGTTTACTTGGTAAGATGACAAAGGCACCTTTCACGAGACACAATGAAAGAGCAAGTGACTTGTTGGCACTCGTACATACCGATGTATGTGGACCAATGAGTTCAACGGCCGAGGTGGTTATCGTACTTCATTACCTTTACGATGACTTTAGTAGATATGGTTATATCTACTTAATGAGGCATAAGTCCGAATCCTTTGAAAAGTTCAAAGAATTCCAGAATGAAGTACGAATCATTTAGGGAAAACAATCAAGTTTCTACGATCGATCGTGGAGGGAATACTTGAGCCAAGAGTTTGGTAATCATCGAAAGATTGTGGAATTGTTCCACGCTTAACTCCGCCAGAACTCCACAATGGAACGGAGTGTCCGAACGGAGAAATCGCACCTTGTTGGACATGGTGCGGTCGATGATGAGCCAAAGTGATCTTCCGTTATCCTTCGGGGATATGCTCTTGAAACAGCTGCGCTCACACTAAATAGAGTTCCATCTAAGTCGGTTGAAAAGACACCATATGAGATATGGACAGGGCAACCCCTAGTTTGTCTTTTCTCAAAATTTGGGGATGCGAAGCTTATGTAAAACGTTTACGTCGACAAGCTCACACCCAAATCGACAAGTGCTTCTTTGTGGGATATCCTAAGGAAACTAAGGGATATTACTTTTATAATCGGGAACAAGGCAAAGTGTTTGTCGCCCGACACGGTGTCTTCTTGGAGAAAGAGTTTCTTTCAAGAAGGGTTAGTGGGAGCAGGGTGCATCTTGAAGAAGTTCAAGAAACACCGGAAAATGTTTCGCGACCACGAACCACAACGAAGGTGCAAAGTGTTGCGCCACCGGTTGTAGATACACCGCCCACGGAGGTCCGAAAGATCACGTCGTGCACCCGCAGTACACAAGTGCGGAACAATGTGATATATTGTTGTTGGACAACGATGAACCTAAGACCTATGAGGAAGCGATGGTGGGACCCGATTCCAACAAGTGGCTTGGAGCCATGAAATCCGAAATAGAATCCATGTACGACAATCAAGTTTGGAACTTGGTTGATCCACTGATGGTGTCAAAACCATTGAGTGTAAATGGGTTTTTAAGAAAAGGCCGATATGGATGGAAATGTTCACATCTATAAGGCGCGATTGGTGGCGAAAGGTTTTAAACAGATTCAAGGAGTTGATTATGATGAAACCTTCTCGCCCGTCGCAATGCTTAAATCTATTCGGATTATCCTAGCGATTGCTGCATATTTCGATTATGAGATATGGCGAGATGGATGTCAAAACGGCTTTCCTAAATGGAAACCTAAGCGAGGATGTATACATGATACAACCTCGGGGTTTTGTCGATCCGAATCGCTCGGAAAGATATGCAAGCTACGAAATCCATTTATGGATTGAAGCAAGCATCTCGGAGTTGGAATATTCGTTTTGATGAAGTAATCAAAGGGTTTGGTTTCATCAAAAACGAAGAAGAGGCCTGTGTTTACAAAAAGGTCGGTGGGAGCGCAATTGTATTTCTAATCTTATATGTGGATGACATATTACCGATTGGAAATGATATCCCTATGCTTGAATCCGTCAAGTCTTCATTGAAAAATAGTTTTTCCATGAAAGACTTAGGGGAGGCAGCATATATATTAGGCATTTGGATCTATAGAGATAGATCCAAGAGGCTAATTGGATTAAGCCAAAGTACATACATTGACAAGGTGTTGAAAAGGTTCAACATGCATGATTCCAAGAAAGGTTTCTTGCCTATGTCACATGGCATCAATCTTAGCAAGAATCGGTGTCCTCGGACACATGATGAGCGGAATAAGATGGGTATGGTTCCATATGCTTCGGCAATTGGATCCATCATGTATGACATGCTTTGTACACGCCGCATATCTCGTACGCTTTGAGTGCTACGAGCAGATACATCGCCGATCCAGGTGAAGGTCACTGGATCGCCAGTAAAGAATATCCTTAAGTACTTGAGAAGAACTAAGGATATGTTCCTAGTCTATGGAGGTGAGGAAGAGCTCGTTGTAAGTGGTTACACCGATGCTAGCTTCCAAACAGACAAGGATGATTATAGATCGCAATCGGGTTCGTGTTCTCGCCGAACGGAGGCGCAGTCATGGAAGAGTTCCAAGCGGATACCGTTGCGATTCTACAACGGAGGCCGAGTACATTGCTGCTTCGGAAGCCGCAAAGGAGGCTGTTTGGATCAAGAAATTCGTTTCGAGCTTGGTGTGATGACTAGTACGATCTGGTCCAATGTCTCTCTATTGTGACAATAGTGGAGCCATTGCGCAAGCCAAGGAGCCGAGGTCACATCGAAGTCCAAACACATACTTCGGCGATATCATCTCATCCGCGAGATTGTGGACAGAGGTGATGTCAAGATATGCAAAGTGCACACGGATCTCAACATAGCCGATCCGCCGACAAAACCTCTCCCTCACCGAAGCATGAGGCGCACACAAGAGCAATGGGTATTAGATACTTACATGATTGACTCTAGTGCAAGTGGGAGATTGTTAGTGATATGCCCTAGAGGCAACATGGAGATGTTGGATATCACGTCAATGTTTATGTATAAATGAATAAAGTGTTATTCGGTTCCATGAAATAGACATCTTGTATTGATCAATAAGTACATGACTTATTTATGAGACTCTTTATGTATGAATCTATTTCTAAACGATCTCGATCATATGTCATATTGTTGGAACAAATATGATTCTAAGATCGGCATGTTTATTGATTGATGATCATGTCTCATAGATCATGGGTATGGAGATACCAAATCAATAAACATGGACATATGTGTTGGAGAACACATTGTTGGATAGACCCACCATGAGACACTACAGGAATTAATGTGTCATTAGTTGGTCTCGTGTAGTGTTGGTACAAAGTCCTTAGACCTCGAGATCACCATGGATTCCAACATGTGTAGTAGCCTACTTTGGGACTACCAAACGCTATTCCGTAGAATCGGGTAGTTATAAAGGTAGTTTTCGGGTTTGCTATGAAACATGGAGTGGGATGTGAGTGATCAAGATGGAATTTGCCCCTCCTTTGGAGAGATATCTCTGGGCCCTCGAGGTAATGGATTATGGAAATGCATGGCCATGCTAAGTTGATTGAGGAGTCAATCAAACGCATGATAATCCAATACGGTTCGAGTGAATGGTTAAGCTATTGAAGGGATGGCACACATCTTGCCTATAGCTTAACCGGTATCGTGAGGCAAAGGGATTTGTGTACACATTACAGGTTCGAGCCGATATTATATTCTTGTATACTATGGTGTCAATATGTGCTGCTAGGCGCCGCTATTGTGCAGTCGGCCGAGTTAGACTCGAGCCGACGATCGGCTAAGTTAGACTATAGCCGAAACCGAGTATACCTGAACCTACGGGTCGCACGCTTAAGGGGATAGAATAGATATTCGAGTTGGACTCGGATACGGCTCGATCGGATAGGGATCTGATCGGATAGAGTCCTATCGGCTTACGACGTGTGGGGCGGCCAACTCTATGAGATACGGATGAGATCCGATTCAAAATAGAGTCCTAATCGGCCACTAGTCCCTCGGTCAACTCTATATAAAGGAGGGAGGGTGGAGAGCTGAAAAGACATCAATTGCATCGCGTGCAACAGAAGTCGCCGAGATCAATCTCCACGGAAACCCTCCCCACTTTCGAGCCAAACCCTAGCCTTGCATCGCGTGCTAGCACACGGGTGTACGGCGTTCGTCCCCGGACGTGTGGATACGGTAGAGGCGCCGCTACGTTGCGCGCCGTTGATCGGCTTCGGATCGGCTGCAATCGGAGCGATCGGCTGTGGTGGAATCGGCTGCGGTCGGGCGCATCGGAGCGAGGCGTGAGAATGCGGCCGGACGACTCGAATCGGCTGATTGGCGAATCGGCTGTCTCCGGGAATCGGCTACACTGTTCCGGATCGGATTGCCCTGATTGGCTATTCCGCTGCACTCTACTCCAATCGGTAACGATCTATCGGCCCTTACTTGCAAGTGTTCCTGGTTTGCGCGGTAAAAGTTTTTGTTTTCGGCTAGCGTAGCCTCCGCGTAACCCTTCACTAACCCTAGCCGATATGCCTAAGGACGAACCTCTTCTATCGGCTGCCAGCTATTTTTGGTCAGACACGATGAATGCTTTCCTCTTCAAGCACGGGCCGATGATGCCGACTCTGATGGATATAGTGATGCTAACTGGTTTGGATATAACCTCAACTGCCGATCCTTCCGATCTAAACATCAAATGCCAACATATCTTCAAGACTAAGAGCATAGGCGGCTGGAGCAGTTATATTTCAATGAACATGAGGGACGGCCGAGTTTCCACCATGGAACACGTAGCTTTTCTGATGATGTGGCTGGAAATGTTTCTATTTTGCGGATCAAGTTGCGGGTCGACCACCAATTTGCAACACATAGCCGAGGCGTTGGTGGAAAAAAAGCAAATTCCTTTAGGGAAATTTCTGCTCGGCTACTTGTATCAGACACTTAGCAATGTATCAGCCAAGCTAGCTTTGAAGCAATCCATCGGCACTGGAGGCCCCTGGTGGCTACTACAAATATGGCTCAACCTGTATACTCACAAGATCGTCAATCGGCCAAGTTTGCTTAACGCCGATTTTCCACGAGCTGAGCCGATTTATCGTGACGACAAAGAAATAACTACTCGGCAATGCGCGTCATACAGGGAAGCTTCCTCCACCTTCCTGTGCTCCAAAATTTCAGGAACACTTCAAAAATTGGTTTAGCAACTTCTACAATGGATTCTCGGCCGATTCCAGGGTTTGCCTATGACAAGTTCAGCCACTTCGAGCGGCCAGACGACCTTCGGCTTGATGAGATTAACAATCCAAAATTCGAGAAGCCGAGGGAAATCTTTGTGACCGCTATATCCCCATGCATCCTGCCAGTCGACATCCATCAAGGCCGAAATGTTCAGAAAACTTACGAATTTTACCACCCATCAGCCACCGCAAGACAACTTGGATTGGGCCAACTGCCGATTGGGCTGTTCTTCTCAGACAAAATTCAAACCAGAGGCATCATTGACGACAGAATAATGATGCATCGGCTGATGGAGATCATGTCGACGGGAGAGGTCGACGGGTATATGACCAAGAACCAAAACAATTCGGAGGGTTTGCGGAGGCCCTCAAAGAAGACCTGAATGATGTCGCCATCGGAGATGCTTGTGACGGTGTTGCAACGCTCAGAGAAGCGTCGGACGTAACCCCGAATTGACTGGTCGATCCCCTGCCAGACCTGCCAGAGGTCGTAGCGGGAGGTCGAGCATTGCTAGGTGCCTTGGTAGTTGGCGATGAAGGCGTCACATAGCTCATCCAAGGTGTTGATAGAGTTCTCGGGGAGCCCAACGAGCTAGCTGATGGCAGTCGGCGCCAGCATGACAGGAAGGTAGTTTGCCATCACGTGGTCATCGTCATTGGCCACTCGAACTGTCGTACAGTATAGTCGAAGCCATAACGATGGATCGGTCTTGCCATCTGTTGATGCCAAATCCGTACCACTGCTGTGATGCGAAAAGATGTGTTGATGTCGAATCACAGATTGGCCTTGGAGATCTGCTTAACTCCACTGCAGGTCCTAAAATCGATGAAGCGTGGGCGTGCCAGTCAGTTTGATCCTACCACTAACAAAATATGCAAAATAGCAGAGCATAAATCATATCGGCCGATAGGTCGATAATCAAAACAGCAGATTGTGTGATTCCAGCCAATGCCGATGTCCAAATAACTCGTCAGCTAAAACCCCGATGAAACCCTTATTGGTAGCCATCAGGCAGGCTAGAGACTATGATTCTAATCACGACTTAGTAGGTCAAACTGAATTGATGCAGCACTAAGTATGAAAAGAAACGCAATATCTAGACAATCAAGCCCTTGACTAATTTTCGGGTGGTAGATGTCTAAACTAATCTAATCTAGTAAAAAGTTTAGCCGGTATCGGCAGAGACCCTAAAGCGAGAGACAGCCGATAGAGCTAAATTGAGATACTAGGACTAGATTAACAGAGACATATGATAAGACCGGCTAACCCTCCGATCAAACATTAGCATGAACCTATCGGCTTAACAAGACTTAGATTATCGATAACAATCTAGTAGGTCGGACCTAACCGATGCAACACGAGATTATATATGATAATCTAATACTCGATGAGCCAATAGATCTGTCTAATGTGATGGATATAACAAATCTACCTAAAGCAAGATTACGTTTATAGAAACATCGACTTGATCAGAATATCAAACCTAACCGAGAAAGTCCTAACTAAGCCAATGTATCTATGAACGGTAATGAAACTAAAGATAGATACGATATACATGGGCCAGCGGAACCTTGGACTTACCCCTTCGCCGGAGATCGAAGCCGATGCAGCCCCTTGTTGGGTACCAAGTTCCACCGGATGATGAACAAAGTATCCAAAAGTAAAAAGGTGGCGATGCGCTGAGTTGTATTGATCGTGAGGATAGATTACATAAACCCCGAGCTTACATATTTATACCCGCAGGCTAACAAAGATCCTAACAGAGTACAATTCAAACTTTCCTAACGATAAAAGGAAACAAACCGAGTCCTTATTGGACACTAACACACTTTTATAAAGATAAAATAGAAAGCTAACAAACTCTTCCTAATTAATATATACAAGTCGCATCCTCCTCGAACTTGGTCTCTTCTGGATAAGATCTTTCCAAACTGAGTCTGATAAGAATCCGACTGCTGGAGATACTGATAAGGGAAAATCCCCATCGGCTGACCAAAACTCTAAACCGATATCGGCTCGAGTCGATTTGAATCTTAAGCCGATGAGGACTCGGGGCTTACCAAATTTTGCCGTTAACACATGCCCCCAATTTTGGAGTATGAGAAGTCATGCTTCAAAATTATCCTGGCTTTGATCGTCCCAAAATTGATTCTTCTCTTCTTCTTGACATCGGCCCTCATAAGTCAATACCTTCTGTAGTAGATGAGCCAGGCTGTCAACTCATGGAAGAAAAACCTATCTTTGGTAGCCGCTGACAACCCCTGAAATGCAAGATCTGCTAGCTGCTCATCACTCAGGCTCAAACTATAATATTGGATGCGGACGTGACGAAACCTTTGAATATATTCTTTAGTCGATTCCCCTTCTTGTTGTTTGATTGATATCAAGTCTGCAAGCTTCAACTCACCAACCTCAGCAAAGAAGTACATGTGAAACTGTTCCTCAAGATTGGCCCAACCTCTGATAGAATTTGGTGGTAATGACGAAAACCATGTGAAGGCCGATCCAGTTAAGGACAATAGAAAAATCTAACTTTTAGAGCTTCTTCAGCCGATGCCTCCCCACATTGAGCTAAAAATTGGCTGACATGTTCCACTGTAGATACACCATCTTGCCCTTAAAACTTGGAAAAGTCTGTGAAACCTTGTATCGGCTTGGAAGTGGTACTCTATCAAACCATTCAGGATATGGCGGCCGATACACAAAAGTTTGATGTTTGGGTTTAATTCCAAACTGCTTCTCCATTACCTTTGCAATAATATCGGCCCAATCTTCTTGAGACTGATATTGTTGAGTTTCCTTTGGTCGATAATGTTGTTGTGGCTCTTCATGTTGATATGCTTGCCCCCCGAGCCAATATTATTGTTGTCGATGATGATGATATTGTCCATGCTGACTTCTTAACACAATCACCCTAAGAACCAACTTCTTAATCAAACCATGTAATGTACTCATCAAAACTCCAGATGGATCGAACATAGCGTGATGAACAATTTCATCAACCATCTCTTGAAGTGTCTTGTCATCTATCGGCTCAGTAGACTGTCCCTTGTCTTCATTCATCGGCTTGAGAGATTGCTCTTCCTTGGCCTTGACTTCTTTATTAGACATTGTGGGTTCCACAAGTCGTGTAAACAATCGTGAGGTCCCACCGGGTGTGCCAAAAATGTGTTGACGCCAAATCCGTACCGCCGCTGTGATGCCAAAAGATGTGTTGACGTCGAATCACACGTTGGCTTGGGAGATCTGCTTAACTTCAATGCAGGTCCTAAAATCGATGAAACGCGGGCGTGCCAGTCAGTTTGATCCTGCCACTGACAAAATATGCAAAACAGCAGAGCATAAATCATATCGGCCGATAGGTCGATAATCAAAACAATCGATCTATTGACAGCCGATTGTGTGATTCCAGCCGATGTCGATGTCCAGATAACTCGTCGGTTAAAACCCCGACGAAACCTATATTGGTAGCCATCAGGCAGGCTAGAGATGACTTAGTAGGTCAAACTGAATTGATGCAGCACTAAGTATGAAAAGAAACGCAATATCTAGACAATCAAGCCCTTGACTAATTTTCAGGATGGTAGATGTCTAAACTAATCTAATCTAGTAAACAGTTTAGCCGGTATCGGCAGAGACCCTAAAGCGAGAGACTCGATAGAGCTAAATTAAGATACTAGGACTAGATTAACAGAGACATATCATAAGACCGGCTAACCCTCCGGTCAAATATTAGCATGAACCTATCGGCTTAACAAGACTTAGATTATCGATAACAATCTAGTAGGTCGGACCTAACCAATGTAGCACGAGATTATATATGATAATCTAATACTCGATGAGCCGATAAATCTATCTAATGTGATGGATATAACAAATCTACCTAAAGCGACATTACGTTTATAGAAACATCGACTTGATCAGAATATTGAACCTAACCGAGAAAGTCCTAGCTAAGTTGATGTATCTATGAACGGTAATGAAACTAAAGATAGATACAATATACCTGGGCCAGCGGGACCTTGGACTTACCCCTTCGCCGGAGATCGAAGCCGATGCAGCCCCACGTTGGGTACCAAGTTCTGCCGGATGATGAACAAAGTAGCCAAAAGTAAAAAGGTGGCGATGCGCCGAGTTGTGTTGATCGTGAGGATAGATTACATGAACCCCAAGCTTACATATTTATACCCGCAGGCTGACAAAGATCCTAACAGCAAACTTTTCTAAAGATAAAAGAAAACAAACCAAGTCTTTATTGGACACTAACACACTTAACTAAAGATAAAATAAAAAGCTAACAAACTCTTCCTAATTAATAGATACAAGCCGCATCCTCCTCGAACTTGGTCTCTTCTAGATAAGATCTTCCCAAACCGAATCTGATAAGAATCCGACTGCTGGAGATACTGATAAGGGAAATCCCCATCGGCTGACCAAAACTCTAAACCGATACTGGCTCTGAGCCGATTTGAAGCTTATGCCGATGAGGATTTCGGGGCTTATCAAATTTTGCCGTTAACACCATCGCAAGGTTCGATCCCGGTCAGGCGGAAGCCCTTGGGCCACGTCACCCGACAGAGATGAGAAGTGAAGGCTGGGAACCCATTGTGGTGTGGCGCGTACTTAGCGCCATCAGCTCCTTCGGGGGCGCCGTGCTCCCGATCGTACTGATCGTGGCGCAACAACTCCTGGCGCCTTTGGTCGGCGACACGACGGTCGATGGTGTTCCGGGTATTAAGCCTCTGCACGATAATCTCGTGTGCATTCCCAGTGAATGAACTACCCTGTTGCTCTTGGAGTATGGTTGTCTTTGGGCGCCGCTCCGGGTCAGCAGTGGATTTGTCCTTTGCCACCTGGGTTTGGGCATTGGGCGGCGAGGCAAAGTGGCCCACGCTCGATTGCCGCCATGACCTTGGTCGACGAGAGCTCCAGTGTGCGCCGGACGGGCCGGAAGCGTCGAGCTGCACGGCCATGCTCGAGTCATGGCCATTGCCTTCGCACCTCCAGGGAGTCGGGAAGCGCGACAAGTGCATTCTCAATGGCCACCAGGTTGGTCGCGGGAGTCTGAAATACCTAGTGCCCCTCAAACTCCATGGTGAAGGCGGGCCCCAGGTTCCGCGGCTGGACACGATTAGGTTGGGCCTACTCACGCCGTGCAACCCAGCTGGTGTTGCAGCGACGACGAGCGTTGCGATGGGAGTCGGACTCCTGGGAATCCGTAGCCTCATCGTCAGAAACGACCTCCGCCATCAGGACGAAGTTTGCTGGCCAGCGGTTGCCGGGAGCAAACTCCGCACGACACAACCTCTTAGACGGCGTGGTTGGACGCAGAGAAACTTTTGGGCGGGCTTCTTGGGACCGGCCCGGCCTAGTGAGGGTGGATTTGCATCCAGCGGTAGTGGGGATAGGCAGCGACGCCCTTCGTGGTGGAGAAACCGGGCGCGCAGAGTGGCACCCCGTGGCGCGCTCGATGCACGTCCATGCAGAATCTGCCCTCAAGACCGTCATGCGGGCTATCGGGGCTTGGGCCGCCAAACCTCCGCGATAGGACGAGCCGTTGACGCCAGGGCCACTAGGCACGGTGGCGCGTGCCTCATCCCCGCCGTCACGCGTCGCTGAGCAGCAACATGCGCCAGCTCTCCAGAAGCATCCTGGGAGAGGGTGAGGTGGTTGAAGTCGTCGACGCGGAAGACCAGGCTCCCGAAGACGAACGTCATCCCCACGGGTGTCGTGAAGTCGGTGGAGAAGAAAACCGTCATCGCACCGCTCGAATCACTAAGACGTGCCCCTACCTTGCACGCCAACTGTCGATGAGTGGTCGATCAGTCCTCCAAGGAAGCTACCCGAGAAGGTGAAAGAGTGGTCGGGAACGTCTATCGAAAGGGTGCGATGGTCGACTCAAGAGAGAAAGTGAGCTAGAGATTTTAGACAGGTTCAACCCTTCCGGAGGATAACAAGCCTATGTCCTGTGTCCTTTGTTGGGGTAGTGTATGAATCAGAGTATAATGGATGAGAGTTCTTGGGGTTCTAGAGATTAGACCTAACTTCGAAAGAATCGATCCCCCTCTCCCGCGGACCTGCCCTCCCTTTTATAGATAAAGAGGCAGTTATAAGAGGACTTGGGAGCCAAAAAAGCTAAGACTAAAAGCTAAAAAAGCAAGTACAAACAACATCTGAAAAGTACATAGAGATCCCCCCGGTTTCTGCGCTCCGTGGGTATCTCGCGCTCCATCTTGCCTTGGGATCCATCCTCCGCAAGTACCTTCTGCATAGTCTTGTTAAGTGATGTCAGCTTCTGTCGGGTTGTCCCCTCCTTGTATTTTCCATGATCTTTGCAATGCAAGCCTTCTATCCCGAGGAGATCGGAGGTCGGGATGATGAGCCGTAGTCTGGATAGGACACTGAGTCGGGACAGTCGGGGCTCCTGACCCCAAGAAGAGGTTGGACATCTGACCCCCTCCCAAGGATTACCAGTCTGACTTCAGCTGATCACTCTGCTTCATGAGCTATTCCGGGGTGATACCCTCACACTTTTATGTGGAAGGACGAATTTCTCGTCAATATTATGTTGATGGTATTAAGGTGAATTCATAATTGCCTTAAGTAGGTCCCTTGAAAACTAATCACTAATTCCTCTGTACTATTCCATCTGTTTAATTTTGGTTCCATGAAACATATTACTACTATGAATCTGATACTACGAATCTATCCATAGTGTTAGAACATGTCATATTTTACCAAAATTCGGACTAAGAGAGTATATGAGTCATGAATGGACATAGTTTACAATCCTCTAAAATTAGTAAACAAAACAGAAACTTTTATTTTTATTATCTTTACGACTTTACCAGAACTACTTAATAGCAACTAAGCACTCTGTAGAAAGATAGAAAAAAGTCAATAAATGTAGCCATTCACATTAAAATTGATGTATATATTTATATTTAAAGACAGTCACTGTTAACTAAAAGAGAAAAAATTGAAATTGAAAACGGCACTATTTATGTACAACAGAATGCGTCATTTTGGAACATAACTAATAGGAAATAGAAATTTGGGATTCTCCGTAAAGAAAAAGAATTTTGGGACCCTAAAAACTCCCTGTTTTGGTACAATAAACAAAATGCTACTCCATTATATCAATGGTAGAGAATATAATTTTGCTACTAAAAATAGTAGCCATTCAAATATACTAAAAGTTCTTTTTTATTAAAATAACATAAGTAGAAAATAATTAAACTATTCTCTAATTAAACTCCTCTTCTTGTTTCATTCATTCAAAGGAAAATTTATGGACATGTAAATTAACTACATAATTAATTACCAACATATTGTTTGGTCAAGCATCGTTCTAAAAATATTTGTGAGGAAGCAGTTTGGTGTTCTTTGACCCCACTGATGACAATAAAGCCGGTGTCTGTACGATATTTAGGTGGAATTTTAGTTAGGTTTGCATATTTGCCTAAGAAATCCATAATCCGCGAGCACCGGTTCGTTTTTTTTTCGTTTTTGTATTTTTATGATTTTTCTTTTTCTATTTTTTTCACCTGGATTGTTTTTCCCCTTTGGTATTTTTACTAATTTGGACCCATTTTCTTAGCCCACGTATATTTACGTATAAAGTTTGTACGTACAAACTTTGCACGTGTATGTAAAACTTTTTTTACATCGAAAGTGTACAAATACATGTATACGTATAAATTTTATATGTACAAATTATATACGTATATGCATAAACTTTATATGTACAAACTTTATACGTGTATACGTATAAAGTTTATATGTATACGCGTATAAGGTTTATACTTATATATATATACATCAAAAGTGCATACGTATACGTATAAATTTGTACAAAAGTGCAACTGGCGTGTAGATCTGGTCTATGCTGGTTACAACCTAATCTAAACACCAGTTACAACTCCGTCGAAAGATTTCTCAGGAGGTCACTCATCCTAATACTACTCTTGTCCAAGCACGCTTAACTTCAGAGTTTTAATGAAATCCGGTGTTTTAGTGTCGATCCCGACGAATCAGCCGGTGGGTTCGCATACGAAGTGGTGCACTTGATTGGTTGGGTCGGTTAGCCTGAGTGCATTCTATACCTGGAATGCACCCAGACGCAGTATAGACACACAGTATATATATAACTATCTATAAAGCAAGTAATGTTTTCACCTAAAATTTTTTTCTCCTTCGCTATTTTGTAGAAAATTCCTTGAATTTTTCTGAAATTAACCCGTAGTCCCGCTCGCCTAGGCTTGTTCCCACCCATGCCACGACACGGAGCGGAATTAGAGAAAAGAAAAAAGAGAAAGCTAGCTAGCAGCCCAGCCAAAGCAGCAGCAGGCTGGCCCATAAAAAAGCACTGCAGCCCAGCAGCTAGTCCACCGAGCAAAGGAGCAGCAGCCCAGCACAGTACTGCATGACACTATAGCAACCGATTTTTTGTTTTTATTTTATGTATTTTACAAAAATGATTTTTTTTTCAAAAATTTTACAAAATAGTCGTCCGACACCCTCTAGAGGAACGTTTTTTTAAAAAAAACACTCTTCTAGAGGATATTTTTTGTGACATGGCAGACGGCCGTTGGCTCCCGCACAATGACCGCCCGTCGAGGGAAGGGTATTTTTGCAGGTGACCCCCTTTGCTGTCCTTTCAGAGGGCATTTTTTACAGGGGGGCCGCCTGCAAAATGGCTGAGAGGACGGCCTGGTATTTTGTAGGCGACCTTCTTATCGTTCTTCTAGAAGGCGATTTTTTGCTATAGGTCGGAGGCCTCCTACGTAAGGGCAGCGAGGGGAGACATTTTTGCAGGCGGCTTCCTTGCCACTCTTCCAGAGGATAATTTTTTGCTGTAGGCGGGGGGCCACGTGTGAAAGGGCGGCGAGGGGTGGCATTTTGGCAGGCGACCCTCTTGATGCCCTCTCAAAGGGCGATTTTTGGCCCCTGGCTATAAGATCCCTTCCTCCTCTTGAAATTTTCATTATATTCTCCCAAAATCAAAAAAAAGAAAAGGAGGGAGGGGTAAGGAGGAGCAGAATGGGAGCGGCGAAGCCCTGCCGGTTTGCTGACTCCATCACAGGTAAATACATTTTATCGTATTGTCTTTTCAATTTTAGTACATTTTAGTTTTATTACCATATACACGGTAGATCTGGAGCACATATTTATATAATTTGAGAACTAGAGCATACAATATATTTCTAGAATTTGAGACCTAAGGTATAGTGTAAATTGTATCATATGTTTAGGTAGTACGCATATTTAGTAGTATATATAAATATATATAATTTGAAAACTAGAGCATACAATATATTTCTATATTTCTAGAATTTGTGACATAAGGTATAGTGTAAATTGTATCATATATTTTATATGTTTTAGGTAATACAACGTATAGACATATTTACGTGTGTGTATATATATGTATGTATGTATGTATGTATGTATGTATGTATGTATGTATGTATGTATGTATGTATGTATGTATGTATGTATGTATGTATGTATGTATAGAAGACTAGGGGGAGTTGATCGCGTGTGCGCAGCCAGGCATGACTGGTTGCGTATCAGCGTCCCCTTTTTGCCTCTAGCCTGATTGTAATGTGTGTGTTTACGTGTTTTTTATATAATTATGAAAAGTTGGCGGGACTTTATCAAATAAAAAACTTTGATAGGATTTCATTTCCCAAAAAACACAGCCTTTCAATCTTTCAATCTCAAATAGGGGACCATGCAGCAATATGCAACAAGAATATTGGATAAAAAAGGAATAGCGAGTGAAATGAATAGCCAACGACGTAATTTCCGTCTGTTCATAGGGATTAGGGGCGAGTCAAATAACTGTAGGATATCAAAAAATAGACGACGGACCTTGTCAAGATGTTATATGGTGTATATGATGTATTGTGGTTGTATTATGGTTTAAGTTGTACTATATCATACACTACATCGTACACTGTAATTGAATGATACAATCATCCCTAGTTTTTTTTTTTTTTTGGGATTGTCTAGTTTTCTAGATTTTAGGCGAGTCACTTTCTCCTACCTTGGATGCCAATCTAGCCACTCTCTTTCACTCCGATAATCCCCTAATTTAAATTATTTCTTTACTGGATAAATGATAAACAACAAACCTATACATAAAATGAATTTCCAATTGATAAAGATTTACAAAATTTAAATACATATACATCAACCAAATTGGAGTAAAATTAACTAAAATGTGGAATTTTATGTGACTAAAAAAATTATACAAATTCAGCCCTTTTTTCTCATTGTTGAGAGACAGGAGGTTTTACTTATCCTGCATTAATGTGAAGACGTCACGTGAGGTGACTGGGAGTGTATAGATTTCATGTGACAAATTTCGGTCACCTTTATCATCCCTTAGATGACAAATTGCACATTAAGTTTAGGAATTTGCAATTTTAGGCAACTAGTTGGACCACCAGGCTTCCTAAGTTTCAATCTAGCAACACCATAGGTGATCTGTTGGACCTCCCCACTTTCTAAGGACCCACTTTATAAAGACATTTGGTAAGGCTTCTGATTTTATGATTTTTTATTTTAATTTTGATTCTTCTAAATCAGATTCTAAAATAAAATAATAATTAAAATAATATTATAGGTAATTTTTAGATGATTATTGAGAAAAACTGGTTTCAGATGATTCTAGGAAAAATTGTTTTTAGATGATTCACCTTCCCTATGTAAAACTGTTGAATCACTTGAAGTCATTTTTTCAGAATCGTTACAAAATAACAATAACATGTTTAACAAAGATTTTACTGATACCTAAGTTTCAATCTAGCCTTCATGCTGTTGCTATAATAAATTCCAAAAACAATAAAAAGATTGTAGCACATGGTTAGCAGGGCAATGGCGAATGGTGCCAAATTAGGCCCCATTTACTGACCACTTCACATGCAACACCGCGCTCACACTCACACAAACCAACTGGTACAGGAAAACACCCTCCATCTCAGCTCAGCATGTACCACAAGGCAGGCGACCCATCAAACCAATGCAGACGACAAATTAAACACCAAGAAATAGGCAGATCACACACAACAACAAAAACAGAGAGAGAACTTTCGCATTTTGATAATGCACAGGTAAAATTGCCCTACACTATGTATCTACCAATTTAACCACCGACAAAACAAAAACAAAAAACCTTTAGGATTCTTTCCTACCCTGTTGCTAACTTCAGTTTTGCTGTTTACAAGAGCAGCGAAACATACACTCCAAGCTTGTCCTACACAGGATGAGATCATCACGAACAAGTCAAGGTTGCAGCGAAACCAGAGAGACAAACTCAACGCTCTGTCCCCCTGCCATTCTTATGTTTATCACAAAATGCTCAGGGTACTTTCTTAGCAGCAGAGAGAGCCCGTGCCACGGTCTACCATCAGTTTCGCTCTCGGGCCAGTCTTCTGATGTCAAATATTTACGCACCCTGTTGTGGTGCCACAAGTCGCCATATTTCTCAAACATCTGAAAAAAGGAGTATGATCGTCAGGATGGGACGAAATGGACAAAGCATATATGAACAATCTAACAAGTTTGTAGAACATAACGTGATGTTCATATTACAGGAAATTGCATTATGATAAACTCATTAACACAGGTACAAGACAAACACAAACTACCCCTGCAACAATATTCAACCAAAGAACTAAAAACCAAGAGAGTACTGGTTAAGAACCAAAGAACTGCCCAAGTATGTACAGTTTCTAGCAGAACCCAATTTCTTTCAAACTGATTGTTTATGCTAAATCATCAGATGAAAACAAAAACTAAAACCCTGGACCGTTAAACCAGTTGCAACCGAAAATACCAATTGGAAAATATTTCTATGATTTATACAGCTACGTCATTAACAAGGCAATGAGAAACGATTTTATACTTGTAATTTGTGATCAAAAGAATTGCTGGTAACCCACCATTTAAGGGGATGATTCTAGATAAGTGTCAATTCAATCTGGTCACTACTACTACAAAGCTACGTCATGTGGCGGGTAGCACAATCTTTGGTAAATTCATTCTTATGGATTACTGGAATAAAAATAACTGAGAAGTAGTACTCCATATGATATTTGATGCTACAAGATGGAAATCCTAATTTAATCAGCTGTAAGGATGTCTGTTGGTAGCTGGACATATGTTAGTCAAAGCAATTGTGTAGTGCAACAAACAAATAAATCTCTAAATAGGATAATTTAACCAATATTGTGAACAGAGGGAGAATTATATACAAACAAAAAGCCAAATTTGTGCCCAAAATTTGAAACATCAGTTGCATTATGACAGGGTGTATAGTTCAAGACAACTCGATTGATTCATACTTGTTTTACTGTGAAATTACAGGATATATGTAACCCCATAAGTCAAGTTACAGGATATGTTGCTCTATGCCTTACAGACATGTGGGTCCTGGATCCATGTGTAAAAAAGATACGAAAGTGCCATATTCTGAAAATCAGGCTTAGGAGAGTAGAATAGCCTGAGAAGTATTTTTCCTTAACTGTTGGCTGCAATTTACAAAGATTGTGGTAGCCTCAAGTCAGGTCATAAAGATTAATCACTGATTATTTTGGCAGCCTCATCAAAAGAAAGATCAACGATCATTTTATGAAGGGATGTCTATTTTACCCCTTCCATAAACCGTTACTTTACACTCAGTCACCAGAGTGGGTTTTTGCCTACATGACATTAACGTGACAGTACTGTCAGCCAATAAGTCTAAAACAAATAGTGGGGCCCACATGTCATTGACCACCTTCTTCATCTTCTGCCTCCACATCTGTCCATTCCCTCTTTCTTTTCTCTTGCTGATACCCAGTGTTAGAGTTAGGGTTGTTTTTTAGACAAACATGATACTTAAGGGGGCTAATAAGGACTTCTCCCTTTCAAAACTTGCCAGTAGAACAAAAATAAGCTAATGTGCACAGTGGACACATAAAAGGTGACGCCATAGCACAGGGCCTTCCTGGATAAAGGATGAATGGATAGCAGCAGAGCACAAGTTTTACAAATATTTCTTATTCTGAAAAAACACCAGTTTCCGCCATTTGTTTAGCTCTGATAGAATGTTAAAACCAGAATAATCATATTTTTATCTCGTAAGTTAACTTTATTACCTTGCAAGGATGCTAGAAAAAGCTACTATAGTTTTCATAAATGAGCCGAATAAACAAAATGCTGGAGCAGGCATGTTGTTGTTAATTCATGCAGCGTTAAGTAACAAAAAATATATATATATAACCCAAATGTTTAGGCATGCGATCGTTTCGTCAGAAGAAATGAAGAAAAGGTTGAGAAAGTTACCACTTCATGAAGTCTGTCCATAGGCGCCCATTCCTGAGGTCCACAGAGATCAGATAAGACAGTAGCTGTTGATGAGATAACATCTTTCTCTTCCAACTGCAAGAGTTGAAGGTCATCTGCTTGTCTGTAACCTTTTGATCCTTTCGCAGACTTCCTTCCTGTACAAAACAATAGAATAGATTAATTGTTTTTAACATGCTCAAAGTAATTTGAGGGTAATATGAAATCATGTATAAAGGATATCAGCATATGCTGCCATAAACTTCCATTTAATTGGTGAACAAATTGAAATGAGAAAAATAATTCTAGCATCTGTGTCATTATGAAAAATATATATATGTTTGAATTCTACAGATATATTTCATTCATGAAGACATAAATCATGATTCTGTATGAGTGTATAACTAAACTATTCGACAGTGCAGTTCTCATCACATGACAACAGCATTTATCAATTCATAGCTACAAGCATCAATATAAACATAACAATGTTTGGGTTCTGCTGTAATGAACCTTAGTCGTCATCATCTGATATAAGTGACAGATAGTGCAACTGAATCAGGGTAGAGGGGGCTCCTTCCTTACATTGATAAATATTGCATGTGAACAGATCACTTTCATCAGTTTGACCAGGTTTATCAAATAACATAACTAAATATACTGCAAACCTAAAATATAAAATGCACTAAATAATTAATTGCCATCAACTCTAAAACTTATGTGCAGAATTATACAGGGCCAATAGACCACCTAAGTGGCTAAGTATACTAATATGCATAGAAGATTGTTCTATAAATATATTACAAATAACACACGCATGCCCATACTTAATGCCTCAATAGTATCATAGGGTAGTGTTTTACTCAAGGACTAAATGTAAGATGTTAGTATATCAATGGTTACTCTCATTGAAAAAGAGGATGGCACTCAAGATGGGGCAATTTTTTGGTTTTCTTTCATTCACAAACTCAAATGAAACTCAAAGCCATACCTTCCCAAGGGAGGGTGGATACATATATATAGCCATAGCTGGCTGCAAGCCTATTGCTGCACCCTCCTAGTCTATAATTCGAAATTTGAATGGGATGCTGTCCTAGAGGACATCCAAACTGAATAAAGCATAAAGAAGGCATAAAGGAGATGCTAACTGCTGCTGTCCTACTAACCGCAGCTGTCCTAGCAACAGAAAATATGCTAAAGGAATAGATGCTGTCCTGAAAAGGTGAAACTACCCAAAAACAAAAGAAAGAATCACGACCAAAGACCATGAAGACTTATCCATCATTCTCCCCCTAAGTCTTGTGCGTCGTCTTGTGGGGAAGTTCGGCCATCCCGATTCTGGAGCAGAGCTCGAGGAACTTGATTCTCCCAAGAGGCTTGGTGAGCAAGTCCGCAAGCTGGTCCTTGGTGTTGATGCAGCTTGCCTTGATGCTCCCTTCTTCCAAGTAGCTTCGGATGAAGTGGTACCTCACCCGGATGTGTTTGCTGCGTTCGTGGAAAACGGGGTTCTTTGCCAGGGCCAGGGCGGACTTGCTATCCACCCCGAGCTCTACCGCTCCAAGTCTCTCGCGAGGAGATCACTAAACAAGCCGAGCAAGCCGAGCGCTGGGTCGAGCGGCGGAGGCCGCCATGTACTCGGCCTCGCAGCTGGACAGGGCCACCACCTGCTGCTTAACCGACTGCCAGCTCATAAGACTCTTGCCGAGGAAGAAGAGCACACCGCTAGTGCTCTTGCTGGTGTCGATGTCGCCGGCGTGGTCGCTGTCGCTGTACCCGATGAAATACGCCCCCCCCCCCGAGGCACCTTGGGTAGAAGAGGCCGTAGTCGAGAGTACCCACGACGTAGCGGATAATCCTCTTCACGGCCTGCTGATGCTCCGTCGTCGGTCGCTGCATGAACCGACTGACGTAGCCAACAGAGAACGCTAAGTCCGGCCGTGTGCGAGCGAGATAGTGGAGACTCCCCACTGTGCGCCGCATCGCGTGGCGTCCACCTCCTCCGCCGTGTCAGTCAGTCCGAGCTTCACCTCTTCTCCATCGGAGCGAGGGCGGGTTGCGCCGTGAGCCCAACTAGCTCAACGACGCGCTTGGCGTAAGCGGTCCGCCGAAGTGTGATGCCTGAGTCATCCCGTGGACCTCGATCCCCAAGTAGAAGAAGAAAGGCCCCGATCACTCATCCGGAAGGTGGCCTTCATCTCCCCTTTAACGCCGCGACCTCCGCATCCTTGGTGCCGGTGATCACCAAGTCGTCCACGTAGACACCCACCAGCAGGAGCACCACTGCCCCGCCGCTAGATGGCCGCCTCATGCGGGCTTTGTCTGAAGCCCATCCTCTTGAGCGTAGAGTCCAACTTGGAGTTCCACGCCCTCGGCGCCTGTCGCAAGCCGTAGAGGGCCTTGTGCAGGCGTAACACCTTGCCCTCCTTGCCGAGGATCACAAACCCCGCGGCCGGTGCACGTAGACCTCCTCCTTCAAGTCGCCGTTCGTAAACGCCGACTTAACGTCCATGTGATGAACGCACCAACCCTCCTGAGTGGCCAGCGCAAGGAGGAGTCGCACAGATTCCATCCGTGCTACGGGGGCGAAGGCATCGTCGAAGTCGATCCCCTCCTATTGCACGAAGCCGCGTGCCACCAAGCGAGCCTTGTGCTTGACGATGGCACCGGCTTCATCTCGCTTCAGCTTGAACACCCACTTAAGGGTGATCGCGCGATGACCACAAGGGAGGTCGGCAAGCTCCCAGTACGGTCTCCTCAACCGCGTCCATCTCCGATTGCATCGCGGCACGCCATGCCGCGTGTCTCGGCCTCGCGAAAGACCGAGGCTCACCGTCGTCGCACGCAAGGTGCAACCGCGCCGTGTCGCGAGGCACCAATCCCGCACGGCCGATCGCCGAGAAGGTCCTCCATCGTACGGTACAGTAGCTGCTCGCCGTCGTGGTACGCGTCGATGCGCTCCCCGTCGTGGGAGAGCGGAGTAGCGAACACCGGGCTGCGCTCAACACAAGCTGGTGTCGGAGTAGGCATGCCCGAAGAGCGGCCGTTGGGCTGGAGCGCGGGGGTCGCTCGGCGTGGTGGTGTCGGCGAAGAGCTCGTCACCAAGTCGGTGGAGGCTCGGGACTGGGTAGGCACGCTCGGTGAGAGCCGCATACTCCCCGCCTCCTCGAAGTGGACGTACTCGACAATGAAGTCGTCGTACGTCGGGGTCGAGCCATCGTCCACCGCCTTGTCCCATACCCACCTCGCCTTCGTCGAACACTACGTCGCGCGCCGTGCGCACACGTTGTGTCTCCGGTCGAGGATGCGTAGGCCTTCGAGCCCTCCGCGTAGCCGATGAACACCCCCGGGTGCTCCCGTCGTCGAGCTTGCCGATGTGGCCAAGCTCCTTGGCGAACGCGAGGCAGCCAAAGACCCACAAAGGGAGACCGCCGCTTGTGCCCATGCCAAGCCTTGTACCGTGTCCCGCCATCGAGGGCCTTGGTAGGAGAATGGTTGAGGATGTAGACGGCCGTCACCACCGCCTCTCCCTTAAGATGGCTCCGCATCCTCTCTCGCTGAGGAGAGCCCGAGCCATCTCCACAACCGTCCGGTTGCGCCGCCGACGACGCCGTTCGCGCGGCTGTACGGCGCGGTAGTGGCGCCGAATGCCCTCATCAAGACAAGACGACGCGAATTCAGCCGCCATGAATTCGCCGCCGTTGTCGGTGCGCAGCACACGCAGCTTGCGGCCGCACTCTGCCTCCGCAGCGGCCTATGAACGCCTGATGACGTCCGCAGCCTCTCCCTTGCTGCCTAAGATCACCACCCACATGTAGCGGGTAAGGTCGTCGACGAGCAGCAGGAAGTAGCGCGCCCTCCCGGTGTGGCGGTGTCACGGCCACACAAGTCCCCGTGCACGAGCTCGAGCCGCTCCTTGGCTCTAAGCTCGCCCGTCAGGAAGAGAGCCTCCTCTCGCTTTGTCATGACGCAGACGTCGCAGAGCCGCTCCACATGGTCGAGGCACGACAAGCCTCGCACCATCTCCTTGGCGCTGAGCCGCTTCAGGGCCTCGAAGTGGAGGTGCCCGAAACGCTCGTGCCATTGCCACGCCTCGTCATCCCGACGAGCAGTGAGGCAAACGAGTTGTGCCACCTGCACATTGAGGACGTATAGACGATTGATGCCTCTGTTTACCTTGGTAAGAAGGCGACGATGGCGGTCTCAAATCCTCATGATTCCATCCTCGATCAGGATGCGCAAGCCATTCCCATCCAGCTGGCCCAGGCTGATGGAGTTCCTCAGCGCGGGGATGAAATAGACTCCAGTGAGGAGTCGGTGCTCGCCAGTCTTGGCGACGAGGACAACGGAGCCAATGCCCTGATGTCCACAGGCGAAGAGTCGCCGAACTTGACGGAGCCACGTACGTCGGCGTTCAGGTCGAAGAAGAACTCCCTGCGACCCGTCATGTGGTGAGTGGCACCACTGTCGAGGAGCCAACCATCGATCTTGTCGTCGCTGGAGCCGTCACCGAGGAAGGCGTGTGCCTTCGGCTCGTCGAGGTGGAGAGTCGTTGCGGCCGATGCCGCTGGAGGTAGCTCGATGCTCCCGTGTGCTAGGAATAGAGCCGGCTCCTCCTCAGCCTGTGCGACGTGAGCCTGGCCTCGCCTCGGCTGTCGACAGTCTTTGGCCCAATGGCCAAGCTTGCCGCAGTTGCGGCAGGTGTCGTCTCGTGCCGGCTTGTGGTTGCCGGCGGCGCCGCCCTAGGCGCCTCTGCGAGCGCTACTCTCGGCGCGTCTTTGCGCCCACCACGGCTGGACACCTCCACGCGCCTTGCGTGGCTTGCGGCCGCCTGTCGGGGAAGAAGACTCCCCCTTCCTCCTGTCACCCTGAGAGGCCTCCCACTGCTCCCGAGTGAGATGGAGCTTTCCGCCAATGGTGATAGGCCCTAAGAGAGGCTGTGGCTCATCACCGTCGACGACCTTGAGGCGACCTAACGCCTCCTCGATCGACATCGTGGAAAGGTCCAGCAGAGACTCGATCGAGCGAGCGATCTACCTGTACTTCTCTGGGACGCAGCGGAAGAGCTTCTCGATAGCTCTCTCTTCGTCGTAGTTGTCGTCGTCGTACTGCACCATCTTTTGCAAAAGAGTGTTGAGACGAAGGGCAAAGTCATCAACATTCTCACCTGGCTTGAAGGCCAAGTTCTCCCACTCCTTGCGGAGTGCCCGCAGTGTGGACTTGGGCTAGCCGCCGCCAATGCGTGCCGCAAGCATGGCGTCCAGCTTCCTTGGCAGTCCGCTTCGGGAAAGTGAATCGCATCTTAGGCGGAATCGCAAAGAATGGAGGGCATCTAGCGTCCGCCGATCCTCGTCGTAGTCGATGTCGCCGTACCGGACTGCCTCCCACATGTGCCGCATCTGGAGCCTCACCCTCATCACCGCGGCCAACTCGATGTAGTTGGTTTTGGTGAGGAGAGGCCACCCACCGCCGGACCAAAGTCTCGACCACCGTCCGGACGCCGTGGTGGCCATGGCGCGCCGTGGAGTGGCAGTCACGCCGCTCGCGAGGCCGCGCTCCGTCTGCCGCCCACCTCCACCGGAGTGCCGCGGCGCGCGCGCGCTCCAGCCGCCGCGGCACGCCCGCGCGGCCTGGGTTCCCGTCAACGGCGCGCGGTCCCGGGCTGCCACCGCCGCGCAGCGGGCCGCCGCCCATCGCTCCGCCCGCTCCCGCGCCCTTCTTCTTGCCAGCTCCTCAAGCTCCCTGTCGGCGATGATGTCGCCGGCGATGGAGCCATTGATGCTGCTGCGCAAGGTCTCAACCTCTACCTCCGCCGCACGTGCCGCATCTTCCGCCGCCTCGCTTCGCCTCCGACTCCGGTTGCCGCCAACTCCGCCGCCGCCGCCCGCCGCCTCGCGCCGCTGCAGCGGCTCGAGCCGTTGCTCGCCTGCGCTCTTCTGCTGCGGCGAGCTCGGCGCCCTGCTGACGCCGAGTGCTCGAGGCGACCGAGAGCCGAGACCGAACATCGGACATGGCACGCCCTCCGGGGGCTGCTTGCGTGGAGAGGGGAAAGACAAGGGGAAGGAGGAGCAGCGGTCTTTGCGCCGCCTGGCGGCTGAAAGCTCAACCGAGCTTAGGAAGGGGTGGAACAGGAGATGTTTAGCCTACAGGAAAGTATGGCTCTGATGCCAGATGTTAGTATATTAATGGTTACTCTCATTGAAAAAGAGGATGGCACTCAAGATGGGGCAATTTTCTGGTTTTCTTTCATTCACAAACTTAAAGTCATACCTTCCCGAGGGAGGTTGGATACATATATATAGTCATAGCTAGCTGCAAGCCTATTGCTGCACCCTCCTAGTCTATAATTCAAAATTTGAATGGGATGCTGTCCTAGAGGACATCCAAACTGAATAAAGCATAAAGGAGACATAAAGGAGATGCTAACTGCTGCTGTCCTACTAACCACAGCTGTCCTAGCAACAGAAAATATGCTAAAGGAGTAGATGTTGTCCTGAAAAGGTAAAACTACCCAAAAGCAAAAGAAAGAATCACGACCAAGGACCACGAAGACTTATCCATCATAAGCCATCATAATGTCTATTTGTTGCAAGAGTTCAAACTAGGCCCTATTTCATTGTTGAACTACCTTCCATCCATGTGACCTATTCCTTCACAGATCTACTAAAAATCTATCAAAGGAATTAGCAATGTTGAAACTATTCCAAGACCTTATAAAAAATATAGAAAACTTTATGTGGTGCCATTAGTAGATTGCATTCCAAAACCTCAGGATAAAAGTTAACAGGCACAGGAATGTCTTAGGAACCTACAGTCGTGATAAACTGTAGGTTGTCACATAATTACTAAGAACAGATTTCGTAGATTTTACCTTCCTCGCTTAAGAACATAATTTACATATCAATATAAGACATATAGAAACAAATTTTCCTGGCAACTTTAACAGATAAATCTGGCACAACTAACACAATAGGCTATTCAAAGTGGAAAGAATGAATCAGTTTAAAAGTTCGAATCAGAGGGAATCAGAGGATAGTTGGTTAATTCAAAGAAAAATGATATGACAAAAGTAATATGATGGAAACAGCTTATAGAAAGACATGTTATTCAAACTACACATGCCAATACTGTAAAAGAAATGGTAAGAGGAAAATTTAACAAATGATCTCATGTGGTAATTATCAAAACAAAGTAAACCAAAATTCTCATGAATAAGAAAAAAATCTATAATCTAATCACCTCCCCTACAACTCTCATATTGCATATCATTTTTATGCATCCACAAAGCAAAAGACAGCCCAACAAACTTAGCTTGCCCAATATACATATTATAAATTCCGAATGACGTGTAGTCCACACTTTAGTGAACAAATCACTAAATATACAGGAAAGCCTTCTATGTCCTAAATGTTGATTCGACATAAAGAACTCACCAGCAACACAAGGTACTGTAACACAGAAGTCATTCCTAGTCATATCACTGCAAACTCAAAATGCAGGCAAACAAATAGCTATTTACAAAGATTACAGAAAATAACATAATGCCCACTGCAAACTGAATTTGCAGGCAAACATATCGCAACTAACAAAGATTACTAAAACATAACGCACATCCTAGCTCTTGTTTTGCATCCCACACATTCAAAATAGTGTCCATTAACCTTTTTTTTTCTCCTGAAACCAGAAGCAGTCATTCGTATGATCCAATCAAGACAAACAGGAAGCAAAGTTTCACCCAGAAACCACCGAATTGCCCCAATAACACACAAGCAGCCCCTGTATCCCCAAATGTATTTTCTATCTTATTTATAATCGAATTGACGCTTCCAAGTAGGCTTAAGAGGATAAGATATGTAATATATCCAATTAAATTTTACTGATATTTGCTAAGATAATGTAGGTCGCACAATCCAACAGCAAGGGAAAAAAAGAGGAATTCTGTAATGATCCGATAGAAATCAAGAAACGCGAGATTCTGATACCAACCAGCGAGAGCCCCTGCGTCTCCGTTCCTCGGCCGTTTCGCCGCCGCCGCCGCCTCTTCCTCCCCATCATCATCCTCTTCGTCGTCGTCGTCGTCGTCGGAAGGAGGCGGCGGTACCACGCGCGGGGCGGTGGCGCCGGAGGCGCGGCGCGCGGCGTCCGTGGCGAAGACGGAGCGGGTGGGGAGGAGGAAGTAGAACTGCGCGTCCCCCATCTGGAGGAGGTCCTGGGAGTCGAGCTTGACGGGCTCGCCGCCGGGCTCGTGGAGGACGCCCTCGACGAGGCACCCGTTCTTGCCGAGCACCTCGAGCGCGAAGCGGCGGCGGGGAAAGTCGTAGAAGATGCGCGCGTGGCGGCGGGAGACGTTCATACCGCCGCCGAGGATGCCGAGGTCGACGTCGACGTCGTCCGCCGCGGCCGCGTCGCCTCCGCCTCCGCCGCCGCCGACGCCAGGCTGGTTCCTCCTGCGGCTGTGGCGGCCGAGGACGATGGAGTAGGTCTGCATGTAGTACTCGAAGTCCTCCCCTGAAGCTTCGCGAACCCCACCTCCAGGTCCGACGCCGGCGGCGACGGCGACGGCGCGGCGAAGGGGCGGCGGGAGTTGCCCATGGGGTCGGAGGAGGGTGGGGGCCCAACGGGTTTGGACCGTTTGATTGTTGCGCTAGGGCAAACGGTTTTGGAGTGGGTTAAAAGGGATATTTTAATACCTTTTTAATTTGTAATTATAAAAATTAACCATTCTAAAACCTACTAGTAATATCCACCTGATTAGATCCTTCAAAATGGCAAAACTTTTGTCATTTTGAAGCATTTTTTGGCAAAATGGATCTAAACACTAGGGTGGAAAAACCAAAACTTTCTATTTGGCATTTGGCACTCTAGAGTAGCAAATTTCGCCAAAACTTTCATAAGGATACAGACCGGACTCACGAACGCGCAATACCCCCGCTCGCTCTCTCTCTTCCATCGCACACTGTCTGTCTCTCGCCCCCGAAAAATTCCCCATCCTCCTCCTCCTCCTCCGATCTCCCCCTCCACCGATCTTCCCCGCCGCCGGCACTCACGCCCGCTCCGTCCCGCCTCTTCCGCCGCCGCACCAGGTCACGGCAGCCTCAATCTCCGCCAATCTCCCCGCCGCACCAGTCCGGGGTGGAGATGGACGGCGACGCATACGGCGATGGCTCCAGCACGAGGGACTTTATGTCGCAGTCCGATTCACACGCCTCCCACGACGAGCTCGACCCCTACACCAACTCCCCGTACTACACTGGATCCCGCAGCGGCAGTGCCTCCAGGATAGGCATGGCCGCCCTCGACCTCAACTCCGGCGGGGATGGGTGGCTGGATTTGGGGAGCTACGAGGGTATTCTTCGATCCGGCTCGCAAGGAGGCGTCATCGGCGGAGGAGGGGCCACCTTCGGGGCGCCGCGCATGGACGCGGCGTCGGCGGATCTGGGAGCCACCATCGCTCCGCCTCGCAAGGAGGCGGCTCTGCCGACCTCCCACCCGTGCGTGCTATGAGTCGGACGCCGGGCGTACGCTCGTCCCGCCGCTCCATGTGGCGAGGCGCCACGGCAGCTCGCACCAATTACTCACCGTACGGAGGTGGCCGTGCGGCGCATTCGGCCGAGCCGGGCCGTGGTGGTGGTCGAGGCACGCAGCGATGGGAGCAAGGGGCCATGGTGGTCGTCGTTCCGCGGCCGCCACCGTCTCGAAGACACCTTGGACGTCGACTCCGACAACGTCGAAGATGCCGCCGAGCCGCAAGACATTTTCCAAGATCATGGGAAGGTATGCCGACAAACCATTTCAATTTCGTGGCGTGCTTCAATTTTACCATCTCATAAACCCGTGATTCCTGTGATTCCCGTGATCCGAGGCTATGTTGCATTCAATTTTACCACCGTGGCCGTGATTCAATTTTACCATTTCAATGTTTATGTCTTGCACTATGATTCCCGTGATCCGAGGCTATGTTGCATTGTGGTTTATATATCCACGACTGTGATAAATATTTTTTTGCTTACCACTATGGGTGGGTTTAGGTTAAACCTGACAGGGCCAATTGGACAGAGAACAATACCAGCATGCTGTGTGAGATTTGGGTTGACCAGATCAATAAGGGAAACTGCATGAATGGACTCATGCAGAAGACTGGGATGAGGGAGGTTATCGCTGCTTATCGTGCAGCAACCAACCTGCGGCATGGTAGATCCCAAATTACTAATAGGATTAGGCAACTGAAGGGATTGTGGCAATTCATTCAAACCCTACGCACAAACATTGGATTAGGCATTAGGGAGGATGGGACTGTGGATGCAAGTGATCAGTGGTGGGAAGATAACACTAAGGTAATTGGGTAGTTAGTTCGTTCTTAGATGTTATACATGCCAAGATAAACATGTCCTCACTCTGTTAGTTCTCGGCAGGCCACCCAGTGGAAGAAGTTGAAGTGGGGATGGCCGCAATACATCGATGAGATGGACCAGATGTTTTTGGGTGTAGCGTTGATGGCTCAACTTCTTTTGTACCAGGTTTAATGCTACGCCCCTACCCCGCTTGATGATGAAGAGGAAGATAGAGATGAAGTGCCTACCCGAGCTTAGCAACCATAGTCAAAAAAGAACCAAGTAGCACTAGCACCACCGCATCTAGCCCAAACAAGAAGTCAAAGAGCCTAGCAGTTAGGTCCATGAATACTTTCATGGATCGAAATATTAGGCTTCAAGCTGAGAGGAACGAAATGATTTGAACACATTTGATGACTGAGAAGAATGAGAGGAGAGAAAATATTAGACTTGTCCAACAATTTGCTAGAGAGTGTGGTGTAGACGAAAAGAACACTGAGTTGTGGATAGATATCTACAAAATCACTTGCAGTGACGGACTCATGGAATTTTTCCTAAGCACAACGGACAACGAAGCTAGGATGTCCTTCATTAAGGCAGTAGCTGATGGGAAGGTTTAGAGTACAAGTAGACACTTTTGTCATTTGAACTATATTGTTGTCATCATGAACTATGTCGTATGCATGTTCTATGTTATTGTCATTTCAGCAACCTGTGACATTAGGTGTGATGTTTTTTATGTTGAGAATGTAGGAATCATGCTTGTATGAATTATGGACATTTTGAATGTCACCTTATGCTTTTATGACTTATGTTCACTGCAAATGTCACACAGGGTGAATTGTTGGATCTTTTAACAGAAGATGACAATTCAGGGGTAATACTTGGTATGTTCATGTATGCTGAACACTTTGACAAACACTGCAGTAGGGGTCCACCAAGAACCTTTGATGTATCTGGACTGCAATGGGTAGAGAGGAGGCTTGCTAATAGGAATAAATGCTACAATATGTTTAGAATGACACCCAGTTTGTTCTATCGACTTCATGATCTTTTGGTTGATTCATATGGATTGAAATCTAGTAGCAAGAGTAGTTCTATTGAGGCTCTAGGAATGTTTCTTTGGATAGTAGGAGCACCACAATCAGTTAGACAAGCTGAGGATAGGTTTGAGAGATCATTGGGCATAATTCACAACAACTTCTACAAAGTTTTGAAATGTCTGGTAGCATTAGCTGCAGACATCATTAAACCAATTGACCCGGAATTCAGAAGTGTTCACTCTAGGTTAATGAACCGAAGGTTCCATCCTTGTTTTGATGGCTGTATTGGAGCATTGGATGGCACACACATATCTTGCGTGGTGCCAAACAATAAGGTGGCTCAGTACATGTGCCGCAAGAATATGACAACACAAAATGTGCTAGCACTTTGTGACTTTGATATGAGATTCACATTTGTCCTAGCTGGATGGCCTGGTTCTGTACATGACATGAGGGTGTTTACTGATGCTACTACCAAGTACAGTGATGTATATCCACATCCACCAACGGGTAAAGAACTTTTATCTATCATTAATTAAAATGTGCATGTTTTACATTTGAATTTTACTTACACCGTCGTCTACCTGTGCAGGAAAATATTATTTGGTGGATTCCGGCTACCCTAACCGTCCTGGATACCTTGCTCCTTACAAGGGAACCAAGTACCATCTTCTTGAGTTCCGAGAAGGACCGGAGCCAGAAGGTAAAAAAGAAATCTTCAACTTTGCACATTCATCCCTTAGAAATGTTATCGAGAGGGCGTTTGGAGTTCTAAAGATGAAGTGGAGGATTTTGTTGCACATGCCCAGTTATCCATTGCAAACGCAAATTGAAATAATAGTTGCATGCATGGCATTGCATAATTTCATAAGGGCGAGTGGAACAATAGATAGATACTTTAATTTGTGTGATCGTGATGAGAACTACGTTCCACGTGAAGCATCGGTCTCTCAGCCTAGAACCCAGCCAATAAGAGATGAATCGGCGGCGATGAATGCTTATCGGGACTTGATTGCCAATGATTTGTTCAATAGAATATGACTACTGTAGTGTTGTAATATTTGTGTTGTATGGACTTGTAGTGTTGTAATATATGTGTTGTATGGACTTTTAAAATTGTATACTAGGACCTTTAATATGTATGTGGACAATTGTATACTGGGACTTTTAATATGTATGTAGACATTTTAATGTTGTTATGCTATGGACTTTTAATAAATATTTGGACATTTTTTGTTGGTATGCTATGGACAATTTGCGCCAAGATAAACAAGCATGAGAGAGAGCTACATTGGAGGGGAGAGCAATTAATATGGGCAAATCTGTCTTTAAGGAGGAATGGCAAAACTTTTGCATGTCTCTAAACACCAACTTGCAAAAATGCAATGCTAAAACTTTTGCCACCAAAACTTTTGCCATTTGCCATTTGCCATTCCAAATGTCTCTAAACAGCCCCTTTATCATAAGGTACAGGTGCGGCGTGGGGCGCGACGCGGGAGCTCCGAGCAGCGACGGGAGGGAGGGGCGCAGGCGTGGCGACGCGTATGGGGACGAGAGGGAGGGGCACAGGAGGTTTTTTTCATCCAAGCCCTCCCTTTTTTTAGCATTGAGACTGCGGGTTAATTTTATAAACACTCAAGGGGTTTTCTACGAAATAGCCAGGTGGACGAAAATTTTGGGTAGAAACACTACTTGCTTTATAGATAGTTATACATTATAGATTATGATTATAGATATAGATTATAGATTTTCAACCTGAACGAAAAGCGAGGGGCAGTGCTATTTCGCCGTGTGCTAGTCTGACAAAGGTTAGATAAAGTGACGTGACAGTATTATTTTAGCATGTATGATAGGGTTACATGGTCAAAAGATTTATATTTAGATATAAGTTTAGGAGGTTTTGTTTTTAGATTAAAATTAAAAACTAATATACTAATTCGTTGAAATGATGTTCGATTTTCCACAAAACATTAGAATATAGTGTTGCAATATAGTGTTGCATGAAGATTTGTTCTGTATGATGTTGCATTGGCCTTGCTAAATTGCATTTAGGGGAAATTTTGAATACGCACGGCCACAAATCACAAGATTTTGTTACGCATGTACAAATACAGTTGTTTCTTGAGGTATGGATGAAAAGAGATATCAGCTAGGCCCAACTGCCCAAGTATACATGTATTATACATGTAAGCAACCTATGAGCAACTATAAGACTGTTAAAAAATTTTCTTCAAAATGAGGTATTGGGGTTGTGCTACAAATTTTTTTCTAAAAAACATGTTAGTTCACAACAAAACAATAAAAATTACTCCTCAATAATTAAAAGCAGACCACATCATCAAATTTAGGCCTACTTGCGGGTCAACCTCCTAGCGCATGCTCTCCCCTCGCGACACCCCTTCACCACACGCCGTTGGGGGTTGTTGCCGCTGGCGTGTTAACGCCAAAATTTGGTAAGCCCCGAAGTCCTTATCGGCTAAGGGTTAGTATAGGCTCGAAGCAGAATCGGCTGAGAGTTTTGCGACAGCCGATGGAGGGTCCATATTTCTAGCAGTCGGGTTCTTGTTAGATTCGATTTGAGAAGATTTTATCCAGAAGAAACCGAGTCCAGGGAGGATACGGCTTGTATCTATTAATTAGGAAGAGGTTGTTAGTTTCCTATTTTATCTTTAGGAAAGTTTGTTTTGTAATCTGTTAGGATCTTTGTCACCCCACGAGTATAAATATGTAAGGTCGGGGTTCATGTAAATTATCTCTCGATCAATACAACTCGGCGCATCGTCACCCTTTTCATCTGTTCTGTTTTATCATCCGGTGGGATTTGGCACCCGACGCAGGCTGCATCGGCTTCGATCTCCAGCGAAGGTGTAAGTCCAATGGTCCTGCTGGCTCAGACAATCGTGTTGGCTAACGTTGACGTCATCCAAGGCTGCATCAGTACATTCGACCTCTTGGATTGCTTCGATTTGGTTAACGTCTTTGCCTAATTATTTGTCATATGTCTCTGTTAAATCTAGTCCTAGTATCTCGATTTGGCTCTATCGGATGTTTCTCGTTTTAGGGTTTCTGCCGATACCGGCTAAATCGTTTTACTAGATTGGATTAGCTTAGGCATCTACCACCCTAAAAATCAGCCAAGGGCTTGATTGTCTAGATATTGCTTTTCTTTTCATACTTAGTGCTGCATCAGTTTGATCTACTAAGCCGTAATTAGAACCGTAATCTCTAGCCTGCCTGTTGACTGCCAATAAGGGTTTTATCGGGGTTTCAGTCGGTGAGTTATCTGGGTATTGCATCGGCTTACAAGGATTGTATACAAGTTGGATCTAGCAGATTGTAGCAGAGGCTTCATTGAACATTTGATCATTTGGATTTTATGACATCGGACTCCCAGCCGATGTGTGCTTTAATCATTAAATCAATATCTATTTTACCATGTGGTTGGTTCGTGCAATGTTATATATATCGTGTTATTGTCAGCCGAACACCTTTATATATAAATGTTTCTTCAACACACAGCCGATGGATTCAAACCCTAACACCATCGGCCGGCATCAGTATCGGCCGGAATTGCACCATCACCTTATCGCCCGATCGCTTAGTTTTGGGTATCGGTCTATTGGCCGATATGATTTATGTTCTCTTGTTTTGCATAACTTGTCGTGGCAGGATCAAACCGACCGGCACGCCCGCGCTTCATCTATTCTAGGACCTGCACTGGAGCTAAGCAGATCTCCCAGGCCGGCGTGTTGATTTTTCTCATCAACACATTTTTGGCACGCCCAGTGGAACCGTGTTTTGGACAACATATCTTCTTACACGGCTCGGCGGACCCATAATTGCCACAATGTCTGATGAAGAAGTCAAGGCCGAGGAAGAACAATCTCTCAAGCTGACAAATGAAGACAAGGAACAGTCTACTGAGCCGATGGATGACGAGACACTTCAAGAGATGGTTGATAACGTCATTCATCGTGATGTGTTCGATCAATCTGGAGTTTTGATGAGTACATTGCATGGTTTGATCGAGGAAACAGTTCCCAGGGTGATTGGTTTAAGAAGTCAGCATGGGGGGCAAATTGGTGAGCAATCTCAACACTATCGACAACAACAAAATTGGCTCGGGGGGCAAGTTGATCGATATTAGTATGCAGAGCCACATCAGCGATATCGGCCAGAGAAAATTCAAAGATATCCATCCAAAGAGGATTGGGCCGATATAGTTGCAAAGGTAATGAAGGAGCAGTTTGGAATTAAACGTAAAAATCAAATTTCTGTGTATCGGCTGCCATATCCTGAGTGGTTTGATAGGGTTCCACTTCCAAGCCGATACAAGGTTCCAGATTTCTCCATGTTTTCAGGGCAAGATGGTATATCCACAATGGAACATATCAGCCGATTCTTAGCTCAATGTGGGGAAGCATCGGCTGAAGAAGCTCTGAAAGTTAGACTTTTTCCATGGTCTTTGACTGGATCGACTTTTACATGGTTTTCATCATTGCCACCGAATTCCATCAGAAGTTGGGCCAATCTTGAAAAGCAGTTTCACATGTACTTCTTTGCTGGGGTTAGCGAGTTGAGGCTTGCAGATTTGATATCAGTTAAATAGCAAGAAGAGAAATCGGCTAAGGAATACATTCAAAGGTTTCGTAATATCCACAGCCGATGTTATAGTTTGAGCCTAAGTGATGAACAGATAGCAGATCTTGCATTCCAAGGGTTGTCGATAGCTAACCGAGGCAGGTTTTTCATCCATGAGTTCGACAGCCTGGCTCAGCTATTACAGAAGGTATCGGCTTATGAGAGCCTGTGTCAAGAAGAAGACAAGAATCAGTTTTAGGGCGATCAAGACAAGGACAATTTTGAAGCATGACTTCTCATACTCCAAAACTGGGGGGCATGTGTTAACGCCAAAATTTGGTAAGCTCTGAAGTCCTTATCGGCTAAGGGTTAGTATCGGCTCGAAGCAGAATCGGCTGAGAGTTTTGCGACAGTCGATGGAGGGTCCATATTTCCAGCAGTCGAGTTCTTGTTAGATTCGGTTTGAGAAGATTTTATCCAGAAGAAACCGAGTCCAGGGAGGATACGGCTTGTATCTATTAATTGGGAAGAGGTTATTAGTTTCCTATTTTATCTTTAGGAAAGTTTGTTTTGTAATATGTTAGGATCTTTGTCACCCCACGAGTATAAATATCTAAGCCCGGGGTTCATGTAAATTATCTCTCGATCAATACAACTCGGCGCATCGCCACCCTTTTCATCTGTTTTGTTTTATTATCCGGTGGGATTTGGCACCCGACGCAGGGCTGCATCGGCTTCGATCTCCAGCGAAGGGGTAAGTCCAATGGTCCTGCTGGCTCAGACAATCGTTTTGGCTAACGTTGACGTCATCCAAGGCTGCATCAGTATATTCGACCTCTTGGATTGCTTCGATTCGGTTAACGTCTTTGCCTAATTATTTATCATATGTCTCTGTTAAATCTAGTCCTAGTATCTCAATTTGGCTCTATCGGATGTCTCTCGTTTTAGGGTTTCTACCGATACCGGCTAAATCGTTTTATTAGATTAGATTAGCTTAGGCATCTACCACCCTGAAAATCAGCCAAGGGCTTGATTGTCTAGATATTGCTTTTCTTTTCATACTTAGTGTTGCATCAGTTTGATCTACTAAGCCGTAATTAGAACCGTAATCTCTAGCCTGCCTGTTGACTGCCAATAAGGGTTTCATCAGGGTTTCAGTCGGTGAGTTATCTGGGTATTGCATCGGCTTACAAGGATTGTATACAAGTTGGATCTAGCAGATTGTAGCAGAGGCTTCATTGAACATTTGATCATTTGGATTTTATGACATCGGACTCCCAGCCGATGTGTGCTTTAATCCTTAAATCAATATCTATTTTACCATGTGGTTGGTTCGTGCAATGTTATATATATCGTGTTATTGTCAGCCGAACACCTTTATATATAAATGTTTCTTCAACACACAGCCGATGGATTCAAACCCTAACACCATCGGCTGGCATCGGTATCGGCTGGAATTGCACCATCAGCTTATCAGCCGATCAGTTAGTTTTTGGGTATCGGTCTATTGGCCGATATGATTTATGTTCTGCTGTTTTGCATAACTTGTCAGTGGCAGGATCAAACTGACTGGCACGCCCGCGCTTCATCTATTCTAGGACCTGCACTGGAGCTAAGCAGATCTCCCAGGCCGACGTGTTGATTTTTCTCGTCAACATGGCGGTAAGCCCCGGCGCATCCGAGGTCGCCACGCCAGCCCATCCCCCTACCGATGGGAGCAAGCGCCCGTCCCGATCGCACGGCGACGGCGATGGGCGGTGCGCAGCACGTGGCGGCAGTCAGTGGATGGTACGGCAGCATGGGACGACGGTGACGGCGTTGAGGGGCGCTGGTGCAGGGGCACGGGCTGGGCGGTGCATGGTGCGGGGCGGCAGCTGGCAGGCGGTTCAGAGGTGCTCGAGGCAGGAAAAAAACAAGCACGAGAAGGCACCGCTGGAAGGAGGTCAAGAGCGGATTAAGGAAGGTTTGTCATCGCGAATATATGTGCAGTGAAGGAGGTTTTTTTGCATCGCTAATCTTTTAGGGGAGTTTTGGGGAACTGTTGATAGGATGGTCGACAGTCCTCAAAGGCGGATACCCATGGAGGTGAAAGAAGTGGTCGGAGCGTCTCACCGATGGGTCTAATTGTTGAACGCTAAGTGAGCCAAGAGACAGAGAGATTTTTATACTGATTCAGCCCTCCCTGAGGATAATAGGCCTACGGCCAGTGTTCTTTATTGGGGTGACGTATGATCAAAGTTTACAAGATGAGAACTAAACTAAATCCTTAGCCAACTAAGTGCAAACCCCTAAGTGAAGGCAGAGCCCCCTCCCCGCGCGTCCTGCCTTCCCTTTTATAGTCCAAGGGGACAGTTACAAAGGGGGAATTGGGGCTCAAGAAAGCTTGGTCATAAAGTAAAAAGCAAGTACAGAGATATCCTGAAAAGTGTAACTGAATCCTCTTGGACTATCCCATCCACGAGGCTTACCAAGGAAGCCTCGTTCCCGAGGACGGGGCATCCCTTTTAGGGTCGGGAACAAAGAGTTGAGGTTGAGAGGAGCGAGGCTAGGGTCGGACTGGAGGCAGGGGTCGGGACGTCCGACCTTGCATGAGGTCAGGCCACCTACCCCGGCCTGCGGTCCATCGGTCGGGCTACAGCCGGTCTTCTTTCCCTTGCATGGGCTACCCTAGGGTGATATCCCCCACAGCAGCCGAGCCTAAGGACGAATGGGACATCCATCTTTAGGTCCGAATTCTTCAAAGTTACAGTCCCTAGTGGGTTCTCGAAGCATCTCGAGCATGCTTTGGCAGGTGCACCTGCCAGGTGTAGCCCCCGAGCCTGGGGTTGGATGGTACATCCAGGCCTTGGGTCAAGCCTGTAGCATCATTTTTCACCCACGTTCGGATAAAGCCATAGCCCGGAGGCCGATGGCGGTCGGCCAAGCTTGTCGGGTCCACTGCCCGAAGGCTGATGGTGGTTGGCGAGGTCGATTGGTCATAGCCCAAAGGCTAATGACTGCGTCGACAAAGTCATTGCCCGGAGGCTGATAGCTATTGGCGAGCTTGGCAAGTTCACCGCCCGAAAGCTGATGGTGGTTGGCGAGGTCGGTTGGTCATAGACCAGAGGCTAAGGACTGCATCAGCAAAGTCATCGCCCGGAGGCTGATGGCTATCGGCGAGCTCGGCAAGTCCACTGTTTGAAAGCTGATGGTGGTTATCGAGCTTGCCGGGACCACTGCCCGGAGGCTGATAGTGGTCAGCGAGGCCGGTAGGTCATAACCCGGAGGCTGAAGACTACGCCAACAAAGCCATTACCTGGAGGCCGATGGTTATCGGTGAACTCGACAAGTCACTGCCTGTAAGTTGATGGTGGTTGTCGAGCTCGTCGGGACCACTGCCCGGAGGCTAATAGTGGTCGGCGAGGCTCGTAGGTCATAGCCCAGAGACTGATGACTGCATTGGCAAAGCCATCACCCGGAGGCTGATGGCTATCGGCGAGCCTGGCAACTCTACCACCCGAAAGCTGATGATGGTTGTCAAGCTTGTCGGGACCACTGCTCGGAGATGATAGTGGTCGGTGAGGTCGAAAAGATCTCGAGAGGTTGGCTGTCGGGCAGTTGCTTGATTCTGGGGTATGCACTGTACACGAGGACCTCTGATGAATTGAACAGTGTGCCAGTCATGTCCCACCGATGACATCAAGGTCGGGATTACGTAACGGCTGATCATACATCAGGTTTCCCACTTTTCCCCCAAACGGCTCGCGGATCCAACGGTCGAGATTTGACACTCGGGTGGAGTGGTGGGCCTAATGGTGATTTCATCAGGGCGCAAAACCCGAACCATACAAGCACCATTAATCGCACCGGGCAACCGACGGCGCAGATCCCCCATCGGGACGACGTGGCTGCCCGGGAGCCGAATGGGCCAGGGCGCCTCGGGTGCCCCACTTACGCCATTAACGGCGTCGTGCGCCTTTCGAAGATGGCACTGCCAGGCCCATCATTGCCCCTTTTAAGTCCCGCTGCTTCGCCTTCCTTCTTCCTCACACCCTCTTTTTGCTGAAAAAATCCCAAAACTTCTGCCTTCAAGCTGTCTCCACAAATCCGCCTGTAACTCATGGAGTCCTCCTAGAGTTCTTCGGGAACGACGAGCGATAACTCGAGTGGAAACTGTTAGTGATATGCCCTAGAGGCAACATGGAGATGTTGGATATCACGTCAATGTTTATGTATTTATGAATAAAGTGTTATTCAGTTCCATGAAATAGAGATCTTGTATTGATCAATAAGTATGTGACATATTTATGAGACTCCTTATGTATTAATCTATTTCTAAACGATCCCTGATCATATGTCATATTGTTAGAACAAATATGATTCTAAGATCGGCATGTTTATTGATTGATGATCATGTCTCATAGATCATGGGTATAGAGATACCAAATCAATAAACATGGACACATGTGTTGGAGAACACATTGTTGGATAGACCCACCATGAGACACTACAGGAATTAATGTGCCATTAGTTGGTCTCAGGTAGTGTTGGTACAAAGTCCTTAGACCTAAGATCACCATGGATTCCAACATGTGTAGTAGCCTACTTTGGGACTACCAAACGCTATTCCGTAACTGGGTAGTTATAAAGGTAGTTTTCGGGTTTGCTATGAAACATGGAATGGGATGTGAGTGATCAAGATGGAATTTGCCCCTCCTTTGGAGAGATATCTCTGGGCCTCTCGAGGTAATGGATTATGGAAATGCATGGCCATGCTAAGTTGATTGAGGAGTCAATCAACAGACAGATAATCCAATACGGTTTGAGTGAATGGTTAGGCTATTGAAGGGATGGCACACATCTTGCCTATAGCTTAACCGGTATCGTGAGGCAAAGGGATTTGTGTACACATTACAGTTCGAGCCGATATTATATTCTTGTATGCTATGGTGTCAATATGTGCCGCTAGGCGCCGCTATTGACAGTCACCGAGTTGGACTCGAGCCGACGATCGGCTAAGTTAGACTATAGCCGAAACCGAGTATACCTGAACCTACATCGCACGCTTAAGGGGATAAGAACAGGCATTCGAGTTGGACTCGGGTACGGCTCGATCGGATAGGGATCCGATCGGATAGAGTCCTATGGGCTTACGACGTATGGGCGGCCAACTCGTGAGATTCGGATAGGATCCGATTCGAATAGAGTCCCGATCGGCTACTAGTCCCGTCGGCCAACTCTATATAAAGGGGTGAGGGGTGGAGAGCTGGGGTACGTCAAGTGATTGCGCCGAAATCAATCTGATCACACACGACTTTAGAAGTCGGCGAGATCAATCTCCACGGAAACCCTCCCACCTTCAAGCCAAACCCTAGCCTTGCATCGCGTGCTAGCACACGGGTGTTCGGCGTTCTATTCCTGGACGTGTGGATACCTGTAGCGCACGCCGCTACGTTGCGGCGCCGTTGATCGGCTGCACGGAGCGAGGCGATCGCGGCAGATCGGCAACGAGAACGTAGTCGACGACTCGGATCGGCTGTAGCACAGGGAATCGGCTGTCGGCTCGCGGGAATCGGCTACACAGCTCCAGATCGGATAGCCCTGATTGGCTGTTTCCGCTGCACACTCCAATCGGTAACGATCTATCGGCCCTTACTTGCAAGTGTTCCTGGTTTGCGTGGTTAAAAGTTTTTGTTTTCGGCTAGCGTAGCCTCCGCGTAACCCTTCAGTGGTATCAGAGCTAATCTTGCTTAGTTCGGGTTTTAGATTGGATCTGGAACATGTTTTGCGCACGGGTTGATTAGATCAATCGATTTTACGGGATTAATACAGAAAGGCAACTCCCAAATGATACAAACCCCACGTTTATCTGGCATTGTCGCTTAGGCCATATAAATAAGAAACGCATGGAGAAGCTCCATAAGGATGGATTGCTTCACTCTTTTGATTTTGAATCATTTGAGACATGTGAGTCTTGTTTGCTTGGTAAGATGACAAAGGCACCTTTCACGGACACGTGAAAGAGCAAGTGACTTATTGGCACTCGTACATACCGATGTATGTGGACCAATGAGCTCAACGGCCGAGGTGGTTATCGCACTTCATTACCTTTACCGATGACTTTAGTAGATATGGTTATATCTACTTAATGAGGCATAAGTCCGAATCCTTTGAAAAGTTCAAAGAATTCCGAATGAAGTACGAGAATCATTTAGGGAAAACAATCAAGTTTCTACGATCAGATCGTGGAGGGAAATACTTGAGCCAAGAGTTTGCTAATCATCTGAAAGATTGTGGAATTGTTCCTCAGTTGACTCCGCCAGGAACTCCACAATGGAACGGAGTGTCCGAACGAAGAAATCGCACCTTGTTGGACATGGTGCGGTCGATGATGAGCCAAAGTGATCTTTCGTTATCCTTCTGGGGATATGCTCTTGAAACAGCTGCGCTCACACTAAATAGAGTTCCATCTAAGTCAGTTGAAAAGACACCATATGAGATATGGACAGGGCGACCCCCTAGTCTGTCTTCTCTCAAAATTTGGGGATGCGGCTTATGTAAAACGTTTACAATCGACAAGCTCACACCCAAATCGACAAGTGCTTCTTTGTGGGATATCCTAAGGAAACTAAGAGATATTACTTTTATAATCGGGAACAAGGCAAAGTGTTTGTCGCCCGACACGGTGTCTTCTTGGAGAAAGAGTTTCTTTCAAGAAGGGTTAGTGGGAGCAGGGTGCATCTTGAAGAAGTTCAAGAAACACCAGAAAATGTTTCAGCGACCACAGAACCACAACAGGAGGACCAAAGTGTTGCGCCACGAGTTGTAGATACACCAGCCCCACGGAGGTCTGAAAGATCACGTCGTGCACCTGACAGGTACACAGGTGCGGAACAACGTGATAAATTGTTGTTGGACAACGATGAGCCTAAGACCTATGAGGAAGCGATGGTGGGACCCGATTCCAACAAGTGGCTTGGAGCCATGAAATCCGAAATAGAATCCATGTATGACAATCAAGTTTGGAACTTGGTTGATCCACCTGATGGTGTCAAAACCATTGAGTGCAAATGGGTTTTTAAGAAAAAGGCCGATATGGATGGAAATGTTCACATCTATAAGGCGCGATTGGTGGCGAAAGGTTTTAAACAGATTCAAGGAGTTGATTACGATGAAACCTTCTCACCCGTCGCAATGCTTAAATCTATTCGGATTATCCTTGCGATTGCTGCATATTTCGATTATGAGATATGGCAGATGGATGTCAAAACGGCTTTCCTAAATGGAAACCTAAGCGAGGATGTATACATGATACAACCTAAGGGTTTTGTCGATCCACAATCGCCTGGAAAGATATGCAAGCTACAGAAATCCATTTATGGATTGAAACAAGCATCTCGGAGTTGGAATATTCGTTTTGATGAAGTAATCAAAGGGTTTGGTTTCATCAAAAACGAAGAAGAGGCCTGTGTTTACAAAAAGGTCAGTGGGAGCGCAATTGTATTTCTAATCTTATATGTGGATGACATATTGTTGATTGGAATTGATATCCCTATGCTAGAATCCGTCAAGTCTTCATTGAAAAATAGTTTTTCCATGAAAGACTTAGGGGAGGCAGCATACATATTGGGCATTCGGATCTATAGAGATAGATCCAAGAGGCTAATTGGATTAAGCCAAAGTACATACATTGACAAGGTGTTGAAAAGGTTCAACATGCATGATTCCAAGAAAGGTTTCTTGCCCATGTCACATGGCATTAATCTTAGCAAGGATCGGTGTCCTCGGACACATGATGAGCGGAATAAGATGGGTATGGTTCCATATGCTTCGGCAATTGGATCCATCATGTATGCCATGCTTTGTACACGCCGCATGTCTCGTACGCTTTGAGTGCTACGAGCAGATACCGCCGATCCAGTGAAGGTCACTGGATCGCCGTAAAGAATATCCTTAAGTACTTGAGAAGAACTAAGGATATGTTCCTAGTCTATGGAGGTGAAGAAGAGCTCGTTGTAAGTGGTTACACCGATGCTAGCTTCCAAACGGACAAGGATGATTATAGATCGTAATCTGGGTTCGTGTTCTGCCTAAACGGAGGCGCAGTCAGCTGGAAGAGTTTCAAGCAGGATACTATTGCTGATTCTACAACGGAGGCCGAGTATATTGCTGCTTCAGAAGCTGCAAAGGAGGCTGTTTGGATCAAGAAATTCGTTTCTGAGCTTGGTGTGATGACTAGTACGACTGGTCCAATGTCTCTCTATTGTGGTAATAGTGGAGCCATTGCGCAAGCCAAGGAGCCGAGGTCACATCAGAAGTCCAAACACATACTTCGGCGATATCATCTCATCCGCGAGATAGTGGAAAGAGGTGATGTCAAGATATGCAAAGTGCACACGGATCTCAACATTGCCGATCCGCTGACAAAACCTCTCCCTTAGCCGAAGCATGAGGCGCACACAAGAGCAATGGGTATTAGATACTTACATGATTGACTCTAGTGCAAGTGGGAGATTGTTAGTGATATGCCCTAGAGGCAACATGGAGATGTTGGATATCACGTCAATGTTTATGTATTTATGAATAAAGTGTTATTCAGTTCCATGAAATAGAGATCTTGTATTGATCAATAAGTATTTATGAGACTCCTTATGTATGAATCTATTTCTAAACGATCCTTGATCATATGTCATATTGTTGGAACAAATATGATTCTAAGATCGGCATGTTTATTGATTGATGATCATGTCTCATAGATCATGGGTATAGAGATACCAAATCAATAAACATGGACACATGTGTTGGAGAACACATTGTTGGATAGACCCACCATGAGCCTCACTACAGGAATTAATGTGTCATTAGTTGGTCTCAGGTAGTGTTGGTACAAAGTCCTTAGACCTGAGATCACCATGGATTCCAACATGTGTAGTAGCCTACTTTGGGACTACCAAACGTTATTCCGTAACTGGGTAGTTATAAAGGTAGTTTTCGGGTTTGCTATGAAACATGGAATGGGATGTTAGTGATCAAGATGGAATTTGCCCCTCCTTTGGAGAGATATCTCTGGGCCCCTCGAGGTAATGGATTATGGAAATGCATGGCCATGCTAAGTTGATTGAGGAGTCAATCAACAGACAGATAATCCAATACGGTTCGAGTGAATGGTTAAGCTATTGAAGGGATGGCACACATCTTGCCTATAGCTTAACTGGTATCGTGAGGCAAAGGGATTTGTGTACACATTATAGGTTCAGAGCCGATATTATATTATTGTATGCTATGGTGTCAATATGTGCTGCTAGGCGCCGCTATTGATGTGTGGCCGAGTTGGACTCGAGCCGACGATCGGCTAAGTTAGACTATAGCCGAAACCGAGTATACCTGAACCTACTGTGGTCGCACGCTTAAGGGGATAAGAACAGCATTCGAGTTGGACTCGGATATGGCTCGATCGGATAGGGATCCGATCGGATAGAGTCCTATGGGCTTACGACGTATGGGCGGCCAACTCGTGAGATTCGGATAGGATCCGATTCAAAATAGAGTCCCGATCGGCTACTAGTCCCGCGGCCAACTCTATATAAAGGGGTGAGGGGTGGAGAGCTGGGGTACGTCAAGTGATTGCGCCAAAATCAATCTGATCACACGCGGCTTTAGAAGTCGGCGAGATCAATCTCCACGGAAACCCTCCCACCTTCGAGCCAAACCCTAGCCTTGCATCGCGTGCTAGCACACGGGTGTTCGGCGTTCTATTCCCGGACGTGTGGATACGGTAGAGGCGCCGCTACGTTGCGGCGCCGTTGATCGGCTACGAATCGGCTGCAATCGGAGCGAGCGAGCTGCGGCAGATCGGCAACGAGAACGCAGTCGACGACTTGGATCGGCTGTAGCACAGGGAATCGGCTGTCGGCTCGCGGGAATCGGCTACACAGTTCCAGATCGGATAGCCCTGTTTGGCTATTTTCGCTGCACACTCCAATCGGTAACGATCTATCGGCCTTTACTTGCAAGTGTTCCTGGTTTGCGCGGTTAGAAGTTTTTGTTTTCGGCTAGCGTAGCCTCCGCGTAACCCTTCAGAAACAACGACAATCGCTTGTGGCCGGTGGTGTCCCGGACTTTGTCCTTTGCTCGAGTGCATTTTGTTCTCTCCTTCTTTCGACTTCTTGTGTTTTCTATCAATGACTCACCTGCCAGGTGTCGATGCCACCGCAGGTGCTTCCGCCAGGGCAAGATATTGTAGAGATCTGTCTCCCTGTCGACGTCTGCTCCGTGGGGGAAACAAACACTAATTACCTCCCCCGGTGAAGGGCCAAGTTTAGGCAAGGTGCCAGGGGCGGAAACATCGGCACCCCCGAGGAAGGCTCTGCATTGGTGCGTTGTCAAGTTCACACCATCTACCAGGTGAGTCCAGCATTTTACTATGTTTTCCTCGTTATTGTGTTAAGTAGATTGACAGGAGGCCTTGAGCAGAAGGTCGATGAACATTGATCCTCACGCCAAGGGGCCGTCCTCCCAGACGGGCGCCAAGGAGCTCACGGCTCAGCGGCAGCATGCCGAAAGCCTTCTACAGGACTTGGCCACGGCACTCGATGATGCCGAGGCAAAGCTGGCAGTGTCCGAAGCGGCGAAGGCCGAGGTGGAGGAAAGGCTGGCGGCAGCAGAGGCGGCGAGGGCTGAAGTTGCGACCAGACTGGTGGCATCGAAGAGAGCATGGGAAGAGGCTGTCCGTGAGTGTCAGCCTGCTTTCCCTTCTTTCTTGCCTCGGTGCGCACTTTGACCAATCTCCTTTCGTGCAGATCGCTTGTCGACCATGCGCCGGGAGGTCGGTGACCTGAGGGTTCACACAGAGGTGGTCGAGTCCTATTGGGAATATTATGAGAATGGGGTCCAGGTGCTCCTCGCTGAGATTGACCCTGAGCTTGCGTCGCCCAGACGACCGAGGGCGCGCTTATGGCGTGTCTTCTTGACGGACAGAAGCTGCTCAAGGCCTATGCCCGGGACGCGGCGAAGACTGCAATGATGCATGTCCTCGGGGTGGTGCATAAATTGTACCCTCGTGCGGAAATCGAGGCGGTCACCGAAGGGTGGCTAGTCGGCGTCTCCGAGGCTGACGTTGAAGGCATCTACGCCGCAATGGAGCCGATGGCAAAGAAGATCATCGCCGGCATGGCCTTGTAGCTTAGAGCACCCCGAGCTCCGTGAAAAACCTTTAACCCATTTTGGTAATAAAGTCTTTTGCTTTTGCCATGGAATAGACTTTCAATTTTCAATTTCTGTCTTCAATTCACAATTTGTCCGATTATCATGCTTAAGCGACCTAGGATCTCATCGGGATCGATCCGGAGATTACCTAGTTAGGCTCAGGCAACCTAATCCTTTTGGGGACAGTCGATCCTTCGCTTCGTATCTGACTTTGATGCTCTTGCGTCTTAGGCCCTTAACGAAACGAACCCGAAGGATTCCCAACAAAGCCCTAGCAAATTAATCTCTTACAAAGAGGGTCGGCATGCGAAGAGATAGTCGCCCATTCGCCTCGTGTCTGACCTTCGAAGTAGAGAGACTTGGTGCCTCAACAGATGGATCCGGAGGACTCCCAGTCAAGCCTGAACGACTTACCCGTATACAAGATGAATAGGCAGGCGAGGAGGTAGACGAACACTTGATGCGTGTATGACCATCGTGGCTAAGCGTCTGAAGCCCACAACGGAATGAATTTCGGGAGATGTTCAGTCGAGCTAGGGCGAGTTAATCGTTTACGCAACAAGTGAACGTATGGTCGATGACCAACTATTACCTATGTGTTTGACCTTTGAGGTAGCGTGGCTCGGCCCATCGACAGACCTCAGTCCGGGTGGACTCCGAGTCAAGCCCAGGCAACTTAGTCGTTTATACGAGATATAGTCGTTAGGAGCCCCGACCCCATTCGCTTGGTACCCGACCAACTCATGATCAGTCTTGACCCTAGCCTACCTCGAGGAGGGGACCGTCCCTAGCCCGAGGGACGTCGAGTCGAGCCACCAAGTTTGGTCGGAATGAGCAAAGAATGAGCCCCTGAGTAGCTCAAGCATAGTCAGCGAACTCCTCTTCCAAAGAACCCCTAGTTTAATAAGCCGGGGCCGCGTTGCTCAGGACTAGCAGTGAGCATTTGCGAGGAAGGGGTCGGGTTGGCTGCCAATGCTGCCCCAGAGAATTAGATCGATGGAGAATTAGACTTGCTTTATTGAAGAGATTAAGGGCTAGGTACTTAGCTGTTCAAGCGTAGAATTGACGCAGGTGCTTGATGTTCCATGAGTTCGACACCTCTTGACCATCCTCTCGAACTAGCCTATAGGAGCCCGGGCGGGTGACGGCGGAGACGATGAAGGGACCTTCCCAGGGAGCCGACAATTTGTGCATGCCAGCCAAAGACTACACTCGGCGAAGCACAAGATCGCCGACCTTGAAGGACCTCCCTTGGACGCTCCTGTCGTGGTAGCAGCGAAGGGCTTGCTGGTAGCGGTACGACTGGATCACCACGGCCAGCCGACCTTCCTCGAGGCTATCGATGTCCTCGGCCCACGTCTATTCAGCCAACCCTTTGTCATAGTGGCGAATCTCGAGGAATCGTGGAGCATGTAGACCGGCAGGATAGCCTTTGAGCCATAGACCAGGAAAATGGGGTCTGTCCTATGGCCCAGCTTGGCTGGTTGTGGAGCCCCCAGAGAATTGCGGGGAGCTCCACAACCACCGGCCTCCATATTTCTGGAGTGGGTAGAAGATCCGAGCCTTCAGCCCCTGCAAGATCATGCCATTGGCGCGTTCACACCACCCGTTGGCTCGGTGGTGCGCCACTGAGGCATACTTAACCTCGATGCATATGTCTTTGCAGAATTCCCAGAAAATCATTCCCGGTGAACTGCGTGCTAAGGTCGGTAATGATCTTCCTCGGGATGCCGAAGCGGTAAGAAATGCCCTTAATGAAGTCGGATGCTTTCTTAGCCGTGCAGGTTTTCAGGGGCACTACCTCGATCCATTTCGTGAATTTGTTGATGGTGACAAAAAGGCAGTCGAAACCTTGCGGTGCCTTCCGAAATGGGCCAACCATGTCAAGCCCCCAGCATGCAAAAGGCCACGACGGAGGGATTGTTTGGAGGGCTCTAGCCGGAGATGATGCTGCTTGGCGAAGAACTGGCATCCGGTGCAGCGTCGGACTAGTTCCTTGGCGTCTTCGTTGGCGGCTGGCCAATAGAAGCCCAAGTGAAAAGCCTTTCCGACCAATGTCCGAGCGCCCGTGTGATTGTCGCAGATGCCTGAATGGATTTCATCGAGGATCTGGACGCCACGGTCCCATGAGACCCACAGCAGGAGCACTCGGGTAGAGGCATCACACTTGTATAGCTCGGAGCCGACCACCACGTATTGCTTGCAGCGCCGAACAATATGCTCGGCCACGACCTTGTCGGGCGGTAGCGTCAGGGTGGTGATGTAGTCCCCGAGCTCCCGTCGCTAGTCGCCCAAAGGTGTCGATGAGGGCGAGCACCGAGTCACCTGGCGACGACGGGGCCGACATGAGCAACTCAACCTCCTTGATCGATGGCTTGTGTAATTCTTGAACGAAGATCCCCCGTGGGACGGTTGCCCGTGAGGATCCGAGCTTGGCCAACTGGTTGGCCGCCGCATTAGCGTCGCGGAGAACATGATGGAACTCGAGGCCGCTGAACTTGCCCTCGAGCTTCCGGACCTCGAGGCAGTACGCGTCCACCTTCTCGCTTGAGCAGGACCAGTCCTTGTTGACCTGGTTGATCACCAGCTTTGAGTCACCGTACACCATGAGGCGCTCAACACCGATGGATTTGGCGATCCGAAGACCATGGAGAAGGGCTTCATACTCGGCGTTGTTCGACGCTTTGAAGAGCAACTGGAGGACAGACTTGAGGTGCTCACCTTGCGGGGAAACCAAGAGAACGTTGGCTCCTGCTCCGTCAATGTAGAGCAAGCCGTCAAAGTACATAGTCCAGGTTGGCCAGGTCTCGGAGGTCGGTGGGAGTTGGATCTCGGTTCATTCGGCCACGAAGTCGGCAAGGACCTGGGACTTGATGGCGTTGCGCAGTTTGTAGTTGATGGAGAACTCGTCGATCTCCACGGCCCACTTGACCACTCGACCAGTGGTTTCGCAGTTTCGAATGATGTCCTCGAGGGAGTACTCGATCGCCACCACCACCTTGTGGGCTTGGAAGTAGTGCCTCAGCTTTCGGGTGGTGATGAGGACGGTGTACAACAACTTTTGTACCTGAGGGTACCATACTTTGAACGGTCCGAGGACCTCGGAGACATAATAGACTGGCCTCTACACTGGGTAGGCGTGGCCTTCTTCTGGGCGCTCAACAACCAGCACGGTGCTTACGACCGAAGTGGTTGCGGTGATATACAGAAGTAATTGCTCCTCGGGGTTCGGAGCGGCGAGCACGAGTGGTGTAGTCAGGATGCACTTGAGGTCGGCGAAGGCTTGGTCGGCCTCACCCAACCACTGGAAGTCCAATCCCTCTTGACTAGCTTGAAGAACGGTGCTCCGCGCTCCCCGAGCCGAGAGATAAACCTCCCGAGAGACGTCATGCACCCTATGAGCTTCTAGACGTCCTTGACATAGGACGGGCTACCCATCTTTAGGAGAGCCAAGATCTTCTTGAGGTTGGACTCGATCCCTCGGTTAGAGATGACGAAGCCAAGGAGCTTCCCAGAGGGTACGCCGAAGACGCACCTCTTGCGGTTAAGCTTTCATCGGTACATGCGGAGGTTCTTGAAGGTCTCGGCGACGTCGACCAACAGGTCGTCGGTGTTCCGCATCTTTATCACCACATTGTCAATGTAGGACTCTACATTATGGCTGATCTGGCTGGCAAGGCAGCGCTGGACAGCTCACTGGTAGGTTGGCTCGACATTTTTAAGTCCGAAGGCCCTTGTGGTGTAACAGAAAGCCCCAAACGGTGTAATGAAAGATGTCTTTTCCTGGTCGACTGCCTTGAGGCTGATCTGGTGATAGCCCGAATAGCAGTCCAAGAAACATAGGAGGGGACAACCCGCGGTGGAATCGACAACCTGGTCGATTCGGGGAAGAGAGAATGGGTCTTTAGGGCAGTGTTTGTTCAGATCGACATTATCAACACACATCCTCCATTTCTCATTCTTCTTTTTTACAAGTACTAGGTTGGCGAGCCACTCCGGATGATACACTTCCCTAATGAAACCGACATCTAAGAGCCTAGTTAGTTCCTTTTTGATCTCGTCTTTACATTCTTGGGCAAACCGCCACAATCTCTATCTGACCGGCTTGGCGTCGGGGAAGATGTGGAGCTCGTGCTCGACCAACTTCCTGGGTATTCCCGGCATATCAGCCAGTTTCCAAGCAAACATGTCGACGTTTGCAAGCAGGAAGTTGATGAGCGTGCCTTCCTTTTTTTCACCGGGGCTGGAGCCTATCAGCACTGTTTTGAAGGGGTCAGCGTCAGAGACGAAGACGACCTTGTAGTCGGCGGGGTCGGCGGTGAGTCTTGTTCGGCGCCGAGTCTGGGGTTTCGTCGGCCATCGACGCCTTTCATTTAGCGTCGGCGCACAGGGAGGTGAACTCTTCCATGTGAACCGAGAGGTCGATGGCTTTGCCCAAAGTAAGGCTTTCGGTCTCGCAGGCATAGGAGGTGGCGATGTCGCCTCGGACGGAGAACGTGCCCGCGGCCCCGGCACCTTGAGAACCAGGTACGTGTAATGCGGGATCACCATGAACTTGGCGAGGGCAAGGCGTCCGAGCACCGGGTGGTAGGTCGTCTCAAAGTCTGCCACATAGAACCTAACGAACTCGGTGTGAAAATTCTCCCGCGTCCCTAATGTTACGGGGAGAGAGACCATGCCGAGAGGCATACTAGCCTTGCCAGGGACGATGTCGTAGAAGGGCAAGTCAGTGGGCTTGAGGGTTGTGATGGAGAGTCCGAGCTTAGGCAAAGTCCCTCGGAAGAGGACATTGATGCCGCTCCCCCATCAATGAGTACATGTTTGAGGCGCACCTTGAGCACCACTGGGTCCACAACTAGTGGGAACTGCCCCGGCTTCAGGACATCGATCCATTGATTGGCCCGGGAGAAGGAGATCGGGACCTCCGACCACCGGAGGCGTTCGGACTGCTCCGTGGAGATGGCGTTCACCTGCCAGAAAAGCAGCTTCTGCTATCGATGGCTTTCTGAGGTAGCCTCCCCCCAAAGATCATGCTAATCATGCTGGTCGGCTCCTGGAAGTCATCTTCTGTAACATCCTGAAAATCAGAGAACCGAAATCGGAACGTAAAAATCAGAACTTTCAAAAACCTTGGCTTATTGCTTCTTCTCGGGTTTGTTGCTTCTTATTTGCCAGCTCAGTTGCATAAATTTAGTCGTGGTTAATTCCCTTTTCGGTGTATGTGAAGGTTTCGGAGTTGTCAAAACGGTGGTGCGAAAGCCGCATCAGGGTTTAACAGGGAAACCGAGAAAAGCGCGGATTTGCAAAAGCGCGTTTTGGGAAATATAAAATAAAATTTTGGTTGGGAGAAGATAAATTAAGACACAAAATAAATAATAAAGTTTGGAGTCGTACTCAAATCCGGAAAATTTTGGAAGAATATGGGAAAGGATATTGAAATTTGAAAGAAAAGAAAAAGGGATTTTTAAAATAAATAAATATGAAAAATATTATGGAAAAATAAAAGTCAAGAAAAAGTTTAAGATATAAAGTTAAAAATAATTTTTGGAATATTAGGGTTTATTTTGGAATTTTTAGCAGGAAAGAAAATATAAAATGGGAAAAGAAAATGGAAAATCGGGAAATTAAAATGTCGCACTGTTCATTGGTCACCACTTGTTCGACGCCGTCCCGGCCCGGCCGCGCCCGCCGCGCGCCGCCCGCCGCACGCGCCGCACCGCGTGCGCCACGCGCCGCGTGAGCGCGCACGCGCCCGCGCCCGCCCGGACAACCCCGCGCGCCGCGCCCGCCCCGCCCGCGCAAGCGCCGTGTCGCCACGCGCCCGCCCGCCGTACGGCCCCGCGCGCCCGCCGCCGCCGCCGCCTTGCCCGCCCCGCCCGCGCTGCGCCGCCGCCGCCGTGCGCCGCCGACCCGCGCGGCCCCGCCGCGCGCGCGCGCGCACGACGCCGTACGTGGCCCCGCGTTTGCGCCGCGCCTTTCGCCACGCCGCGCGCGACCGAGCCGCCCAAACCGCAGCGCGCCGCGTGGCACCCAAGCTGCGCCGGCCCCCCTCCTCCATTCCCTCGCCCCAGCCATGCCTATAAGAGGGCCGGCAAACCCGCCTTTCCCGCACCGCCGCCGCCTCCTCGTTGCTCTCCCGAACGCCACCGCAAGCGCCGCCCCTTTTCCCTCTTCCGAACCGCCTAGCGCCCTCGCCGCCGTGCGCCGAGCTCCGCCGCCCTTCCCTTGCCGTCGCCATCACCGGTAAGCCGAGCCGCCACCTCCTCCTTTTGTGCTTGCGCGCCGCCGCCGAGAGGAGGCAGAGGGTGAGGTGTTGGCCGAACACCTTTGGAGCCGATGAATAGTGCGCTGGGAAAAAGAAAAAGAAAAGAAAAGAAAAAAAAAAAAAAAAATAGGGAAAAATTTTGGAAAATTTTTTTGGAAAATTTGGAAAATATTTTGGGATGACTTGAGTAAAATTTTGGGCAAAAATAAATTATTTTCTCGCATATTTTCTCGGTGCAAAGTTTGAAAAATCGGAATCGGACGTTTTCCGGAATTTTATTTCGCATCGTTCTTAAACCGGATTCCGTTCAATTCTTTCCCGCCATTGAAATAGGTTTCGCTTTTGTGCTCAAACCCTCAAACTTCGAGCACGAATTTTCTTCGCTGATATTTTCAAACGTAATTTCCAAATTTATTGCGATCGCCGACTTTGCGAAAATCCTAGGTCATCAACTCGATTCCAAAACCCGGATTTTCCTCGCAACCCTTGTTCTAACTCGAGTAGAATTTTCGGCAAAACTTTTGGAGTTATTTTCATGGCTTTTACGGTTCTTTTCGATCTCTCGGTATTTTGTTGAATTCTAACTGAATTCAATTAATCTTTCGCACGTACGGGTAGCGCCCGAAGAAACCGGCATCGACCCCGCCGAAGATCCCACCCTCAAGTGTGCGAGCAAGGCAAGTCTTCACACCCTTTGAACATATTGATCCCAATTGCGAAATGATGTTATTTTAAACTCTAAACGTGCATGCTTCACCGAGTTACCCATACTTGTTGTGCCATTCCTTGCTATTGAGTACCTTTAGAATTACTCCTTGTAACTTGCGATGTGATACAAATAACCGAAGCATAACTCGGTAAACCGCTTAGCCCCGCTAAACTTAGACTATGCATACTCATGACTTTATGAAAAAGCTTTGTGCTTGGGCAACTACCTTAGGGAAGGTAGTTGAGATTCGGCATGTGGAGACATGAGCGCCACATGGCCATGATGAACTAAGTTTGGTGGAAATTGAAAGTACTATACAAATGTTTTAGACTCGGGGCGGGATGATTTGGGTGGATTCCGGAAAGGCAAGTGCCGACCCCGGTCGCTAAGGACCGAGCCATGAGATAGCCGGAAACGAGCCGCACAACCGTACTTCTCGAATGGGTATAGACCTAGCTGACTAGGTAGCCGAGCAGAGGCAGTATCCTTGCATAGATGGTTCTCTATGATGTGGTTATGGGATGAGGATGAGGCTGCGGCCTTTGTTATGAATGGTGGGATTAAACTAATGTTAATTAAACTTAAAGATTGGAAATGTCTTCCCTTACCCCGGTGCGCTGTAACTCCTCTCACCGCTAGAAAAGGACGGCTAGAGTGCATGAGGGCTTAAGTTCATGGAGCGGGTACTGCCAAAGTGAGGTTATCAAAAGGCTTTGCCGTGGCCGTCTCATGTGTTGAGGCGTAGGCTCATTTGTTGGGCTGTCGCGGAGTACGGGTAAAGTGTACATCCACCGCAAGTGTGAATGAATCAATCTATTCGAATAGCCGTGCTCGCGGATATTGAGCATCGTGACAAGACTTTCGCTTGGCTAGACTTTGAACTTAAAAATGCTGGAATGGGTTTGCATGATGATTTTGTTCGTTGGTGGATCAACTTCTCGAGAATGCGAGAAGGGTGGACTCCCGAAAAATCATGACGCACCGGAGGCGGGAAGCCATCCTTGGAATCACGATGGATGGTAGACGTAACAACCGCCGGTTAATGAACTATGAAATTAAAACTTGTTTTGGCTAGACGATAGGCTTGTGAAAAGAATTGTGAAAACCGGCTTTACGCAAAGATAACCCTAGCCATGTTCTTTGAATAACCCCGTCATATGCATCAATTCGTGTTGACTTGCCGAGTACGGTTGGTACTCACCCTTGCTATACGCACAAACCCCACTGATGGAGTTGAAGAGCCGAAGATCCATATGCTTACCACCGGAGGACGAGGAACCGACGGCGCATATTAGACCTTAGTCCCGGTCGTTGCTCGTGGCAATGGACAAGCCGCCGCCTCTTTCCGCCGCCTTATCTAAACTCGTTTTTATATTGTATGCGGACCATAAGGTCTGTAGGATGAACAATGCCTTCGGGCCTATTTATGTAATAATGGTATTGTAAGACTATTCGTGCATGCGCACTTGATTATCCAAGACTACATTCGTGGGTACCAACTACTTGATCCAGGAAATGGTACTATGAACACGAAAGATTCCCGACTCAAAATCGGGGTCCACAGAGCGGTATCGAGCCATGCGACCGTAGGCTAAGACCAAATGGCGCCCTACCCCTAACCGATGGCCAAAGGGAAATATCCCTACCGTAGAATCAGTTTTAAACTATTATTTCCGAAAATGCAAATATATCTTTTCTACATCCGTCTTTCTTTTTACCAAATGATTATGATAGCTCCCTCCCGCTAACCCTAAATTGCCTGTAAAGCGATGTCAAACCACGACGGAACTTGGGAAGTCACGTTCCGGGACGAGGGGTTCGTGGTCCAACTCCGCCCCTACTATGGTGCTTGAGGTATCCGGAACCGCCCACTTATCACACCAAAAGACATGGCTCCGAGATGTATCCAGCCTGGGAGGCAGCTGTATCCATAGAAGCCCGCATGGGAAGCGAGACATCTTACTGCTTCCATACTCGCTACCACCGGGACCTAGCGTAAGCGCTATTCAGATGCAACTCGCGAGGCTTTCCTTCGCCTTAAATGAACACCGTGCCGAACTCACAATGACAGAGTTCGTGCATCATCCTTACCGCGAAGAGGGCAACCGCCCGCACCGTGGAGGCTACCCCGCCGCTACAACCCGATGGTCACGCGTTTATCGCGTTGGGCGGAGACAGCAGACGACTGTTACGAGGAGGCCCTGCTCGAGATCAACGATCAGCAGTCACGCCTCAATGATCTGGTCGACAGCCACCAAGGCTGTGGAGACCAGATAAGCATGCCTGCACTCACCGCAGCCAATGGTGCTCAGATGAGCAACTCTCGACCGCTACATGGCCCGAGGAGGCTCGGTAGAGCTGGAAGAGCAGCTCGGGAAGAGCAAGCGGCAGATCAACCGCCTAGAGGAACAATGCGCACTCGTCCCGTCTACGCCGCAGTACTTCCACCGAGCCCGTACCATCACCTCCCGCCCCGTGCCCGACCATTATTACCTTATGACTCCAGCATGCTTGGATACTTTTCAAGCTATGATGGAGCAAGCTTTCATGTTGAACACGAGCTCGCACTGCACGGTAGACCCCACTATCGCCACCCCGGGCTCCGTACTAGTACCCTCCGAGCCGGGATCGGAGAGGGTAACCCCATCCGATCTACACCGACACGGAGTCCGAGGCGGAGCCCATGGAGATCAAATGGGAGTCTAGCGACACCGACCCAATGGAGGAGGAAGTTCCCCTCGTCGCTTGACTCACACGGAGGCCCCCTCACCCGCCGATCGCTCGCAAGAGTACGCGGCCACCGAGTCGGAAGATTCGGCGTGACTCGAGGCCACCACCTCCGAGCCGTGGGGACTTCGGTTTGCTTCAGCAGCAGACCACCCACTTCCGGCGCCCGGCTCTTGCGGATGGATGGAGGACTAGGCGGAGGACCTTCCCACCTCGCAAAGACTTCCTATTTACCCTTAATTAGTGGATGCAGTTGGACGATATAATTATTATTGCTATCCTGGCATGGAGGACTGTGTGTGTACAGTCCATGTACCCCCTTATGTAATATGTTGAACCTGAGCATCGCCTTGCGATGTCTTAATTCGTATGCTTATTATTATTTCACCTTGTCTGTGGATTGGAGATCATTCGATAGAGCTTGAAGAAAAATTTCCGGTGAACTATAACTTAAACTAGTCCGCTCTCTTAATTCATCTCCCTGCTTCAGATGGCACATCGTCGCAGAGCCGCGGCAACCAACGAAAACCCGCCGGAACCCAACCCCTCCACCCTGGCGGAGGTCATGGCATTGCGGACCCAGCTACTCCAAGCGATTGCTAACAATCAAGGAGGTCGAGGAGGATCGAGTCCGGGGAATTCATGAGAGCTAAGCCGCCCACTTTTTCCACGGCCGAAGAACCTATGGACGCTGAGGATTGGTTAAGAGTGATAGAGAAGAAGTTAACCCTCGTCGAGTCCGAGAAGCCGATAGGGTTATCTTCGCTACTAACCGCCTAGAGGGTCCCGCAAGTGACGGTGGGACACCTACAAGGAGACACGAGCTGAAGACGCCGCGAACCAACATGGGAGGAATTCACGGCTGCGTTTCGTGAGAATTTCGTGCGCCGCAGTGATGAGGATGAAGAAGAACGAGTTCCGCAGGCTGCGTCAAGGGAACACCTCGGTACAAGAATATCTCGAACAAGTTCACCCAGCTTGCCGTTACGCCACCAAGTGACTGCGGACGAGGAAGAAAAGATAGACAAATTCATTGAGGGACTAAATGACGAACCGAGGGGACCAATGATCGGGCAGGATCACACCGCTTCCAAAGCCTCATCAACAAGGTCGTCCGACTTGAGCATGACCAAAAGGTGGTAGACAATAACCGCAAGAGGAGGCTCGCTATGGCTCGCCCATTCCGTGGAACGCCACAACGCCCCAAGGGAGCCACCCCGTCGGATGGAAGCCAAATGTTCCGGCAACCGGACGTTCTCCCGCTTCCGACCATGTCAACAGGATAGCTACACCTCGTTACGTACGCCCACACCGACCCTAGCCGCTCCAGAAGAAGGAATGTGAGTCGTTTCAATTGCGGAGAATTCGGGCACTACTCCAAAGCTGCCCAAAACCACGCAACGCCCCGTGTGCACCGGCGCCAATGCAACACCCGTCCGAGGAACCCCCACCCCCGCGGCGGACGAGGTCTATTCAGACCCCGCTACCCAACGAGGCCGCCACCGGATTTCGACGTGGCCGGTGAATCATGTGCGGCGGAAGAAGCAGGAGGACCGAGCGTATTGATGGGTATGTTCTCTATCAACTCTACACCCGCTTAAAGTTTTATTCGATTCTCGGAGCCTCGCATTCATTCATATCTTCCCAAGTAAGCAAACAACACCACCTACACCAAGTAGCACTTAAGAGGCCTATGTTGGTACACTCACCTGGGGGGGACATAACCGTACCCCATGCCTGCATTAATGTGCCCATACGGATTAGAGACGTGGTGTTTCTCTCAAACCTTATGGTGCTATCACCCCAGACCATAGATGTCATACTCGGAATGGATTGGTTGACCAAGAATAATGGAATTATAGATTGCAGTCGAAGGGAAGTCACGGTATCCACCCCGTGGGGATCACCGATGAGCATAACTATGGATCAAAACCCAAAGCTATGTGAGCAAGCTGCGGGAGTGTTCACCATGCTACCCTTAGGAGGAATGCCCGTAGTACAAGAATACCCGGATGTATTTCCCGAGGAATTACCCGGAATGCCACCGGATCGCGATGTAGAGTTTATCATCGACTTAATGCCCGGTACGCCCCCATATCCAAGAGACCTTATCGAATGCCGCCAACGAGTTAGAGGAACTCAAGAAGCAGATAAGGGAACTACAAGAGAAGGGATTTGTACGCCCCAGCTCTTCCCCCTGGGGAGCCCCCGTACTCTTCGTCAAAAAGAAGGATGGGAGTATGAGAATGTGTGTGGACTACCGATCGCTGAATGAAGTAACCATCAAGAACAAGTACCCGCTGCCCCGGATCGATGACCTATTCGATCAACTTAAGGGTGCAGGTGTTCTCCAAGATTGATCTACGGTCGGGATATCATCGAGTTAAAGATTAGAGCCGGAGACATTCCTAAGACGGCGTTCTCTACACGTTATGGCTTATACGAGTTCACGGTGATGTCCTTTGGATTAACCAATGCCCCCGCCTACTTTATGAATCGATGAACAAGGTGTTCATGGAATACCTGGACAAATTCGTGGTGGTGTTCATCGACGATATACTTATCTACTCCAAGAACGATGAGGAACACGCGGAGCATCTACGACTAGTTTGGAAAAGCTACGAGAGCACCATGTATGCAAAGTTCAGCAAATGTGAGTTCGGCTCAAGGAAGTCGCTTTTCTTGGTCACGTGGTTTCAGCGGAGGAGTAGCCGTAGACCCCGCCAAAGTCGAAGCCGTTACGGGATGGAAGGCACCCAAGTCGGATGTGAAGTTCGGAGTTTCTTGGGCTTGGCCGGTTATTACCGACGGTTTATCGAAGGGTTTTCCACCGTAGCCCGACCTATGACTCAACTTCGAAGAAGGAAAAGAAGTTTGAATGGAATGAGAAGTGCCAAAAAGCCTTCGACCAATTAAAAGAAAAGTTAACCACGCCCCAATCTTGACCTTACCCGACAACCGGAAGGACTTCGTGATGTCTTGCGATGCATCCCAGCAAGGATTGGGAGGAGTATTGATGCAGATGGGAAGGTCGTAGCGTATGCCTCTCGCATTACGACCCCACGAAGAGAATTATCCCACACACGACTGGAATTAGCCGCGCTTGTACACGCATTGAAGATTTGGAGGCACTATCGATCGGGAACCACCGTGATGTGTATACCGATCACAAGAGCCTAAAATATTTCTTTACTCAGCCTGATCTCAATCTACGACAGAGGCGATGGCTGGAGTTGATCAAGGATTACAGTCTAGGAATCCATTATCATCCCGGCAAGGCAAATGTAGTAGCCGATGCGCTAAGCCGCAAAGCCCAATGCAATCACATGGAATTGGGGGTATGGCCAGCGAACTTCAAGAGGAAATGGCCGACTCAATGCACCCGATTCCTCACGGAGAAGTGAACTCATTGGAGATCCAACCCCTACTGAGAACTCAAATCGAGGAAGCCCAAAAAGGGAATGAGGAAACCCAGGAAATCAAGGAACGCATGGCCGCTGGACGCGCTCAGGAGTTTTCAGTGGATGACAAGGGAATCCTGTGGTACAAGAAAAGAATCTGTGTGCCTGAACGAGGTGGTTTGAGAGGATTGATCTTAAAGGAAGCCCACGAATCGGCATATTCGTTACATCCCGGAGCACGAAAATGTACCGGGATTTGAAAGGAGAATACTGGTGGCCTAATATGAAGAGGGATGTAGCCGAATACGTAGCCGTGTGCGATGTGTGCCAAAGGGTGAAAGCCGAACATCAACGCCGCTGCTTGCGCAGCCACTCAAGATTCCGAATGGAAATGGGACGAGATAGGCATGGATTTCATAGTAGGACTACCTAAGACTGCGACTGGTTACGATTCCATTTGGGTAATAGTAGATCGGCTCACCAAGACTGCCAGATTTATACCAGTGAAGACTAACTACAATAGCGCCAAGCTAGCGGAACTATATATGAGTAGGATTGTATGTCTCCACGGTGTACCAAAGAGGATCATATCGGATCGTGGTACCCAATTCACATCTCATTTTGGAGCAAAGTCCACGAGGCACTCGCGTCACCTCGCCTTCGCACCGCTTACCACCCGCAGCGACGGACGACCGAGAGGACGAATCAAGTGCTAGAAGACATGCCGAGAGCTCGTGCATTGGATTTCACCAAGGACTGGAGAAATGTTTGCCGTACGCCGAGTTCTCCTACAACAATAGCTACCAAGCCGTCTCGAAGATGTCGCCAAACGAAGCTTTATTTGGTCGCCGATGTCGAACCCCATTAATGTGGTCGAAACCGGTGAACGAACCGTATTCGGGCCGACATAATCAAGGAGGCCGAGGAAAAGGTTCGCCCGATCCGGGACCGACTACAAGCCGCTCATCATGACAAAAGAGCTACGCGGACACTCGACGAAGAGAATTGGAATTCAAAGAGGGTGACTACGTGTATCTAAAGGTCTCACCACTACGGGGAACTCGGAGGTTCAAAGTCAAAGGAAAACTCGCACCAAGATACGTGGGCCCATTCTTGATAAGCGCTAGGAGAGGAGAAGTGGCTTACCAATTGAACCGCCCGAGAACCTCTCGATGTCCACCCAGTGTTCCACGTGTCACAATTGAAGAAATGTTTGCGAGTACCGAAGAGCAAGCTCCTTTAGAAGCCATCCATGTCCACGTGATCTTACTTACCCGGAGCATCCAATCAAGATACTAGACGAGGCAGAAAAGAAGACACGGACCAAATCATGGCGCATGTACAAGGTACAATGGAGCAATCACACGGAAGAAGAGGCTACCGGGAGAGCGAAGAGTTCCCGAGGACAGAATACCCACACCTATTCAAGAACCGGTAAGAAATCTCGGGGATGAGATTTATTATTAGGGGGTAGGTTTGTAACATCCCGAAAATCGAGAACCGAAATCGGAACGTAAAAATCGAACTTTCAAAAACCTTGGCTTATTGCTTCTTCTCGGGTTTGTTGCTTCTTATTTGCCGCTCGTTGCATAAATTTAGTCGTGGTTAATTCCCTTTTCGGTGTATGTGAAGGTTTCGGAGTTGTCAAAACGGTGGTGCGAAAGCCGCATCGGGTTTAACAGGGAAACCGAGAAAAGCGCGGATTTGCAAAAGCGCGTTTTGGGAAATATAAAATAAAATTTTTGGTTGGGAGAAGATAAATTAAGACACAAAATAAATAATAAAGTTCGAGTCGTACTCGAAATCCGGAAAATTTTGGAAGAATATGGGAAAGGATATTGAAATTTGAAAGAAAAGAAAAAGGGATTTTTAAAATAAATAAATATGAAAAATATTATGGAAAAATAAAAGTCAAGAAAAAGTTTAAGATATAAAGTTAAAAATAATTTTTGGAATATTAGGGTTTATTTTGGAATTTCTAGCAGGAAAGAAAATATAAAATGGGAAAAGAAAATGGAAAATCGGAAAATTAAAAAGTCGCACTGTTCATTGGTCACCACTTGTTCGACGCCGTCCCGCCCGGCCTCGCGCCCCCGCGCGCGCGTCGCCGCCGTACCGCGCCGTACCGCGTGCGCCACGCGTCGCGTGAGCACGCACGCGCCCGCGCCCGGCCCCGGACAACCCCGCGCTGCGCCCGCCCCCCGCCAAGCGCCGTTGTCGCCACGCGCCCGCCCGCACGGCCCGCGCGCGCCCGCCGCCGTGCCGCCGTCTTGCCCGGCCCGCGCCCGCGCGCGGCCGTGTCGCCGCGCGCCGACTCGCGGCCCGCGCCGCGCGCGCGCGCGCGCACGACGCCGTACGTGGCCCCGCGTTTGCGCGCGCCTTCCGCCACGCCGCGCGCGACGAGCCGGCCCAAACCGCGGCCGCCGCGTGGCACCCAAGTTGCGCCGGTCCCCCACTCCTCCATTCCCTCGCCCCAGCCATGCCTATAAGAGGGCCGACAAACCCGCCCCTTTCCCGCACCGCCGCCGCCTCCTCGTTGCTCTCCCGAACGCCACCGCAAGCAGCCGCCCTTTTCCCTCTTCCGAACCGCCTAGCGCCCTCGCCGCCGTGCGCCGAGCTCCGCCGCCCTTCCCTTGCCGTCGCCATCACCGGTAAGCCGAGCCGCCACCTCCTCCTTTTGTGCTTGCGCGCCGCCGCCGTAACAGAGGAGGCAGAGGGTGAGGTGTTCGGTCGAACACCTTTGGAGCCGATGAATAGTGCGCGGGAAAAAGAAAAAGAAAAGAAAAAAAAAGAAAAATAGGGAAAAATTTTGGAAAAATTTTTGGAAAATTTGGAAAATATTTTGGGATGACTTGAGTAAAATTTTGGGCAAAAATAAATTATTTTCTCGCATATTTTCTCAGTGCAAAGTTTGAAAAATCGGAATCGGACGTTTTCCGGAATTTTATTTCGCATCGTTCTTAAACCGGATTCCGTTCAATTCTTTTCCGCCATTGAAATAGGTTTCGCTTTTGTGCTCAAACCCTCAAACTTCGAGCACGAATTTTCTTCGCTGATATTTTCAAACGTAATTTCCAAATTTATTGCGATCGCCGACTTTGCGAAAACCCTAGGTCATCAACTCGATTCCAAAACCCGGATTTTCCTCGCAACCCTTGTTCTAACTCGAGTAGAATTTTCGGCAAAACTTTTGGAGTTATTTTCATGGCTTTTACGGTTCTTTTCGATCTCTCGGTATTTTGTTGAATTCTAACTGAATTCAATTAATCTTTCGCACGTACGGGTAGCGCCCGAAGAAACCGGCATCGACCCGCCGAAGATCCCACCCCTCAAGTGTGCGAGCAAGGCAAGTCTTCACACCCTTTGAACATATTGATCCCAATTGCGAAATGATGTTATTTTAAACTCTAAACGTGCATGCTTCACCGAGTTACCCATACTTGTTGTGCCATTCCTTGCTATTGAGTACCTTTAGAATTACTCCTTGTAACTTGCGATGTGATACAAATAACCGAAGCATAACTTCGGTAAACTGCTTAGCCCTGCTAAACTTAGACTATGCATACTCATGACTTTATGAAAAAGCTTTGTGCTTGGGCAACTACCTTAGGGAAGGTAGTTGAGATTCGGCATGTGGAGACATGAGCGCCACATGGCCATGATGAACTAAGTTTGGTGGAAATTGAAAGTACTATACAAATGTTTTAGACTGGGGCGGCCGGATGATTTGGGTGGATTCCGGAAAGGCAAGTGCCGACCCGTCGCTAAGGACCGAGCCATGAGATAGCCGGAAACGAGCCGCACAACCGTACTTCTCGAATGGGTATAGACCTAGCCGACTAGGTAGCCGAGCAGAGGCAGTATCCTTGCATAGATGGTTCTCTATGATGTGGTTATGGGATGAGGATGAGGCTGCGGCCTTTGTTATGAATGGTGGGATTAAACTAATGTTAATTAAACTTAAAGATTGGAAATGTCTTCCCTTACCCCGGTGCGCGAACTCCTCTCACCGCTAGAAAAGGACGGCTAGAGTGCATGAGGGCTTAAGTTCATGGAGCGGACGCCAAAGTGAGGTTATCAAAAGGCTTTGCCGTGGCCGTCTCATGTGTTGAGGCGTAGGCTCATTTGTTGGGCTGTCGCGGAGTACGGGTAAAGTGTACATCCACCGCAAAGTGTGAATGAATCAATCTATTCGAATAGCCGTGCTCGCGGATATTGAGCATCGTGACAAGACTTTCGCTTGGCTAGACTTTGAACTTAAAAATGCTGGAATGGGTTTGCATGATGATTTTGTTATTGGTGGATCAACTTCTCGAGAATGCGAGAAGGGGTGGACTCCCGAAAAATCATGACGCACCGGAGGCGGGAAGCCATCCTTGGAATCACGATGGATGGTAGACGAACCGTCGCCGGGTTAATGAACTATGAAATTAAAACTTGTTTTGGCTAGACGATAGGCTTGTGAAAAGAATTGTGAAAACGGCTTTACGCAAAGATAACCCTAGCCATGTTCTTTGAATAACCCCGTCATATGCATCAATTCGTGTTGACTTGCCGAGTACGGTTGGTACTCACCCTTGCTATACGCACAAACCCCACCGATGGAGTTGAAGAGCGAAGATCCATATGCTTACCACCAGGAGGGCGAGGGAACTGACGGCGCATATTAGACCTTAGTCCCGGTCGTTGCCTGTGGCAATGGACAAGCCGCTGCCTCTTTCCGCTGCCTTATCTAAACTCTGTTTTTATATTGTATGCGGACCATAAGGTCCTGTAGGATGAACAATGCCTTCGGGCCTATTTATGTAATAATGGTATTGTAAGACTATTCGTGCATGCGCACTTGATTATCCAGTACTGCATTCGTGGGTACCAACTACTTGATCCAGGGAAATGGTACTATGAACACGAAAGATTCCCGACTCAAAATCGGGGGTCCACATCTTCCCTCGGGTGATCTTCCTTCTGGCGTTTAGCGCCTCCATCCTTCGTCTTTCTCCCCTTTGGGGGTCGGGGGTTCTGCGCCTCTAGGACCATTTGGTCCTGGAGAGTGTAGCACTAGCGGATGGAGTGATTGCCACCCGGATGCAGGAAACACGGCTTGTCCAATGCCTCCTAAAAAGATTCGCCCGAGTTCTCTCCTCCCGACCTCGACCTAGGCTTGTCGATGGCCGCAACCTCGGGGTTCGACTTTCGCTTTGCCTCGTCCCGCCGAGGTTGCTCGGGTGGTTGGTGATCGACCCTCCTTGAGGAGCGGCAGTCGGGCTTGACCAGCCCTTTACCTCGGGACTCCCTTGAAGGTCGGTGCTCAGGAGCGTGCATTTGCTCCCGCTCGGCGTCCTCAGCGTCAGCGAAGCGCTCGGCGATGGAGATCATGTCAGCGGGAGAGGTCGGCTGGTTCATGACCAGGAAACGGAACAACTCGGAGGGCTTTTGGAGGCCCTCGAAGAAGATACGCATGACGTCATCGTCAGAGATGCTCGCAACAGCGTTGCGGTACTCAGAGAAATGCCAAATGTAGCTCCAGATCAACTCGTTGATCCCCTGTCGAACCTGCCACAGGTCGTAGCGGGAGGTCGAACGCTGCCAAGTGCCCTGGTAGTTGGCGATGAAGGCGTCATAGGGCTCGTCCCAAGAGTCAATGGAGTTCTCAGGGAGCCAGGCGAGCCAGTTGATGGCGGTTGGCGCTAGCATTACAGGGAGGTAATTTGCCATCACGTGGGCATCGCCGTTAGCCGCCCGAACAACCGTGCAGTATAGCCAAAGCCATAAGGAGGGGTCAGTCTTACCATCGTAAGAATCGATGCTGGTCGGGCAGAAACCCTTGGCCATGTCACCCGAGGAGGTGAGCGGAGAAGGCCAGGAACCCATTATGTCGGGGCGGAGCCTCGGCGCCGATGACACCCTCGGGGAAGCCATGCTCCCAGTCGTAATCTTCTAGGCGTCGCAGCTCCTGCCACCTAAGGTCGACGACACGACGCTTGATGGTGTTGCAGGCATCGATCCTCTGATTGATGATCTCATGCATGTCCCCAGTGTAGGAACTACCCTGCTGTTCCTGGGGTCGGGCACTCCTCGGACACCTACCCGAGGCGTCAAGGGTGGCTCTGGCCCTAGCCGCTTGATTCTCATTGTCATACGGAGAGACGGAGTGGTCGCCGCTCTGCTACTACCAAGACCTTGGTCGACGAGCACTTCCCGGGGGACGCTCGGACGGGCCCAGGGTGTTGAGCTGAGCGGCGGCTGCAGCCTGGGTCATGGCCAACACCTTCCGCACTTCCGGAGAGTCGGGAAGGGTGACGAGCGCACGCTCAATGGCCACTAGGTTAGCCGCAGGCGTCTAGAATACCTGATGCCCCTCAAATTCCATCGTGAAGTCGGGCTCCAGGCTCCTAGGTTGGACACGACCAGTGTTGCGGGTGCGATAGGCGTTGTGATGGGCATCGGATGGGAGCCTGTGGCCTCATCATCCAAAACTGTGTCCGCCATGAAGATGAAGATCGATGGCCAGTGGTTGCTGGGAACAAACTCCGGCCAGCGGCTGCGCGACCGCTAGGCTGGTGCCGTGCGACGGGAAGAAATGTGCTAGACGGGCTTCTTGGAGCTCGCCGGCCCGGGAAGAACAGAAGCATGCTCGATGATGGACGAAGTGTGCGTAGACGCCTTCCGAGGCGGAGAAGCCAGATGCGCGGAGCGGCACCCCTCAGCACGCTCGATCCGGGTCCACACGAAGTCTGCCCTCAAGACCGTCGAGCAGGCAGTCTAGGGCTTGGGCCGCCAGACCTTCGTGCTCGGATGGTCCACGGTTGTCGAGACCATAGAGCACGGAGCCATGTGCCTTGGCACCTCCGCCATGCGTCGTTGCATGATCACGCGCTCCAGCGCGCTAGAGGCCTCCTGAGAGAGGGTCAAGCGGCTGAATTCGTCGGCACAGAAGACCAGGCTCCCGAAAACGAACATCGTCTCCGTGGGCGCCGTGAAGTCGTGGGGAAGAAGACATCCATCAAATCGCTCGGAACGACGAAGATGCAGCCCCTACCTGGTGCGTCAACTGTCGACGGGATGGTCGACAGTCCTCCAAGGAGGTTACACACGGAGGTGAAAGAAGTGGTCGGGGCATCTCACTGATGGATCTGATGGTCAACTCGAACGCTAAGTGAGCCAAGAGACAGAGAGATTTTTATACTGATTCAGTCCTCCCTGAGGATAATAGGCTTACGTCTAGTGTTCTTTGTTAGGGTGGTGTATGATCAAAGTTTACAAGATGAGAACTAAACTGAATCTTTAGCCAACTAAGTGCAAACCCTGGAGTGGAGGCGGAGCCCCATCCCTTTTATAGTCCAAGGGGGCAATTACAAAGAGGGACCAGGGGCTCAAAAAAGCTTGGTCATAAAGTAAAAATCAAGTACATAGATATCCTGAAAAAGTGTAACTGAATCCTCTTGGACTCTGCTCGCCATGGGCATCTTGTGTGTTGCCTTCCCTCGGGATCCGCCGTCTACTGGTGTCCTGTGCACAGTGTTGTCAGAAGATGTTGTTCCCTGTCGAATGGTCTCCTGTTTGTCCCGTCCACAAGACTTACCAAGGAAGCCTCGTTCCCGAGAACGGGCATCCCTTTTAGGGTCAGGAACAAAGAGTTGAGGTCGAGAGGAGCAAGGCTGGGGTCGGACCTAGGGACAGGGTCGGGACGTCTGACCTTGCATGCGGTCGGGCCACCGACCCTGACCTATGGTCCATCGGTCCGCTTCAGCTGGTCTTCTTTCCCTTGCATGGGCTACCCCGGGTGATATCCCCCATAGGAACTGCTGAAGTTCATTTTTTTCTTTTTTCTCTCTAAACAAAGGTATTGAGGGTAAGATTAGAAGTATGAGTCTATCAATCCAGATGAGCAGCGTCAGCATTGACTTGTTTTTCAAGTTTTGTCGTTGCCGCCTCGATCGTCCGCGTCATTTCGCCTTCTTGATCATGCGTCAGTGTCGCTGCTCTCGCCTCTTGGCCTCGCTCAACTCGTCCCACTGACCCGCTTGATCTCTGCCTCTATGCCTGATTGCTGTTGTGCTGCATCGGTAGGTCGGCAAGACGGAAACCTGCGGCAGAGACCTAGAGCAGCAGAGCGCCAGTGGCCAGTGACGGCAGCCGCCGTGCCTATCATCTGAGGAGAGCGCTACGCGTCAGACATACTGCGCGAGACAAAAAAATTGGACGGCAAATCGGACAGACTGCACTCTCTTTCACACACCCATACTTGTTGCATGCATGCATAGCTCATTATTTTCCAAACTATAAATGATTTTATCTAAGATATTATTTATCTGATTTATAATATAATTGCACCATTGTATTCATTACAATAAAATCTTTGCAATAAGATCTTATATGAGATCTTATATGGTTCTATTTTGAAAAAAAATCGAGTGTTGTTTCACCATTTATAAAAGAATTGTTTCATCATTTGATCAGATGTGTTTCAAAGGGATACAACACTTAGAAAATAAAGTTGCTTATTATAAGCATATACACACTACTACAAAAACATGCATAGGTATCGGCCTAATAGGTGTCGGTTCAACAAAAACCGACACCTATTAAAACAATAGGTAGCAGCTCTAAAAAACCGGCACCTATACTATACATGCCGGTTTTTTAAACAAACCGACACCTATAATATATTATAGGTGTTGGTTTTAAAGAAAAACCGACACCTATAATATTAGTACCTGTTTTTTTAAAAACCGACCCCTAAACCGTAAGCCGTCCGACGCTTTATATCCATCGGTCAAGTCTCCAACCAGAGCCTTATCTCTTAGTTTCTCTCCTCTCCAGTATTCCTCTTCTCTCTTCTCCCCAATTCTCTCTTCTTTCCTCGCCGACGGAGGGGCGGCGTGGGCATGGGACGGCGGAGGGGCGGCGGTCGCACGCACGGAGCCGTGCGCGCGGATCCGGGTGGAGCGGCGGCGAGGAGGCGGCGAGAGGCCGGGGGGCCACGGGAGGCGGCCGGAGGAGGGACGGCGGGAGGGGAGGCGGCCGGAGGCGCTTCTCTCGTTCTTATTTCTCCGGATCTCACTCTCCTCTCGCCGGTCTCACGAGGGGCGGCGGCGGGAGGCCGGAGAGGATCTGTGCGGGAGGCGGCGGAGGAGGCGGCGGGAGGAGGCGGCGGGAGGAGGAGGGCGGCGGAGGCGACGACGACAACAACAGAGGTTTTTCTTTTTGTCGGTCTGTGGATCTTGTTTGTGGATCTATGAATTGTTTGTGGATCTATGATGTGAATGAATCGTTTGTGGATTGGATTTGTTTTCTTGGTGATTGATTGGATCTGTGTGAATGAATCGTTTGTAGGCATGGTGGTTCCTATGGTGTTGGGAAGGGAGGGACGCACGCCACCGCGCGCTTTTTTTGTTTCGTTGAATGCTATAGGTGTCGGTTCCTTGACTAGCACCAATGATTTTGGTCATTGGTGCCGACCAATAGGTGTCGGGTCCAAAACTGACACCTATGTCTAGTTTCCAACCGGCACCTACAGTGGATCTTGTAGTAGTGACATCATCATAGAGGAGGTATGAAGATCTGAGCATGTACTAGTAGCATGGAGTGGAGGCTTTCGGCTTTTGTGATTACATCGGACGTCTGATTGTAAAGCAAATTGAAATATTTGATTTTGTTAAAAAAATTATATTTAGCTTGAAACATCGAATAGTAATTACTGAAACATAAAAAAACATTTTCTGAAACATATAAATAGATAACATGCAACATTACAAATGCATTAGCAAAACATTAATAAATACTCGATAAAACATTACATTGATATTCTGTGCAACATTCAAAAAGTAAAAAAATATCAAAATATAGTCATGTGATATATTGTTATGTGATATATTGTTATAAAGATTTAATTATAACAGATCCAATGATATAATTAGTTTAAAATTTAGATAATAGTTTAAAAGAAAAAATTATTTTAATTTTGAAACAGTTTTGCATGCATGTTTTGGAATGACTAGCGCTCGGACGTCCGATCCGAATGCTAACATCGGATGCCTGTTTGATCATACGATATCCATCCGATGAGTCACATCAATTTAAAATACACCCGAGCTGCTAGACGCTATTGCTGCATCCTGCATGACATATATATATATATATATATATATATATATATATATATATATATATATATATGAGATGAGATGCTGTGTGTGGCGCGCAGCCCCATCCGTGTGGCATGGCCGAATCTCTAATTTGAAAACTCAAATTGAAAATCCGAACCGTTCAAATTGTTCTACATATTAATATCGCCTTGTATACCAAATTTTATATTTTTTTAAATTTTTTACTATTTTATCGATAGGTCAAAGATGTATTAATCCAACGATTTCGGAGTATCTATTTTATTGCATCTTTGACCTATCTCGATAAAATAGTAAAAAATTAAAAATGTAAAATTTGGTATACAAGGTGATATTAATATGTAGAATAATTTGAACGGTTCAGATTTTCAATTTGAGTTTTCAAATTAGAGATTCGGCCATGCCACACGGGATGGGGCTGTGCGGTGCGTCACACAGTAGCCCATCTATATATATATATATATCAAACATTGTTTCACCAGATATAAAGAAATGTTTCACCAATCTATAAAAAATATTTTAACAAAAATGTTTCAAACGGATATTGTTGCACCACATATAAAGAAATATTTCACTGACTTCAACAAAAATGTTTCAGCTATTTCTATTTTGGAGAGAAAATGTTTCATCGTTTTTGAGAAAATATTTCACTCATCAGAATCTAGTCGGTGAGATCTTATTATAAGGATTTAATTGTAAGGAATCCAACGGTATAATTAGTTTGTAATTTAAATAAATAGTTGGAGAGAAAATATCGTTTCAATTTTGAAAGATGATGCTCCCTGACTAATTGCCTTACCATGCACCTACGTAAGTGCCTTGCTGCCTTTGCCATGCACCTGCGTGGTTGTCTCTGTTGAATTGATTTCTTTTCCGGCCAACAACCAATGATAAGCATTTTCTATGGACTGCTACAAATCGGATGTTCGATTTGGTGTAAATAGTTGGACGGTGTTACACTGTGTTATTGAGGAATGTTTCACTCCTTACTAAAAATTATTTCAATGAAAATGTTTCACGAAAATATTTTAGATGTTTCACTTGCTAGAGGAAAATGTTTCAGGAATAAAAAACCATAAGAATATTGTCGAAACTCGATTTCGGCAATAGAAAATTGGGGGTGCAGTCAAGATCGCCAAGCACAATGGGTTGGATGGAAAACACGGATTTAGACAGGTTCATGCCCTCTCGTGAGGTAATACCCTACTCCTGTTTCGGGGATTCGATCCGCCAAGTGTCTTTATTGATCTCGTGATCTTGTATATCTAAAGCTAAAAGCTGATCTAACATCTGATGTCTAAAGCTCTTGCTTATGAAATCTTATATCCCTCAAGGGACACCCCTTACCCCCCCTTATATAGTTTTGGGAGGCGGGCTTACAAATCGGAAACCCTATCTTACTCTAAGTCGGTTTTCTCAATCTTACCAAATCATGACTGTAGGCCGTTGCCTTATCTCAATCGACAACGTAACACCCAAGTCATATTTGGTTTACAGATATGGCAGATACAATCTATCCCTATTTCTAGTCGAATAAACTTGCCATGTAGATACCCGATTGTCATAATCTTCATAAATATAGTCATGTGATATCTTGTTATAAAGATTTAATTGTGATATCTTGTTATAAAGATTTAATTGTAACGAATCCAATGATATAATTAGTTTAAAATTCGAATAAATATTTAACAAAAAAATTATTTAAAGTTTATAGTTGTATGTATGCAGCGTATGACGGGTGTCAGACGTACGGCGCAAAGCAGGTTGCTCTGGGGTCTGCTGCTTGATCGCTGACTGCCTCTCCCACGGTAAGTATTGATGAATTGATAATATTATTACTCTAATTTTAATTTATGTGCATAGTTTATTAGATTTATCTACAATGTGCACTAAATTATTTTTTCCCTGTATCTATACGTGCACAAGTTTCTCCAGTATTTCAATTTTTGAAGCCATGTGTTATGCAAATTAGATTAGAAAATATAACTTTACTAGAGCGTTAACTATCTACAGAAATTGTTAAATCAATCAACACGAAGCATTAGAACAGTGGAATTAACAGTTTTTTCCTTAAAAACGAACGGTGATAAAAAAATCCTGAAAACAAATAATCCACTCCTACTCTGTAGGAGGGATTCCACAAATAATTTCATAAACTATGAGATCCTGTAGCTACTAGCTAAGGCTTGTACAAAACGATGCGGAGACCCGTCTGCATCTAGTACATTTTACGCAAAACACCCTGCGTGGGTTTGCAGACGGGCCCCCTGTCGCCTCGCGAGACGACGACCTTCGGCCCATGCTCCTAGGCGAAGGAGACGCAGTAGCTCCCGTTGTACGCCTCATCGACGGCTCGCGTCTCCTCGCATCGGATACCGCATGCACGTGCTCCCCTCGTCTCCGCACCAAATACATCGGTACATGGCGCGTGCTCAGGACCGGCAGCAAATGGCAGTCGTGGATTCTTCAATCCTCGACCGATGGGGCCATGTCCGACGACTATGGGTTGTGGATGTGGTATAGGACAGTGGGAGCTAGGTTCTGCTAGCGGCTATTTGGCAATGTATCACACCCAGAAATTCGCACCAGAATTTTCGCAGCTAATTTGTGCATTAAACCCTCGTTCAGGCATCAGCCGAGGTACACAAACCGACATTATTGATAATACAGAAATCATGTCTTAGAAATAATATAAAAGAGTTACACAAATGCAGCGGAAAGAAAAAAACTGACTTAAGCTAAACTTGACTCGAGCGAAGCGAAACACCAACACCACAGCTAACCCTTGACGGCGAACAAGCCTACACCTCTTCGGAAACCTCGACCTCAACCTCTAGCACTGAAGGGGGAAAAAGAAGCAAGACTGAGTACAACCACCGTACTCAACAAGTCATACCGAAAGAAAAAATATGATGCAGGATAAATATCAAAGAAAGGGATAAAGGCTCAATTTGCATAATAGCATTGCAGAAATGATAATAATAGTTGAAAGCAGTAAAACAGTAGTAATAATTAAGCAATATTAAATAATCACTGTCCAACGTTAAAACCATGTTGCAACAGGCCCATCCACCCATATGTACTAGTCAAGTTCCAACAGTTCATTCCTATAAATAAGTGAGAATAATCAAGGTGAATCTGGTCGATTGTCCGTAACCATGGGCACGGCTATTTGAATAGTTTTACTCTGATCAGAGGTGTACAACTGTACCCACAAGACACAATCCCACGACATGTTACCGTGCGCCGGAGTACCACCACGATACCCTAGAAAGGAACTGTGACAGGACCCTTCACATAACCCCCTCTAACCAATCGTACCACACCAAGGTTTCGTCCCCACTCCCATCGGGGTAATGGGCAACCCCCTCTCGTGCCGCGGTGAATCCGGCAGCCGATCAACCCTTAAAACCGGGGCCAACCCAACTTCATCACACCCACCCTCACTAGGGTACGTCGGCTAGAGACAACTACACTACAGACCCAGCAATTACCCATGCTGGCTTGTGGTACGCATGGTAATTCTTCTAGGGTTTCCTGAGAATCGGTCCTTAATTGTCATGAGCACGCTAACCAAAACCAACCATGTGCTCACGACCCACCATTGTCGTAATTCAGTATTATTAGAGTAGAGTCACAAACTTGACCTCATCTAAGAATTAGTCACTGTCGAAACTCGGTTTTGGCAATAGAAAATTGGGGGTGCAGTCAAGATCGCCAAGCACAATGGGTTAGGTGGAAAACGAGGATTTAGACAGGTTCAGGCCCTCTCGTGAGGTAATACCCTACACCTATTTCGAGGATTCGATCCGCCGAGTGTATATTGATCTCCAGATCTGTAACTCAGAGAACTCATATGTCTCAAGGGACGCCCCTTACCCCCCTTATATAGTCTTGGGAGGTGGGCTTACAGATCGGAAACCCTATCTTACTCTAAGTCGGTTTCCTCAATCTTACCAAACCATGACTATGAGCCATTGCGTTATCTAATCGGCAACGTAATACCCAAGTCATAGTTGGTTTACATATTTGGCAGGCGCAACCTATCCCTATCTCCAGTCGGATAAGCTTGCCATGTGGATATCTGATTGCCATAATCTCCACAGTAGCCCCCGAGTCCTTTGCAGTCGACGAGACAACTCAGCCTCGAACCAAGACAATACACGACCAAACAACTATTTGGCCGAGTGCTTCTGGTGTCGAGCGATTTCATCATCTCTGCCTGAATCTCCCGAGTGGCTCCAAAGACTGTGAAGGGCTGGAAAATATCCAAAAACTAAATACCTAGGTACATCTCTCGATGCACCTAATTAGGTGTAGCCCCCGACTGTGTGGTTAGCCAAAAACAAACCAAACATACAGTCAAGAACTATAAAAAATCATTCTCATGTAGATGCTTAGCTCAAGCTAAAGCACCATAAAAAATCACTCGGCAAGCTCGTGCTCGTCCGAGTGAATTTGCCCGAGTCATTTCAGAACAAATAACTCAATTAACCCTCGTTAGTGAAAAGCACTCGGTAAGCTCATGTTTATCCGAGTGGATCGGCCCGAGTTATCTCGGAACAAATATTTTAATCATCCCTCATGGGTAAACAAGTTTTTCAGTCATCTGAAAAACGTGACCAAAATATTAAATAGTTTCTGCCATAATATTGGTCTCAATCTAAAAAAGATCTTCACCAAGGTGAAAAAATAGCATTGATATAATCATTTAATCAGATGCTTAAAAATCAAACAGTCCCTGTCATCAAGGCAACTATGAAAAGCTTCACTGTTTGTCACCTTTCAAATTGCATCGTGCTAACTTCTCATGAAGTTGAGCAAACCACGGTATGAAAGGATTTCCAAAGGTACAGGGCACTTAGACACGTGCATATTGCCAAAGCAAATCTGCTTAAGTTCATCCACTTAAGTCCCTAAGGACACGCGTCAGGCCACACCTTAGCTGGGCCGCAGGTCTCTCATGGGCTCGGCCCAATCGCAAGAAAACCTAGCGCAACCCAAATTTCTTACAAAGCCTCGAGGTCATCCCCGCCACTTCGTCTTCCCAGAAAAAATTCCCCAATCACAACACTGTTCACCAGCTTGCAGTGGAGAACCCTAAGCTCTTGCGAGCACCCAATCCACCGGTCTAGAAGCTCACGCTTCTTTACCAGCCAGCCTCCGCATCCATCTTTACAAATCTCCATCTCAAATCCCTAGCCCTCGAGCCAGATCTATTTCCCCCAAAACCATATTCATGGCGGGAGAGAAGAAGATCCCTTTTGAGCAGTGGGCTACGTCAGATGTCAGGAAATCCACCCTCAAGGAGATGGTGAAGCATGGAGTCCTTCCTCCTACGGAAATCGTAGGCTGGCGTCCGGCGGCCGGTGAGGAGTTCCCCACTCCAAACACCGGTGAGCTCCTCGTTTTTACTTCTTTCTTTTACTGCGGCTTCAGTATCCCCACCTCTGAGTTCTTTAGGGGACTTCTTGACTACTATGGTCTTCGTCTCTATCATTTGAACCCCAACTCTATGCTTCACATCGCTCTCTTCATCCATGTGTGTGAAGCTTTCCTTGGCATTCCCCCCACTTTCAACTCTTCCGACGCATGTTCTACCTTAAGCCGCATCCGAATAAGGATCAACCCTGCATCGTCGGTGGAGCAGGCTTCCAACTCCGTGGATCCCTCCGCAAGGAGTATTTTTTCTCTCCCCTTGAAGTCTTCTAACAAGGGCTGGCACGCAAGCTGGTTCTATATCAACAATCTTGAGCCCAGCTTGCCAAACTTCGTTGGCCTTCCCCATGCCCAGCCTACCCGGAGCACTCGTGCGAGCCCAAGATCGGGATGAAGCCAACAAGTTGCTAGCGAAGATCTTGGAAATGAAGCAAAAAGGTCTTCGGGGCGAGCAGATCACTCGACACTTCATCAGAAGCCGATTGGCTATGATCAAGGAACGATCCAAACCAGCTTTCGAGTACGAGGGCGAGAGGGACCCCAATCGGGAAGACTGTGACTCCCTCAGCTTCGAGATCTTGAAGATCCATATGTACAAGGTCTTCTCGACTGGGATTGCAGTCGAACGCAGCCTCATGCTGCCAGTCCTCCCATACAGCCTATATCGCCCTCCTCCTCCGGTAAGCCGACTTAACTCTTTCATTGCCTTGCAATCTTGATGTCACACTTCTTAGTGTTGTAAGAAACTTTCTTGCAGGAAAATGCCTCCACCATTTCGAAGCCGTACAAAATTCCTCACGATGACGCGCCGACTCGGCCTGCCAAGAAACCCACCAGTGGTGTGAAGATCCAGAGTGATCCAGCCGGGAAGAGGGCAGCCTCGAGTGAAGACATCAGTAAACGGGCGAGCAAGAGGAGGCTGATCATCGATGACTCGGACGACGATGTCCCGGCCCCTCAAGCCGGAGCCACCCCTCCAAGGCCGTCACCGAAGGCAGCGCCCAAAATCCGCCGATCGGCCAGGTACATCTTATGACCAAAATCAAGTTGTTTGTTGAAAATTCCTTCGTCTTCATCCCGACTACGCTTGTCATTCGTTTGGCAGGAGGCCTCAAGATATAGACCCCGCTGGGAAGAGTGAGGGACCAACGCTAGCTGCAGCAACCGAGGCATCAAAGCCTGCGGAGCCAAAACCCCGGAGCCCTCTCCCGAGCGAGAGCGCTCCGGGTGGAAGGACCTCACCTCCCGGCGAAGATACCCCAAGGAGGGAGCCCTCAACCGCCAACCGGGATACCCCGACTGGAAACCAGTCGGCCGCAGAAGAGCCCCCGGCCATTACTCGAAGGGCCCCGACTGAAGACCAGTCGGGCAAAAGCCAAGAAAGGAAGAGCAGCCGGGCAGTGCCGGTCAAAGACCCAGCCACCGAAACCCGTAAGTCTTGAATCAATCTCTTAACTTTTCAATCTCTAGTAAATTCTTCTATATCTTCATCTGCCCCTTCTGATCCATTCAGCCACAGTAGAGGAGATTCCTAGGTTGCAGTCCTCTGAAACCTGGGTTCCTCCGATCAAGATTGAGTGGCGGGATTCGGAAGGCCAGAGACAAGGCATCATCTTGAATAAGCAAATGGAAAGCGAAGAAAGAGATGTGCTTGTAAGCAGCCTGAATGAAGCGACTCGGCTGCTAAACGTAAGTCCTAATCCTTTTCTGTTGTAACATCATCATCTCTTTTCAATTGACCAACTTCAGATCTTGTGCACAGAGAGAGTACTGTCGATCAATGGCCAAGTCCGATGCACTCGAGAAATTGGTCCCGCATCTGAACTCTCTGGAAAACATCCAACAAGAATTGAAGACCACTCGAGAGGAAGCTGCATCGAGGGAAGCGGCCCTGATTAGAGAAATAGCCAAACTCCGAGAGGAGAACCTCGACCTCCGGGGTTCAGTCGGGAGTAAGCTTATCCCTCTTGGTCTTTTTATGTCTTTAATTGTATTCTGTGCTGATCTTGGTTGTTGACAACCTTCTTTTTGTAGAAAATTCATCGGAGGTCCACTTGCTTCAAACCCAGCTAGAAGCGGTCAGCCTCAGCAAGGCCGAGCTGGAGATCGAGTTTGAAGGTGAGCTTCTTCAAAACAATATTTGTTGTGTCGCTTTATCTTTGAATGCTTTGTGTGATCATATATCTCTTGGCAGCTTACAAGGTCAAGACCCGAGCCCAATACGATGTTATGATTGAGAGGGTCAAACAAGCTGGAAGAGACAGGGAGGATGTGGCTAACGCGGCGACGCCGATCCTGCTGTCGCTGTTTCATAACGGAGTCGGGGGCAGCTCGTTGGACCCATTTGAGATTTTTGACAAGCTTAGGCGAGCCCCTGACCAATATTTGGCCAAGATTTTCGAGGCGGCTATCATGGGAGCGGGCTTCGCCCTTGCGCAGACGAAGTCTCTCTACCCTTGGGAGGACGTCGATTCAGTCGGGGAGGGCTTCGCTGATGGCACTTCAGATGAGCAAGCCCTCGAATTAATTAGTGAGGCACAGGAATCGGCTAAAAAGGTGGTTGCCGATGTAGTGAACCACTTCCAACCTTGATTGTATTGCGGAACATTGTATGCAACTTTCTGATGTAAACTTTGTAAATATTCAGCTTATTTATGTTAATGCCTTGATCCGAGTTTTTATGTAAAATTTCTTAAGTAATTTTCGTCCGATCGTCACCAAGCCTAAGCTTGATTAGGTCATCAAAAATTCTCGTCCTTAAACATTGAACTCGAATCAAGGAACATTAGACAATGATAAACCAAATATGCACAAAGTTGCCGAAAAAACCATGCTTTATTGACATATGTACAGCCCCCGACCACTAACTCAAGAAGTCATCTTGCTTGAGGTTGGCAGTCAAGAAGAACATGAGACTTAACGCAATTTAAGCAAAGTATCGTCGAAGATGCTTGATGTTCCAGGAGTTCTCCACCATAGATCCGTCTTCACACTTTAATCGGTATGCGCCTGGCCGAGTCACCTCAGCAATTATATACGGTCCTTTCCATAAGGGGGATAACTTGTGACGATCCTTGGTGGTCTGAATCTTGCGTAGAACCAGATCGCCAATGATAAAAGCTCGTGCTCGAATGTTGCGACCGTGGTATCGTCGAGCCCTTGAAGATATTTCTTCGATGGATGAGGGTGCCTCACGGGCCTCTTCCAATCGGGTGAGGTCATCCACTCGGCGGTCGTAGAGTTCGTCGTTGAAGCTGCAGACTCGGAGGGATTCGTACTCCATCTCGTTTGGCAACATGGCTTCTGCGGCATAAACCAAAAAGAAAGGAGTTTGGCCGGTAGCCCGACTGGGCGTGGTCCACAGAGACCATAGAACCTAGGGGAGCTCTTGAACCCACTTGCCGACATAGGGACTTAGGCGATCAAACACGCGGGCCTTAATGCCTTGAAGGACCATGCCGTTGGCACGCTCAACTTGTCCATTGCTTTTGGGATGTGCGACCGATGCATAGCAGATTTTGATCCCGAGGTCTTCGCAGAATTCTTTGAAGATGTCTCCTGTGAATTGAATCCCATTGTCGGTTATAATTCTGTTTGGGACGCCGAACCGGTGTACGATGTTGAGGATGAAGTCCCGTGCCTTGTCAGCAGTGATTGTAGCAACCGGCTTAGCTTCGATCCACTTGGAGAACTTGTCGATTGCGATGAATAGGTGTGTGAATCCTTCTGGAGCCTTCTTGAAAGGGCCGACCATATCTAAGCCCCATACCACAAACGACCAGGATAATGAAATTGTTTGTAGCTCTTGGGCTGGGACATGGCTCTGTCGGGCGAAGAATTGGCAACCTTCATAAGTTCGTACCACTTTGTCAGCGTCGGAGATCGCCGTGAGCTAGAAGAAACCTTGTCTATAGGCTTTGCCCACCAAGGTGCGTGCTACCGCGTGGCTTCCGCATATGCCCGAGTGGATGTCTTGGAGTAGCTGTGTCCTTCCTCAGGTGTGATGCATCTCATCAGGACTCTAGAGGGACTTCTCTTGTATAAATCGGAGTCGACCATGACGTAAGCTTGACAACAACGTCGGACACGTTCTGCCTCATCCCGGTCTTCCGGTAGCTCTTGCTGTGTTAAAAATTTGATGAGTGGTGTCCTCCAGTCGGCGTCGATCATGGCAGCTTCGTTTGTAGTTTGCTCGTTGGGAGTTGGTTTGGCTGCAATGGTTGGTTCGTAGAGATGCTCTACAAAAACGTCTGTTGGAGCGGTTTCACGCTTGGATCCAAACTGCGCCAACTCGTCAGCTGCCTCGTTGTTGTGTCTCAAGACATGGGATAGCTCCAATCTGTCAAACTTGTCTTCAAGTTTGCGAACTTCCTGCCGGTAGGCCTCCATGGTGTCGTTTAGACAGGACCAGTCCTTCATCACTTGGTTCACAACCAGCTGGGAATCCCCTTTCACGATGAGCCGACGTATCCCGAGTGAAACTGCGAGCCGCAGTCCATGTAGCAGGGCTTCGTACTCGGCGACGTTGTGTGAGGCGGAGAAGTGAAGGTGGAACACATATCTTAGTCTTTCCCTCGGGAGATCGCACGACTCCCGCTCCCAAGCCGGTGATCCTCTTGGATCCGTCGAAGTGCATGGTCCAAGATTGAATGTCTTCTCGAGGTACATCTTCTTGTTGTTCGGTCCACTCGGCCAAGAAATCCGCGGGGCTTGTTACTTTACGTGACGTCCTCGCCTTAAAAGTTAAGTCCAGCGGCATCAGCTCCAGGGCCCATTTCGCGATGCGCCCAGTTGTCTCCCGGTTGTGGATGACATCGCCGAGTGGATGGTGACCCTGAAAATACTGCGCCAATTTCCTCGTGGTTATCAGAACACCATATAGCAATTTTTGTACCTGAGGGTAGCGAATTTCGGCTCCTGCCAGCACTTCGCTAACAAAGTAGAACGGCCTCTGAATCTTCGGACTCCGCCCTTCTTCTTCGCGCTCGACCACGAGGACCGTACTAACCACTTGGTGAGTGGTGAAATGTACGTAGTAGGGGCTCCTGGGTGAGGTGAGGCTAGGACGGGCGGCGTCGTGAGAAATTCTTTAAAATCTTCAAAGGCTTTGTGGGCTTCCGTAGTCCATTGGAAATCATCGGTTTTCTTCAGCAGCTTGAAGAAAGGCATGCCGCGTTCGCCGAGTCATGAGATGAAGCGACTTAGCGCTGCCATGCAGCCAGTGAGCTTCTGGACGTCCTTCTGGTTACTTGGGGGGCTTCATGCTCAGGATAGCATTGATTTTTTCTGGATTGGCTTCAATGCCGCGATGTGACACCATGAAGCTGAGCAGTTTGCCTGATGGGACACCGAAAGTGCACTTCTCCGGGTTCAACTTCATTCTGAAGGCCCGAATATTTACGAAGGTTTCTTCTTGGTCGGCAATCAGGTCTTCTTTCTGCTTGGTCTTGATGATGACATCGTCGACATAAGCTTCCACGTTCTTCCCAATCTGCGTCTGAAAACACCTCTGGATCATGCGTTGGTATGTGGCCCCGGCGTTCTTCAGGCCGAAAGGCATTGTAATGTAGCAGTAGGCCCCAAACGGCGTGATGAAACGATGTCTTCTGGCAGTCGAATTCCTTCAAGCTGATTTGGTGGTAGCCCGAGTAACAGTCCAAAAAGCTTAAGAGTTGGCAGCCGGCTGTTGAGTCCACGACTTGGTCGATGCGAGGCAGCCCGAATGGATCTTTGGGGCAGGCTTTGTTGAGGTCGGTGTAGTCAACGCACATTTGCCATTGCCCCGTCTTTTTCCGGACGAGAACCGGGTTGGCCAACCAATCGGGATGCGGGACTTTCTTGATAAAACCGGCTAAGAGCTTTGTGAGCTCTTCCTTGATGGCATCTTTTCGATCCTGCGTGAACTGCGTAATCGTTGTTTAATCGGTTTTGCGTCATCTTTGACGTGTAAAGAGTGCTCGATCACCTCCCTAGGAATTTTAGGCATATCAGATGGTTTCCAAGCAAAAACGTCTTTATTATTTTCGAGGAAGGTGACGAGCGCGCTTTCCTATTTAGGGTCTAGTTCAGCTCCGATTACAACAGTTTTTGAGGGATCCGATGGATCAAGGGAGATCTCCTTGGTTTTGGCGTCGCCGGTTCCCGATTTGGCTATCTTCTTCACGGGGATTTCACCCTCCGCCGAAGTCGATGCGGCCAATCGGATCTCTTGCTGGCCACGTGATCTCTCGCGAGATTGGGCCATGTCGCAGCTCTCCTTGTCGCAGGTGAAGGCTTGCTTTACGTCGCTGCGCAAAGTGATGACGCTGTTCGGACCCGGCATCTTCATGCAGAGGTAGGTGTAATGGGGTATCGCCATGCACTTGGTGAGTGCAGGCCTTCCAATGATTGCGTGGTAAGCCGTCTCGAAGTCGGCCACCTCGAAAGTAATGTTCTCCGTCCGAAAATTCTCTCGAACTCCGAAGGTGACCGGAAGGGCGATGTGCCCGAGTGGCGTAGATGACAGCCCCGGGATAACTCCATGGAAGGGGGTTGAGCTTGCCTTTAGTTCGGCTCTCGGGATCTGCATCTCGTCCAAGGTCTTGGTGAACAAAATATTGAGGGCGCTGCCCCCATCGATGAGGACGCGCTTGAGCTTGATGTTGCGGACCACCGGGTCCAAGACGAGTGGATAGCGCCCCGGGTAAACCACTCGGTCGGGATGATCCGAGCGGTCAAAAGTGATGGCCACCTCCGACCATCGTAGGTACTGTGGGACCTCGGGTTGCGCCGTGTTGACCTCGCGGTCAGTTAGCTTCTGATTCCTCTTGGATTCATAGGCTTGCGGCCCCCCGAAGATGTGATTCAGCTCGCCCACGGGGTCTTGAAAGGGCTCGGCATTTCCAATCGGGTTGTTCTTCTTGGCGCCCGATGGACCGGCTTCATCAGTCGGCTTCTTGTTGAGCTGTGCCGTATATTGCTCGACGAACTGTTTATAAATAAAGCAGTCCTTAGCCGCGTGCTTGTGATTGGGATGATGCGTGCACTGAGCGTTCATGATGGCATCGTAGGCCGCGACTCGGGGGCGACGTTGGGAGTTGGACGTCACGGCAACTAGGTCTTCAGGTCGACGCTTGCGGTCCTTCTGGCCCTGGTTGTTGTTGCCGTTGTCCTTCTTAGGATGGCGGCTTCCTCCCGATTGCTTGTCGTCCCTCCTGTCAAGCCGGTCTTGGCGCGCCGCTTTGATGGCATCGCTGGATTTGGCGTAGGAATTTGCCGTCTCAAACATCTGCTTCGCCGTCTTCGGTGGCTTGTGTCCAAACTTTCCGATCAACAGCTCATCACGGACTCCCTTCTGGAAGGCGGCGATGATGATGTCGTCGGTGATGTTGGGGATCTTGTTGCGCTTTTCGGAGAAGCGCCGGATGTAGTCATTCAAAGGTTCGTCCGGCTTCTGGATGACGTTATAAAGGTCGAAGTGGGTTCCAGGTCTCTCGAAGGTACCCTGGAAGTTGGCGATGAAGTGGTCCCTTAACTCACTCCACGAGCCGATCGAGCCTAGTGACAATCTCGTGAGCCAGTTCCTGGCCGAGTTGGCGAGGGCCACAGGAAGGTAATTGGCCATGGCTTTATTGTCGCCTCCTGCCGTACGGATGGCAAGGGTGTACACGGTTAGCCACGACTCGGGGTCGGTCTTCCCGTCGTACTTCTCGATTCTAGTCGGCTTGAATCCGTTTGGCCAATGCACTCGGCGAAGCTCCCGAGTGAAAGCTGGTCTCCGTCGTCATTACTGTCGGGTGATCCCCTTCGATCTTCCTGGGTGCGTTGATCCCGTTCTTGGTAGCGTCGATCGAGGATTTCTCGCAGATCACTCGGCGGGGTCTTCGGTAAGCTGCTTCGGTAATCGGAGCTGTTGTTGCGGCGGACCCGGTGGTGGACGGGTGGACGTCCATGTTGCTTCTCGCGGGAGTCGACCGTTTGCTCCTGATGCTTGTGCGTGGTCTCGTGGCGTGGGCCTCTTGACCTAGTCGCCGATCGGTTTGTCTCGGGCCTCTTGTAATCCCTTGACCTCAGCTGCGGGAGTCGGCTTCTGTCGGGCGTTTCTGCCACAGACTCGGTCGGTCTTCGGGCTGAGGTGGAGGGATGACCGTTGGCCGTAGCTGCAACGATGGTCTTGATCTTGTCCAAGATTGACGTTACGTCGGGGGGCGCCGTCTCGATAATGGTGTCCAGGAGTGTGAGGGCAGAGACAGCATTCTGCTGTGGCGTCTGAAAGATGTTGGTGTTGCGGACTCGTGTTTGAAGTATGGCCTCTTGAGCGGATCGTCCGGCTGCCCTCAGATCCTGTTTTCTTCTGTCGGCTTCCTCTTTGCGTTTCTTCTCCTCTTCCGCCAGCTTGCGCTCTTGCTCAAGTATGGCTCGTTCTTCCTCCGCGAGCCTACGGGCCATGGCTGAGTCGGTCTCGGCCACCTCAGCCATGAGGACGTCAAAGCACTTCGGCTCGTAGTCCTTGTCGCAGTCAGAGTCGTCAGCTTCGTCCGAGGGGATGCCGTAAAAGTTATCAAAACCTGAGGAGCTGAGATACTCTCGAGCTCCGAGGATGAGCATGACCCGAACGGTTGGAGGATGACCGCGACTTTCCTTGAGCCCGGGTGATTCGGATCTGGATCGTTCCAGTCCGAGTCGGAGCTTGATGACATGGATCCCTCCGAGTTGGTCGATCTTGACTCGGGGGAGAGGAGCTTGCAGTAGATCTCAGCAGTGTTTGGTAATCCAAATGGCGCCGAGAGGTTTTCCTCCGAGGAGATTGGCTTCGACGAGGAGATGAGAAAACCGCTGTAGATCTCAGCGGCGTTCGGTAGCCCGAACGGCGCCGAGTGAGTTCCTTCATCAGAGTGGATGGACTGCATCTTGGAATCCAAGATTTCGTCGCAGATCTTGGCGTTGTTCGGGTGCCCGAACGGCGCCGAGTGGGTTTCTCCTCCCGACTGGTCTGAATCCGAGTCGGAGGAGGAGAACTTGTTGAAGTCGTTGGCAGCGAAGTCGCCGATGCCCGAAGAAGATCCCATCGCGCTTGCCGGCGAGATTGTCGAAGAAGTCTTGACGCGCGGGCCCCTACCTGGCGCGCCAACTGTCGAAACTCGATTTCGGCAATAGAAAATTGGGGGTGCAGTCAAGATCGCCAAGCACAATGGGTTAGGTGAAAAACGAGGATTTAGACAGGTTCATGCCCTCTCGTGAGGTAATACCCTACTCCTGTTTCGAGGATTCGATCCGCCGAGTGTATATTGATCTCCAGATCTGTAACTCAGAAAACTCATATGTCTCAAGGGACGCCCCTTACCCCCCTTATATAGTCTTGGGAGGTGGGCTTACAGATCGGAAACCCTATCTTACTCTAAGTCGGTTTCCTCAATCTTACCAAACCGTGACTATGAGCCGTTGCCTTATCTAATCGGCAACGTAATACCCAAGTCATAGTTGGTTTACATATTTGGCAGGCGCAGCCTATCTCTATCTCCAGTCGGATAAGCTTGCCATGTGGATATCCGATTGCCATAATATCCACAGTCACAAATATAATAATTAATTAATGTGATCCCCTTAAGTGAGCTAGTTGAGCTAAGCATGGCTAAGCAAGCCCTAAAGTAACATCCAGTCATATTGAATCCAAGTTTGTCAATGGTATGAGCTATACAATCCCTATGGTTGAGTACAATAGGTATAATAATCCTATGAAATGACATTCTAAAACATATGCAGTATTTGAGAGAAAAGAGATATTTAAATAAAGTAGGTACAATATGATCAATGAAAAATATGACTTGCCTTACTCGGAGATTGAGGAACCTCGGCGACTACTTCGAGGAAAACGGACTCGCGGAAAGCTCGAAATCTACATGACAAACAAAGTACTCAACAAAACACCCTAAAAAGTCTACTGAAACAACAATGAAAAGTATTTTTAATGGATTCTTGACATTTTTCTGGATTTAATGAAATTTGAATGGATTAAAACGGAGCTCGGATTAAAAGATATGAATTTTAGAAGTTTAATTGTGATTTTTAAACTAAACAGAAAAGACTAAATTAATTATTGTGCAATTAAGTCCTGGATGACGCAAGCATTGCGCGGCGGCAAGGGCGACGTCATGCCGACGTCGGCATGGAGCGGCGCGTCGTCTGCCGACGTCGCTAGGGCCGACGTCGCCGTGACTCATTCGCCGCGTCGCGCGCTAGGGTTGACGCGCATCTGGCGACGCAAGCGGTGTGGCCGGCTCGGTCCATGGTGGACCGAGTCCACGACGGGAGGCGAAGAGGTGGCGGGGACGCGTGGCGCGCATCGGCAAGGGGGCGGCGGCGATCGAACGGCGGCGGCTTGCGCGCGGGAGCGGTCCAGATCCGACCGATCCGAAAGATCGGACGGTGCGGACGGCGGCTAGGGTTAGGGTTTGGATGGCGGCGGCGGCCAGGCGAATGGCTGACACGCGGCGGCCATCCGGGGCATGGCGGCCGGATCGGACGACGGGGCGAAACGACGGGATCGGTCGGCTCGGATGCACTCAATCCGGCCGATCGGACGGCTCGACAGAGGCGACGCTAAGGTTAGCGTTTGCGCGGGCGCAGCGGCTTGAGCTCGCCAGCCATGGTTGCGCGGCGGCCGACCGAACTCCGGTGACATGGAAAATGATAGCGGCGGGCGGCGCGATACACGGGAAACGATGGCGTAGAGCGCCACGGCTCAGAAAACGGCTCGGGACGGCTCGGGGCAATGGCAACACGGGAAACCGAAGGGGAGGAGTGGCGGCGAACTCACTGGAGACGGGGAACGAGGCGGCGGCCGACGACGGCAAGCGGTGATTCTGGGGCTAGATCGAACGGGAAACAAAGGGGAAATGCGGCGGTGGACGAGGGGGTTTATAGGGGACGGAAAGAGACCGGATTGCTCACGGGATGGCCGGGAATTCCTCGCCGTTGGTTTCGGACTTGGAGAGAGCGAGATATTCGGGGGCCGTTTCGGGCGGCGGCGGCGTTGCGGCACGCGGAAAGGCGGCGTCGGGTGCGCGGCTCGGGCTCGGACCCGACGCGGGTCCGACATGGCACGGCGCGCGCGGAGAGGGCGATCGCGGCGGTGCGTTGGCGACGGCGGCGGCGGGCGGCCAGGCGCGAGGGAGGAGGCTGACGGTGGGGCCCACTGTCGGTGGCCGAGGCGGCAAGGGAGGCATCCGGACTTGCGCGGCGCGAGGAGGAGTGGGCCACACGGCCAAGCGGGAGGGGGCCGGCCAGGCCAGGAAAGAGAGGAGGAAGCGGCCGGAAGGAGCGGGCCGACGACCCGCTTAGGGAAAGGGCGGGAAACAGTGGGCCGTACATGGGTGAATGGGAAATTGGGGAAATTATTTTGGGACTTAATTAAATTACGGATTTCTTATTTAATTGATTAAAAATAGCTCAAGTGCTCTGAAAATTCCCGTAAAAATCCTGTTAGCGTATTTTGACACGTAGAATTTTAGAAAAATCCTACCATGCCATTTCCATTTATTAAATGCATTTTTAAAAATTAATTGTTGACTCCAGATTAATTTCAGGAATTCCGATTATTTCAGGGTAAATTATTTAAACGACTTAGGGGCAAAACTTAGGGTGCGACAAACCTACCCCCCCTTAAACGAAATCTCGACCCCGAGATTCGGAGGCACTGGCGAAGAGGTGCGTGTGCACGGCCTTCAGCTCATCTTCTCTTTCCCATGTAGCTTATTTCTCATAGTGATGAGTCCACTGAACTTTGCAAAATCTGATAACTTTGTTCCGAGTCCTTCTCATTGGTCTCGAGAATATGAGCTGGTCTCTCTACATAGGTCAAGTCCTCTTGAATTTCAATCTGGTCTGGACTCGCCTGCTCTTCTGGTACCCTCAAACACTTCTTGGTACCCTCAAACACTTCTTTAACTGAGACACATGAAACACGTTGTGAATACTAGCCATGTTGGACGGAAGCTCAAGCTGATAGGCTACTTCTCCTCGACGTTCCTGAATTATGTATGGTCCCACAAAACATGGTGCCAACTTGCCTTTGGTTTGGAAATGGTGTACTCCTCGGAGCGGTGTAACACGAAGATACATAAACTCTCCTGCTTCAAAAGCAAGATCTCTTCGACGATTGTCTGTGTAGCTCTTTTGCCGAGACTGCGTAATTCTCAATCTTTCCCGAATCGTTTGGACTTTTGCTTCTGCTTCGCTTATCAGTTTTGTGCCAAACAACTGACGTTCATCAGTCTGATCCCAGAAAAGGGGTGTGCGGCACTTCCGTCCATACAACGCCTCATAGGGTGCCATTTGAACGCTCGCTTGATAACTGTTGTTATAGGAGAATTCTACATGGGGCAAACTCTTGTCCCACGCTTTACCAAATTCAAGCGCACATGCTCTCAACATGTCTTCCAGAATTTGATTCACTCTCTCAGTTTGACCATCTGTTTGTGGATGATAGGCCGTACTGAAATTCAAACGAGTACCAAGCTCTTCTTGCAACTTCTTCCAAAACTTGGAAGTGAACTGACTTTCTCGGTTAGAAACGATCTTCTTAGGCACTCCATGTAAACACATGATTCTAGCAAGGTATAGCTCTGCTAGCTTCTTTCCCGAGTAGGTAGTATGCACTGGTATGAAGTGAGCCACTTTCGCGAGTCGGTCCACAACGACCCAAATTAAATCATACCCTGACGATGTGCGGGGTAAACCCGTGATGAAATCCATTCCAATTTCTTCCCATTTCCATTCCGGAATTTGGAGGGGTTGCAACAATCCTGCGGGCCGTTGATGTTCTGCCTTGACCCGCTGACAAACATCACAAAGTGCGACAAACTCTGCTATTTCTCTCCTCATACTGACCCACCAAAATTTCTCTTTAAGATCTTGATACATCTTTGTACTGCCTGCATGAATTGAATATTGAGTTTGGTGAGCTTTCATAAGGATCAGCTTTTTTAATTCTTTATCTTGTGGCACACACAATCTCTTTCCCATCCAGATTGTTCCATGCTCGTCTTCCGTAAAGTCGCGAGCTTTTTCGACTCTCATGTTCTTCTTGAGTTTAGCCATCTCGAGATCTGATGCCTGAGCAGCCCGAATTTGATCAAAGAGAGTGGGTTGGGCTTCCAGAGCGGCCACAAAACCAAAATCCACAACTTGTAGATTCAGGCGCTCAAATTCTCGCTGCAACTGATTACACATTCTTTTTACGTTGATGTTGTTGCAGTAACTCTTTCGGCTCAAAGCATCTGCTACCACATTAGCTTTGCCAGGATGGTAATGTATCCCCAAATCATAATCTTTGATCAATTCCAACCATCTTCGCTGACGAAGGTTCAAGTCCGGTTGGGTGAAGATATACTTGAGACTTTTATGGTCGTATATACTTCACAACGGTTGCCAATTAGGTAGTGTCGCCAGATCTTTAGGGCATGAACCACTGCGGCTAATTCCAGATCATGAGTTGGATAGTTGTTCTCATGCGGACGCAATTGACGAGAAGCATATGCGACCACTTTGCCTTCTTGCATCAACACACATCCCAGCCCTTGGCGGGATGCATAACAATAAACTTGAAAATCTTTTGCTGGATCTGGCAGTATCAATACTGGTGCAGACACCAACTTCCTCTTAAGCTCTTCAAAACTCTTGTTACATTTCGCTGACCACTTAAATTTCTCATCCTTCTTCAACAATTGAGTCATCGACTTGGCGATTTTGGGGAAATTCTCAATGAAGCGGCGGTAAAAACCCGCAAGTCTAAGGAAACTTCAGATCTGCGTGACTGTTTTTGGCGGAGTCCACTTGGTAACTGATTCCACATTTGACGGATCCACTGCTACTCCTTGAGCATTCACAATGTGGCCGAGGAACTGCACTTCCTTTAACCAGAAAGCACACTTGCTAAACTTGGCGTAGAGTTGATGATCCCTCAACTTCTCGAGCACTAACCAGAGATAATGCTCATGTTCTTCCTCAGTCTTAGAGTAGATCAAAATGTCGTCAATGAACACCACGACAAATTTGTCCAAGAACTCCATAAACACCTTGTTCATCAGATTCATAAAGAAGCCGATGCATTGGTCAATCCAAAAGACATGACCGTACACTCATACAGACCATACCGGGTGATAAAAGCGGTCTTGGGAATGTCCACTTCCCTAATTCTCAACTGATGATAGCCTGATCGTAGGTCTATCTTGGAGAACACCTTTGCCCCCTTGAGTTGATCAAACAAGTCATCAATCCATGGTAGAGGATACTTGTTCTTGATAGTGACCTTATTTAGTCCGTGATAATCGACACTCATTCTCTTGGTCTTGTCTTTCTTCTCCATAAATATCACCGGAGCACCCCAAGGTGACGTGCTCAGGCGGATATACCCTTTCTGCAACTGTTCATCCAATAGCTTCTTGACTTCTGCCAACTCGTTGGCTCCCATTCTATACGGCCTCTTGTGAATTGGGACGGTTCCAGATACTAGATCAATCCGGAATTCAATTTCTCTTTCTGGTGGCATTTGTGTTAAATCTTCGGGAAAAACTTTAGGGTATTCTCTGACTATGGGGATATCTTCTAATTTCTTAGGGATCTTTGCTGCCACTTCAGACGATTCACCGGTAGAAACATGATTCAAACTTGCCACAATCTCGGCTTGCATGGGAGAACGAAAAACAATCTCTTCTCCTTTCCCGTTGATTAAAGTAATTCTGCGACTAGCACAGTCAATTACTCCCTTATGTCTAGACAACCAATCCATCCTAAGAATGACATCTAGGTCTTTGGATTGAAGAAGGATAAGGTTGGCTAGAAATTTAGATCCTTGGATCTGTATTGCCACTGAGGGACAATACTGAGCTGTGTCCAAATGGTTTTCAGGGGTTTGAACCCGCATAGGTATCTTAAGTTCCACTATTGATAACCCATGTGCCCTAACAAACTGCTTTGAAATAAATGAATGCGTAGCACCAAAATAAAATAATACTGTAGCAGGAGTGAGATTCACAGGAAACGTACCCAGTATAACTTCAGGACCGGCATGCGCTTCCTCTGCGGACGCATGATTGACACGAGCCTGGATGAACCTTGGTCCAACGTGCCTTGGCTTTGGACACTTGTCTGCAAAATGCCCAGGGTCACCACAGTTGAAGCAGACTCTCGACTTCCCTCAGGAGTCCTTTCTTGGGGTGGTGGCTTGGACTGCTGCTGGGGTGGCGCTGTTGGAGGACGCGGGGCTGAAGTGCGCTGTTTGTTGTCCACTGCCACTACTGTGTAACATCTTGAAAATCGGAAAACCGAAATCGGAACGTAAAAATCGGAACTTTCAAAAACCGTGGCTTATTGCTTCTTCTCGGGTTTGTTGCTTCTTATTTGCCAGCTCAGTTGCATAAATTTAGTCGTGGTCAATTCCCTTTTCGGTGTATTTGGAGGTTTCGGAGTTGTCAAAACGGTGGTGCGAAAGCCGCATCCGGATTTTAAAAAGGAATTTGAGGGAAAGTGCGGATTTGCGAAAGCGCGTTTGGGAAGTATAAAATAAAATTTTGGTTGGGAGAAGATAAATTGAGATACAAAATAAATAATAAAATTCTCGGGAGGCGTACCCGAAATTTGGGAAATGTATTTTTATTAAAAATGGGTAAATTATGAATATTAGGCAAAAGAATTTAAATAAGTATGAAAAATAATTATGGAAAAATGAAAGTCAAGAAAAAGTTTCAAATATAAAGTTAAAAATTATTTTTAGAATATTAGAATTTATTTTGGAATTTTTAGAAGGAAAGAAAATAGAAAATGGGAAAAGAAAATAGAAAATCGGGAAAAAGTGAAAATGCACTGTTCATTGGTCACAAACGTTCGACGCCGTACTGGCCCCGGCCGCGCGTGCGCGCGCGCGTCGACCTATGCGCGCGCGCGCACGCGCGCGCCACGCGCCGCGCCGCGCCCAACCGTGCCTCGGCCCCTACCCGCGCGCGCCACGCGCCACGCGGCACGCGCGCCCGCGCACGCGCGCGCCACGCGCCGCGCAGCGACCGCCCGCCGGACCCCGCGCGCCGCGCGCCCGCGCCCGCGCGCTGCGCCGCCCGTACCGCCACGCCCGCGCGCCGCGCGCTCGCCGCCACGCGGCCGAGCCACGCCGGCCCCTACCTCGCGCGCGCACGCCGCTCCGGACCCGCCCGCGCCGTGCGCCCTCGCCGCCGCGTTTCGCCCGCCATACCCGGCCTCCAGTGCGCGCCGCGTGTCACCGCCCGCGCCGCGCCGAGCCGGACCCCCTCCTTCCACCCCGCGCCCGCGCCGAGCCCCCGCTGCGCCTATAAAAGGGCGGTGCCCGCCGATTCCACCGCACCGCCGCCGTGTTTCGCCGTTCCGAGCACCACCGCCAAGGGCCGCCGCCGTTTAGCCGTCGCCGCCGTGCGCAAGCCTGGCCCCGTGCCCCCTTGCTCCTCCCCGAGCCGCCGTCGCCGTAAGTCCCCTTTGCGCCGCCTTGTCCCTCACCGCCGCCGCTCGTTCTCCTCCTCGGCACCGGTCGAACACCTTGCGGGCATGGAATAGTGCGCAGAGAAAAGGAAAAAGAAAAAAAAAGAAAAAGAGAAAAAGAAAAATAGGGAAAAATTAGGAAAAATTTTGGAAAATTTGGAAAAATATTTTGGGATGACTTGAGTAAAATTTTGGGCAAAAATAAATTATTTTCTCGCATGTTTTCTCGGTGCAAAGTTTGAAAAATCGGAATCGGACGTTTTGAACTTCATTTCGCATCGTTTTTCAATCCGGATTCCGTTTAATTCTTTCCGCCATCGAAATAGGTTTCACTTTTGTGCTCAAAACCCTCAAATTTCGAGCCCGAATTTTCTTCGCGATATTTTCAAACGTAACTTCCAAATTTAATTGCGATCGCCGATTTTACGAAAACCCTAGGTCATCGCTCGATTCCAAAAACCCGGATTTTCTCGCAACCCTTGTCCTAACTCGAGTAGAATTTTCGGCAAAACCTTTGGAGTTGTTTTCATGGCTTTTGTGGTTCTTTTCGATCTCTCGGTGTTTTGTTGAATTCTAACCGAATTCAATTGATCTTTCGCACGTACGGGTAGAGCTCGAAGGAACCGGCATCGACACCGCCGAAGACCCCACCCCTCAAGTGTGCGAGCAAGGCAAGTCATCACACTCTTTGAACATATTGATCCCAATTGCGAAATGATGTTATTTTAAACTCTAAACATGCATGCTTCACCGAGTTACCTATACTTGTTGTGCCATTCCTTGCTATTGAGTACCTTTAGAATTACTCCTTGTAACCCGCGATGTGATACAAATAACCGAAGCATAACTTGGTAACCGCTTAGCCATGCTATACTTAGATTTATGCATACTCATGACTTTATGAAAAAGCTTATGCTTGGGCAACTACCTTAGGGGAGGTAGTTGAGATTCGGCATGTGGAGACATGAGCGCCACATGACCATGATGAATTAAGTTGGATGAAAATTGAAAGTACTATACAAATGTTTTAGACTGGGGCGGCCGGATGTTTTGGGTGGATTCCGGAAAAGGCAAGTGCCGACCCGGTCAATTAAGGACCGAGCCATGAGATAGCGGAAACGAGCCGCACAACCGTACTTCTCGAATGGGTATAGACCTAGCCGACTAGATAGCCGAGCGGAGGCGGTATCCTTGCATAGATGGTTCTCTATGATGTGGTTATGGGATGAGGATGAGGCTGCGGCCTTTGTTATGAATGGTGGGATTGAACCGATGTTAATTAAACTTAAAGATCGAAAAGACTTCCCTTACCCCGGTGCGCGAACTCCTCTCACCGCTAGAAAAGGACGGCTAGAGTGCATGAGGGCATAAGTTCATGGAGCGAGCGCCAAAGTGAGGTTATCGAAAGGCTTTGCCGTGGCCGTCTCATGTGTTGAGGCGTAGGCTCATTTGTTGGGCGTCACGGAGTACGGGTAAAGTGTACATCCACCTGCGGTGTGAGTGAATCAATCTATTCGAATAGCCGTGATCGCGGATATTGAGCATCGTGACAAGACTTTCGCTTGGCTAGATTTTTAAACTTAAAACTGCTGGGATGGGTATGCATGATGGTTTCATTGGTGGATCAACTTCTCGAGAATGCGAGAAGGGGTGGACTCCCGAAAAATCATGACGAACCGGAGACGGAAGCCATCCTTGGAATCACGATGGATGGTAGACGAACCGTCGCCGGATTAATGAACTATGAAATTAAAACTTGATTTGGCTAGTCGGTAGGCTTGTGAAAAGAATTGTGCGGCTTTACGCAAAAATAACTCTAACCGTGTTCTTTGAATAACCCTATCATATGCATCAATTTCGTGTTGACTTGCCGAGTACGGTTGGTACTCACCCTTGCTATACGCACAAACCTCCGTGATGGAAATGAAGAGCCGAAGACCCCTACGCGTACTACCCGGAGGGCGAAGGAACCGACGGCGCATACTAGACCTTAGCCCCGGTCGTTGCTCGTGGCAATTGACGAGCCGCCGCCTCTTTCCGCCTGCCTTATCTAAATTCGTTTTATGTTGTACTCGGACCATAAGGTCCTCGTGGGATGAACAATGCCTTCGGGCCTATTAATGTAATAATGGTATTGTAAGACTATTCGTGCATGCGCACTTGATTATCCAAGATCGCATTCGTGGGTACCAACTACTTGATCCAGGAAATGGTACTATGAACACGAAAGATTCCCGACTCAAAAACGGGGTCCACAGTGGTATCGAGCCATGCGACCGTAGGCTAAGACCAAATGGCGCCCTACCCCTAACTAGATGGCTAAAGGGAAATATCCCTACAGTAGGATCAGTTTTAAACTATTATTTCCAAAAATGCAAATATATCTTTTCTACAACTGTATTTCTTTTTACCAAATGATTATGAAAGCTCCCTCCCGCTAACCCTAAGTTGCCCGTAAGCGGATGTCAAACCACGACGGAACTTGGGAAGTCACTGTCTCCGGGACGAAGGGTTCGTGGTCCAACTCCGATCCCTACTATGGTGCTTGAGATACCCGGAGCCACCCACCTATCACATCAAAAGGCATGGCTCGAAGAGTATCCACTGGGAGGCATGTGTATCCATAGAAGCCCGTATGGGAAGCGATACATCTTACTGCTTCCATACTCGCTACCACCGGGATCTAGCAGAAGCAGCTATTCAGGATGCCGCTCGCGAGGCCTTCCTTCGCCTTAATGCGGAACACCGTGCCGAACTCACAATGACAGAGTTCGTGCATCATCCTTACCGCGAAGAGGGCAACCCGGTCTGCACCGTAGAGGCTACCCCCTGCTGCTACAACCCGATGGTCACGTGTTTATCGCGTTGGGCGGAGACAGCAGACGATCAAGTTACGAGGAGGCCCCGCTCGAGATCAACGATCGCCAGCCACGCTCAATGATCTGGTCAACACCACCAAGGCCGTGGAGACCAGATAAGCATGCCGCAGCACTCACCGCAAGCCAATGGTGCCCAGTACGAGGAACTCTCGGACCGCTACATGGCCCGAGGGGAGGCTCTGGTAGAGCTGGAAGAGCAGCTCAGGAAGAGCAAGCAGCAGATCAACCAGCTAGAGGAACAGCTGCACACTCATCCTGTCTACGCTGCAGGTACTTCCACCGAGCTTGTGCCATCACCTCCTGCCCCTGTGCCCGACCACTATTACCTTATGACTCCAGCAAGCTTAGATACTTTTCAAGCTATGATGGAGCAAGCTTTCATGTTGAGCACGAGCACGCACCGCACGGTAGACCCCAGCTGCCACATCCATGGGACCCACCCCGAGCTCCGAGCCGGATCGGGAGAGGGTAACCCCATCCAGATCTACACCGATACGGAGTCCGAGGCGGAGCCCATGGAGATCAAATGGGAGTCTAGCGACACCGACTCAATGGAGGAGGAAGTTCCCCCTCGTCGCCTGACTCACACGGGAGGCCCCCTCACCCGCCAGACCGCTCGCAAGAGTACGCGGCCACCGAGTCGGAAGATGCGGCGTGACTCCGAGGCCACCACCTCCGAGCCGTGGGGACTTCGGTTTGCTTCAGCAGCGGACCACCCACTTCCGGCGCCTGGCTCTTGCGGATGGTTGGATGACTAGGCGGGAAGACCTTCCCAGCTCGGCGGCACGAACCATTCCCTAATCCCCTTAATTAGTTGATGTAGTTGGACGATATAACTATTGTTGCTATCTCCGGCATGAAGGACTGTGTGTGTACATCGTGTACCCCTTATGTAATATGATGAACCCGAGCATCGCCTTGCGATGTCTTAATTCGTATGCTTATTATTATTTCACCTTGACTGTTGATTGAAGATCATTCGAAAGAAATTGAAGAAAAATTCCCCTGTGAACTATAACCTAAACTAGTCCGATCTCTTGATTCGTCTCCTCTCTTCGATGGCGCATCGTCGCAGAGCCACGCCACCAACGAGAACCCGCGAACCTAACCCTCCACCCCGGCGGAGGTCATGGCTTTGCACCCGGCTACTCCAAGCGATTGCTAATAATCAAGGAGGTCGAGGAGGATCGAGTCGGGAGAATTCATGAGGGCTAAGCCACCCACTTTTTCCACGGCCGAAGAACCTATGGACGCCGAAGATTGGTTAAGAGTGATAGAGAAGAAGTTAACCCTCGTCAGAGTCCGAGAAGCTGATAGAGTTGTCTTCGCTACTAACCAACTGGAGGGTCCCGCGAGTGACTGGTGGGACACCTACAAGGAGACACGAGCGAAGACGCTAGCGAGCCAACATGGGAGGAATTCACGGCTGCGTTTCGTGAGAATTTCGTGCCATGCAGTGATGAGGATGAAGAAGAACGAGTTCCGCAGATGCGTCAAGGGAACACCTCGGTACAAGAATATCGAACAAGTTCACCCAGCTTGCCGTTATGCCACCAAGTGACCGCGGACGAAGAAGAAAAGATAGACAAATTCATTGAGGGACTAAATGACGAACCGAGGGGACCGATGATCGGGCAGATCACACCGGTTCCAAAGCCTCATCAACAAGGTCGTCCGACTTGAGCATGACCAAAAGGTGGTGGACAATAACGCAAGAGGAGGCTCGCTATGGCTCGCCCATTCCAGGAACGCCACAACGCCCAAGGGAGCCACCCCGTCCGGATGGAAGCCAAATGTTCCAGAACCGGACGATCTCCCGCTTCCGACCATGTCAACAGGTTAGCTACACCTCAGTTACGTACGCCCACACCAACCCTAGCTGCTCCAGGAAGAAGGAATGTGAGCTGTTTCAACTGCGGAGAGTTCGGGCACTACTCCAATAGCTGCCCAAAACCACGCAACACACCCCCGTGCGCACCGGCGCCAATGCAACACCCGTTCGAGGAACCCCACCCCGCGGCGGACGAGGTCTGGGACCCCGCTACCCAACGAGGCCGCCACCGGATTTCGACGTGGCCGGGTGAATCATGTGCGGGCGTAAGAAGCATGGGAGGACCGGAGCGTATTGATGGGTATGTTCTCTATCAACTCTACACCAGTTAAAGTTTTATTCGATTCTGGAGCCTCGCATTCATTCATATCTTCCCAAGTAAGCAAACACCACCACCTACAACAAGTAGCACTTAAGAGGCCTATGTTGGTACACTCACCTGGGGGAGACATAACCGTACCCCATGCCTGCATTAATGTGCCCATACGGATTAGAGACGTGGTGTTTCTCTCAAACCTTATGGTGCTATCACCCCAGACCATAGATGTCATACTCGGAATGGATTGGCTGACCAAGAATAATGGGATTATAGACTGCAGTCGAAGAGAAGTCACGGTATCCACCCCGTGGGGATCACCGATGAGCATAACTATGGATCAAAACCCAAAGCTATGTGAGCAAGCTGCGGGAGTGTTCACCATGCTACCCTTAGGAGGAATGCCCGTAGTACAAGAATACCCGGATGTATTTCCCGAGGAATTACCCGGAATGCCACCGGATCGCGATGTAGAGTTTATCATCGACTTAATGCCTGGTACTGCCCCCATATCCAAGAGACCTTATCGAATGCCAGCCAACGAGTTAGAGGAACTCAAGAAGCAGATAAGGGAACTACAAGAGAAGGGATTTGTACGCCCCAGCTCTTCTCCCTGGGGAGCCCCCGTACTCTTTGTCAAAAAGAAGGATGGGAGTATGAGAATGTGTGTGGACTACCGATCGCCGAATGAAGTAACCATCAAGAACAAGTACCCGTTGTCCGGATCGATGACCTATTCGATCAACTTAAGGGTGCGCAGTGTTCTCAAAGATTGATCTACGGTCGGGATATCATCGTTGAAAATTAGAGCCGGAGATATTCCTAAGACGGCGTTCTCTACCCGTTACGGCTTATACGAGTTCACAGTGATGTCCTTTGGATTGACCAATGCCCTGCGTACTTTATGAACTCGATGAACAAGGTATTCATGGAATACCTGGACAAATTCGTGGTGGTATTCATCGACGATATACTTATCTACTCCAAGAACGATGAGGAACACGCGGAGCATCTACGACTAGTACTGGAAAAGCTACGAGAGCACCAGCTGTATGCAAAGTTCAGCAAATGTGAGTTCTGGCTCAAGGAAGTCGCTTTTCTTGGTCATGTGGTTTCAGCCGGAGGAGTAGCAGTAGACCCCGCCAAGGTCGAAGCCGTTATGGAATGGAAGGCACCCAAGTTAGTGACGGAAGTTCGGAGTTTCTTGGGCTTGGCCGGTTATTACCGACGATTTATCGAAGGGTTTTCCACTATAGCCCGACCTATGACTCAACTTCTGAAGAAGGAAAAGAAGTTTGAATGGAATGAGAAGTGCCAAAAGCCTTCGACCAATTAAAAGAAAAGTTAACCACCGCCCCAATCTTGACCTTACCCGACAACCGAAAGGACTTCGTGATGTACTCGTGATGCATCCCGCAAGGATTGGGAGGAGTATTGATGCAGGATGGAAAGGTCGTGGCGTACGCCTCGCGGCAGTTACGACCCCACGAAGAGAATTATCCCACACACGACCTGGAATTAGCCGCGGTTGTACACGCATTGAAGATCTGGAGACACTATCTGATCGGGAACCATTGCGATGTGTATACCGATCACAAGAGCTTAAAATATTTCTTTACTCGGCTGATCTCAATCTACGACGAGGCGATGGCCGGAGTTGATCAAGGATTACGATCTAGGAATCCACTATCATCCGCAAGGCAAATGTAGTGGCCGATGCGCGAGCCGCAAAGCCCAATGCAACCACCTGGGATTGGACGGTATGGCCAGTGAACTCCAAGAAGAAGTGGCCTACCAATTGGAACTGCCTGAAAATCTCTCCGATGTCCACCCAGTATTCCACGTATCGCAGCTGAAGAAATGTTTGCGGGTACCAGAAGAGCAAGCTCCTTTAGAAGCCATCCATGTCCACAGTGATCTTACTTACCGGAGCATCCAATCAAGATACTAGACGAGGCGTAAAAGAAGACACGGACCAAGTCATGGCGCATGTACAAAGTACAATGGAGCAATCACACGGAAGAAGAGGCTACCCGGGAGAGCGAAGAGTTCCCGAGGACAGAATACCCACACCTACTCAAGCAATGGTAAGAAATCTCGGGGACGAGATTTATTGTTAGGGGGTAGGTTTGTAACATCTTGAAAATCGGAAAACCAAAATCGGAACGTAAAATCGGAACTTTCAAAAACCGTGGCTTATTGCTTCTTCTCGGGTTTGTTGCTTCTTATTTGCCACTCGGTTGCATAAATTTAGTCGTGGTCAATTCCCTTTTCGGTGTATTTGGAGGTTTCGGAGTTGTCAAAACGGTGGTGCGAAAGCCGCATCCGGATTTTAAAAAGGAATTTGAGGGAAAGTGCGGATTTGCGAAAGCGCGTTTGGGAAGTATAAAATAAAATTTTGGTTGGGAGAAGATAAATTGAGATACAAAATAAATAATAAAATTCTCGGGAGGCGTACGAAATTTGGGAAATGTATTTTTATTAAAAATGGGTAAATTATGAATATTAGGCAAAAGAATTTAAATAAGTATGAAAAATAATTATGGAAAAATGAAAGTCAAGAAAAAATTTCAAATATAAAGTTAAAAATTATTTTTAGAATATTAGAATTTATTTTGGAATTTTTAGAAGGAAAGAAAATAGAAAATGGGAAAAGAAAATAGAAAATCGGGAAAAAGTGAAAATGCACTTGTTCATTGGTCACAAACGTTCGACGCCGTACGCCCGGCCGCGCGCCGCGCGCCGCCCCGACAGACGCGGCCACAAGACGCGCGCGCGCCACGCGCCGCGCCGCGCCCAACCTTGCCTCGGCCCCTACCCGCGCGCGCCACGCGCCAGCGCGGCACGCGCGCCACAGACGCGCGCGCCACGCGCCGCGCAAGCGACCGCCCGCGCGGACCTCGCGCCTCGCGCGCGCGCGCGCCGCGCGCGCCTCGCGCCGCCCGTACGGCCACGCCCGCGCCGCGCGCGCCGCCACGCGGCCGAGCCACGCCCGCCCCTACCTCGCGCGCGCACGCCGCTCCGGACCCCGCCGCGCCGTGCGCCCTCGCCGCCGCGTTTCGCCGCCGTGCACGCCCCCCTGCGCCGCCGCGTGTCACCGCCCGCGCCGCGCCGAGCCGGACCCCCTCCTCCCACCCCGCGCCCGTGCCGACCCCCGGCTGCGCCTATGGGCGGTGCCCGCCGATTCCACCGCACCGCCGCCGTGTTTTCGCCGTTCCCGAGCACCACCGCCAAGGGCCGCCGCCGTTTAGCCGTCGCCGCCGTGCGCAAGCCTGGCCCCGTGCCCCTTGCTCCTCCCCGAGCCGCCGTCGCCAGTAAGTCCCCTTTGCGCCGCCTTGTCCCTCACCGCCGCCTCTGTTCTCCTCGCACCGGTCGAACACCTTGCGGGCATGGAATAGTGCGCAGAGAAAAGGAAAAAGAAAAAAAGAAAAAGAGAAAAAGAAAAATAGGGAAAAATTAGGAAAAATTTTGGAAAATTTGGAAAAATATTTTGGGATGACTTGAGTAAAATTTTGGGCAAAAATAAATTATTTTCTCGCATGTTTTCTCAGTGCAAAGTTTGAAAAATCGGAATCGGACGTTTTCGAACTTCATTTCGCATCGTTTTCAATCCGGATTCCGTTTAATTCTTTCCGCCATCGAAATAGGTTTCACTTTTGTGCTCAAAACCCTCAAATTTCGAGCCCGAATTTTCTTCGCTGATATTTTCAAACGTAACTTCCAAATTTAATTGCGATCGCCGATTTTACGAAAACCCTAGGTCATCGCTCGATTCCAAAACCCGGATTTTTCTCGCAACCCTTGTCCTAACTCGAGTAGAATTTTCGGCAAAACCTTTGGAGTTGTTTTCATGGCTTTTGTGGTTCTTTTCGATCTCTCGGTGTTTTGTTGAATTCTAACCGAATTCAATTGATCTTTCGCACGTACGGGTAGAGCCGAAGGAACCGGCATCGACACCGCCGAAGACCCCACCCCTCAAGTGTGCGAGCAAGGCAAGTCATCACACTCTTTGAACATATTGATCCCAATTGCGAAATGATGTTATTTTAAACTCTAAACATGCATGCTTCACCGAGTTACCTATACTTGTTGTGCCATTCCTTGCTATTGAGTACCTTTAGAATTACTCCTTGTAACCCGCGATGTGATACAAATAACCGAAGCATAACTTCGGTAAACGCTTAGCCATGCTATACTTAGATTTATGCATACTCATGACTTTATGAAAAATCTTATGCTTGGGCAACTACCTTAGGGAGGTAGTTGAGATTCGGCATGTGGAGACATGAGCGCCACATGACCATGATGAATTAAGTTGGATGAAAATTGAAAGTACTATACAAATGTTTTAGACTGGGGCGGGGATGTTTTGGGTGGATTCGGAAAAGGCAAGTGCCGACCACTGGTCAATTAAGGACCGAGCCATGAGATAGCGGAAACGAGCCGCACAACCGTACTTCTCGAATGGGTATAGACCTAGCCGACTAGATAGCCGAGCGGAGGCGGTATCCTTGCATAGATGGTTCTCTATGATGTGGTTATGGGATGAGGATGAGGCTGCGGCCTTTGTTATGAATGGTGGGATTGAACCGATGTTAATTAAACTTAAAGATCGAAAAGACTTCCCTTACCCGGTGCGCGAACTCCTCTCACCGCTAGAAAAGGACGGCTAGAGTGCATGAGGGCATAAGTTCATGGAGCGGGTGCGCCAAAGTGAGGTTATCGAAAGGCTTTGCCGTGGCCGTCTCATGTGTTGAGGCGTAGGCTCATTTGTTGGGTGTCACGGAGTACGGGTAAAGTGTACATCCACCTGCAGTGTGAGTGAATCAATCTATTCGAATAGCCGTGATCGCGGATATTGAGCATCGTGACAAGACTTTTGCTTGGCTAGATTTTTAAACTTAAAACTGCTGGGATGGGTATGCATGATGGTTTCATTTGGTGGATCAACTTCTCGAGAATGCGAGAAGGGTGGACTCCCGGAAAAATCATGACGAACCGGAGACGGGAAGCCATCCTTGGAATCACGATGGATGGTAGACGGAACCGTCGCCGGATTAATGAACTATGAAATTAAAACTTGATTTGGCTAGTCGGTAGGCTTGTGAAAAGAATTGTGAAAACCGGCTTTACGCAAAAATAACTCTAACCGTGTTCTTTGAATAACCCTATCATATGCATCAATTCGTGTTGACTTGCCGAGTACGGTTGGTACTCACCCTTGCTATACGCACAAACCTCCGTGATGGAAATGAAGAGCCGAAGACCCCTACGCGTACTACCGGAGGGCGAAGGAACCGACGGCGCATACTAGACCTTAGCCCCGGTCGTTGCTCGTGGCAATTGACGAGCCGCCGCTCTCTTTCCGCCGCCTTATCTAAATTCGTTTTATGTTGTACTCGGACCATAAGGTCCGTGGGATGAACAATGCCTTCGGGCCTATTAATGTAATAATGGTACTGTAAGACTATTCGTGCATACGCACTTGATTATCCAAGATCGCATTCGTGGGTACCAACTACTTGATCCAGGGAAATGGTACTATGAACACGAAAGATTCCCGACTCAAAAACGGGGGTCCACATACTGCCAGCTTGAAAATTCCCTGGGTGATAAGGCCGATGCTGACGAACAATCATGGTGGTAGGTCCACCCTGACTTCCGGGCACGAAACGTGGCCTCTGCTGATTTTCCTGTTGTTGAGGAGGTCTGAACTGGACTGCCTTTCTTTTCTTGATCATCTTGTTGCGCTGGTCTTCTTGCTGAATGGCCTTGTCAACCAGCTTCTCAAAGTTAGCATACTCTCCCGAGATCAGCTTGTCAGTGAGTTCATCATCCAAACCAGCCAAGAACTTTTCTTGCCTTTCTGCATCGGTGCACACATCTTCTGGGGCGTAACGCGCAAGACGGTTGAACTCATGCAGCTACTCAGTAACTGACCTGTTACCCTGGTCAAGAGAACGAAACTCACGCTTCTTCTGTGCAACTATTCCCGCAGGAATATGTGTTGTCCTGAAACTGTGACATAACTCTTCCCATGTAACTGCTGCTCCAGCTGGGCGAGTAACCAAGTAGTTGTCCCACCAAGCAGAAGCAGGGCCTTGCAACTAATGGGTAGCATAACTTCTTCTCTATAGCATGAAGCCAGTCATTGGCCTCCATAGGATTAGTGGTGCTGGAGAAGGTCGGCGGTCAGACACGAAGAAACTCTGGCAACTTAGACTGGGGTGGTGGAGGAGCAAACTGGTTATTCCGCTGCTGCTGCTGCATCTGCTGTAACATCTGCTGGTGCTGTTGTTGCATTTGCTGCATCATCGTAGCCATCATCTCTGTCTGCGAAGCAAGCACTTGAGAAATAGTGGGATTCTCAGGTGGCGGCGGAGGAGCATTGCTGTTGACATCATGATTCTCGTTGTTGTTGGCACCTGACTGCCTATTGTTGCTGTTTGCTCCGTTGGTCCTGGTGTTAACCATCTAGAGAAGACAACCGAACCAAAGGGAGAAAAGAAGAAAAACAGACGGACTTAGAAACTAAACTTTATTATTGAAATATAAATGCATTGTTCTGATCTTGATTAAAACAAGGAAAAGCACGAAACATCCTTAATTGGTCAGCCATATCACACTCGATATCGACTGCCAGCTAACCCACACACAGCAGCCTAACACACAACAACTACCAAGCGGACGAACTAAGCAAAACGATATAACTAAGAAGGGCGACTAGAACGATCCGCGAGACGAGGAGTCAAAACTGCCTCCTTCAGAAGATCCCCATTCTTCAGAACGGCTCCTGGAGTCCTCTGGCTTCATCTCGGACTTCGATTCTTCTGAATCGGTGGCTGTAGCCCAACCAATCCTGCCTCTTTCCTCAGAAGAACTCCGAGTCTCTTCTGAATCCATGTCTTCGGTTGAATCCTCAGAGCTTGAGTCGCTGGATATGGAGATCCAACCGTTGTTGCCACCTCCGCCCTGGGACGCCAAAGCCGGGGCAAAAGCGAGAGCAGAACCTGCAGCAGGAAGAACTGGAACAGGCGCCGAAACTTGAGCTGGTGGAGCGGGAGGAGCTGGAGGGGGCGCAGGAGGAGACGGTGGAGGAATCCGGGGCGCCAGCTGGATACGGACAGATGCAGTGGTGGTCTTTCGAGGCGTAGTACGAAACCTGACACCACCAGGTGCTGGGAGTCCCTTCAACTCAACAACTTCCTTCTTGAGACGAACCACTTCGTCTTGCAGTCTCACGATCCTCAGCATCTTCCTATCGTTCAGCTCCTTGGCTGCCTTGTGCAGGTCTGAGTGCATCTTGTCCAGACCCCTGATCACCGTGCACATGCGGCCGAAAGTAGAGTTGTTCTCATCTGCTGTAGACTTGAAAGCACTGACGTCGGAGGAACTGTCACGACGGGGATGGTAGCGATAAGCGAAGGCGCAAAGATCAGCATCATGCAACTCCCTCATCCTGGCCAACATCAGGTAAGCAGCTTCTTGACAAGTGTGGTCCGACGAGCCTCCTGAAGCTGTGACCTCCACGTTGGGAAGACACGTTCCCACAAACCCGTGAACCTCCAAACGGACACGGTAGGGCAACTCGCTGCTGAGAGGCGTAACTGTAGTATACTCCGATGCTCCAAGATACCCGACTGCAAGGGCCATGCGTACCAGCTCTGCAACAAAGCCCACCATTCCTTTTCCACAGAGCGTCGCTGGAGAACCTGCCATCTATAGAAATAAAGGAGCGGGAATCAAAGCATGCTCAAAAACCAACAACCCAAGACCCATTTTCACAAATTGTAAAACCCTAAACTGACTTCACTTTTTAAAACACCCCTTTTTTAAACACATGCAAATGAAAAGATTTGAGGGTTCTTAAGGTTTCCAGTTGGCTCGTCCTACAGTCAAAGGCCGGCTCTGATACCAACTTGTCACGCTCAGAAATTTACACCAGAATTTTCGCAGCTAATTTGTGCATTAAACCCTCGTCCAAGCATCAGCCGAGGTACACAAATCGACATTATTGATAATACAGAAACCACGTCTTAGAAACAATATAAAAGAGTTACAAAAATGCAGCGGAAAGAAAAAAACTGACTTAAGCTAAACTTGACTCGAGCGAAGCGAAACACCAACACCACAGCTAACCCTTGATAGCGAACAAGCCTATACCTCTTCGAAGACCTTGACCTCGACCTCTGGCACTGAAGGGGGAAAAAGAAGCAAGACTGAGTACAACCATCATACTCAACAAGTCATACCGGAAGAGGATGTATGATGTAGAATAAATATCAAGGAAAGGGATAAAGACTCAATTTGCATAAATAGCATTGCAGAAATGATAATAATAGTTGAAAGCAGTAAAACAGTAGTAATAATTAAGCAATATTAAATAATCACTGTCCAACATTAAAACCACGTTGCCACAGGCCCATCCACCCATATGTACTAGTCAAGTTCCAACAGTTCATTCATATAAATAAGTGAGACTAATCAAGGTAAATCTGGTCGATCGCCCGTAACCATGGGCACGGCTATTTGAATAGTTTTACTCTGATCAGAGGTGTATAACTGTACCCATAAGACATAATCCCATGATACGTTACCATGCGCCGAAGTACCACCACGATATCCCAGAAAGGAACTGTGACAGGACTCTTCACATAACCCCCTCTAACCAATCGTACCACACCAAGGTTTCGCCCCCACTCTCATCGGGGTAATGGGCGGCCCCCTCTCGTGCCGCAGTGAATCCGGCAGCCGATCAACCCTTAAAACCGGGGTCGACCCAACTCCATCACGCCCACCCTCACTAGGGTACGTCGGCTAGAGACAGCTACGCTACAGACCCAGCCATTACCCATGCTGACTTGTGGTATGCACGGTAATTCTTCCTGGGTTTTCCGAGAACCGGTCCTTAATTGTCATGAGCACAGTAACCAAAACCAACCATGTGCTCACGACCCACCATTGTCATAATTCAGTATTATTAGAGTAGAGTCACAAACTTGACCTCATCTGAGAATTAGTCACTAATATAATAATTGATTAATGTGATCCCCTTAAGTGAGCTAGTTGAGCTAAGCATGGCTAAGCAAGCCCTAAAGTAACATCTAGTCATATTGAACCCAAGTTTGTCAATGGTATGAGGTATACAATCCCTATGGTTGAGTACAATAGGTATAATAATCCCATGAAATAACATTCCAAAACATATGCAATATTTGAGAGAAAAGAGATATTTAAATAGAGTAGGTACAATATGATCAATGAAAAGTATGACTTGCCTTGCTATGGAGACTGAGGAACCTCGGCGACTACTTCGAGGAAAACGGACTCGCCGGAAAGCTCGAAATCTACACGACAAACAAAGCACTAAACAAAACACCCTAAAAAGTCTACTGAAACAACACTGAAAAATATTTTTAATGGATTCTTAACATTTTTCTGGATTTAATAAAATTTGAATGGATTAAAACAGAGCTCGGATTAAAAAATATGAATTTTAGAAGTTTAATTACGATTTTTAAACTAAACAGAAAAGACTAAATTAATTATTACGCAATTAAGTCCCGGAATGACGCAAGCATTGCGTGGGCGGCAATGGCTGATGTCAGCATGGAGCGGCATGGTTAGTGCCGACGTCAGCGCTAGGGTTGACGTTAGCATCTGCTGACGCAAGCAGTACGGCTGGCTCGGTCTACGGTGGACCGAGTCCATGGCGGGAGGCGAAGGGGTGGCAGGGACGCGTGGCGCGCATCGGCGAGGAGGCGACGGCAATCGGACGGCGGCAGCTTGCGCGCGGGTGAGCGGTCCAGATTCGCCCGATCCGAAAGATCGGACGGTGCAGACGACGACTAGGGTTAGGGTTTGGATGGCGGCGGCGGCGGATGGTCGACACGTGGCGGCCAATCCGGGGCATGGCGGCCGGATCGGACGGCAGGGCGAAACGGCGGGATCGGACGGCTCGGATGCGCTCAATCCGGCCGATCAGACGGCTCGAGAGAGGCGACGCTAGGGTTAGCGTTTGCGCGGGCACGGCGGCTTGAGCGCGCCGGCCATGGCCGCGCGGCGGCTGGCCGAACTCCGGTGACGTGGAAAACAACGGTGACGAGCGGCGCGATGCACTGGAAACGACGGCGGAGAGCGCCATGGCTCGGGACAACGGCTCGGGACGGCTCAGGGCAACGGCAACATGGGAAGCCGAAGGGGAGGAGCGGCGGCGAACTCACCGGAGACGGGGAAGGAGGCGGCGGCCGACAGCGGCAAGCGGTGATTCTGGGGCTAGATCAAATGGGAAACTATGGGGAAACGCAGCGACAGACGAGGGGGTTTTATAGGGGGCGTTAAGAGACCGGATTGTGCACGGGACGACCGGGAATTCCTCGCCGTTGGTTTCGGACTCGGAGAGAGAGAGACGAGATATTCAATGGCCGTTTCGGGCGGCGGCCGTTGCAGCGCGGAAAGGCGCGTCGGGTGCGGCGGCTCGGGCTCGGGCACGGCGTGGGTCCGAACATGGACGGACGCGCGCGGAGAGGCGATCGCGCGCGCGCGCATGGTGGCGCGTGAGCTGGGCCGAGGCCGGACGTGAGGAAGGCTCGGCGAGTGGGGCCCGCTTTGCCCGGTGGCTCGGGGCGACGAGGGAGGCGTCCCGAACTTGCACGGCGGCGCGAGGAGGAGTGGGCCGCATGGCCTAAGCGAAAGGAGGCCGACCGACCAGAAGAGAGGAGGAAGCGGCCGAAAGGAGGTGGGCCGACGACCCGCTTAGGGAAAAAGGGTGGGAAAGAGCGAGCCGTACGAGGTGAATAGGAATTTTTAGTATTTAATTAAATTGTGGATTTCTTATTTAATTGATTAAAAATAGCTCTAATGCTCGAAAATTTCCGTAAAAATTTTGTTAGCGTATTTTGACACGTAAAATTTTAGAAAAATCTTAACATGCCATTTCTATTTATTAAATATATTTTTAAAAATTAATTATTGATTTTAGATTAATTTTAAAAATTCTGATTATTTTAAAGTAAATTATTTAAAAATTTAGGAATAAAACTCGGGGCGTGACATAATGATGGCCGAAGTTGGTAGGGATTTGGCCGACGGACCTGGACGTCAGGTGCGTGGAGAGGTGGAGGTGGCGGCAGGCGACTGGAAAGGGTGCCGTCGAGGGTCAGGATCGACGGAGGTGGAGGGAGGGGGACATCAAGAAAAATCAAGGAAAAAATCTTCGAAATCCAACAGAAATTTAACGAGAGATCAAGAAAAATCAGAAAACAAATCTACAAGAGGAATCCACGGAGCAAACGATAAATCTTCAGAATTAAGAAAAAAAAGACCACAACACCGACTCGAATCTGAAGCTAGGCAAACATGCATGTCAAAGAAGCTCGGGCGTTTCGCCGGAGATCTCCCTCGCAAGGACGATGCTCGCTCGGGCTCGAGCTCGACAAGCCAGAGGGGACATAGACAGAGATGCAAGTGGTGAGATGAACAGCTAGCCGGAGGATGGATGCGGGAAGATAAGGTTGAGGGATACGGGAGATGGTTGCGTGACATGGGAAAATAGCTGAGCAATGCAACATCAGCATTAAATGAGCTATGACCGTTAATGGTCCACCAGTATTGATAAGCTCTGAGCTTCGCGTTGTGAGTTATATAATGTATTTTTTATCTGTATATGATGTTTAAAGATAACTTTCTGTCCGTAGATTGTACATGTCCTAAGCCCTAACATTTGGTCCGACACTCAGTGCAAGCCTCATGGCCCGCATCCTGGCCAAAGCCCAGTAGCACCACCACCTTCTCTACGCGACCTTGCCACCACACGGCCGCGGCCGCCGCGGAGACGCGTCGTGTTTCCGCGCGCGGGGGTCGTCCACTCCAACGACGCGGCGCGGGCCCGGGCGCCACCTCGGCGCCGCGCGTGGTCGGCTGATGGCCGCCCCCCGCCCCAGCCGCCGCGCCATCGCCGTCGGCATATGCAAGGTGAGAGGCCTCTCAGACCCATCCCTCTTGACCCGTCAATCTACGAACCAACCATTTGATAGATTTTTCTTCATCTGTTGCATGCTTCGATCTCATGGTCAGTTGTTTGCTCTGCTTATTCGGTAGTAAAATGTTGAAGTTTTCCCCAATCCCAACTCGGCAACTCCCCAAGGTAAGCACCTTACATCTCCCTGTTGGTATATGCTGATAGATCTATACATGAAAAGAAAATTGTATTGTATTTTCTATTTTAGTAAAAGTAAGAACTGACTATATAGAAACTAAATTTGCACTTACAAAAAAGCAGTGCAATATATTGCACAGAAAAATCCAAGCTATTTTACAACAATAACAAATGCCTCGTCTCTGGATGCCAGCCAAGCTCAGCGACGCATCTAAATCCGTGCTGACAACCCTGCCCAGAAATTTTCTTTGGTATTATTATTCATATGAAAATGAGTGGATACTGCAATTAGTATCATTTTCCAAGGGAGCGTGTGTACAAAACTGAAATTCCCTAGGTTACAACGGTGGTTCAGTGATAACTTCTTTAGTGTCGATTCCAAAAAACGACAATAATAAAAGGAGGCAACGTACGTGACCCAAAAATGGATGGATGTGAAAAACAAAAGTTTAGACAGGTTCAGACCCTCGCGATGAGAGGTAACCCTACTCCAGTTCGAGGATTGTATCCACTCGGTATATATTGATCTGACGATCTGATAGTGGTTATCTCGCTATGTCCTTGGAGGGCTCTCTGCCCACCTGATATAGGTTTGGAGGCAGGGTTACAAAGAGAAAAACTAATCGGATATGGTATCAGTTTCCTAATCTATTACATGTTAATACTCAATCGGGACTAGGCCTATAATAAAAGGCGACATTACGACCGAGTCCTACTGTATTACATAATACATGGGTCTGGTCCACCTCCTATCTCTAGTCGGATACACAGACCGTGTGGATACCCGGTACCCATATTCTCCACAGTAACCTCAAGACCTTCACAGTCGAGTTGCAGTCTTCTTCGTGGTTTATGACCAATATTGAGTGCTTTAATCTTCCCTCCGAAGACTTCCCGAGTGCATAATTCTTGAGTCCTCATTTTGATATCTTATAAAGAGGCTGTGGAGGGCTCATTAAATAGATTAAATATATAACTGCATTGAATAGACAAATATGCATCTAATAGGTGTAGCCCCCGATTATGTGCTTAGTTGGAAAACAACTAAACATATAGTCAAGAACTATAATTTTAGCCAGGCAAGTTACTTAATATTAATTTACAGCATATGCGATGTGAATCCTCGAGTAACATGATTCAAGTGATATACTGACCGCATAAAATATGATGCGCGTAGCTCTGGGCCAACAATGGCTTAAGAACATAATGCGTGTAGCCCTAGGGCAACCACGTCTTAAAAATATAATGTGCATAGCTCATGGCCAACCGCGACTTAATAAAAAAAGAATCATATAGTGCTAGGCCAACTGTGTATAGAATGCGTGTAGCATTAGGTCTACCGTGTCTTTAAAAATGATACAAAATAGCACCTGACTTTTACGAAGAAGAAACTAATTTATAAAAGCCATTAAAGCATGCTATTGGTCACCTTTAAAATTTGCATAGCAAATGACTTTGTTAAAAGCCCTTATAAAGTGAGCAAAGAAATTTTTAAGCTATTGGGTTCATACCATGTGCATATCGCAAAAACGACTATGCTTAAGTCTCTATAAGACATACGACTTCACCACACCTGAAAATATGGGCTGTGGACATATTGGGCTTAGGCCCAAAATATACCCACCGATACCCTTAAAAAGATGACGCATGTAACATGCTTCTTAATCTGCACCCAAGTGACAAATTTTTCGGTTGATGTAGACCGAGTGCATCTCATCTGTGCGGCTTCTGATCTGAGCGGTTATCCCTCATCGGGTGTACCGAAGTAAAGGTGGTATCTGAATCCCGACTGACGCAAGTAGTTAGCTGGTGGCTCTCGTGAGGCATAATAACTGATCCAAACCTTGAGTGTAGGAGATAGGCTCATGGCCATGGATTTTGCTTGTCCTATTGCAGTCATATTTGTCCGTTGGTGGAGACTGATGTGGTGAGATCGCCCATCAGAGGCGACGGAGATGTCGGTGGGAGACAAAGTTGCCCATCAATGGTGACGACGAAGTCCACCAACTGTGGATGCAAAGAAACAAACTGGTGATGACAGACACAACCGATGGTGATGACGATCGGCGGCAGTAGAGGCGGTCAGCGGTGAAGACAAAGTCACCCATCAGTGATGGTAGAGTTAACCAACCATGAAGGCGAGGTAACAAGTCAGTGACAACACCTCAGCGGCGAAGACAAAGTCACCCATCATCGGCGACGGAGATGTTGGGGCCAGTGAAGTAGAGGCGATGCCGAAGAGGTTGATGAAAATGATGATGTCGGTGATGTCGAGGATGACGATAGTCCATTAAATCGTTGAGAAGATGTCCTAACTCGAGTAGAATCCTTGACGTTAGCACATGTGTGAAGAAGATTGATACAACACTTCTTAATTTATGTCGATGAAAACAAAACTTGGTGTCATAGTCGTTGATGTTGTTCCATGTGGAGGAGAGCAGCTGTCATCCAAGTAATCGAACTTAAGTGTTTAATTGATGACTCCAACCTCTCTGGACCTGCAATTTAGATCTCACACTTCATTGAATAGTCGAATTAAGTGTTGAATTGATGAATCCAACCTCTCTGGACCTGCAATTTAGATCTCGCACTTCATTTGAAAAACTTTGAGTAGACTGTGGCAGCGTCCAGAAGCCCGAACGTGATCTGATTGATTGTTGATTCCTCGGACTAATTTGAGACGAAGGCAAGCTGGTGGTGAAGACAAAGACACCAGACGACGGCGGTGAAGGCATAATAGGCCAACCGTGAAGACAAAGACACCAGACGACGACGGCGAAGGCAAGCTAGCGGTGAAGCCCATCGGCGGCGGCATAATAGCCAACCGTGAAGGCGATGATACCAGTCGGCGGTGATGAAGGCAAGCTGGAGGTGAAGACGAAGATGCCTATCAGCGGTGGCGTAATAGGCCAACCGTGAAGGCAAAGACACCAGACGACGACGACGAAGGGAAGCCGACGGTGAAGATGAACACGCCCATCGGCGGTAGCGTAATAAGCCAGACATGAAGGCAATGATACCAGTCGGCGGCGACGAAGGCAAGTCAGCGGTAAAGACGAAGATGCTCATCAACGGCGGCGTAATAGGCCAGCCGTGAAGGCAATGATACCAGTAGGCGGCGACGAAGGCAAGGCAGCGATATAGATGAAGATGCCCATCAGCGACGACGTAATTGGCTAGCCGTGAAGACGAAGACACTAGACGGTGGCGACGAAGTGACAATGAAGGTGATGTTGCCTATCAACAGTAACGGAGTCCACCAACTGTGACGGCGACTAGCGTAAGACCCTCGTGGGGCATACTGATCGGGTTCATTCCTTGTGCATAGCAGATGGCTTATGGCTATGACTCCTTGATACACGTATCTATATATGAACCCTGCAGTATAAATATGTAGGATGAGTAGTATCTGATTTAAAACATAATACATAAGGAAAAGTCAAGCATTTTGTAATATCTATAAATATGTATTTCTCTTGTTGATTTTAATTTCGCCAAGTAGTTGACTCCTTATGTTTAAACACTCTGCCTGACTAATCATAGACCCCAAGCATCGAGAATCGGCTCATGGCACTTCCTAGTCATGCGTATGAGTGACATGAGTTCGTCTTTCATGGAGCAAAACATCATGGATCAGAAGTTGCACTACTCGGGTACTTTTGCAATTGAGAGCAGAAAACAAATTATTTTATCTTTATTCTTTTATAGTACTCAACACCTTGCATTATGCACTCTACCCGACAAGCCCCCAGGTGCTAGGAATCGGATCATAGCAATCATCCGTCGACACACCAAACGGGAAACATTGGAAAATAGATCTTCACTACTTGACACTTTTTTACTTGGATTTATTCACAAGCAATCAAGATAAACATTATAAAAGTTGTTGCAAAAATATGATATAACATTTGTAGCCCCCGACTCACTACTCAACGGAGAGCAAATTGATATAGCGAGGCAGAGAAAAATAAAAAATATCGTATAAAGAAGAAAATTAATGATGAGTTAGCTTTTTGATATTCCCCTTGGTGATGGCAGAGGTGGCCAATGTGGGGACAAGGTCGTCCATCAATGGCGACAAAGACACCAACTGTGGAAGCTGCTGAGGCGGCCGGCAGTGAAGATGAAGACGCCCATCAACGGTGGCGTAATAGGCCAGCCGTGGCGGCGGCGAAGGCGGCCGGTGGTAAAGACGAAGACGCCCATCAACGGTAAAATGGCCAGCCATGAAGGCGAAGACACCAGTCGGCGGCAGCAAAGGCGACCGATGGTAAAGACGAAGTTGTCCAGCAATGGTGACGAAGTCCACCAATCGTGGAGGCGAAGGCACCAGCCGGCGGCAACAGAGGCAAGTCGGCGGTGACGTCGCTTAGCAATGGTGGTGGAGTCCACCAACCGTGGAGGCGAAGGCACCAGTCAGCGACAACAGAGACAAGCCGGTGGTGAATACTAGGTCGCGCATCAGCGGCGATGGAGTCGGCAAACCCTAAAAGCGAGGTTGATGGTCGTCGATGGGTATAATTGGTGCGAAAGAGTAATTAGCATGAGCGCATATAAAAGTATTACTCAGATGAAATACTATATATAGGAGGAAATAAAGCAACTTAGCTATATGATGTTTCACTCGTAGATGAAGAGGTTGAAGTTGAACTTGATTTTTTCTTCTCAGTATATTGGTGTTATGGATGAATCATGGTATGCAGCCATGTAGACGTAACATCGTAGGTGGCACATGTAGGGATTGGTTTAGAAACCAATTTGTGCACGTCATATATCTGGTCTATGTATGCATGTGATTTACTTGACCACTGGTTTGATTAGGTGCGTTGATATGTGCCCTGGTGCATTTATTGCTCGTCTTGTTCGAGTATGGATGTGTCTTTTCTTGATAATGTCAGAATCGACCGATGGTGATATTTGCATGATTGCGTTGGTTGTAGCTTGCTAGTATGACGGCTTTTGATCTTGTCGATCAAGGAAAGAACTCAACAGCGTCGGAGATTGGATCCATCGAACTCGCTGAGATTGATCTCTTCGGCTAGATTCAATCCGGGTCGAAGGAAAAAAGCTTGGCGAAGTCGTCGGCGAGAATTTCGAGGCTCCCGAAGTGGAAGGCCTGTCCTGCAGCGAAGACGAAGCTGACGACTCCTGAGATTAGTCCTTCGCGCTTGTTGTCAAAAGTCTCGACGCCACCCTTACCTGCCGTGCCAACTATCGATTCCGAAAATCGGCAATAATAAAAGGGGTAGCGCACGAGACCTAAAAGTAGATGGATGCGGAAGATAAGGGTTTAGATAGGTTTAGGCCCTCTTGATGAGAGGTAATACCCTACTTCTTTTTGGGAATTATATCCTCCGGGTGTATATTGATCTGACAATCTGATAGGGTTATCTCACTGTGTCCTCGGAGGGCTCCTTGCTCACCTTATATAGGTTGGGGACAGGGTTACAAAGAGAAAAACTTAGCCAGATACGGTATCAGTTTGTTAATCTATTACATGGTAGTACTAAATCGGGACTTTAGGCCCTGCCATAGAATACAAGGCAACATTGTGACCGAGGCCCTGCCATAGAATACAAGGCAACATTGCGACCGAGTTCTACTCTATTACATAATACATGGGTCCGGCTTATCTACTATCTCTAGTCGAATATGCAGGCCGTGTGGGTACCCGGTACCCATATTCTCCACATTTAGGCCATCCCATTCCCAGCAGCCAATGATCACTGAACATGCAAAAATGAATTTGCTCTATTAGATTGAATCACGCTGTGGAATTTTGCAAATGTTCAAAGGAATATATTGTCTCTAGCTCTCAAAGAAAGATTTGTTTCGGCACCATAAACAACCCTTCTGGACCTGTATTTATAACCAGCTTGAGATTACATAATTATTTACAACCTCGCAAGATACAGCAAGAACCTGCTGTTATCATATATGCTACGGAGAAAAAAGACAATCAAGCATAATCTACAACCTGATTGCACAAAGAGGAATTCGATTCTGTTAACACATGGGTGATCAGGAATAACGGAATGACTTGACGTGGTGATGGACTAAGTACGGTTCTTCTTCGAAAGGTTGTACACACTACAAGATTTTGACAAATGAAGGGGCGTCGTCCCTTGGTCCTGCAAGAGATCGATATAAATACAGATGGTCCACAGTATCAGCAGTCACATCTTCATTACCGGAATGGCCACTAATCACTTCAGCCACCAAATTTGGCATTTGTTGAGCTACATATTTACAGCCTGTCATGGTTACTCTGCAAGAGCTCATCCACAAGAACCTCATATTGCAAAAATGGCTTAAACCAGACAGCAATCCCTCATCACCAAAAGGACATTCCCTGACCTCAAGCTTCTTCAACTGAGTGCATCCTTCAAACACATATCTGAGTGACATGTCAGTATTGCCAGAGAAGGCAACAGACAGAGTTTTGATCAATTTCCCGTATTGTCCAATGTACGCAAAGGCCTTGTCAGTGACCAGACCAGAGGTCGAAAGCCTAGAAAGCTTCTTACAATTCATCACAATTGCTCCAAAACCTTCATCCATCGGTTCCCCGGTGATCCTATCTGGGAGGTGGGTTCTCAAAATGCAGAGGCGGAAGACTTTAAGGTGTGGGCAGTTGTTGGACATAATGATCATTGCCTCATTTGTCATGCTTCCACTAGTAGATTAGGGTTTCAAGCTTCTGGCAGCCTTTCGAGATCGCTTCAAGGCCAACATCTGATACTGAGAGATCAGAGTCATTCCCATCAAACAAAGGATACACTCGTAGCTGCCGGAGATCCGAGCATGTCTCAGCCACAGCACAAAGGCCATTGTCACCCACGGTGTTGCAAACACAGAATGTCCAAAGATTCCCGCACCGGCGAATGATGGGCGTGAGCTGTTGCTCTGTTATGTTCACAGAGCTTAAGTCAAGGGATGTAAGATTGTCACAAACTGGGAAGATCGCTGGTAGGTACTCTGGATTGGCATCCCAGAAACCCGAGAGGGAGATGAGTGACTTGCATGCTGCGAAAGATGTCGCAAGTTCAAATACCGTTGGAGGGGCCTCACCTGCATGGTAACCCGTCTTGGACCGGAACACTCCGGTGCCAAGGTGCGTGAGATTGGGAGCGATTGCCATGAGGCGGCGTAGCTGCTCTACTGTCACATGATGATTCACATGCAGCCGGCATAGACCCGGTGAGCGCGCAACAAGGGCCTCCAGTGACTCAAAGTTGCAGGGCTTGTCAACACAACTGAATACAAGAGACTCTAGTAGTGTGTTGGGCTGGGGAAACATAGAGATCCAGTCCACTTGCTCGTCTGCTGTGTCCTCAATTTCATCATTAATCAGATCAAGAACATGGAGATGCTTGCATTGCTCCGCAATGATGGCGAGACCGGTGGCAGTGAACTTGTCGCAGTTCATCAGTGAGAGCTCCTTCAACTGTGGGAATGACCGCGCAATAAGCCTGAGGTCATTGTCCGAGACTGTCATCCGCTTGAGGAAGATGCACTCAAGGTGCGGGTATGCAGGCCCCAAAGTAGCCACCCAAGGAGATGCATAAGCCCCCCAGCCTTTGGGCAAGAAAGTGAAGTCCGCGAAGCATGGCTTTCCCTTCAGGGTGATGGAGCGCAGCCCATGGAAACGCTCGATGGTGCGGCTTGGAGAGACGGCATAACAGTTGCCAATGAAGAGCTTACGCCGTGTATCCGCCTCAGCGTGGAACCAGTAGCGGCAGACAAGTGACACTGCGTTCCGATCGCGTGCCGTCGTGAGGTACTGGAGAATGTTCTCCAGCAGTGCGTTATCAAGAACATGGTTTGGTGGCACACACCTTTCCGTAGCATGGCTTTCGCCACTCACCGTCATCCCCATGGCCGGACTAGGGTATTCTTTTTCTTGATCACCGTAAAAAATCCATTTGATTTTAGGATTGCTTGGATAATTGCTAACAGCAGATGGCAATGCAAACTCTGCATAGCCATCGTCACCACCCCCACCCCCCCTAATTTTTACAGATATCTCCTTGAGGCCTGGCAAGTGTCCGATGAAGATAGGTGCAGTGCCGTGTATATTTTCCCTGAGGGCATTAAAGCCTAACTTGAGCTTTCTGAGATTGGGCATTGCATCTGACTCAAATTTCAGCCAAGGTGCACTGCAGCTGAACTCTAAGTACTCGAGAATTGAGAATCCCCCTTTGTCAAATATGACTTTTTCAATGGATGCTGTATGCACATTCATTGACAAAGATGTGAGGGCAGGCAATCCCTTGAGAATATCAACGTCATTCTTGACAAGTTCCCTTACTGCAATATTTAAAATGCAGAGGTTGTCAAGTTCTCGAAACCACCTGGGAACTTTGGAAAAGATGCAATCATGCAGCAACCACTCAAATCTCTTGAGAAAACGAGGAGGTGCCAACAAATCCCAAGCAACAGTTGCATCTGAGATTCTGGAAACCATATCAACATTTCGATAACCGCTAGAAACTATAGCGAGTGTTTTCAGATTGCTGATTGCCCCAAGTAAAGATCCCAGTGCTTCCATGTTTCTTTGTAAACGCTCAGAAGGCAATATACAAATGCTCAGACAAATATCCTGCAGGTTGCTCACATTGCCCTGTGATGAGTTACTGCTTGCATCAAGGCTTCCCAGTGTAATGGTAGATTTCATCTGTCCAATCCATTCCAGCATATTTGTCTCTAAGAGAAGATGGAGATGCAACAAGCCTGGCAGATGGAGAACATCCCATGGAACTGCAGTGAGTTTTGTTTCCATGTCCAGTGTTTCCAAGAGTTGTAGCCCTCGCATTTGGTTTGGTAGTTCAATGCAGATATCACACACAATCTTCAAATATTTCAGTTGAAACAGTTCAGAAATCCCAGTGAGGTCTAATGTGTTCTCACCTAGATGACCAAATAATTGAAGGTTTAGAACACGAAGAAGCTTAAAGTCTGTAATAGAAGGCATACACTTTAACAGTCCAAAAAAGGTAAGTGACCGAACTTGTGATCTTTTGATATTTGATGGCACCTTTGTATATTCCGAATAGAAAAAGTGAACAGAGAGTCGTCGAACCTTATCAGTGAGCCCCACATTCTTCCGATAACAATCTACTGTCACTATGAAATTCTCCTCTACAGACTTGTGTGCAATTAGATCGCGTACCAAGTCATGAACTGTACAGGATGACACCTCATCATTGTAGTTGATTTCTATAGGTTGGATGAATCTTCTCCCGATAAGTTCGTCAAAATAGCTTGCCGCAACTTTCTCCATGCCAAGGCCCTTTGGTGCATTGATAAAACCTTCAGCCACCCATGCCTTCACCAAATCATCCTTGCAGATCTTGTAGCCCTCAGGATACATATTAAGATAGAGCAAGCAAGTCTTCAAATAATGAGGAAGATTATTGTAGCAGAGGTTTAGTACTTGTTTTATTCCATCTGAAGTAGGATCTGTCCACAATTCTGGTCTTAAAGAATCGCAAATATATATCCATAGCTGCATTGAAACAACAGGCTGGCATGCCAAAAGGCTAGCTATGATGATTATTGCTAGTGGCAAACCACCACATATTGGAATAATTTTATTTGAAACTTCTTTGAATCTATGAGGACAATCCCTTTCAGAGCCAAAAAGTCTTTTAAAAAATAGCTTTCTTGAGCAATCATCTTCAAGAGGTTTCATCTCAAAAATATACTCCAAGCGATGAAGGCAACAAATTAAGGCAACACTTTTAATTCGTGTAGTTATTATTATTCTGCTCCGCTGAGTACACTCTGGAAAAGCTTGATTTAAAATATCCCACACAGATGCAGCCGATAAATTGTCAATAATAATTAAATACCTGCCAATAATATATGCATATTAAATACATCTTGCCAGGCTACTATTAAAATTCATCAGAAGGGAGCTAAACTAAAATAAATTTGAAGGAAAAAGTTTTAGTGGAAGAAAGATAATATAAACGTGTTCTGACTTGTGAATAAATGAATCTGTAACTACAAAGTTGTTGACCATCAAGAAATGTTAATAGCAAGTACTTTTGTGTGCCTAAATTGTCTGATCCAATATTCACTTAAATGATGTTTCAGTCAAAAATGACTATAACACCGACATCAACTTTATGAAATATAATGAGAGCAAGGCTATAGCTTTCCGAGAGACGAGATCTGCTGTATCTAACATTAACTTCTGAGCAAGCTTATATTTAATTCTTGCCATAAGACATAATATTTATTTGAGAAAACAGCAGTACCTTTTATCTTGTAAATGCCTCCTGATATCATTAATAAGTTCAAGATCCTTACATTCATCAGGGGGGTTATTTTGCTGGACTTGGGAGATTATGTCGCAGAAAAGCCTTTTCATATTAGGCTTTTTTGGCACCTGGATGAAAGCTCGACAGTCGAATTGTCCACCAAATTTGGTGTAGAAAAGCTTGGCAAGTTTAGTTTTACCAATACCACCACATCCGACAATAGATACCATCTTAAGCTTCGGATCCCCATCATTAGCCAGCCATTTGATAAACTCGTTCATCCGCCCATCAGTGACTAGGTCAGCAATTTGTTCATATGGTGTTGGTAGAACATAGCCAACGGAGACATGTCTTTGTCTTTGCCTATAGGTGCAACAGTGGAGATCGTATCGTTCATACCGTTCTATTGCCTCTTGGACATAAATCCTGAATTCCAATATCATATTTCCGATCTGTTGGTGCCACCTTAGTCTTCTAGTTCTAGGAACACAACTAATCTTCAGATGTTTGATCTTGCGGACAAATCTGGTCTTGGTGTTTTGATGGACATGCCTTGCAAACTTAATTTTATCCTCAATGTTGTAAGTATAATCCTCGATATCATAGGACAGCTCACGCACCTCCTTCATCCAACACTTGGCCATCAGGTGAGGGTCATCCACCTTAGACAGGTCCTCAAGGTATGTGCCTACTTCTTCAAGATCACCCTTAAGGAGCTGTATCCTGTTCTTAACCCCCTTTGGTAGCCTGCATCCTGGATCCAGCAGCATGTCCAGCTTGGTAAGGAGGTATCCCATGGCGCCCAGGGATGAACTAGTTGCCTGTATAACTCTGTTTTTTCCTCTAAATTGTCTAACATCCAAAGATTTGGAGTTAATTGGCGTTATTGCATATACCTGTAATTGCAAAATGGGACCATGTGAAAGGGAAATGGATGTACACCCACAAGCAAATGAAGGCATAAAAAATTGGTGAGCCATGAAGGATGGTGTTTCAGAAAGACAAAATTGGTTCTATAGCATCCAAAGTTTTCATTTTTGGTTTTATAGCATCTAAAATTCACAGTTCACTTTAATAGCACCCAAAATCTACCTCCATGAGCAGGTACTTCTGGTCTGAAAAGAGAGAGCGCGCTCGGAGGCAATACCACGGCGACCTAGTTTCCTTCTCCGCCGCCACTGGCGTCGACAATTGCAACCGGCCGCTCCCTCTCCCCCTTCCTCTTTCGCCTCGCCGCCGCCGATAAAACCGCGCGACTGCAAGGACGGCGGTGGCGGGGTTTCTCGCCGGTTGCGAGGCGTTGACGACGGCTGGATGGTGACAGACGGCGGGGATGACGACTGGCGGCGGGGATGGCGGCTGGAGAAGGGATGGCGGCTGGCGGCGGCTAGCAGCGGGGATGGCGGCTAGCGACGGACGACTCAGTTCCGGGCCGCTCCGGCCATCCTCTTGCTCACGTGTGTGATGTGCAGGTGAAGGACATGTTGTTCAAGCGGTGCGCAAGATGCGGGACGCCATGTTCTTCTTCGGGGACGGCGGAGGCGACGGCGGCGCGGCGGTGCGTGGGCGTTGTGCGGGGCAACGCGGCGGGCGTCATGCGGATCACCGTGCGGGATCGCGGCGGTTGCAGGGTGGCCGTGGCTCGAGCTCAGCGACGCTGGGCGCGTTGAGGGCGAGGGCTTTCGGGTGGTGGTCGTGCATCCAGAGCGGCGTAGAAGCACACGTTGCAGAGATTGCAAGCGAGGCGGAGCACGGTGTTGGGCTCGGCGGTCCAGGCGGCGGAGAGGAGGTTGGTGACGGTCGAGGTGGGGGTGTCGGGAACGACGCGGAAGAAAAAGTCGACGCAGGGGTCCCCCGACGAGGCGAACGTCGGGAAGGCATTCTCCGTGAGCCGCTTCATCAGCAGCGTCGACTTGGGCTTGTTGAAGTTGGAGTCGAGCAGGTCGACGAACGGGTCCCTGCTGGACGCCGCGGCCGCGTGGGCGATAGCCGCCGATACCGCGGCGCGGAGGCCCTTCGTCGACGGGTGTCCGGCGCGCCGTGGCGGTGCTCACGCGCCTCGTTCACTGGGCTCCAGCGCATGCAGGTCGATCGCCTTCTAATACCGGCCCGCGCGTCTAGTGCAGCGGCGGGAATGGAGCAGGTGTCGTGCGTGTCGTTGCTTCGACGGCTACTTCTCTTGGCCGCGACCGGGCTCATGGGCGCCGAGCCGCAGGTGCCGTGCTACTTCGTGTTCAACGACTCATTCGTGGACAACGGGAACAATAACAACATCGCATTGATGGCGCCGACGAACTACCCACCCTACGGCGCCGACTTCCCGCGACGTGATCGGCCGCGCTAAGCAACGGCCTCACCACGGCAATGCCATCTCTCGACTTCTCGGCTTCGATGACTACATCCCCCCGTACGCCGACGCAACTAGTGAGTAGTTCCTCGCTAGCGTCAATTTCGCCTTCGTTCGCAAGGAGCTCGACCGTCATCCGTCGCAGGAGAAGGGCGGGTCGGATGCGCCGTGTGGATGGCGCCGGAGATGTGGATGACGTGGATGGCGCCGGTCGAGAGGACGACTTGAAGAAGAGCGCGTGGCCATGGGAGCGGTGGAGATATGGGCGGTGTGGACGACGGCGGCGGGGATGGTGCGGCAGCGGTGGCAGAGAAGAACAAAAAGAAATAAAAAGAGAAAAAGGAAGGAAAAAAAGAAGGGAAAAAAGGAAAGGATAAAAGATAGAAAAAAGAAAAAAAGAAAAAAGTAGGAAAAAAGAAAAAAGAAGAAGAAAGAAAAAAGGGAAAAAGGAAAAAAAGCAAAAAAAAGTAGAAGCGCGCTCGGATTTGATAGGCACGCGCGTGGATCGGCCGCCCGCGTGGTCAGAGGTGAAGTGTCTGTGTCGGCGCATGGAGAGGCCGGGGTCTTGATGCTGCAATTTGATGATGATGTGGGAGGGCACACGGTGCGTAGACGTGGCCGGCGGTGGAGGTGACCGACGAGGTGCGACCTGTGCGAAGGCTGACATGACACGGCGAGACGTGGCTTGCTAGTGGTTGCGGCCCAAGGTGGCACGAAGAGGCCTTGCGACAGCTCAGATGTTCAATGGAGCAACTTCTCTCTCGCTATGACGGTGACAAAAAAATAGATCCGTGATGACGAGTGCAGTAGCAGGCGTGACGTGCCCCCCGCGAAGAGGAGTGCAGTAGCGGGCGTGGCGTGGCCCCTGTGAAGAGGAGTGCAGCAGTGGGCGTGGCGCGGTCCCCGCGAGCGGTGAGATGGTGTCCCACGGCGGATGTGGCAAGGCCCCCGCGTTGAGTCCTATGAGAGATCCGGATCTGGTGGTTTTCACCCCATCGGGTGGGGTTTAGCGTTTGCAGCGGCACAATGGCAACGGGTACTACGTGGCGGGGACCCTTTCGGTGCAATGCAGTTTGTCTTCCCCCTAAATGTCTAGTTTGTCTCCCCCCTAAATGTCTAGTTGACTTTGGGCCATGCTGTAAGGTTTCGATGTTTTTGGTTGTGTGTAAGTTTGGTGGATGCTGCCATATAGGCTTCGTGTTGTGGGCCGTGTGGGGCGAGTTTGGTTTTGTTAGGGTTGTTTGTGGAGGCTCGCTTTTGAGCGTTTGCCCGCGTTAATGTTCCAATCCAATCGGGTGAGTTTCTTCCTTTCATCTTCTTTTTTTCTTGTCTATGGTCTCATCTCCCAGGGTTATAATCTTGTATTTTTTTTTATCTCAATGAAACACGCGTTATCGTGTGTGTTTAGTTTAAAAAAAAATCTACCTCCATTCCTGTCCGAAGACTTTCTGTCGCTCTCCTCACTTCCCATTTTCTTTGACCACGATTGATTGTGCTGGCGATATAAATGGATGATCTTGCCCTCCTGTAAGATTACTTCATCGATCTCCCATCGAGCCAAGGAGAACAAGCGAACCCAACTCCTCGTCTCTGTTCCACCCTGGGCGGCGATCTTCATGGCCCTGGCGTGCCCTGCGCCTCTACAGCCAGACGTACTTCGCCAAAGGCAGATCCCCGATGCCATCCCCTCTACTCCTATGCTCCTGGCGGCCTCAATCTGTCTGCTGCCGCCACCATCCATCTTGCCGGCTACTTCGTGCCATCGCCGGCAACCTCAAGCTACCTGCACTGAGTTGCCCATCTCCAACGGATTATATAGTAGCTCCACCACTGTCTCCCTCACCTATCATCAGCGCCATGTCCTTCGATAGCGGCGTTGACTTCCTCCTGGCTCCTGCTTGCTACCAGTAACCACATTGATCCCCAAACCCCAAATAGCTTCAGGTATTGCTATTTCAGTGAACTGATGCGAGTCATGCGACCAAGTTTATTGATTTTTCACAGGTTCAGTGAAATGATGCATGTGAGTTTGTGTTCCAGTGTATTTATGTCATGGTTCAGTACGTTGATGCAAGCGAATTTTTGTTTCAGTTATTCGATGTGTATTCATGTCTGGGACAGAAAGAGGACCAGAGGCTGGCTAGCAGATTTAGCTTCAGTGAATGATGAAAGTTGATTGCAGGAATGTATGAGTTGACAGGATAGGGCTAGTGATTTGATTCACAAGTTCCAAAAATGTGACGCATATAGACTAACTAGGTCAGGAGGTGATAGAGGTGGAACACAAGCAGCACCGGCACCTCGCTCTCCAACACATGGTTGGCGGCGTGACAGGTGGCGAGGCATGCAATGCTCGGCTGGGAACAAGCACGACCGCTACCGATGGAGGCGACGGGGATGTCTGGGAGAGGAGATGGGTGAGGAGATCGGCGTGGCCAGTCCAGCGGCCGCCTATGGCAGGGACGGCGAGATTGGCGAGGCGAGGGAGGTCGCTACTGAGGACGGATGAGTCCGGTTCACTCATTCTGTTCTGCTCGGTTGGACGGGAGATCAAAACTACTCTTGTAATTAAGGAAGGGCAAGATCGTCCGTTCTCATAGCGAACATAGTCAATCACGGTAAAAGAAAACGGCGAACAGGGAGAAAGCAACAGAAAGGCTTTGGAGAGAAACTGAGATTTAGGTGTTATTAGGAGTTATTAAAGTGAAGACATCACATGCTTGATCCATCTTTTTTTCTCAAATCACCCAGATAGTTCTGTTGTGGGTTAGACAGGAGATGTTGGAATTAAGGGAAGGTAATGGGAATGCAGTAGGTATAGAGAGCGATACCTGTTGGGTTTGATCAGATGACACCATCTTATATTCCTTGTATCTCATCATTTCAAATGTGGGATGATTAGGATGGACGTTCACTGCATCAATCAGTGCTGCCTCTGCTTCCTCAACCTCCATGTGACGGGCATCTGAACAGTCGATCCGGACCTTGACTCTCTGAAGTGAAGGGAGGTTCTCCAAGACAAGCTTGTCAAAACCAAGGTTGGCATCCTTGAGGAATCTCACATGGACCATAAACTGAAGATATTCAAGGTTTGGCATAATAGTAGGCGCATCGATGCCTACATTGCTGCTACCGAGATCAAACCAGATCAATATACGATATGTTTTGAGAGTTCTCAATTTTCTAAAGTAGCCTATATTCCCATGAGTGTTTGTAATGTTTATTGCTCTTATGTTGCACGACTGTAGTGTGAGGCAACAGAGTTCTGGCATCCTTCCAAGAGTTTCGATGTCCTGTTCTTGCCAAAACTGCACATTCACAACTAGATAGCTAAGGTTTGGTAGAAGCGTCGAGTTCATCCATGCTGGCAGCCTAGTTAGCTGCATGCACGCTAAAGACAGGTAGCGGAGGTGCTGAGAGGAGACAAATCCTGCTTCCCATGTTACACCCTTTCCCAAATATGATTCGCCGTCAAGTTCCAAAAGCTGGATCTTGTCAAAACAGTGTAAAGACTCCACCAAAGCTATTTCCATGCTCCGATCCCACCCATGAATCCTTGTCTTGAGCACCCTTAGTTCCCTCAGGTTACCCAAATCCTTCACAAACTGCTTAGCAGTGGAAGCCCCTATGCTATAGTCCTTCATAGCAGGGTATATCCATAGTTCTTGCAAAGATGTTAGATGTTGGATTAAACCGGCAGGAACCCTTGTACTCACATCAACATGTAGGCACAAAAGTTGTGTCATTAGGCCCACACTGAATGGCACCTCTTCTATGTCAGTTCCATACAAGTCCAATGTTTGCAGGAACTTTAGGTCATGTCCTATTTCTTCTGGCAGTTGGCGAAAACCACGTGTCCGTGTTAGTCCAAGGTATCTCAGGTGCAGCAACTTACCAAGATGCTCTAGGCCATTGCTCGTGTGACCTTCTATAAATTTGCAATCTTCTAGAGCTAGCACACGCAAAACTTGAAAGCTCGGAGATACCCAACAAATATCGGATAAAATGGCAACAAATGACCTCACATGTTCCATGTCCACATTCAGCTGGGGCTGGTGTTTTTCAATAATTCTAGATTGCATAGCTATTCTATTGGCATCTGTCAATGGAAGTTTCTGTTGGTCATCACCATCTGATAACACGGTGACAAAGTTTTCTTCAGTTGACAATGAACGGACAAGATCCAAGACCATATTGTGAACACGACAACCAATTACATACCCAGTGCTTTGATCCTCCACAGGTTGGATCATGCCTCTGCTTATTAGCTCATTGAAGTACCCCTCCGCAAGTTCAAATAACCCTATTTGTTGTTCTTTATGGATGAAGCCTTCAGCTATCCACTTCCATAACAAAAGACATTTGTTGATCTCATAATCTTCTTGAAACATGCTTAGATATAATAAACACGTCTTCAGATGAGAAGGCATATCATAATAGCAAAAATACAATATCCTTGTAATATTCTCGACATCATTGTTAATTCCATTCCCCAAATCAATAGAGTTGTACATCTCATACCAATCTTCTTCCGGTTTACTGGCCAACAAACCACCTATTGTGATGATACCTAATGGGACACCACCACAAATTTCCAATATTTTGTCACTTGCCTTAGTTGATTGGCTCTCTAAACATTTGGCTTCATCATCAAATAGTCTAGTACTTAATAATTTTTTAGAGTTATCATGAGAAAGTGGCTGCATATTGTAAACATCACCTACATCTCTCGCTACATCAGAAATACGAGAAGTAGTGACCACTTTACTTCCATAATTACCATCTGGTAATGCAGATCTGATTATGTTCCATGAATTCGTATCCCACAAGTCATCAATAACGATAAAATACCTACGTATACGCGTGACAACAGAATAGCCAGTCAGTGAAACTGCCCGAACCATCTAAAAAGCCAAGAAGAATGCCAATATCAATATTTGGAAAGTGTCATTATCAACAACATAACTAGAGGAGGAAAAGGCTTAACTTCTTAATTTTATATTTGAAAAACTAGGTCAAGTAGTTTAGTTTTTTAATAAAGTATCATAAATCACTGTTGCATAGAAGCTCGTCATCGAGCTATATGGTTTAAAATAACTGACTGACATCAGATACGAGTGTTTAGCACGACTAAGGAAAGTGTTATTAGAGGCCATTTTTTCCCTTGAAAATGACTCTCTGATGTGATATGTGTTCCACCATGGTCCCAACTATTTGCACTAGATTGCAATTTGTAGATAATGATGACTATTGATGGGCAAACGGCACTACCGAAGAAACGGTTTTTCTGGACGAGGCCCCCGATAGGTTTCATATGAGCCATAAGTGATCGCGCTTAGAAAAACCGAAGATGCACTATCCGGTGCGGTCCACTTAAACGACCGCACGGGAAAATGGATTATCCCATGCGGTCACTTAAGTGGGCCGTATGGGATAATGCCGCACTATCCCGTGCGGCCCACTTAAGCGACCGCACGGGATAATCCATTTTCTCGTGCGGCCGCTTAAGTGGGCCGCACGGGATGATGCCATGTATTTTTTAAACCAATTTAGAGATGTAAGGTTGTAATTATCTATAAACCTATTGAGTTCTCCATCTAATTCTTGGATATGGGATAGAATCAAATAGAAAAGATCTTTTCCACAACACAAGTGACAATATAACTTTATATGTTGTGATAATGAGTTAATGTTAAGGTTATGTACAAATTTGAGATGCATAAAAGTTCATAGTTTCTTATAAGGTATATAAACTTGAAACTTAGAGTTTATTTATTTAGATGAAACTTTAACTAGTGGCTCCCACTGCACATATAATGTAGTTTGTGCGCGTGTAACAAGATTTTGCGCGTATTGTTTCTGTTTTGTTCTCTAACTCGGAGTCGGTTTTTAAATCGGTCATAACTTTCGCATACGGACTCCGATCAAGATGTTTCATATATGAAAATTGATCAGAAAAAATTTCAGATGTGTTCGTTCGTGCTATGCCACGTTTGGCGATTTTATTTTCCCCAAAAACAGGTCAGAAGGTTGCCTTTTCGAGCTCAGAAGTTTTTTTCCAATTCTAAGCGTATCTTTTGAATTTTTCACGCCTTTCGCTTGGTTAGGCTCAAATTTTCTGTGGTTACCTCTCGTGTGCTCCTAAGTCAAGAAAAAATATTAAAAAAATAAAAAGAAAAGGTCAAATTTTTTCAAAAAAAAGGTTATTACTTAAAAATAGAAATAAAATATTTTTCCACAACACAAGTGACAATATAATTTTATATGTTGTGATAATGAGTTAATGGTAAGGTTATGTATAAAATTTGAGTAATATACTAGTTCATAGCTTCTTATAAGGTATATAAACTTTGAAACTTAAAGTACATAAACTATTAGAGATGTATAGCCATTTATGAACAATATATAGTCTTATTTGATCAAAACTGATTAAATTTTTTATGACAGTGTTATGAAACAAAATTAAATTATCATGTCGATTTATAGAATTTTCTAACCAAATTTAGATATTATTATAATTTTTGTAGTGTTTATAGATTATCGCATGTGGACGGCTTAAGAGCTCGCACGGAGAGATAGTTTTTCCGTGCGGGGCGCTTAATACGCCCGCACGGAATGATAATCTTTCCGTGAGGGTCATTAAGATCTTTTTGTGCGGGCACTTAAGCGCCCACACGCGATGATCACCACCGCCTATATAGGTGCGCGCGGGCTCCGAAATTTTCTAACTCCCGACGAAATTTTCTAGCGCGGCGGCTTTCTCACTGACACGCTGCCTCCGAGCCGCCGCCTCCTCCTCTGTCGGCCTCCTCCACTGCCGCCTTCTCCTCCGTCGGCCTCCTCCACCGTCGCCTCTCCTCCGTCGGCCTCCTCCAACGCTGCCTCCTCCCCCGTCCTCCATCGACCATGACCGCCTCCTTCACCAACCACGGCCGCCTCCTTACCGACGCCTCCACCGACCGTGGCCGCCTCATCCACCGCCGCCTCCTCCGACCACGATTGCCTCGTCCACCGCGGCCGCCTTCTCCACCGCCGGCCTCCACTGCCGCCTCCTCCGACCGCAGCCGCCTCGTCCACCGCGGCCACCTCCTCCGCACACCACCGCCGGCAACACCGACCGCCACCTCTACCGCCACCGCCGTCACATCCATGCATTGTAAAATTTGTTGTAAATGTTGTAAAATTTGTTCTAAAATTATACATGTGAAATTTTGGTAAAATTGTGATAATGTGAAATTATTTTTGTGCAATTTGTGATGTGATATTAATTATCGATTTAATTCAATAATTTAATAATTTAATATGTAATATAGGACGGATGTATCTTCCCGTGCGGGCCACTTAATTCGTCCACACAAGAAGATCTATTAAGTGGCCCGCACGAGATAATAGATCTTTCCATGCGGACCTCTTAAGCTGCCCGCACGGGATAATAGGTTTTCCCATGCGGTTAGGCCACCCGCACGGAAAATTTGATTTTCGCAAACCATCTTGTGCATGCGGGTATGCCTTCTGCATGGAAAGATGTCTTTCGGCCTGCACGCAAAAATCGATTCTCCACTAGTGCGTTCCGCAGCTCGACGGCCTGGCTCATGGCATGGAGATTTGGCCCAGCCCAGGCACGACACGGCTCGATCGTTGGGCCGTGCTTGAGCCTTGTTCTCAGCACGACGTGCCGGTCCAGCATGGCCTGGCCCAACGATCAGGGAGGCAAGATAGACTTATTCCAGCCATATAAGGCATGTCCCAAAGTGACAAAGAAATGAAAAACATACTTATTCCAGCCATATAAGACACTGCCCAAAGATATTAGGAAGATAAAATAGACTTATTCTAAGGAGAAATACGATAGACTGGTCATGCCTTCGGGTCGACACGGTATAGCCCAAGTCTTATTGGGCCATGCCTGGGCCGTAGGTGCAGCTCATGGGCACGGCCCGGCCAAGTTTTATCGGGCCGTGTCTTGGTTAGGCCTGGGCCGGGCTATGCCTGACGACTCATTTGGCCAACACTAATGATGACATGAATAACCCATGCAAATGCATGGTTTAATGGCTAGTATAGAAAATCAGCGGAAGTCGATGAATACCTCTTGTTCAGGAGGAATTCCTGTAGTTCGTTGATAAGCTGCCTTTCATCCAACATCGCCGTGTTTAAGTTGGCGAACTTTTTTTTGTCAATATAATAGAGAATATCCCTGAAGACTCTATCCATGACAGGATTCCGACCCACAGTAACAAAAGCCCGGCATTGGAAACCTGGTTTAGGCTTGTCATAGACTGCTTTCGCAAGAGTGGTCTTGCCCAATCCTCCAAATCCGAAAATGGAGATGATCTTCAACTTGCTCTGATACCCCGTGAACAGCATCTCTATAAGCTCATCCCTTGGCCCGTCAATGCCAACAAGCTTCTTTGATGGCATTGCCTTTCTGTACGGGCAATGGGTAGGACGACCAACAATAGTGTAATTGCCTGTGCCATGCCTGGTAGGCATATCTTGGAGGTGCTGCTTTGCGACGGCATCGGAGATCTGACGGTGTCCCATGCTCCCATCGAACATCTGTTGGTTCATCCCCGTTATGAGGCGCATCAACGTGATCTCCACGATGGCACGCTGAGGGCCGCTGCCGCTCGAGAGGTTGAGGAAGGTGTCCACCACATCCTCTAGGTTGTAGGACAGCATGCATACATCGCGTGCCCAGCGTCTGGCCTGCTCATCAAGCTGCTCCCGCGGTATCTCGCTCACCAAGCTGAGGGCACTGTGCATGATCTCGAGCTTGCTGCAGAACCATCTAATCCGCTCCCTTATGCCCTCCTGCAGCTGGTACTCCTCCCTGAGCAGCTCAGTCAGCCTTGGTAGCAGGCTGCCCATCACCACCGTCACTAACTCCATGCTTGATCCTTCTTGGCACACGGGGCAGCTCAGCTAGCTGAGACGATTAATTGGTCACCATCTCCAAACCCTTCTCTCCTTTCTATCATCAATATGTCTCAAATATCTGCTGAATATCAATTAATGCTCTGCATACAAATAATGAAATACAATTAATGAAGTGATTAAAAAAGAGGTAGTAGTAGCTATGTGGAATGGGAAAAAAAAGGATGAACACAATACTCACCAAGCTAACAGCAATCACCACAGGCAAACATATCGCGAGCGAGCCTTTCATCGATCATTGTACTTGTGTTTGTTAATGAATCACAAGGTTCTATCTTCTTCGGCAGAAATAGTAAAGATATAACAGCTCAAAGTTTTGTTATAGGTCAGACAAAGGAAACTAACCGGTGGATGCGTGAAAGGATGATTTAGCTGTTGGATAAACAAATGCAAGCTGATTTGCTATCGATCTCTGTACTATAGTGTAATTGAACTGGTCTAATGTATTTTAAGTTGGAACTATCCTTAAGCAACTGCGTGCAATAATATATACCTCCTTTATTAGACGGTGGGCACAATTAACGTTAGGTTTCTAGTGCAAAGAAAATTTCTGTGAAACTCCTACGGCCCACCGAGTACGAGCATAACCACGATTAATATTTAATGGGGAAGATTGCAACAAGGGCTAATGATTTATTGAGTCTCCCTCACTTAAAAAGAAACATATTTGATGCACACGAAACTTCTCGTGTACACATCATGCATAACAACTAACAAACTTTATAAAAAATTCTAAAAAAAATTTATATCTATAATCTATAATCTATAACTATCTATAAAGCAAGTATTGTTTCCATCCAAAATTTTATTTTGCCTAGCTATTTTGTAGAAAACCCCTTGAGTTTTTTCGAAATTAACCCGCAGTCCGCTTGTGTTAACACTGAAGCTTGTGTTAACACTGAAATTTGGTAACCGAATCCCCAAGTATGCAAAAACAAAGCAGAGTTGGATCGGCTGGAGACAGGGGTCGCATCGACTAAGGAATGATCGGCTGTGAGGCCAATCGGCTAAGGTTGGATCGGACAGGGGTAGCCGATAGCCAATTCCAGGTCTGGAAGAGATGAGACCGTTTCTAATACAGAAGTTTGAGAATAAACAGAGAATTCGGTTGTTAATGGCGCGTTAAATGATATTCCCACTTATGGATAGAGTCCTGTAACGGCAATTATATCTGTAATCTAGGGGTTTGTTTAAGCTGTTAGTTGTAACACGGCATGGGTCTCGATCGAGATAATGTTGTGTTTTAAATAATAGTTTAGATAGAGTCCAGGGTTTGTACAAATAATTGTATCTTGGGTATAAATAGGACCCGAGACCCCCTGTAAATAATATATACACAATCAATCAAACCTTCGGTGCACCGCCAACCTTTTCTTCAGATGAGCACTTTGTTTGGCTACGGGCTGCATCGTTTTGACCCCCAGATCTAGGTAAATGCTTGTCATTAGTGGTATAATCTCATATTTCTAATGCTTCGATCATAATGGCACATTAGAATCAAGAGTTTATACTACGCTATTTATCATATAGCGCATATAAATTAGATCAATGCTTAGATCTATCCTGCTATTGGCTAGTTCCGTCAAGAACTTGCAGCCAATAGGGCTAGATCTAATGGTTGGCTGGTTTATATGCGGTATCCACCGTCTCGAGAAATATAAATCGGCTGCAATAGATCGGGTTGTTCTTTTTATACTTAATGTTGCATCATGTTTGAACTATTAAGTCGTTTTTAGAGCTGCCGATGATCTGTTTGGATGGATTTATATTGTTTAGAGATAGTGCCGGGGTTTCAGCTGGTCTTATCTGCCCTAATATGTTTCTTTTAATATGTTCATTATTAGATTTGTATTAGGACTACCTCTTATGCTAAGATCGCATTCCTGTCCGGCGCTGTTAGCCGAAATCGGCTTGTCATCGACAGCCGATGGCCGATTTCTAGGCTATGCACTCGATTCAGGAGTGATATCTTTTTATAAGATTCATCGGAGTACTAGTCGATCCATTGTTAGCTTTCCAGTATTGGCTAGGTTATCGATTCATATATTTATTATTCTTTGCTGTATTTGGGTTAAGCGGCTGATGCTGTCTCGGTATAGCCGATCCATTCCAGTCGCTTGGCTTAAATATATATGAAGCATATATATGTTCATGGATTCCCTCAGCCGATCCCGTGGGGATCTAACCTAACACTTAACGCATATTTCCTTATTTTTTTGTTGATTAACGAGATCAAATCAGCGACACGCCACATGCTTGAACGAGAGCGTGAGAAGGACACTTTTGCCCTGGAGCTAGCGGACTCCCAGGGCTAGCGCGTGAGAGAAATTTCTCGTCAACAGCTTGGCTATTTAAAAAAACCAGTTATACGTATGATAGAGCTTATCTTAACTACTTAGAAAATCTATAACTTTTCGATCATCAAATTATTTTTTTTCCAAATCTATAAAATTTCTGATCCGTATAACCTCTCGCTTCATTGTTGCCTCGCTTTCCTCACCTTCAGTAAGCGAGCCCGACTCACGCGCCTCCTGCCTCGCCGTGCATTGCCCTAAGTGGCGGCCGAGCACACGCTGCACGCGTGAGCTAACACAAGTAGTGTTTCGACCCAAAATTTTGTTCTGTCTGGCTATTTTATAGAAAACCCCTTGAGTTTTTCCGAAATTAATCCGCAGTCCGCTTGGCTATTTTTAAAAAGACCCAGTTATACGTACGATATACCTTATCTTAACTACTTAAAAAATCTATAACTTTTCGATCATCAAATCATTTTTTCGTCCAAATCTATAAAATTTCCGATCCATATAACCTTTCGCTCCATTGTTGCCTCGCTTTCCTCACCTCCAGCAGGCGAGCGTGACTTACACGCCTCCTGCCTCACCGTGCATTGCCCTGAGCAGCGCCGAGTACACGCTGCACGCGTGAGCTAGCGCGCCGCCGTCGAACAAGGGAGAGAAGCACCTGTGAGGCAGGATGCCTCCCTGACGTTCTCCTATCGCCGGCGGCCGAAGGCATGGCAAAGCGCTGTCACCTTCCGCGTGAGGATGAGAGGAAGACGACATCCTGTAGCTTTTGGCGATTTTATATTTTAGTCCCATATTTATGGTAAATCACAGACAGGTCCTAGAGGCTACATCAGGCCCCATTGGCTGTGATGTTTGACCGTAGTCAACTGGGGTAAGTAAATTATAAGGAGATGCAAGGGTTCACATGTCTGTTGATAATAACATGCAACTTATGCTATTCATCAATATACTTTTCTAACTAATAATATCCGAGTCGTAAATATTTTAAATTTTTACCAAATTTCTAATCGGTTTAAAGTATCAGTAAGTCAATATCTATTTTCATTATATTTTTGACTTAATTTGGTGAAATTAAATTAACTTAGACTAAATATCTATATGATACTATTTCTTAATCAAGTTCGAGTGATACACAAAGTTGAAGACACCCTTGTTTTCAAAGTTATATATAAATGACTAACAACAAAAATAAAAAGACCTCCTGCTTCCCTCTCTTCCGTCCCCATCCGCGCCGCGACCCGCGCCGTGCCTGCGTCCCTCCCTCCCATCGCCGCTCTTAGCTCTCGTGCCGCCGCCTGAACCTTCGCCCTCCGCTTGCTTCCCTCCCTGCGTCGTCGTTCCGTTGCAACGCACGGACATTTTACTAGTATGTACTAAAAGTAGTATCACATTTATGTGCAAAGTCCCATCTAAAAATTCATTCTATATATAGAGAAAAAGACAAAATTCTAATGGATTTATACCCTTAAAACTATCAGAAAATTATTTTTTATTACGATTAAAATATAATAAATTTAATATTAAGACTTTACACATAAATATATTATTATTAGAAGTACATATACAATTTTTCTAAATCTTTTGATAAAATTTATTAGTTAGTGTGTACAGTACGTACACGAAAAGCTTATGTGCATGTGATACGCTCACCACTTAAAAAGGTGCAATTGCTCTAAAACTAGTACCGGCACACAGAAGCACACTGATAACTAGCCTAACCACGAGTAATTAATCCAGTTGTCTAATTGGTGTACGCAATACGAAGTCAACTCTAATAATATATGTATCCCCTTGTTAGCCAAGAAAAGGAGACAGCTATAAAATATATAATCATGGATTTTTGAAAAAAGAAGTTCATAATGTGGAGAGGAGCCTAATGATAGTTCTTTTATCTCTTGAAAAAAAAAACCATAAGTGGTCTCCAAGACATCTATCACTTGAACTAGCCCTCATCTCTTTAACTCCATGGCTCCATGCCGGCTATTTCTCCTTGCATCCACCAACACAAAGAGAAAGTATTACTGATAAGTGATTAATCAAGAGCAAGCTAGGCAAAGGTGTGGAGTGTGGGGATATGGAGACTACAGTGCTGAGCACTGTTCTCAGCATGCTAGGCCCGAAGCTCTACACCTTCCTGCAAGAGAACCACGAACTGCGGCGGAACCTGGAACACGACATACAATACATCCGAAATGAGCTCCGCATGATTGCTGCTGTGATCGACGAGCACGAAAGCCGCCAGCTGAACCACGGTGGCCCTGTGCAGGGGGCCTGGATCCATGGTGTGCGTGAGCTGGCCTACGACATGGAGGACTGCATCGACCGCTTCACGCACCGCGTGACATCCGGCCATAGGCTGACCACAATGTCAGTCCGCACCAAGTTCGCTGCCATGATCCAGAAGCTCAGGAAGAAATCGGAGGACCTGTCCAAACTGAGAGCAAACTACACAACCGTTAGCAATGGCAATGGTGACTGCGAAGCAAGCAGCTCCGGGGCCATCTTGGCGTCTGAGACGACGCATCTCCCCACAGGTGACACCGTCCCCGTGGGGATGGACGGGCCAAGGGATGAGATTCTTGAGCTGATCATGGAAACGCAAGGCCAGCCCAATCATCTCAAGGTCATTTCCCTCGTCGGGTTTGGCGGGTTAGGGAAGACCCTCCTTGCCTGGCAAATCTACAGGAACACCACCATTTGCACGCAATTCCAACCACGGGCTTGGGTTTCCGCAGCAGGGAAGAGTGCGGGGGACGTCCTCAAGGAGATACTGTGTGAGCTTGGCTTCCAATTGCAAGCACAGGAGGACGATCACCGGGATGTCAGCAAACTCATCACAAGTCTGAAAAAATGCCTCCACTCCAAGAGGTAAGAAATGAGATTTTATTATATATGAAGTTTATAATTTTTACTAGAACAATTTTATAAAATCTAATTATGATGGTACTTTTTAAAGGCGAATATATGCGCATACCCTTTTTTTATAGACCAGGCATCTGATAAATTATTGATAGCTAAAATTCAAAAAATTAACTAAATTTTACTGGATGAGTACCATTAACTATATGATCAACACCGAAAAAATTCACACGCTTACTTTGTTCCCATGTTACAACATGACTCAACATTACTATCGAAGCGTTTGTTTACAATTTAGCATAAGGCAATACCACTTCTTCAATATGATAATCTTTCTTTTTAGGGGATTCAATATGATAATCTGATGCTGCAAGTTACACTGGAATGATAAAATCACTACCACTAGACGGGCAAGTTTCTTGAGTGCCAAAAACTTATGGGAAATGGGACAAACACACGAAGGTTCACCATGGGACAAACACATGGGAAGTGTCTAGCCATCCCGTGTATAGCATTCTGCACGTGGGAACATCTCATGTGTTTTCGTTTCTAAAATACTCCGCAATGTTCAGGAAACTTTCCCATCCTGGTAGTGAATTGAGAATACTACTTATCGATATATAGCTGCCACTGATACAGAAAAGAACATTGGTATCGGTTGGGAATCGATCATAGGTACTGGATTTCTCAAACGACACCCAACAAGTTGTATTGATGACTTAGATTATCGGTGTCAGTTATAGAACTGATACCTATATAGAATTATAGGTGTCGGTTCAAAACTAACATGCCATGTAATTGTCTTATAGGTGTCGGTTCTTTAGAATAAGTGACACCTATAAGTAGCATATATGTGCTGGTCTGGACATGTGACAAACTGGTACCTATATGTTGGCAAGGAAAAAATTAAAAATGACAGGACCTAACAATTTCACATACAAATCACATAATAATAGAAATTTCAATTAATTCACATCTATTCATCAACATACAGCTTCATTCACATTCATCAACATCCAAATTCATAGCCATATTCACTCACATCCACACAAATTCATTCACATTCATAGCCACATCCAAATTTACATCAATTCCACAATCCCATCCACATCCACATCCACACACACATATATATCAACACATATAAATCTAATAAAAGCCTAAATAAAAAATTCCTAAGTCTAAATTCTAAACATTTGCATATATATATATATATATCCAAGTCAAAAATTTTTAAGTCTAAAATTCCTGTCTAAAAATTCCTAAGTCTAAAATTCCTAAGTCCAATCCTAAGACTAAATTCTAAACATTTGCATATATATATCCTAAGTCTAAAATTGCTAAATCTAAAATTCATAAGTCCAAAAATTCCTAAGTCCAAAAATGTAATTGCGATTGTATTTTACCTACAATACCGGGTGGGAGTTTGATTTTGAAAGTTCGACCAGGTTTCCCGTCCTAAGTCATCGTATCTGTAATAGAAAACATAAAACAGAATACATAATAATGGTAACTATTAAAATACATTACAAATAAAGTAAACTTATGTAATACTCCCATAATTCATGCATAAACACTAATTAAATACAATTTTTGCAAACAAATCTAGCTACTTGGTTTTTCTCTTCTTAGAAACAAATTTCTTCGTCGAAGTGCTGGAAGGGGCATGGGCAGAGGATTACACTTGTGGTGGGTGCTTGTTGAGGTTGTAATCATTGGGTCTATGACACGATTACAAATAAACCCACAAAGCTCGTATGTGAGACCTTTGATGACATGTGGTAGCAGTTCCCTTATATGAATACCTAATTTCTGCAACACAAGGGTGAAAGACATAGAAATTTACTTAGTACTATAATAGAATTGTTTAACTTATGACTTTGGTCTCTGAAACATGTCATACCTCAGCAGTAGAGTGATGGCGCCCCTCCTCTACAAAGTATAGCATGTACCACATGACGTAGAACCCGTAGAGGCTGGTGGCGATTGGTTGTCTAAGGATCATTTCATATTCCAAGATCCGAAATGTTTTGCATCCACCGCGCATCTCTCGTATGCTCTTCCAGACCTATGGTACCTCGCATATGCCCTATTTAGTGCATTACAAGAGTCGGGTAAGTTGCTCTCCCTTTCCTCATGCTATCATATATGCAAATCTTACTATCCTCGGTATTGATTACGAATAGGACCCAATGATGGCTGCACATAGGACAATGTATCAAGAACTTCATACGCGTGGAGAATAAGCGAAACTAGAAATTGATGATAGTCACTTATTGAGAAAGGTAAGGTAGGAGAATGTGGTCACACAAATTTAGCTTCATGTGGGCGTTATAGAGATAGTTATCGATTTCAGCTTCTTTGGTCAATTCCTTGTCAAAGTTCACAAGCGCTAGGTCTAGAAAAGCAACCTTACGGTTCATGCTTCTATACTGATAAGAGCAATGCCTGCAAAAGGAGAACACGGTTGAAAACTATTGACAGTACGTCCAGGGTGTCGGATTAAGGACAATGTATAAAATGACTCACAATGACCATATTTGGAGGATGCTGACATCGAGTTCGCTTCTTTTATACAGGTTGAGGAGTTCGCTAAATTCAATAAAGAATATATTGGGTCGTGGTGAAAATCCACGTCGGTGTAGTATGCATAGATCAATTGTTCACCCTTTGCAGCCTCCTCCAAATACCATCTATGCAGCCACTGCGCTTGAGTTTCTAATTCTTTGATTTCTGAGTCAAGCACCATGGGTTGTCCATGTTGAAACTACAATACCACCTCAACTTTTAGAAGATTATCCAAATCGTCAAGGATTTCTAAACCAGCTGACTTAGAGAATGCCTCTATCTTTGACGCTTTCTTTGCAATGAACAACTCCCTAGCCTATGTCTGCAGATCCTTGTTCCCAACAATTCTCTGGAAGTTCGATATAGGTTTCTGAGGTGGCTTTGGTTGTGCACACTTGATGAAATGATCAATCACTTTCTTAGGAATTAGAATCTTTGGTTTGTCAGGCTTCTTAGGGCTAAAAAGAGAAGTGATGCTGCCACTCACAATCTTCTTAGGTAATGCTTTTGTCGGCTTTGACACTGAGTCCAACTTAGTTGGTGCGAGTAGTGACTTGCTCGATGATCCAGACCTTTGCAATGCACTTTGTTGTTAGAGTCTTTTTTCTGACTGGGCATGGACTCGGGGACTTCTTCGGAGGTTGTGTTGATTCAGTTTGGTGTGTTCTGATGAGGGGGTGGGCTGGGGGTCCTCTATCGAGGCGGAGAAAGAGCTAGATCTAGAACTCAGCCGCTTGAAGGGTTGGAACCGCCGTCGCTTGGATCGCTTGCCCCATCATTCAACGTGATAATGATGCATCGTTTCGACCATACGATCACATTGTGGAGAGCAGCACCAAGAGTGTCAATCCTTCCTACGGAGGAAACTCCAACATATACCCTCTGTATGGGCTTGGCACGTTGTCAACTCTGACTCTTGAGTAGCCTGGAGGCAATGCAACACCGAGTATAGTTGCCCCGCAGATATAGGATGTGCCACGCCGCTAGCAATCTGTTGAGTGATGTTGTTTTGAAGTGGGACGTGGAGCACACATGGGGTATGTGTCATTATATCGTCCACTGGATAATGCATTGTGTCATGTTCTGCAGGGCGACTTCCACAGAGACGCAGCTGCTACGTCTGCCACGTAGGCTTACCACTTGGTTCTCGGCTTGCCCTCGGAGTTGCTCTACCGTCATATTAGGAAATATCTCTACAAGTTTCTCCTTTAGCTTCCGATCCACCTCTCTCATGATACGATCAGCTTCCTCTTATTGCATGGGTCTTCTCTTACGAGATCGATACCTATGTCTATTGTCCAGAAACCCGTCCTTCCATGGAACAAGACCGACGCCTCTCGTGTAGGGGTTGATAGGAAGCTCGTGGCTTGTTAGCTCGCTCGGCTCGTGACAAGCTCAGCTTGACTCGACTCAACTCGTTTAAATTTCCTAACAAGCCGAGCTAGCTTTAAAGCTCATTAGAGATAATGAGCTAGCTCGCGAGCCTTAACGAGCCAGAGCACGTGGGCTATCTACTTTCACCGATCTCTCTCGACTCCTCGTCTCATCGATCCCCTTTCCCCGTAGTCTGTAGTGCGCCACGTCGTCAGCCGCCAGTGCCGTTCGCTCGCCTCTCATCACCCGGTGGCGATGCCGACATTGCCTCTCGTGGCCTGCATCTGGTGGTCGTCAGCCACCCAAGGACCGCCGCCTGGCGCTTGCCCCGGCCACCGCCGCCCTGTGCCATTCATCGGTGTCGCTGCTCAGGAGCCCATCGACTACTGTGTGGCTGTGCCATGGCTCACGGTTGTGGGTCCCCTCCTCCTCTACCGGCTGTGACTGTGATCGAGGAACAATGAGAGGTGCAAGAGCAAGTGCCTCAGGTTGAAAGTGTGGAAGAATCCTAGACCCAGAGCAAATGGGCAGTTGTTTGGATGGTTTGGCTCACGAGCCTAACGAGCTAGCTTGAGCTTTCAAACGAGTCGAGCCGAGCTAGGTTTCTAGCTCGTTAGGATAATGAGCCGAGCCAAGCCAGCTCGTTATCCTAACGAGCTATACCGAGCCGAGCGGAGCTGGCTCGCTATCCACCCCTACCCTCGTGCGTCCAGGGTGCTCGGGGTTTCCCAATGCCAGTGTGAGCTCATCTCTCTCCCTTTGTGGCACAAGAGTACCCTGTGTTACTGGGAATGGGTCTCAACGATCTTCTGTTTTAGCTCTTGCTATTGAGGTCTTGCGATGACCAACTCCCTATAAGATGACGGTTTAGTCTTCCAGGCGTACGTGTAGTGCTTTGTCTGGGTGCCCCATCCCTCTGTCTCAAGTTTGACACCGGCTTGACGCAACTATTCCTCTTTCTCTTCGTATTTAGGGATATTCTTAGCGTATCCGCTTGGGCCGAGTCAATGTGGATACTTGTTCTTTGCTAAGTTGGCCTTGTTTTGTTCAGTCATTTCTCTTGCCTCCTGAGATGTTTTCCATCGCTTGAACTCATCCTAGTAATCTGCGCACTTCTTATACATAGGTTTGTCAAAATCCAGGGTCTGGCAGTGTTGGACGAAGTCCGTGTTCAAGGCATCCTTCCAATTCTTGAAGAGAATGCCCATCTTGAATAGTGTCCCATGCTTTGCTAGCTCTTCCGTGCCTTCTGGAAAGGAGAATGTCTGCTTCAACTTTCACCAACACTTTGCCTTCTAATTTTCTAGTACCGTCCATCCATACTGTGTTACGTCCTTTGATCTCCAATGACGGTACTTGATGGGAACAAAATCCTTCACGATGACACCACATGCCTTGCCATACGGGGTTAATGCCTCCAATGGTGCTTTAGGCAAGCCATTTCTAGAGCGTTCTATCATGACGTAGTGACAATCAGGTATTGTGCTAGGACCCCTAGGCTTCCTCTCTGATGACACCGTTGATTTTTGGGATGTACTAGCAGCGGAAGTGCCAACATCCTTTAGGAAAGTTGATTTTTTTGGAACGGTCTGTTAGAATAGAAGTTTCATAATGCACGGTTGCATCAAATTTAGGTCGGAATTACGTTAGCGCCTTTGCTATTCTCTTGATTCAAATTTAGGTATGCACTAGGGCTACCGTGATGTTCGTTGTCTGATCCTGAGTTGGCGAATTCTTTGTGCTCCATCTTGTCTACAATGGTAAGCTAGTTTTAGAAAAAAACTACATGATTCTATTGATTCGCTTCTATTGAAAGTTCTAAGATAGTTTAGTAACCTACTCTAAATTATGAAATGTCTTAATTTTGTGCTCTCGGAACATCTGTAATAGAATGAGGTGTTGTGGTAGGTCCGAAGGCAAGCAGAAGGCCTCCGCTGTGACCTTTGCTGCAAGGATTGATGCGGAGACCTTTGCTTCCCTCCAGGCCTTCAACACGACTAAATAATTCGAACCTTCATTGGATCTGACGATTTCCAACGATAGCCAAATTTGCAACATGTCTAAAAGGCTCCAGTTCATTATCGAGCAAAATAATTTATTTACAATAATTTAAAAGTACAACTAATCAAATTTCATGCAAATGGACTGAAGCATATATAGAGACAAGCAAATTATATGTAAATTTGTAAAGCTGGTATCTTCGTGCTCTCAAAACTACATCTGTAAATATGTTGCACCATTTAGCCATCACTGGACAACTAGAAAACTATATATTTGTTGTGGTAGTTCAGGTGGGGAGCAGAAAGCATCTGCCACGACTGCCAGAAGGATTGACGCGGATGCTTTCACTTCCCACCAGGACTTCAACACGCCTAAATAGTGTGAACAGTGGTTGGAGTTGGAGGTGGCAGTGTCCAACGAAGGCCATCTTTTCATCATCAAGCACGAATGCATTAACAAATATACCCTAAATTTCTAACATTTCCATCACATCACAAATACATTATCAATTTGAAAGTAGATAGTCCCCAAATATACCCAAAATATCCCCAAAATTCTCACATTCCATCTCATCATAGGTGCATCACAAATATATCTCATCACAGGTGCATCATAGGCGGCAACGACAAGCTAGCTAACACTATAAAGCTCTTTCAAACGTATTCGTTTTTAAATTAAAGAACCAGAAGTAAATGCAAAAATTAAATTATTAAAATAGACAACTAATAATCAAAATTGAATAAAACCTCATATATATTTATCAATTCCAAATTTGGTAGATTTTCGTATTAATTTCAGAATTAGTAGATAAGCATAGGCAGTTCATTAGGGCGGCCATATATGAAAACCTTTTTTATGATATTCTTCTCACTGCTCCTGACCGCTGAACGCTGTCTCTCTGCCTCTGCACTGACACCAGCGCACCACGTCGCCGCACCATGCCTCCTCCCCACCGCTCTTGGCCACCGAGCGCCGCCTCCCCTCCTCCGCACAGCAGAGCGCCACCTGATCTAGAAGACGCTGCCATACCATGCCGCCTCCTCGCCGCTAGGAGAAAGGGCGTGGGAGAGAGAGTGAGGGAGAGAGACTGAGTAGGTGGGTGGCCGGCCAGCCGGGATATGAATATATGGGAGATAGGTGCCGGTTCTAATAATAGATCCGACACCTTAATCCCCCTATAGGTACTGGTTTTAATTATGAATCGGCACCTATCTCCCCCCACAAAAAAATTTGTCATGTGTAATTTCTTTTGTAAAATATAATTTCTTTCTTAAATTAATATTTGGTTTTAAAAGTGCCAAATATTTTACATATCTTCTTATTTACACTTTATTTTATAAAATATATTTCATTTATACTTGCATTCACTTAGAATTATAGGAAAATTAGAGTGCACATAATATGTTCCAAATTTTGCTGATTTAAATTAAACAATAATTGCACAAATTAGTATATTAATTTAATTATTTTAAACCCTAACTAGTAGCCTTCTTGATGATCGCTTCGTAAATACAAGGCTTCTTCATCTTCTTCATTGGTTTCCTCGTTTTCTGATTTGACATCAGTTGTGGGTGGCGGTTGTTCGTCGGGTTGATCATACTCATCTTCATCGACGATATTCTCATTCTAACAATACTTCCCTTTCCTTCAAAAACAACATGACGTGGCTTGATGGATTTCGCAAGTGATGGGTCTTTGACATAGAATACTTGCTTAACAGATTTTGCGAGCACGAATAGCTCATCTTCGTAGCCAACATCCTTGAGGTCAACGATGCTTGTCCCGTACTTGTCAACCTTCAACCCCCTTGGAATTCTTACCCACTTGCATCAGAATAGAGAGACTTTGTGGGCTCCATAATCTAGCTCCCAGATTGTTTGTATGAAACCATAATAAGTCTGCTTGTTGTCGCTATCACCGTAGGCGTCTATGCGTACGCCACTGTTTTGATTTGTACTCTTGTTGTCCTGATCTTTAGTGTAAAAAGTATACCCATTTATGTCATAGCCTTGGTACATGTGGATTGTGTTAATGGCCCTCAAGGCAAAGAAAACAGTTGGTCATTATCGATGTTGTAGTTGTGAGGTACTCCATCAACCATTTCCCAACTTGAAGTTTATGCTTCTTCGCAAGCCATGCCTCCAATTTCCTAGGATTGTCATTGTGGATTTCATCCAAGTGCGTGTCTACGTAAAGAGCCACCAGAGCTGATTGTTGTAAAACTACAAAATGTGCTTGTCTTATGGTTTTTCGAGCGGGAGGAGGGAAACAATTCTCTTATGGCCTAATATTCCTTTTTCAAACATCCTATCCTCGTGATGGGGCACAAGCACACCAATAGGTTTCAAATCCATGTAATCTATTCAGAATTCTACCACCTACTCTGTTGTATAACCCTCGATAATGCTGCCTTCGAGTCATGATCTGTTACGGACATATTTCTTTACAGTACCCATAAACCTCTCGAAAGCCCACATGCTATGCAGATACATTGGGGCCTAGGATCTTGACCTGTTCCACAAGATGAGCTACGAGATGCACCATGATATCAAAAAAAACGAGAGAGGGAACAACATCTCGAGCTGGCAAAGAGAATCGTGTCCTCCTGAAGCTTGTCCAAAAAACCCGTATCGATAACCTTCTGATTCATCGCTTTGAAGATCTGACACAACATGATAATTGGGTCTCGGACCTTTTTCGGAAGGATACCTCTGATTCTGACCGGTAGTAGTTGCATCGTAAGCACGTGGCAGTCATGTGATTTCATTCCAACCAACCTCTTATCTTTCATGTTAACCGGTTTTTTGATGTTTGGACAATAACTAGAAGGGACTTTGACACTTCTGCAAACATTTCAACATACTAGTTTTTTCTGCAGCACTAAGAGTGTGGCATGCTAGGGGGAGGTAGTAACGGTCATTTCCTTTGTCCTGAGGATGCAATGAAGGAAAACACGGAGGTTATGATATCATAAAACAAAATTTTTCTACCGTGCAATCCAGGAAATCTTGCAAGTAAGGGTCAATAGGTCGTTACCGATTGACGCACAGTGCAGCGGAAATAGTCGATCTGTTGCTAGCCAACCTCGGACAAGCCTTGCCGACCTCGAAAGACACCCAGCCGACCTCGCCAATGTCAACCAATACCTCGCCAACCCCGAGTAGTGCTATGTCGACCTCGCCGACCCTGGGTCCGAATCGCTCGATCCCGCCGACCCTGGCATGCTCCGCTCGACCTCCCCGGCGCCATTTGGATTCGTCAATGTCGATGACGTCGTTTTGGTTTGCTTGGCCCTCCGACCTCCCAACCGCCCAACCCAACCGCCGAATTAGATTCGGCTAGTTGGATTTCAGGGAGATTCAATGCCGCTAGTAGCGATGTCCCTACTAGTATCCACACATCTAGGGAGAGAACTCTGAACACCCGTGTGCTAGCACGCGATGCACGGCTAGGGTTTTGGCTCGGACATGGGGAGGGTTTCTATGGGGAAGATTGATCCCGCTATGAAGTTGCGCATACCAGCCCTCCACCCCTCATCCCCTTTATATAGAGTTGCCAATTGGGCCTAAAGGCCCATCGGGACTTTATGTCCGGTCGGATCCCAATCCGATTGAGCCATATCCGAGTCAAACTCGAATGACTGTTCTATCCCGTTAAGTGTGCGAACCAATAGGTTTGTGTACAATTGGCCCCGGCCTGAAAACACCCTTTCGACTGGCTTGTCAACAGCGGCCCCTAGCAGAACATATTGACACCAAAATATACACAAAGATCATATCAGTTGAACCTGTAATGTGTGGACAAATCCCTTTGCCTCACGATATCGCTATAGGCAAGACTCGTGCCATCCTATCAATAGCTTAATCATTCACTTGATCTCGTATTGGATTATTTATCTGTTGATTGACTCCTCAATCAACTCGGCACGGCCATGCACTTCCATAATCCATTACATCGAGGGGCCCAGAGATATCTCTCCCATAGGAGGGACAAATTCCATCTTGATCATTCACATCCCACTACATGTTTCATAGCAAACCCGAAGACTACTTTTATGACTACCCAGTTATAGAATAGCGTTTGATAGTCCCTAAGTAAGCTACTACACATGTTGGAATCCATGATGATCTCAGGTCTAAGGACTTTACACCAACACTACTTGAAACCAACTAATGACACATTAATTCCCTATAATGTCTCAAGGTGGGTCTATCCAACAATGTGTTCTCTAACACATGTTCACGTTTATTGATTTTCTATCTCCATACCATGATCATCAATCAATACATGTGCTGATCTTAAAATCATATTCGTTCCATAGATATGATGTATGATAAGAGATTATTTAGAAATAGATTCATATACAGAGTCCCATGAATAAGTCACATACTTATTGATCAATACAAGATATCTATTTTATGAAACGGAATAACACTTTGTTCACTATTACATAAATATTAACCATGATATCCAACATTTCCATGTTGCCTCTAGGGCATATCACTAACAGTCTCCCACTTGCACTAGAGTCAATCATGTAAGTATCTAATATCCATTCCTCTGGTGTGTGCCTCATGTTTAGGCTGAGGGAGTGGCTTTGTCAACGACTTTGCAATATTTAGATCCATGTGCACTTTTCATATCTTTACATCACCTCTGTCCACTATCTCGTGGATGAGATGGTATCGCTGAAGAATGTATTTGGATTTCTGATGTGACTTAGGCTCCTCAGCCTGCACAATGGCTCCACTATTATCACAATAGAGGGACATTGGACCAGTTGCACTAGTCATCACTCCCAGCTCAGAAGCAAATTTCTTGATCCAAACAGCCTCATTTGCAGCTTCAGAAGCAGCGATGTACTCGTCATCCGTTGTAGAATCAGCAACAGTGTCCTACTTGGAACTCTTCCAGCTGAATGCGCCTTTGTTTAGGTAGATCACAAACCTAGATTGCGATCTATAGTCATCTTTGTCTGTTTGGAAGCTAGCATCGGTGTAACCATTTACAACGAGTTCTTATTCACCTCCATAGACTAGGAACATATCCTTAGTTCTTCTCAAGTACTTAAGGATATTCTTTACGGTTATCCAGTGACCTTCTTCTGGATCTGATTGGTATCTACTCGTAGTGCTTAAAGCGTACGACACATCTGGACGTGTACAAAACATAGCATACATGATGGATCCAATTGCCGAAGCATATGGAACCATACTCATCTTATTCTGCTCATCATGTGTCCTAGGACACTGATTGTTGTTAAGATTAATGCCATGTGACATTGACAAGAAACCTTTCTTGCAATCATGCATGTTGAACCTCTTCAACACCTTGTCAATATATGTACTTTGGCTTAATCCAATTAGCCTATTAGATCTATCTCTATAGAACCTAATGCCCATTATGTATGCTGCCTCCCTTAAGTCTTTCATGGAAAAATTATTTTTCAATGAAGACTTGACGGATTCTAGCATAGGGATATCATTTTCAATAAATAATATGTCATCCACATATAAGATTAGAAACACAATTGCGCTCCCACTGACCTTCTTGTAAACACAGGTCTCCTCTTCATTTTTGATGAAATCAAACCCTTTGATTACCTCATCAAAACGAATATTCCAACTCCGAGACGCTTGCTTCGATCCATAAATGGATTTATGTAGCTTGCATATCTTTTCAGGCGATTGTGGATCGACAAAACCTTCAGGCTATATCATATACGCATCCTAGCTTAGGGTTCCATTTAGAAAAGTCGTTTTGACATCCATCTGCCATATCTCATAATCGAAATATGCAACAATCGCTAGAATAATCCGAATAGACATAAGAATTGCGACGGGCGAGAAGGTTTCATCATAATCAACACCTTGAATATGTTTAAAACCTTTCGCCACCAATCGCGTCTTATAGATGTGAACATTTCCATCCATGTCGGCCTTTTTCTTAAAAACCCATTTACACTCAATGGTTTTGACACCACAGGTGGATCAACCAAGTTCCAAACATGATTGTCATATATAGATTCTATTTCAGATTTCATGGCTCCAGGCCACTTGTTGGAATCGGGTCCCACCATCGCTTCTTCATAGGTCTTAGGTTCATCGTGACATAGTGCCGATGGCAACTATAGCAACCCTTGTTCCATTGCCGACCCACAGGTTCACCTTGCCCCTTCTCAAGCTTCTACTTCTTCTCAGACCCTGCAGTGATTTGCATATGTGAGCTACTGATCCAGTATCAAATACCCAAGAGTCAGTAGATGAAGTAGCAAGATTGATTTCTATCACATTAATACCTGAAGCAGAAGTCCTACTTTGCTTCTTTTTGAGATCCTCCAAGTACTTCTTGCAGTTCCTCTTCCAGTGACCTGCCTCCTTGCAATAAAAGCAAACAACATCTGCCGTCGACAACCCCTTCTTGCCTTTCTTTGCTTTGAAAGCACTCACGATCTCATCAAGAGTTAACTTCCTTTTAGTGCAAAGTTTCCTGACAGGGGGTTTGCGCTTAGCTTTTTGCATCATCATCATCACATGATGACCTTTTTCTTGATACTCTCCTCAGCAGTCTTTAGCATCCCATGCAATTTGGTCAAGGTTTTATCCATGTTGTTCATGTGATAATTTAGTATTAATGGCTCAAAGCTCAGAGGGAGAGACTGGAGAATCACGTCTGTAGCCAACTCTTGGCTAAGAGGAAAACCTAGTTTTTTAAGACTCTCAATATAGCCAATCATCTTTATCACGTATGGACTGATGGGATTCCCCTCTATAAGCCTGCACGCAAACAAGGACTTTGAATTGTTGAAACCTCTCGGCCCTAGCTTGGTTCTCAAACATGCCATGTAGACCCTCAATAATACTGTGAGCATCACTGCTCTCGTATTGCTTCTGAAGCTCGAAGGACATTGTGGCAAGCCTGAGACAACTTATATCTAGGAAATCATTAGTGTTCTTTTCATAACTTCAATAACGTACTCCTTTCGCTCTTGCTTGAGAACAATTCTCGAGTTTTAATACCAATCCATAAAGTTTGTTCCATTCAACTTTTCTTTCTCAAGTATAGATCACAAATTAAAAGAACTAGGTGCAGTATTAGCTGCCATAATCTACAACAGAAAATACATGCAATGTTTAGCACAATGTTTATGCGTTTTCTTTTATTAAAAAATTTAACAAAAGACTCTCACTATGTGATTTAAACCTTCCCTCTATGTTACGTATTGGGTCAAGATCCACATGACAATTAATTTGTAGTGAGCTTTGGCATCACTGCTAGAATATTAGTAACATGGATAAACTACACCTTGCTAATCACATCCCTATGTGACTCTTGTTCGTTGGGTGACATCATCATGCCCTGGCCCCAACCTACGCCCCAAGGCCCAAAACTATTCTGATAGCCTTGTTAAGTAACCAGATGCTCTTGCATGTATATGTCTGACATATACCCCATCATGTCATGATAGACAATGTCACTCTGCTTTGGCAGACCTACCAATTGACAATCACGACCGTGATAGGTGCAACATTTGGAGGGCATCATTACTACCTAATTTCCTGAGGGATACTATCCTATCAAACAAACATATCACATATGTGAAAGCAAGAAGAATAGCAATTAATAATGAAACAGTATGGCCCTTTCTCATGGTGATCTCCATCTCCATGCTGGTGTAGAGGATCTTCATCTTCATCACCGTTCTCCCGAGTGCCGGATGCTTGATTTCTTCAAACTAAGCTGCTACTATAGAAGCTATAAATTGAAGATTACATCGACACGTAGGTTGTGAAAGAATATTACAGGCATTTCACGTATGAAAGAATATTACACGCATCACATGCATCTCATACATATAATAGGGTCATACCATCTGAAAACATTTTCTGCAAAAACAAGTTAGACGTAGAACGTTTTCTACCTATCGCAGAGATACGATTCCGAGACGACATAAAAGGGGGTACACACATGGCGGAGGGTCGAGGGGGAAGCCGCCCTCTCGCGGGCTTTCGGACAATGCTCGGAACACCACACGAAAATCACAGATCCAATCTATGAAATCACTTATGAAAACCATATCGACATAATTATATTATACCGCTCTGAGACACTCTCAAGGAACATGATTTGCATAGGCGCAAGGTGGCAGTCATGGTCGGACTACTAAATAGCTTCGACATAATCATATTATACTATTTCAAGACATTCTCAAGGAATGCCATCCCGAATCCGACCCATACTCATCCCAAGCACTATGGATACGGCTTCGACATAATCACATTATGTCTATCCAAGACAATCTCAAGGAACGCAATTTTCATCTACTCTCCTCTACCGACCTCGTATACCGATTGATATAATCAACCATGTGCTAAAACTTGTTCTAGATCCAATCTAAAACCCAAACTACGCAAGTCCAGCTCTGATACCACTGAAGAAAAACATGGAGACTATGATAGCATAAAACAAAATTTTTCTACTGCGCAATCCAGGAAATCTTGCAAGTTAGGGTCAATAGATCATTACCGATCTGTTTCTAGCCAACCTCGGACAAGCCTTGCTGACCTCGGAAGACTTCCAGCCGACATCGCCAATGTTGAACAGTACCTCGCCGACTCCGAGTAGTGCTATGCCGACCTCGCTGACCCTGGGTCCGAATCGCCCGACCCCGTCGACCCGGCACGCTTCGCTCGACCGCGCCGACACCGTTTGGATTCGTCGATGTCGACGACGTTGTTTCGGTTCGTCCGACCCTCCGACCTCCCGACCGCCCGACCCAACCGTCGAATTAGATTCGGCTAGTTGGATCTCAGGTAGATTCAATGCCACCAACTTACAACGCAACATAGCGATGTCCCTACCAGTATCCACACATCCAGGGAGAGAACTCCGAACACCCGTGTGCTAGCACGCGATGCACGACTAGGGTTTTGACTCGGACGTGGGGAGGGTTTCCATGGAGAAGATTGATCCGGCTATGAAGTTGGGCATACCAGCCCTTGACCCCATGTCCCCTTTATATAGAGTTGCCGATTGGGCCCAAAGGCCCATCAGGACTCTATGTCCGGTCGGATCCCTATCCGATTGAGCCATATCCGAGTCAAACTCGAATGTCTGTTCTTACCCATTAAGTGTGCGACCCGATATGTTCGTGTACATTTGGCCCAGGCCCGAAAACACCCTTTCGGTGGCTTGTCAACAGCGGCCCCTAGCAGAACATATTGACACCAAAATATACACAAAGATCATATCAGCTGAACCTGTAATGTGTGGACAAATCTCTTTGCCTCACGATATCAGTTAAGCTATAGGAAAGACTCATGCCATCCTATCAATAGCTTAATCATTCACTTGATCTCGTATTGGATTATTTATCTGCTGATTGACATCTCAATAAACTCAGCATGGCCATGCACTTCCATAATCCATTACATCGAGGGGCCCAGAGATATCTCTTTCATAGGAGGGGCAAATTCCATCTTGACCATTCACATCCCACTACATGTTTCATAGCAAACCCGAAGACTACTTTTATGACTACCCAGTTACGGAATAGCGTTTGGTAGTCCCTAAGTAAGCTACTACACATGTTGGAATCCATGATGATCTCATGTCTAAGGACTTTGCACCAACACTACTTGAGACCAACTAATGACACATTAATTTCCTGTAGTGTCTTAAGGTGGGTCTATCCAACAATATGTTCTCTAACACATGTTCACATTTATTGATTTGGTATCTCCATACCATGATTCATGAGACATAATCATTAATCAATACACGTGTTGATCTTAGAATCATATTCGTTGCATAGATATGATCAGGGATTATTTAGAAATAGATTCATATACAGAGTCTCATGAATAAGTCACATACTTATTGATCAATACAAGATATCTATTTGATGGAACGAAATAATACTTTAGTCATTATTACATAAATATTGACCATGATATCCAACATCTCCATGTTGCCTCTAGGGCATATCACAAAAAATGACATGCAGCTCTTTCCTGATATTCATGTCTTCATGGTCTCTCCGTGCTTGCAAAGTGTCCTCCATTTTGCCTGGTGTGTCCCAAAAGATGGATATCCACATGCATCACATCGATTGCATGATGGATATCCAAGTCTTCCCAGTATGGTAGGTCCCAAAAGACGGATTTCTTTTTCCAAAGAGGGGTCTCACCGCTTGATGTGGATGCACGTGTGCTTCCAGTCCCTTCACCAAATATAACTTTAATATCCTTCACCTCATTCCAGGCGTCACTGCTGATTATGAACGTTGGACGTGCTCCCTCTTCCACCGTCCTATTGAAATCTCTTGTATTTCGGCGGTACGGGCAATTTTGCCAAAGTAACCTTTGATGGTGCAAGTACATGGTCTTTCGGCAGTGATTCAGCCACTTGCATCCTGTTTGGGCCATGCACCTTACACATGCTTTGATGCCCTTCACCGTTTGGCCCGATGTGTTACCAAGTGCTGGGTAGTCTTCTATTGTTGTCAACAAAATAGCTCGACATGTGAAGTACTCTTGTTTGTATGCATCCCACAGCTTTACACCATCTGTCCATAGTATCCCAAGATCCTCTACTAACGGCATGAAGTACACATTGATATCATTACCACGTTGTTTAAGCCCTTGAATTAGAAGTTACACTATGATGTACTTACGCTTCAAACAAAACCAAGAATGGAGGTTGTAGATAATAACAGCCACATGCCATGTGCTATGACGATGCTCATGTCACCAAAAGGATTCATGCCGTCTGTGCTAAGTGCAATCCTCACATTACTCATGTCATACACAAAATGCTTTCTATGCTTCCAGTCTATGTTTCTTCATTTAGATCCATCAACTGGGTGTCATATCATTTAATCTCTTTTATGCTCTTTGTTGTGCCAATGCATTAGCTTAGTATGTTTATTGTTTGCGAACATACGTTCCAAACGAGGGATGATAAGAAAATACCATACCACCTTCACTGGCACTCTTTTCTTCTTTAGTGTACCATTACTTCCATCATTACCATCACCATCTACACACTTATACTGAGAAGCCTCGCACACACGAACATTTGTCCAAATATGCATATTCACCCGGTAAAATGCAATCATTTCGACATGTGTGAATTTTTTGTATCTCAAGGCAAAGGGGACATATAACTTTCTTTGCTTGGTACGTTGTTTCTGGCAAGACATTACCTGCAAGAAGAATTTCTATCAACAGCTCTAGCAACTTAGTAAAGCTCTTATCTGACCATCCATTACTTGCCTTTAGGTGATGTAGAGGTAGGACCACCTACAACTTGATGTGCTTCGTCTTACATCCATTGTAAAGTGGAGTTTTTGAGTCATTCACCATGGCATTGAACTTGGAATATTCCCTACCATCAATGTCAGCTCTCTCCCCATCATGCAACATCTGATCTAGATCAGCTTCACCGTGATCGATGCACGTTTGGTCGTCCTGCTGATCATAGCTGACATCCTCATTTGGCTCGTCATTGTTGCCTGCACTTTCCTTGCCTTGCTTCTCTTTGCCAAGAAACTCATGACATTTGAACTTTCGCATAAAACCCCTTGTAAGAGGATGTGCATGGACCCGTTGCGTCAAAAATTGCTTGTGTTTCTTGCTATCAAAGACATGGACACCATAGATAATCCGATGCATTAACTGAGTTTGTGCTCGTCCTCGTGACAACGAGAGACTTGTTCCCTGGATATACTCCATAGAGTCATGATCCGCTTCATACACCCATCGTAGATCCATTACAACCGATGAGTACCTACAAATATTACTTAATTGTCAATTACTCTAAGTGATAGGAAGTCAATTTACCCCTATGAATAAAAAACTGATAGATATTATAAATGAACATAATTAAATGAACATGAAAAGATAAATAAAATTTACCGACCCTAAAATAAAAATATAATAATTTATCATTTATTAAAAAACCATGCAAAATAAATACAATGAGGATTTTATAACTTACAAGCAAATAGGAATAACAGAAATGGCACAACTTCAAAATTTTAATTAATATTATATTATTATATTATGTTACACCTCTCTCTATATATATAGTACTCTATTAATATTATTTGAAGCATGTACTAATAAAATTTATGTACAAAGTGAACTACTGGAAGGTCAATACTTTAATTCAAAATTAGCATGTTGTCATCCAAGGATAGATCTAATTAAATTAACTAAAAAATAATAAAAATATTACACCTATAAAATAAATAATAATAATTTGTTTCAGTTGCACACTTTATATTTGTACGTAGCAAATGAAATTCAATTCAATAGGCAAGAGTGAAACAAAGTGAGAAATAATGAAAATTAACATTGTAGGCTTCAATCTTCAACAAAACAAAAAAAATAGAGCAAAACATGTCCCTCGTCTAGCTGGTCGAGCAAGAACAAGAGGTGCTACTCTGTTCTTTACTCGATCAGGTCAAGTGGGGGAAGAGCAATATATACTGGTCTCATAGATGTTGCTTCTTTAGCTAGAACTGGCACCTATGTCTAACAGCTACATAGGTGTCAGTTCTCAAAGTGGCCCCCCAATGGCTACCTCGGGGGTGGAGGGATCAAAGGTGCCGGTTCTTAAATAAGAGTGGGCACCTATCTCTAACAACATCAAAGGTACCGGTTCTATTGTGGGCCCCATGACCAACCATTCCGATGTGACGTATATGAAAAGTGTTGGATTTTAGTTTGAAATCGACACCATTCTCTGACAGGAAAAATAGGTGTCAGTTCTATGTAAAAACCAGCATCTATTTGAAGAGAAAGGTGCCAGTTCTTGGCGTTGGCTCCTCTGCGGGTGGGCGCATGGGCGGGAAAGACACTATAGGTGTCGGTTTTAGCTTTTCCGACATATTTGTGTGTTTCTATAGTAGTGTGCGTATATTAAATTTCTCATTGTATTGTTTGTACATCCACTGTTATTTGTTTTTGTAAGACAGCTTCATCCAAGTGACATCCATAAAAGAGTAAATTACACTCGCAGTACATAAACTTACGTGGTGGATACAAATAGGTACAACAACTTAAATTTCTCGTTTTGGTGCAATAACTTGGCTAGTTCATGCGAGCGCATGCCAAAACAATCCATGCAAGCAAAATTGATCTAACATGGTGCACCCTGATGACACCTTTGCACGTTAGTAGTTGTTTTGTTTCGAAAAATAAAAAATGTTTATTTTGAAAAATGAATTTCGTACTCATGTTGTGCAAGTAGCCTACAAGAGATTGCAATAGAATTAAATCAATGTACTGAGTAGTAGGGAAAATTTTCCCATGCTGTTCACCTCACCGTTTCAATTCATCAGTGCTCTCGTGCTAGCCACTAGTACAGAATGCCTAATAGGTGGCGGTTCGGAACCTCCAATAGGTGTCGGTTTCGTACCCGACACCTATTGGTCGGTACCAATGACCAAAGTCATTGGTGCCGGTTCTTCACCCGGACCCAATAAGTGCCGGTTTTGTATTGAGAACCGACACCTATTCGGCCTAATAAAAAGTGTCGGCCACTATTAAAAACCGGCACCTATTACGACTAATAGGTATCGGTTCTCAATTGAAAACCGGCACCTATTACGACTAATAGGTGCCGGGTCTAACTTCGAACCGACACCTATTTGAGATAATAGGTGCCGGTTTTTGTTTGAGACCGATACCTATTGGTCGTAATAGGTGTCGGTTTTTGTTTGAGACCGATACCTATTGGTCGTAATAGGTGCCGATTTTTGTTAAAAACCGGTACCTATTTTCCTGAACGTACAAAAAAATTATATTTAGCATAAATATTCCTCCATACAGCCACACAACAAGTAGTCACACAACATTTGAATTCCCATAGCAGGTCACATAATCTTTTGCAATGGTTCATACATCAGACATTATCACAGCTCATACAAAAACACAGCTGACAAGCATTGAGTCAGATCCATGCAAACTTAACTGCATTATTCTTCACTGCTTTGTTATAGTCACTGCTCAGAAACATCCTAAATGAATCAAAAGATTCCAAAGGAAATGGCATTAGGATGGCCAATTGGACACACACAAGAAGCAGGAGATGTCCACACGAAGCTCTGTAGGCAAACAAAAGATAAATCACACATGCTACGATAGGCACCTCTAGATAGCATTACTGATTTGTTCCAACCTCCAAGCCTAGGTTTGTAATATTTGGATTGCTTTATCCCTAATTTTAAACAGCAATTTTCAGCAAAGTAGTCTAGCACCCTAGATCCACTGAAATATCAAGGAACCAATAACTAGGCTCAAATCTCCACTTGGAGTGTGCATCTGATAAAGAGAGAGATCCATTTGTTTTTTTACCGAGCCGATGAACAAGCCTGCCTAGATTTAGTAAGATCAAATAAGGTTTTGTTACAAAGTTCAACAGGATTGCTGAAAAGAAAATCTAAGCATCCCAATGCTTAGATCCATTAGATAGAGTCACCAACCGAGCAAGCACAGATTAAAAAACAGTTTAGGGGTTGCTAAATACTCTAGTCTAGAGGATATTGTCAATTATGCACTAATCCATTGCAATACAATCATGTCTGGATAATCTCCTGCTTTGTCTGATTACACGATGTGTGTATGTGCAAGAAATTAATTAGGACACCATAATTCCTTCATCAACAACGTGAGCTAATATAAAAAAGTAGGATTTTTTTATAACTGCCAATATATGTTGCAATCACTCATTAATATACCAGAATAATAACTACTCATGCCAACAGTGTGAGTTCTCATATAATTTGCATCTTGGTAAAACTGAAAGGAAATGAAGGAGAGTAGTAAAAATCCACACTCTTAATAGATAAATGAAGAGGCAAGCTAACCTGTATTCCTGTGTGCGTGAAGCCTCAAAAAATATTATATGAGATATCTAATCAATACTAAGATGGATATCACTCTAGGGGAAAAAAGAAAGGGAATAACCTGTAGGTGAAAAAATGGAGAAAGGGAATAATAGCCTGCCTACTGCATAATATCAACCTCCTAAACAGGCAACCAACTGATTTTAAACTTTAGAATTTGATTTTAGGATATCAACCTCCATAGAACTGCATGGCCGCTAACCAGATGATTTTCCTGTGCGGGCCTCTAAAGCCACCCGCACGGGATAATCGCCCCCTTTTATAAATTCATCACATATTAATTTTATTAATTAATGTAAATTCATCAAGAATTCTAATGTAAATTCATCACATATTATAATGTAAATTCATCACATATTATAATGTAAATTCATCACATATTAATTTTACTAATTAATGTATATTCTATTTTATGGAATACCATATTAATTATTCCATTTGTTCATTATTCCATGTGAAACTATAAAACTAAAAAAATGTCAATGCACATAGAAATATCAATTCATCACATAGAACCACACATTTACTCGTCATAGAACCACACATTTACTCGTAACACCATATGTTTGATACATTCGCTCACAAAAACATATATTGTACACAAAACCAGACTAATGCTTCACAATTTTTGGATTAACATCCTTCCACACGGATGAAAACTTTGATTCCTCGAGGACACTCTCAATGCGTTTGATTCGTGTAGGAAGATCTGTGAATAACGAAATGGCGTCGTATTGATTATAATCAGACGCGTCTTCAATGTTGTCAATACCAATGATGTGTTGCTTGCCCGATACAATAATGTCCATCTTTTCATCAGAAGGGTCCTTCACATAAAAAACTTATGCAACACGCTCGGCAAGGACCCATGGATCATCCTTGTGTCTAATTTTACTCCATTCAGCACACGTAAATCCAAATTTATCTATCATGATGTCTTTCACCCATTGGCATCTGAGAACAGGAATATGAATGTTTAAACCGTAGTCAAGATCCCAGATTTCTTCTATGATCCCGCAGTAAGATTTCTTCTGCCCTGTTTCGTCCAACGTCGACACGAACCCCACTGTTCTCTGCTGAGCTTTTTCTATCTTTGCTGTTTGTGCACAAAGAATATCCGCCGATGTCATACCCTTGCCATGAGGTCACAAGGCTTGTTGGGCCAGCTGCAAGTCTTTCTATCTTTTTTTCTCGAGTGATTCACCAGACGGTAGCTTTTGGTCCTTCCGCCATTGGGGAAAACTTCTCTTCTATTCTTTCGAAACCAATCATCGGATCACCCAGGATTGCATGCTCTGATCTCAAAAATGTGTTGCTCAATGTAGGGCGCAATGATGGCGAGTTGTTGAAGAACACTGCTGTGTGCATCCGATATCACTTTGTAATCGTTGTCGTAAAAGTATTTTCTTCCCATAGTACCCTTCCCAAAGAACCTTCCATCATGTCGAGGCATCGGTATCCCAATGGGGTTGGCATCTTTCATATAATCTAGGCAACACTCAACAACCTCCTCAGTTGTGTAACCCTCAATCATCGAGCCCTCCGGATGAGCACGATTACGGACATACCCTTTTAAACAACCATGTATCGCTCGTACGCCCATATTTGATGTAGATATAGAGGATCAAGTTCAATAATTTGAGGGACAATATGAACAATGAGATGTTCCATCATGTTGAAGCACGATGGAGGAAAAAACATCTCTAGCTGGCAAGCTGTCTCGACTGTGAATTTCTGAAGGGTCCTAATTCTTCTGGATCAAAAACTTTCTGTGAAACTCGATTAAAAAAATAGCACAACTTTGTTATCACTACCTTGGTATGCACTGGCTTCACCGCCCTTATAGCGATAGGGAGGAATACTATTAGCATCTTATGATAATCGGGAGTGTTGTATCCAGAAATCGACAAATCTTTCATTGATACTAGTTTTCGGATATTCGATGAGAATCCAGTCGGCACTTTCAAACCACGAAGACATTTACAGAAAGCTTTTTTCTCTTCTAGTGTCATTGAGTAGCATGCCGGTGGAATCTCGATCTTACCATTCGTTAGCTCTATCGGGTGAAGATCTTTCCTTATGCCCAAATTGACTAGGTCGTTACGTGACTTCAACCCATCCTTTGTTTTACTAGGAATGTCAAGTAATGTCCCAACGGTGCTGTCGAACACGTTTTTCTCAAGGTGCATGACATTGATGGCATGACGAATCTCCAGGTCTTTCCAGTACGTCAGGTACTTGAAAAAGATTGAAGATTTCTTGAAGGGCAGCATATTTTCTACCACTTCTTTCTTTCTCTTGACTGAAGCTTTCTTTCCCTTGGCGAACACGACCTTTATGTTCTTTGTCAGCTTGAACACCGTGGAACCATCCTTTGCTTCAGGGGCAGTACCTTCCTCAATAGTTTTGTCAAAAAAGGTAGCCATCGCATGATACCTATGCTTCTGTGGTAAGAAATGATAATGACGCATGTAAACTAACTTTTTTGACGAGGTCAGGTATATGTGCGATGTGTTGTTCAGACATCCAGTATTTCCTTTAATCTGTCCGGAGAGGGAAAAATTGGCTGGTAGATCGTTTATAGTAATGAATATGATAGCACGCAGAGTAAAATACTCCTGGCGGTACGCATCAAACAATCGTAGACTCTCTTCCCATATTTCTTGAATATCCTCCATCAAAGGTTCAAGAAACACATCTAGGTCGATGCCAGGCTGTTTTGGCCCTGTATAAGGATAGTCAACAATATGTACTTTCGCTTCTAACATAACCATGTAGGAGGTTATACATGGTGAGCAGAACATGTCAAGTGCTGTGCAAGCTGCTTAGGTCACCAAATGGATTCATTCCATCCGTGCTCAACACAAACCTGACATTTCTCGGATCCTCTGCAAATTCTGGGTGCTTTGAATTAATGTTTCTCCATTGTCGAGCATCGGCGGGATGTCAAATTATACCATATATCTTTCAACCCTCCTGATGCCATCTCATCAACTCGGCGTCGGTGAGGTTCGAGTACAATCGCTTCATGCGATCTTTCACTGGCAAGTACCACATCACCATGGCCAGAATCTTTTTTCCTGGCTCGACCAATGCATTTGGTTCGACAACATCACTATCGGCGGCATTGTTATCCTTTTTGTACCTACTCGCCCCACAAGTTGGACACTTGTCCAAGTCAGCGTATTTCTTGCGATAAAGTACACAGTGATTAATACTTGGTGTGGATCTTTTCCACACCAAGAGATAATGGACATATCAATTTCTTGGCTTGATAGGTGTTAGCTGGCAACAAGTTAGGCTTAGAAAGCACAGCTCTCATGAGACCCATCAAGTCGTTGAAACTAGTATCAGACCATCCGTGTCTGGCCTTCAATCTAAGAAGTTCTAGCACTCACTGCAACACTGTATAATCCATGTCATATCCCTTTGATTGATCGTACAAAAGATCTTTCGCTGATTTCTGCAACGCCTCTCAATTGTTTAAATCTCTTGCTTTCTCTGTTAGGACCTCTGGTTCAGCATACCGCAACATATCCTTAAGATCAAGATCAATATCAACCTCTGCATTGTCAAAACCAAAGCCGCCCAAATAACCCGTCATTTCACGGGACATGTCCTCAATTATAAAATTCTCTGGCTCATCGAATAAAATATCAGGAATCATTTTAAGAGCAGCGACTTCCCCGTGATAAGCCCAAACTGTGTATTCCAGCACAAATCCACGCTGAATAATGTGTTCCGAATTACATTCGGATCTTTCCACATCTTCGATTCTTCCAATCCACGTAAGGACAAAAATATCCTTTCTATTCTCCCTCAAAGCGTGTGCCTTAGCCTTATTAATAAATATTGATGCTTCTCTCATGAACACCGGATGAGTTCTCCGCGTCTCATACATCCATGTCGGATCCATCTAAAAAATTCACAGCAAAAAATAATATTATATTGCAAGTGTTTTCTACATAAACAAATTAAACTTAAATCATACTTTATAACTAAACCCTCATGCATAGCAAAAAATAATACTAATACACTATTAATTACCAAAAAAATGGGTCAATCAAAAAACAATATATTTGACCTACAAATACAAAAATATCTCAGAATGACCTATTCAAACAAGTTTAAATATCTTCGCATTCAACCAATGAAATTTTACAAAAACGAAAGCAAATGAAAGAGATGATCAATCATGTTACCTTTTATATTGATTTCAATTGAAGATTTCAAGTCTAAAACCTCCCCCAAAGAAATTGCCTATTTTTGGAGAGAGAAACACCGAGTTGAAAAAATTTCAAATATCTTCACATTCAACCAATAAAAATTTTTAAAAATGAAAGCAAATGAAAGAGAAGATCAAGCATATTACCTTTTGTATTGATTGCAATTGAAGAATTCGAGTTGAAAACCTTCCCCCCAAAAATTGCCTTTTTCGGAGAGAGAAACATCATCTTAAATGTGGCACTATTGGGTTGGGCAGATATATATGGCGTATCATCGCGCGCGACCCACTTAACGGCCCGCATGGGAAAATGTATTATTCCATGCGGGCTATTAAGTGAGCTGCACGGGATAATGCGTAATTATCCCGTGCGGGTGCTTAAGTGGACCGCACGGGATAATGCATTTTCCCATGCGGTCCAACAACCGGTCCCCTGGGGACCGGTTTTTTCAGGCGCGACCACTTATGGCCCGCCTGGAAACTATTGGGGGGCCTCGTACAGAAAAACCAAATCTGCAGTAGTGGAGCACTCTAGTAAAATAAACTAACAAGGTGGAGCTACCTTCCGTCAGCTCCAGACTCCAGCTCCAGCAGGAGCTGAAGCTTGGAGTTGGAGCCCTACCAAACACTCCCTTATTTATGGCCAAAATCAAATCAAAGTTGCAATATGCTAAAATGACTTATCAATGGCTAAAAAAAATTATTGTTGCAATATGCACAAATGACTTATCAATGGCAAAAAACAAATTAAAGTTGAATCTCCTCATGGAGTAATTCCTAGGAGCCTAAGTTGATATTAGTATTGCACATCAAAGAGTCAACACTACAACGGTAACCCTCATCTCAATTGGGCGGCAATCCTCATCTGTTTCGGGTACGGTGCCGGTCACAACGCAAAGGTCAGTGATGTGAGAAGTCATCACTATCGGAAAAAACCTATCACCGATGTACTTATCTTTGTTGGACTTAAACTAAAGCTCGTCACCGATATGTTTGACACAGAAGACCAGTCAAACAAGGGCCTGTCACTGATGATATAATCTCAAACGGGCCCCAATTAATGCCCGTCACGGATGACTAACAACTCAATCAGGCTTTAACTTAAGCCCGTCACAGATGGTGTCATCTCCATCGGGCTTAAGTTAAAGCCCGTCACTGATGAGTGTTTCCCAAACAAAAAAAATTGTTTTTTGGCTAGCCTCAAGCCTTCGCTAGCCATGCCCGTTGAAAAATTTGAGAATGAATCTTTGAATTTATTTTTGAAAGGGAGGAGAATGAATCTTAAATTTATATAGTTCCATACACAGTTCCATACACATAATCAATAGTCCTGACATACACAGAATGAATCAATCAACAGTCCCGACATACACAGAATGAATCTCTCCCTGCATGATCATCCCAAATAGTTCACAACACCAATATAACACAACTTTATCTCAGATCTATGCAACCAATATAACATCTTAGTTCATCTCAACGAACAACATATCAGTTCATCTAAATCTTCACAACAGAATATACCAGTTCTATTGGTTCATCTGAGATCTATACAACCAATACGGCGCCGGGAGCACAAGGAGATGGACTAACCTAGAGAGGGATGGTGGCGCTCGGTGGCCGGGCTCGGGGATGGCGGCGCTCGGTGGAGGCGAGGAAGAACGATAGCACCGGGCTCGGGAGGGCGCGAGGGATGGCGGCGATGGGCTCCGAGAGACGGCGGCAGTGCTAGGGCTCTGAGAGACGGCAACGATGTTAGGATTCGCAATGTGAGGACTTGGAAATTTTTCGTGCTCATGTGTAGATCTGAATCGACGCTCAGGCTAGGTTAAATGATTTCGAAGCATATCCGTGACGGGCTTAAATTTAAGCCCAACAGAGATGACATCATCTCAATCGGGCTTAATCTAAAGCCCGTCACGGATGAGATCATTGGTGACGGACTTAAAGTTTAAGCCCGATAGAGATGACATCATCTCAATCGGGCCTCAGGTTGGACTCCATCACCGATGATGAACATCGGTGATGGGCTTCTGTTGGGGCCCAATAAATATATCGTAGGTTATCTTTGTCGGGCTGTGATTTGAGCCCGTCACCGACAGGTATCATCTGTGACGGGCTCGAGTTTTATACACATCTAACATGTCTGTACGAGTATTTCTTTGTCGACATCTTTTTAGGCCCGTTTGAGATGACTTCGTTGTGATGGTATGCAAAACTCTGGCATGTGAGAGACCGTCATAGATGAGAGGATCTGTGCAAGATTAATTAATTAAACATAGGAAGATTGTACGGAAAGACATTAACAATATTAGAATACTTGATACAATCAGCACAAGGATGTTATGCCTTATTAGACAGACAATTAGTAACACGGTTCCATGGTTCCAAGAACTAATAGGAAAGAATGTACCGAACAATCTAGAGTAAATAATCTAGATATGAACTCATGTAAGAAAAAAACAAAAGACAAACCAAAAGTTGCAAATGCAGCCTACATGTTTGGTTACTTTAAGCTATGGATTATGCAAGTTTACATGACTAATAATAAAGAAAACTGCTATTACCATATGTGTAATAAGCACTGCTCCATTTACTTTATTTCTCAATGCATCTCTTTAGGTTCTTCATTGTAATTGATGACGTACAGAGGGAATATTGGAACACTATAAAAGATGCTTTCCCTGTAGATACAGGATCAAGCAGCATAGTGATGGTGACGACTGCCATCCATTCCATAGCAAATGCTTGTAGCTGTACTAATGGTCATGTGCATGTGATGAGTACTCTTGACAAAAACTACTCAAGAGAACTATTTTTAAGAGAAGCATCCTGGGGTGACTACCCACCTGGTTCAGAAACATTGGTGAGTACTAAATGTGATGGTTTACCACTTGCTCTTGTATCAACAGCCCAGTTCTTTAAAAGTAAAGGTCATCAGCTTCCACAAGAATATGCAAAGATGTGTGGCAATCTGGGTATGCATCTGGAAAGAGAGGATACTTTAGAAAGAATGAAGCATGTACTTGTTCACAACTATACCAGCCTTCCTGGCCATGTTATCAAGGTCTGCTTGCTCTATTTTGGTATTTTTCCCTGTGGCCATCCAATCAGGAGAGAAAAACTAATAAGGCGATGGTCAGCTGAAGGACTTGTTGAGGCAGACCCTTTTCGGAGTTCTTTGGATGTTGATATGGACTACTTTAAGGAGCTGATCAACCGGAGCATCATTCAGCCTGTTGCTGTGAGCAGTAACACCGAGGTGAAGACATGCCAAACTCATGGCATGATGCTTGAGTTCATCCTGCATAAGTCCAAGTGTGACAACTTTATTACATTGCTTTATGATCAGGTTCGCCTGCCCGACAAAATGCGTTGCCTTTCTGTAAAACATAACAGTGCTAGAAGGGGCAGAATGACCTTAGACATCGATTTATCTCATGTTCGTTCCTTGACAATCTTCGGAAAGGCAGAAGACTCTGTTTTAGACTTCTCCAGTTATGAACTGCTGCGAGTTTTGGATCTTGAAGAATGTGACAATTTGAAAGACGAGCATCTCAGGAAGATTTGCAAGCTGTTGATGCTCAGGTATCTAAGCCTTGGGGGTGCTATTACGGCTCTCCCAAAAGAAATCGCAAAGCTAAAATTTTTAGAGACACTTGATGTACAAAGAACGAAGATAAAGATTCTTCCCATACAAGTCATCAAGCTGCCATCTTTGACACATCTGTTTGGAATGTTCAAGCTCGAAGATGTAGGCCAGAAAATGAGCAAGTTACAGAACTATCTGTCGAAGAAAAGCAAGTTGGAGACACTAGCGGGATTTTTCACCAACAATGGCCAAGGATTTCCGCAACTCATTCATCATATGAACAACTTGGAGAAGGTGAAAATACGGTGCGAGACCACTTCCGATGCTAGCAACAGTGTTCACCTTTCAAAGGCCATTCAGGTTTTCGTCCAGAGAGGCACCAATATAAACAATGTCCGTTCACTTTCTCTGAATTTTGGGGAGTGCTTCCAAGACCAAGAGAACATTCTGAACTTTCCCCTGGAAGATTCCTGCTACTTATTCTCTCTGAAGCTAAAAGGCAAAATAAAGATATTACCTCCATTTGTAACATCGCTGAAAGGACTCACTGAGCTGTGTCTATCATGCTATGATCTGTTAAACGGAGATGTTCTTGCTGCCGTAAGTAATGTTCACTGTTTGCATTATCTCAAAGTCAAACTGATTACATGTCATCTGGACAAGTTCGTTATAGGACAGGGGCCACTCAAAAGCCTGCGACGCTTGTGCATTGTGGTGCAATCCATGACCCATTCGGAAATCCAACTGGGTGCTCTGCCAATTCTGGAATCATTCAGGCTGCTCTGTAAGGATCTAAATGGCCTATGCGGCATCAACATCCAGTACCTCGGTCCCGAGTGCCTCAAGGAGGTCACTCTTGAGGAAAGAATGAGCGAAGAAACGAAAGAGAAGTGGAAGGAAGCAGTGAAAAGCCACCCGAGACGGCCCAAAGTCTCATTTATTAAAACAGGAGAGATTGGTGAGATGCAGAATATGGAGGTTGCTCAACCTGCAGAGAATGCTGCAGCACTGGCTTTGGCTGCCGGCACCCCCAGACCGGTTCCGGTTTTTTGACGTCCAAAAGCAGCTCAAGAAAGAACCTTAGATCTCTGTTGCATGAGCCAAACCTCTAGGGAACCTTGCAGTAATACTGCCCCATGCTTCAAAGGAAACTAATGAGACATCACCAGGCAAGCTGAATTGCATCCGTACGTATGAGTTATGAACGTCACCATTTCTGCTAGATAGCGAGAGCATCCGCTGTGCTGGCTCTGGTCACTGTCATTGGTTACTCTCTCTCTCTCTCTCTCTCTCTTAATCACAAGCTGCATCATGGTGACACCACTCTTTCCAAGTTACAGCACAAGTATACCGCACTTAAATTGATTCGGGTTCTTGTAATCAAGTACAGTTCAAGGACTATGGAGATGCCTCATAATGCAGTGAACAGTCAACCATGCTAGGATTTGTACATTATGTAAAAGATGTCAAGATTTGTAGCACATTTGACTGCACTTTTGTTTCAACATTATTATCTGCTCATATCTAGCTAAACTGTGTACACTAGCTGCATATATAATCAGTAGAGCTAGCATGTGCATTTCCGTGTCGTTACATTTACACATTCAAATGACATGTCTACGGTCCATAAATTTGTTGCTTTCCCACAGGAATTGAAAATTATTCTGTAAAGAGTTCACCCTGCTTGGGAGGATATATAGTTGTGATTATTTCCATAACTAATTAAATACCAATAGCCTTTGCCCTTACGAATAGGTTTGGAAGGGATAGCTGATAAGATATTACTGTCAGAAAACCTTTTAGTGGTGGTTGCCAAACCTACATGGGTGCCGAATTTGGCAACCGGCACTAATGCAGTGGCACTGATGACAACCGGCACCTAGGTCTATACGATTTGCCAAAAAAAAAGCTCGGCTCAAACAACCCGAACTTCGTAAATATGAGATTGTTAGTCTTTTCTTCTCTTATTCCTTGAATGGGGTTACCTCTTTATTCTTTGTGGGAACCCAATTTAGGACATGACATAAAATTATAGGATCGAACAAGACCAAACAAACCTACCAGAGGGGGTGAATGGTAGGAAAAACCAAAAACCAAATCTTTTGCGGAATTAAAAGATTTACCTCTAACCGATCTACAAAGTGAAAACGTACAGAAGCTGTTGAAGCCGCCGCCGGTCACACCGCCTTACCTGCCCCGGTCAGACAGCCCCTCTTGGCCGGTCAGACCGTCGCCTAGCCTCCGGTTGGACCGCCGCCGCAACCCGCTGGTCAGACCGCGCGCACACCTGCGGTCAGACCGTGAGATCCAGAAAACACCGAAAGATGAACTCTCGAAGAAGTAGATCAAACTATTTCAACTTTATTGCATCTAAAAGTGTTTACAAAGTACAACAACAGCACTCCTCACCAAAATCTCGACCTAATTCAAAACCCTAGCTATTCTCTCAAGTTTTGCTCTTGAAAATCGATGTCTAGGAGGCACACCCTCTCTCTCTATTTATACATGCAAAATCCTCCTACTCAAAGTAGGAGTAGAACTCCTATTCCCAATAGGACTCAACCTCCCACTCATAGTAGAAGTAAAACTCCTATTTCTAATAGGACAATTTCAATCTAACTTTCCAAATTTGGACTCCCTTCCAAATTCGACACCGCATACGATCCCTCTCGTATGCCATATGACTTCTCCATCTTCTATGTGCATTATCATATAACCTTTTAGTATCCCGCGTGCTCGACGTCTACTTCTCCCAAGTCGACTCCGATCCGGCACCGACAATACTATCCGAGGCCGCAAGCAATACCTACACATATACGACAAAGAAACAATATACCGAGCACAAGTTTGTCCAAACTTGACTCACATTTGCTTGTCAACAGTAACAACATGCACAGAAATCATCTAGAAATCAAATCCACAAGGCCGGTCTAACCGCCACACAAAATATCACACATTCGATTCAAAGCACAAATCCAATCACAAATCCAATGTTTCATCACATAAACTATAAATCAACCTCACTTAATTCAACAATCTCCCCCTTGATGAAACCATTGGCAAACCCAACAAAAATCAATTGGTTTGTGATATTTTGTAAAGCAACCCAAAAAGCATTTTTGAATGCAAGAAAATTCATTGAAAATTCATCTTTGAAAAATGAATGCACAATTTTGTTTCTTTGTTCTCCCCCTTTTGACAATGAGTTTATCAATTATCAGAAGCATGGAAGAGCTTTGTATTATATCAAAAGTATCTCAAGTATATGTTTTGCAATAGCAAGGTAAAAAAAGTGACTAGCTAATTAAGAAGCATACACTAGAGTAATGACATGAACATAAAATATTATAATTAAGATCGAGTCAACATTAATGATTTATGATTTCAACGATTTAAAATGCAACATATTCACAAGTGCAAAAACTGAAAGAAAAACTCAAGTATATATACTTATGACATTGATACTCTTTCTCAAATTAATGCCTTCTCCAAAAATAACCGAAAGTACTTTTAGCTTATTCTATTTGAACATCTTCCTTTTTTATACTTTTCTCTCAATTATTGCGGGTACGTCCTTGTCATCAAGACTGTTTCCAAGGATTCGGTACCCCTTTTTTTATCTCACCACGAATACGTCCTTGTCGTCAAGACTGTTTTCAAGGATTCGGTATTCATTTTTTTCTCTCATATAAATAAGCATTTATGTACTCTTGTGGTGATTGGAACAAAAGGATTAATATGAGGAATAACAACTGATAAAGCATATACAAAAGCATTAATCATTCAACCTAAGCACTTGCTTCAATATTACATATTTTATTAATTCAAGTAAAAGAATTATATGTCATGTATCATATCTCTTAAAAGCAATATAAAAAATTCAAGTAATTACTAAAATGCACACAAGCTAATATAGTAATCAATTTATCTAACAAGCATTGCTAGCAAGCACTAGAATATACTAAAGATATAAGACATAGCTCATCCACCTTTTATTTTTTTTATCACACCATGCATGAATTGAAAAATGAATGCAAAAGAAGGAAAATCTGCATACAACAAAGAGCCAACAACTCTCCCCCTCAATTGATGCCAAAAGGATGAATAACACCTAATTCTCCCCTAAGAAAAGCAAAACGAGAAGAATCCAAAGGTTTCGTGAAAATATCTGCAAGTTGTAACTTTGTATCCACAAATTTCAATTCAATGTCCCCATTTTCAACATGATCCCTCAGAGAAAAACATAAACTCCCCCTCAAATTAACCTCCAATTTTCTCAAAAGAAAAATCAAGAAGAAATCAAGGATTTTTGAAGAAACTTTCCAATTGCCAAAGATATCACCAAGGTTCTCATAAAATTGACATATATCCACTTGTACTAACAAAAACTACTACCTCTAACACTAGCATATGAAAAGCTAATAATCAAGAGAGTAGAACAAAATTATGTCAATCCAAATTTACCTTGATGTTACCTTGAAAAGCAATCGTTGTCTCTACATTGCACACACATGGGGAGTATGCCATCAAAATACCTACAAATAAGAAGATGTCGAGGCCTCCGTGTTGGGGTTAGAAATAAGAAATTTTGGAATCCAACACTGAGTCACACGACCAGTAGAACCAGTAGGTACATATGCACATACAAAATCAGAACCAGACTTACCTGAAACCTTACCTTGTCATTTGACAAAAGTCTGATTAGAATTATGCACAAAACTGCCCCGTGGCCGGTTTGACCATCGTTGTATCTGCAGTCTAACCGAGCCTGGCTGTCGGTCGGACCGCTGGTTTACCTGCGGTCTAACCACTGGCCGGTCTGACCAACTGGTCAGTGTCTGTCTGACTGAGCTCCTTGAACCAAAACCCGATTTTTGCCATCGTCGTTTCGCAAAAGCAATTTCACTTTCCTTTTTCTGTTTACGGGTAAGTCTAAAACAAAATCCAACCAAATGTCCATCTTTTTCACAAAACGAACAAGTGTATTTCTCACGATGATTAGAAGCACAAGTAGAATAGATGGTTTAGCAACAGAAGTAGCAACAAAAGGTTTTGCAATCACAGGATTGGTTTTAGAAGATGATGCATTCAAAGAAGTCATGATACTAGCAGATTTAAACACAATATTCTTAGATTTAGGTTTAATTAAAATTTCACCACTTCTAGCACCAACACCTAGAACAACAGGAGGATGTCTAGTATGATGAGCATAAGGATCAAAACCTAAACCACGATTATCTGTGTTAATTCTTGATTTGTCTAAGATCATGTTGAGGTTCTTTTTACCATCAGGAAAACGTTGCAAAGAACTTTTTAAGTAAGAAACCTCTTGAGTCAAAACAACACAATTTTTGCAATTATCCAAAAGACCTTTTTGTTTTCTACAAGTTTGACAAGAAAACACTTCATCTTGCTTAACAGTTTCTTCCATATGCCTAACACGACCTAAGGCATCCTTTAATTTCAATTCATTAGCAAGACATGATGAGCAAGGTTTTGCACTAGATTGTTTTAACCTTTTAGCGCTAATTACATTAAATATAGAGCTAGCAAACAAAGCAACTTGACATTTCTTTAAAGCTTCTTTTGTTAAAAACAATTCATCAGTCAATCTAGTGTTCATGGAAAAGCTAAGAACAAGACAAGATTCAAATTTTCGAGTTTTCTTAGATTCAGTATCAAGCTTCTTGACGTAAACATCTCTAATTGACTTAATTTCAGCAAATAAAACCTCACAAGGTTTATAGTCATCATCATCAGAAGCAAGAGATCTTAATATATTATTTTTAGCTTTAAGAGAATCAATAACTACTTCATGTTGATTAATCTTCTTTTCAAATTTAGAAATCTTGTAACCAAGTCTAGCAATAACATCTTGAAGATATTCAACACTAGGAGCAGGAGTTACCTCATTATCATCTTCAGAATCTTCATCAATGCTGCTGGCCATGAAACAAACCCCAGCAATGTTCTTCTCCTTGTCATCATCTTCATCACTTTTAAAATCAACATCACTTGATTCTCGAATTGCATCATATGTTGCATCAATTGCCTTTTGGTAGAACTTCTTCATCTTCATATTTTTCGCCTGCTTCTTGCTCTGCTTAGCGTCTTTGGTGCCATCTTGAGCTTTTACCTCCTCCTGTGTCCCTTTTCCAGCCTTGGGACATTGAGAGCGGATATGTCCTGGTTGTCCACATCCAAAGCACCAGATTAGTCCTCCTTTTCTCCAGATCTTGACATTACTCACAGCTCTAGAAATTCTGTTAGCAAGAGATACCAAGCCCTCCTCACTGATTTTCTCCAGTTGATCATCGGACATGGCAGAAAAAGAAGCAAAAATCGACTGTGAGGAAGAATCGAAGAGGCAGAAGAAGACACCAAAGCAGTAGATTTTGAATCAGCTCTTTTAGAAAGAATGTTCATCTCATAGGTTTTTAATTTAGTATAAAGAACATCCAAAGTCAACGTATTCATATCGATCGATTCTTGAATTGAGGTAACCTTAACTTCCCAAACTTTCATATCAAGACCATTCAAAAAATGATGAGCAACCTCAGATTGAGAATAATTAGCATTGTAAGAAGAATCAACAGATCTAAGATTGCTCAAAATTTTGTTAAAACAGCCCAAATAGTCATCCAAAGACTCCCCATGTGTCATCTCAAATTTTATGTACTCCTTTTTGAAAACATTTTTTGTAATTCTTTAATGTTTGAAGATCCAGATGAAAATCATTTAAAGCTTTCCAAATTTCATTAGGAGTTGAAAGATGCGAAACACGATCAAAATCGGAGCGAGAAATTGCATTAAGAATGATGTTCCGAGCTTTGCAATTATTTTCATAATCTAATTTGAGAGCAGGAGTATCAATGCGTTCAGGGATGTCATAAGATTGGGAAACTTTTAGCCAAATATCATAACCTTGAGATGTGATATAAGATTATATTTTTTTCTTCCAATAGTCAAAGTCGGTTCCATTGAAAACATGAGGTTTATTTGAAAACTTTTCAGCCATTGTAAAAAGATAAGAAAAGCGAATCAAGAACGAGGCTCTGATACCACTTGTAGGATCGAACAAGACCAAACAAACCTACCAGGGGGGTGAATGGTAGGAAAAACTAAAAACCAAATCTTTTGCGGAATTAAAAGATTTACCTCTTACCGATGAAACCGATCTACAAAGCGAAAACGTACAGAAGCTGTTGAAGCCGCCGCCGGTCACACCGCCTTACCTGCCCTGGTCAGACCGCCCCTCTTGGCCGGTCAGACCGCCACCTAGCCTTCGGTTGGACCGCCGCCGCAACCCGCCGGTCAGACCGTGCGCACACCTGCGGTCAGACCGTGAGATCCAGAAAACATCGAAAGATGAACTCTCGAAGAAGTAGATCAAAGTATTTCAACTTTATTGCATCTAAAAGTGTTTACAAAGTGCAACTACAACACTCCTCACCAAAATCTCGACCTAATTCAAAACCTTAGCTATTCTCTCAAGTTTTGCTCTTGAAAATCGATGTCTAGGAGGCACACCCTCCCTCTCTATTTATACATGCAAAATTCTCCTACTCAAAGTAGGAGTAGAACTCCTATTCCCAATAGGACTCAACCTCCCACTCATAGTAGAAGTAGAACTCCTATTCCTAATAGGACAATTTCAATCTCACTTTCCAAATTTGGACTCCCTTCCAAATTCGACACCGCATACGATCCCTCTCGTATGCCATATGACTTCTCCGTCTTCTATGTGCATTATCATATAGCCTCTTAGTATCCCATGTGCTGGACGTCGACTTCTCCTAAGTCGACCCCGATCCGGCACCGGCAATACTATCCGAGGCCTCAAGCAATACCTACACATATACGACAAAGAAACAATATACCGAGCACAAGTTTGTCCAAACTTGACTCACATTAGCTTGTCAACAGTAACAACATGCACAGAAATCATCTAGAAATCAAATCCACAAGGCCGGTCTAACCGCCACACAAAATATCACACATTCGATTCAAAGCACAAATCCAATCACAAATCCAATGTTTCATCACATAAACTGTAAATCAACCTCACTTAATTCAACAGAAATCAGTATCGCCTCTTCCCACCATTTCTTGCAACGACCCGATATTTCTAACATGGTGTTAACCATCTTAATTAGAGTGCGGTTTTTCTTTTCAGCAACCCCATTAAATTGTGGTGAATAGTGAGATGTTCCCTCATGGATTATACCATGTTTGTCATAGAATGGAGTAAAATCTTTGGAAATATACTCTCCACCATGATGAGAAATAACTCCCCTGATATCTAATCTTTTGTCTAGTTGGAATTCTGCATCAACTTTATATATTTTAAAACAATGATAAGCCTCATAGTTTGATTTTAAAAGATACACTACTCGAGAAACCATTTTCGGTTGAAGTGCCAAAATCCACAATAGTCCCGGTTTGAGTTGCACCCGGGACTAAAGAATATTTCTAGTCTCGGTTTAAAAAGTCTACGGATTTTTAGGAACATTAGTCCCGGTTTGTGACACGAACCGAGACTAAAGATCATCTTTAGTCCCGGTTCAAATATTGTCAGAACCTGTCAGAGCGCGGGGCATCTTTAGTCCCGGTTGGTAACTCCAACCGGGACTAAAGATGGCTTGCTTTTTATACTCCTTCTTCCTCCTTCAGCCCGAGCCAGGTACACTTGTCTTCAAAATTTTTCTCTAGCTAGAGGGGAGGTGCTGCCAAAATTTTTGTGATTTTGTTTTGGTGATTTTCTATCTACAAGGTTAGCAACTTCTTTCTCTTATGATATATGCTTAGCACTTCGTATTTTACGGTTGTTTTCTATACATTTTATCTCTAGATTTTTTTAAACATAAGGAGAGAGAAAATTTGTTTGGACTAATTATTTTGCTAAGCACATTACATTGTGTTGAGAAAAAGTTAGGGAAAATAAAGAGGAAGAAAAGTATGCTTAGCACGTTACATTTCTAGGAATTTAGTCCGTATAATTTTATCTCAAAAAATGTTTATGGAAAATGATGAGAGAGAATCTTTTGGACAAAAAAGTTATAAAATAGATGACAAAGGACCTTTTAAATGGATGCAAAATAATTAATTAATTTTATGTTTATCATTTTAAAAGACCTTTTAAAAATAATTCTAATTTTTTTAGAACAACACATTACGTATGTTGGATTAGTATATAATAATTGTCTGATTACATATATATATAATTATTGTAATAATATTTAAATGGTTTGAATTTCGTGGAATTTTCTTACGATTTTTGTGCATTCCATGTAGATGGATCGGCAATGGATGTACAACGCGGATCGACGGTCGAGAGAGTTTATTCAAGGCGTGCATTCTTTTTGAGTGTGGCCGATGCCAACAAGCAGAAGGGTTTCATACGTTGTCCATGCAAAAAGTGCAAAAACGAGAAGGAGTATTCTATATCAAGAATTATTCATGCCCACTTGTTTTAGTCGGGATTCATGCCTCACTACAATTGCTAGACATCGCACGGAGAGGTGGGGGTTGCAATGGAAGAAGATGAAGAAGACGACGACAACATTTCGGACTATGGTCAATACGGTGGGTTTGAAGAGAATACAACAGGCGAGGCGGGCGGAGATGCTGAAGAAAACGACGGTGCCGATGACCTTGGTCAGATGTTGCGTGACGTACAGGGGGACTGCAAAGGCGCAAAGGAGGTGCAGAAATTGGAATGTATGTTGGCGGACCACAAAAGGCCCTTGTATCCAGGCTGTGAATTGGGGCAAAAAAGTTGGGTACCACGCTGGAGGATCCGGGACTAAAGATGGCGGATCCAGCCACGTGGCTCCGCCATCTTTAGTCCCGGTTGAGTCACCAATCGGGAGTAAAGATGCATCTCTAGTCCCGATTATTTTAACTGGGACTAAAGATAGCGATCTCTAGTCTCGGATTCGTAGTCCCGGTTTGACAACCGGGACTACTGGGGTTACCAACCGGGACTATTGTGCTATTCTCCAGCAGTGATATGTATATCAATATTTACTAGCATCATCAATCAACGTTATGAAATATGTCTTTCGAACTTTTGTCAGCACAATATTTATCCAAAAAAGATCTGAAAGTATGAGCTCTAGCGATGCCAATTTTTATCAGCACACTATTCATCTAAAAAGATGTAAATTTACGAGGTTGCTTTGCTTGCACACAAATTTGAAACTTAGAGCCCTTGATAATGGTGTATCTTGGGATTAAACTCATACTTGCTAAGCATGTCATGTAACCAAGATTAATATGATAGAGTCGTGAATGCACAAAATCATACTCATTCTCAATACATACATGATGAACAACTTTGTTGCACATGTCTGACAAAGCTAGACAGAACAAACATCTGCACTCATAGCCTTTTTTCAATTACCACAACTTTATGGGACTAAAAAACAACTTAAAGCCATCTCGACATAGGAAAGAGTAGATAAGTGAGTTTTTTTCTAATGGAGCGGACATGCTGCACTGTATTTCCTAAAGTAAACTTTCGATTAATTGTACCAACGCCATGTACAATAGAACATGAACCATTCCCCACCAATACGGAAGAAATCCTTGCGACCTAGTAAAACAAAAATAGGGAGTGACGTCCTCAAGAGTCAACATTAGATAATTAAGCACAATGCTGATTTTACAGAAGGACAAACCATGTAAGAGCATTGGGTGCAATCAGCAGGATATCATATCATGCTAGAAGATTACTAACACTCACTACAATGGTCATCCTCATCTCAATTAAACAGCAACCCTTATCTATATCGGATATGGCACCCGTCACTACATAAAGGTCACTATTGTGAGAAGTCATCTCTATCGGCAAACGCCTGTCACCAATGAACTTATCTTCGTCGGGCCTAAAATAAAGCCCGTCACCGATAGATTTGACCCAGAAGCCTAGTCAAACAAAGGCTTGTCACCGATAAAATAATCTCAAACGGGCCCTAATTAATGCCCGTCACGGATGACTAATATCTCAATCAAGATTTAATTTAAGTCCATCACGGATAACTAATATCTCCATCGGGCTTAAGTTAAAGCCCGTCATCGATGAGTTTTTCACAAAAAATATTCTGTTTTTGGGCTAGCCTTAGGCCTTTGCTAGTCATGCCCGCTGTAAAAATGAGAGAAACAAAGATATATTCCCTTTCACATAAATATGACATTCACATACATCTATTCTCATACACATCCATTATTCACATATTTCACATTAACATCTGCAAGTGCTAAGCATGGAAACCAGCAAAACCGAGTTATAAATTGGAACAAAATTTTATTTAGCATTGCAAGTATATACCTAAACACATTTGATAGAATTGTAATTTAATAATATCATATGTGTTACATATTTATATGTCTTTGACATTAATTTCTAAATGTTCAAAAGTATTCATCATGTCGCGGACTTTAACCCTATATTCTAAACATTCCTTTGGGATGCACTATGTCGAAGACAATAAAGTCCGCTATCTCCTCTCTAATCCCCTCAAAGGTGTTAGGCACAAACTTGGATATATCTTCCTACATGTACATACTTCAAAATTAGTCGATATATATATATATACATATATATATATATGCATATAATTCGAAGTAGTTAGTATATATCACAATTGAGATCACAAACCTCAAATTCGAAGAAAGTCTTGAACTTTTTGTTGTACAGAATTCGCATGTTATGGCACACACGGAATCCGCATTGGTCGCCAATTTGTTGTTTAACTGAAAAGTCAATTTTGTGGATGAGGTTTTTTTGTCCTTTGTTATGCAGGCCTCCTTTCTCCACATATGGCCGTCACGCTTCATTGATTGCTTCTTGGATCAGGGTCTAGTCATAGGCCTTACTGACTTTGAAGTTCATGTAGTGACATGTACTCCACTTTGGCATAATGATCGGAAGGATCCAATGGGCACTGCGGCATTAATGTATTGAAAGTTAATTACTAAAGCAATACGTGTCATGCAATATTTAGGGTACACACTTACTATTGATTATAGGCGCCCATAATGTACTCCTTGTCTTGGCGAGCCACAAGGTGTCAAAAATATAGTCTATCATGGCCTTGCGGTCGGTTTGAAGATTAGCGACCGTGACTACTTGTGGGTGTAGGAAGGCCACTTCCGGTGCATTTCTCTGACACCACTTCCAACTATACCTACACACAAAAGAAATGGTCTTATAAGCATGTTATAAGGATTGTTGTTACAAAAATTGAGAAACACAAAAATACTTACAAGGAGTAGCACTAAAGTAGACTTGTGTCCACCGTTCGTAGTCTGAAGAGGTCAAACAAATCCTTGAAGTCTATGGTAATATAATTTTCTACTCCAATAAATGGTTGTCGATCGTGATGGCCTATGATGTCACTCTCCTTGTTCGTCCTCCAGCCATTTGATTTCTTCATGTAGTAGCGGTGGAACTCCTTGCAAGTGTCGCCCATCATTCCTAGGATGTCGTCTATAACCAACGACATATCTAGTTGGTACGACGCCGGAGCAACGCTCTTGCCCATCTCTACCTTCTTCGGAGCTAGATGCGAGGCCTGCACCTTGTCTTTCAATCTTCCTCTCCCCCTTGCCGCAAGTTTTTCGATAGTCATCTGTGGAGGAGAAGAACACGTCTTCTTGGATTTCTTCAATGGTGGGGGATTAATGATCGCCGTGTTGTCGGCCTCCATGTCAACTTGTGGATCATGAGCGGGAGCTAGAGGGGTTGAAGGAGTAGGTGCCGGTTTAAGCAGTGGCTGAGTGCTCGGTGCAGTGGCTGACCTTGGAGTCAACTTGATTTCAATAAGCTCCTTGGGCTATTGGATAAAAATTTCACATGCAGCTCCTAGGGTTAGGATCTCGTCGTTTGGTGGATGCTGCAGTGACAAATTGGCCCATTCATTCTTTACTGTGTCAACTTGCACTTTTGCCTGGCCAGCCATCAATTGCACCCCATGCACTCTTGTATCTGGGGTCGGCTTAAAGACAAGTCCCTCGGTTGCCAGAACTGTGAAGGTCGGCATGACCCTAACTTTTAGCACGCAGCTAGTCGGTTCTTGCGATAGATTCATCCAGACTTTTAAAATATTATATAATATAAGGATTTATTAAGACTGTTACACATTGTGACCGGGAGTTCTACCGTTATATGGTCGACGACGGCTAGGACGGCGGGATATCGGAAAATGGCGGTGGTGCGTTCGACGCCTCTGCCGCTTCATCCTCTTTCCACCATTGCTCCTGCTTCCTCGCATATCCTTCGGTGCCCAGCCGGTGCGGGTGAAAGTTCCAAGCCTGGAGTGCCCGATAAGCCTCGCTTCTGGCTCGGGATTCAAGGATTGATTTCTTCTCGTAGAACTACTCCCACATAGCTGGCGTGATGAACGGGAAGTTCCCAAATGGCTCTGGAGCACTCGGGTTGGGACATACTCACCGACCAGCTTGGACTTGAAGTTTTTCCAGGCATGTTCCATCGTCTTGAAAGCCATCTGCTTTAGGCTCTCCTCGTCGGCTGCAGGATATTCAAAACTCTCCTTGAACTTTAGCCAAGCAATTTCCTTCTCGACGTCAGGCACGTCCTTGATGTGATCATTCAAAATGCTGAAGGTATGCCTCCCTATTATCCCGCAGATCGACCTGAACTTATTGCACACATTCTTGGGAGCGGACGACACTCCTAGGAGGTCCACCTCTGTTATGGTGTACCGTTCCTTTGGGATTTTATTTTAGTTGTCGCCGACATTGGTTCGTCGTGCTGAGACATCGTCTAAAAAACTTACAAAATCACAAAATAAAAAAAATTATTTAAACAAGAAGAAGAGGAGGAGAGGGAGAATGAATCGTTGAATTTATTTTTGAAAGGGAGGAGAATATATCTTTGAATTTATTTTTGAATCTTTGAATTTATTTGCCATATAGGCTCACACAAGACATATAACACACAAGCTTTTTGTACATATAGCATGCTAATCTCATAAAAAATACACATAGCATGCCTATATCAAATAAATTTTAGGATATTCGGCTCCGACACCCACAATAGAACACAATACATGCTAATCTCATATACAAAATAGCATGCTAATCTCATAAAAAATACACATAGCTTGCGTATATCAAACAAATTTTAGCATGCATGCTAATATGTGGCGTATACACATAGCATAGCATGCTTATCTGCGGAAAATACACATAGCATGCGTATATGAAATAAATTTTAGGATTTCCGGCTCTAGAACCCACAATAGAACACAATACATGCTAATCTCATATATAAAAAAATTCACTGAACTAACGCATCAAAGATTAAGAAACCACTGACAGAGCATCAAATTGTACAACCACATGCTTTGCTACTTTGAAAACAACGATCGGGGCTCTCGGGGATGGTTGAAAATATATAGAGAACCTGGAGCTCGGGGACAGTGACTCTCGGGGACGACGGCTCTCGGGGACGACGACACTCGGGGACGACGACACTCGGGGACGGTGACAGCCATGATGTTCACGAGACACGATGGTGCTAGGGTTGTGAGTGAGTGAGGACTTAGAAATTTTTTGCACTAATGTATAGATCTGAATCGACGTGCTCTGCTCAATGATTTGAAAGCACATCCGTGACGGGCTTTAGATTAAGCCCGATTGAGATGACTCATCTCAATCGGGCTTAATCTAAAGCCCATCGCAGATGAGATCTAAATTGGCGCATAAAGGCCGATGGAAAAATTCCATCTCGATCGGGCTTAATCTAAAGCCCGTCACCGATGATCTCATCGGTGACAGGCTATAATTAAGCCCGATCAAATGAGATCGTCATCTCTATCAGGGTATAATTAAGGCCCGTCACCGATGAAGGGCTTAGAGATTAAGCCTGATCGGATGAGATCATCATCTCTATCAGGCTATAACTAAGGCCCGTCAACAATGATCATGATCATCGGTGACAGGCTTAGAGTTTAAGCCCGATTGAGATGATATCATCTTCATCGGGCATGACTTCAAGCCGTCACCGATAGAATTTTTCAAGTAAATAGTATTTATATAGTGTTTACTATGTTTAGTAAATAGTATCTCATGAAAATTACTAAATAACTCACCAAATAATTACTGTAAATTACTATGTTCAATAATTTATTTAATTCACTAAATAATTCTCCAAATTAACTAAATTGAGTACAATACTGTAAATACTACAAATATTAATAGTATTTTAGTATTCACTATACAAATAAGGCTTGTTAATACAAAATATTTTATTCATTACAAGAAATAGCAAAACAAATAAGTACATAGGCATCAGTCACAAGGTTATGCCTTCCGTATGATCTGAAAGAGCATATGCCACATCCTCTTGGGGATCATCATCAAGGTTGATGTGAGGTCTTACATGAAGATTGGTTGTATTCTTCTTCATCAACGATGTTGTCAACCCCGACAATTCGACGTTTGCCATCCCTAACGATGTGCATCTTCTTGTTTGTAGGGTCTTTTATGTAGAAAATCTGCTCGACCTATTTTGCAAGTACGAATGGTTCATCGGCGTATCCAACCATGGATAGATCTATTAAAGTGAAACCTTCCTTGTCGACTTTGACATCAGTGCGTATATTCACCCAACGACATCGAAACAAAGGGACTTTGAACTTCATGTAGTTCAGCTGCCAGATCTGTTCAATGCGGCCATAGTATGTGTTCGACCCAACTTGATCCTGGAATGCATCTATAGGACTCCACTGTTTTGCAGTGTGCTTTTGTCATCTTGTTTTACAGTGTAAAATGTGTATCCGTTAGTATTGTTGTCACACCCTGGGTTTTTCTCTAATTCATTTAAATAATTTACCCTGAAATAATCGGAATTTTTGAAATTAACCTGGAGTCAACCTATAATTTTAAAATGCAATTAATAAATGAAAACGACATGGTAGGATTTTTCTTGAATTCTGCATGTCGAAATACGCTAACAGGATTTTTACTAAAATTTTTAGAGCACTCTAAGTATTTTTAATCAATTAAATAAGAAATCAGGAATTAATTAAGCCCCCAAAAATCCTTTTTCCCTTTTTCTTTTTCTTTTCCGTACGGGCTGCACAGTACTCCCGCTCTTTCCTTTGGGCCGTCGGCCCGGTCCCCTCCCCGCGCGTGCGCCCCGGTCGTGGGCCGAGGCCCGCAACGCCGCCGCCGCAGCCGCGCAAGTCCGCGGGCGTCCTCGCCCGCGAGCCGCCGACGGGCCCCGCCCCGTCCGGTTTCCCGCCCCGCGCCCGGCCGGTCGGCCGCCGCCGCCATGCGCGCCGCCGCTCCGCTCCTTTCCGTTTGAATCCGAGCCACGTCGGCCCGTGCCGGCTCAATCTCGCGACGCCGTTTCCATCCCCGCAACCTCCGTGCCCGATGGAAACCCTATCCGCGCGGAATCCGTCGCCGATTGTTTCCCCCTCTCTCTCCGATTCCGTGAACAACGGCGAAGAATCCGCGCCGTTTCAGTGTTTGTTTCGGCCCCGTTGTACCCCTATAAAACTCCCCCATCGCCGCCGCGCGTTTCCCTTTGTTTCCCCCGTGCGCTAGCCCTAAATCCGCCGTCGCCATCGTCGTCGTCTCCGTCGCCGGTGAGTGCGCCGCCGCCCCCTTCCTCTTCGGTTTTTCGGGTCTCCTCCCGAACCGCTCCCGCGCGCATCATTCCGCCTCCGCCGTATTTTCCCGCACCCGCGGCACCCTCCGCCGCCGCGCCGGTGTCGCCGGAGGCCGGCCGCCGCCGCGCAGCGATGGCCGGCGGCGAGCTCGAGCCCCGCCGCCCAAACCCTAACCCTAGCGCGCTCCCTGCGCCGTCCGATCCTTCGGAACGGGCGGATCCGCACCGTCCGATCGCGATCGATCCGTCGCCGTTCGATCCGGTCGCCGCACGCCTGATGGATGCCGCGTGTCCGCCCTCGGCCGTCGCCCGAACCCTAATCCTAGCCGCGATCCGCACCGTCCGATCCTTCGGATCGGGCGGATCCGGACCGTCCCCTCGCGCACAAGGCCGTTGCCGTTCGATCGCCGCCACCCCTCCCCGATGCGCGCCACGTGCCCCGCTCTCTCCGCCGCCGCCGAGGACTCGGTCCATCGTGGACCGCGCCCGCGCCGCTTGCGTCAGCCGCTTGCGCCAGCTGACGTCAGCCCTACCACTTGCGCCATGCTTGCATCACCCGGGGGCTTATTTGCGCAATAAATCGTTTTAATCTTTTCAGTTTAGTTAAAAATCACAATTACACTTTTAAAATTCATATCTTTTGAATCCGAGCTCCGTTTTAGCCCATTCAAATTTCATTAAATCCAGAAAAATGTCAAGAATCCATTAAAAATACTTTTTAGTGCTATTTCAGTAGACCTTTTAGGGTGTTTGTTGAGTGCTTTGTTTGTCGTGTAGATCCCGAGTTTTCCGGCGAGCCCGTTCTCTTCGAAGTAGTCGCCGAGGTTCCTCAGTCTCCAGAGCAAGGCAAGTCATACCTTACATTGACCATATTGTACCTATTTTATGTAAATATCTCTTTTTCTTTCAAATACTGCATATGTTTTAGAATGTCATTTTATGGGATGATTATACCTATTGTACTCAACCATAGGATTGTTTACCTTATACCATTGATAACTTGGGGTTCAATATGACTAGATGATAGCTTAAGGTTTGCTTAGTTATGCTTAGCCCAACTAGTTCACTTAAGGGAATCACACTAATCAAGTTTCATTACGGGAAGTTAACTCTCGGATGATGTTAAGATATGACCCGTTTTTAATAATATTGAATTATGAAAAGGTGGGTCGTGAGCACATGGTTGGACTTTGGTTAGCGTGCTCATGACGATTAAGGACCGGTTCTCGGGAAACCCCGGAAGAAATGCCGTGCATACCACAAGCCAGCATGGGTAATGGCTGGGTCTGTAGCGTAGCTGTCTCTAGTTGACGTATCCCAGAGAGGGTGGGCGTGATGGAGTTGGGTCGGCCCCGGTTTTAAGGGTTGATCAACTTTCGGATTCACCGCGGCACTAGAGGGGGCTGCCCATTGCCCGATGGGAATGGGGGCGAAACCTTGGTGTGGTACGATTGACTAGAGGGGTTATGTGAAGGGTCCGTCACAGTTCCTTTTCGGGGCACCATGGTGGTGCACCGGCGCACGGTAACGTGTTGTGGGATTGTGTCTTGTGGGTACGCTTGTACACCTCGATCGAGTAAAAACTATTCGAATAGCCGTGCCCACGGTTACGTGCGATCGACCAGATTCACTTTGATTAGTTTCATCTTTTTATTTGAATGAAATGTTGAAGCATGACTAGTGCAGTGGATGGATGGGGCCTGTCGCAACGTGGTTTGAGCATTGGACAGTGTTTATTTAATACTGCTTAAATATTACTACTGTTTTACTATCTTCAAATATTGTTATTATATTCTGCAAATGCTGTTTATGCAAATTGAGCCCTTAACCCTTCCTTGTTATTTATCTTGCATCATGTCCCCTTTTCCGGTGTGATTTGTTGAGTACCGTGGTTGTACTCAGCCTTGCTTCTTTTCCCCTTCAGTGCCGAGGTTGAGATCGAGGTCTCCGAGGAGGTGTAGGCTTGTTCTCGTCAAGGTTTAGCCGTGGAGTTGGTGTTCCGCTCGCTCGTGTCAAGTTTAGCTTAAGTTCGTTTTTTTCCTTTCTGCTGCATTTGTGTAACTCTTTTATATTGTTTCTAAGACGAGGATTCTGTATTATCAATAACGTCGATTTGTGTACCTCGCGATGCCCGGACGAGGGTGTAATGCACAATTAGCCGCAAATTCGGTGTGAATTTCGGGCGTGACAAGTTGGTATCGAGCCTTCCCGTGATCGTAGGACAAGCCAACCGGAAACCTTAAGAGCCCTCTAATTCTTTTTCATGTGCATATGTTTTTTTAAAAAAGGGTGTTTGAAAAGTGGAGTCGATCTTGGGTTTAGGAATTGCGAAAATGGGATGTTGGTCGTGGGTTTTGAGCATGTTTTGATTTTCCCACTCCTTTGTTTCTATAGATGGCAGGTTCCCCAACGACGCCGCGGAAAAGGGATGACGGGCGTGTTGCGTAACCGCGCGCGTATGGCTCTTGCAATTGGATATCCCGAAGCACCGGAGTATACAACAGTTGCGCCTCTCAGTGGCGAGTTGCCCTACCGTGTTCGGTTGGAGGTTCACGGGTTCGTGGGGACGTGTCCTCCCAACATGGAGGTCACGCCTTCCGGAGGCACGTCGATCACGCTTGTCAAGAAGCCGCCTACCCGATGTTAGCCGGATGAGGGAGCCGCATGATGCCGACCTTCGCACTTTCCTCCTACCGCTACCATCCCCGTCGAGGTAGTTCCTCGAGGTCGTGCATTCAAGTCTACGGCAGAGGAGAATGACTCTACCTTCGGCCCACATTTGCACCGTGCTCAAAGGACTGGATCAGATGCACTCTAACCTACACAAGGCAACCAAAGAGCCGAACGACAAGAAGATGCTGAGGATCACGCGACTGCAGGACGAAGTGGTTCGTCTGAAGAAGGAGGTAGCTGAGTTGATGGGACTCCCGCCACCAGTTGGGGTCAGGCTCCGCACTACGCCTCGGAAGACCACCACCGCGCCTATCCGTATCCAGCTGGCACCTCGGATTCCACCGCCTCCTCCAGCTCCACCCGCTCCAGTTCCAGCGCCGGTTCCGGTTCCTCCTGCTGCAGGTTCTGCCCTCACCTTTGCTCCGGCTTCGGTGAATCAAGGCGGAGGTGGTAGTAATGGCTGGATCTCCGTCTCGAGTAACTCAAGCTCAGAGAATTCGGCTGAAGACATGGACTCCGAAGAGACTCGAGATTCCTCGGAGGGAAGAGGCAGGATCGGTTGTGCTACGGCAACCGATTCGAAGAGTCCAAGTCGTGGTGACGCCGAGGACTCTAGGAGCCGTTCGAAAGAATGGGGATCTTCGAAGGAAGCGTTTCGACTCCTCGTCTCGTGGATCGTTCTAGTTGCCCTCCTTAGTTTTACCGTTTAACTTAGTTTGTCTTCTTGGTAGTTGCCGTTTGTTAGGGTCTGTGTGTGGGATAGCCGCATCGATATCAAGTGTGGTATGACCGACCAATTAAGGATGTTTGGTGCTTTTCCTTGTTTTTAGTAAAGATCGAACAATGCATTTGAATTCAAATAATAAAGATTAGTTCTAAGTCTGTCTGTTTTTCTTCTTTTCTCTCTCTTCGGTCGGTCGTCTCCTTCGATGGTGAACACCGGACCGGCGGGCGAACAAGCAACAATGGGCATCAGTCCCAACAACCACGAGGCTCACGACGCCAATGGCAATGCTCCTCCACCGCCACCCGAGAACCCCACCATTGCTCAAGTGCTCGCTTCACGACACAGATGATGGCTGCAATGATGCGCAGATGCAACAACAACACCATCGGATGCAAGTGCAGATGCTGCAACAAATGCAAGCAACGAGCAGCAGAACAACCGCTTGTCGCCCCACCACCCCACCCAAGCCGCCGAGTTCCTTCGTGTCCGACCGCCGACCTTCTCCAACACCACTAATCCCATGGAGGCTAATGATTGGCTTCATGCCATAGAGAAGAAGTTAGACCTGCTGCAGTGCACGGATCAGGAGAAAGTCTCGTTTGCCACTCACCAGTTACAAGGCCCTGCTTCAGCTTGGTGGGACAACTACTTGGTTACTCGCCCGGCGGGAGCAGCAGTTACCTGGGAAGAGTTTCGTCGCAGTTTCAGGACCGCACACATTCCTGCGGGAATAGTTGCACGTAAAAGCGTGAGTTCCGTTCTCTTGAGCAGGGTAATGATCGCTACGAGTATCCGCACGAGTTCAATTGTCTTGCCCGTTATGCCCCGAAGATGTGCGCACGATGCAGAAAGGCGTAAAAGTTTTTGGCTGGTTTGGATGATGAACTCACGGACAAGCTTATCTCCGGAGAGTATGCTAACTTTGAGAAGCTGGTTGACAAGGCCATTCGGCAGGAAGATCAGCGCAACAAGATGATCAAGAAGAGAAAAGTATTCCAGTCCCGACCTCCTCTACAGCAGGGAAATCAACAGAGGCCGCGGTTCATGCCTGGCAGTCAGAGTGGACCTACCACCATGATTGTTCGTCAGCATCGACCTTATCACCCAGGGAATTTCCAAACTGGCAATAGTGGTAGTGGTCAACAACAGCGTACTCCAGCCCCGCGCCCTCCAACGGCGCCATCCCAGCACCAATCTCAGCCACCACCTCCAAGGAAGGACTCAGGGGGCAAGCCAGGAGTCTGTTTCAACTGTGGTGACCCCGGGCATTTTGCAGACAAGTGTCCAAAGCCAAGACGCGCTGGGCCAAGGTTCATTCAGGCTCGAGTCAACCATGCGTCCGCCGAGGAAGAACAGACCGCTCCTGAAGTTATACTGGGTATGTTTCCTGTAAACTATACTCCCGCCACAGTATTATTTGATTCTCGGCGCTACACATTCATTTATCTCAAAGCAATTTGTTGGGGCACATGGGTTGTCGTAGTGGGACTTAAGATACCTATGCGGGTTCAAACCCCCGGAAACCACTTGGAGACCACTCGCATTGTCCCTCGGTGACCATAGAAATCCAAGGATCTATGTTTCTAGCCAACCTCATCCTCCTTCTCCAAAGGCATAGATGTCATTCTCGGGATGGATTGGTTGTCCAGACATAAGGGAGTAATTGACTGCGCTAGTCGCACCATTACTTTAATCAATACGAAAGGAGAAAGAATTGTTTTTCGCTCTCCTATGCAAGTCAAGTCCGTAGCAAGTTTGAATCATATTTCCACCGGGGAATCGTCCGAAATGGCGGCAAAGACCCCTGTGAAGTTTGAGGATATCCCCATCGTCAGAGAATACCCTGAAGTTTTCCCCGAAGACTTAACTCAGATGCCGCAAAAAAGGGAAATTGAATTCCGGATTGATCTAGTACCCGGGACCGCCCCAATTCACAAGAGGCCGTATAGGATGGGAGCCAACGAGTTGGCCGAAGTAAAGAAGCAAGTGGATGAACAGTTGCAAAAAGGGTATATTCGTCCGAGCACGTCGCCTTGGGGTGCTCCGGTGATTTTCGTGGAAAAGAAAGACAAGACCAAGAGAATGTGTGTCGATTATTGCGCACTCAATGAGGTTACTATGAAGAACAAGTATCCCCTACCACGGATTGATGATTTATTCGATCAACTCAAAGGGGCCAAGGTATTTTCCAAGATAGACCTGCGATCGGGCTATCACCAGTTGAGGATTCGGGAAGAGGACATTCCCAAGACCGCTTTCACCACCAGGTATGGCCTGTACGAGTGTACGGTCATGTCGTTTGGGTTAACCAATGCATCGGCTTTCTTTATGAATCTGATGAACAAGGTGTTTATGGAGTTCCTGGATAAATTTGTGGTGGTGTTCATCAACGACATTTTGGTCTACTCTAAGTCGGAGGAAGATCATGAGCAACATCTTCGGATAGTACTCGAGAAGTTGAGAGATCATCAACTCTACGCCAAGCTTAGCAAGTGTGCTTTCTGGTTAAAGGAGGTATAGTTCCTCGGCCACATTGTGAATGCCCAAGGAGTAGCCGTGGATCCAGCAAATGTGGAATCAGTTACCAAGTGGACCCCGCCTACAACGGTTACGCAGATCCGAAGTTTCCTTGGAGTTGCAGGTTACTACCGCCGCTTCATTGAGAACTTCTCCAAAATCGCCAAGCCGATGACTCAACTGTTGAAGAAAGATGAGAAGTTTAAGTGGTCAGCGGAATGCAACAAGAGTTTTGAAGAGCTTAAGAGGAAGTTGGTGTCTGCACCAGTGTTGATCCTGCTCGACCCGGCAAAGGACTTCCAAGTTTATTGCGATGCATCTCGCCAAGGGTTGGGATGTGTGTTGATGCAAGAAGGTAAAGTGGTCGCTTATGCATCTCGTCAGTTGCGCCCACACGAAAACAACTACCCCACTCATGATCTGGAGTTATCCGCAGTGGTTCATGCACTGAAGATCTGGTGACACTACCTAATTGGTAACCGTTGTGAAGTATATACGGATCATAAAAGTCTTAAGTACATTTTCACCCAACCGGATTTAAACCTCCGAGAGAAGATGGTTGGAACCGATCAAAGATTATGACTTAGGGATACATTATCATCCCGGCAAAGCTAATGTGGTTGCGGATGCACTAAGCCGAAAGAGTTATTGCACCACCCTCAGTGTCGAAGGAATGTGTGACCAGTTGCAGCAGGAATTTGAGAATCTAAATCTACGAGTAGTGGATTTTTGTTTTGTGGCTGCTCTGGAAGCCCAACCCACTCTCGTTGATCAAATTCGGGCTGCTCAGGCATCGGATCCCGAGATGGCCGAACTCAAGAAGAACATGAGAGTCGGAAAAGCTCGTGGTTTTACGGAAGATGAACACGGCACAATCTGGATGGGAAAGAGATTGTGTGTGCCAGAAGACAAGGATTTGAAAAAGATGATCCTTACGGAAGCTCACCAAACCCAATACTCAATTCACCCGGGCAGTACAAAGATGCATCAAGATCGTAAAGAAAAGTTTTGGTGGGTCAGTATGAGGAGGGAGAGCTGAGTTTGTTGCACTTTGTGATGTTTGTCAGCGGGTTAAGGCAGAACATCAACGGCCCGCTGGACTGTTGCAACCACTTCAGATTCCAGAATGGAAATGGGAAGAAATCGGAATGGATTTCATCACGGGTTTACCCCGCACAACGTCAGGATATGACTCAATTTGGGTCGTGGTGGACCGACTCACCAATGTGGCCCATTTCATACCAGTCATACTACCTACTCAGGGAAGAAGCTAGCAGAGCTTTATCTCGCAAGGATCATGTGTTTGCATCGTGCCTAAGAAGATCGTGTCCGATAGGGGAAGTCAGTTTACTTCCAAGTTCTGGAAGAAGTTGCAAGAAGAGCTCGGTACCCGTTTGAATTTTAGCACAGCCTATCATCCGCAAACAGATGGTCAAACTGAGAGAGTGAATCAAATTTTGGAAGACATGTTGAGAGCATGCGCGCTCGATTTTGGAAAAACGTGGGACAAAAGCTTGCCCTATGTAGAATTCTCTTACAACAACAGTTATCAGGCCAGCATTCAAATGGCACCGTATGAAGCATTGTATGGACGGAAATGCCGCACACCCCTTTTCTGGGATCAGACGGGTGAGCGCCAGTTGTTTGGCACAGAAGTAATAAGTGAAGCAGAGGCAAAGGTCCGAACGATTCAGGAAAGGTTGAAGATTGCGCAGTCCCGACAGAAGAGCTACGCAGATAATCGTCGAAGAGATCTCGCTTTTGAAGCAGGGGATTTTGTGTATCTTCGCGTTACACCACTCCGGGGAGTACACCGTTTCCAAACCAAAGGTAAGTTGGCACCACGTTTCGTGGGACTGCAGTGATTCGAGAACGTCGAGGAGAAGTGGCCTATCGCCTTGAGCTTCCCTCCAACATGACCGGTATTCACGACGTGTTTCATGTGTCCTGCATTAAAGAAGTGTTTAAGGGTACCGTAAGAGCAAAGCGAGTCCGGATCGATCGAAATCCAAGAGGACTTAACCTATGTAGAGAGACTAGCACGTATCCTTGAGGTCAGTGAGATAAGGACTCGGAACAAGGTTATCAGGTTTTGCAAGGTTCAATGGACTCATCACTCGAGGAAGAAGCTACTTGGGAACGAGAAGATGAGCTAAAGGCCGCGCACCCGCACCTTTCGCGCACTCCGAATCTCGGGTCGAGATTCCGTTTAAGGGGGTAGGTTGTCACACCGGGTTTTTCTCTAATTCATTTAAATAATTTACCCGAAATAATCGGAATTTCTGAAATTAACCTGGAGTCAACCTATAATTTTAAAATGCAATTAATAAATGGAAACGACATGGTAGGATTTTTCTTGAATTCTGCATGTCGAAATACGCTAACAGGATTTTTACTGAAATTTTTAGAGCACTCTAAGTATTTTTAATCAATTAAATAAGAAATCAGGAATTAATTAAGCCCCCAAAAATCCTTTTTCCCTTTTTCTTTTTCTTTTCCGTACGGGCTGCACAGTACTCCCGCTCTTTCCTTTGGGCCGCCGGCCCGGTCCCCTCCCCGCGCGCGCGCCTCGGTCGTGGGTCGAGGCCCACAACGCCCGTCGCAGCGCGCAAGTCCGCGAGGCGTCCCTCGCCCGCGAGTCGCTGACGGGTGGGCCCCGCTGTCGGTTTCCCGCCCCGCGCCCGGCCGGCCGGCCGCCGCCCGCCATGCGCGCCGCCGCTCCGCTCCTTTCCATTTGAATCCGAGCCACGTCGGCCCCATGCCGGCTCAATCTCGCGACGCCGTTTCCATCCCCGCAACCTCCGTGCCCAATCGAAACCCTATCCGCGCGGAATCCGTCGCCGATTGTTTCCCTCTCTCCGATTCCGTGAACAACGGCGAAGAATCCGCGCCGTTTCCGTGTTTGTTTCGGCCCCGTTGTACCCCTATAAAACTCCCCCATCGCCGCCGCGCGTTTCCCCTTTGTTTCCCCCGTGCGCTAGCCCTAAATCCGCCGTCGCCATCGTCGTCGTCTCCGTCGCCGGTGAGTGCGCCGCCGCCCTTCCTCTTCGGTTTTCGGTCTCTCCCGAACCGCTCCCGCGCGCATCATTCCGCCCTCCGCCGTGTTTTCCCACACCCGCGGCACCCTCCGCCGCCGTCGCCGGTGTCGTCGGAGGCCGGCCGGCCGCGCGGCCATGGCCGGCGGGCGAGCTCGAGCCACCGCCGCCCAAACCCTAACCCTAGCGCCGCTCCTCTCGCGCCGTCCGATCCTTCGGAACGGGCGGATCCGCACCGTCCGATCGCGATCGATCCCGTCGCCGTTCGATCCGGCGCCGCACGCCCGATGGTTGCCGCGTGTCCGCCTCGGCCGCCGCCCGAACCCTAATCCTAGCCGCGATCCGCACCGGTCCGATCCTTCGGATCGGGCGGATCCGACCGCCTCGCGCGCAAGGCCGTCGCCGTCCGATCGCCGCCACCCCTCCCCGATGCGCGCCACGTGCCCCGCTCTCTCCGCCGCCGCCGTGGACTCGGTCCACCGTGGACCGCGCCCACGCCGCTGCGTCGCCGCTTGCGCCACTGACGTCGCCCTACCGCTTGCGCCATGCTTGCGTCACCCGGAGGCTTATTTGCGCAATAAATCGTTGTAATCTTTTCAGTTTAGTTAAAAATCGCAATTACACTTCTAAAATTCATATCTTTTGAATCCGAGCTCCGTTTTAGCCCATTCAAATTTCATTAAATCCAGAAAAATGTCAAGAATCCATTAAAAATACTTTTCAGTGCTGTTTCAGTAGACTTTTTAGGGTGTTTGTTGAGTGCTTTGTTTGTCGTGTAGATCCCGAGTTTTCCGGCGAGCCCGTTCTCTTCAAGTAGTCGCCGAGGTTCCTCGCCTCCGAGCAAGGCAAGTCATACCTTACATTGACCATATTGTACCTATTTTATGTAAATATCTCTTTTTCTTTCAAATACGCATATGTTTTAGAATGTCATTTTATGGGATGATTATACCTATTGTACTCAACCATAGGATTGTTTACCTTATACCATTGATAACTTGGGGTTCAATATGACTAGATGATAGCTTAAGGTTTGCTTAGTTATGCTTAGCCCAACTAGTTCACTTAAGGGAATCACACTAATCAAGTTTCATTACGGGAAGTTAACTCTCAGATGATGTTAAGATATGACCCTGTTTTTAATAATATTGAATTATGAAAAGGTGGGTCGTGAGCACATGGTTGGACTTTGGTTAGCGTGCTCATGACGATTAAGGACCGGTTCTCGGGAAACCCTGGAAGAAATGCCGTGCATACCACAAGCCAGCATGGGTAATGGCTGGGTCTGTAGCGTAGCTGTCTCTAGTTGACGTATCCTAGAGAGGGTGGGCGTGATGGAGTTGGGTCGGCCCTGGTTTTAAGGGTTGATCAACTTCCGGATTCACCACGGCACTAGAGGGGGCTGCCCATTGCCCGATGGGAATGGGGGCGAAACCTTGGTGTGGTACGATTGACTAGAGGGGGTTATGTGAAGGGTCCTGTCACAGTTCCTTTCCGGGGCACCATGGTGGTGCACCGGCGCACGGTAACGTGTTGTGGGATTGTGTCTTGTGGGTACAGTTGTACACCTCTGATCAGAGTAAAAACCATTCGAATAGCCGTGCCCAAGGTTACGGGCGATCGACCAGATTCATTTTGATTAGTTTCATCTTTTTATTTGAATGAAATGTTGAAGCATGACTAGTGCAGGTGGATGGATGGGCCTGTCGCAACGTGGTTTGAGCGTTGGACAGTGTTTATTTAATACTGCTTAAATATTACTACTGTTTTACTGTCTTCAAATATTGTTATTATATTCTGCAAATGCTGTTTATGCAAATTGAGCCCTTAACCCTTCCTTGTTATTTATCTTGCATCATGTCCCCTTTTCCGGTGTGATTTGTTGAGTACTGTGGTTGTACTCAGCCTTGCTTCTTTTTCCCCCTTCAGTGCCAGAGGTTGAGATCGAGGTCTCCGAGGAGGTGTAGGCTTGTTCTCGTCAAGGTTTAGCTGTGGAGTTGGTGTTCCGCTTCGCTCGTGTCAAGTTTAGCTTAAGTCCGTTTTTTTCCTTTCCGCTGCATTTGTGTAACTCTTTTATATTGTTTCTAAGACGAGGATTCTGTATTATCAATAACGTCGATTTGTGTACCTCGGCTGATGCCTGGACGAGGGTGTAATGCACAAATTAGCTGCAGAAATTCTGGTGTGAATTTCTGGGCGTGACAATTGTATCCTTGGCATGTGTCTATCTCCCAACACGGTCTCATCCCCAACAACTGTACTGTCTCATTTGAAACATCCGTCGACATTGTAATACAATTCTTGAACCATTCATTGAACTGGGAGTTATGTTCTCTGTTAATCCACATATTCAATCGCCCCAAGTTCTCCTATCGAATTTTTGCTAAATGATCCTCAAAGTATGGGCCAACTTCTGCCATTTGTTGGAGCATAGTGAAATGAGCCTGCGAATAGGAGGCTCGATCGAGCAAAATTCTTTTCCTACCTATTGTGCCAACACCTGACAAACTTCCTTCGTGTCAAGACGCTGGTACTCTGATAGGATCGGCCTCGGACATATAATTGACACAAAACTCAATAACCTCCTCGATCGTGTAACCTTCGATGATGCTCTCCTCCGGTTTTGATCTGTTTCGAATGTACGACTTCAGAACTCCCATGTACCTCTCAAACAGATACATTTCTCTTTGAAAAGCTGGGCCACATAGCTTTGTTTGCTTCAGAAGATGAACAGGGAGATGAATCAAGATATCAAAGAAAGACATCGGAAAAAACATCTCCATGTGATTGAGGGTATTGACAATATCAGTCTGCAATCCATCTAGATCTTCGGGATCTATAACCTTCTGACCTATTGCATTGAAGAAGGCACACAGACGTTGGATCGTGTGGCGGACTTTGGGTGGTAGAATGCCTCTCATAGCAATTGGCAAGATCTGTGTGATGAGCACGTGGCAATCGTGAGACTTCATTCCAACCAATTTTAGGTCGTACAATTTAACATACTTACTTATCCTCGCTGAATAGCCCGATGGAACTTTAATATCTTTTAGGAATGATAACATTGCGATCTTCTCATCCTTCGACAAGATGTGGCAAGCTGGACAGAGGTACACTCATCCTGTCTTTGCATTTGTTATAGGCAGGAGTTCACCGCGAATATTCATCTCATGTAGATCAAGGCACGCGTTCAACCCGTCCTTTGTCTTTCTGGGAATATTCAGCAATAGCCCAACCAAACTCTCACACGTATTCATCAGCACACAACCTTCATCGGACCACCCCGCTTTAACTTCTTTCCTTCATCAGCACTTTTTGTTCTCTTGTATTGAGAAGCCTTGCAGACAGGACAAGCATCTAAGTTCACATATTGCTTGTGGTACAGTATGCAGTCGTTTGGACAAGCGTGAATTCTATGGACCTCTAACACCAAGGGACACAAAACCTGCTTTGCTTCATATGTCGTCTCGGGCAATGTGTTCTCATCAGGAAGCATGACCTTCAAAATTCCCAAAAGTTCTGTGAAACTCTTGTCTATCAATCCACTACTTGCCTTTAGCTTCATTAGCTCCAAGGTAGCTGACAATTTGGTGTGTTTTGCCTTGCATCTGACATATAGAGGCTTCTCCGAGTCACTGACCAACCTGCTGAACTTCATGAAATCTCTCTTGTTGTAGGCTAGGTCCTCAAGGTCACGTAACATGTCTTGCAGCATATCATGATCCACATCAACCATTTCACCGTCCAATGGTGAAGGTACAAACATTTTATGTTCATCTTCATCTTCCTGATTTTGTGCACCACTGCCTGATTCTTGCTCTCCATGTTTCACCCAACATGTGTAGCCCTCCATGAATCCTCGTTATATCAGATGAGCGTGTACGCCCACTCTGCTATCAAACATATTCTTATTTTTACAATCTGCACATGGACATCTCCTTTTCCTATCCTCCTCCACGATATTTATAAAATTTAACACGCCATTTCGATACTCTTCGCTATAACATCACACAGTTTTCCTATACATCCTACTTTGATCCATCCCTGAGCTACAAAAAAGTGGAAAAATATTAGATAGACATTTTATAGGTAAGTATTTACTAAGTTTATGAGAATTGCCTACCGTTTTCAATTACTTTTCTAGTTTCTAATTTTCTTAGAAAAAAGACAAAAATCGCCCCCTTCTCCTCCCACCCAAATACTGAATAGTGGGATAACCAATACAATAGGTCATGGGGGTATTTATAGTCTGCAATAAATATCTGTAATGGCCAACGAACTAGCAACTGTGATAGACATTTCAGTTATCTTTGTTGGGCCTAATTAACAACCCGTTACCGATGACACTCGTCGGTGACGGGCCTAATTGTTATCTCAATCAGGCCATCAGTTCGAGCCGGTCACCAATGAAAAGCATCGGTGACGGACTTCCATTGAAGCCCGACAAAGATAACATTGGTTATCTTTGTTGGGCCTTGAATTAAGCCCGTCACTGATAGGTATCTATGACAGGCTCAAGTTTTATGCACATCTAACATGTCTGTGCGAATATATCTTTATCGGCCTCTTTTTAGGCCCGTTTGAGATGACTTTGTTGTGACGGCCCGCAAATCTCAGACATGTGATGTACCGTCACAGAGAAAAGAATGTGTACTAGTGACTATTCGATGGTACTGAAAAGTGAGAATTAATAGAGAATAATATTGTAGCAACCATCTTGAAATTGACTGTTTGATGAAAGTCTATAAAAATCAGTAATCTAAGCAAGCAAAAAATAATCTAGATGAATTCATGTGAGGTAAAAAAATAAACAACCCAAAAGTTGCAACTGCAGCCTACATGTGTGGTAAGTTAAAGCTATGGATTATGCAAGTTTACATGACTAACAGCAAAGATAACTGTTATTACCATGTGTACTAAGCACTGATCCATTCACCTTGTTTCTCAATGCATCTCTTTAGGTTCTTCAATATAATTGATGACATACAGAAGAAAAATTGGAATAGTACTGTAAAGGATGCTTTCCCTGTAGATACAGGATCGACCAGCATATGATGATGATGACGGACATCTATTCCATAGCAAATTCCTGCAGCTCTGGTAATGGTCATGTATATGTCATGTGCACTCTTGAGAAAAAACACTCAAGGCAATTATTCTTAAGCGAAACATGCTGGGATGATCATTTGCCTGTTTCAGAAGCAGCAGTGTGTACTAAATGCGACGGACTACCACTTTGCTCTTCTTTCAACAGCCCAGTTCCTGCATAGTAAAGGTCAGCAGATACCACAAGAATATGCAAAGTTGTATAACAGTCTGGGTATGCATCAGGAAAGAGAGGACACCTTAGCAAGAATGAATACTACTACAGAAAGTATCATTGATACTGGTTGGGAACCCCATATAGGGGGCGGATTTCCCAACCGGCATATAGGGGACGGATTTCCCAACCAGCACTAGTCAGGTGACACTGATAAGGTGTCTCATTGGTGCCAGTTTTAAAACCAGCACCAATGACATCCTCACAGGTGTTAGTTCTAATTTAGAACAGGCACATATAAGGGTGCATCCATTTTTTATTTTTACAGACATGAAAAGATTCTTAAAAATATTTTTTATTTTTACTAGGCGTCTATACATAGTGCCCCTTTCCAACTACTCACAAGATTTTTGCACCGTTTTTCACACAAATGTGGGTTGAAGGGTTCAAACTCGCGAGCTCTTTCTCCATCCAAAGTCTCCTTAGCATATCACCTAGAAACACTTGTTATCTTAGAAGCAAATACTATTTTTAATACTATTCTCATTTGAAAATTATAATCCATATTTAACATTATAGATGAGCTCAAATAAAAATTTTGTCAACTACAAAGTTATAATCTCATCTAGATCTACAACTTTCATATTTCATATAGATTGTCTCCATCTGAGATCATTTAGAACTTTTAAGAATCCACTTATCCAAATAGATCTAAGAAACTGTAACACAAATTTGGACATCCGAACGATCTAAAATCAAAAAGTGATCAACTATAAAGTTCTAGATCTCGTTGAGCTCTACAAATTTGATAAAAACTATATTTTCATATGACTTCATATAAAAAAGTTAGATATAAAACATACATATATGAGCACCGTCATAATTGATGCCGGCTTTAATTATGAATCGACACCTATGGACTCATACGTGCTGGTTTTTATTAAGAACCGATACATCTATGAAGACCGGATGTGTCATTTTAGATAAAAAAATTGGTTTATTATGAGAACTGACACCTATAAGGACCGACACTTATGTGACATCCATAGATGCCACTTTATTATATAAGAACCAACACGTATAACAATTTGTGTTAGTTTTTCTATGGGCCGGCACAAATAAGTAGTTATAGATGTCGGTATTTATTTGTAGACTCATGAAAAGACGAGGAGAGCCTCATGGGTGTTAGTTTTTTATGTACTGGCACCTATGATACCGTAACCTATTAGGTTTTTTTTAGTGGAAGCATGTGCTTGTTCACAATTATACCAGCCTTCCTGGCCATGTTATCAAGGCATGCTTACTTTATTTTGGTATTTTTCCCAATTGCCATCCAGTCAGGAGGGAAAAACTGATAAGGCGATGGTCAGCCGAAGGACTTGTTGAGGCAGACCCTTTCCTGAGTTCTCTGGATGTTGCTATGGACTACTTCAAGGAGCTGATCAACCGAAGCATCATTCAGCCTGTTGCTGTGAGCAGTAACACTGAGGTGAGACATGCCAAACTCATGGCATGGTGCTCAAGGTCATCCTGCATAAGTCCAAGTGTGACAACTTCATTATAGTGCTATATGATCAGGCTCGCCTGCCCAACAAAATACAGTGCTAGAAGGGGCAGAATACTCTGTTTTAGACTTCTCCAGTTATGAACTGCTGTGAGTTTTGGATCTTGAAGAATATGGAGATTATTGCAATTGGGTATCCACATGGCAAGCTTATCCGACTGGAGGTAGGGATAGATTGCGCCTGCCATATATGTAAACCAAATATGACTTGGGTGTTACGTTGCCTATTGAGATAAGGCAACAGCCCATAGTCATGGTTTGGTAAGATTGAGGAAACCGACTTAGAGTAAGATAGGGTTTTCGATCTGTAAGCCCGCCTCCCAAGACTATATAAGGGGGGTAAGGGGCGTCCCTTGAGGGATATCAGATTTCATAAGCAAGAGCTTTAGATATCAGAGTTGATAAGCAAGAGCTTTAGACTTTAGGAGCCTTAGATCTTGAGATCAATAAACACTCGGCGGATCGAATCCCCGAAACAGGAGTAGGGTATTACCTCACGAGAGGGCCTGAACCTGTCTAAATCTTGTTTTCCATCCAACCCATAGTGCTTGGCGATCTTGACTGCACCCCCATAATTCTATTGCCGAAACCAAGTTTGGACAGTTGGCGCGCCAGGTAGGGGACCGCGCGTCAAGACTTCTTCGACAATTTCGCCGGCAAGCACGATGGGATCTTCTTCAAGCTTCGGCGACTTCTCCGCCAACGACTTCAACAAGCTCTCCCCCTTCGACTCGGATTCGGACCAGTCGGGAGGAGAGACCCACTCGGCGACGTTCGGGCTTCTGAACAACGCCAAGATCTACGACGAAATCTTGGATTCCAAGATGCAATCTATCCACTCCGAGAGAAGAACTCACTCGGCACCGTTCGGACTACCGAACACCGCTGAGATCTGCAACAATCTTCTCGTCTCCCCAACGGAAACAATCTACTCGGAAGAAGACCTCTCGGCGCCATTTGGATTACAAAACGCCGCTGAAATCTACGGCAAGCTCCTCTCCCCCGAGTGAAGGTCGACCCACTCAGATGAGTCCACGTCCTCAAGCTCTGACTTGGACTGGAACGATCCAGATCCGAGCAACCCAGGATCGAGGGAGATCACCGTCATCCTCCAGCCATTCGGCTCATGCTCATCCTCGGAGCTCAACGAGTATCTCAGCTCCACAGGCTTTGACGACCTTTATGACATCCCCTCGGACGAAGCCGACGACTCCGACTGCAACAAGGACTACGAGCCGAAGTGCTTTGATGTCCTCATGGCTGAGTTGGCCGAGTCCGACTCAGCCATGGCCCGCAGGCTTGCGGAAGAAGAGCGAGCCAGGATCAAGCAAGAGCGTAAGCTGGCGGAAGAGGAGAAGAAACGCAAAGAAGAAGCCGACAGAAGAAAGCAGGATCTAAGGGCAGCCGGACGATCCGCTCAAGAGGCTATTCTTCAAACGCGGGTCCGCAACACCAATATCTTCCAGACACCACAGCAGAACGCTGTTGCTGCCCTCACACTCCTGGACACCGTCATCGAGACGGCGCCCCCCGACGTAACTCCAATACTAGACAAGATCAAGACCATCATAGCAGCTACGGCGAACGGTCATCCCTCCACCTCAGCACGAAGGCCGACTGAGTCTGTGGCTGAAACGCCTGACAGAAGCCGGCTTCCGCCGCTAAGGTCAAAGGATTACAAGAGGCCCGAGCCAGACCGGTCGACAACCAGGCCAAGAGGCCCACGCCACGAGTCCACGCAGTAGCATCAGGAGCAAACGGCCGACTCCCGCAAGAAGCAACATGGACGTCCACCCGTCCACCACCGCGTCCGCCGCAACAACAGCTCCAGCTACCGAACCAGCCTACTGAGGACCCCGCCGAGTGATCTGCGGGAAGTCCTCGATCGCCGCTACCAAGAGCGAGATCAACGCACTCGGGAAGATCGGAGGGGATCACCCGATAGCAATGATGATGGAGTGCCAGCTTTCACTCGGGAGCTTCACTGAGTGCGCTGGCCGAATGGATTCAAGCCAACCGAAATCGAGAAATATGACGGCAAGACCGACCCTGAGTCATGGCTTACCGTGTACACTCTCGCCATCCGCGCAGCAGGCGGCGACAACAAGGCCATGGCCAATTACCTACCCGTGGCCCTCACCAACTCAGCCAGGAATTGGCTCACGAGCCTGCCAAGAGGCTCAATCAGCTCGTGGAGTGAGCTGAGGGACCACTTCATCGCCAACTTTCAGGGCACCTTCGAGAGGCCCGGGACCCACTTCGACTTGTACAACGTCATCCAGAAGCCGGACGAACCTCTAAAGGACTACATCTGGCGCTTCTCCGGAAAGCGCAACAAGATCCCTAAGATCACCGACGACATCATCATCGCCGCCTTCCAGAAGGGAGTCCGTGATGAGCTGTTAATCGGGAAGTTCGTGTGCAAGCCACCGAAGACGGTAAAGCAAATGTTTGAGATGGCAAATTCCTACGCCAAATCCAATGATGCCATCAAAGCAGCGCGCCAAGACCAGCCCGACAGGAGGGATGACAAGCAGGCGGGAGGAAGCCAGAATCCTAAGAAGGATAACGCCAACAACAATCAGGGCCAAAAGGACCGCAAGCGCCGATCCGAAGATCTAGTTGCCGCAACTTCCAACTCCCAACGCCGCCCCCGAGTCGCAGCCTACGACGCCATCATGAATGCTCAGTGCACGCACCATCCCAATCACAAGCACGCGGCTAAGGACTGCTTTATCTATAAACAGTTCGCCGAGCAATATGTGGCACAGCTCAATAGAAGCCAACTGATGAAGTCGGTCCGTCGAGCGCCAAGGAGAACAACATGGCTGAGAATGCCAAGCCCTTTCAAGACCCCGTGGGCGAGGTCAATCACATCTTCGGGGGGCCGTTAGCCTATGAATCCAATAGGAAACAGAAGCTAACCGACCGAGAGGTCAACGCGGCGCAACCCGAGGTCCCATAGTACCTACGATGGTCGGAGGTGGCCATCACTTTTGACCGCTCGAATCATCCCGACCGAGTGGTTCACCTGGGGCGCTATCCACTCGTCTTTGACCCGGTGGTCCGTAACATCAAGCTTAAGTGTGTCCTCATTGATGGGGGCAGCGTCCTCAACATTTTGTTCGCCAAGACCATGGACGAGATGCAGATCCCGAGGGCCGAACTGAAGGCAAGCTCAGCCCCCTTCCATGGAGTTATCCCGGGGCTGTCATCTACACCACTTGGGCACATCACCCTCCCGGTCACCTTTGGAGTTCGAGAGAATTTCCGAACGAAGAACGTCACTTTCGAGGTGGCCAATTTTGAAACAGCCTACCACGCCATCATCGGAAGGCCTGCACTCGCCAAGTTCATGGCGATACCCCATTACACCTACCTCTGCATGAAGATGCCGGGCCCCAACGGCGTCATCACTCTTCGCAGCGACGTGAGGCAAGCCTTCACCTGCGACAAGGAGAGCTGCGACATGGCCCAATCTCGTGAGAGATCACGCGGCCAACAAGAAATCTGATTGGCCGCATCGACTTCGGCAGAGGGTGAAATCCCCGTGAAGAAGATAGCCAAGTCAGGAACCGGCGACGCCAAGACCAAGAAGATTTCCCTTGATCCTTCGGATCCCTCGAAAACTGCTATAATCGGCGCTGAATTAGATCCTAAATAGGAAAGCGCGCTCGTCACCTTCCTCCGAAATAATAAAGATGTTTTTGCTTGGAAACCATCTGACATGCCTTGAATTCCTAGGGAGGTGATCGAGCACTCTTTACACGTCAAAGATGACGCAAAACCAGTCAAACAACGATTACGCAGATTCGCGCAGGATCGAAAAGACGCCATCAAAGAAGAACTAACAAAGCCCTTAGCCGCCGGCTTTATCAAGGAAGCTCTGCATCCCGACTGGTTGGCCAACCCGGTTCTGGTCCGTAAAAAGACAGGGCAATGGCGCATGTGCGTTGACTACACCGACCTCAACAAAGCCTGCCCCAAAGATCCATTCGGGCTACCTCGCCTCGACCAAGTCGTAGATTCAATAGCCGGCTGCCAACTCCTGAGCTTTTTGACTGTTACTCGGGCTACCACCAGATCAGTCTGAAAGAATCCGACTGCCTGAAGACATCGTTCATCACGCCGTTTTGGGGCCTATTGCTACATCACCATGCCTTTCGGCCTGAAGAACGCCGGCGCCACATACCAACGCATGATCCAGAGGTGTTTTCAGACGAAAACGTGGAAGCTTATGTCGATGATATCGTCATCAAGACCAAGCAGAAAGAAGACCTGATCGCTGACCTAGAAGAAACCTTCGCAAATATTCGGGCCTTCAGAATGAAGTTGAACCCGGAGAAGTGCACTTTCGGCGTCCCATCAGGCAAACTGCTCGGCTTCATGGTGTCTCATCGCGGCATTGAAGGCAATCCGGAAAAGATCAACGCTATCTTGAACATGAAGCCCCCGAGTAACCAGAAGGATGTCCAAAAGCTCACTAGCTGCATGGCGGCGCTAAGCCGATTCATTTCTTGACTCGGCGAACGAGGCATGCCCTTCTTCAGATTGCTAAAGAAAATGGACGACTTCCAATGGACCTCGAAAGCCCATAAGGCCTTTGAGGATTTTAAAGAATTTCTCACAACGCCGCCCGTCCTGGCCTCACCTCAGCCCCAGGAGCCCCTGCTACTGTACGTTTCAGCCACTCACCAAGTGGTTAGTACGGTCCTCGTGATCAAGCGCAAAGAACAAGGACGGGCCCAGAAGATTCAGAGGCCGATCTACTTTGTTAGCGAAGTATTGGCAGGAGCCAAAATCTGCTACCCCCAGGTACAAAAATTGCTATACGGTGTTCTGATAACCGCGAGGAAATTAGCACACTATTTTCAAGGTCACCCGGTCACCGTCGTCACCTCCTTTCCACTCGGCGATGTCATCCACAACGGGGAGGCGACTGGGTGCATTGCGAAGTGGGCCCTGGAGCTGATGCCACTGGACTTAACTTTTAAGGCAAGGACGTCTGTAAAGTCACAAGCGCTGACGGACTTCTTGGCTGAGTGGACCGAACAATAAGAAGATGTACCCCGGTAGGACCTCCAATATTGGACCATGCACTTCGACGGATCCAAGAGGATCACCGGCTTGGGAGCAGGAGTTGTGCTGATCTCCCCGACTGGGGAAAGGCTAAGATACGTCCTCCACCTCCACTTCTCCGCCTCACATAACGTCGCTGAGTACGAAGCCCTGCTACATGGACTGCGGCTCGTAGTTTCACTCGGGATACGTCGGCTCGTCGTGAAAGAGGACTCTCAGCTGGTCGTGAACCAAGTAATGAAAGACTGGTCCTGTCTAAACGACACCATGGAGGCCTACCGACAGGAGGTCCGCAAACTTGAAGACAAGTTTGACGGGCTCGAGCTATCACACGCCCTAAGACACAACAACGAAGCAGCTGACGAGTTGGCGCAGTTCGGGTCCAAACGTGAAGCCGCCCCAACAGACGTTTTTGTCGAGCACCTCTATGAGCCAACTGTTGCGGCAAAACCAACTCCCAACGAACAAGCTGCAAACGAAGTCGTCATGATTGACGCCGACTGGAGGACACCTCTCATCAAATTTTTAACACAGCAAGAGCTGCCGCAAGACCGGGATGAGGCAGAACGTGTCCGACGTCGTTGCCAAGCTTACGTCATGGTTGGCTCCGATCTGTACAAGAGAAGTCCCTCCGGAGTCCTGATGAGGTGCATCACACCCGAGGAAGGACGACAGCTACTCCATGACATCCACTCGGGCATATGCGGAAGCCACGCGGCCGCACGCACCTTGGTGGGCAAAGCCTACAGACAAGGCTTTTTCTGGCTTACCACGGTCTCCGACACAGACAAAGTGGTGCGAACCTGTGAAGGTTGCCAATTCTGTTGTTTATGTTCCAAATTTATCTACAAACAAAGGCCGACTTCTGGCCGTAGCGTAGCGGAGGCCCGTCGCCAGAGGCTTGGGCCGGAGCGTAGCGGTTTAGGGTTTCCTTATACCCAGTTTAGGGTTTCCACCTTATTTAAGTTCCTGTAAGCCGCCGCATGGGACAAGTTGATTCAGTTGTAAATCCCAGCGTTCGTAACCTCACCAAGATATAGTGAAGATTGTTGCCGGGCCGGCGCCCGTGGTTTTTTCCCTCTCGTGTTGGGAGGGTTTTTCCACGTTAAATCTCGTGTCTTCTTTGCGGTTGATCTTGTTTACTTCTTGTTTTATCGTCATCGCGTCTAACAAGTGGTATCGAGCTGAGTTCTTCAGATCGTGGAGTCGCGATGGCGTCAATGAAGTTTGATCTACGCCGCTCGACTACAAGACGAGGTTTTCGCTGTGGCAAGTGAAGATGAGGGCGATACTCGCCCACCAAACACAGGATCTGGATGAGGCACTGGAAGGATTCGGAAAGAAGAGCAAGAAAGATTGGACTCCCGAGGAGATCCGCAAGGATCATAAGGCTCGTCGCTTATTCACTTTATCTTTCTAATGATATTTTGCAAGAAGTGCCTGCAGAGAAAACTGCTGGTAACTCGGTTGAAACTGAATCGATCCGCATGTCAAAGGATCTAACCAAGAAGATGCATTTGAAGATGAAGCTTTTCTCGCACAAGCTCCAGGAGGGAGGATCGGAATGTCTCACATATCTGTTTTCAAGGAGATCGTGGCCGATCTAAAATCCATGGAAATAGAATTTGAGGATGAGGATTTGGGACTTCTGTTATTATGTTCTTTGCCTAGTTCTTATTCCAATTTTCGTGATACCATATTGATAAGCCGTGATGAACTAACCCTAGTGGAAGTTTATGAGGCACTCCGCAGTAAGGAGAAAATGAAGAGTATGGTGCGGGGTGATGGCCAATCGGCCTCCAAGGGCGAGGCGCCGCATGTCGTGCGATCCGAGCGTAAGTCCGAGAACAACAACCGCGACAAGAGCCGTGGACGTAGCAAGTCTAGAGACAAGATGTTCTGCAAATACTGTAAGAAAACAAATCACTTCATTGAAGATTGCTTGAAGTTAAAAAATAAGGAGAAGAGGAAGAATGTGCACCAATGAAACATAAGTCCGTTGAAGGTAATGCCTCGTTGTCTCCGGTGCGACTCTAATGACTCGGTGATTGTCTCGTTGTATTTGCGGGTTGTGTTGCTAGTCATGATGAATGGATACTCGACTCGGCAAATTCTTTTCATATCTGCATTAACAAAGATTTGTTCAGTTCATATAAGTCTGTGCAGAATGGAGATGTCGTGCGCATGGGGGATGATAACCCGTGTAAAATCGTTGGTATTGGATCCGTTCAGTTGAAGATGCATGATGGCATGGTGCGCACGCTGGAGAACGTGCGACATATCCCGGAGATGGCAAGAAACCTTATTTCGATCAGCACACTTGATGATGAAGGATTCAAGTACTCCGCTAGAGGTGGAGTTCTCAAGGTTTCAAGAGGTTCGCTTGTTTATATGATTGGTGATTTAAATCCCATTAAATTATATGTCCTTAGAGGTTCTACTTTGCATAATTCCGCTGTGCATGCAAGTGTCTCGATAACAATAAGATCGACTCGTGGCATAAGCGCCTTGGACATATGAGCGAACCTCGGTATGGCGAGTTGATGAAGAGAAACCCGCCGGATGGCTGCACACGAGCAAGATGAAGTTTTGTGAACACCGCATCTTTGGTAAGCATAAGAGGGTGAAGTTCAATACCTCGGTTCATCGCACCAAAGGTATCCTTGAATATATACATGCTGATTTGTGGGGGCCTTCTCGTAAGACCTCATATGGTGGTGCTAATTATATGCTTACTATCATTGATGATTATTCTCGCAAAGTGTGGCCATATTTTCGAAAAGTAAGGATGATACCTTTGCTGCATTTAAAGAGTGGAAAACCATGATAGAAAGGCAACCGACAAAAAGGTAAAGCCGTTCGATCGACAATGGTGGTGAATTTTGCTCCCATGAGTTCAAAGCTTTCGCAGACGAAGGCATCGTGAGACACCACACTATTCCGTACACTCCGCAGGAACGGTGTGGCGAGCGCATGAACAGGACCATCATCTCCAAGGCCCGTTGCATGCTGTCCAACGCAAAGATGAGTAAGCATTTCGGCGTAAGCCGCCAACACCGCATGTTACTTGATAAACAGATCGCCTTCTATTCCACTTGATAAGAAAACTCCTATTGAGGTATGGTCTGGCAAACCCGCTGATTACTCACAGCTTAAAGTTTTTGGTAGCACTGCCTATGCTCATGTTGATAATGGAAAGTTAGAGCCTAGAGCTATTAAATGTCTTTTTCTTGGTTATGGTTCGGGTGTTAAAGGATACAAATTATGGAATCCCGAAACAAGAAAGACCTTTATGAGCAGGAATGTTGTCTTTAATGAATCGCTTATGTTCAATGACAGTGCTTCTATTGATATTGTGCCGCAGCTTCGATAATGAGCAAGCAGAGGTTTGGTCTTGAGGTGGAGCACATGAATGTTCCTGAAGAAGAAATTATTGATGAAAATTATGATGACAATGTTGATACTGTTCAGCACTCACCCACTGTTTTGCAGCAAGATGATCAGCCTATTGCACTCCGCAGAGAGAAGAGAAGCTGTGGGGCTCCTAAACGGTTGATTGAAGAATGTAATATGATTTATTATGCTTTGAGTTGTGCTGAACAGGTGGAGAATAATTATGAACCAAATACATACTCTGAGGCTATTGCATCTGGTGATCGTGGAAAGTGGATTTCAGCAATGCAAGAAGAAATGCAGTCACTGGAGAAGAATTGTACTTGGGACGTTGTACCATTGCCTAAGAAGAAGAAGACCGTTCGTTGCAAGTGGATCTTCAAGAGAAAGGAGGGTTTATCTCCTAGCGAGCCTCCAAGGTACAAGGCAAGGTTAGTGGCTAAAGGTTTTAGTCAGATTCCAGGTGTTGACTATAATGATGTGTTCTCTCCTGTTGTCAAACATAGTTCTATTTGTACTTTCTTCAGTATTGTTGCTATGCATGATCTTGAGCTTGAGCAGCTAGATGTCAAGACACATTTTTGCATGGAGAGTTAGATGAGGAGATGTACATGGACCAGCCTGAGGGGTTCAAATTCCTCGAAAAGAAAATCATGTTTGCAAGTTAAAGAGGTCCTTGTATGGTTTGAAGCAGCCCTCGTCGTGGTATAAAAGGTTTGATTCATTTATGTTGGCACATGGTTTTTAAAAGGTCAAATTATGATAGCTGTGTGTACATCAAATTTGTGAATGGATCACCCGTGTATTTGCTGTTATATGTTGATGACATGTTGATTGCTGCCAAGAGCAAGGAACAAATTGCTACTCTGAAGAAGCTGTTGAGTAGCGAGTTTGATATGAAGGACCTTGGTGCTGCTAAGAAGATCCTAGGTATGGAAATTACTAGGGACAGGAAATCTGGTTTGTTATTTCTTAGTCAGCACAATTATATTCAGAAGGTTCTTAAACGCTTTAATATGCAAGATGCAAAGCCTGTTAGCACTCCCATTGCACCTCATTTTAAATTGTCTGCAAAGCAATGTCCTAGTACTGATGATGATATTGAGTACATGTCAAAGGTGCCATATTCGAGTGTTGTTGGTTCATTGATGTATGCGATGGTTTGCTCTCGCCCGGATTTATCATATGCTATGAGTTTGGTCAGTCGATATATGTCTAATCCTGGCAAAGAACATTGGAGGGCGCTTCTGGATTTTCAGTACCTTCGTGGGACGGCAGATGCCTCGCTTGAAATTTGGCAGACCGACAAGTGGAGTCATTGGATATGTGGACTCGATTATGCTCGCGATTTAGATAGGCGTAGGTCACTCACAGATATGTGTTCACTATTGGCGTTGTGCCGTGAGTCGGAGAGCAATATTGCAGCCGCTTGTTGCATTATCTACCACAAGGCAATACATGGCAGCTGCGAAGCTACAAAAGATTTGGTATGGTTGAAAGGTTTATATTCTGAGTTATGTGGAGTTGATTCTTGCATTAACCTATTTTGTGATAGTCAAAGTGCTATATGTCTCACTAAGGATCAGATGTTTCATGAGAGAACTAAGCACATTGATATCAAGTACCATTTTGTGCGTGATGCTATTGCACAAGGGAAGTTAAAGGTTTGCAAGATTAGTACACATGATAATCCAGCTGATATGATGACCAAGCCAGTTCCTGTTACTAAGTTTGAGATTTGCTCAAGCTTGGTTGGTATTTCAGCTTAGCCCATGAGGCTATGGTGCCAGTGGTATTTTTTCTTTGTTATGTTTTCAGGTGGGGGATTGATTGATGCTGCAGGAAGGAATTTGTCTCAAGGTGGAGTATGTTGTTTATGTTCCAAATTTATCTACAAACAAAGGCCGACTTCTGGCCGTAGCGTAGCGGAGGCCCGTCGCCAGAGGCTTGGGCCGGAGCATAGCGGTTTAGGGTTTCCTTATACCCAGTTTAGGGTTTCCACCTTATTTAAGTTCCTGTAAGCCGCCGCATGGGACAAGTTGATTCAGTTGTAAATCCCAGGCGTTCTGTAACCTCACCAAGATATAGTGAAGATTGTTGCTGGCTGGCGCCCGTGGTTTTTTCCCTCTCGTGTTGGGAGGGTTTTTCCACGTTAAATCTCGTGTCTTCTTTGCGGTTGATCTTGTTTACTTCTTGTTTTATCGTCATCGCGTCTAACAAATTCTTCGCCCGACAGAGCCATGTCCCAGCCCAAGAGCTACAAACAATCCCATTATCCTGGCCGTTTGCAGTATGGGGCTTAGACATGGTCGGCCCTTTCAAGAAGGCTCCAGGAGGATTCACACACTTATTCGTCGCAATCGACAAGTTCTCCAAGTGGATTGAAGCTAAGCCGGTTGCCACAATTACTGCTGACAAGGCACGGGACTTCATCCTCAACATCGTGCACCGCTTCGGCATCCCAAACAGAATCATAACCGACAATGGGACTCAATTCACAGGAGGCATCTTTAAGGAATTCTGGGAAGACTTCGGAATCAAGATTTGCCATGCGTCAGTCGCCCATCCCAAAAGCAATGGAGAAGTCGAGCGTGCCAATGGCATGGTCCTTCAAGGCATTAAGGCCCGCGTGTTTGACCGCCTAAATCCTTACGCTGACAAGTGGGTTCAAGAGCTCCCCTTGGTTCTATGGTCCCTGCGGACCACATCCAGTCGGGCTACCGGCCAAACTGCTTTCTTTTTGGTCTATGGCGCAGAAGCCATGTTGCCAAATGAGATGGAGTATGAATCCCTCTGAGTCCGCAGCTTCAACGATGCACGCTACGACCTGCACCGAGTGGATGACCTCACCCGACCGGAAGAGGCCCGTGAGGCAGCCCTCATCCAATCGGCGAAATATCTTCAAGGGCTCGACAATACTACAGTCACAACGTTCGAGCACGAGCTTTTATCGTTGGCGATTTGGTTCTACGCAAGGTTCAGACCACCAAGGACCATCACAAGTTATCCCCCTTATTGGAAGGACCGTATATAATTGCTGAGGTGACTCGGCCAAGTGCGTATCGACTAAAGCGAGAAGACGGATCTATGGTGGAGAACTCCTGGAACATCGAGCATTTTCGACGATTCTATGCTTAAACTGACCTAAGTTTCATGTTTTTCTTGACTGCCAACCTCAAGCAAAATGACTTCTTGAGTTAGCAGTCGGGGGCTGTACATATGTCAATAAAGCATAGTTTTCCTCATCAACTCTTGCGCATGATTCGGTTTATCATTGTTTAATGTTCCTTGATTCGAGTTCAGTGTTTAAGGACTGAGAATTTTTTAATGACCTAATCGGGCTTAGGCTTGGTGACAGTCGAACAAAAATTACTTAAGAAATTTTACATGATAACTCGGATCAGGACATTAACATAAATAAACCAAATATCTACAAAATTTTACATCAGAAGGTTGCATACAATGTTTACAAGACAATTAGGCCCGAAAGTTGTTCACTATATCAATGGCAATTTTCTTAGCCGACTCCTGCGCATCACTAATCATGTCCAGGGCTTGCTCATCCGAGGTGCCGTCAGCGAAGCCTTCCCCGACTGAATTGACATCTACCCAGGGGTAGAGAGATTTGGTCTGTGCAAGAGCAAGGCCATCCCCCTTGGTAGCAGCCTCGGTGATGTTGGCAAGTATTGGTCGGGGGCTCTACGCAACTTATTGAAGATTTTGACTAGGTCAAGTGAGCTAGCCCCGACTCCCTGATGAAATAAAGACAACAGGATTGGTGTTGTTGCGTTGGCAACATCTTCCCGGACCCGTCCGGCCTGTTTAACCCTCTCAAGCAGAACGTCGTATTGAGCTCGGGTCTTCACTTTGTAAGCTGAGAAAGACATATGATTACATAGAGCTTTCAGAGACAAAGCAGTTCAATGAACGATGTTTTGAAGGAGCTCACCTTCGAACTCGGCCTCCAACTCGGTCTTGCTGAGACTGATTGCCTCTAGCTGGACCTGGAGCGAGTGGACCTCCGACGAATTTTCTACAAACAAGAAAGACTATCAGCAACCAGGATCAACACGGAAACCATAAAGAGACAGGGAGGGTCAAGCTTACTCCCGACTGAACCCCGGAGGTCGAGGTTTTCTTCCCGGAGTTCAGCTATTTCCCTCCTCAGGGCTGCCTCCCTCGATGCGGCCTCTTCTCGAGTGGTCTTCAACTTCTGCTGGACGTCCTCCAGGGAGTTTAGATGTGGGACCAACTTCTCGAGCTCTTCGAACTTGGCCATTGATCGGCAATACTCCTTCTGCACGCAAGATCTGAAGTTGACCGACTAAAAGGAAAATGATGATGCAACAAGTGAAAAGGACCAAGGCTTATGTTGAGTAGCTTTCAGGCTGTTGACAAGGGCATCCCTTTCCTCGCTCTCCGCTTGTTTATCTAGGATGATACCCTGCCTTTGGCCTTCTGAATCTCGCCACTCGATCTTGATCGGAGGAACCCAGGTTTCAGAAGAATGTAACCTGGGGATCTCTTCTACTATGGCTGATAGATCAGGGGGAATAGATGAAGATACGAAAGAATCAAATTAAAGATTGAAGACGAAATCTCAACTCAAGACTTACCGGCTTCGGCGGCTGAACCCTTGACTAGAGCAGCCCGGCTGGTCTTTTCCTTTTGACTTTTCACCGACCGGTCTTCGCCGGGCCTTCGAGCCGCAGCCTGGGCCTTCGACACCGATCGGTTTCCACGGATGTCCCGGATGCGGTGGGGCTCCTCCTTGGGATATCTTTGCTTGGAGGCGAGGGCTTTCTGCCCGGAGCGCTCTCGCTCGGGAGAGGGCTCCGGGGTTTTGGTTCCGCAGGCTTGGATGCTCGGACGTGGCAGCTGGAGTTGGCCCTTCACTCTTTCCAGCAGGGTCTATATCTTTGGGCCTCCTGCCAAACGAACGACGCGCTCAGTTGGAATGAAGACAAAGAAATTTTCAATGATGAAGTTCAAACTTCAGTCATGAGGCGTACCTGGACGACCGACGGATATTCGGCGCTGTTTTCGGCGACGGCCTTGGAGGGGTTGTTTTGACTGGAGGGGCCGGGACATCATCGTCCGAGTCGTCGATGACGAGCCTCCTCTTGCTCGCCCGTTTGCTGATATCCTCACTCAGGGCTGCCCTTTTCCCGGCTGGATCACTTTGGATCTTCACGCCGTCTACGGGCTTCTTGGCAGGGTGAAGTGGCACGTCATCATGAGGAACTTTGTAAGGCTTCGAGATGATGGAGGCATTTTCCTGCAAGAAAAATTCTCACAATACTAAGAGGTATGACATCAAGATTGCAAGACAATAAAAAGAGTTCAGTCGGCTTACCGGAGGAGGAAGTCAATAGAGACTGAAGGGAAGAACCGGCAGCACGAGGCTGCGCTCGACTGCAATTCCAGTCGAGAAGACCTTGTACATCCGGATTTTCAGGATCTCAAAGCTGAGGGAGTCACGGTCTTCCCGATTGGGGTCCCTCTCGCCCTCATACTCGAAGGCTGGCTTCGATCGTTCTTTGATTGGCGCCAGTCGGCTCCTGATGAAGTGCCGAGTGATTTGCTCGCCGCGAAGATCCTTTTGCTTCATTTCCAGGATCTTCGCTAGCAGTTTGTTGGCTTCATCCCAATTTTGGGCTACCGGTACAGTGCTCCAAGTATGCTTAGGCACAGGGGGAAGACCAACAAAGTTTGGCAGGCTTGGTTCAAGATTGCTGATATAGAACCAGCTCGCATGCCAGCCCTTGTTGGAAGTTTTCAAGGGAAGAGAAAAGTACTCCTTGCGGAGGGATCCACGGAGTTGAAAACCCGCTCCACCAACGACGCATGGATGGTCCTTATTCGGATACGGTTTGAGGTAAAACATGCGACGGAAAAGTTGAAAGTGGGGGAGGATGCCAAGAAAGGCTTCACATACATGAATGAAGAGAGCGATGTGAAGCATGGAGTTGGGGTTCAGATGATAGAGTCGAAGGCCGTAATAATCAAGAAGTCTCCTAAAGAACTCGAAGGTGGGGAGGCTGAACCCGCAGTAAAAGAACGATGTGAAAACAACGAGCTCACCAGTGTTCGGGGTGGGAAAATCTTCACTCGCCGCCGGACGCCAGCCCACGATCTCCTTGGGGGAAAGCACTCCGTGCTTCACCATCTCCTTGAGGGTGGATTCTCTCACATCCGAAGTGGCCCACTGCTCGAAGGGGATTTTCTTCTCATCCGCCATGAATGTGGTTTGTGTGGAAAGTAAATCTGGCTAAGAGGATGGGGGTTTGAGATGGGAATCTTGGGAGCTAGATGCGGAGGCTATTTGTGGCGAAGGACGAGCTCCTGGATCGATGGATTCGGGTGCGCGTGGGTCTAGGGTTTTCCGCAGGGAGCTGGTGAACAGTGCTGCGAAAAGAGGAAATTTTCGGGAAGACGAAGTGGCGGGGATGACCTTGAGGCTTTGTAAAGAGATTTGAGGGTTGCGCTAGGTTTTCTCGTGATTGGGCCGAGCCCATGAGAGACCTGCGGCCCAGCTAAGGTGTGGCCCGACGCGTGTCCTTAGGGACTTAAGTGGATGAGCTTAAGCATATTTGCCTTGGCAATATGCACGTGTCTGAGTGCCCTATACCTTTGAAAATCCTTTCATACCGCGGTTTGCTTGATTTCATGAGAAGTTAGCATGATGCAATTTGAGAGGTGACCAACAGCTAAGCTTTTTATAGCTGCCTTGATGACAAGGGCTGTTTGGTTCTTTAGCATTTGATTAAGTAATTATATCAATGCTATTTTTTCCACCTTGGTGAAGATCTTTTTAGATTGAGACCAATATTATGGCATGAGCTATTTAATAATTTGGTCATATGACTGAAAAACTTGTTAACCCATGAGGGACGATTAAAATATTTGTTTCGAAATGACTCGGGCAGATCCACTCGGATAAGCATGAGCTTATCGAGTGCTTTCCACCTATGAGGGTTGATTGAGTTATTTGTTCTGAGATGACTCGGGCAAATTCACTCGGCTGAGCGTGAGCTTGCCGGGTAATGGGATTTTTTATGATTACTTTAGCATGAGCTAAACATTTATATGAGTATGATTTTTTCAGCCCTTCACAGTCTTTGGAGTCACTCGGGAGATTCAGGCAGAGATGACGGAATCACTCGGCGCCAGAAGCACTCGGCCAAAGAGTTGTTTGGCTGTGTACTGTCTTGGTTTGATGTTGAGTTGTCTCGTCGACTGCAAAGGACTCGGGGGCTACTGTGGAGATTATGGCAATCGGGTATCCACATGGCAAGCTTATCTGACTGGAGGTAGGGATAGATTGCGCCTGCCATATATGTAAACCAAATTTGACTTGGGTGTTACGCTGCCGATTGAGATAAGGCAACGGCCCATAGTCACGGTTTGGTAAGATTGAGGAAACCGACTTAGAGTAAGATAGGGTTTCCGATCTGTAAGCCCGTCTCCCAAAACTATATAAGGGGGGTAAGGGACGTCCCTTGAGGGATATCAGATTTCATAAGCAAGAGCTTTAGATATCAGAGTTGATAAGCAAGAGCTTTAGACTTTAGGAGCCTTAGATCTTGAGATCAATAAACACTCGGCGGCTCGAATCCCCGAAACAAGAGTAGGGTATTACCTCACGAGAGGGCCTGAACCTGTCTAAATCTTGTTTTCCATCCAACCCATAGTGCTTGGCGATCTTGACTGCACCCCGAAAATTCTATTGCTGAAACCAAGTTTTGACGAAGAATGTGATAATTTGAAAGACGAGCATGTCAGGAAGATATGTGAGCTGTTGCTGCTCAGGTATCTAAGCATTGGAGGCACTATTACGATGCTCCCGAAAGAAATCACAAGGTTAAAAATTTTGGAGACACTTGACGTACAAATAACGAAGACAAGTTCTGCCCATACAAGTCATCAAGCTACCATGTCTGACACATCTGTTTGGAATGTTCCAGCTCGGAGATGTAGGCAAGAAAATTAGCAAGTTACAAAACTATCTGTGCAGGAAAAGCATGTTGGAGACACTAGCGGGATTTTTTACCGACAATGACCAAGGATTTCCGCAACTCATTGATCATATGAAGAACTTGGAGAAGGTGAAAATACGGTGTAAGACCACTTCCTATGCTAGCAACAGTGTTCACCTTTCAATGGCCATCCAGGTTTTCGTTCAGAGAGGCACCAATATAAACAATGTCCGTTCACTTCTCTAAATTTTGGAGAGTGCTTCCAAGACCAAGAGAACATTCTGAACTTTTCCTTGAAGATTCCTGCTACCTAAGCTCTCTGAAGCTAAAAAGCAAAATAAAGACATTACCTTCCATTTGTAACCTCGCTGAAAGGTCTCACTGAGCTGTGTCTATCATGCTCTGATCTTTTAAACGGAGATGTTCTTGCTGCCCTAAGTAATGTTCACTATTTGCATTATCTCAAAGTCAAACTAATTACATGTCATCTAGACAAGTTCATCATAGGACAGGGGCAACTCAAAAGCCTGCGACGCTTGTGGATTGTGGTGTAATCGATGCCCCAGCCGGAAATGTAACTGGGGGCTCTGCCAAATCTGGAGTCATTCCGGCTGCTCTGTAAGGATATATGTAAAATCAACGTGTGTTTGATTCTTTATTGAATGATGAAAAATTGGCGTTTGGGATTTATTGGTTTGAGTGTTTTGATTTTGGAAGAGTTGAATTTTCGGATGATGAACAGTGTTCAGTCGGCTGCCACAGCCGGTCTGACCGGGTGTGTTCTGCCGGTCTGACTGGAGGTGTTTCGGCGGTCAGACCGGGAAGTTGCCTGTGGTCAGACCGGCCGAGCCAGTCCGATTGGTTGCCGATTGCGTTTCGGTTTTGGTTTCGGTTTGTTTCCTTACACATACATGGAAGTTTCGTGTTCCTATGCACGTGTCTGCTTGTTTATGCTAACAATGAGTCAAGTTTGGATAGCTTGTGCTCGGATATGGTATTCTTTATTTAATTGTGTGCAGGTATTCTTTACGCCTCGGGAAAGTGTTGCCGGTGGTCGAGTCGGAGTCAACTTGGAGATAAGGTGACGTCCAAGATGGGGATCATGCGGGATTGAAGGGTAGAGATAGTGCACATGATTGGAATGTTTCCATATGGCATACAATGGAGATATTGTTGGGTATGGAAAGCGGAATTTCGGTTTTCTGAAGACCGAGATTGTTACGGTTGGTTTATGTATAGTTTGTTTCTTGTACGGGAAGGTTTCCTAGTGGATTAGGGCTTCTTGTATGAGTAGGATTCGTGGCTCTTGGCTGCGGATTTTGGGTATAAATAGTGATGGGAGGTGTGAGCTCTTTGTATCGCTTCTATTGCTTGGAGTTCAGGTTTTTAGGGTTTCGAGTTAGAGTTTAGCTTGAGATTTTGTGAGGAGTGCTTTGCATGCACTTTGTAAACACAGAGTTTCAATAAAGATCAATTTTCTTGATAGTTCTTTGTGTCTACTTCTTCTTCGGTGTGGCGGCGTAATTGTTGGTTCAATCGAATCTACTAAATGGTCAGACCGTAGATACTATAGCGATCAGACTGCGCTTTCTTCCCGGTTAGACCGCAAATACATTGGCGGTCAGACCGGCGAGCATTTGACTTCATCGGGTTGGCTACATCGACACCCACGGCCGAGGCGATCGGCTGTGCGGTCACGGGCTTGAACAAAGACGGCCTGACTCAGCACGATACTGCGGTCGACCGGCTTCAAAAACAGAGGTAAAGTTTTATTTCCGCTAAAACTTTGTTTTTTGGGGTACTCAACCATTCACCCCCCTCTGGTTGGCTTTTCGTTGGGCATTCGATCCTACAAGTGGTATCGAGCCACATTTTTCTCGCTTTGGATTTTCTTTGATCTAAAGTTTTTTCATCATATCGGATAAATTTTCAACAAAAGCGCATGTTTTCAATGGCACCGATTTTCCGTATTGGTGTAGTAAGATGCAATCTTACATCATGGCTCAAGACTATGATGTGTGGTAAAAGGTTGCGCTTCCCTACGCCATACCCGATGCCATTAATACTGATGCTTTGAAAACTGAGTTTAATAACAATTGCAAAGCTCGAAACATCTTGTTGAATGGAATTTCGCGTTTTGATTTTGATCGTGTTTCTCATCTTCAAACCACAAATGAAATTTGGAACACTTTGAAAAACTTTCATCAAGGAACTACAAACATAAAAGAACTTCGTCGAGATTTGTTTAAAAAGGAATATATAAAATTTGAAATAAAACCTGCTGAAGCTTTGGATGACTATCTTGGTAGGTTTAATAAAATCTTGAGCAATCTTAGATCTGTTGATTCTTCTTATGACACTAATTATCCACAGTCTGAGATTTCTCGCCACTTTTTAAATGGTCTTGACATGTCTGTTTGGGAAATGAAAGTAACTTCTAATCAAGAATCTGCTAACATGGCAAATTTGACTTTGGATTCGCTTTATACAAAACTCAAAACTCATGAGATGAATATTCTTTCTCGAAAAACGGATTCTAAGTCAAGTGCTTTGAATTCTCCTTCGACTTCTTCAGATGTTGCTTCTTCGTCGTCTCCAAATGCTCTTGCTTTGATTAATGCCATGTCTGATGAACAACTCGAGCAATTCGAGGAGGAGAACTTGGCTCTTTCTACTAACAAACTTTCCAGAGCTATGAACAGAGTAAGGTTCAGGAAGAAAGGAGGACCAACGCGTTGCTTTGAGTGCGACGCCTTGGATCACATCCGCTCCAACTGCCCCAAGCTTGGGAGGAGCAAGAAGGAGGACAAGAGCGCCGAAAAGACAAAGGATGACAAGCCCAAGGGTAGGCGCTCCAAGGAGATGATCAAGAAAGTGCTGAGTCAAGTCTATGCCGCTTTTGAGCCACTCAGCGACATAGACTCTGATAGTGAGGAGGAGAAGGGCAAGAACATCTCCGGCGTTTGTCTCATGACACGTGGAGATGAAGATTCTTCAGATGAAGAAAATGAGATAAGCTCACTTGAGGATGCAATTCTTGTTTTAAGTGCTAAGAATAAAAATGTGAGAAAATGTTTAAAAACAAGAATTTGTAATTGAATCCTTAAATACTGAAATTGCTAGATTGAAATCTCTTATTCCCAATGATGATAATTGCAGAAATTGTGAGGTTTTAATGCTGGAAATTTCAAAGATTAGAGATGCCAATAATTCTCAAGTTTTGGCTTCTAAATCTTGTTTAACTTGTGATGTTAATGAATTGAAACTAAAAGATGCTTTAGCTCGTGTCAAGCACATGGAAGAAATAGTTAAACAAGATGAGGTAGCTTCTTGCTCTAGATGTCGCGAAGGCAAAGATGTTATAATTGATTGTGAAAATTGTGTTAATCTTGAAAAGAAGTTTCTTACTTGAGAAGTTCTTTGCAAAAATTTTCTAATGGTAAGAAACAACTTAACATGATTTTGGACAAATCAAAAGTGTGTAGCGACAATAAGGGAATAGGTTTTGATGCTCATGATTATTTCACCAAAAATCCTCCAAATGTTTTAGGAATAACTGAAAACGGAAAATTCTTGACTAAACCTAACACCATGAAAACAGTTTTCAAGTCTGCTGGAAATTTGCCATCTCTTTCGCTTATCTAAAAGAAACTAAACCTAATTCTTCAAAACCATCTCGTTACTAAAGAAAAGTTTTCTTGCTTCTTTTGTGGTAAAGATGATCATCTTGTTGGTTTTTTGTTTCAGATTAGCACGAAAACAGAAAAAGGAAAGAGAAAATAATTTTGTAAAATCAAAGTGGCAAAAATCTGGTTTTCCCTCGGGAAGGCCGGTCAGACCGCAGTTGGTCACCGGTCAGACCGGCCCTGGCACCCGGTCAGACCGACGGCACTGCCTCGGTCAGACCGGCGATGGCGCCCGGTCAGACCGGCAGTACCGCAGCGGTCAGACCGGCCCCGAAGGAATTTTTCTGAAAATTCCAAAACTGTTTTCTCTCGTGGTTTTGTGCCTATTAGATCTACTGGTCGTGTGTCTCGATTGGATTCCTAAGTTTCTTTTAACTAACCCCAGATCGAGGCTTCGACATCTTTTGTTTTGTAGGCTTTCGTGGCGAGGAAGGAGAACGTGTGGATCATGGACTCCGGTTGTTCGCGGCACATGACCGGTGATAAGAAGTGGTTCTCCTCCATCAAGATGGCATCCAAGACGGAATCTATAATTTTTGGGGATGCTTCAACAAGTGCCGTTATTGCTACCGGACCCATCAAGGTAAGTGACAAGTTCGAATTGAAAGAGGTAGCTTTTGTAGAGGATTTAAAATACAATTTACTTTCGGTTTCACAAATTGTTGATGAAAACTTTGAAGTTCATTTCAAGAAAACTGGAAGTAAAATATTTGATTCTTTTGGTGATTCTATTTTGAACATTTCACGTTATGGGAGAGTTTTTAAAGCTGATTTTGAAAACCCTGTTTTTCTCCTGTTGATACTTGTTTAGTTGCAAAATTCAACAAAGATTTGATGTTCGGCATCGTAGACTTGGTCATGTTGGATTTGATCATTTGACTCGTTTAAGTGGTTTGGATCTTTTCGTGGTTTGCCAAAACTCAAAAAGGATCTTGATTTGGTTTGTGCACCATGTCGTCATGGTAAAATGGTTGCTTCTTCTCACACACCAATTCTTTCTGTGATAACGGATGCACCGGGACAGCTTTTACACATGGACACTGTTGGTCCAGCTAGAGTGCAATCTGTTGGAGGAAAATGGTATGTGTTAGTTATTGTTGACGATTTTTCTCGATATTCTTGGGTTTTCTTCATGGCAACTAAGGACGAGGCCTTTGGACACTTTTGAAGTCTTTTTCTTCACTTGAATTGTGAAATTCCCAACTCTTTGAAAACAATTAGAAGTGATAATGGTGGTGAATTTAAAAATGCATCTTTTGAACATTTTTGTGTTGAAAAAGGAATTGAACATCAATTTTCTTCTCCACGTGTTCCTCGACAAAATGGTGTTGTCGAAAGAAAAATCATTCTTTGGTTGAAATGTCTAGGACAATGCTAGATGAATATCACACACCTAGAAAATTTTGGGCCGAAGCTATTAACACTACTTGCTATGTTTCTAATCGCATTTTCTTGTGTTCTAAACTTGGCAAAACTCCTTATGAGCTTCGTTTTGGTCGTCAACCTAAAGTTTCACATTTGCGTGTTTTTGGTTGCAAGTGCTTTGTGTTAAAATCTGGAAATTTGGATAAGTTTGAATCACGTTCAATTGATGGTTTATTTATTGGTTACCCCGCACACACTCGCGGCTATCGTGTATTTCTTTTAGCGACTAACAAAATTGTCGGGACTTGCGAAGTCACCTTTCATGAGGCTAGTCCCGGTACAAGACCAGATTTTTCACGTACACGCCACGGGATCGGGAGTTTGGTCGAATTTTTGAAGACGAAAGCGACGACGACGACGATGAGGTCGACCCGCTCGATCGGACCGGCCAGTGCCGTCGGTCGACCGAGGAGGCTGCCCGATCAGACCGACAGGGCCGACCGCCCGGACTCCGTCGATTCCAGTCAAGAGGATTCTTTGGGGACCACGACCGTGCTGAACCGAACGTGAATCAACTTCGAGATCACCGCACCCTTGCACATTCAGCGACAACGAGATCTAAGGTAACGGCGGATGACTCTGCGAATTCTGCTTTTGTTGCTTCTTTTGAACCCAAAGATGTTACTCATGCATTAATTGATGAATCGTGAATTAACGCCATACATGAAGAACTTGAAAATTTTGAAAGAAATAAAGTTTGGTCTTTAGTTGAACCTCCTTTTGGACATAATGTTATTGGAACCAAGTGGGTTTTCAAAAATAAACAAAATGAGCATGGTTTGATTGTTCGCAATAAGGCTAGACTAGTTGCTCGTGGTTATACTCGGGTGGAAGGTTTGGATTTTGATGAAACTTTTGCTCTTGTTGCTAGGATTGAGGCAATTAGGCTTTTGCTAGCTTTTGCTGCATCTAAAGGATTTAAATTGTTTCAAATGGATGTTAAAAGTGCTTTTCTAAATGGCTTTATTCAGGAGGAAGTTTATGTTAAACAACCACCGGGTTTTGAAAATCCTGATTTTCCCAACCATGTTTTTAAACTTTCAAAAGCTTTATATGGTTTAAAACAAGCACCTAGAGCATGGTATGACAGACTTAAGAACTTTTTGCTTGAAAATGGTTTTCAAATGGGAAAAATTGATAAAACGCTTTTTGTTCTTAAGCATGGTAAAAATCAACTTTTCGTTCAGATATATGTTGATGATATCATCTTTGGTTGTTCGACTCACTCTTTGGTTGTAGAATTTGCTGAGACTATGCGTAGGGAGTTTGAGATGAGTATGATGGGTGAGTGTCGTACTTCTTGGATTTACAAATCAAGCAAACACCTCAAGGTACGTTCATTCATCAAACAAAGTACACCAAAGATCTTTTGCGCAGTTCAAGATGGAGAGTTGCAAACCAATCTCTACACCCATTGGATCTACCTGTTCTTGATCCCGATGAAGATGGTGAATTGTGGATCAAAAGGAGTATAGAAGCATGATAGGATCTTTGTTGTATCTAAGCGCTTCTAGACCGGACATACAATTTGCTGTGTGTTTATGTGCACGCTTTCAAGCTTCTCCACGTGCTTGTCATCGTCAAGCGGTCAAGCGCATCATGAGGTATTTGAGTCATACACTTGAGTTTGGTATTTGGTATTCAACTTCATCTTCTCTCTGCTTAAGTGGTTATTCGATGCTGATTTTGTGGGTTGTAGAATTGATAGGAAAAGTACTAGTGGAACATGTCATTTTCTTGGAACTTCATTGATTGCATGGTCTTCTAGGAAACATCTTGTGTAGCTCAATCCACTGCTGAATCGAATATGTTCTTCTTGCTAGTTGTTGTTCATAGATTCTTTGGTTGATTTCTACTTTGAATGATTATGGACTTGTTTTTGAAAATGTGCCTCTTTATTGTGATAATACAAGTGCCATTAACATTGCTAAGAATCTGTTCAACATTCACGCACCAAACATATTGATATTCGTTTTCATTTCTTGCGAGATCATGTTGAGAAGAGAGATGTTAAATTGAAATTTTTGGACACAAAATTGCAACTTGCTGATATTTTTACAAAACCATTGGATTCTTCCCGCTTTGCTTTTCTTCGAGGGGAATTGGGAATTATTCATCCTTTTGGCATGTTTTGAGACGGAGTTTTTGTACTCTTTGTTTAATCAAGCTACATGATTAAAATAAATTGAAAAAGAGAGCTTTATCCATACATATTGTATTCATGCGCATGCTAGCAATATTATGAAGGTTTATTTGTCACTAGCATAGCTTATATATATTCTAGTATTTTTATGAGATCGAGATTTTATATTTAAGAGAAATAATGCATGACACTTTAATTTTCCACTTGAATTAAAGAAATATGCAATACGATACTGCACTTGTGTCGGATTTTAAATGCTTATATATATTATGTTGCATTAATATTCCTCAAATTACTTTAAAATTGCTCATTGTGAAAAGAGAATGAAATATTATATATGAGAGAAAAAATGAATACCGAATCCTTAGAAACAGTCTTGACGACAAGGACGTATTCGATTGAGCAAAAATAATGAGTACCGAATCCTTGGAAACAGTCTTGACGACAAGGACGTACTCAAAATAATTGAGAGAAAAAAAAGAGCAACAAATATGGCTCAAATCAATATGAAAAAGTTTTTCTCTTGAATTATATGTGCAAAAAGGTATATTTGAGAAAGAATAAAGATTGCAATCGGTATATATATTTGGGTTTATCTTTCAACCTATGTGCTTGTAAAGATGTTGCATTATAAATCATTGAAATCCATGAATCTTTATTGTGTTATTGCTCTTAATTATAAAATATTTGATTCATGATTGTACTTTAATGCATATTTGCTATCTACTTGATAAATTTCTCTTCTTATTATTGCAACACATGACTTGACTTGCTTTATGTATGGTGCTAAGCTCTTAAACATTCATAAACATAATTCCTATGCTTGATGAATTCATTGTCAAAAGGGGGAGAACATAACGTTGTTTGGGAGAACAAAAGTGCAAGTTTACAAAGTTTTTTTTGGGTCAAAGGATTTTCTTTCTTTTAAAAAGGGGAGAAAATTTCTTTGATTTTTGAGCACTCAAATGCTTTTTACCATTTTTATTTTTACTTTTTCAAACATCAAAACAACTCTTTTATTTTGTTTGCCAATGTGTTCATCAAGGGGAGATTGTAAAATCAACGTGTGTTTGATTCTTTATTGAATGATGAAAAATTGGCGTTTGGGATTTATTGGTTTGAGTGTTTTGATTTTTAAAGAGTTAAATTTTCGGATGATGAACAGTGTTCGATCGGCTGCCACGCCGGTCGACGTGTGTGTTCTCGCCGGTATGAACGGAGGTGTTTCGGCGGTCAGACCGGGAAGTTGTCTGCGGTCAGATCGGCCGAGCCAGTCCGATTGGTTGCCGATTGCGTTTCGGTTTTGGTTTCGGTTTGTTTCCTTACACATACATGGAAGTTTCGTGTTCCTATGCATGTGCCTAGTTGTTTATGCTAACAATGAGTCAAGTTTGGATAGGTTGTGCTCGGATATGGTATTTTTTATTTAATTGTGTGTAGGTATTCTTTACGCCTCGGGAAAGTGTTGCGGGTGGTCGAGTCGGAGTCAACTTGGAGATAAGGTGACGTCCAAGATGGGGATCATGCGGGATGCTGAAGGGTAGAGATTAGTGCACATGATTGGAAAGTTTTCATATGGCATACAATGGAGATATTGTTGCGTATGGAAAGCGGAATGTCGGTTTTAGGAAGACAGAGATTGTTACGGTTGGTTTATGTATACTTTGTTTCTTGTGCGGGAAGGTTTCCTAGTGGATTAGGGCTTCTTGTATGAGTAGGATTCGTGGCTCTTGGCTGCGGATTTTGGGTATAAATAGTGAGGGGAGGCGTGGCCTCTCTGTATCTCTTCTATTGCTTGGAGTTCAAGTTTTTATGGTTTCGAGTTAGAGTTTAGTTTGAGATTTTGTGAGGAGTGCTTTGCATGCACTTTGTAAACACATAGAGTTTCAATAAAGATCAATTTTCTTGATAGTTCTTTGTGTCTACTTCTTCTTCGGTGTGGCGGCGTAATTGTTGGTTCAATCGGATCTGCTAAACGGTCAGACCACAGATACTATAGCGGTCAGACTATGTTTTCTTCCCGGTTAGACCGCAAATACATCGACAATCGGCTGAGGCGAGCGGCTACGGGCGGTCGACCGAAGGTCATCAGCGGTCGACCGGCAATAAGACGGTCGACCGGCGCGATACCGCGGTCGACCGGCTTCAAAAACAGAGGTAAAGTTTTATTTCCGCTAAAACTTTGTTTTTTGGGGTACTCAACCATTCACTCCCCTCTGGTTGGCTTTTCGTTGGGCATTCGATCCTACAATATAAATGGGCTATGTGGCATCAGCATCCGGTACCTCGGTCCCGAGTACATCAAGGAGGTCACTCTGGACGGAAGAATGAACGAAGAAACAAAAGAGTGTTAGAAATTTCTAGGGTCGCATAGGTGCGGATCTAGAGGTTTACCGTCATAGAGAGTAAACGTAAGAGAGAGGGAGAGGAGAAAGGAGCCCATACCTGCGTCGGCCTTGAAGCTAGATGCCGCCATGTCGTCGTTGAGGTGGCGGCGGCGGTGGGGATTCCCCTCGCTTCAGCGCGCACTTTAGATCGGTGTAGCTAGGGTTTGTGGGGAGCACGTTTGCAACGACAAATCTTGTATCGCGTGCGCCAGCGGCTCTTCCTTTTAATGTAGCACTGCGTGAGAGGGGCCCACAGCCAAGGGTGGATGGCGCCCCCGATCAGGGCGCGCGGGAGATAAGGGGATCACAACTAACATTCTCCCCTTCGATCTCCGTCGTTCTTACTTCTCTTACTCAATATTTACTTCTAAATAGGTTGATACATAGAGCATGCTTCATCATGACAGTCAGTACTGAACCATTAGACGCAATAACCACAATGCACCTCTCCATCTCAAAATAAACACTAGGCCATTTCTTAATCCATGGATCATAGGCTTTTCTGTAAACCCATGCCAGCTAAATGTTCTTTAAACACACTGGGCGGTAAGCCTTTCGTAAGTGGGTCAGCTAACATTTCCTTTATTCTTATATGCTCGAGACTAATGGTGTGATGTTGGATTTTCTATTTCACAACATAAAACTTAATGTCAATGTGTTTGGCAGCATCACTTGACTTATTGTTGTGAGCATAAAACACTGCTGGCTCATTGTCGTAGTACAACTTGAGTGGCCTTTGAATGCTATCGACCAGTTTCAAGCTAGATACAAACTTCTTTAACCATTTTGCTTGCCCCGTGGCCTCATAACTAGCTACAAACTTGGCATACATGACGGATGATGCTATGATGGTTTGCTTGGAGCTTTTCCATGAAATGTCTCCTTTTGCGAGAGTGAATATATAACCTGATGTGAACTTTCTATCATCTATATCTCCCACAAAATCTGAATATGAATACCCTTCTATCTCTAGGGAATCAAATCTTCTGTACGTTAGCATGAGGCCTTTTGTGCCTTGCACATAACACAAAGATTTTTTTACCATTCCCCAGTGATCCATTCCTGAATTTTCCTGATATATGCCAAGTAACCCGGTAAAAAAAGCTACGTCAGGGCGCGTACACACTTGAGCACATTGCAAGCTTCCGACAGCTGAAGCATATGGAACCGCTTTCATTTGATCGATCTCATATTGGTTCCTTGGACATTGAAATTTCCCAAATCTATCGCCCTTGACTATAGGAGCAGATGTAGGCTTACTCGCATGCATACTGTATTTGTTTAGAATCTTTTCCATGTATGCCTGTTGCGATAATCCTAAAACCCCTTTTCTTCTATCTCGGTGAATCTCTATTCCTAGAACAATTGAGGCTTCACCATGATCTTTCATATCAAAATTCGAGGACAAAAATTTTTTCGTCTCCAATATTAGGTCAACGTCACTACTAGCGAGTAGGATGTCATCCACATATAGAATAAGGATAATAAATCTCCCATTTCTGAACTTTGTGTAAACGCAATTGTCCTCCTCATTTTCGTTAAACCCAAACCTTCTTATTACTTCATCAAACTTCAAATACCACTGTCTAGAGGCTTCTTTTAATCCATAAATGGATTTCTTCAGATGACATTCCATTCATTCTTTGCCTTCCACAACAAAACCTTTGGGTTGTGCCATGTAGACGTTCTCATATAAATCCCTGTTAAGGAATGCCATCTTTACATCCATTTGGTGCAGCTCTAGATCATAATGTGCCATCGTGCCATTAAAATTTTGAAGGAATCTTTGCATGACGCCGAAGAAAAGGTCTCATTATAATCTATTCCTTCTCTTTGAGTAAAACCTTTTGCCACAAGTTGTGCCTTATACCTTTCTACATTCCCTTTGGAGTCACATTTTGTTTTGTAGATTCATTTGCAGCCTACTGTTTTGGCTCCTTTAGGAATTTCTTCTAAGTCCCAAACTTTGTTGGTACTCATTGCTTTTATTTCATCTTCCATGGCTTCAAGCCACTTCGATGAATGACCACTTCTCATGGCTTCTTCAAACGAGGTGAGATCTCCCTCTATTTGAACTTCTTTACTAGCATAGACTTCGTAGTCACTAGGAATAGCTATCCTTCTCTCTCTTTGAGATCTTCTGAGTTGTGGTACTTTTTCTGTTTGGGGCTGATGTTGCTCTTCCTCTTGTGTGACAACTTGTTCTGTAGGATCCTTTTTAACAGGTTCCTCCTGTTCATTCGTTGTTGTCATAGGAGAACTAACAACAGGTGTTGACATTGCAGTGTTCTGTGCTGTTAGTGTAGCAGCAACAGGCATCGAGAAAACAAGTTCCTGAATCATCGGAGTAGGTACATATACTCGCTTCTCTTCAAGACTAATTTATCGGGGTGCCATGCTCCCCCTGACTATCTCATCCTCCAAAAATACTACGTGTCTCGTCCTACGAACTTGGTATGTCTATCAGTGTTACTGACATGCCCTAGAGGCAACATGGAGATGTTTGATATCACGTCAATGTTTATGTATAAATGAATAAAGTGTTATTCAGTTCCATGAAATAGACATCTTGTATTGATCAATAAGTATGTGACTTATTTATGAGACTCTTTATGTATGAATCTATTTCTAAACGATCCCTGATCATATGTCATATTGTTGGAACTAATATGATTCTAAGATCGGCATGTTTATTGATTGATGATCATGTCTCATAGATCATGGGTATGGAGATACCAAATCAATAAACATGGACATATGTGTTAGAGAACACATTGTTGGATAGACCCACCATGAGACACTACAGGAATCAATGTGCCATTAGTTGGTCTCAGGTAGTGTTGGTACATAGTCCTTAGACCTGAGATCACCATGGATTCCAACATGTGTAGTAGCCTACTTTGGGACTACCAAACACTATTCCGTAACTGGATAGTTATAAAGGTAGTTTTCGGGTTTGCTATGAAACATGGAGTGGGATGTGAGTGATCAAGATGGAATTTGCCCCTCCTTTGGAGAGATATCTCCGGGCCCCTCGAGGTAATGGATTATGGAAATGCATGGCCATGCTAAGTTGATTGAGGAGTCAATCAACAGACAGATAATCCAATACGGTTCGAGTGAATGATTAAGCTATTGAAGAGATGGCACACATCTTGCCTATAGCTTAACTGGTATCGTGAGGCAAAGGGATTTGTGTACACATTACAGGTTCAGAGCCGATATTATATTCTTGTATACTACGGTGTCAATATATGCTACTAGGCGCCGCTGTTGACAGGTCGGCTGAGTTGGACTCGAGCCGACGGTCGGCTAAGTTAGACTATAGCCGAAACCGAGTATACCTGAACCTACAGTGTCGCACGCTTAAGGGGATATGAACAGGCATTCGAGTTGGACTTGAATACGGCTCGATCGGATAGGGATCCGATCGGATAGAGTCCCATGGGCTTACGACGTATGGGCGGCCAATTCTATGAGATTCAGATGGGATCCGATTCAAAATAGAGTCCTGATCGGCCACTAGTCCTAGTCGGCCAACTCTATATAAAGGAGGGAGGGGTGGAGAGCTGTGGCATGTCAATTGTACGGCATTGAACCGAATCCGCAACAGAAGTCGCCGAGATCAATCTCCATGGAAACCCTCCCCACTTTCGAGCCAAACCCTAGCCTTGCATCGCGTGCTAGCACACGGGTGTTCGGCGTTCTGTCCCCGGACATGTGGATACCGGTAGAGGCGCTGCTACGTTGCGCGCTGTTGATCGGCTTCGGATCGGCTGCGGTCGAGCGCATCGGAGCGAGGTGCGAGAACACAGTCGGACGACTCGGATCGGCTACGGCATCTGCGAATCGGTTGATTGGCGAATCGGCTGTCCCCGGGTATCTGCTATCGGCTTGCGGGAATCGGCTACACAGTTCCAGATCGGATTGCCCCGATTGGCTATTCGCCGCACTACACTCCAATCGGTAACGATCTATCGGCCCTTACTTGCAAGTGTTCTGGTTTGCGCGGTAAAAGTTTTTGTTTTCGGCTAGCGTAGCCTCCGCGTAACCCTTCGTGGTATCGAGCTAATCTTGCTTAGTTCGGGTTTTAGATTGGATACGGAACAAGTTTTGCGCACGGGTTGATTAGATCAATCGTTTTACGGGATGTTGAGGAGAGTTAATGGTAATTGCGTTCCTTGATAGTGTATCGGAACGGCGTAATGTGATTACGTCGAAGCAATTTTCATGTAACTCGGTTTGAGTTGGGTTCGAGATAGCGTTCCTTGATAGTGTATCAGAACGGTATAATGTGATTAGGACGACATAATATGATTATGCCGACATGGTTTCCGTAAGCGATTTCATAGATTGGATCTATGAATTTCGTGTGGTGTTCCGGGACCGCCATGTGCGTAACGTCCCACCCTTCCGGCCGAGCCCGCCTACATCTGGAAGCTCTCTAGGATCTTAGGCGCCTCATAGACCAACACCCGGTCTTTTCGCGCACTTTGTCCTCACTCATGCGCACCGGAAGAACTTCCCGTCGGTCACCCATCCCCAAATTGCCCTAGGCCAAGCACGCTTAACCTTAGAGTTCTTTGGAGATGAGCTTGGAAAAGAAGTTGCAACTTGTTGGTATGAGTATTCTATTAATCCTATTAAGCCACGCCGAGGATGTTACATCCACACCCTTAGAAGACCCGACGTCCTCGTCGGTCAACCCAGCCAGAACCTCCCCTCTTGGCCATGTCCGTGCGTCCGTGCGCGCATGTACCATGCCGTGTCCTCTTAGGGCCCACGCGCCATGCGCACCATGCCCGCGCAACTGACCCGCCACGAGCCCCATGAAACCGTGAGGGTCGGCTCTGATACCACTTATAACGTCCCACCCTTCCCGGGTGGAGCCTGCCTACATCTAGAAGTTCTCTAGGATCTTAGATCGCCCTCAGACCAACACCGCTTTTTCGCGCACTTTGTCCTCACTCATGCGCACCGGAAGAACTTCCGGTCGGTCACCCATCCCCAAATTGCCCTAGGCCAAGCACGCTTAACCTTAGAGTTCTTTGGAGATGAGCTTCCGGAAAAGAAGTTGCAACTTGTTGGTATGAGTATTCTATTAATCCTATTAAGCCCTGGGCCAGGATGTTACATGTGCGTACCCCCTTATAGGTCGTCTCGATGCCGTATCTCTGCGATAGGTAGAAAACGTTTCTACGCCTAACTTGTTTTTGCAGAGAATGCTTTGAAATGGTATGGCCCTATTGTATGTATGAGATGCATGTGATGCATGTAATATTCTTTCATATGTGCAATCCCCGTAATATTCTTTCATACGTGCAATGCTTGTAATATTCTTTCACGACTGCGAGTCGATGTAATCTTCAATTAGAGCTTCTATAGTAGTAGCTTAGTTTGAAGATATCAAGCATTCGGCACTCGGAAGAACGGTGATGAAGATGGAGATCCTCTACACCGGCATGGAGATAGAGATCACCATGTGAAGGGGGCCATACTATTTCATGCTATTCTACTTGCTTTCATATGTGATATGTTTGTTTGATAGGATAGCATCCCTCGCAAAATTAAGTAGTAATGATGCCCTTCCAAATGTTGCACCCGTCACCGTTATGCTCGTCAATGGTGGGTCGCAAAGCAGAGTGTCATTCTCTATCATAACACGAGGGGTATATGTCGGACATATACATGCAGGAGCATTTGGTTTACTTAACAAGGCTATCAAAAGAGTTTTGGGCCTTGGGGCATAGGTTGGCGCCGGGGCATGGAGATGCCACACCAACAACAAGAGTCACATAGAGATGTGATTAGCAAGGAGTTGCTTACCGATGTTATTAATTTTCTAGCAGTGATGCCAAAGCTCACTAGAAAATTAACTAACATTTGGATCTTGACCTAATACGTAACCTAGAGGGAAGGTGGAAAATACGTAATGGGAGTCCTATGTTAAATTGTTTAACAAAAGACATAACATAAACATTGTGCTAAACTTTACTTTTTCTGTTGTAGAACAAATGGCGGCTAATACTACACCCAGTACCTTTAATTTGCGATCTATTCTCGAAAAGGAAAAATTAAATGGAACAAACTTTATGGATTGGTATCGCAACTTGAGAATTGTTCTCAAGCAAGAGCGTAAGGAGTACGTTCTTGAAGTACCCTATCCCGAGGATTTGCCAAATAATGTCACCGCAACCGCACGGAGGGCTTATGAGAAGCACACTAATGATGCCCTAGATATAAGCTGTCTCATGCTTGCTACAATGTCCCCCGAGCTTCGAAGCAATATGAGAGCAGCGATGCTCACACTATTATTCGGGGATCTGCGTGGCATGTTTGAGAACCAAGCTCGGGCCGAGAGGTTCAACACCTCAAAGTCCTTATTTGCGTGCAAGCTTATTGAGGGGAATCCCGTCATCCGCATGTGATAAAAATGATTGGCTACATTGAGAGTCCGGAAAACTAGGTTTTCCCTTAGCCAAGAGTTGGCTACTCGATGTGATTCTCCGGTCGCTCCCTCCGAGCTTCGAGCCATTCATATTGAATTATCACATGAACAATATGGATAGAACCTTGGCTGAATTGCATGGGATGCTAAAGACAGTGAGGAGAGTATCGAAGAATGGTCATCATGTGATGATGATGCAGAAAGCTAAGCGCAAACCACCTGTCCGAAACTTTGCACCAAGAGGAAGTTAACTCCCGATGAGATCGCGAGTGCCTCCAATGCAAAGAAGGGCAAGAAGGGTCGGCGACATCGATGCCGTTTGCTTCTATTGCAAGGAGACAGCCACTGGAAGAGGAACTGCAAGAAGTACATGGAGGATCTCAAAAAGAAGCAAAGTACGACTTCGCTTCAGGTATTAATGTTATAGACATTAATCTTGCTACTTCACCTCTACGACTCTTTGGTATTTGATCTTGGATCATTAGCTTATATTTGCAAGTCGTTGCGGAATGAGAAGAAGTGGAGGCTTGAGAAGGGGCGAGGTGAACTGCGCGTCGGCAATGGAGCAAGCGTTGCTACGTTCTTGTCGGCACAGACCACTTCATCTACCTTCGGGATTAGTTTTGGAATTAAATAATTATTATTGTGTTCCAACACTATGTCAAAACGTTATTTCCGCTTCATGTTTGCAAGCGGATGGATATGATTTTAGATCGATGAACAATGGTTGTTCAATATATCTTAGAGATATGTTCTATTTTCATGCTCCATTGGTGAATGGATTATACGTTTTGAATCTTGAAGCGTCTCCCATCTATAACATTAATACGAAAGGCAACTCTCTAATGATATAAACCCCACGTTTATCCGGCATTGTCGCTTAGGCCATATAAATAAGAAACGCATGGAGAAGCTCCATAAGGATGGATTGCTTCACTCTTTTGATTTTGAATCATTTGAGACATGTGAGTCTTGTTTACTTGGTAAGATGACAAAGGCACCTTTCACGGGACACAGTGAAAGAGCAAGTGACTTGTTGGCACTCATACATACCGATGTATGTGGACCAATGAGCTCAACGACCGAGGTGGTTATCGTACTTCATTACCTTTACCGATGACTTTAGTAGATATGGTTATATCTACTTAATGAGGCATAAGTCCGAATCCTTTGAAAAGTTCAAAGAATTCCAGAATGAAGTACGAATCATTTAGGGAAAATAATCAAGTTTCTACGATCGATCGTGGAGGGGAATACTTGAGCCAAGAGTTTGGTAATGATCTCGAAAGATTGTGGAATTGTTCCACAGTTGACTCCGCCAGAACTCCACAATGGAATAGGGTGTCCGAACGGAGAAATCACACCTTGTTGGACATGGTGCGGTCGATGATGAGCCAAAGTGATCTTCCGTTATCCTTCGGGGATATGCTCTTGAAACATTGCGCTCACACTAAATAGAGTTCCATCTAAGTCGGTTGAAAAGACACCATATGAGATATGGACGGGGCAAACCCCTAGTTTGTCTTTTCTCAAAATTTGGGGATGTGAGGCTTATGTAAAACTTTTACGTCGACAAGCTCACACCCAAATCGACAAGTGCTTCTTTGTGGGATATCCTAAGGAAACCAAGGGATATTACTTTTATAATCGGGAACAAGGCAAAGTGTTTGTCGCCCGACACGGTGTCTTCTTGGAGAAAGAGTTTCTTTCAAGAAGGGTTAGTGGGAGCAGGGTGCATCTTGAAGAAGTTCAAGAAACACCGGAAAAGTTTCGGCGCCACGAACCACAACGGGAGGAGCAAAGTGTTGCGCCACCGGTTGTAGATACACCAGCCCCACGGAGGTCGAAAGATCACGTCGTGCACCGACAGTACATAGGTGCGGAACAACGTGATATATTGTTGTTGGACAACGATGAACCTAAGACCTATGAGGAAGCGATGGTGGGACCCGATTCCAACAAGTGGCTTGGAGCCATGAAATCCGAAATAGAATCCATGTACGACAATCATGTTTGGAACTTGGTTGATCCACGATGGTGTCAAAACCATTGAGTGTAAATGGGTTTTTAAGAAAAAGGCCGATATGGATGGAAATGTTCACATCTATAAGGCGCGATTGGTGGCGAAAGGTTTTAAACAGATTCAAAGAGCTGATTATGATGAAACCTTCTCGCCGTCACAATGCTTAAATCTATTCGGATTATCCTACGATTGCTGCATATTTCGATTATGAGATATGGCGAGATGGATGTCAAAACGGCTTTCCTAAATGGAAACCTAAGCGAGGATGTATACATGATACAACCTCGGGTTTTGTCGATCCGAATCGCTGGAAAGATATGCAAGCTACGAAGTCCATTTATGGATTGAAGCAAGCATCTCGGAGTTGGAATATTCGTTTTGATGAAGTAATCAAAGGGTTTGGTTTCATCAAAAATGAAGAAGAGGCCTGTGTTTACAAAAGGTCAGTGGGAGTGCAATTGTATTTCTAATCTTATATTTGGATGACATATTATTGATTGGAAATGATATCCCTATGCTAGAATCCGTCAAGTCTTCATTGAAAAATAGTTTTTCCATGAAAGACTTAGGGAGGCAACATACATATTAGCATTCGGATCTATAGAGATAGATCCAAGAGGCTAATTGGATTAAGCCAAAGTACATACATTGACAAGGTGTTGAAAAGGTTCAACATGCATGATTCCAAGAAAGGTTTCTTGCCCATGTCACATGGCATTAATCGAGCAAGAATCGGTGTCCTCGGACACATGATGAGCGGAATAAGATGGGTATGGTTCCATATGCTTGGCAATTGGATCCATCATGTATGTCATGCTTTGTACATGCCCGGATGTCTTGTATGCTTTGAGTGCTACAAGCAGATACAGTCGAGATCCAGTGAAGGTCACTGGATTGCCAGTAAAGAATATCCTTAAGTACTTGAGAAGAACTAAGGATATGTTCCTAGTCTATGGAGGTGAAGAAGAGCTCGTTGTAAGTGGTTACACCGATGCTAGCTTCCAAACAGACAAGGATGATTATAGATCGCAATGCGGGTTTGTGTTCGCAACGAAGGCGCGATCATGGAAGAGTTCCAAGCGGGATACCGTTGCTGATTCTACAACGGAGGCCGAGTACATTCTTTCTGAAGCGCAAAGGAGGCTGTTTGGATCAAGAAATTCGTTTCGAGCTTGGTGTGATGACTAGTGCGGCGGTCCAATGTCTCTCTATTGTGACAATAGTGGAGCCATTGCGCAAGCCAAGGAGCCGAGGTCACATCGAAGTAAAAACACATACTTCGGCGATATCATCTCATCCGCGAGATAGTGGACAGAGGTGATGTCAAGATATGCAAAGTGCACACGGATCTCAACATAGCATATCCGCGACAAAACCTCTCCTCAGAAGCATGAGGCGCACACAAGAGCAATGGGTATTAGATACTTACATGATTGACTCTAGTGCAAGTGGGAGATTGTTAGTGACATGCCCTAGAGGCAACATGGAGATGTTTGATATCACGTCAATGTTTATGTATAAATGAATAAAGTGTTATTCGGTTCCATGAAATAGACATCTTGTATTGATCAATAAGTATGTGACTTATTTATGAGACTCTTTATGTATGAATCTATTTCTAAACGATCCACGATCATATGTCATATTGTTGGAACTAATATGATTCTAAGATCGGCATGTTTATTGATTGATGATCATGTCTCATAGATCATGGGTATGGAGATACCAAATCAATAAACATGGACATATGTGTTAGAGAACACATTGTTGGATAGACCCACCATGAGACACTACGGGAATCAATGTGCCATTAGTTGGTCTCGGGTAGTGTTGGTACAAAGTCCTTAGACCTGAGATCACCATGGATTCCAACATGTGTAGTAGCCTACTTTGGGACTACCAAACACTATTCCATAAGCGGGTAGTTATAAAGGTAGTTTTCGGGTTTGCTATGAAACATGGAGTGGGATGTGAGAGATCAAGATAGAATTTGCCCCTCCTTTGGAGAGATATCTCTGGGCCCTCGAGGTAATGGATTATGGAAATGCATGGCGCATGCTAAGTTGATTGAGGAGTCAATCAACGGACGATAATCCAATACGGTTCGAGTGAATGGTTAAGCTATTGAAGGGATGGCACACATCTTGCCTATAGCTTAACCGGTATCGTGAGGCAAAGGGATTTGTGTACACATTACAGGTTCGAGCCGATATTATATTCTTGTATACTATGGTGTCAATATGTGCTGCTAGGCGCCTGTTGACAGTCGGCCGAGTTGGACTCGAGCCGACGATCGGCTAAGTTAGACTATAGCCGAAACCGAGTATACCGAACCTACGGGGTCGCATGCTTAAGGGGATAAGAACAGGCATTCGAGTTGGACTTGAATACGGCTCGATCGGATAGGGATCCGATCGGATATAGTCCTATGGGCTTACGACGTATGGGCGGCCAACTCTATGAGATTCAGTTGGGATCCGATTCAAAATAGAGTCCTGATCGGCCACTAGTTCCAGTCGGCCAACTCTATATAAAGGAGGGAGGGGTGGAGAGCTGTGGCACGTCAATTGTACGGCATTGAACCGAATCCGCAACAGAAGTCGCCGAGATCAATCTCCACGGAAACCCTCCCCACTTTCGAGCCAAACCCTAGCCTTGCATCGCGTGCTAGCACACGGGTGTTCGGCGTTCTGTCCCCGGACGTGTGGATATCGGTAGAGGCGCTGCTACGTTGCGCGCCGTTGATCGGCCGGATCGGCTGCGAGCGCATCGGAGCGAGGTGCGAGAACACGCGGACGACTCGGATCGGCTACAGCATCTGCAAATCGGTTGATTGGCGAATTGGCTGTCCCCGGGTATCGGCTGTCGGCTTGCGGGAATCGGCTACACAGTTCCAGATCGGATTGCCCTGATTGGCTATTTCGCTGCACTACACTCCAATCGATAACGATCTATCGGCCCTTACTTGCAAGTGTTCCTGGTTTGTGCGGTAAAAGTTTTTGTTTTCGGCTAGCGTAGCCTCCGCGTAACCCTTCAATCAGAACAATAGAAACAAAAACCTTTTGATTTCTCATGGTAGCCAATGAAATGGCAACTTACTGTCTTGGGATCTAGCTTCCCAATATTTGGGTTAAATAACTTTGCAACAGCTGGACAGCCCCACACCCGTACATAATTTAGCGCTGGTTTCCTTCTTGTCCATAGCTCATATGGTGTTTTGGGCACTGACTTACTTGGTACTCGATTAAGAATATGGACAACGGTTTTTAATGCCTCCATCCATAGACTCATCGATAAAGTGGAGTGGCTTAACATACTTTGGACCATGTCCATTAGAGTGCGGTTATGTCTTTCAGCCACTCCATTCTTCTGAGGCTCGCCCGGTGTGGACTACTATGCTACTATGCCATTCTCCTGTAAAAACCTTGCAAAAGGTCCAGGTATTTGGCCACAAGGGGTATGCCGATCGTAGTACTCTCGTCCACGGTGAGATCTTACTGCTTTGATCTTTAGATCATGCTAATTCTCTACCTTAACCTTGAATATCTTGAATTTATCCAAGGCTTCTAATCGTTCTTTAATTGGATAAATATAGACATAGCGTGAATAATCATCTGTAAATGTTATAAATGAATCATAACCATCCACAATCTTAATTGGAAATGGACCACAAATATCTGTGTGTATGATTTCCAATTTTCCTAGACTTCGTATGGCTCCTGTCTTTATTTATTTAACATACTTTCCCTTCATCAAATCGATGCAATGTTCTGAATCCGTAAAGTCTAACGGGTGCAAAATTTCTTCTTTAATTAATCGTTCAATTCTCCCCTTCGAAATATGGCCTAAATGACAGTACCACAATTTTGGAGATGTTTCATCATTGCATCATTTGCACTTACTTCTTACATTCGTAGACGAGGAAGGCACATTATTGCATACAACATTCGGATTCTCATGTTTAGGCAGCATATAAAGCTGGCCTTGTCGGATGGCAAGGCCCACACACTTATTCTTGAATATAATTGAACACAAATCTGGTTCAAAGTAACAATTATATCCATCGCTGCTAAACATGATACATAAATCAAGTTTCTACTTAAAGACAGTATATAGAGCACATTCTGCAAATGAAGTATGAAGCCATTATTTAATTCTATTGGATGATCTCCAATTGCTTCAATATCGGACTCCACTCCATTTGCAACTCTAATGCATCTTTCTCCTCTTTTTAGGATCCTCCTCGTACGGAATCCCTGTAATGAATTTGCAACATGAATAATCACACTCGAATCAACCCACCAAGTGAATCTAGAATAACTTACATACAGGGATTCATCTACAAATGTAATAATATCATCACCTTTCTTTATGAGATGCTTCAGGAAATTAGGGCAATCTTTCTGATAATGCCCCTTCTTCTTGCAATACCTGCAAGTGTCCTTGTCCACTACCGTGTTGTTAGGTTGTGGACTTGGATTACTTGGAGGTGCACTTCCTTGTGCCTTAGGAGATGCGACATTCTGGCTATAGGTGTTCCTCTTCTTATTGTGCTTTACGTAGTTGGCGGAGTCACCACGAGCCTTGGGCCTATCCTCTTCTTTCACACACATGACAATGAGCTTCTCAATGTCCCAGTTTTTAGGCTGTGAGTTGTAGTTCACAACATAAGCCTCAAAAACTGAAGGCAAGGAGGCAAAAATTAGGTAAACTAGGAACTCATCAGGGAGCACCAAGTCCATCTTCTTGAGCTTTGAAGTGATGCCACCCGTCTTCAAAATGTGCTCTCTAACCCCTCCGCCGTATACTTCTTAGTCACCAAGCTGTTAATGAGGGTGCTAGCATAAGCCTTTGAAGAACCAGTGAACTGATTCTCCACCTTCTGAAGGTATTTAGTGGCGGTGGTACATATTGGGATTTCTCCCCTTATTGCCTCCACAATGGAGCTCTTAATTACCATCAAGCACTTGCGGTTCGATGACACCCACTTCGCACGATTAACATTATACTTTAATCTTATTGGAGCATGATCAAGCATCCTTTTCTTGAAATCATATTCGCTTTCACTTTCCCCCTCACTGGAGCAACTGGCTTAGTGGGGCAAGGCTTAGTGAGAGCTTCATCTATGTAAGACAACGCAAGTGCTATCTCTATCTTCTCTTGCCAGGAGCCATAATTGTTCCTATTAAGGGGCTCAACGGCCAAGATGTATACTAGTGGGTTAGTTGTTCCTGAAAGCAAACTGAAGAAATTGAGAAATATTTAAAATGCTTGTTTGTTTTAATTTAACGTTGGTCAAAGTTAAAACATAAACCATGCTACCACATTAATTCTACATCACCGTTGGGCAAAAATAGAACCAATGCATGGAAAACTAATAAACATTATTTAACATTGCTATTAACAACGTTGGTCTTAATAACAACATTATCGCCATTGAAACAATATATCATAGCAGCGAAATAATTTACATAAATGTTCAGAAGCAATTCTTACATTTTTCTACGCTCTAAACAATTTTCACGTTGGTTAAAATTGCTTATAAATTAAAACATTCAATAAACTTAAGTATAAAAGCTTTTGAAAAAAAATAGGGACTAAAAACAGACTTCTTTTCTTTTGCTTCGGCCCAGAGGGACCTAAAACAGACTTATTCTCTTTATTTCGGCTCGGAGTGACCAAAATTTGACTTAATTCTCTGCATGGCCCATTCGGCCCTCATCCTCTAACGGTCGACAGATCTCGGTCGTCCGATGCTAGGGTTTTGATCGGACGGCTGGGCGCCAAAGTCGGGGGAACAAAACCCCGCGCCCGGCCGTCGCCTGAAACCCTAGCCTATTCTTCCCCTTCCCTCGGCTGCAGTTGAGGCGAACCACGGCGGCACCGCTACGTGCGCCCTCGCCGGTGCCGCTGCTCGCCTTAGGCTGAGCTCGCCGCCGTCTAGCGGCCATGCCGCGATGCCCCTCCTTTCCCCTGTTTCTGCGACGGCGGCGATGGAACGACTCCCACACGCGTCGACGAAACCCGCTGGCGACAGTATATGGGCGGACTTCCCGCGCGCGTTGGCAACGGCCGGCGGTGGCGGTGGACTTCTCGCACGGCGTCGGCGACGACTGGCGGTGGCAGAGGTTAGGGTTTTCTCAGTTTTTGAGCTGTTCTTGAGCTTTTCTTCGGGAATCCGAGACCCCCTTCCTCTTTATTTTTTCTTCCCTACTAGATCTACACCTAAGCCATGGCTCTTATACCATTGTTAGAAATTTTTAGGGTCGCATAGGTGTGGATCTAGAGGTTTACTAGCTCATCGGGGTAATAATGTCGCCATAGAGAGTAAACGAGAGAGAGAGAGAGAGGGAGAGGAGAAAGGAGCCCATACCTGCGTCGGCCTTGGAGCTAGATGCCACCATGTCGTCGTTGAGGTGGCGTTGGCGGTGGGGATTCCTGTAGACCCCCGTTTTTGAGGACGGGAATTATTCGTGTTCATAGTACCTTATCCCTGGATCGAGTAGTTTGGTACCCACGAATACGCTTCGAATTACCAGTGCAAAGTGCACGAATAGTCTTACAACGAAATTATTACAATAATAAGCCCGAAGGCAATATCCAATACATATAGGACCTACCAGTCCGGATACATCCGAAAATAGAAATTAGATAAGATAGCAGACGGAAGGCAGCAGCATGCCGATTGCCACAGGCAACGACTGGGGACTAAGACCTGTTGCGCTCCATTGTCTTCATTCCTCCTAGTAGTATGTGTACGGATCTTCCTCATCTCCTTCATCCGGAGGTTTGTGCGTATAGCAAGGGTGAGTACCCAACGTACTCAACAAGCCAACACGGAATGATGCACATGATAGGGTCATTCAAAGGATGGCTATGGTTTATTTGCGCAAAGCCAATTTTCACAAATCATTTCACAAACCTAACATCTAGCCAGGTCAAGTTTTAGGTCCATAGTATATTAACTCGGCGACGGTTCGTCCACCATCCATTGTGATCCCAAGGATAGCTTCCCGCCTCCGATTCGTCATGGTTTTCGGGTGTCTTCCCCTTCTCCCGATAGAGAAGTTGGTTTCCCAGCACATAAAATCATTATGCAATCCCACCCATCATTTTAAAATTTATGAGTCTAGCCACGGGAAACACTGTCACGTCGCTCATTAACCGAGCACGGCTATTCGAATAGATTGATTGACTCACACCGGTGGATGTACACTTTACCCGTACTCCGCGACAGCCCAACGAATGAGCCTACGTCTCAACACATGAGACGGTCACGGTAAAGCCTTTCGATAACCTCACTTTGGCAGTATCCGCTCCATGAACTTGAGCCCTCATGCACTCTAGCCGTCATTTCCTAGCAGTGAGAGGAGTTCTGGCGTTCCCGGGGTAAGAGAAAGAATTGCTCTATCCTTGAACTTTCCATCTTCATGTCCTTTTCTTCATGTCTTCATTTCTCCATGTTGATCGCATGCCCGATCTCTGCCCAGGTACCAACCAGCGGTACACCCCCTGCCGGAAGGCCCTTAACTATCGTCCAGGCACCCACCAGTGGTGCACCCCCACCGGCAAGCCCTTACCTCAACGCCAACACCTGAACCTACTATGCAAGGATACTGCCTCCGCTCGGATATTTAATCAGCTAGGTCTATACCCATTCGAGAAGTACGGTGGTACTGGCTCGTTCTAAGTTGTAGTCTCATGGCTCGGTCCTTAACTGACCAGGGACAGTACTAGCCTTTTCCGGAATCCACCCAAATCCATCCATCCGCCCCAGTATAAAAATATTGGATTGTATTTTCATTTTTCATCAAAGCCATTTCCAACATGATCAAGGCAACGTGGCGCTCATGTCTCCACTTGCCATGTCTCAACCATCTTCCCAAGATAGTTGCCCAAGCACGAGGCTTATTTGTAAAATCATGAGTATGCAAGAATCTAGTATAAGCGTGGCTAAGCATTTTACCGAAGATAACCTTCGGTTGCATCACATCGAAGGTTTACAAAGAATATTTCTAAGGGTATTCAATATCAAGGCAGGATATATCAAGAATAGGTACTCATTTATGTATAGCATGCAATTTGTAATTGAAAACAACATCATTTCACAAAGTAGGATCAATTATGTTCAAAGAGTGTGATGACTTGCCTTGCTCGCACACTTGTTGGTTGGGGTCTTCTGTGTACTCAACGCCTTCCTCGGACGCTAATCATACGTGCGAGAAATCAAATTTGAATTCGATTAGAATTCAAATAGAATCCAGTAAGATCCAAAAGAAAACCAAGTAAATCGCAATAGCGGCTCCTAACACTAGGCTATGACTCTATGCGAACCTAGGCTCGAGTTTCGACGAAATCCGGGTTAGAGCGAAAGGGTTATAAGGATTCGAAGTTTTGTAATGAATTCGATTTTGTTAAGAAGGGTGCGATATTTATCTTAATATGCTTAAAGTTTGAGAAATACTAGAGTTGATGATTCAATTAATAAAAAGGAAGTGGTAATCTTTTTAATTTCATCAAATTATTTCTCGGGTCGAGAAGTCCTAGGGTTAATAATAACCGGATCTCGGAATATTTGATGAACCTTGAAGCTTAGATGCCAAATAACTAACGTGGATTTTTGAGTTTAGAAACTCCACGTATCATATATATATATATATAAAATAATATTTAGATGAATAATGGATTTCACAAAAGATAGAAATTTTCTTTGGAGAGGGAATATGTTAAGAAGTTTGACTATAAGTTTATAATTATTTGCAAAAGAAATTTTGGAAAAGAATAAATAATAATCTCTTGGTAAATATGTAAAATTCATTGTAAATAGGATTTAGAATTTAAAAAGGGTAAATCTAATTTTGTTATGATTTTACTAGGCTTATCCTTGCTTTTAGATCCTCATAGAAAAATGAAAGAAAAATTTTCAAAAAAAAATTTTTGCCCAAGCCGAAGATCGAACCTAGGACCTCAATCTCAGCACAATTGACCCTCTCCACTGGGCTATCAAGCCTTTCTCGTTGTCTCTCCCCTTTCTTTTATTTTCTGCTTGCTCCCTCTCTTCCCTGGCAAAAGGAGAGCAGAAGAGAAAAGCAAAATGAAATGGCGCAGGAGGGATTCGAACCCACGACCTTCCTCTTCTCTCTCTCGTTTCTCCCCACTGCGCCAACCAGTTTTTCTTATTTCCTTCTCTCCTTTCACTCTTTTCTTCCCTTCTTCACTCCCTTCTTCTTCTCCGCGAAGCCGACGGCCATGGCACCACCGAACGACGGCGAGGGAGGCCGGGCTCGGGAACTAAAGGGCCAAGCACCATCCTCGAACCACGGGGACGCTATTTTGAGGCACGGCCGGGCCGGCGAGGCGGTGGGATGGGCCGACGACGGCGAGGCGGCCATGGCGACGGCGGCGCATGTTGCGGCGGCTAACCGGCGACGGAACGGCCACGGAGAGGGCACTGGGAGCAACCTAGGGACTCAGCGGTGCTAATGGCGACGATGGTTCGGCATGAAAAGCAACGGAGCGACCTAGCAACGTGCGCATGGTGACGGCCGGGCGGGAGTTCGGTGGCGCTCGTCGCCGGCGATTTCCGGCGGTGCATTGACTCGGGCAAGTGGGGAAAAGGTAGAGCTGAGTGTGGGGAGCATGATCGTACCTTCAATTTGGGAAGAACTCAACCGAGGACGATGAATTTCGATTCTTTGCTCCGGGCGGCCGAATTAGGGTTCCTCCGACCGGGCTTCGTTCTTTTGTGAAATTCTTCGCGCACGGGCTATGGCGGCTGGGGATATTTGAGGGGTTTTGCAGAGGGACAAGAAGCGGTCAAGTTTCGTGTTTGGAGCTCGGCTCGAAGAGGCTTCTTGTAGCCGATGGAGGGAAAGAACGACGCGATGGCGACCATGGCGCGGCGACTTCGGCGGTATGGCGCGCGTGCGTGGAGGTCGTGCGCGACGTGCGGGCGTACGCGCGGGCGTACGGCGTGGACTGTGTGAGGCTAGGGCATGACGCGGGCGAGGTACGACGGCATGGCGGGCGACGTGGCGGCGCTGTGTGCGGGACGCGGTGACGCGGCGACATTGCGGCGGCGACCGGCGTCATGCGATGTACGGCTTCTCCGTGCACGGCGAGGCCGACGCCGGCCGGAACGTGCGTGCACGAGCGCCGGCATGGCGAGCGACGCGTGGCGCACGCGTGCGAGCGTGAGAGCACTCGTCGAACACCGGTGACAAGTGAATAGTGCACTTTTTCTTTTCCCGATTTAATTTCCTAATTTCCCCATTTCTATTTCTTTTCACCCTAAAAATTCAGAATAAATTCTAACATCCCCAAAATAATTTTGGATTCATATTTTCAAACATTTTCCCTATTTTTATTATATTTTTTTATTTGATTTATTCCCTTCTTATATTTCCAAAAATTTGATCCCTTTGCTTTTAAAAAGGATTTCCCATTTTATTTTCTATTCTCGATTATCTCCTATGATTCAAATTCAAAATTTTGATTATCCTTTCCTTATCCTTCTAGGGTTTATGCCAACCTTTATATTTTTCGAGTTACTTTTGTAATTCTACAGTTTGTATTTTTATTCCTTTTTGAAATATAGATCCTGGAATTTTCTTCCCAATTTGGGATTTTATTTTTAGGTTTTTGATCCCAATTTGACATCAAACAAAGTTCAAGAGAACTCTTATGCAAGCGATGGCAAATAAGAAGCAACAAACCCGAGAAGAAGCAATAAGCCAAGGTTTTTGAAAGTTCCGATTTTTACGTTCCGATTTCGGTTCTCCGATTTTCAGGATGTTACAAACCTACCCCCCTAACAATAAATCTCGTCCCCGAGATTTGGGTCGGGTCGCGATCGGGAGTCGGTCGGCATAAACATATGGGATGGATCCACGGGACTCCTTCTTAACAGGACGACGAATAGATTGGCTGCTCCGGGTGACGCAGGAATCTATCACCGAGTTTCTAAGGGTGGTCCACTTCGATTCTTTGTTTCGGATAACATGATGTTGTCAGCTCTTAATCCTTGGGAATCCTTCAAGCATGCAGGATTCAGTAGGTCTCTAATTTTCCTTAAGTTGTATAATAGACTTGCTGTTCTAAACTGTTGGAACCTTTAGCTGCAGACGGGTGGTGATCCTGGTAGGATTGCAGTCGTGTGATTTTGGTGGGCGACAAGAGGTTATCTAGAGAAGGTTCGGTTCTACCTAGTTTTAACATAGTGTCCAATCTAAGAGTCCGGAGTTATGTCACTCTACCCCCCTAACAATAAGTTCAAGCTTGGCTTTTTAGAGTAAGGCCTATAAGGGTGTCAGTATGAGGTACAGCTATATCTCTCCTGGGTGAATGTACTATTATGGGTCTCTTAAGGTCTACCAGACGTAGATTATGTTCGGTGCTTGTCCTTGAGGTTATGAAAGAATGTGAAGTTTTGAAACCAAACAAAACTTTAACTTAGTGCAGAATGGATGGAGAACATACCCATTAGCACGATCTGGTCCTCCTGGGCATCTTCAGCATGCACATGGTTCACTTGGCCATGGCGGATTCTAGTGGTGGCCTCCTTCGGTTGGGGTGTCCCGAATAGTCTGCGTCCAGGTACCGGGGAAGGGGTCCCTCTTACAGCAATGATGTTGGCTCCAGTACGGACGGGGGTGTTACGTGGCTTAGGGCAGTGATTGGCAAAATGTCCATATTCCCCACAGTTGAAGCAGTTCACGTTCTTAAGTCTTGGGGTCGCCAAGGTAGGTGCCGGGGAGCGGAAAGGGGTGGCAGGTGGCCTGCTGACGTTGCCGGGTGCAACGGGGCGATTGGTCATTGTGACGGCTGGCTTCCAACCTGTTGGTGTTGCTCCTTTGGGTCGCTGGGGCGTTCCTTGAATCGGGCGGGCTAGAGCAAGTCTTCTCTTTCGGTTGTTTTCAACCGTCTTTTGATCATGCTCGAGCCTTACGACCTTGTTGATGAGGCTCTGAAAGCTAGCGTGGTCCTGACCGATCATCGGTCCTCTTAACTCATCGTTCAGTCCTTCAATAAACTTGTCCATCTTTTCCTCTTCATCTGCCAGATCGCTTGTGGCGTAACGGGCAAGCTGCGTGAACTTGTTAAGATACTCTTGTACCGTGGTGTTTCCTTGGCGCAGCCTACGGAACTCATTTTTCTTCATCCTCATAACCGCGGCTGGTACGAAATTTTCACGGAAAGCACGTGAATTCTTCCCATGTCGGTTCTCCGGCATCTTCGCCCGTGTCTCTTTGTAGGTGTCCCACCAGTCACTTGCGGGACCTTCCAGCAGATTAGTGGCGAAGATGACTCGTCGGCTTCCCGTACTCGGACGAGAGTCAACTTCTTCTCTATTACCCTCAACCAATCTTCGCATCCATTGGTTCCTCCGCCATGGAGAACGTTGGCGGTTTGGCTCGCATAAACTCGCCTAGGCTGGATCCTCCGCGGTGTCCTTGGTTGTTGGCAATGGCTTGAAGCAATTGGGTTTGCGAAGCCATGACTTCCGCTAGGGTGGAGGGGTTAGGCTCCGGCGGGTTCTCCGTAGCTGTTGAGGCTCTGCGACGGTGCACCATCTGAGGAATATAGATGAGGTAAATGATTGGATCGACTAATGTCATGGTTCTAGTCGATTTTTTTTCAGTGATCTTCAAGTTGTTCGTAAGTGATCTTTTGCACACAACAAGCATGGTGATATAAACTCGTTTAAGATATAACATAGAACTTTATATTAGTTCATAAACGTTACATCATAGGAGGGGTACATCGGACTGCCATGCACAGTTCCACACAACATAATACAATTACAACAACATCGGTCTAGGATCTTCATATATAAAGGGGAAAGGGTACAGTCATTTCTTGTCTTGACTCCATCCAAGGCAAGACCAGAGTTGATGCAGACTCCTTGTCTAGTTGTTTGAGCTGTCGCCCAATCTGGGGTTGCCACCTATGGCTGTTGCATTGGCACCGGTAAGAGGAGGGGTGCTGTGTGGCTTGGGGCATTGGTTGGCATAGTGCCCAAATTCTTCACAGTTGAAGTAAGTCACATTCCTTTTCCTTGAGGCTACCAGGATAGGTGTTGGAGTGCGAAACGGTGCGATAGTTGTCTTAGGGCAGTCATTGGCATAGTGCCCTAACTCTCCACAGTTGAAGCAGTGCACATTCCTCTTTAGACGTCGAGGAATCTCCTCGCGTCTTGGGGTACACACCGTGCTCGTGATGATCATCCTTCCAAGTACTACCTCGTGGTCCATTTTGATGACTTCCTCTTCCCGAAGTTGGATGGCGAACCGAGCCCTTGGCCGATCATTGGATTGAATTCCTTGTCCTTCCTTCCGCACTGTATCCCTCGATTGGGGTTCCGGTGTGTTTTTCCCGCTGTTCCTTATTCCATATCCTTGTTCCATGAAGCCGTAACGGGGGCCAAGTGTTTCCTTCCCTCCTAATGGTGGGTTTGGCGTTTTGCTCTCTGTGGGCTTGACAGTATATTCGCAGGAGTCATCGGGGCTTGAGTCGAAACGTACGAGCGTTGCTCTAGACACGAACCCAAAACTTGAAGGTGTCGTTGCATTTCTGCACCATCATGATCATCAATTGTGTACGGCTAGCCATTATCGGGCTAAGGTCGGATTCATAGGGAAAGAAGGTGGAATGCCCATAGGGTCGCTCCGTGTTGATCCATGAGATTGCTTGAGATCTTGATTTCCTACCCTTGTTCTTTCCCATCTATTGTCAGAGAGAGAAGGAAATCAGAAGAATAGTTAAGCTCTCGTTGGGACCTTGTTCCTGTGCACTCTTATTGCGTTAGCGGGTGGAATAAACAATCTCTCAAGCTTTAACAGGGGCACAGCCCTATATCTATTTTTGAAGATAACTAGGGTTTAGAGGAAGGTAAAATCAAATGTTTGTAGAGAAATTGGGGTGAGAGAGAAAATATGTTTGCCTTGTGAAAGTAGTTTGTATTTCCAAAATAATCCTATGTAGGGATATTTCCCTTTGACCAGCTATAAAGGGGTGGGGCGCCACTTGGTCTTATCCTACAGTCGCACTGCTCTGATACCAGCTCTGTAGACCCCCTTTTTGAGGACGGGAATCATTCGTGTTCATAGTACCTTATCCCTGGATCGAGTAGTTTGGTATCCACGAATACAGTTCTGAATTACCAGGTGCAAAGTGCACGAATAGTCTTACAACGAAATTATTACAATAATAAGCCCGAAGGCAATATCCAATACATATAGGACCTACCAGTCCGGATACATCCGAAAATAGAAATTAGATAAGATAGCAGACGGAAGGCAGCAGCATGCCGATTGCCACAGGCAACGACTGGGGACTAAGACCTGTTGCGCTCCATTGTCTTCATTCCTCCTAGTAGTATGTGTACGGATCTTCCTCATCTCCTTCATCCGGAGGTTTGTGCGTATAGCAAGGGTGAGTACCCAACGTACTCAACAAGCCAACACGGAATGATGCACATGATAGGGTCATTCAAAGGATGGCTATGGTTTATTTGCGCAAAGCCAATTTTCACAAATCATTTCACAAACCTAACATCTAGCCAGGTCAAGTTTTAGGTCCATAGTATATTAACTCGGCGACGGTTCGTCCACCATCCATTGTGATCCCAAGGATAGCTTCCCGCCTCCGATTCGTCATGGTTTTCGGGGTGTCTTCCCCTTCTCCCGGATAGAGAAGTTGGTTTCCCAAGCACATAAAATCATTATGCAATCCCACCCATCATTTTAAAATTTATGAGTCTAGCCACGGAAACACTGTCACGTCGCTCATTAACCGCGAGCACGGCTATTCGAATAGATTGATTGACTCACACTACAGTGGATGTACACTTTACCCGTACTCCGCGACAGCCCAACGAATGAGCCTACGTCTCAACACATGAGACGGTCACGGCAAAGCCTTTCGATAACCTCACTTTGGCAGACCCGCTCCATGAACTTGAGCCCTCATGCACTCTAGCCGTCATTTCCTAGCGGTGAGAGGAGTTAGCGTTCCCTGGGTAAGCAAAAGAATTGCTCTATCCTTGAACTTTCCATCTTCATGTCCTTTTCTTCATGTCTTCATTTCTCCATGTTGATCGCATGCCCGATCTCTGCCCAGGTACCAACCAGCGGTACACCCCCTGCCGGAAGGCCCTTAACTATTGTCCGGGCACCCACCGGTGGTGCACCCCCACCGGCAAGTCCTTACCTCAACGCCAACACTGAACCTACTATGCAAGGATACGCCTCCGCTCGGATATTTAATCGGCTAGGTCTATACCCATTCGAGAAGTACGGTGGTACTGGCTCGTTCTAAGTTGTAGTCTCATGGCTCGGTCCTTAACCGACCGAGGACGGTACTAGCCTTTTCCGGAATCCACCCAAATCCATCCATCCGCCCCAGTCTAAAAATATTGGATTGTATTTTCATTTTTCATCAAAGCCATTTCCAACATGATCAAGGCAACGTGGCGCTCATGTCTCCACTTGCCGTGTCTCAACCATCTTCCCAAGATAGTTGCCCAAGCACGAGGCTTATTTGTAAAATCATGAGTATGCAAGAATCTAGTATAAGCGTGGCTAAGCATTTTCAAGATAACCTTCGGTTGCATCACATCGAAGGTTTACAAAGAATATTTCTAAGGGTATTCAATATCAAGGCAGGATATATCAAGAATAGGTACTCACTTATGTATAGCATGCAATTTGTAATTGAAAACAACATCATTTCACAAAGTAGGATCAATTATGTTCAAAGAGTGTGATGACTTGCCTTGCTCGCACACTTGTTGGTTGGGGTCTTCTGTGTACTCAACGCCTTCCTCGGACGCTAATCATACGTGCGAGAAATCAAATTTGAATTCGATTAGAATTCAAATAGAATCCATAAGATCCAAAAGAAAACCAAGTAAATCGCAATAGCGGCTCCTAACACTAGGCTATGACTCTATGCGAACCTAGGCTCGAGTTTCGACGAAATCCGGGTTAGAGCGAAAGGGTTATAAGTATTCGAAGTTTTGTAATGAATTCGATTTTGTTAAGAAGGGTGCGATATTTATCTTAATATGCTTAAAGTTTGAGAAATACTAGAGTTGATGATTCAATTAATAAAAAGGAAGTGGTTATCTTTTAATTTCATCAAATTATTTCTCGGTCGAGAAGTCCTAGGGTTAATAATAACCGGATCTCGGAATATTTGATGAACCTTGAAGCTTAGATGCCAAATAACTAACGTGGATTTTGAGTTCGAAACTCCACGTATCTATATATATATATAATAATATTTAGATGAATAATGGATTTCACAAAAGATAGAAATTTTCTTTGGAGAGGGAATATGTTAAGAAGTTTGACTATAAGTTTATAATTATTTGCAAAAGAAATTTTGGAAAAGAATAAATAATAATCTCTTGGTAAAGATGTAAAATTCATTGTAAATAGGATTTAGAAATTAAAAAGGGTAAATATAATTTTGTTATGATTTTACTAGGCTTATCCTTGCTTTGAGATCCTCATAGAAAAATGAAAGAAAAATTTTCAAAAAAAAAATTTTTGCCCAAGCCGGGGATCAAACCTAGGACCTCAATCTCAGCCCAATTGACCCTCTCCACTGGGCTATCATGCCTTTCTCGTTGTCTCTCCCCTTTCTTTTTATTTTCGCTTGCTCCTCTCTTCCCCGGCAAAAGGAGAGCGAAGAGAAAAGCAAAATGAAATGGCGCAGGAGGGATTCGAACCCGCGACCTTCCTCTTCTCTCTCTCGTTTCTCCCCACTGCGCCAACCAGTTTTTCTTGTTTCCTTCTCTCCTTTCACTCTTTTCTTCCCTTCTTCACTCTCTTCTTCTTCTCCGCGAAGCCGACGGCCATCGCACCACCGAACGACAGCGAGGGAGGCCGGGGCTCGGAACTAAAGGGCCAAGCACCATCCTCGAACCACGGGGACGCTATTTTGAGGCACGGCCGGGCGGCGAGGGTGGGATGGGCCGACGACGGCGAGGCGGCCATGGCGACGGCGGCGCATGCCGCGGCGGCTAACCGGCGACGGAACGGCCATGGAGAGGGCACTGGGAGCAACCTAGGGACTTAGCGGTGCTAATGGCGACGATGGTTCGGCAAGAAAAGCAACGGAGCGACCTAGCAACGTGCGCATGGTGACGGCCGGGGCAGGGGAGTTCGGTGGCGCTCGTCGCCGGCGATTTTCGACGTGCATTGAGTCGGGCAAGTGGGGGAAAAGGTAGAGCTGAGTGTGGGGAGCATGATCGTACCTTCAATTTGGGAAGAACTCAACCGAGGACGATGAATTTCGATTCTTTGCTCCGGGCGGCCGAATTAGGGTTCCTCCGACCGGGCTTCGTTCTTTTGTGAAATTCTTCGCGCACGGGCTATGGCGGGGGATATTTGAGGGGTTTTGCAGAGGGACAAGAAGCGGTCAAGTTTCGTGTTTGGAGCTCGGCTCGAAGAGGCTTCTTGTAGCCAATGGAGGGAAAGAACGACGCGATGGCGACCATGGCGCGACGACTTCGGCGGTATGGCGCGCGTGCGTGGAGGTCGTGCGCGACGTGCGGCGTCGCGCGGCGTACGGCGTGGACGTGTGAGGCTAGGGCATGACGCGGGCGAGGTACGACGGCATGGCGGGCGACGTGGCGGCGCGTGTGCGGGACGCGGTGACGCGGCGACATTGCGGCGGCGACTTCGGCGTCATGCGATGTACGGCTTCTCCGTGCACGGGCGAGGCGCGCCGGGCTGGAACGTGCGTGCACGAGCGCCGGCATGGCGAGCGACGCGTGGCGCACGCGTGCGGCGTGAGAGCACTCGTCGAACACCCGGTGACAAGTGAATAGTGCACTTTTTCTTTTTCCCCGATTTAATTTCCTAATTTCCCCATTTCTATTTCTTTTCACCCTAAAAATTCAGAATAAATTCTAACATCCCCAAAATAATTTTGGATTCATATTTTCAAACATTTTCCCTATTTTTATTATATTTTTTATTTGATTTATTCCCTTCTTATATTTCCAAAAATTTGATCTCTTTGCTTTTAAAAAGGATTTCCCATTTTATTTTCTATTCTCAGATTATCTCCTATGATTCAAAGTCAAAATTTTGATTATCCTTTCCTTATCCTTCTAGGGTTTATGCCAACCTTTATATTTTTCAGGTTACTTTTGTAATTCTACAGTTTGTATTTTTATTCCTTTTTGAAATATAGATCCTGGAATTTTCTTCCCAATTTGGGATTTTATTTTTAGGTTTTTGATCCCAATTTGACATCAAACAAAGTTCAAGAGAACTCTTATGCAACCGAGCGGCAAATAAGAAGCAACAAACCCGAGAAGAAGCAATAAGCCAAGGTTTTTGAAAGTTCCAATTTTTACGTTCCGATTTCGGTTCTCCGATTTTCAGGATGTTACAATTCCCCTTACTTCAGCGCGCACTTTAGATCGGTGTAGCTAGGGTTTGTAGGGAACGCGTTTGCAACGACAAATCTCGTATCGCATGCGCCGGTTGCTCTCCCCTTTAATGTAGCACTATGTGAGAGGGGCCCACAGCCAAGGGTGGCTAGCACCCCCGATCAAGGCACGCGGGAGACGTGGGGATCACAACTAACAAAGAAAAGTGGAAGGAAGCAGTGGAAAACGACCCAAGATGGCCCAAAGTCTCATTTATTAAAACAGGAGAGATTGGTGACATGTAGAATATAGAGGTTGTTCAGCCAGCAGAGAATGCTGCAGCACTGGCTTTGGCTGCTGGCACCCCAATGCCGGTTTTGGTTTTTGACATCTAAAGGCAGCTCAACAAAGAAGCTTGGATCTCTGTTGCATGGGCCGAACCTGTAGGGAATCTTGTGGCAATACTGCCACATGCTTGAAAGGATGAATGCCACCATTTCTGCTAGATAGCAAGAGAATCCCTTGTGCTGGCTCTGGTCATTGTTATTGGTTACTCTTTTCTCTCTCTTTATCAAGCCGCATCATGGCCATTTCTTCTTCCCTCCTCCTCCTTCTTCCTTCCGGTGGGAGGTTGAAACCCCCTCTCCTCTATAGCGGCAAGCCAGGGAGACCAAGCCCCGAGCCCGGCCGTCCCCTATGCCTTTAGTCGGCCTTCCTTCTCACGTCGTCCCGGCCCACGCCGCCTCCATTGACTTGATCCGACCCAGCCCGCGCCGCCATGTCGTCATGCCGCACAGCGTCGTGCGCCACCGCCTTCCATCTCTGGTGTTTCTTTTCAATATCCAATGCCGCCTTTCCATAAACCCGGTGGCAAGCTCTAACCCTAGCCCTCTTCATCCTCTATAAGTAGCCACCAGCGCCACTCCTTTTCACCATCCTTTCCGACACCACTTCCGCCAATTACTCCACTGCGAGCAAGCCATCGCCGTTGCTTCCTAGCCACTGCCACCATTGGAAGCTCTAGCCATCGTTGCCGCCTCCTCCCGTAGACGTCATCCATGATGGAGAGCTTTGCGCCAGGTCCCCGCGTTGTCTCCTCTCTGTTCCCCTCTCTTTCTCTGTCTAGTGTCCACCGCCCATCGCTGAGCACCGTCCACACGCTGTCTCGGAGCCCAGTGCTATGCACTGGTTTCATCGCCATCTCCTTGTACCGGTGCCACCTTCCGCCACCACCGGTCATTGTCGTCGCCAAACAACATCGCACCGTCGCTCGTCCCAGCCGTGGTGACTGCGCCCATGGCACCGTGCCATGCCGAGCCGATCCTAGTCAGTCCTTCTCCATCGTCCTCCCGTCTGTTCCACTGACATGTGGATCCCACATCCAAAAATCCCAAACAAATCTGAGCCATCCAAATTCCAGATCAAATCTCAATCGTCAGATCTACCTAACCCTAAACCTTGCCACGTCAGCCATAGATCCGTCCACGTCATTGCCACTCTGTCCCTTTTTTACACGTGTTGTCATGTGTCAGTCCACGTCAGCTAGTCCACATACACCAAGTCCACTGTGCGCCATGCCACTGACCAGTGGGCCCCACATATTTTCCTATTCAAAAATAATTTAATTCCCGAATTAAAAATCCAGAGAATATTCCTTTTCTTTTTATCCTCAAAATTTCTTTGAATTCAAACATCTGAAGGCCATAGCTTTTCTGTCCGAACACCAATTCGACCCGTTCTTCTTCTTAATTTCTTCTAAAATTGAGCTCTATCTCCTGGTTTAGCTGGATATTTCATTTTATGTTATTAGCTAGCCTTTTCTTTTTTTATTTTTTGCTCATTTGCGATCGTGTAGTCGTTGGAGCAGAGGAGCAGCTCGTTTCAGAAGACGTAGTGTAAGGACTGTATTGGGAGCAACGCAAGTGCACTCTTTGAACATATTGGACCCAGTTTATAAAATGTTTTGTTTTGAACATGAATTATTTTATTTTATTTATAAATTATCAATGGGTAGTGTGACCAAATTGTTATTATGCCATGCCTTCGATAATTATTGATTTCCTGTGAAAGCTTGTCGCCCTAGTCTTAGTGAGTTGAACATTGGGCTCAGCTCAGGGTAGGGTAGCTATGCTTAGCCCCTCTCAAGGTTATTTTACAAGCAAAACATAATCTTGATTAATGATATACGTATAATTACTTTTATATAAACTGTATGAATGTGTGCTATCTTTCCTGTAGCATGTGTTGCACAATGTAATGAACAACGTGAAGATAAAACATTTTGGACCAGGGTGATGGATGGTTCCGTGTGAACCTGGTTAGGTGGTGATGTCTCTGTGTTATCATTATTAGGTATGGTCTCAATGTGAGCCTACTATCAAGCTGTGTGCTAATTAGTCGCTCAAAGGGCAAAGGACGTGTCCTTAAGGTGCTACCGTATGCTGTGTGCTATTATAGTGTTGGCAAGTTGCCCAGGTCAATGAAGGACTTCACTTCATCAGTCATTGATCGAACCCTACCCTAGAACCACATGTTCTCATGGGAAGAACATGGCCCAATAAGATTCCATGTCTTCGCACTGTCGGGCCAGGTGGTTTCTTGTCTGTGTGAGGGAAAGGGTCCCATGGGGGAAGGCAGTGTTGAGGAGGAGTTTCTAAAAAGCCTTGTTGCATACTGCCTGGCCGCACTGTCATGCCTAGAAATTCATACCCAGAATTTCCAAAGCTGAATGTGTATTAAAATCCCTCTCCAAGACCAGCCAGGGTACACAAACGATAAAATTGTATATACAGAATCCACGTCTTATGAACATATAGAAAGTCTTACAATAATGCAGCAGAAAAAGAGCAGAAGCTAAACTACAGCCTGGCGCTTGCAGCATCGCTACTCCACTCCATGGGCATCCTTGATGGTAGCGATAAGCGTACTCATCCATGAACTCCTCTACTGCTAAATCGTCCAACTCTGAGGTGAGGGAAAAGGCAAGGCTGAGTACTTTCCATGGTACTCAGCAAGTCATACCAAGGGAAGATATGATGCATGTGATTCCAAGGGAAGGCTAGGGTTATTTTTGCAAAAGCAAGCATTTCACAAGGTTATGTTGAAGGCAGTAAAAATAATGGTTGAATTTAATTAATCAAGATTAATCATCTCTGCTCAATATTACACCATGTTGAGACAAGCCCAATACATCCATCTATCCATTTCCATTAAGTCGAGTTATTAATAGTGGGACTAATCACGGTGAATCTGGTTGATCGTCCATAACCGCGAGCACTGCTATTCGAATAGTTTTAACTCTAATAAGAGGCATTCATCTGTATCCATAAGACACAGCCCCACAACACGTTTCCGTGCGTCAACATGCCACCACAACATATAAAAAAGGGAACTGTGGAAGGACCATTTGCATAACCCTCCCTAACCAAGTGACACCACACTTTAGGTTTTGCCCCTACCCTTAAATCCAATGTAGGCAGCTCCCTTTTGTGCCTACGTGAACCCAGAAGTAGTATCGGCCCTTTCTTGGCCCATCCAAACTCCATCACGCTTACACTTGACTGGGTGCATTAAACAGAAAAAGCTACACTACAAGCCCAACCGTTGCTCACGCTGGCTTGGGGTATGAACGTTTAGTTATCCCAGGGTTTCTTGCGAACCGGTCCTTAACTGTCATGGGTGTGTCTATCAAAAATGTGCACTCATAGCCCACCATTTAGTCATATTTTATTTATCAATGATACCATAGTATAATTTGTCCATGACCATCATTTCATGTCACTATAAACTAGTAAATAGAGTTCTCCCAAAGTGAGCTAGTTGGACTAAGAAGGGCTAAGCATTTCCTAACTCAACATCTAATCATATTGAGTCCCAATAAACCAATAACACAGGGTAAGCAACCTAAGCTGATACTATAGGTCCCATCCCACATGACATTTTTGTGAGTCCAGCGCAACTTGAACGGACTCAAACGGAGTCTAGATGAATTTATTATGAATTTTAGAAGTTTTGGTGAATTACTAATAAAGAAAAAGGAAAATTATACGATTTATTGCACCAATGACAGCCAGAGCTGACGTCAGTGGCGTCTGGGAGAGAGGGGCGCACGGTGGACTATGTCCATCGGCCCAGGCGAGAGCGCACCACGTGGCTCCTACGTGGCAGCATGCGACGACCACATGGGCAGCCCATGCCAAGGTGGCAGCACCACTTGGACGGCCAAGATTCACCCGCCGGGTGTATCCGATGGTCCCGGAAAGAGAGCGGTGGGGCGGCCGATGGTGAGGGACAATGCGACGGACAACTGCGGTGCTCGGTGGTGCTAGGGGCCAAATGTCCATGGGCGAGCGGCAGGACCGACAGACGATGCGCACACGACGAACGATGGCGACGAGGCACAACAGCTTGGGATTTGTGGCCGAGAGAGAGGAAAAAGAGATGAGATAGAGGGCTCACTGGAGAGCGGCTGGAGGTGAAGAAGATGGCGACGCATGGCGGGAAAAAGTGGTATAAGGATGGGAAAAAGTGGCGTCTGAGACTCTTAGCAAGGTGGTGAACACGATGGTGACAGCGGATTTGAGCGACGAGCGGCGAAGGTGGCGAATTGGGTGGCCGGAGAGGTTAACGGCGATGGCGCTTAGGGTTTTGTGGCGCTAGCGCGAGACAGAGCTCGGGAGCGGCAATTGGATGAGGGGAAATGATGGCCGGGGGTGAGGAGAGGGATTTATAGGCGCGGGATGATGGGAGGCGGCTGGAAAATGTGAGTATGGTAGCAGCTTAGTGGCGGCGGAAATGATGGGCGGCCGGGATCTTTGGATCTAGCCATTCCGGCCCTTGCGCGCGTGTGGCGAGTAGCAGAGTGGCGCGGGGACCTCAGGGCGACGCGGAGTGGGTGAGGCGGTGCGGGGAACACGCAGGGCATGCGGCGCGAAGGGAGGTTGGGGATGATAGGGGGCCCCACCTATCATTCCCTCAATCGAGAAGGGATGGATTGCAGACTTTCTGATGTGGTCGACTGGACCTCGGCCTCGGGTCGGCCCAGCCGAGAGGGAAGCAGGAGCACACGCGAAGGAGGGAAGGGAAGTGGGACGGCGGCCCACAACCAAAAAATTAAGAAAAGGGAGGAAAAAAAGGAAAAGGGATTTCCTTTAGGAATTTAATTCGATAATCCTAATTTAATTTTTTAAATTGCTTTCCTTGCTCGATAATTTTCATAAAAATCCTACTAGTGTATTTTGACATGAGGAATTTAAGAAAATTTCACCAAGCCTTTTTCCAATTATTAAATGGATTTTATTCTTATTATTTTCACTTGCTTTATTTTCCTCGCAATTTCTTTTGCATAATTTCTTAGATAAATTTAACTATGGAGAAAAGCTCGCTGTGACAAATCTACCCCCTTAAACGGAATATCGACCCCGAGATTCGGAGGCATTGGAGAAGAGGTGCGGATGGGCGGCCTTCAACTCATATTCTCTTTGCCAAGTAGCCTCTTCTTCAGAATGGTGGCTTCAGTGCACTCGGTAGAACCTGGTCACCTGATTTCGGGTTCTTCTTTCACTTGTTTCGAGGATACAAGTTTGTTTCTCAACATAAGTCAAGTCCTCATGAATCTCGATGTGACCAAGACTGGCTTGTTCCTCGGGTACTCTCAAGCACTTCTTCAAGTGAGAGATGTGGAACACATCATGGATACCTTCCATGGAAGCGGGATGTTCCAGTTTATAAGTGACTTCTCCTCGGCGTTCCCTGGAGCGGAGTGACACGAAGGTGCGCATAGTCTCCCATCTCAAAGCTAAGTTCTCGTCGGTCGTTGTCGGCATTGCGTTGCTAACTAGACTGGGCAGTTTTCAGTCTCTCCCGAATGAGTCTGACTTTCTCTTCTGCTTCATTTAAGACGTCAATCTCAAATAACTGGCATTATCTGGTTTGATCCCAAAAGAGTGGTGTGCGGCAATTTCTACCATACAGTGCTTCTAAAGGAGCCATTTGCAGACTGGCCTGGTAAATGTTGTTGTATGAGAATTTGGCATAAGCCAGGCTTTTGTCCCAAGCCCCGCCAAAGTCAAGTGCACAAGCCCTTAGCATGTCCTCCAGTATTTGGTTCACCCTTTCAGTCTGGCCATCAGTTTGGGGATGGTAAGCGGTGCTGAAATTCAGGTGAGTCCCTAATTCTCTTGCAACATCTACTAGAACTTCGAGGTAAACTGACTTCCTCGACCAGACACAATCTTCTTGGGTACTCCATGCAGACAAATGATTCTTGCTAGGTAAAGTTCTGCTAGTTTCTTCCTGGAGTAAGTGGTGTGCACTGGAATGAAGTGAGCAACTTTTGTAAGTCGGTCTATGATTACCCAAACAGAATCATGACCATTGGAGGTCCTACGCATAACCGTGATAAAGTCCATCCCGATTTCTTCCCATTTCAACTCCAGAATCTTTAGGGGTTGCAATAATCCTACAAGTCTCTGGTGTTCTGCTTTAACTCACTGACATCCATCATAGAAGGCGACAAATTCTACGATTTCCGTTCTCATGGTGACCCACCAAAATTTTTCCTTAAGATCCTCGTACATTTTGGTGCTCCCGAGTGAATGGAGTACTAGGTTTGGTGAGCTTCCCTGAGAATTAGATCTTTTAACTCGTTCTCTGGCACACACAATCTTTCTCCCATCTAGATTGTTCTGTCCTCATCCTCGGTGAAATCCTGGGCTTTATCAGTTCTCATGTTTTTCTTCAGTTCCGCTATGCCGGGGTCACTGGCTTGGGCTAGGCAAACTTACTCCACGAGTGTAGGCTGGGCTTCAAGAGCAGCCACATACCCGTGTTCGACAATTCCCAAGTTCAAATGTTCCAACTCTCGTTGTAAATCACTACACATTTATTTCGTCCGAGTGACGTGGTAGTAATTCTTTCGTCTCAAGGCATTTGCCACGACATTAGCCTTGCCGGGCTGATAGTGTATCCCCATATCGTAGTCTTTAATCAACTCCAACCATCTTCGTTGACGAAGATTTAGATCTGGTTGAGTGAGGATGTTGTTGACGGTCCTTAACGACTAAAATCTAACCATCAATGCCTGCATAAATGGAACAAACTATGCAGATCAACGTAGCGGTAGAGTTATTTACTAACTCTTTCCACGAGTATTGATGATTATTTGTATACAGGTGAATAATATATCAAAATGAAGCAAAAGTGTGCTTTCGTGGCGAAGAAACACAACTCCAACCAATCGGCGATCACCACGTCAGCTTCCCATGGATTGGAGGGCCCATAAGTCAGGTGAAACTGCCTTAAAGTGGGGCCAAACACTCGAGAACCGCCTTAGGTGCCCACAAGGTAGTGTCACAAGAAAGTATGTGGGGATTGGCGCCGGTGAGGATTCAACCGAACCAACTTGGCGGTCAATCATCCCCACCTTTCACGTGGCAATCTCCTATTCGTCCCCAATGATGGTTAGGTGGGTATGGCGGATACTAGCCGCCATACAACTGACTTGGAGGGCTATTTAAGGAGGGTCTTCACTTCATTTCAACACAACTCCAAGAGGAATAAAGCTTCACTCCAAAGGCTTAGTGCTAGGTCTCTAGTACTTAGAAAAATAGGTTCGAGAGTGAGGGGAAGCTCCAAAAGGAGTTATCTTCGAGGGGTAGTTCGGAGGAGTGCCGGGAGTCCCGACACCGACCTCTGGCATTGTACCTCAACGAATACTTTCTTCAATAAAGTAAGTGTTCGTGATCTACTATGGTTGTTATACTTTTAATTTGAGTAATTTGCTTTATCGTATTTACTTGCGGGTTCATCGTCCATTTAATTGGGTGATCTAGTACTAAGACCCCTGATGAAGACAGGTGTTCTTGCGCGAGGGTAGAGTAGTATTCGATAGCGTAGACATGGTGTCTAGGCTAGAGTTTGCCTTTGTTTGCCTTGTACTCAACGGGTGAGAGGTAGGTGGCAGGTGGTGACAACCTATTCCGTCCATTGTATTTCTCCACATTCGGGTACGGCGTAGAGCTATAGGTCAGAGTCACTCGGTAGACTGAGTGTAAGCCGCTGTCCAAAGTAAGTAAAGAAAATAAAGTAATTTACCAGCTTCTTAGAGCCACAACCATATCGTTGGATAAACCTAACTCTTTTATAATCTATACCATTCGTTGGATTCGATATCCCTTGGAATACTCCCTGGGTGAAGTGCTACAACGGTATTTCGTGTGCTTGCGGATTTTATCTGTGGTCGTAAGAAATACCAACAAGCATTTCTGGCGCCGTTGCTGGGGAACGGTTGCTGATTTATCCTAAAGCCTAAGTCATCCTCATATCTTTTTATTTTTCTTTTTCCTTAGATCATGGAGTAGTTTATCCAAAGCGTATCCGCTCCAAAGGGCGAGTTCTTTGAGCCACCATTTTCCTCTAAGCCAATTCTTTCATCCGGCTTTGGACTCTGCCCTGGCTTTATAGCATTGGTTTGGGAGCAATCCTTCTCTGGGCACGATCATGAAAACCCACACTATCATCTGCGAGTGTTCGAGCAATTGTGTTCATGCCTGATGATTCCAGGCATGATACAGAACATTGAAGTGGAAGTTATTTCCCTTTTCTCTTACCGAAAGGGCGAAGCAATGGTACGCTCTTACCATAGAGAAAGCAAACGGTGAGTGGGAAGAACTCAGAGACAGATTCTGTCTCACTTTCCTCCTACTAACCCGGATCACAACTCTACGCGGAAAAGTTCTCAGCTTTCGTCAGACTGAGAAGGAAACTCTAGGTGCAGATTGGGCCAGGTTCTTAACTCTGATCCAATTTGGTCCTGACATGTCTTTACCTGACCATGTGTTGTTGCAACACTTTTGGTCAGGTCTTGGCAAAGAGTCTGCCCTATATCTTGACATCGCATCCGGTGGTTCTTTTTGACATATGACCCCGACAGAAGGAAGGGAAATACTAAGTCATATCTTAGAGAACACCTCCTTCGTCGAAGATTATCGTGAATCACTACCAGCGGTAGTCAAGGCAAGCGATGAGGACAATTAATCAGCCAACCCCGATTCTTTACCTTCCACATCTCAAGGTCCGGCTGTAGAATCCTCACCTGAACCGGGAACACCGAAGGATGAAGCAATTTAGTCTTCCAAGTTTCCCTTCTTATTCGAGGGCGATCTTTTCAAAGGTTGTGGAAATACCTCGAAATTCTTCTGCAAAAAGAAACCACCAGTTCCAGTTCCTCCTTTTGTTCCTCTCGAGGATAAATTCCTTAGAGAGACTGTGAAGGGGTTAACGTCCATTATGAGCCATGAATGGTTGAAAGAGTATGAGTTGTTGTCTGATGCAATTCGGATTAGTTCACCTTCGTCAACCATTCATTGCAACATAAGGGGGACTCTGGTTAAGGTTCTCTACAATCCCATCATTGGGGCTAATATCATTTATGATTCCCTAGCGTTCGCCCTTTTAGGGTGACGAACCTTTGACCTCGACCCATAAAACTTTCAAGACTCCTCACGGAGATATCCTAGAAAGTTATGGGATTTTGCAAAACGTGACCGTGAGTCACGAAAATCTTGAGGCAATCCAATACTATCATGTGTTCGAAGTTTTGGACTTCGTCATTCTGATCGGGCATCCACTTGAAAAGCTTATATTAGATGCACCGACACTATAAGTCCTCAATATCAAACTCGGGAGGGATTCGTTTTCCATTCATATCTCTAGAGCTATGAACTCCATAGCTGAATCCTCTCCCGAGTATGGGCCTATCGAGGAAGTTTTGGAGGTTTCTCCTTTCGACTCCCCAGAATCTGTCCTTGAGAAAGAAGCTTACTTCTTTACGCAAGAGACAGACGACTCTAGAGAGACAATCAAGCTTCCCACGACAGAACCACCATCACGACCTCCGATATAGCTCAAACATCTACCTTCTGGCCTTCGATACGCTTTTTTACACAGAGATAGAGAATCACCTGTCATCATCAGTGACAAGCTTTCCAAGAGTGAAACTTCCAAACTTATCTTCATCTTAGAAAAGCATTGATCTATTCTAGGCTACTCTCTCCAGGACCTCCAGGGAGTCAGTCCCACTCTCTGTACCCATCGCATCCCTACCGATCCAACTCTTACACTCTCTAGGGAGCCTCAAAGGAGGTTAAACAATGCGATGAAAGAAGTGGTGAAAAAAGAGGTCTTGAAACTCCTTCACGTTGGGATAATTTATCCCATTTCCTATAGTTGGTGGGTTAGCCCAGTTCAGTTAGTGCCAAAGAAGGGAGACATGACGATCATTGCCAATTCTCAAAATGAATTAATTCTGCAATGTACTATCACATGATGGAGAATGTGCATAGATTATCAAAATCTTAACAAGGCAACAAAGAAAGATCACTTCCCGCTTCCTTTCATCGATGAGATGTTGGAACTGTTAGCGAATCACTCTTTCTTTTGTTTCCTTGATGGGTATTCTGGCTATCATCAAATTCCCATCCATCCCGACGACCAGAGTAAGACCACTTTCATATGCCCTCATGGAACATATGCCTATCGCAGGATGTCTTTCGGGTTGTGTAATGCACCCGCATCGTTCCAAAGGTGCATGATGTCTATCTTCTTAGACATGATTGAGTAAATCATGGAAGTTCTCATGGACGACTTCTCCATCTATGGAAAAACTTTTGATCATTGTCTCGAGAATTTAGACAAGGTCTTACAAAGGTGTAGGGAGAAGGAGATGGTACTTAATTGGGAGAAGTGCCATTTCATGGTCCGAGATGGCATAGTCCTTGGGCACCTTGTGTCCGAAAGAGGGATAGAGGTGGACAAAGCTAAAATCGATGTCTTCTGCTCCGGTAGGTGGGTGCATCCGGGTATCTTAGGCACCATAGCAACTGCTAAAGTTGTGACACGTATCCTTCCTCCTGCGGGATCTCAATTTCCCATGCTCCAATATGGTCCGACATCTGTTTTGAAGATAACTTAGGATTAGAGAAGGGTGGTAGCAAAATCAAATGTTTGTAGAGAAATGGGGGTCAAGATTGTACATGAAAAACATATTTGTTTTATAGACATAGTTTGTATTTTTTTTAAATAATCCTATGTAGGGATAATTCCCTTTAACCACCTATAAAGGGTAGGGCGTCAGTTGGTCTTATCCTACAGTCGCACTGGTCTGATACTAGCTCTATCGAGCCTCGTTTTTGAGGACGGGAATCATTTGTGTTCATAGTACTATTTACACCCAAAATTAGCACTTAGGAATGAGAATAGGAAAGATTGCCAATATTTGGAAATTTGCCGGTTTCTTCGGAGAGACCGGTCTGACCGCCGTGTATAGGCCGGTCAGACCGGGCAGTGGGGCCGGTCAGACCGAAGGCATATGGTCGGTCTGACCGGCAGAGTCCGAAACATAGACGACTTCGTCGGTCTTCGGGTTTCCTTTCTTCATACGGTTGTATCTCGGGTTTCCAAACATGTTCGTCCCGAATAGGACATGGAGAAGGGCCTGTAGAGGGCAAGACCAACCCCTATATAAGGGTCAAGGCCGGTTCAATTGTAGAATCAATCAACACACAACACACAATCAATCTATTTGAATCGTTTTCTTTATTTTCAACCATATTTTCTACTTTGCCCTAGTTTAGTCCATCTTTGTCAATTTGCGCCATAAATCGTCCGCCACCGCTGCGAGAGTGCGACAATTCTTTGTAAGTTTGTCTTGAAAACTTTCCGTTTACTCACGAGACGAGTAGTTATCAATCTACCCATCTAAATCGGTTCTGCTAGCTGATTTGATCTACAAAACCCACTTTGTTCTAGTTTTTGCTAGATTTGAGTGGTTGGCGACTCCGTACCAAGAACCACCACAAATCTTTAGGTGAATCGATCGTCTTCGTGCCTTTGTCAAAAAAGGTGCCAACACGATTTTTGGCGACTCTACTGGGGATGACACGACGCCAACTCGGATTCGACGCCGCCATGTCCAAGCAAGCGGCGCAAGACGTGGAGCCATCCAAAGTTGTCCACATCTCGTTGGACGACCTGGATGGGGAAGCTCGCCAAATAATGGAGGAGCGCATACGAGCGATCACGCAGGAGGTGCTAGATCAATCTTGCACCAAAACGCGACAGGGCGTCATCATCAAGCCCGGGAGCCCGCTCAAGGTAACTCGCGGCGAGGTAAGCGCTGATCATATCTCTATGCCTATTCAAAAACTTGTTGCTAGTTCGGTTGATGAGTCCATTACTGCCGCCGTGAACAATAAGGTTGAATCCGCTATGGAAGCTTGTTTTAATAGGTTGTTTAAAGCGCACATGAGTGGTAAATCCGGTCTTCCCGCGACCGATTCGCCGCCTACCTCGGTTTCAGGGGGAAGCCAACCCCCTGTGAACCACATATTTAGTAAAACCGACGGGCGATTGCCCAAGGCCGGCGAAAGTAGTTACGCCGCCTCGCCGAGTCGGCCGGCCCTACGGCCGGTCGGCCGGCCCTCGCTACGTCGGTCCAACCGGCCCTACGGCCGGTCTGACCGGCCCATCATATCTCAGTCTGACCGACCCGACGGCCGATCTGACCGGAACACAATACGGCGGTCTCACTGGCCCTATGGCCGGTCTGACCGGGGTGCCTTACGTCGGTCTGACCAGTTCACCTTACATCGGTCAGACCGGTCGTCAGGCCGGCCCGCACCCATACTACACCGGTCTGACCGGCGGTTATCTGGTCGGTCAGACCGCGCCTTACCTGGCTGGTCAGACCGGGCCCATGGCCGGTCAGACCGGCGCTCTGGTGCCAGTACAGGAGATAGATCCTATTACGGGCAACTCGGTTCTATACCATGTTCCCGCACACGACTCCACTGTGGCTACTGTCCATGCACCAATTCCCCCGCATGTCCCCAATGAGTACAACGATCCTAATAGGGGATATCCGCGCGACACGAGAGATGGCCAATATGACAATATTGCACCGCAACAGCCACCTTTTAGGCCGCCGGTCATAGCCGATCCGCCTAGGCCTGAAAATATGGAAGAACAAATTAGAAACATCATTAGAGAGTCATTCGGGATTGAGCCCAGGAACTGTGATAAGGTTTACCAAAAGTCGTATCCTGACTACTTTGATAACATCCCATATCCTCATGGTTATAGGGTCCCTGAATTCACCAAATTCAGTGGAGATGATAATAGGACCACATGGGAGCATATCGGCCAATTCTTAGCGCAATGTGGGGAGGCTAGCACTTCAGATGCTTTTAAATTGCGCTTATTTTCATTATCTTTATCCAATACTGCTTTTACTTGGTTTACATCTTTACCAGCTAACTTTATTCATACTTGGGCTCCGTTAGAACAGAAATTTCACGATTACTTTTATACTGGTGAAACTGAGCTTAGACTTTGTGACTTGACATCGGTAAAGCAAAAACATAATGAATCTATTACAGATTACATTAAGAGGTTTAGAGATGCTAGAAACTGGTGTTTTAGCTTGAGTATAACGGAGAGAGACTTGACTGACCTCGCTTTCAATGGGTTGCTTGCTCCCATTAAAGAAAGGTTAGATGGCCAACAATTTCTCGATGTTAGTCAGGTAATGCAGAAGGCTCTGGCTCAGGAAAGCCGGGTCAGGGATGCTAAAAAGTTTGTTAGGCCCAGTGATAAGAAACCTCATGTTAGCATGATCGACTGTCCTACGAGTGATTCTGAGTCTGATGAAGGCGATCATGATATTTATGTCACTGAGAGGTCTTGGACAAACAAGAACAAACCCTTTGTTTGTTCTAGTTTGACGCCGACTCCTCGTAAGGATCGACAGAGCGAGATCAAATACAGCTTTGATGTGGCCAAATGTGATAGGATTTTTGACTATCTTTTGCAGGAGAAACAGATCAAATTACCGAAAGGCCATATCATACCCTCATTAGAAGAATTAAAGCGCCGTTCTTATTGTAAATGGCATGATTCTTATTCACATTCTACTAATGAGTGTAATGTTTTTCGTCGATAGGTTCAATCAGCCATACATGAAGGACGATTGAAATTCACCGAGGGCCCGAAGATGAAGCTTGACAGCGATCCTTTCCCGGTGAATACCTTCGATCTTGATGGCAAGAAGGTGTTGATTCGGCCGGAGCAAGCCAAATCAGCTAAGGGGAAGGATGTTGTCATCGGGAAGCCTTGGCCCAAGATGCTTGTGCCAAGAGGCCCGGAGGTTGGGACGTGGAAAGAGAACAAGGCCAAGACATCTACGTCAAGGAAGCCCCACAAGCCCAAGATGACCTTCGACATGCTCCTTGACAAGTACAAAAAGAAGAGTGCCGAGAGGAAGCGCGCCAAAGGAAAGAGACCAAGATCGCCCCCTAAGGAGCGATTTGGTCCTTCGTCAAAGGTTTTGGAGCGGCCGTTTCCCCATTTCCCTCAAGTTATGCCATGGGGACCATGCCCGATGCCGCCTCCAGGTTATCCGTTCCCTTACTTCATGCCTTGGGGGGCACCCCCACCTATGTACGACATGCCTCCAATGCAGGATCACCAAGGATGGAGAGGGGAGAGAAGATCGCCACGAAGGCAGGTATCTACTTCTAGTGGAAGCCGATTCCCCACAAAGGACCGGTTTGACGGCGAGAAGAGAGCACACAAACGTGCTAAGCCCGAGGAGAGGGCTTCGGAGGCGATCACGATCAAGATAGGATCGTATGATGTGCGAGTGCCATCTGGCAAGGAGGCTAAGTTGATATTTGGCCCCCGAACCGAAGTCGCAGAGGATGCCGCACAGGAAGACAGTCAGACCAGACATCCTGGCTGGTCTGACCATAGTTTAATAGCCGGTCAGACCGAGCCTTCTGGCCGGTCTAACCGCGTGTCTGAGCCGGTCGACCGTGCCATCCGGCCGGTCGATCCGGTCCGACCGGCACAGTCGCCGGTCGACCGCAGCACAATCGGCCGACGCCACTGGGCCGGCCACCGACGTTCGGTAAGAAGGATACTAGAGTAACTCCCTCTTTGGGTAAAAGGAACGGGGACATTATTTGCCTCCTGGAACAGAGCCAAATCCTAGGTGGATCCACAGGAATTTGATGGCTACCCAGAAGAGAAGGCTGCAGCGTCTTCGCGCTTCTGAGTTAAGGGAGAAGGAAGCCGAAGAGAGGAGAGACATGGAGTTCGATGAGTTGCGACCACCGCCTGCGAAGGAGTGGAAACGTAAGTCATTAACTGCTGAGAAGCCGGTAGTTGTTCAAAATGGTGAACAACCGGCTGTGGAGGCATCGTCCAGCGAGAACATGGAAATCAACATGGTTTGCATGTTGCCCATGGAGTTTTGCGCCATGGACGAGGCCGAAGTCGCTCAAATGTCACTAGGTCCAAAGGATGCGGTCTTCGAGAAGCCCGATGAGTCCAACCGTCACATGAAGCCTCTTTATTTGAAGGGTCACATTGATGGGAAGCCAGTTTCGAGGATGCTAGTGGACGGAGGCGCGGCGGTGAACCTGATGCCTTACTCTCTCTTCAAGAAGTTGGGTCGCGAAGAGGCGGAGCTAAAGAAGACCAACATGCTTCTTAACGGCTTCAACGGCGAATCAACGGAGGCGAAGGGGATCTTGTCCATCGAGCTTACAGTGGGGAATAAGACGTTGCCTACCGCCTTCTTCATCGTCGATGTACAAGGTAACTATAGTGTCATCTTGGGGCGGTGTTGGATTCATGCCAACTGCTGCGTCCCATCTACTTTACATCAGTGCCTAGTACAATGGGATGGCGATGAGGTTGAAGTAGTTCAGGCGGATACATTGGCTGAGGTTGCCATGGTCGATGTTTCTATGGGATGGAAACATGGAGATATGCAGTGTTTATCAGGGCTAGATCTTTCTGGTTTTGACTTTATTAGTGTTTCCAAAGAAGGCTTTGTACCCATCTCTGTAAAGCCAGCTAGTTTAGCACGGCTTGGTGATATTACTTTGTATGATGAATAAAGCAGCCAATTTGGAATGGTTACAAAAGAGAGTTCAAGAATATCGGTCAACAAAGAACGATATTGGGGAAACTATAGAGGATTTTGACGAGGTAGAGAAGCTCGGTCAAGGGTTCACATCAACCGACCCATTAGAAGAAATAGATATAGGAGATGGGAGCATACCAAGACCAACCTTCATAAATAAAAACATGAGAGCCGATCATAGGGTTAGGATGATCGAGCTGCTTAGAGAATATAATGATTATTTTGCATGGGAATACCATGAAATGCCTGGACATAGCTGCGATCTTGTAGAGCATCGGCTTCCAATAAAGTCAGGGTTTAGGCCTTACAAACAACCTCCTCGTCGGTTTAACCCACTTATATATGATCGTGTCAAAGAAGAGATAGACCGATTATTGAAAGCGGGGTTTATTAGGCCATGCCGGTATGCGGAGTGGGTATCTAACATAGTACCGGTAGAGAAGATGGGGAGCGGCAAAATCAGGGTTTGCATAGATTTTAGAGATTTAAATAAAGCCACTCCTAAAGATGAGTATCCTATGCCTATAGCTGACATGCTAATAAATGATGCCTCACGTCATCGAGTGATTAGTTTTTTAGATGGCAATGTCGGCTACAACCAAATCTTCATGGCAGAGGAGGATATGTATAAGACAGCATTTAGGTGTCCAGGATTTGTAGGGCTGTTTGAGTGGGTAGTCATGACATTCGGATTAAAGAATGCCGACGCAACGTATCAAAGGGCGATGAACCTAATTTTTCATGATTTGTTAGGTTTTATCCTAGAAATCTACATTGATGATATTGTGGTCAAATCGGATGATATGGATGGACATATGGCCGATTTAAGGTTAGCTTTTGAGAGAATGTGTCCGTATGGATTGAAGATGAATCCACTCAAGTGTGCCTTCGGTGTGTCGGCGGGAAAATTCTTAGGATTCATGGTGCATGAGAGAGGGATTGAGATTGACCCTAAGAAAGTTGAAGAAATTCAAGATTTCAAAGCGCCGACATGCAAGAGGGAAGTTCAGAGGTTGCTAGGTAAAGTGAACTATTTGAGAAGATTCATATCTAACCTAGCAGGTAAAATCGATGCTTTTGTGCCTATTTTACGATTGAAAATGGAAGCTGATTTTACTTGGGGGCAGCACAACAGGAGGCGTTTGAAGGTTTGAAAAAAATATTTATCTACTCCGCCCGTAGTGCGAGCTCCTAAAGCCGGAATTCCGTTTTGGCTATATATTGCTGCTGAAGACAAAGTTATTGGAGCCGTTTTGACACAAGAGGAAGACGGCAAGGAGTACATAATTACATATTTAAGTCGCCGTCTTCTGGATGCCGAAACGAGGTATGTATTTGTAGAGAGGCTTTGTCTTTGCTTATACTATGCTTGTACCAAGTTGCGTCATTAATTGTTATCTTGTACATGCATAGTTGCTTGTCAGACCGATGTCATTAAGCACATGTTGCAAAGGCTAATTCTAAGTGGTAGAATTGGAAAATGGGCGTATACATTGATTGAATATGATTTGGCCTATGAATCATTGAAATCTATGAAGGGCCAGATTGTAGCGGGCTTTATAGTAGATCATCATGTAGACGTTGATTGTGGAGATGGAGTCCATGTAGTTAGTGTTACACCTTGGAAAGTTTATTTTGATGGCTCTTTGTGTAAGGGAGGTCAAGGCATAGGTGTAGTTTTAATTTCGCCCAATGGTCAATGCTTTGAAGCATCGGTTCGTTTAGAATATTATTGTACAAATAATCAAGCCGAATACAATGCTTTGTTATTCGGTTTACAAGTGATGGAGATCGTTGGAGCTACACATGTAGAAGCATTCAGTGATTCGGAATTGGTGGTGCAACAAGTTGCCGGGGTCTACAAATGCTTCGACGTATCATTAAACAGGTATTTAGATCAATGCCTAGATATTATTGCCAGTTTCGATGAATTTACTATTAAGCATATTGCTATGAATGAAAATTCTAGAGCAAATGACTTAGCTCAACAAGCATCTGGTTATAGCATCAAACGAGGTTTATTTTTCATATTAGATCAACCGGTGCTTGGTTATAATTTTTTGAGCGAAATTGGCAAAGAGGCAGACCGTAGGCGGTCTGACCGGAGCACTGTCACCGGTCTAACCGTGGATGGCACCTGGTTTGACCGGTGTTCTGTGGCCGGTCTAACCGCGGGTGGTTGCCGGTCTGACCGGAGTTGCTTGGCCGGTCAGACCGACTTCACAGAAGGTGCTCGGGGGCACAATCTTCTCAATACAGGGGCCGAATTAAGTGGTAATTCAGACATGTGTGCCCTGGGAACAGCAAATGATTGGCGAATTCCTTTGATTAGCTATTTGAAGGATCCTAGCCTTAGAGTTGATCGGAAAGTTCGGCGGCAAGCGTATAAATATACTTTGGTTGATGAAAAGCTATATCACCGAAATATAGATGGTGTACTATTAAAATGTTTAGATACCGATCAATCTAAGGTTGCTATGGGTGAAGTTCACGAGGGAATTTGCGGGGCTCATCAATCGGCCCATAAGATGAATTGGTTGCTCAGAAGGGCAGGGTTCTATTGGCCGAGGATGATTGATGATTGCTTCAGGTACTATAAGGGATGTGAAGCTTGTCAACGGTTCGGCAATGTTCAATTGGCACCGGCTTCGGTGTTGAATCCTATAATTAAGCCATGGCCGTTCCGGGGTGGGATTTAGATTTTGTTGGTCAAATTTATCCTCCGTCTTCAAAGGGGCATCGGTTCGTGCTAGTTGCGCAGATTACTTCACTAAGTGGGCCGAAGCCGTGCCGCTCGAAATATGACGCATAAGGAGGTAATTGATTTTATTCGAAGCATATTATTCATAGATTCGGCATTCCTCAAACATTAACTACAGATCAAGGAGCTTCTTTTATGTCTAAAGAAGTGAAAAGTGTTGCCGAATCTTATGGAATTAAGTGTTGAGTTCGTCTCCTTACTATGCTCGGGCTAATGGACAAGCCGAGTCTAGTAATAAGACGTTGTTGAAGCTAATCAAGAAAAAGGTCATGGAACATCCGAGAAGGTGGCATGAGGTGCTTTCTGAAGCTTTATGGGCACATAGAATATCCAAGCATGGTGCTACCAAGGTGACCCCTTTTGAGCTTGTTTATGGACAAGAAGCCGTTTTACCGGTTGAGGTAAATCTTGGTTCTCTTCGATATATAAAGCAAGATGATTTGTCAGCCGAAGACTACAAGTCCTTGATGGGTGATAATCTTGATGAAGTGGTCGACAAACGTTTGAAGGCTTTGGAAGAGATAGAAAAGGAAAAGAAGAGAGTGGCCAAAGCATACAACAAAAGGGTGAAGGCAAAGACGCTCCAAGTAGGAGATCTAGTATGGAAGACTATTTTGCCTTTGGGTTCCCGATCTAAAGAATTCGGTAAGTGGTCGCCAAGTTGGGAGGGACCTTATCGGATATATGGAATCGTTCGAGGCAATGCGTATTTCTTGGAGACACTTCAAGGAGAACGGTTTCAGCGGGCTATCAACGGTAAATATATGAAGAAATACTTCCTGAGTATTTGGCAGGATGCTTAGGGAATTGTGTGGCCGATAATTGAGTTATCGTTCCAAGTTAAAACATGTCTTATGCTTTTAGATTCACGATGTTCATCATAAAAGGCAGGGGGCATGTGTTTACACCCAAAATTGGCACTTAGGAATCAGTATAGGAAAGATTGCCAATATTTGGAAATTTGCCGGTTTCTTCGGAGAGACCGGTCTGACCGCCATGTATAGGCCGGTCAGACCGGGCAGTGGGGCCGGTCAGACCAAAGGCATATGGCCGGTCTGACCGGCAGAGTCCGAAACATAAATGACTTCATCGGTCTTCGGGTTTCCTTTCTTCATACGGTTGTATCTCGCGTTTCCAAACATGTTCATCCCGAATAGGACATGGAGAAGGGCCTATAGAGGGCAAGACCAACCCCTATATAAGGGTCAAGGCCGGTTCAATTGTAGAATCAATCAACACACAACACACAATCAATCTATTTGAATTGTTTTCTTTATTTTCAGCCATATTTTCTACTTTGCCCTAGTTTAGTCCATCTTTGTCAATTTGCACCGTAAATCGTCCGCCGCCGCTGCGAGAGTGCGACAATTCTTTGTAAGTTTGTCTTGAAAACTTTTCGTTTACTCACGAGACGAGTAGTTATCAATCTACCCATCTAAATCGGTTCCGCTAGCCGATTTGATCGACAAAACTCACTTTGTTCTAGTTTTTGCTAGATTGCAGTGGTTGGCGACTCCGTACCAAGAACCACCGCAAATCTTTAGGTGAATCGATCGTGTTCGTGCCTTTGTCAAAAAAGGTGCCAACAAGTACCATTTCCCTGGATCGAGTAGTTTGATACACACGAATACAATACTGAATTATCGGGTGCAAAGTGCACGAATAGTCTTACACCCAAAGGTATATTACAATAATAAGCCCGAAGGCAATATCCAATACATGCAGGACCTACTAGTCCGGATACAACCAAAAGCAAAAATTAGATAAGGCAGCGGAATTTGAAGGCAGCGGCTCGTCGATTGCCACAGGCAATGATCGGGGACTAAGACCTAGTTGGCGCCTTCTTCTTCTTCGCCCACCTGGCAGTAAGCATAGGGGTCCTCCAGTTCTTCATTCCCACCATCTAAAGGTTTATGCGTATAGCAAGGGTGAGTACCCAACGTACTCAGCAAGTCAACACGGAAGTGATGCATATGATAGGGTCATTCAAAGGATGGTTGGGGTTTATTTGTGCAAAGCCAATTTTCATAAATCATTTCACAAGCCTAACATCTAGCCAAGTCAAGTTTTAGTTCCAGAGTATATTAAGTCGGCGATGGTTCTGTCTACCATCCATCGTGATTCCAAGGATGGCTTCCCGCCTCCGGATCGTTATGGTTTTCTGGGGAGTCTACCCCTTCCCGCATCTCGAGAAGTTGAGTCCACCAGCACACAAAATCATTATGCATACCAACCCATCATTTAAAATTTATGAGTCTAGCCACAAGAAAAACTTGTCATGCTGCTCATTATCCGCGACCACGGCTATTCGAATAGATTGGTTTACTCACAGTGCAGTGGATGTACACTTTGCCCATACTCAGCAACTGCCCATTGAATGAGCCTACATCCCTCTATATGTGTAACACCTTGACGTGTTTTCCCCTTTTAAAAATCCAAAAGAAAATCGTAAAAGCAAATCGTTGGAATTAACTAGAGAGAACAAATAATTTTAAAAGCCAAATGCTAAATGGAAATGGCATGGTAGGGTTTTTCTTAAATTCTACATGTCAAGATACATTAACAAGATTTTTAGTGGAATTTTCAGAGCACAAGAAATAATTTTTAACCAATTAAAATCAAAATCGATATTAATAAATCCCGGGAAAAATCGGCTTCCTCTCTCCTCCGTCCTTTCCCGTCCAAAATCGGCCGTGGCCGCAGGCCGGCCGAGCGGCCCAACCCCTCCCGCCGCGCGTGTCGGCCTTGACCTAGCCGAGCGGCTCGGCCTAGCCGCCGCCGCGCGCCCCTCTCTCTCATGGGCCGGCCGAAAGGCCATGGCCCGTCAGCCTCTTGCGCCCGCGAAAAAGTCCACCCTGGGACGCCGATAGGTGGGGCCCGCCTGTCAGGCCGTCGTTCCCGACATCGGCCGCCCCGACGCCATTCCCGGCCGGCGCACCGCGCGTATCTCGCGCCACCGCCACCCCGCCGTTGATGAGAAATTTCTCTCACGAGCCGGCCGGGAGATCTCCTTAACTCCAGTGTTTGAGACCCATTCGGTGTATCGGCAAGGCCGAATGAACCCAACATCATATAGCCGAGTTATTTCGGCTTTGATTGCATCGTACATATCGGCTTTGAACCTCCTGGGAGGTTGTTTGAACGGCCGATAGCCTACCTTGATTGGCAGTTGATGAACGACAATGGATCGGCTAAGACCGAGCATCTCGAAGTACTCCCAAGCAAAACAATCTTTATATTCTTTTAACAAATTAATGAGCTGGGATCTACAATGAGAAGGTAGATTTTTGCTAATATACGTCGGCCTTGGCTTGTCACCAGAGCCGATGTCAATTTCTTCTAATTCATCGGTCGACGTGAAACCTTGCCTGAGCTTGCCATCGTCATCGTCCATGGTGTCCATGCCAAAGACGCTTGAGCCCTCCACCATGTCTTGTTCAAAGCAGCAGCTGCGGCTCGTCATCTCCAATCGGCTGTATTGTGGAATTGGACACATTTAGAGAATCGACTTGCCAGATTATCCCAGACAAACAGTCAATGCCTTCAACTTCCCAAAGCGGCAAATCGGCACTGACGATGCTAACTGACCTGTTGGCTGGTACGATCTCGATCTTATCGCCGTCCCATTGGATCAGGCTCTGATGCATCGTGGAAGGAACGCAACAATTGGCGTGTATCCAGTCCCTTCTGAGTAACAGGCTGTAAGACCCCTTCCCGTCGATGACAAAGAATGTTGCGGGCATGTTCTTATTGCCGATGGTCAGTTCGACACCCTAGGTTTCTGACGGACACCCTTGGTTTCTGACGGGTTCCTGCCGAAGTCCTTGAGCACCATATTGGTCTTGATCAGGTCTTTGGCCCCTTTGACTAGTTTTCTGGATGTTGCATAGGGCATTAGGTTGACTGCAGCTCCCCCATCAACTAGCATCTTGGACATTGGCTTGTCGTTGACGAATCCTTTAACATAAAATGGCTTTAGGTGCCGATTTTCGGTTCCCTCAGGTTTGTCGAAAATAGCTTGGTCCGGTGAGATTTCTAGTTTCACCAAGTCGTCTTTGATAGTGTCTGCATCGGCTTCAGGAGCATTGAATTCGGCTGGCAATATGAATACCATGTTGACCGATGCGGAAACTTTGCCTTTCCCTTTGGCTGCCCTCCTGGCCTGATCGACTGAACTTTCCTTGACTTGCTCCTCATCGGCTGTGACGGTTTTCTCTTTGGGGATCACTTGCCTTTTGATCTTACCCAGCTGATGGCGTTGTTCTTGGATCATTTGCCAAACTTCTTCTTCCCTTCCTTCACGCTTTAACCTTTGAATTCTTCGTTTCTGTGTTTTGGTGACGAGGTCAGAGGGGCACTATTGGTGTTGGCCGATTCTTTGTCATCGGCCCCTTCTTCATCGTAGTAGTCGCCGTTCTCATGTTCGTGGAAGAAGTCTTCATGGATCGGCCCTAGCCGATCATGAACGGACTGTCGGTGCTAGTTGAGTTGAATGGGCCTTGGGACGAACCGAGTCATACTGGTGATCGGCCGGCTTCTGCGTTCGTCCTCAGGGCACTCGCTGCAAGCTGTGCAGCTTTCTAGTGTTGGCAACCTCATTCCGGACTCCCAGCAATGCCTGAAAAATTCGCAATGCCAATGGGGATCGACACCGTTGTGATTCCTGTCGTACCGACGGCCTCGTGTTTCTGGCTCCAGCCGATAAAACCTTTCAAAACAGGCCTCCTCCCGCCACTATTGCTGTTCGGGGCGACGTCGACTATTCGTGTTGATTGGCCGTCGATCAGCCAATCGGGCAACAGGGCGCACCATGTTGATTGGTGCGGCTTGGCTTTCAGTCGGCTCACCTTCTGCGTTGATCCCTTTCAATGTTTTGGCTAAGCTTTACGTCATTCTGCGCTGCCGATCAGCTTGCCTAGGGCTGGTTTGTACCATATTGATTGGGAAGGGGTGGCCATCCACCTTCATCGGCCAATTGGAATCGGCGAACTTGAGTTTCCGGCTTCTATTGTCGACTGGATTTGCGCTGAAGACTTTGCAGTCGTTGGTGGCATGAGATGTGGAGTTGTGCCACTTGCAATATTTTTTATTCTTGAGTTCTTCGGCCGATGGGATCACGTGGTTCTCCGGAAGCTGGATCTGTTTCTCCTTGAGCAGTAAGTCAAAAATCCTATCAGTCTTGGTGATGTCGAAGTCATACATTTCTTCTTTGGCCGTCTTTAGCAGCCACTGGCAGACGATGGCTTTTTTGTTCTTGGCCAATTCGGCTGCCGCCACCTCTGCGTCATCGTTGTTGGAATCGGAGTCTGACTCAACGATGACTTGAGTTATGTTCTTGACGGCTTTCCTGGTGTCTTGAAATCTTTGTTCATGTGTCGTCACCTTCTGTGCCAGATGTGCCAGGCTGTCGAAGTCCTGAGCGGAGAAACGTTCACGGATCGGCGCGATAAGGCCATGGAAGGCCAAATCGGCTAGCTGGGCATCCAACAGCACCAGGCTGTAGCATCAGTTCCTCATCTCTCTGAAGCGTTGGATGTATTCTTGAACCGACTCGTTGTGCTTCTGCCTGACACTGGTGAGGTCCGACAACTTCATTTCATGGTTGCCAGAGTAGAAGTAGCTGTGAAATTGTTTTTCAAGATCGGCCCAGCTCTAAATTGAGTTGTAAGGCAATGAAGAGAACCAGGTAAAAGCTGATCCTGAAAGAGACAGGGGGAACAAACAGACTCTCAAGGCGTTTGTAGCCGATGCTTCGCCGCACTGTGCCAAGAATCGGCTGACATGCTCATAGGTTGACACATTGTCCTGTCCTGAGAACTTTGAAAAGTCTAGGATTTTGTATCGGTTGGGAAATGGAATCCGCTCAAAATGCTCCGGATAAGGATACCTATACATGTTCCCTGAATCTTTTGGTTTGAGGCCGAATTGGTCGCGCATGACGTCCGCAATCAACTCGGCCCAAGTCCGGTTGTCTTGCTGTATCGGCTCATATTGATGATATGGCACGGGTGCTTGCCGCTATAGTGGTGGTGGCGTCTGAGGCCTGTAGTGATGATCTTGGCGGCCTCCTTGATACTGGTAGTTGAGTGGATGATCAGCGGGAGGCGGCCGATTTGCCAGTGGTGGTGTGGGTGGACCCGGGAACAGTTGTCCGCCACCGATGTTGTACTGTCTATCCAGGCCAATCTTGACAATCGCTCTAACTGCTGATTGTCGTTGAACATGTTGGCGATCTGATCCCGGGGCAGCGGTTGCTGTCGGTTCAGCATGGTGATTACTGGTCTCGCAGCATATTCGAATGAATTTGGCTGGTTTAGGACCCCTCCTGGTGGCCCAGGTTGTGCCGGCGATGAAATCAGCCGATTCTAGGTGACCAACGTCCTGTAACCAGGAAACTGGCCGTCTGTGAAGTAAGTCGGCCCCCGTTGCAGTTGGTCGGCTATCTTGGCGTCGACCACAGTAGCAATCATGTTGTTAAGGGTGTTGACAAGGATGCTACTCTGGTTGACCGGCGCGTGATGGATGGCCGAATCAATTCGGTCTTGCAAAGTATGCAGGGCTGAATCATCTTGTTCCTGGATCGGCTCCTCCGCCTTCTGTTTGACCTTTGACCACTTGAGGAGGATGCCTTGAGCTCGTCCATGCTGAACTTGTACTTTTGATGTACGGCCCCGGACCTTGTTTCGGTGAAAGACTGTAGGTAGTTGGCCTAGAGCTCTTCTACCATCTTCTTGTAATCGGCTTGCTGTTCAGCCGATAGCTGCTCCATCTTCACAGGCACGACGTTGTCCTGAGAAATGTTGGGGCTCTTGGAGTCGACCATCTTGTCGGCTACGTCGATGCGCCCTAGCCGAGCTGACAAAAAAAGTGGCGTGAAGTCGGATCAGTTGTTCGTCTGAAGAAAAAGGAGGCGATGCGCTGAAGGTTGTATTTGATTGTGTCGAATGTATGTATACAGGGGTCTTGGGTCATATTTATACCCAAGTACAGCAAAGACCATGCTAAACATGGTTGCAACTAACTACTATATTTATACGACAAAAGCGCGGGAGGCAATCCTTTGCCGCCTTTACACCGAGATTATCTCTAAACAAATATCTAATTTACATACATTCGCCGTTGCAGTGCTTTATCCCTAAATGACAATATCTCTTAACGCACAATTTGAAACCGAATCTTCTATTTTATCTCCAAATATCTGCATCACAAACGGCTTCAATCTTCTCTGAACTTGAAACCGACTATCGGCTATTCTTGTCCGGTTCAACCTTAGCTGACTGGCTTCGCAGCCGATCGCATCTCAGCCGACCCGACCTTTGTTTCTCCGTCAAACCAGCTGATCCGATTCTGCTTCAACCTCAGCCAGGACTTAGGGATTTGGTTACCAAATTTAGCTGTCAACACATGCCCCCAAGTCCGTGATATGAAATGTCACGGATTTGTCGCCCTTTCGAGTTCCCGCTCTTTTCTGACCTAAACCGTTTCGGCTGCCAAAAATATCCTTTAAATATTCATCCCATCTTATCGAAGCGTCCACGCTTTCATTTTCATCCTCGAGCACTCCGCGACCAGCTTTCTCTCTCCTCTCCGGCGATTCCTTGGCGAACTTGGCGAATCCTGACGACTCCGGCGACCAAAAACCAAAATCAGCTCTGGCAAACCCCAAGCGGCGGCGATCTCCTCCAGATGGCATCGTCAAGCACTCCCGCCGGTGCATCGGAGCACAACCAGCAATACCCCGAGGTAAGGCCGATCGGCTCGATCCCCTTTTCAGTCCTTGCAATCTGAACCTTGCATCTTGACTCCTGCAACTCGCTGTTCTTCCTTGTTATAATTTCTTTATTTCCTCATACCATGCAGCACCTAGCCCACCAGATCGCTGTTCCCCATCTAGTCTACAAAAATCAGTATTTCCTAGGACCAACTGGCAATCCGGACCCAAGCGAGTTGATCAATGCTGAAACTGACTGGGTCCCATTCTGATTCTCAACCCCTAGCCTGCCGACTTGGAGCAGTGCTTTTAAGTCATGGCCCTCAATGGACAAGAACTGGCCTGCTTGGTATCTCAGAATGTCGGCTAGGAAAAGGACACATTGGGCTGAACTTGGCATTGACCAATGCCTAGATTTAACAATAGCCGATATACTGAAGAATGAATCAATGCTATCGGCCGCCCACTCCTTCTGGTCAGATACCCTCAACGCCTTCCTATTCAGGCAAGGGCCGATGACGCCAACTTTGACGGACGTCATGATGTTGACCGGTTTGGACATCACCTCGATGGTCCGACCCGAGCGACCTCCAACGCAAGAACAGCCACATTTTCAAAACTAAGAGCATCGGCGGCTGGAGCGGCTACATCGGCATGAACATGCGCGAGAGGGCCGATCTCAGAAAGGGAGCACACCGCCTTCCTGATGATGTGGCTCAAGAAGTTCCTATTTTGCGGATACAGCTACGGACCGACGACAAACTGGCAGCACGTAGCCGAAGCGCTTGTGGAGAAGTGGAAAATTCCCCTGGGAAAATATCTTCTGGGCTATCTGTACCAGACGCTAGGATCGGCTTCGGCTCGGCTGGCGTCAAGGCAATCCGTCGGCACTGGCGGCCCCTGGTGGCTACTTCAATTATGGATGAACTTACACATGTACAAGATAGCCAACAAGCCGGCTCCTCCCAAAGCTAACTTCCCACTAATCGAGCCAAGGATCGTGGGTGATGAAGAGTAGACAACTCGTCAGCCGACGTCATACGGCGAATCGGCTGCGATATATCTAGGCACAAGGCCGACAACCGACGAGTTCTCGGAATGGTTCGAGCGGCTGTACGATGGCTTCGCAGCCGACTCTAGGATCTGGTTCGCCTACGAAGATTTCCATGAGTTCGAGCAACCAGGAAGCCTTCGGCTGGACGAGCTGGATTCGGAAGAAAACCCAGAGCCGAGGGAAGTCTTCGTCACCGCCATCTCCCCGTGCATCCTGCCGGTCGACATCCACCAAGGCCGAAATGTGGTGAAGTCGTACGAGTTCTACCATCCGATGGTGGCAGCATGGCAATTCGGCTGGAGCCAACTGCCTATCGGGCTGTGGTTCGTCGACAGGATCCAGCCTAGGGGCCACATCGAAGGAGCTGTAATGATGCTTCGGCTGCTGCAGCTTCCGATTCCCCCACTCGGCCAAATCGGCCAAATCAGCTTGGCGCGAAGCAAATCAACAGTCTTTGACAGCTGGTGGGCCGAATGGAAGCAACATCTTTTCCATCAGTCGGCCGGTATGTACCTGACGTTGGTCAACCCGGATCACGTCCCATTAGTAAGCACTTTTCCTTTTAAATCTTGTTCACTTTGTCAGCTCTCATTTGCACCGTCGGCTAATCTTGTCTTTTCTTGTTTGCAGACAGTCGACGACTCCCCTCTCCTAGTTAGCCGAAGTGGAGTAGTGATCCAGTATGCGCTCGGCATTTTGCCGGACGGGCGCGGGCTGGCGCCATCGCCCATCGGCTTCAATGCGCCGAAAGTCAGCACTCTACTTTATGGGCAAACCCACCAGTCAGTTCAGCGGACAAAGAGGGCTAAGCCGTCAGCTACCGTCACGTCGGTTGCTGAGTCAAAGAAAAGGGCCGCCAAGTGGGCGAAACGGGCTATAGCCGACGACGACCTATCGCCGATTGACCAGGATATCGAGGCCTACCTCAACGAAGAAGTGGAGGAGGAAGAAGTATCCGACGCCGTCGACGAAGCTGCAGCCGATTCGAATTCAGACAAGTATGCTGCTACCCCGTCGGCTTACGAAAGCGAAAACCAAAAAACACTAAGCCCCCCGAAAAGCCCCGTCCGGCCGATCACGGTAAGTGACTTCAACTTTTTGGCCTTCTTCAAAATTACTTGCACCTGCTCATATGCTTCTGAATCGGCAGAGAACCAAGCGTGTGACCAGGAAGCAGCGAGTCATGTCGCGGACAGTAAGCTTTTACCTCCCAATTCCCTTTTACATTGTTTAGCCGATTTTAAGCAACCCCCCTTGTAGCCGCCACGCGCACCAGCTCCTGCCCTCATAACATCAAGTGAAAATACTGAATCGGCTACGGGTAGCGGCAATAGTGCCGATGAGGAGACCGCATCGGCTGCGGGCGACAAGCCGGCTGAAGAGGCTACCTTCGTTCTGATGCCCGTGGCAAGTCAACTGAGCTCTTTAATCGGCTCCAATAATTTAGCAGTTTTCCTTTTAATGACCATCTCTTCCTCGCAGAACATAGCCGATATCCTTAACTTCGACCTGTCGAAGTTCGAGGACCCGGGCGAGGACGGTGAGAAGGCGTTGGTGCCGTTGGACGCAGATCTGAAGGCCGCTCTAGTCGACATCGGCAATCGTCTGGAGGCCTCGCTTGATGTGCTGCTAGCCGACAGCGGCTAAATCCGTGCGCGCTTCAAAGAAATCCAAGGCCAGTTGCCAGAGGCGATAGCCGACGCCATTGTGCCGACGACTTTCTTGCAGGTGCACCAACTGAAATACGAGCGGGCTCAGCAGCGAATAGCCGACCACTGAGAAAACCAAATGTTGTCGGCAACCATCCAAACCAACAAAGAAAACATCGAGGCACAGAAAGCCACATTTGACCGCCTGAAGACCGAGCCAACCGCCAAGCTCGAGGAACTCCTCGCGTGCCAAGATCGACTGATGGCCGATCTCGTTCAAGTCATGAACGAAATAGACATCCACAAGGAGTACATGGCCAGCCTACCAGCAGAAATCAACGCCCAACGTCAAAATATTATGGCGGTTGTGGCTCACCTCAAGGGCCTAGTGAAAGGGATTCGGCCGGTGACCGGGTCTGAAGCCGATGATGCCAAGACCATAGAGGAAGTAGACCAAGTTAGGCGGAAGGCACTATCGGCTATAGCCAATTTTTTTAAGAACTAAAATGCAATTCCTTGTAATATTGTTGAGATTCTGAAACCAGCTATCGCTCTTGCTTTTGTAAATGTCGGTCTAACTTTTGTAATCGGTTTCGGCCTCGCAATTGTTACGACTCGTCGATTCCTGGAATTATGCTTGTAAACAAAATTGGCTCTGGTCTTATGCGTTATATCATGCTTGCCGATTCCAAAATCTTTCATGCTGACCGCCGATTACAATGACTGCCGATAACGATGCTTGGGAGCATCTGATTCCTGTAATAATGCCGATTACGCAGCCCGAAAATTTCTTGTTGTCCACTTTTTCTATAATCGGCTCGAATTTTGTATGTGTATATGCCCCCTAATTTTGTTGATGTCTTTGATGTCTACAAAATTATGAACTGAAGTCAAATTTTACTTCGTTGTGGTCACTATCGGCCAATAGCACCCGATTATAGAAATTAGGGAAAAATGTGCCATAAGAATGGCCTAAAGGCGATCCTTGACTTGCACAGGGCAACGGCTAACATGAATCGGCCAAACAAACAACCGAATCACGAGTTGATCCATACGCTTGGGTAGTATTTTTTCAAGTATTTTTCATTGAGAGCCCTTCCAACACTTCTCCATCTAAACCCGCTAGCATATAAGCTCCTTTAGAGATGCATCTGTGGATCTTGAAAGGCCCTTCCCAATTTGGTGACCACTTGCCGAATTTATGGTCTCTGGATCCAATCGGCAGTATCAATTTCCAAACGAGTTCGCCCTCTTCAAAAGATTTAGGCACCAATTTTTTATTATAATGTCTGGCTAATCGTTCTTTATCCCTTGTAACTCTTTCCAAGGCCCTCATCCTGGACAATACTAGGTCTTCTGACTTGTCCACCATCAAGTGAAAATAATCATTGGCTGTGAGTTGGTCCTGTAGTTGAATGCGCCTTGAGCCGATGACGCTTTCCCATGGTAGCACTGCCTCATGACCGTAGACTAGCTTGTATGGAGCTCATTGTTGGTGCTCGTTGTATGGCGCCGAATTTCTGACAATCCTTGCAACCATTATAATACCTGAAACAGTCCTCCAGCATTGTCGGCAAAAAATATCCTGCTCGCCAAAGTAGCCACTTCATCTTATGGGCCAATTGATGCGTGCCGCAAATCCCTTCATGCACCTCTCTGATAGCCACTTTGGCTTGATCGGCTCCTAAACACTTAAGCAGCACACCATCAATCGTCCGATAATACAGATCTTCATTAAACAAAAGATATCTTAGTGCCTTGTATCGCAGTTTCCTTGTAGCCGGTTGAGAGGGGTTCTTGAGATAGTTGTAGACTTCAAACCTCCAATCGTTGGCTATAATGGCAGCAACTTCGATGTCAATATCTTTTATCATCGGCTTGTAGGCAGATGCCCCTTGAGCTAAATCATTGGCCTCAATATTCTGTTCTCTGGGGATATGCTTCAACGTGACTTGCCGGCATTGTTGATAGTAGATCATCAGTGCATCGTTTTTGCGTTCGTATTCTCCTGACAACTGGCTAATGACCAACAGTGAATCCCCCATTATTTCGATGGCGTCGGCTTCAACATCCTTGAGTAGAAGTAATCCTTTAAGTACGGCTTCGTATTCGGCTTGGTTGTTTGTAGCATGGGGGTTAATAGAGAAAGAGAACTGAAAGCTTGTCCCCTAGGCGAAATAATGACCAAGTCGATGCCGCAGCCATTGGTGCAAACTGAGCCATCAAATGTCAATGTCCAAGGCATGATTTCTACTTTGCCGATTGAGTCATACCTGTGCTCCACGATAAAATCGGCTATAGCTTGTCCCTTGACTGCCTTGGGTGCCTGATACATCAAATCAAACTCTATTAGAGCAAAAATCCACTTTCCAATTCTTCCTTTCAATACTGGAGCCGATAGCATGTATTTAACTATATCGGCTTTGCATATTACTGTGCATTCGTTGGATAGCAGATAATGCCCTAACTTGGTACGCGAAAAATACAGGCATAGGCATAGCTTCTCCACTGGTGAATACCTTGTTTCCGCATCTAGTAGCCGTCGACTGAGATAGAAGATAGCCTTTTCCTTGCCCTCAACTTCTTGGATTAAAACCGAGCCGATTGACTTGTCATCGGCGATAGGTACAGCTTGAACGGTATCCCTTTTTGTGGAGGCATTAAAACTAGAGGGGAGCTTAGATAATCCTTGATATTGTCTAAAGCCTTCTGCTGCTCTGCCCCCCATGTGAATGCTTGATCGGCCTTCAGCCGAAGCAGTGGTGTGAACGGCTCCATCTTTTCTGAAAGATTGGCTATGAACCGCCTGATGAAGTTGATTTTGCCGATCAATGATTGAAGCTACTTCTTGTCCTTCGGAGGCTGGATTGTCTTGTTAGCATTTATGCTCCTCGGTGTAACCTCAATTCCGCTTTCATGAACGAGAAATCCCACGAACTGCCTGGCCGATACGCCGAACGCACACTTCAGCGGATTCATCTTCAGGCCATATTTTCTTGTCCGCTCCAAAACCTGCCTCAGATCGGCTATATGGTCCTATATCTCCCTGGATATGACAATGACATCGTCGATGTAGATCTCTACCAGAGAGCCGATCATGTCGTGGAAGATGTAGTTCATGGCCCGTTGATACGTTGCCCCAGCATTTTTTAGCCCGAACGTCATAACGACCCATTCATACAAGCCGATTGCCCCGGGACATCGAAAGGCAGTTTTGTGAATATCCTCTTCGGCCATGAAAATTTGATTGTAGCCTGCATTGCCATCCATAAAGCTGATAATTTTGTGGCCTGACACAGCGTCCACGAGCAAATCGGCTATGGGCATTGGGTATTCATCTTTAGGGGTAGCCTTATTCAGGTCTCTGAAGTCAATGCATACCCTGAGTTTGTCGTTCTTCTTCAGCACTGGGACAATGTTTGAGACCCACTCGGCGTATCGGCAAGGCCGAATGAATCCAGCATCGTATAGCCGTGTTATTTTGGTTTTGATTGCGTCGTACATATCGGCCTTGAACCTCCTGGGAGGTTGTTTGAACCGCCGATAGCCTGCCATGATTGGCAGTTGATGAACGATAATAGATCGACTAAGACCGGGCATCTCGAAGTACTCCCAAGCAAAACAGTATTTATATTCCTTTAATAAATCAATGAGCTGGGATCTACAATGAGGAGATAGATTTTTGCTAATATATGTCGGCCTCGGCTCGTCACCAGAGGCGATGTTAATTTCCTCTAACTCGTCGACCGACGTAAAACCTTGTCCGAGCTTGCCATCGTCTTGGTCTGCGGAATCCATGCCGAAGACGCTTGAGCCCTCCACCATGTCTTGTTCGAAGCAGCAGCTGTGGCTCATCATGTCCAATCGGCTGTATTGTGGAATCGGACACATTTAGAAAATCAGCTTGCCAGATTTTCCCAGATAAACAATCAATGCCTTCGATTTCCCAAAGCGGCAAATCGGCACTGACGACGCTAACTGACCTATCGGCTGGCACGATCTCAATATTGTCACCGTCCCATTGGACCAGGCTCTGATGCATTGTAGAAAGAACGCAACAATTTGTGTGTATCCAGTACCTTCCGAGCAGCAGGCTGTAAGACCCCTTATTGCCGGTTTTATTGCCGATGGTCAGTTCGACGTTCAGGACGCCCTTTGTTTCTGACGGGTTGCCCCGAAGTCCTTAAGCACCATATTGATCTTGATCAGGTCTTCGGCTCCTTTGCCTAGTTTTCTGAATGTCGCGTAGGGCATTAGGATGACTGCGGCTCCCCCATCAACTAGCATCTTGGACATCGACTTGCCGTTGACGAATCCTTTAAGATACAATGGCTTCAGTTGCTGATTTTCGGTCCCCTCGGGTTTGTCAAAAATAGCTTAGTCTGGGGAGAGCGCTAGTTTCACCAAGTCGTCTTTGATAGTGTCTGCATCGGCTTCAGGAGCACCAAATTCGGCTGGCAATATGAATACCATGTTGATCGATGCAGAAACTTTGCCTTTCCCTTTGGCTGCCCTCCTGGCTTGATCGGCTGAACTCTCCTTGGCTTGCTCCTCATCGGCTGTGGTGGTTTTCTCTTTGGGGATCCATCGCCTTTTGATCTTACCCAGCCAACGGCATTGTTCTTGGATCATTTGCTGAACTTCCTCTTCCATTCCTTCACGCTTTAACCTTTGAATTCTTCGTTTCTGTGTTTTGGTGAAGAGGTCAGAGGGGCACCATTGGGGGTTGGTCGATTCTTCATCATCGGCCTCTTCTTTGTCGTAGTAGTCGTCGTTCTTGCTTTCGTCGAAGAAGTCTTGATGGATCGGCCCTAGCCGATCGTGAACGGACTGCCGGTGCCGGTTGAGCTAAACGGGCCTTGGGAGGAACCGGGTTGGACTGGTGGTCGGCCGGCTTCTGTGTTCGTCCTTGGGGCGCTCGCTGCAAGCTGGGCAATCTTCTAGTGTTGGCAGCCTCATCCCGGTCTCCCAGGAGTACCTGAAAAATTTGCAATGCCAATGGGGATCGGCCCCGCTATGATTCTCGTCGTACCGGTGGCCTCGTGTTTCTGGCTCTTGCCGATAAAACCTTTCAAACCGGGCCTCCTCCCGCCACGATTACTGTTGGGGGCGGCGTCAGCTACTCGTGTTGATCGACCGTCGATCCGCCGATCGGGCAACCAGGCGCACCATGTTGATCGGCGCGGCTTGGCTTCCAATCGGCTCAATGTTTCGGGTAAGCTGTACGTCAGTCTGCATTGCCGATCAGCTTGCCTAGGGCTGGTTTGAACCATATTGATTGGGAAGGGGAGGCCATCTACCTTCACCGGCCGATTGGAATCGGCGAACTTGAGTTTTTCGGCTTCTATCGCCGACTGGATCTGTTGTCTGAAGACTTTACAATCGTTAGTGGCATGAGATGTGGAGTTGTGCCACTTGCAATATTTTTTCTTCCTGAGTTCTTCGGCCGATGGGATCACGTGGTTCTCAGGAAGCTGGATCTGTTTCTCCTTGAGCAATAAGTCAAAAATCCTATCGGCCTTGGTGATGTCGAAGTCATATCTTTCCTCTTTGGCTGTCTTCAGGAGCCACTGGCAGACGATGGCCTTTTTGTTCTCGGCCCATTCGGCTGTCGCCACCTCTACGTCATCGTCGTTAGGATGGGCGTCTGACTCAACGATGACTTGAGTTATGTTTTTGACGGCCTTCCTGTTGTCCTGAAATCTCTGTTCATGGGCCGTCACCTTCTATGCCAGATTCGCCAGGCTGTCAAAGTCCTGAGCGGAGAAGCGTTCACAGATCGGCGCGATCAGGCCATGGAAGGCCAAATCGGCTAGCTGGGCATCCGACAGCACCAGGCTGTAGCATCAGTTCCTCATCTCCCTGAAGCGCTGGATGTACTCTTGAACCGACTCGTTGTGCTTCTGCATGATACTAGTGTGGTCCGACAACTTCATTTGATGGTTGCCGGAGTAGAAGTAGCTATGAAATTGTTTTTCAAGATCGGTCCAGCTGTGAATTGAGTTGTTAGGCAATGAGGAGAACCAGGTAAAAGCCGATCCCAAAAGAGACAGAGGGAACAACCGGACTCTCAAGGTGTCTATAGCCGACGCTTCGCCACACTACGCCAAGAATCGGCTGACATGCTCGCAGGTTGACATGTTGTCTTGCCCTGAAAAAATCTTGGACCTTGTATCGGTAGGGCAATGGAATCCACTCAAAATGCTCTGGATAAGGATACCGATACATGTTCCCTGAGTCCTTTGGCTTGAGGCCAAATTGATCGCGCATGACGTCTGCAATCAAATCAGCCCAATTCCGGTTGTCCTGCTGTATTGGCTCATATGGATCATATGGTGCGGGTTCTTGCCCATACAGTGGTGGTGGCGTCTGAGGCCTGTAGTGATGATCTTGACGGCCTCCCTGAACGGGTGATCAGCGGGAGGCTGCCAATTTGCCGGGTGTGGCGTTGGTGGATCCGAGAACAGCTGTCGGCCACCGGCGTTGTACTGTCTGTCCAGGCCAATCTAGGCAACCGGCTCTAACTACCGATTGTCGTTGAACATGTTGGCGATCTGGTCCTGGGGCAGCGGTTGTTGTCGGTTCAGCATAGTGATCACTGGTTTAGTAGCAGATCCATATGGATTCGGCTGGTTGAGGACCCCTCCTGGCGGCCCTGGTTGTGTTGGCGATGGAATCGGCTGATTCTGGGTGGCCAACATCCTGTAACCAGGAAACTGGCCGTCCATGAAGTACGTAGGCCCCCGCTGCAGCTGGTCAGCTATCTTGGCGTCGACCACAGTAGCGATTATGTTGTTAAGGGTATTGACAAGGATGCTACTCTGGTTGACCAGCGCGTGATGGACAGCCGAATCAATTTGGTCTTGCAAAGTATGCAGGGCCAAATCGTCTTGTTCCTGAATCGGCTCCTCCACCTTTTGTTTGCCCTTTGATCCACTGGAGGAGGACGCCTTGAGTTCGTCCATGCTGAACTTGTAATTTTGGTGCACGGCTCCGGATCTTGTCTGGGTTAATGATTGTAGGTAGTTGGCCTGGAGCTCTTCTACCATCTTCTTGTAATCGGCTTGCTGTTCAGCCGATAGTTGCTCCATCTTCACAGGCACGACGTTGTCCTGAGAAATGCTGGGGCTCTTGGAGTCGACCATCTTGTCGGCTACATCGACGTGTCGTATCTGAGTTGACAAAGAAGGTCCCATTGGGCGTGCCAAGAAGCGTGTTGATGAGAAATTTCTCTCACGTGCTGGCATGGGAGATCTGCTTAGCTCCAGTGCAGGTCCTTCTCGGCTACCTATGCTGTTCAAGGCTGTGCCAGTTGGTTCGATCTGTTAACTAACAAGAAAAGTAGAAATATATGCGTTAAGTATTATGTTAGATCCTACTGGATTGGCTACAGGAGTCAATTTACATATATATGCTATTCCGAGGTGTATTTAAACCAAGTGACTAGAATAGATCGGGGCTACACCGAGACAGTATTAGCCACTTAAACCAAAAATACCACAGAATAATAAATATATGCTTTAACAAACTTAGCCGATGTCATAAGTCCAACTATGAATCGGCTAATACTCCGATTTATCTTATAAGAAGATATTGATCTGAGCTAAATGCGCTAAACCTAGATCAGTCGGTTGTCGGCTGTAGCTGACAAACTGATTCTGGCTTAGGGCATTTAACCAGAGCAAGATCTTAATATAAGAGGTGGTTTTAATAATCCCGATAGCAAATATCAAAAGAACATTAAAACAGAAAATGCCGGCTGAAACCCCGTCACTGTCTCTAAGCAAAATACATCTAGCCGAATAGATCATGAAAGCTCTAAAAACGACTTAATAGTTCAACACTGATGCAACATTAAGTATAAAAAGAATAGTCTGATATACTATAGCTGATGTAAATACCTCGAGACGGTGGATATCGCATATAATTCAAGCCGGATCAGTTGTTCGTCTCAAGAAAAAGGAGGCGATGCGCCGAAGGTTGTATTGATTGTGTCGAATGTATGTTTACAGGGGTCTTGGGTCCTATTTATACCCAAGTACAGCAAAGACCACGCTAAACATGGCTGCAACTAACTACTATATCTATACGACAAAAGCGCAGGAAGCAATCCTTTGCCGCCTTTACACTGAGATTATCTGTAAACAAATCTCTAATTTACATACATTCGCCGTTGTAGGGCTTTATCCCTAAATGGCAATATCTCTTAATGCGCAATTTGAAACTGAATCTTCTATTTTATCTCCAAATATCTGCATCAGAAACGGCTTCAATCTTCTGTGATCTTGGAACCGGCTATCGGTACGTTCTTGTCCGATTCAACCTTAGCCGACAGCCGCAGCCAATCGCATCTCAGCCGACCCGACCTTTGTTTCTTCGTCAAACCAGCCGTTCGATTCTGCTTCAACCTCAGCCAGGACTTAGGGATTTGGTTACCAAATTTAGCTGTTAACAATTGCGCAATAAATCAATTAAGGATTTTTTTTGTTTTAGTAAAAAACCCCCCCAGAAAACTTCTAAAAATCATATCTTTTCAATCCGACCTTCGTTTTAGCCCATTCAAATTTTATTAAATTCATAAAAATGCCAAGAATCCATTAAAAGTTGTTTTGTTCCCTGTTTCAGTAGCTTTTTAGCCTGTTTTGTTGAAGTGCTTGTTTGCCGAGTAGATCCCGGTTGTTCCGCCATCCCGGTTTACTTTGAAGTCGTCGCTGAAGTCCCCCAAGTTGAAGAGCAAGGCAAGTCATACTATATTATTGATCATATTGCTCCCATTTTGCTAAAACATCTATTTTATTCTATGAAATTGCATGTATTTTATAATGTCATTTCATGGGGAATAGTACACCTTATACTTAGTTTATGCCTTAGGTTTGACACTCCAAACCCTTTGATTAAACTTTGAAAAATAATATGATTAGATTCAGGACTAGGTTATGCTTAGCCTGGCTTAGATTCACTAGCTCACTAAATGGGTCATTCTCACTTAATATGTCTCTCCTGGACTTCTGTTCGGAGGATTAATAGTTAGAAATTCCGGTGAACCGAACTAATAACTAAAATATGACAAATGGTGGGCTGTGGGCGCTATAGTTTTGGTTAGCGACGCCCATGGCAATTAAGGACCGGTTCACGGGACCCCTCGAGAGAATGACCGTGCAAACCACAAGCCGAAATGGGTAAGGTAGGTCCCGTAGTGTAGCATCTCCTAGGTGACGAACGCATCGGCAAGGGTGAGTGGGATGGAGTTTCAGTCGGCCCCGGTATAAGGGTTGCTGGGCTGCCGGATTCACCAAGGCACTCGGGGGGCTGCCCACATCCCATGGTCCGAGAGTGGGGGCAAAACCTTGGTGGGGTTCGCTTGGTTAGTGGGCGGTCATACGAAAGGTCCTATCACAGTTTCCTTTCCGGGGTACCATGGTGGTATTCCGACGCACGAGAGACCGTGTTGTGGGGCTGTGTCTTGCGGCTACAGTTTTTCACCTCTGATCAGAGTAAAACTATTCGAATAGCCGTGCCCTCGGTAATGGGGCGATCAACCGAGCTCACCATGATTAGTCTCACACTATTACACCCTGATTAATGGAACATGACTAGTATAGGTGGATGGGTTGGGCCTGTCACAACGTGGGGATAACGTTGGACAGTGTTGGATTCAAAATGCTTTAATTACTTAAATTACTGTTGTTTTGACTGTGTTCAAAATCTGTATTGCTTGGAAAAACCCTTGCTGTTTGTGCAAAAGCAAATCTTAGCCAAACCCTTGTCTTCCCTGCATTCATTCCTCTCCCCTTCCGGTGTGACTTGCTAAGTACGTGGAAGTACTCATCCTTGCCTCTTCACCACAACCTGAGCAAGAAGTTGAACATGAAGACGAAGTGGAGTAGGCTTTGTCCTACACTCTGGAAGTTGCCTGTGAAGTGGGTGAAGCCACGTGGCCAGCGTCGAGCTTAGGCTTAGGCCCCTTTTTTCCTTTTTCCGTTGGTCTTTTGTAATCTTTTTGTAACGTTTCTAAGACGTTGAACTGTAATATCAACAATTGTCGTATGTGTACCCTGGCTAGTCCTGAACAGAGATTTTAATACACATATAGCTTCGGAAATTCGGGTCTGAATTTCTGGGCGTGACAAGTTGGTATCAGAGCCAAATTCCAGACCGTTGGAAAAGCCAAACGGAAAAACCTTAGGAGCCCTCTGAACCTTTTCATATCCATAAGCCCTGGCTTTTGAAGTCGTTTCGGGAAAATGGGTCTTGCTTCCTCGGGATTGAGAAAAATTTTAAGCCTCTGAATTTTGAAAACCAGGTTAGTCTAAGTGATAGGGTTTTAAAGTTAAAATTTGAAAAATCATTTTGATCTCTTATTCGCCCGTCAAGTCGGGAATTTCTAAGGGATCAAAGTCCTAAGTCGAGATAGGAGGGAATGGTCGCCGATTTTATATTATAACTAAGCATCTATTTTACCGCATCATCTGGGGGATGTCGTTAGAAGCTTTACTTAGTCTCATAAAAATGTTTCTCAAAAACCCTCTTTTTCTCGTTTACTTTACTTGAGTCCTTTACCGTTTATCTAACTTGGGTTTTGAGCATGCATTGATCCCCTACCTTGTCTTCTCTAGATGGCAGGCCGTCCAGTCACCCACAACGGTCAGGGCTTGAAGGGTTTCGTCGTAGAGCTCGCGAGGATGGCCTTGGCAGTGGGCTATCCGGATGCACCTGAGTACACTGTCGTCTCACCGTTCGGCAGTGAGTTGCCTCACCAAGTCCACCTGGAGATGCACGGGTTCGTCGGCACCAACATCCCAAACATGGTGGTCACTGCATCGGGAGGAACGAATGAGCATGCCTGCCAAGAGGCTGCTTATCTGATGGTGGCTCAGATGAGGGAGATGCATGACTACCATCTCCGCCACTCTGCCTACCGGTACCATCCCCGGCGTGGAAGTTCGTCAGCAGTCAACACCTTCCAATCTGCTGAAGGGGAGAACGACACCACCTTCTCTCACATGAGGACTGTGATTGAAGGGCTGGATAAGATGCACGCAGATCTCCACATGGCAGCAAAGGCCCTGAATGACCGAAAGATCCTAAGGATCAAGAGCTTGAAGGATGAGGTGGATCGTCTCAAGAGAGAGATCGCCAGTCTTAAGGGACTTCCACCTCCCAACATCCTTCGGATCAGGATCACGCCGCGGAAGAACACCAAGGCCCCGGTGCGGATGCAGCTGGCGCCCAGTGTTCCACCTTCTGCACCGCCACTTTCCCCGGTCCCCGTCCTAGTGCCAGATCCTACTCCTGCTCTGGTCCCCACTCCAAGCAGAGGAGGAGGATGGATCTCAGTGTCCAGCAGCAGCAAGGGCAGTAGCAGCGGCAGCTCCAAGAGCCCCGGAAGAAAAGAAGAGTTAGCAAGCTCTCGAAGCCGCTCGAAGGAAAAGGAAGACGGGAACTCCCTAAGGAGTGGTTTCGACTCCTCCGACCGCGGAAGCCGCTCTGACCCCTAGAGTGTCGCCACCCTTAGTTTACCGTTTTCCTAATTTTCCTTTATGCTTAGTTGCTGTGTGTTAGGAGTGCTGTGCGTGGGTAGTGGTCAACCTGTATCAAGTGTGGGTATGGGTTGGGTTGTCCAATTAAGGATGTTGAGTGGGTTTTAAGTGTTTTAATTAAAAAACAGATCAAAACAAGTAATAAAGATCGGCTTCTCTGTCTAATCTGTTTTACTCCTTCTCCCCGTCTTGTTTTCGCTCCTTTAGATGGTGAACACCAGGAATGGCATTGTCAACACCAGCACTGAGTCAGCTGAGAACAACACCCGTACTAATGCCAACAACCCACCTCCTCCACCTGAGAACATCACTTTGGCACAAGTCCTAGCCAACCAGACCCAGATGATGGCTGCAATGATGCAGCAGATGCAAGAGCAGCATCAGCAGATGCAGTTGGAAATGATGCAACAGTTTCAGCAATAAAACCAGAATCAGCATGACCATTTCGCACCACCACCTCCCCCACAAAACAAACTGTCAGAATTCCTTCAGGTCCGACCCCCAACTTTCTTCAGCACCACCAACCCCATGGAGGCTAATGATTGGATCATCGCCACAGAAAACAAGTTGGACCTTCTCCAGTGCACGGACCAGGAGAGGGTGTCTTTCGCCACCCACCAACTCCAAGGCCCTGCCTCAGCCTGGTGGGACAACTTCTTGGTTACCCGTCGGGCAGACGCACCTGCAGTTACTTGGGCAGAGTTCTGCCACCAATTCCGGAAGGCACACATCCCGGAGGGATAGTAGCCAAATAGAGGGAGTTCGATCCACGGAGCAAGGCACTCGAGTCACCGAGTATCCGCACGAGTTCAATCGCTTAGCGTGATATGCTCCGAGAGGATGTACGCACTGACGCCGAGCATCGAGAGAAGTTCTTGGCCGGGCTGGACGATGAGTTAACAGACAAACTCATCTCCGGTGAATACGTCGACTTCGAGAAGTTAGTCGACAAACCCATCCATCAAGAAGATCAACGCAATAAAATGCCTAGATAACGGAAGGCTACTCAGTTTAGGCCACAACCTCAGCAAGGGAATCCCCAACGGCCGCGTTTCACTCCGGGTGGTCATAGTGGACCTACCACTATGATCGTTCGTCAACATCGCCCATACCATCCCGGGAATTTTCAACCCAGTGGAAGCCGTCCCGGACAGCCGCAGCAGAACCCAGTCAACGGCGCAGCCGCCACCGCAGTCCAAGCCAATGCCACCAAAGAAGGACTCGGGATTCAAACCGGGTAACTGTAGAGAACCTGGACATTTCGCAGACAAGTGTCCAAGAACAAAACACGCGCCCAGGTTCATCCAAGCAAGAGTGAATCATGCTTTGGCAGAGGAGGCACAGGACGCACCGGATGTCATACTGGGTATGTTCCCTGTGAACTCCTTTAATGCATCAGTCCTGTTTGATTCGGGTGCAACCCACTCCTTTATATCAAAAGCATTCGTGGGAACACATGGGTTGTCGGTGTTAAAACTTAAGATACCCATGCGGGTTGAAACTCCTGGGAACCATTTGAACACTGCCCACTTTTGCCCTTCAGTAGCAATAGAAATCCAAGGATCCCCCTTTCTAGCCAATCTTATCCTTCTAGAATCAAAAGACCTAGATGTCATCCTTGGGATGGACTGGTTGATCCATCATAAAGGTCTGATCGATTGCGCGAGCCGCACGATCTCCTTAACCAATGACGAAGGGGAGAAAGTGATTTACCGCTCCCCTAAACCATTGAGGGTACTGGCAAGTCTGATTCGGATCTCGGCTAAGGAGAAGCCCGAAGAGAAAGGAAAGGACCAGGCGAAGCTAGAAAATATTCCTGTTGTTTGTGAGTACCCAGAAGTCTTCCCGGAAGACCTAACCACAATGCCACCTGAAAGAGAAATAGAGTTTCGGATTGACCAATTCCCTGGCACTGCTCTGATCCACAAGAGACCCTATAGAATGGGAGCCAATGAGTTGGCAGAGGTCAAGAAACAAGTAGATGAACACTTACAGAAAGGCTATATCCGTCCGAGCACATTGCCCTGGGGTGCTCCAGTAATATTGGTGGAGAAAAAGGATAAGACCAAAAGGATGTGCGTCGACTATCGCGCACTCAACGAGGTCACTATCAAGAACAAGTACCCTCTCCCTAGGATTGATGACCTGTTCGATCAATTGAAGGGAGCAAAGGTGTTCTCAAAGATAGACCTGTGGTCAGGCTATCACCAGCTAAGAATTCGAGAGGAGGACATTCCCAAGAGCGCCTTCATCACTCCGAACGGTCTGTACGACTGCACGGTCATGTCCTTCGGACTTACAAATGCCCCAGCCTTTTTCATGAATTTGATGAACAAAGTGTTCATGGAATTCCTAGACAAGTTCGTCGTAGTGTTCATCGACGACATCTTGATCGACTCACAGTCAGAAGAGGAACACAAGCACCATCTCCAGTTGGTACTTGAAAAGTTAAGAGACCACCAGCTCTGTGCTATGTTTAGCAAATGTGCTTTCTGGTTGAAGGAAGTGCAATCCCTCGGCCATATCGTGAATGCCCAAGGAGTCGCGTGGACCCTTCCAATGTGGAAGCAGTAACCAAATGGACTCCACCCAAAACTGTCACCCAGATCAGAAGTTTTCTAGGGCTTGCAGGTTATTACCGTCGGTTCATCGAGAACTTCCCAAAGATTGCCAAGCCATTGACGCAGTTGTTAAAGAAGGATGAAAAGTTTATATGGACTGCCGAGCGCAACCAGATTTTTGAAACACTCAAGAGAAAACTGGTGTCCGCACCCGTATTGATCTTGCCAGATCAAACAAAGGATTTCCAAGTCTATTGCGACGCATCTCACCAAGGGTTAGCCTGTGTGTTGATGCAAGATGGAAAATTGGTTGCTTATGCTTCCCGCCAGTTGAGACCTCATGAGTCTAACTACCCAACACATGACTTGGAACTAGCAGCAGTCGTCCATGCTTTGAAAATATGGCGACATTACCTCGTTGGTAATCGATGTGAAATATATACAGATCATAAGAGCCTGAAATATATTTTCACCCAATCGGATTTTAACCTCTGTCAGCGAAGATGGTTGGCGTTGATCAAGGATTATAATCTAAGTATACACTATCACCCTGGCAAAGCTAACGTGGTAGCTGATGCCTTGAGCTGAAAGAGTTACTGCAACACTATTCACATAGAAGGGAAATGTGAACATTTACTACAGGACCTAGAGCACCTAAACCTGGGAATTGTCGAACCCGGATTTGTGGCCGCTCTTGAAGCCCAACCTACACTCTTAGATCAAATTCGCATAGCTCAAGCCTCGGATCCTGACATAGCTGAGCTTAAGAAGAATATGAGGGTGGGAAAAGCTTGTGACTTCATTGAAGATGAGCACGAAACCATATGGATGGGCAACAGGATATGTGTGCCAGAAGATAAGGAATTGAAGAAGTTAATCCTTACTGAAGCTCATCAGAGTCAGTACTCTATTCACCCGGGAAGTACCAAGATGTACTAGGACCTTAAGGAGAAATTTTGGTGGGTTAGCATGAAAAGAGAAACAGCAGAGTTCGTGGCACTATGCGATGTATGCCAGCGAGTGAAGGCAGAACACCAGAGGCCTGATGGATTACTTCAGCCACTCCAAATCCCAGAATGGAAGTGGGAGGAAATCGGGATGGATTTCATCACCGGTTTAGCTCGTACATCGTCATGACACGATTCTATCTGGGTTATCATCGACCGCCTCACTAATGTAGCTCATTTTATCCCAGTGCTTACCACCTATACAGGCATATGGTTAGCGGAATTGTACCTTGCAAGGATTGTGTGTCTTCATGGGGTACCCAAGAAGATAGTGTCTGATCGTGGTAGTCAGTTCAGCTCCAAGTTTTGGCAGAAACTACAAGAGGAACTTGGCACCCGGTTGAATTTTAGCACGGCCTATCACCCACAAACCGATGGTCAAACGGAACGTGTAAACTAGGATTTGGAAGATATGCTGCAAGCTTGTGCTCTAGATTTCGAAGGAGCTTGGGATAAGAGCGTACCCTATGCAAAGTTCTCCTATAACAATAGTTATCAAGCCAGTTTACAGATGGCACCTTTCAAAGCACTTTATGGATGCAAGTGTTGTACCCGCTTTTCTGGGATCAGACCGGCGAACGTCAGTTGTTTGGGACAAAAGTGTTAAGTGATGCCGAAGAGAAAGTCAGAATCATAAGAGAAAGCTTGAAAGTTGCACAGTCTTGCCAAAAGAGTTATGCAGACAACCGCCGCAGAGAACTAGCTTTCAAAGTCGGAGACTATGTATATCTTTGTGTCACCCCACTTCGGGGAGTTCACCGATTCCAAACCAAGGGCAAGTTGGCACCACGCTATGTGGGACCATATCGGTTTCAAGAGCGACGAGGTGAAGTGGCATACCAACTCGAACTGCCACCCACCATGGCGAGAATCCATGACGTTTTCCACATCTCCCAACTCAAGAAGTGTCTGAGAGTTCCGGAAGAACAGGCCAGTCCAGATCAGATAAAAATCCAGGAAGATCCGACTTATGTGGAGAAACCAGCACGGATCCTTGAAACCAGTGAACGAAGGACCCGGAACAAGGTTATCAGGTTCTGCCGAGTTCAATGGACTCATCACTCCGAAAAAGAAGCAACCTGGGAGAGGGAAGATGAGCTAAAGGCCGCTCATCCCTATCTGTTTGCCACTACATCCGAATCTCGGGGTCGAGATTCCATTTAAGGGGGTAGGTTTGTAACACCCTGAGGTGTTTTCCCCTTTTAAAAGTCCAAAAGAAAATCATAAAACAAAATCGTTGGAATTAACTGGAGAGAACAAATAATTTTAAAAGCCAAATTCTAAATGGAAATGGCATGGTAGGATTTTTCTTAAATTCTACATGTCAAAATACATTAACAGAATTTTAGTGGAATTTTCAGAGCACAAGAAATAATTTTTAACCAATTAAAATCAAAATTGGAAATAATAAATCCCGGAAAATCGGCTTCCTCTCTCCTCCGTCCTTTCCAGCCCAAAATTGGCCGTGGGCCGCCGGCCCGAGCCGACGGCCCAACCCCTCCCCGCGCCGACCGCTGGCCTAGCCGACGGCTCGGCTCACCAGCCGCCGCGCGCCCTCTCTTTCTCGCGGGCGGCCGAAAGGCCATGGCCCGTCGGCCTCTTCCACCCGCGAAAAGTCCACTCTGCCTCCCCTTCACCCCGGGACGCTGATAGGTAGGGCCCGCCTGTCAGGCCGTCGTCCCCGACCCCGGCCACTGCGCCTGCCCGTATCTCGCGCCACCGGCCATCCAGCACACCCAAACCACGCCGCCTTTACTCCCTCGCCCTCGCTGGTCAATGACGCCCCCGGTCGCCTCCTCCGCGCCCCTTAATGGCCGGATTTAATAACCGGCCATTACTTCCCCCAAAATCCCGCCGGCGAGCAATTGTGTCCCTATCCGATCGCCGTCGACCTCCCCGTGGCCTTTAAAAACACCCCCTCGCCCTCCCCATCCTCCCCACGCCTCCACTCAAGTCTGTCACTCTCTCGTTTGCCCTCGTGTCGTGCGCTCAAATCTCGGAGCTCGCCGCCAGCTTCGGCCGCGTTTTTCCGCCGCCTCTAGCCACCCCAAACCTCGTTGCCGCCTCCGCCCTCTTCGCCGGTGCTCGTACCGCCACAACCGCCCTTCCGCCGTCGCCGTCGTCGTCTTCTCAAACTCCGGCGACCCCGCGGTGAGCCGCCCCTCTTTGCCTTCTCGGACGTCCTCGTGCTGCCGCCCGGGTACGCGCAGCTCCGCCCGTGTGTAAAGCCGTGGCATCCCGCCACCCCGCGTCGCCGCCCAAATGGCACCGGCCGGCCAACCAGCCACCGTGCGCCGTCGTGCCGCACCGCCCGTGCCGCCGCACCCCTTCCCGGCCGTCTGATCGGCTTCGGCCGATCGGCACCGTCCATCCCCGCTCGCCCACGAGGCACGCCATGTGGTCGCCACCTCGGCACCACGTGTGCGCCACGTGGTGCACTGCCCGGTCCGGCCGTGGACCCGGTCCACCATGGACCGGCGCTCCCGCGGACTGCTGACGTCACCCTCGGCCGCTGACGTCAGCCCTCGGCCACTGACATCAGCCCTAGCCACTGACGCCTTCCCTGGGTTTTATTGCGCAATAAATCAATTAAGTATTTTTTGTTTTAGTAAAAAACCCCAGAAAACTTCTAAAAATCATATCTTTTCAATCCGACCTCCGTTTTAGCCCATTCAAATTTCATTAATTTCATAAAAATGCGAAGAATCCATTAAAATTGGTTTTGTTCCCTATTTCAGTAGCTTTTTAGCCTGTTTTGTTGAAGTGCTTGTTTGCCGTGTAGATCCCGATAGTTCCGCCGTCCCGGTTTACTTTCAAGTCATCGCTGAAGTCCCCCAAGTCGAAGAGCAAGGCAAGTCATACTATATTATTGATCATATTGCTCCCATTTTGCTAAAATGCCTGTTTTATTCTATGAAATTGCATGTATTTTATAATGTCATTTCATGGGGAATAGTACACCTTATACTTAGTTTATGCCTTAGGTTTGACACTCCAAACCCTTTGATTAAACTTGGGAAAATAATATGATTAGATTCAGGACTAGGTTATGCTTAGGCTGGCTTAGATTCACTAGCTCACTAAATGGGTCATTCTCACTTAATATGTCTCTCCTGGACTTCTGTTCGGAGGATTAATATTTAGAAATTCTGGTGAATGGGACTAGTAACTAAAATATGACAAATGGTGCGCTGTGGGCGCTATGGTTTTGGTTAGCGACGCCCATGGCAATTAAGGACCGGTTCACGAGACCCCTCGGGAGAATGACCGTGCAAACCACAAGCCGAAATGGGTAAGGTTGGTCCCCTAGTGTAGCCTCTCCTAGCTGACGAACCCATCGGCAAGGGTGAGTGGGATGGAGTTTCAGTCGGCCCCGGTATAAGGGTTGCTGGGCTGCCGGATTCACCAAGGCACTTGGGGGGGCTGCCCACATCCCAGGGTATGGGAGTGGGGGCAAAACCTTGGTGGGGTTCGCTTGGTTAGTGGGGGGTTATACGAAAGGTCCTATCACAGTTTTCTTTCCGGGGTACCATGGTGGTATTCCGACGCACGGGAGACCGTGTTATGGGGCTGTGTCTTGTGTGTACAGTTGTACATCTCTGATCAGAGTAAAACTATTCGAATAGCCGTGCCCACGGTAATGGGGCGATCAACCGAGCTCACCGTGATTAGTCTCACACTATTACACCCTGATTAATGGAACATGACTAGTATAGGTGGATGGGTTGGGCCTGTCACAACGTGGGGATAACGTTGGACAATGTTGGATTCAAAATGCTTTAATTACTTAAATTACTGTTGTTTTGACTATGTTCAAAATCTGTATTGCTTGGAAAAACCCTTGCTCTTTGCGCAAAAGCAAATCTTATCCAAACCCTTGTCTTCCCTGCATTCATTCCTCTCCCCTTTCGGTGTGACTTGCTGAGTACGTGGAAGTATTCATCCTTGCCTCTTCACCAGAACCTGAGCAAGAAGTTGAAGACGAAGACGAAGTGGAGTAGACTTTGTCCTACACTCTGGAAGTTGCCTGTGAAGTGGGTGAAGTGACGTGGCCAGCGTCGAGCTTAGGCTTAGGCCCCTTTTTTCCTTTTTCCGCTGCTATTTTGTAATCTTTTTGTAATGTTTCTAAGACGTGGAACTAAAGGTAAACAATGTCAAGGCATGGTATATCAAGCATAGGTACTAGTTTGTGTATATAGCAAGCATATTTGATGTTTAAAACAACAATATTTCGCAATTGGGATCAATATGTTCGAAGAGGTGTGATGACTTGCCTTGCTCGCACGCTGGTTGGATGGGGTCTTCAGTGTAGTCACTGCCTGCTTCCTCGGATGCTATTCGTACATGCGAAAAATCAATTGAATTCGATTAGAATTCAATAAAATTACCAAGAGGCCGAATTAAGATGCGGGTCGTAGTAGTTTAGGGTTTTTGTGATACACTGATTTAATTTACTAAGTTGACAAATTTCCAAAGTGATGTTATCTTAAAATTATTTGAATTTTAAATTTCAGAAGATTCGCATGTTAAAATAATATTTAATGGCGAGCTAAGTTATAAATAAACTCCTAGATAATCAAATTATGCGATGGTTAAATATCTCCGGATTCCTATTTTGAAATCCAAATTTGTTTTTAGAAAAAAATATATATTTTTGCCCAGAGATTATCCCAAATATTTTTAAAAACACTTTCCTAAATTTTTTTCTAAATTTTTCTAAATTTTTCCTTTTTTTTCTTCCTTCTTTTTTCCCTTTTTCTCTCCTCTATCCCTCTCGCGTCTACCCTCCCTTCTTCCTCCCGCCCGGTCGGCCGACGGCACGCGGGGCGGCGCCCTGGGAGGCTTACCGGCGGATGGTGGCGGCGGAGAGGGAGGCGGCGGGACTCCGGCCCCCGGCGGACGACGGAGGCGATGGCTTCGACGCGCGGCGATGACGCCGGTGGCGGCTAGCGACGGCGAGGTGAGAGAGCGAGGGAAACGGGAGAGAGAGAGCGGCGAGGGGAGAAACGGAGAGGGCCACCTCCTTTTGTAGACAGCCGGAGAGGGGAAAGAAGAGAGGGGGCTGGCGCGGTGAGGTGACGCGGTGGCGACACGCGTCGACGTGCGGAGGCGGGGCCGGGCGAGGACGTGCGCGGCGCGAACGGTGTCCGGCGCGAAGACGTGGGGGACGCGGGCGGCGCGGCAACACGCGCGGCGGCGGCGGTCTTGCGGGGCATGCGGGTGGGGCTCGAGCGACATGGCGACATGCGCTGGGCGGCGTGAGACGAGCGGGACGCGGGCGGGCGGCGACGTGCGGCGCGGGGCGCGAGGCGGTCCGGGGGCCCCGATACGGCGTCGAACGGGTGACGTGCAATGAACAGTGAACTTTTTCATTTTCCCGAATTAATTCCTATTTTTTCCTATTCCTTCTTGCATTCAGTAATAAAATTAAAATATGATTTGGCCCTGACAATAATTAAATTTTAAACTATATTTTCAATACTTTGTACCTTTTTATATATTGTATTATATTATATATATTTTATTTAATTCATTTTCCCTTTTTCCCAAAGATGTGATTTTTGATTCAAAATAAATTCTCATCAAAAGAAATTTTTATTTTCAAACCTTTATTTTGAAATTTCCTTTCCTTTGGGATTTTTAAATTATTTGGTTTTTCTGAATATTTTAGATAAATTTCTCTTTATTAATTTCACGCAACAAAGCTGACAAATAAGAGGCAATAAACACGTCGAGATGCAAAAATACCAAAAGTTTTTGTATATTCTAATTTTTAAATTCCCGATTTTAAATTCTCCGATTTTTAGGGTGTTACATACCTACCCCCTAACAATAAATCTCGTCCCCGAGATTTCTTAGCGTTCGTGGAATAGGTTTGGGTACTCGGTCTTCAAAAAGTCTTCTTTCTCCCAGGTGGCCTCTTCTTCGGTGTGGTTTCTCCATTGCACCTTGTACATTCGCCACGTCTTGGTTCTAGTCTTCTTCTCTGCTTCGTCCAAGCTCTTCACGGGGTGTTCGGGGTACGTGAGGTCTTCGTTGACAAGAATGTGTTTCGAGGGGACTTGTTCTTCTGGCACTCGCAAACATTTCTTCAGTTGTGATACGTGAAAGACAGAGTACACGTCGAATAGGTTGTCAGGTAGGTCCAGTTGGTAGGTCACTTCGCCTCTTCTGGCGCTTATGGGGAAAGATCCAACATATCTCGGTGCCACCTTTCCTTTGACATTGAATCTCTTGGTTCCTCTTAGTGGCGAAACCTTTAGGTACACAAAGTCGCCTATATTGAATTCCAACTCTCTTCAGCGAGTGTCCGCATAACTCTTTTGCCGGGACTGGGCTACCTTAAGCTGATCTCTTATCAGACGAACTTTCTCTTTGGCTTCCTTAATGATGTCTGGTCCAAATATGGCTCGCTCACCGGTCTCCGACCACATCAACGGGGTTTGACACCTTCGTCCAAATAAAGCCTCGTTCGGCGACATCTTCAGACTAGCCTGGTAGCTGTTGTTATAGGAGAACTCTGCATAGGGCAGGCATTTCTCCCAGTCCTTAGTAAAATTCAATGCACAGGCTCTTAGCATGTCCTCAAGGACTTGGTTTGTCCTCTCGGTTTGTCCATCAGTCTGAGGGTGATAAGCAGTACTGAAGGCGAGGTGAGTTCCCAACGCCTCGTGAAACTTATCCCAGAAGTGAGATGTGAATTGAGTACCACGATCTGACACAATTCTCTTGGGTACTCTGTGCAGGCACACAACTTTGAACATGTACAGTTCTGCCAACTTAGCGCTGCTATACCGAGTCTTGACTGGGATAAATCGGGAAGTCTTGGTAAGTCTATCCAGGATCACCCAAATGGAATCAAATCCTGTAGTAGTTTTGGGTAGTCCAACTATAAAGTCCATGCCTATTTCATCCCATTTCCACTCAGGGATCTTGAGTGGCTGTAGTAATCCTGCCGGCTCTGATGCTCAGCCTTGACTCGTTGACAGACATCAGAAATGGCTACATATTCTGCTACGTCTCTTTTCATGTTGGGCCACCAGTATTCTGTTTTCAAATCCTGGTACATCTTGGTGCTGCCTGGGTGTAGTGAGTATGTTGACTCATGGGCTTCCTTGAGGATCAGTCCTCTCAATCCTCCTTTCTCTGGTACGTAAATCCTTTTACGATACCACAGGGTTCCATCGTTGTCGGCTGTGAATTCCTTGGCCAGTCCTTCGGCCATGCGTTCCTTGATCAGTTGGATTTCCTCACAATCCTTCTGGGCTTCCATAATCTGAATTTGTAGGAGAGGTTGTATCTCCAGCGAATTCAGTTGTCTATGAGGAATCAACTGTAGGTTAAGCCGAGCCATTTCTTCATGAAGCTCGTTGGCCATACATTCCAGCTTCGGGTAATTGCATTGGGTCTTGCGGCTCAAAGCGTCGGCTACGACATTGGCCTTACCAGGGTGGTAATGGATTCCTAGGTCATAATCCTTGATTAGCTCCAGCCATCTTTTCTGGCGTAGCTTAAGATCTGTTTGGGTAAAGAAAAATTTCAAGCTCTTGTGGTCCGTGTATATATCATAGTGGTTCCCGATCAGGTAGTGCCTCCAAATCTTCAAGGCATGCACCACTGCTGCAAATTCTAAATCATGGGTGGGATAATTCTCCTCATTCGAGCGCAGTTGTCTCGAGGCATAAGCCACGAATTTTCCATCTTGCATTAACACACCTCCTAGTCCTTGTCGTGATGCATCGCAATATATGACGAAGTCTTTTCGGTTGTCTGGTAGGACTAAGATCGGGGCGGTGGTCAACTTTTCCTTGAGCTGGTCAAAAGCTTGCTGACACTACTCAGTCCATGCAAACTTCTTTTCCTTCTTCAACAGTTGGGTCATGGACCGGGCTATCTTAGAAAATCCTTCGATAAATCTCCAGTAATATCCGGCCAATCCCAAGAAACTTCTAACCTCCATTACTGATTGGGGTGTTTTCCACATGGTAATGGTTTCGACCTTGGCAGGGTCTACTACTACACCTTCAGATGAGATTATATGTCCAAGGAAAGCTACTTCCTTAAGCCAGAATTCACACTTGCTGAATTTGGCATATAGCTGGTGCTCTCGCAACTTTTCTAGTGCCAAGCGCAAATGTTCCGCATGTTCTTCATCGTCCTTAGAGGAGATGAGAATATCATCAATGAACACTACCATAAACTTGTCCAGATATTCCATAAATACTTTGTTCATGAGGTTCATGAAGTAGGCCAGGGCATTGGTCAGTCCAAAAGACATCACTGTGAACTCATACAAGCCGTAGCGCGTAGAGAACGCAGTCTTGGGTATATTCTCGGCTCTAATCTTTAGCTGATGGTATCCAGATCGAAGATCGATCTTTGAAAATACTCGGGCTCCCTTGAGCTGATCGAACAAGTTGTCGATCCAAGGCAACGGGTATTTGTTCTTAATGGTTACCTCATTTAACGACCGATAGTCTATGCACATCCTCATGCTTCCATCCTTCTTCTTAACAAACAGTACTGGGGCTCCCTACGGTGAAGAACTAGGGCGTACAAAGCCTTTCTCTTGCAATTCCCTTATTTGCTTCTTAAGTTCCTCTAATTCGTTTACTGGCATCCGATAGGGTCTCTTAGCTATGGGGGCAGTGCTAGACATGAGGTCAATGATGAACTCTATGTCTCGGTCTGGGGGCATTCCAGGTAGTTCCTCAGGAAATACATCCGGGTAATCGTGAATTACTGGCATTCAAACTATGGGTAGCATGGTGAATATTCCCGTAGCTCGGTCACAGAGCATAGGGTCTTGGTCCATGGCTACAGTCATCAGCGATCCCCATGGGGTAGATAGTGTGACTTCTCTCCGTCCACAATCTAATACCCATTGGTTCTTGGTCAACCAATCCATTCCTAGTATGATGTCCAGGGTTTGGGGTGGTAAAACCATAAGGTTCGAAAGGAATACCACATCCTTGATCTGAATGGGCACATCAATGCACGCATGGGGTATAGTTATATCCCCCGCGGGTGAATTCACTACCATTGGTCTCTTAAGGTCTACCTGATGCAGGTTGTGCTCTTTGCTTATTCTTGACGATATAAATGAATGCGAAGCTCCAGAAACAAACAAAACTTTAACTGATGCAGAGTGGATAGAGAACATACCCATTAGCACGCTTTGGTCCTCTTGAGCTTCCTCAGCACGCACATGGTTGACCTGACCACGACGGAATCCGGTTGAAGCTTCTTTTGGTTCGGACGTTCTGAACAGACTGTGTCCAGGTGCCGGGGCGGGGGTTCCTCGTAGCGCGATGGCGTTGGCTCCGGTGTGGTTGGGGGTGTTGCGCGGCTTGGGGCAACTGTTGGCGTAATGCCCAAACTCTCCGCAGTTGAAACAGTTGACATTCCTGGTCCCTGGAGCTGCCAAGGTAGGTGCCGGGGTGCGAGTCGGTGTTGCAGGTGGCTTGCTGACGTTGCCGGGTACAGCGGGCGACGGTTGCCACTATGGCTGGCTTCCAAACTCGACGGGGTTGCTCCTTTGGGTCGTTGGGATGTCCCTTGAATTGGATAGGTCATTGCAAGCCTTATTTTCCGATTGTTTTCGACCGTCCTCTGGTCATGTTCCAGTGTTAGAACCTTGTTGAATAGGCTTTGGAAGCTGGCGTGGTCTTGACCGATCATCGGCCCTCACAACCCATCGTTCAATCCTTCAACAAACTTGTCTATTTTCTCCTCTTCGTCTGCTAGGTCGTTGGCGGCATAGCGGGGCTAGTTGTGTGAACTTGTTTAGGTACTCTTGCACTGTGGTGCTCCCTTCGTGCAGCCTACAGAACTCATTCTTCGTCATCCTCATGACTGCAGGAGGTACGAAATTTTCACGGAAGGCGGCCGTGAATTCTTCCCAAGTTGTTTCACGGGCATCTTCGGCTCGGGTTTCCTTGTTGGTGTCCCACCAGTCACTTCCGGGACCTTCCAGCTGGTTGGTGGCAAAGATGACTCTATCCGCCTCTCGTACTCGGACGAGGGTCAGCTTCTTCTCTATGACTCTTAGCGAATCTTCAGCATCCATTGGTTCTTTTGCCGTGGAAAATGTCGGTGGCTTGGCTCGCATAAACTCGCCTAAGTTTGATCCTCCGTGTTGTCCTTGGTTGTTGGCAATGGCTTGAAGCAGTTGGGTTTGTAAAGCGACAACTTCCGCTAGAGTGGAGGGGTTAGGCTCCGGTGGGTTCTCGTGGGTCGCCGTTGCTCTACGTCGATGAGCCATCTGTACGACGTGGATAAGGTAAGAGACTTTATCTACTAAGGTCACGATTCTAAGGCATTTTTCTTCAAGTTGTTTAAGGTGATCTTTCGAAGCAAGCTTGGTGGAATAAACTCATTTAAGATACGCCATAAAACATCTCAATAGTCCTTAATTAATGCATCATAAGGGATACATTGGACTGCACATACATAGTCCCATACAACACAATACAACACTAACATAGTTCTACATCACACCATAACTAGGGGGAAATCAGGGTGTGGCCCTTGCTAACTCCACCATCCAAAGCAAGACCAACACTGCTGCAGGTATCCAAACTAGTCATCCAGCCATCCGCATGATCCAGGTGCAGGCAGAGGGTGATTCTCGGCTGGAGCGAATTGAAGTCCCCGTGGCTCAGAGGTAGTAGTCTCGGAGTCATGTCTGATCCTCCTGCTTGGTGGCCTGGTGCTCTTACGAGCAGTCCTAAGGGTGATAGGACCTCCTGTGAGTGTCATGCGGTGGGTAGGAGCTTCATCTTCTGATGGATCTGTGTCACTGAGCTCCCACTCGACCTCCATGGGTTCTGACTCATATTCGGAGTTAGTGTTGATCTGGATGGGGTTATCCACTCCCGAACCAGGCTCGGATGGTGCAGCCGTGGAAATCGGTGTGGGCTCCGATGGTGTAGCAGCAGTAGGGTCGACCAGGTATGGTCCTGACTCAGTGCTTAGCATGAAGGCCTGCTCCATCATGGCATGAAAGGTGGCCAAGCATGCTGGAGTCATGAAATACTAGTGGTCGGGCACAGGGCAGGGGGTGGTGGTGTAGCTGAAGTAGAAGTGCCAGCAGTGGGGACAGAAATGGAGCCAAGTTGTTCCTCTAGTTGGCCAATCTGTCGCTGGCTCCTCCTAAGCTGCTCCTCCAAAGCAACCAAAGCCTCTCCACGAGCCATATAATGATCAGAGAGCTGATCGTATTGGGTGCTGTTAGCTTGCAGCTGGGTCTTCAGAGAGTCGATCTGGTTTCCACAATTATGGTGTTCCTCCTCCAGATCATCCATGCGTCGCTGCTGCTCATCTATCTCGAGTAATGCCTCATCATAACAATCATCAGTTGCTTCCGCCCAGCGGAACAAACGGGTAACCATGGGGTTATAGCAGCAATGGGTGGCCTCCACGGTGCAGACTGAGTCGCCTTCCTCCCGGTAGGGATGGTGTACGAACTTGGTCACCGTAAGCTCGGTAGGTGGATGGCATTCAGGCGTAGGAATGCCTCGCGGGCTGCGTCCTGAAGGGCCGCCTCAATAAAATCTCGGTAATAACGTGTCTGGAACCAATAGGGTGACTCGCTCCAAATAAGGACCTCAATTGAAACCGCAGCTTCCCATACTGGGTGTTCTTCAGTGCCTTGTCTTCTGCTTCAGTAGGTGGGTGCGTCCGGGTATCTTAGGCACCATAGCAACTGCTGAAGTTGTGACACGTATCCTTCCTCCCGTGGTATCTCGATTTCCCATGCTCCAATATGGTCCGACATCTATTTTGAAGATAACTTAGGGTTAGAGAAAGGTGGTGGCAAAATCAAATGTTTGTAGAGAAATGGGGGTCAAGATTGTAGAGGAAAAACATATTTTTTATAGACATAGTCTGTATTTTTTTAAAATAATCCTATGTAGGGATAATTCCCTTTAACCATCTATAAAGGGGTAGCGCACCAGTTGGTCTTATCCTACAGTTGCACTGCTCTGATACCAGCTCTGTCGACCCCCGTTTTTGAGGACGGGAATCATTCGTGTTCATAGTACCATTTCCCTGGATCGAGTAGTTTGGTACACACGAATACGATACTGAATTATCAGGTGCAAAGTGCATGAATAGTCTTACACCGAAAGGTATATTACAATAATAAGTCCAAAGGCAATATCCAATACATGCAGGACCTACTAGTCCGGATACAACCAAAAGCAGAAATTAGATAAGGTAGTGGAATTTGAAGGCAGCGGCTCGTCGATTGTCACAGGCAACGACCGAGGACTAAGACCTAGTAGGCGCCTTCTTCTTCTTCTCCCACCTGGCAGTAAGCATAGGGGTCCTCCAGTTCTTCATTCCCACCATCTGAAGGTTTGTGCGTATGCAAGGGTAAGTATCCAACGTACTCAGTAAGCCAACACGGAAGTGATGCACATGATAGGGTCATTCAAAGGATGGCTGGGGTTTATTTGCACAAAGCCAATTTTCATAAATCATTTTCCAAGCCTAACATCTAGCCTAGTCAAGTTTTAGTTCCAGAGTATATTAAGTCAGCGACGGTTCTGTCTACTATCCATCGTGATTCCAATGATGGCTTCCCGCCTCCGGATCGTTATGGTTTTCTGGGGAGTCTACCCCTTCCCGCATCTCGAGAAGTTGAGTCCACCAGCACACAAAATCATTATGCATACAACCCATCATTTTAAAATTTATGAGTCTAGCCACAAGAAAAACTTGTCACGCTGCTCATTATCGCGAGCACGGCTATTCGTATAGATTGGTTTACTCACACTGCAGTGGATGTACACTTTACCCGTACTCCGCAATTGCCCATTGAATGAGCCTACATCCCTCTATATGGGACGGTCACAACAAAGCCTTTCGATAACCTTACTTTGGCAGTACCTGCTCCATAAACTTTAGCCCTCTTGCACTCTAGCTGTCCTTTCCTAGCAGTGCGAGGAGTTCTGGTGCTCCCGGGTAAGGGAAACTCTCTCAGTATTTAAGTTTTAATTAATTTCGATTTGATTCATCACTTCAGTATGTGGGCCGCACCCTCATCTTAAAATCACAAACCACTTCTCATCATAAGAACCACTATGCATGGGTACTGCCTCCGCTCGGCTATCTACTCCGCTAGGGCTATACCCATTTGAGAAGTACGGTTGTACTGGCTCGTTTCAGGTTGTAAGTTTCATGGCTCGGTCCTTAATTGACCATGGACGGTACTTGCCTTTGCCGGAATCCACCCAAATCCATCCAGCCGCCCCAGTCTAAAACATTGGTTTTATACTTTCTTTTTTTCCATTAAAACTATTTTCATCATATTCGAGGCAATGTGGCGCTCATGTCTCCACATGCCATATTTCAACTGCCTTCCCTAAGGTAGTTGCCCAAGCATAAAGCTTCTTTGTAAAGTCATGAGTATGCATTAATCTAATATAAGCCTAGCTAAGCATTTTACCAAAGATATCGTTCGGATATATCACTTCGAGGGTTACAAAGATTATATCTAAATGTAAACAATGTCAAGGCACGGTATATCAAGCATAGGTACTAGTTTGTGTATATAGGATGCATATTTGAAGTTTAAAACAACATTATTTCTCAATTGGGATCAATATGTTCGAAGAGGTGTGATGACTTGCCTTGCTCGCACGCTTGTTGGACGCGGTCTTCAGTGTAGTCAGTGCCTGCTTCCTCGGATGCTATTCATACGTGCGAAAAATTAATTGAATTTGATTAGAATTCAATAAAATTACCAAGAGGTCGAAAAAGAACCAAAAAGCGACTCCAAAAATTAGTCCAAGATTTTAATTAAGTTTGGGTGTGAGTTTTGATGAAATCCGAATTAAGATGCGGGTTGTAGTAATTTAGGGTTTTTGTGATACACCGATTTAATTTACTAAGGTGACAAATTTCCAAAATGGTGTTATCTCAAAATTATTTGAATTTTAAAATTCAGAAGATCCTCATGTTAAAATAATATTTAATGGTGAGCTAAGTTATAAATAAACTCCTAGATAATCAAAATATGCGACGGTTAAATATCTCTGGATTCCTATTTTGAAATCAAAATTTGTTTCCCAGAAAAAAATATCCATAGATTTTCCCAAGTATTTTTCAAAAACTTTTTCCTAAATTTTTTCTAAATTTTTCCTTTTTTCTTTTCTTTTTCTTTCTTCTTTTTTCTTCTACCCCATCCCTGTTCACTCTCTCTCCTCTATCCCTCTCGCATCTACCCTCCTCTTCCTCCCGCCCGGTCGGCCGACGGCGCGCGGGGCAGCGGCCTGGGAGGCTTACCAGCGGATGGCGGCGACGGTGAGGGTGGCGGCGGGACTTTGGCGACGGCGAGGGCGAGAGAGCAAGGGAAACGGGAGAGGAGAGCGGCGAGGTAGGGAGAAACGGAGAGGGCTCGCCCCCTTTTATGGATGGCCGGAGAGGGGAGAGAAGAGAGGGGCCGGCGCGGTGAGGCGACGCGGCGGAAGCACGCGTCGACGTGCGGAGGAGGGGCCGGGCAAGGACGTGCATGGCACGAACGGTCTGCGGCGCGGCGTGGGGACGTGGGCGGCACGGCGACGTGCGGCGCGGGGCTCGAGGCAGCGGGCGGCGGCCTTGCGTGGCGTACGGGTGGGGGTCGGGCGACACGGCGACGTGCGCTAGGCGGCGCGAGACGTGCGGGACGCGGGCAGCGGCGACGTGCGGCGCGGGGTGCGAGGCGGTTCGGGGGCCCGGCGGCGAACGGGTGGCGTGCAATGAATAGTAAACTTTTCATTTTCCCGAATTAATTCCTATTTTGTTCCTATTCCTTCTTGCTTTCACTAGTAAAATTAAAATATGATTTGGCCCCGACAATAATTAAATTTTAAACTATATTTTCAATCCTTTGTCCCTTTTTATATATTATATTATATTATATATATTTTATTTAATTCATTTTCCCTTTTTCCCAAAGATGTGATTTTTGATTCAAAATAAATTCTCATCAACTTCCCTATATATCGTTTTATAATTTTTATTTTCAAACCTTTATTTTGAAATTTCCTTTCCGTTGGGATTTTTAAATTATTTGGTTTTTCTCAATATTTTAGATAAATTTCTTTTTATTAATTTCACGCAACAAAGCTGGCAAATAAGAGGCAATAAACACGGCAAGATGCAAAAATACCAAAAGTTTTTGTAAGTTGTGATTTTTAAATTTCCGATTTTAAATTCTCCGATTTTTAGGGTGTTACACTCTTACTCCAAGAATTTGTTATTGAAATTAAAGATAAAAAGAGAGTAGAAAATTCGGGAGCAGACCACGTGTCTCGTGTGCATTATGTGCAGGACCTACCCATCAATGAATGCCTACAAGACAAGCATGAAAGTTTGTTTCTTGAATTTAAGGAACCTTCCTATCTTATGTTATCTTTAGAACTGTCACATTTTATGCCACGAGCACATACAACCACCTTAAGGTCCTCACTAAAAATATTTAGAAGGTTGGTGGTTGTAGATGCATTTGTTTATCATAAACATTGCAAATTTCGTGGTTGCTCTTTTGGCACTAACATTGCAGCTACAACTTCAACGGTAAATCAACAACTGGTGGTGAAGCTAGGAACTACATCGCCAACGGTGGCTGCAATATAAGAACTCCCCATGGTCGAGTTTTTGACCATAAACAAGCACCGGCTGTCGGGAGGTAGCCCGGATTATCATTTCCTTCATAAATAAAAAGCAAGAACATGTTTTAGGGATAAGTTTGCCCTTGGGTATTTTTGGTCACTAACCATTTTAGGTTAAGATTAAAAATAACGAAGGTCAAGCGACGCCTGAGAACATGGGGCTACATCAACTTTTGCACCTCGGTGTTTCCGATGATGGAACAAGTTTTGAAGGAGGCTTGACACCACACACTTGATTTTTGGTGTCTCGCGACACAAAAATCCTAGTGTGGGGGAGTTTGGTACGTATCTCATAACGAATTCCATTCATGCCAAAATTCTACCTTGGTTTAGAGATGATGTTAGTTATATCTTGCCCTGCTAAAAAATAAAAAAACAATAGTTTGAAATGTCCTGCTTTTGACATTAAACAAAGCCCTACTGGGAGGTACCCGAAGTTCACCCTTCATATACTCATATTTATCTTCAAGTGAATATAACTTAATCATATGCTTCCTTTATCTATTATTGCGTGCTCTAGTTTTAATGAATATGATCGGTCCATTCATAGGCTCTTTAAATTAAGCATAGTGCTTAGGTTAAAAAGTCTTCTTTAATCAAACTAGACATGGTGTCCAGCTTGCTTAATGAAACTTAGAGTTAATGCTTGTTTAGATCTTGGTTGTATATGGACTTTAAGTTGATTCAAACATGATACAACCCAAGGCTTTGGATATATGACAAAGATGCATAACATACAGAGCGGGCGCAAAACCCTCTGATGTTTATGTTGAGTCAATTTCAATCTAGCCTTGATTGAGTATAAGAAAGTTGGTGAAAATAAAACTTCAAAAAATAAAATAAAACAAAATAAAATAAAGAGAGAGAGAAGTAAAACAGGTAAGAAAGGTAAGAATTCTTTTTGCTCTTGTTCTTTTCGTTTGTCGGCTCATGGGTGACGCATTGTGCACGCACAAAGTCCCCATGAGGATTCAAGGTAAGTTTCCAGGTAAGTTTCATTTTAATTGAATAAAGTCCTCCGATTCGTCACACCGGTAGAATTATTTTGTCTCCACTTGTGCCGTGTCCAATAAAGTTGCAGGTACAAAAATAAGTGTGGGGCTTCCCTCGTTTTGACGCGCACAATCCCTCGGACCACCTCCATATCATTGCATATTTCAGCACAACGATGGTGCAAGACAACACAACAAGACCTCAATTGGTCTCACACGTCGTCATACTCTCCCGTTGAGCAGGTTTGCAACTTTTATTTTTGTACCTTCTGTACTAATAAATTGTGCCAGTGTCATAAGCATGATTCTAAATAATCTTGGAAGCATGACCCACGATTGGTTGTCTTACATACACTTTATTCCATGACTTCTACTCGTACACTGTGAAATCAATTATTTAGGGATAACATGTTATTTGAGATATTGATCTATGAGAGATATTCCGACAGTGAGCAACTTTGTTTCATGCCTTATAAAAATAGATGGGAATTTTATTTTGAAAATCTCAAAAACCATGACTTTAACTCCTCGATGATGTTTTCTTCCTACCAAGGCCATATATCGAATTACATGATCAAACCTTATACATATGCTACTTGCTATCATTTTGAGTTTGGTCAAATATTTAGACCCTTGGTAGAATCTTTTCATGTTCTCATTGATTAAAGTCTTGTGCATATCCATCACATAAACTTTTGCTCTCCCTCTACATTAGAGGTTTAGCCAAAAATAATTCCACAATATCCACATCCTCGTACATGCAGATTTCTACTCCAGGAATTTGCATACACTTTAGACATCCACAAAATAAAGACTCCAATTATTAGTGATCCTCCTACCGATGCCAAATGAGACATGAGTTATAGGAATATTTACAAGTAAAAGATCCACGATGCTCATGAAAAAGAAGAAAATCTTCTTGAGCAGAATGAAAAAGAAAGAAAAAAAGAGGGGAAAAATCCAATAGCCATGATCTCTAAATAAAGTAGGAGGAGGATCATACAAATAAAGGAGTCATCAAAACAATTATTTTTCTCTGTCCATCCACATATATTCCTAACCACATAAATACGCACAAGCTTGGTCATGAGTACATGATTTGTTTTCTTCTTGGATTTTTTGTTTGACTTTACAAAATATTTGATGCAAGTATGCCGCATGATTTTCCCTACCTTGAGCTCCACATAAGCTTTAGTAGAAGTAGGAGAATATTGGGCGAGCATTGCCCTGGTGAGGATCAAACACCTCGAGTGATATGAGAGAATCATCAGAGGTGTAAGGTCATGTTTATTTATTTTTTAAAACCTATCAAAACCCTGAGTTATTTTAGTGTAGATGAAATCATAGTGGCTTACATCTAGACTATTCCAATTTTCAGTACTTGGAATCTCATGGTAGACACATAAAGATTCACCGTTATGAGTAGGTCTAGGAATAACTTGTATGTTAGCACGATACCATTACTATTTCATCCACCTTAGTATCTCGACCTTTACTCGAGGATGAGCAAAGGGCTATGTGTGGGGGAGCTTGTTGACGGTCCTTAACAACTAAAATCCGACCGTCAATCCCTGCATAAATGGAACAAACTATGCACATCAACGTAGCGGTAGGGTTATTTACTAAATCTTTCCATGAGTGTTGGTGATTATTTGTATGTGAGTGAATAATATATCGAAATGAAGCAAAAATGTGCTTTCGTGGTGAAGAAACACAACTCCAACCAATTGGCGATCGCCATGTCAGCTTCCCACGGATTGAAGGGCCCACAATCGGGTGAAACCGCCATAAAGTGGGGCCAAACACCCGGGAACCTCCTTAGGGTCCCACAAGGTAGTGTCACAAGAAAGTCGGTGGGGATTGGCGCCGGTGAGGATTCGGTCGAACCCTGGTTCAGCTGAACCAACTTGACGGCTAATTATCCCACCTTTCACGTGGTAATCTCCTATTCGTCCCCAATGACGGTCAAGTGGGTATGGCGCTTACTAACCGCCATACAACCGACTTGGAGGGCTATTTAAGGAGGGTCTTCACTTCATTTCAACACAACTCCAAGAAGAATAAAGCTTCACTCCAAAGGCTTAGTGTGAGGTATCTAGTACTTATAAAAATAGGTTAGAGAGTGAGGGGAAGCTCCAAAAGGAGTGCCCCAAATGTCGGAGTTATCTTCGAGGGGTAGTTCGGAGGAGTGTCGGGAGTGTCGGAGTTATCTTCGAGGATACAAGTTTGTTTCTCAACATAAGTCAAGTCCTCATGAATCTCGATGTGACCAGGACTAGCTTGTTCCTCGGGTACTCTCAAGCACTTCTTCAAGTGAGAGATGTGGAACACATCATGGATACCATCCATGGAAGCGGGATGTTCCAGTTTATAAGCGACTTCTCCTCGGTGTTCCTTGGAGCGGAGTGACACGAAGGTGTGCATAGTCTCCCATCTCAAAGCTAACTTCTAATCAGTCGTTGTCGGCATTGCTTTGCTAACTAGACTGGGTAGTTTTTAGTCTCTCCCGAATGAGTCTGACTTTCTCTTCTGCTTCATTTAAGACGTCAATCTCAAATAACTGGCATTATCCAGTTTGATCCCAAAAGAGTGGTGTGCGGCAATTTCTACCATACAGTGCTTCGAAAGGAGCCATTTGCAGACTGGCCTCGTAACTGTTGTTGTATGGGAATTCGGCATAAGGCAGGTTTTTGTCCCAAGCCCCGCTAAAGTCAAGTGCACAAGCCCTTAGCATGTCCTCTAGTATTTGGTTCACCCTTTCAGTCTGACCATCAGTTTGGGGATGGTAAGCGGTGCTAAAATTCAGGCGAGTCCCCAATTCTCTTGCAACATCTACTAGAACTTCGAGGTAAACTGACTTCCTCGACCAGACACAATCTTCTTGGGTACTCCATGCAGACAAATGATTCTTGCTAGGTAAAGTTCTGCTAGTTTCTTCCTGGAGTAAGTGGTGTGCACTGGAATGAAATGAGCGAATTTTGTAAGTCGGTCTATGATTACACAAATATAATCATGACTAGTGAGGGTCCTACGCAGACCCGTGATAAAGTGCATCCCGATTTCTTTCCATTTCAACTCCAGAATCTTTAGGGGTTGCAATAATCCTGCAAGTCTCTAGTGTTCTGCTTTAACTCACTGACATCCATCATAGAAGGCGACAAATTCAACGATTTCCGTTCTCATGGTGACCCACCAAAATTTTTCCTTAAGATCCTCGTACATTTTGGTGCTCCCGAGTGAATGGAGTACTAGGTTTGGTGAGCTTCCCTAAGAATTAGATATTTTAACTCGTTCTCTGGCACACACAATCTTTCTCCCATCTAGATTGTTCCGTCCTCATCCTCAGTGAAATCCTGGGCTTTATCAGTTCTCATGTTTTTCTTCAGTTCCGCTATGCCGAGGTCACTAACTTGGGCTAGGCAAACTTACTCCACGAGTGTAGGCTGGGCTTCAAGAGCAGCCACATACCCGTGTTCGACAATTCCCAAGTTCAAATGTTCCAACTCTCGTTGTAAATCACTACACATTTATTTCGTCTGAGTGACGTGGCAGTAATTCTTTCGGCTCAAGGCATCTGCCACCACATTAGCCTTGCTGGGCTGATAGTGTATCCCCATATCATAGTCTTTAATCAACTCCAACCATCTTCGTTGACGAAGATTTGGATCTGGTTGAGTGAGGATGTTGTTGACGGTCCTTAACGACTAAAATCTAACCGTCAGTGCCTGCATAAATGGAACAAACTATGCACATCAACGTAGCGGTAGAGTTTTTTACTAACTCTTTCACGAGTATTGATGATTATTTGTATACAGGTGAATAATATATCAAAATGAAGCAAAAGTGTGCTTTCGTGGCGAAGAAACACAACTCCAACCAATCGGCGATCACCACGTCAGCTTCCCGTGGATTGGAGGGACCACAAGTCAGGTGAAACCGCCTTAAAGTGGGGCCAAACACCCGAGAACTGCCTTAGGGGCCCACAAGGTAGTGTCACAAGAAAGTATGTGGGGATTGGCGCCGCTGAGGATTCAGCCGAACCAACTTGGCGGCCAATCATCCCCACCTTTCACGTGGCAATCTCCTATTCGTCCCCAATGATGGTTAGGTGGGTATGGCAGATACTAGCCGCCATACAACTGACTTGGAGGGCTATTTAAGGAGGGTTTTCACTTCATTTCGACACAATTCCAAGAAGAATAAAGCTTCACTCCAAAGGCTTAGTGCTAGGTCTCTAGTACTTAGAAAAATAGGTTCGAGAGTGAGGGGAAGCTCCAAAAGGAGTTACCTTTGAGGGGTAGTTCGGAGGAGTGCCGGGTGTCCCGGCACCGACCTCTGGCATTGTACCTCAACGAATACTTTCTTCAATAAAGTAAGTGTTCGTGATTTACTATGGTTGTTATACTTTTAATTTGAGTAATTTGCTTTATCGTATTTACTTGCGGGTTCATCGTCCATTTAATTGGGTGCTCTAGTAGTATGACCCCTGATGAAGATGGGTGTTCTTGCGCGAGGCTAGAGTAGTATTCGATAGCGTGGACATGGTGTCTAGGCTAGAGTTTACCTTTGTTTGCCTCGTACTCCACGGGTGGGAGGTAGGCGGCAGGTGGTGACAGCCTTGTCCGTCCATTGTATTCCTCCATGTTCGAGTACGGCGTAGAGCTATAGGCCGGAGTGACTCGGTAGGCTGAGTGTAACCCGACGCCCGAAGTAAGTAAAAAAAGTAAAGTAATTTACCAGCTTCTTATAGCTGCAACCATAGAAATCTTCTCTATACCTTAGCCTACCTAATCTTGGATGTACTTGGATGAACCTAACTCTTTGATAATCTATACTATTCATTGGATTCGATATCCCTTGTAATACTCCCTAGGTGAAGTGCTACAATGGTATTCCGTGCGCTTTCGAATTTTATCTGTGGTCATAAGAAATACCAACAGATGTATTTTAGACTCTTGTGTTCTATACAGACTTCACAACAGTTACCAATAAGATAGTGCCACCAAAACTTTAAGGCATGAACCGGTGCTTCTAATTCCAAGTTGTGGGTTGGATAGTTACTCTCATGAGGTCGCAACTGGCGTGAAGCATATGCAACCACTCTGCCGTCTTGCATCAACAAACATCCCAGCCCGTGGCGAGACGCGTCACAATGTACTTGGAAATCTTTTGTTTGATCTGGTAGGGTCAAGACAGGTGCGGTTACCAACTTTTTCATGAGTTCTCCAAAGCTTTTATCACACTTTGTTGACCACTTCAACTTTTCATCTTTCTTTAGATGTTGTATCATTGGCCTTGCAATCTTGGAGAAATTCTCGATGAACCGGCGGTAGTAACCCACGAGTCCACAAAAGCTTCTAATCTAAGAGATAGTTTTTGGTGGGGTCCACTTGGTAACCGACTCCACATTTGACGGATCAACTATCACTCCTTGAGCGGTTATGACATGACTAAGGAACTTGACTTCCTCAGGCCAAAAGTCGCACTTGCTAAACTTGGCATATAACTTGTGTTCCTTCAACCACTCAAGTATCAGGCCTAGATGTTGTTCATGTTCCTCCTTGGACTTGGAGTAGATGAGGATGTCATACATGAAAGTAATGACAAACTTATCCAAGAAGTTCATGAACACTTTGTTCATTATGTTCGTGAAGAAAGCCGGTGCATTTGTGAGTCTGAAGGACATAACGGTGCACTCGTACAATCCATAATGAGTGGTGAAGGCCATCCTTGGAATGTCCTCTTCTCTTGTCCTTAGCTAGTGATAACCTGATTGCAGGTCTATCTTGGAGAACACAGTGACTCCTTTTAGTTGTTCGAACAAATCGTCAATCTAAGGTAACGGGTACTTATTCTTGATAGCGACCTCGTTGAGCGCGCGATAATCAACGCACATCCTCTTGGTTTTGTCTTTATTCTCCACAAATATCACCGGAGCACCCCAAGGTGATGTGCTTGGGCGAATGTAACCCTTCTGTATTTGCTCATCGACCTGTTTCTTAACCTCTACCATCTCGTTGGTTGCCATCCTGTAGGGCCTTGTGGGGGGTGTCACCCCGGGGTAGCCCATGAAACGGAGTTAAGAATAGCCGAAGTCAGATTGGTAGTCCTAAATAGGAAATCAAATGCCCTACCTCTTCCTAGGGTCGGGAGCCCTGACCCCTCGGGTGTCCCGACTCAGCGTCCTACCCCGACTATGGTTCGTCAGCCCGACATCCAATCTCCTCGGGTTAGGAGGCTTGCATCGTAAGGATCGTGGAAAAGATAAGGAGGGGACAACCCGACAAAAGGTGACGTCACCCGACAAGATTGCGCAGAATGTACCTGCAGAGAGCGAATCCCAAGGCAAGGTGGAGCGCGAGATACCCACGGAGCGCAGGACTCCGGTGGGATCTCTATGTACTTTTCAGATGTTGTTTGTACTTGCTTTTCAACTATTAGTCTTAGCTTTCTTGGCCCCTAGTCCGCTTGTAACTTCCCTCCTTGACATATAAAAGGGAGGGCAGGACCAGGGGGATGGAGAGGAGATGGAATTTTGGGAGCTAGGTCTAATCTCTAGAACCACAAGAACTCTCCTTTATTGTATTCTGTTTCATACACCACCCCAACAAGGAACACAAGATGTATGCTTGTTATCCTTCGGGAGGGCCGAACCTGTCTAAAATCTCTCTCGCTCATTTTCTTTCTTGAGTCGATCATCGCGCCCTTTCGATAGACGTTCCCGACCATTCTTTCACCTCCTTGGGTAGCCCCCTCGAAGGACTACCAACGCATCCGATCTGTCGGCGTTGAAAGACTCATGGTGTATGGCGATTCAAAGCTAGTGATCAACCAGGTCAATAAGGATTGGTCTTGCACAAGCGAGAAGATGGACGCCTGCTGCACCGAGGTTAGAAAGCTAGAAGGCAAGCTCAGTGGCATTGAGTTCCATCACATTCTCTGTGACGCTAATGCGGCCTCCAATCAGTTGTCCAAACTCGGGTCTTCTCTAGCGACAGTCCCTCAGGGGATCTTCATCCAGGAGCTGCACAAACCGTCAATGAAGGAGGCTAAAATGCCATCCTCGACCACTCTGCCGCCTGGTGATTCGGTTCTCGCTGTCACCACTGCCTCAGGGGATTGGCGTCAGGACCTGATTGATTACATCACCACCAAGAAGCTGTTGACCGAAGAGGTTGCGACAGAACGCGTCATCCGTCGATGCAAGCAATATGTGGTGGTCGGTTCCGAGCTGTACAAGCGCATCGCCTCCACCAGAGTGCTCCTCTTGTGTGTCCTCCAGGACCATGGTATTCAGATCCTCGATGGGATCCATTCCGGCATCTGTGATAACCACGTAGGCGCTCAGACATTGGTCAGCAAAGCTTTTTGCTTGAGCTTCTACTGGTCAACTGCTAACAAAGATGATAGGGAGCTGGTCCGACGCTGTGTCGACTGTCAGTTCTTCGCCAAGCATCCTCTCTCGGCTCGGGCGCTACGAGACCATTCCTCGCCTTGGCCATTCGCGTGCTGGGGACTCGACATGGTTTGTCCATTCCCAAAAGCACAACAAGGTTTTGACCGACTATTTGTCGCCATCTATAAGTTTACAAAGATGATCGAGGTAATGCTCCTGAAGACCTGTACGGCCAAAAAGGCGGCTGACTTCATCGAAGGCATTTCCTATCGCTTTGGCATCCCGAGGGAAATAATCACTGACCTCGGTATGCAGTTCACCAGAAATGATTCCTAGGAATTCTATGAGGACCAGTGCATCAAGGTCAAGTATGCGTCGGTAGCACACCCTCGCGCAAATTTGTAGTGTGAGCGTGCCAATGGCATGATTCTACAAGGCTTGAAAGCCCGGATCTTCGATCCCCTCCAGAAGTACGGAGAACGGAGTCCTTTAGGGACTACGCAATCAACTGAGTCGGGCCATAGTATGGACTCCATTCTTTCTGGTCTAAGGATTGGAAGCTGTCTTGCCAGTCGACATGCTTCACGACTCCCCGAGGATTCGCCACTAGGATGAAGGGATGGCAGAGCAGACGCGCGCTGAGGACATCGATAGCCTTGAAGAAGCTCGGCTAGCGGTGGTGATCGAGTCAGACCGCTACCAGCAAGCCCTTCGCCGCTACCATGATAGGAACGTATAGGGGAGGTCATTCAAGGTCGGCGATCTCATGCTCCTCCGAGTTCAATCCTCTGAGCCCCATGGGAAGGCCCCTTCATCGTCTCCTCCATCACGCGCCTGGATTCCTATAGGCTGGTTCGGGGAGACGGACAGGAAGTGCCGAACTGATGGAACATTGAGCACCTGCGCTGCTTCTACGCTTGAACAACTAAGTACCCCATAATTTCCCCTTTCCATAAAGCTTTTCCAACTTTATTTTGAGCCTTCTGCAGGACATCTTTCTTCTCCAATTTTTCCGACCCCTGGGAAATGTTCAATGAATCTACGTAATCCCGACCAGCAAGGGTTGGGGTTCCCTGGAAAGAAGACTGTTGAGCATGTTCGACCTTCTCGGGGGCTCGGCGACTCTCCCGAGCAGTATCACTGTCATGCCTAGAAATTCCTACCAGAATTTCCGATGCTGAGTGTGTATTAAATTCCCTGTCCAGGACCAGCCAGAGATACACAAACGATAAATTGTATATATAGATCCACGTCTTAAAAACATATAAAATCTTACAATGCAGCAAAAAAGGAAAATAAACTTATTAGACTAGCTTGAGATGCGGCGACTCCACTCCACAGGCATACCTTGACTGCAGCGACAAGCCTACTCATCGACAAACTCATCTGCAGCTTCATCCTCCAGCTCTGAGGTGGGGGAAAGGAAGCAAGACTGAATACAATCCATGATACTTAGTAAGTCATACCAAAGGAAGGTATGACCCAAGATTGTTCCAAGGGAAGGCTAATGGTTAGCTTTTGCACAAAGCAAGCATTTCACAAAATTAAGTTGAAAGTACTAAAACGGTGATTAACTTTAATTAATCAAAATTAATCATCTCTGCTCAATGTTACACCACGTTGAGTCAGGCCCAATCCATCCAACTATTCTAACCAGTTCCAATTAACTAAATTATTATCAATGGGACTGATCATGGTGAATCTGGTCGACAACCATAACCACGGGCGCGACTAACTCTGATCAGAGGTTTACGTCTGTACCAACAAGACACAGCCCCACAACACGTTCCCGTGCATCGACATGCCACCACGGCATATCGAAAAGGGGTCTGTGACAAGACCATTCACATAATCCTCCCTTACCAAGCAGCACCACATCTCAGGTTTTGCCCCTACCTTCATATCCAAGGTAGGCAGCCTCCTCTCGTGCCTAGGTGAATTCGGAAGCCACATAGACCTTTCCCGGTCCACCAAAACTCCATCACGCCCACCCTGGTAAAGCTACACTACAAGCCCACCGTTGCCCATACTGGCTTGTGGTACGCACTCGGTCCTTAACTGCCATGGGTGCGTCTAGCAAAACCTTGTACCCACAGCCGACCATTTGGTCATATTTTATTTAACCGGCGATAATAATCCGCAAGTCCAAGAAAGCTTCAGATTTGATAGACAGTCTTCGGTGGGGTCCACTTAGTAACTGACTCCACATTTGATGCATCAACTGCCACTCCTTGAGCGGTTATGACATGGCCAGGAAACTGAACTTTCTCGAGCCAAAAGTCGCACTTTCTGAATTTGGCGTACAACTGATGTTCCTTTAACCTTTCCAGCACTAGGCGGAGGTGTTGCTCATGCTCTTCCCCAGACTTTGTGTAGATAGGAATGTCATCTATGAAGACCACCACAAACTTATCCAGGAAATCCATGAACACCTTGTTATTTTGTTCATGAAGAAGGCTGGTGCGTTTGTGAGTCCGAAGGACATGACGATGCACTCATACAGCCCGTAACGAGTGATGAAGGCCTTTTTAGGATATCTTCTACTTTGATCCTCAACTGGTGATAACCTGATCGCAAGTCTATCTCTGAGAACAATTTAGCTCCTTTCAGTTGGTCAAACAGGTCATCAATCCGAGGTAATGGGTACTTATTCTTGATGGTGACCTCATTGAGTGCGTGATAATCCACACACATCCTTTTAGTTTTATCTTTCTTCTCCACGAATATCACGGGAGCACCCCAAGGTGACGTGCTCGAGGGAATATATCCCTTTTGTAGTTGCTCATCGACCTGTCTCTTGACCTCAGCAATCTCATTGGGGGCCATTCGGTAGGGCCTCTTGTAGAAGCAGTTCCTGGTACCAAGTCGATCTGAAACTCAATCTCCCTCTTTGGCGGCATGGTTGTGAGATCCTCCGAAAAGACCTCCGGAGACTCTCGGACTACAGGTAACCACAAGGCATAGCCCAACAACATGTTCCCGTGCGTCGACATGCCACCACGACATATCGAAAAGGGGTCAGTGACAGGACCATTCGCATAACCCTCCCTGACCAAGCAGCACCACACCTCATGTTTCACCCCTACCTTTATATCCAAGGTAGGCAGTCTCCTCTCGTGCCCAGGTGAATCCGAAAGCCGCATAGACTGCCTTGTGCCCAGTCCATCCAAACTCCATCACACCCACCCTTGACTGGATGTGTTTGCCAGGAAAAGCTACACTACAAGCCCAGCCGTTGCCCATACTGGCTTGTGGTACGCACTAATTATTCTCCCAAGGGTTTCCCGCGAATCGGTCCTTAACTGCTATGGGTGCGTCTAGCAAAACCGTGCACCCACAGCCCACCATTTGGTCATATTTTATTTAACCGTTATCCTTTACCCAAGGTAACTCCGGTCTGAGACCTTCATTTCATGTGAATAATTCTCCCATTAATGATCTAGTTGTAGTAAGCAAACTAAGCATGTCCTAACCATATATCTAATCATATTAGTTCCTAGATAATCAATGAAACAGGGTAAACGACCTAGGCTGAGTACTATAGGTCTCATCCCAATGACATTATAAACGATCCAATTTAATAGATAAAGCGAGAATAATATGTAAAGTAGGTACAACATGATCAAAATGTAAATGACTTCTTTGGTCTTGCTCCCACTGAACCTCCGCGACTACTTCAAAATAAACCAGAGCATCCGCAGAACCGGAATCTAATGGACAATAAAAGCACAACAAGAATGAGCTACTAAACAACAGAAACAGGCAATTAAACTATTTTTAATGTGTTCTAGAGATTTTTATGAGTCCACTACAACTTGAATGGACTCAAAGGGAGTTTTCTCTGATTTACTAATTAGAAAAAAGAAAAAGAAATGATTTATGGTGCAACCGCCTCAAGGGCTGATGTCAGCCAACCCGGGACGGCGGCGCCGACAGGTGGGACCTGCGGGTCAGTGGCGCAAAGGTGGAGCGTGTCACGCCCAGAAATTCAAGCCAAAATTTCCGTAGCTAATTTGTGCATTAAATTGCCGAGGTACACAAATCAACAATTATTGATATTACAGAATCCACGTCTTAGAAACAATATAAAAGAATTATATAAATGCAGCGGAAAATAAAAAGACTGACTTAAGCTAAGCTTGACTCGAGCGAAGCGAAACACCAACACCACAGCTGACCCTTGATGGCGAAAAAGCCTACACTTCTTCGGAGACCTCTTGAACCTCAACCTCTGGCAGTGAAGGGGGAAAAATCGAGCAAGGCTGAGTACAACCACCGTACTCAACAAGTCATACCGGAAGAGGAGGTATGATGCAGGATAAATATCAAGGAAGGGATATAGGCTCATTTGCATAAATAGCATTTCAAAAATAATAATAGTTGAAAGCAGTAAAACAGTAGTAATAATTAAGCAGTAATTTTAAAAATAATAATAGTTGAAAGCAGTAAAACAGTAGTAATAATTAAGCAGTATTAAATAAACACTGTCCAACGCTAACACCATGTTGCAATAGGCCCATCCATCCATCTGTACTAGTCAAGTCCCAACAGACTAATCAAGGTGAATCTGATCGATCGCCCGTAACGTGGGCACGGCTATTCGAATAGTTTTACTCTAATCAAAGGTGTACAACTATACCCACAAGGCACAATCTCACGACACGTTACCGTGTGCCGGTGTACCACCATGATACCGTGGAAAGAAACTTTGACAGGACCCTTCACATAACCCCCTCTAACCAATCGTACCACACCAAGGTTTCGCCCCCACCCCCCTCGGGTAATGGGCAGCCCCCTCTTGTTCCGCGATGATTCCGGAAGCCGATCAACCCTTAAAACCGAGGCCGACCCAACTCCATCACGCCCACCCTCACTAGGGTACGTCGGCAAGAGACAGCTACGCTACAGACCCAACCATTACCCATGTTGGCTTGTGGTATGCATGGTATTTCTTCGAGGGTTTTCCGGGAACCGGTCCTTAATTGTCATGAGCATGCTAACCAATATCCAACCATGTGCTCACAACCCACCAATGTCATAATTCAGTATTATTAGAATAGAGTCACAAATCTGACCTCATCTGAGATTAGTCTCTAATATAATAATTGATTAATGTGATCCCCCTTAAGTGAGCTAGTTGTGCTAAGTATGGCTAAGCATGTTCTAAACTAACATCTAGTCATATTGAACCCAAGTTATCAATGGTATAAGCTATTCAATTCCAATGGTTGAGTACAATACGTATAACAATCCCATGAAATGACATTCTAAAACATATGTAGTTTTGAGAGAAAAGAGATATTTAAATAAAATAGGTACAATATGGTCAACGTAAAGTATGATTTGCCTTGCTCTGTAGACTGGGGGACCTCAGCGACTACTTCGAGGTAGACGGGATCGCCGGAACTATCGGAATCTACATGACAAACAAAGCACTTCAACAAAACATGCTAAAAGTCCACTGAAATAGCACAAGAAACTATTTTTAATGGATTGTTGACATTTTTCCTGGATTTAATGAAATTTGAATGGACTAAAACGAGCTCGGATTAAAAAGATATGAATTTTAGTATTTTAATTGTGATTTTTAAACTAAATAGAAAATTAAAAATTAATTACTGCGCAATTAAGTCCCGGGATGACATCAGCGTGCACGGGTGGCTAAAAGGTCGACGTCGGCGGCGGCAGCGTGATCGACCGTCTAGTCGGCTAGCGCGTCGGCGTTGACATCAACGGCGGCGTCGGCCTAGGGTTGGCGTCGGCGCGGCTAACGCAAGCGGCGGTCGGCTCAGTCCACGGTGGACCGAGTCCATGACGGGGAAGGCGTGGAGCACGAGAAATGGCGCGAGGAGAACGCCGTGGCTCGGGAGCGGCGCGGGATGACGCAGGAGCCGCGACGCAACGTGGAAAACCGAAAGGAAGAGGGGCAACGGGGCTCACTGGAGACGGGGAAGGAGGCGTCGACCGACGGCGGAGACATTGGGCGACGGCGGATCAGGGCACGGGAAACGGCGGCGCAAACAAAAAAACACGCGGGAGCTCGAGGGGGAATTTATAGAGGCGATAGGAGATTGGATTGTGCACGGGATGAGAGCAAATCTCTCGCCGTCGCAATCGGACTTGGGTAGAGAGAGAGGAATACAGCGGCAGCGATGTGGATAGGATGGCAGCCATTGCGGGGCGCAGGAAGGGCAGCGCCGGGTGCGGCGACCCGCACTAGGGCTCGGCTTTGGCCCGAGGCACGGCGCGCGTGGTTAGGACGGGCGTGGCGGCGGCGACGGCGGGCTGGCCTAGCACGGGAAGTCAGCCCGACAGTGGGGCCTACCTATCGGTGGCCGTGGGCGCGAGGGAGGCGGCCTGGACTTCGGCGCGCGGGCGGTCGGGCACTTGGGGAGGCGTGGGGGAGGAAGCCGGGCCGGGAGAGGAAATAGGCCGGCAGGAAAGGAGCTGAGCCGTTGGCTCGATTAGGAGAAACAGCAGGAAAAGTATGGGGTGAATAGGAAAATGACTTTTGGGACTTAATTAATTGGTGATTACTTAATTAATTGGTGAAAAATACTTAGAGTGCTCTAAAAATTCCCGTAAAAACCTTGTTAGTGTATTTTGACACGTAGAATTTAAGAAAAATTCTACCATACCATTTCTATTTATTAATTACATTTTAAAATTATTTGTTGGCTGTGGATTAATTCCAGAAATTCCAATTATTCTAGGGTAAATTATTTAAACGATTTAGAGGCAAAACTCGGGGTGTGATAGAGCGACGCACGGTGGACTCGGTCCACCGGCCCGAGGAGGGCGCGCGCACCACGTGGCGCTTGCGTGGCACCTACGCGGCAACCACGTGCGCGGCCATGGGGGCGACGGGATCCGTGGCGGGTCGGCAGAGGGATGGATGGCTCGGATGCGTCCACGAATGGATCCGACGGTCGAGAGAGGGCGCGGGAGAACGTGGCTGGTGACAAGGCATGGCGTAGCGCTTGACGGCGAGGCACGATGGTGCACGGGACCCGAAGGTCACCGTCGACCGGCGAAGGAGCAACGGACGGCGACGCTCACATGCGTGGCACGGAGAGACACATGGGCCCGAAAGGAACAGCGATGCTAAAGCGACCGGCAACGAGAAATGGCGTCGCGGCCAATGGAACAGTGCGGCTACGCACGGGCCATAGTGGCACCGACGACGGCGGAGACGGCGCGCGTGCTTGACGCAACATGGCCGTAATCTAGACATGCGCGGGAACCGAACGGAAATGAAAGGAGTCAAGGAAAGAGATAAAAATGGCTCACCGATAGCCAGAGTTGAGGAAGGAGACGGCGACGAGCGAATGCGGCGTTGGAATTTTGGGGAAAACGGGCGGCCGGTGGTCTACAAGCAGCGGCGAGTGTGGTGGAGGTGATGGAGTAGCTCAGAGAGCGGCGGCGCGAGTGGAATTGGTGGCCGTGTTGAGTTACACGACGGTGGAGAGAGGTTGCACGGTGCGGGGCACGAGGGAGCTTTGGTTCGAGCGATTGGTAAAGGGAAAAGTTGCACCGGCGCACGGGGGTGCTTTATAGGGGTCGAGGGGCGGCGGACATGTTCGGCTTGTGCGGGAATGGTGGTGGATTGGGTCGGTGAGAGAGAGGCGGCGGCCGAAATTCAAAACCCGACCGTTGCAGAGTTTTTGCGCAGGCAGGTGGCACTGGGGGAGGGAAAAGTGGGGCGCGAGTCATGGGCTCATGCGCAGAGTGGGGGGTGGCCAGGTGATGCGTGAGATGGCCGGGAAACACGCGGCGTGGGGGGCGGACGAGACCCCCTGGTGGGAGGTTGGGGATGACAGGTGGGGCCCACCTGTCAGTCCTCAACCCAGCTGAGGGAGGCCATGCGGACTTGCGGCTGCGTGGCTCGGTTGGCTTGGGCCGGCCCAGCGAGGAGGAGGCACGACGCGTGGGAAACGGTATGGAGGAAGTGGGCTGCCGGCCAACGGGAAAAGGAAAAAGGGAAAAATGAGGAGAAAGAGAAGAAAAAGAAAAAGCCTTTTTTCCTTAAGGAAGATAATTTTGATAAGCCTAAATCAATTTTTAAAATTGTTCTGATGCTCTGAAAATTCTGATAAAAATCCTGTTAGTGTATTTTGACATGGGGAATTTAGGAAAAATCCCAACAAGTCGTTTCCAATTGTTAAATGGATATTAAATTTGGAGTTTGTCTTCCTTTATATTTTCGAGCAGATTTCTTTTGCACGATTTTCCTAGGTGATTTTAAACTAGAGGAAAAAGCGGAGCGTGACAATCGCATGCCCGCCCGACCCCTTCCTCGGAGATGCTCATGGTCAGTCCTGAGTAATGCGGCCCCTGCTCATCAGCTATGGGTTCTTAGGAAGAGAAGTTCGCCGACCATGTAAGAGCTGCTCGGGGGCTCATTCTTGGCCCACCCGACTGAACCTGGTGGCTCGACTAAACGTCCTTTGCGCTAGGTGGAATGACCCCTACCGAAGCACACTAGGGTCGAGACTAATCATGAGATGGTCGGGTGCTAGGCAAATGGGCTTGGGAGCTCCTAATGACTATTTGCTGTGTACACGGCTATGTTGATCGAGCTCGACTTTGGGTTGATGGCCCAAGCTGATGACCTCGAGGGTCAGACACACCATGAATAGTCAGTTGTTGCTCATACGGTCATTCGATGCGTAAACGGTTAAGTTGCCCAAGCTAGACTAGGAATTCCCCAGAATCCGTTCCATTGTGGGCTTCAGTCGCTTAGCCACGATGGTCATACATGTGTAGAGCGATCTACCTTTCCTTCCGCCTGTTCACTTCGTATACGGCTAAGTTGTTTGAGCTTGACTAGGAATCCTCCAGATCAGTCTATTGAGGCCCTGAGTCGCTCCACTTCGAAGGTCAGACACAAAGTGAATAGATGACTGTCTCTTCGCATGACAGACCACTATGCCAACGACTGAATTGCTCAAATGCCACTAGGAACCTTTCGGACTCATTGTCGGGGGCCTAAGTTGCATGGGCAATGAAGTTGAATATGTAGCGGATGCTCAGCTAGGTCCCCTAAACCCGACATGGCAATCTCCGAATTAGTTCTGTTGAGAACCTAAGTTGCCTAACCATTAGGGATGAAAACGGTCATGAATGGTCGGAAAAAGACCTTAACCATTCCTGTTCCCGTATTTCTTTAGCAGGAACGGAAACAAAAACGGGAAAGACGGACGGGAAAACGAATTTGGTAATACGGAACATCGGGAACGATCGGGAACGGTCGGGAGCATGTCAATTACGATCGGGAATCGATAAAAAAACGAAAACATCGACACACATATAACCACTTCAAAGAGTTAACTAGATGAAACAATTTCAACCATATATAATCTCACGGTATGAGTGAAGGTTTTATTATGCACATGAGCTTACAATTTTCCAAAAATTCTATGAGGGAATGTTTAATATACTAGAGTGAATGTTTTATTTTGCACATGAGCTCAAAAACAGAAATTTCCGCAGGAATTTTTGTGGATAAATACGGGATCCGTGAATACGGTCGGAAAACACCCCAACCGTTCCCGTTCCCATTTTCTGTTTTCTCGTTCCCATTTTTTTCTCGTTCTCGTTTTTCTCGTGGATACGGTATTCGGTCGGGATTTTCGGTATTCGGTGACGGTCGGTACGGGATTTTCCCGTCCCCGTTTTCATCCCTACTAACCATGATAGCTGAGCATACCGCTAGTCGAAGACGAGAATCGAAAACTTCTCTTGCGCGAGAGACTAAAAACCTGTCGTACATCAAAAGCAAAAACTTTATTACAAGATGTATAAAGCGTCACTTGGAACCCAGGATACTATAAGCTACAAGGCCATGTCGGCAATGATCTTCTCCACCGTTGACTCCACCGTGGCGTAAATACCTTCAACGTCAGCCTCGATGACGCTGACCGGCCAACCCTCGGCGATCGCCTCAATCTCAGCATGTTGGAACAGCTTGCACACCGCCCCAAGGACTTGTGTTGTGGCAGTCTTTGCTGCATCTCGAACATAGGCCTTGAGGAGCTTCCGCCCGTCGAAAAGACGTGCCATAAGCACACCCTCGGTTGTCTTGGCAGACGCTTACTCGGGGTCAATCTCGGCAAGGAGCCCTTAGGTCACTGACCTGTCGGCGGGTGGCCGACAAGCGGTCTGCACAGAAAAGAGAACAATCAAAGTATGCAATAAAGTTCATAAGAAAGGAAGGCAGGCAGATACCTATGGTCAGCCTCTTCCCGCACTCTCTCCGACTTCGCCAACCTAGCCATGGCCTCAACCCTCGCCACCTCTTCCACCACTAGTCTACCCTCTATCTCGGGCTTCGCTGCCTCGGATGCTGCCACCTTGGCCTCGTCATCCTTGAGCACAGCGGCCAAGTCTTGGAGGAGACTTTCGACATGCTGACGTTGATCCGCGAGCTCCTTGGCCAGTTTTTCGGCCCCTCGAGGAACGGCGTCGAACACCGCCTCCCCATTGGTTCGGAAGGATGGACCTCCTGCGCGGGGATTGATGTCCGTTAGCTTCCTATCCAAGACCTCCCGTCAGCCTGTTTAGCACAATGACAGGGGAGACACAACAAGTGCCAAGACTCACCTAGACACCGTGTTGAATTTAACAGCGCACCGACGTGGCGCCTTCCTTGAGGGTTCCGACATTTCTGTCCTTAGCACCCCGTCCGAGCTTGACCCTCCCTCGGGGGGGATGGTCAGCTTTCGCTTCCCCTTCTGATCTGATGTCATGATGGGGAGCCGGAACTCCAAGACTTCTTGCCTTAGCAGTAGCTTGCTGGTACCTACACCCTACCATGGTATCAGCACCTAGCACGTGAGTTGTCGATAGGGGAACAGAAGAAGACAGAAGAAAGAAAAATCAAAATTCACTCAAGCAAAGGATAGGGTTTGGGACGCCACCGGCCATGGGTAGGTATCTCCGCTTCAGTTCGAGCTTTCGCTCGTCGCTACTGAAGTGCCTTTGGAAGACTCCATAGGATCCTGTAGGGGTTGAGATGAGGGAGGGCCGAGAAGCAGCAACAAGAGCTTGAATATGGAAGTTTTTTGAATTTCTTAGCAAAAAGAAGGCGTAAGGAAGAAGGAAGGCAAAACGGCGGGGCTTATAAGGGGGCAATGACAACGCCATTTTCGGAAAGCACACAACGCCGTTAACAGTGTGCGTGGGGCATCCGAGGCACCCCAGCACATCCGGATCCCGGTCGGCCACGTCATCCCAGTGGTTGATCTGAGCCGTTGGTTACCTGGAGCAGTTAAACGGTACATGAGCGGCGTGCGTTATGCGCCCCGTTGAAACCGCCATTGAACCCACCACTCTGCCCGAGCAACAAATCTTGGTTGTTGGATCTGCGAGCCATTGGGGATAAAGGGGTAACCTGACGTATGAGATTGCCGCTCCATGACCCCGGTCTCAACGGCCTTAACGGGACGTGACTGGTGCACAGTTCAAACCGTCAGTGACCCACGTGCATAGCACGTGCCCCGAGTTCTGGCTACTTTTCAATGACCGATACCTCAGGATTTTTCTTCGACCATACCGACCCCCATCAGCCTCCGGGATATGGCATATTGGTCATTAGTATCTGGGCAGCTATGTCGGGAGCCACCCGGATCTCTTATTATATTTGAAGGAATGTATAGCATAGCCCATATTTTCCTTCAAGCACAATAAGATGTTCGACGCTCCGAGAGAAGGATACGTGAGACCTTGCTGGGCCTTTAGCCTGCCAGTCAACTTCAGCCTGAGATGTGCCCGTCAAACCACTCGAAGGCAGCGACCAAATGTGTTACACATTGAGGAGACTTCACAAAAATGGCTAAAGATCTACAACATCTCAAATATCCTTGACTTATACTCATGTGAATCTAGCTCCTAGGATGTGCGCTATATTCCCACTTTCATCTTAAGCATGGGCATTCATCGCAAACACATCAAACATGAACGGAATGTAAAGACTTACATTAACTTAATAATTGCATAGGCCGACCAGCCAAATAAATATATATCAGGGAACTGTGGAAGCTTGGCTACCCAATCACAAGCACACCGACTAGGGGTTTACCCTGTTAAGTTCAATCCTAGAAGAAGCAATCGATTACCCGCATCACTCAAAAGACTAAGTCTAAGACCTGCAAGCAAAGTGAATATTCCAGTGGCAATAGTCAGTACATTATTAGAAATAATGTACTTGCAAGCACTGAGACAAGCCTAACATTCTACATGTAGGGCATATAATCAAGGAAGGCACAATATGGTTCATTTTAGCACAAAGCAAGTTTTATTTGCATAAAACACTTCCAAATTAGTTTTGCTTTCAAATGAAATTTCAGAAAGTAAGTTCTAAGCATATGGGCATCACAATAGTCATTAATCATGTATAAGTATACACCTCGTTGCCATCCATGGCAGCAAGGAGATATTCCACAAAACACAACATAATTTGAAGGTAATTTCAGCATTCAGAAGAATAAACACAAGTCTATACTCAATACATATCCACACGTCACTCATGACCGTGAGCACGGGTAATCGATTAGTTTAGACTCTGCAGAGTTTGTACACTTTACCCACATGATGTGAATCGCTCACTTGAAGTGAAGCCCTCTAGTTTTGCTCGGTACCCGTCGGTACCACCATACTCTATACATGGATTACAGACTAGAGGTCACAACGAATCCTTTACACTACTTAATCTCTAGCCTTGCACCAGCACGATACGTGTTCTCCCCATCCTGGGAATACTAGAAAATATAACCCAGAACCATTAAGTGGCGTGGCCCTACCTTGAACTTAACACCGTGGTGGCGGACACGACAGAAACCCACCCACGTGGCACAATATCGTTGTATTGGATACACTTAGTCGCCTAAACTACCCATCGGGGTAAATAGGAAGTTCCTCTGGGTATACGAACCCATACACACCGGCATACCTTAGTGCAAGGCTAGGTTCTAAGCAGATTAATTAGCTTAGGTCATCCCATACTAACACATGTGGTTGTACTGTATACGAAATGAACGGACATTGAGTGAAGTCCTTAGGTCGGTTTGGGCACACTCTCCCCCTATCGGCATACAAATACATCAATCGCATGCCACTTGAGGCCCAAACCTAAAATCCATATTTTCCACCATTTTATTTGTCAAAATTACAAGTATTCAAGTTCTGTCCAGATTATTTAAAAGTAACTTTGCATGTTTGTAATAAGCCCATAATGACGAGGAAAAACATTTTAAGCATGGCTAAGTATTATAGTACTCTAGTGATATCAAAACTTATGATATAACGTGGTACAATCATATTTGTCCTAAGGTTAGGAATGAGGGGTATGGACATATGTGGGGTTAAGGTGATAATGCAAGTAATAGGAGTTTGTCTAACAGGTTTAACAAAATTTTAATTTATTAGTGTACAATCGACATGCAAGATTTGAAAACATTTTAAATAACCTCTGAAACATTGGTTCAAACTGTTCAAAGAGAGAGGGAGGTGGAACTTGCCTTGATACTGAAAAATGTCAGCACCTAAATCACTTCTTCACCTCTTAAGCAATTATCTAGAATAGTACACGTTATGCAGTTAAACACCGAAATATGAGAAAAATCCAAAATATTCTAAAATGCATGATTTGTGCACATTGAGTAGGTACTGGAATAAAATAAATTTAGGTGAAAGAATTTATATTTTATCTTACCCTAATTGGGAGTTATGGATTTTTGAAGTTTACTCGATATAGGGTAGTATTTAATTAGGTAGTGTCCTAAAATATTTTTATAACTTGATTTTAACTTTGACTTCATAGAGGTGTGGATATATGTTTTCTAAGTCTAACACAATTGGTTTCATAATTTTTAGAGCTATTGTGAACTTCTTATGCATTTTACAAATTTATAACGTGTTGTAGGCCTATAGTGTTCAATATGTGCTTAGCTTAGGAATGGTATATTCAGAACAGGTTCTATGTTGCTAAAGGTGTTTAAGAATTAATACTTTAGTTATCAAATCTAATCATAATTTAAGATTTTATAGTTTAAATTTCTTTACTACATATTTTATAAGCTAGGGAGGGTTCCACGTTAGTTTCTTAACATATTAACCTAGGAATTAATATATGAGCTAGGTGTGCCAAGTTTTGGTGGTTTGGTGGTTTGGGATGAAACTTATGGTATCTCTGGTCCAACAAGTTTTAATTGGATTTACTTGGAGCTAAAGTGCATATATATATATATACATATGTATATAGTGCTTAACTATTATTATAGTGATTTGCACCTAAGTTATCTATTTAAAGTTTAGAGCTATAACCTGTACAGAAGGTGCCATATTTTATCTTACTATGTTGAAGCATAGTAAGCTCATTACTTGCTGGTTCTATAGTAACTTGGTTCACTTCAAATGGATTAAGGATGAATTTTCTACCAATTTTATAAGTTGAAGTGTGCGTTAAGTGGTTTATTCCCTATATAAATATTTAAGATATATTATTATATAGTAAACATATATTTTTATTTTATAACTTAAAGGTACGTGTCTAGGTGATTCTATAGAACTTGAGTTTTTTTTATAAAAAAGAGTTAAAATGAATTTTATATTAATATCTAAATTTCAGCTCATCTAAATCATATTATTCTAATATTAATAGTCTTAGAGGCAATTGGTACAATATGTTTTTATTTTTCTATTTTTCCTAAATGGAGAGTGTAAGTTGTGTTTTTATTTTTCTATTTTTCCTAAATAGAGAGTGTAAGTTGTTGCATCTATAGAATTTGAGTTTTTCCAAAAATAAGTTAAATTGAATTTTCTACGTATTTTATAATTTGTACAAGTTCCATGTGTGATTTAACATAGAAAAATTTTAGAGATAAAATTTGTAGAGTGAGTACCAAGTTTTATAATTTAGTACCAAGTTTTATAATTCTAAATTAAAGTTCATCATTATACACAGAAATTTGTTTCTTTCCAGCAGGAGTTAAATTGGATTTTATGTGGATTTTACAATTTTGTCAATTTTTCTGTTGAAAAGATAACATTTTAGCATTTTTCTTTTATATTTCTAGATTATGAACACATGGGGTCCACCTGTCATTGACTTGGTCAGTTTGCACATAGGCCCTTGGAGTCTTAAAAATCAACCCGCAGTCTAAAAGCACATGGGAATTAAAAACTTCATTAAGAGTCCTCAAAATTTTTACATAATTACGAATAGGTCCTGGCTCTATTGTCAGTCTCAGGGAATTTTACAAATTAGTACTTGGAAGTTGTTTTCTTCTCATGGGGTGGCCCCTGCGCCATGGATAGAGGAAGCGCAGCATGGCCGATGCACAATCTTGGCCTTGCCGGTGACGAACGGTGGCCTATCTCGCCGCGCGACCAAAAGCAAATTATGCGCGGGTTTCTTGCGCATCCGTAGGTGGTGGTCTTGCCGTCGGGAATGGCCAGAGCAGCATGTAACAAGAGTGTGAGCGGCGACGTTTTTTGGGTTACTTGTGCATGTTATGTCATAAGCTTGGTCCGGCCAACTTGATGCATGCATGTGTGTTTACGGGGGTCTTGAGTACTCACCGAAGGCTTGGTTAGTGTCAGCGAGGTCCAGGTAGCAGTGACGGCATGTGGAATGGCTTGGCGTGGCTCATCGGAAAGGATGAATTTGGCGACGAAGGTGGTAGATCGAAGCTAAGGAAAACGAAGTCGTTCTCCCTCCTCGGTGCACGATTCTTCGGAGTTCTTGAGGGGTTTCAACGGTGATGATGAGGAGAGGTTGTTGGCGCGGCGGTTCAACTCGGGGTGGCTCCATTCAGCCTGCACGACGGCGATGCCTCCGGGCGGCGGTGCTCCGGAGCGCGCTCTAGGCCGACGATGGCATGGCGGCGTTCCCGTCGATTCGCTGCACGAAATACGATGGCGTCAAAAAGGAAAGGTTTCGACATTGTGCGGTGAGTGTGGAACGCAGATGAGATAGGGTTGATGATGGTTCGATGATGGTCGGCGAACTTCTTCTTCCCAGCGGCTGGCGGCGAGGATGAGGGCGATGGAGGAGCCGAGGTCCCTCTCCCTCGGTTTGCTCGGTGCTAGGGTGGAGAATGTTGAGTGCCATTGCAGCTGGGTGGAGGAGTAGGCTATAGATGAAGAGCTGGGCGTCGACACGTCGCCCCTCATGTGTCGCGCAACTCGGCTCCCGATCTCTCTCTCTCTCTTTCGTTTCTCTCTCGTTTGCTAGAGCGGTGGAGAAGGGTGTACAGAGTAAAAGCAAGCCATGGAGGTTGTCATGTGGGTCCAACACGTGATAGGCTAGGCAAGGGAGAGAGGTATGGGTAGGAACACAAGTGAAAATTATTTTTGTTGAATTTTCGGAATTATCTCTCTGCTTAATCATTGTAACTTCATAATTTAATCTGTGGTCCTCATAAATTGCTGAAAATTTTACTCGAGATAGATGAGTATATCTAGTTTCCATTTTCTTTAGTTTCATTCAATAATCTTCGTAGATTGTTCTCGAAGTTAAGCAAATATGGGCTATCTTAGAAACTAGTTTGAATTTTTAGGAGACCCAAACGAGGAGAAAAATTCTAGAAAAATATATTTATTCATAATAATTAACCTATTGTTTGAATAAATTATTTTTTATTATAATTTCATTTTAGCCAATTAAGAATATTAATTAGCATAATATTTGATTGTTTTGTCTAATTTGTTTGGGGCAACAAACCTAGTTTTTAAATTGCACAAAAATTATGTTGAGTTTTATTTAATGTTTGGCATCTACATGAATTTTTCTATGTTCCTATCTAGTATGGATTATTTTAGAAAATTAGGGTAACATCCCTATGTATAGTTGTTCTCTCTTTGTAAATACGCCTAATATAATTATAAGGTTATATTGGATTTTATTTTGAGTTTAGGAGATGATTCTTTTGACTAAAACTTTATAGCCACCTGTTAGCATCCAAGGTTAACTCTGGGCTGTATTAGTGAGTTAAATAATTTGGGTTATTGCTCATGAGACCTGTTGCGAAAAGCATATTAAAAAACCAAATACACATGAATGACTCAAGTCAAAACATGCATGCATGCTTCCTCATGGGTTTGCATTTTTGTCCTAGGTTATAAATGAAAAAGTTTTAATTTGTTCTAAAATTTAGTTTATCATGCAAAGGTCTAGGTTGGTCCCACCTAATTAGAAAAAGAAAAAATTTGGTTCTCAAAATTGAAAAAAAAACTTTGCTGTCATGTGGTTTTGACGAATATTTCTTGATCCCAAAGTTTGGGTATGTGACAAGCGACCTTGGGACGATCGCCATCATCCTCTAGGCTATGGCATCTCGGTCAAAAGCCTTCGGGCTATGGCCTATCGGTCATTAGCCTCCGAGGTTGTGACTTCCAAGCTATCGCTCACGGCCGACCATTGTCAGCCTCCGGGCTATGGTACAGCCAACCGCCATCTACCTCTGAGCTACGACAACATGGCCATCAGCCTTTAACCTGATCGCCCCGAGCCAGTCCCTGTCAGCCTCTAGGCTATGGAACCTTGGCCATCGGCCTTCACGTAGTGGCCACTTGCCGACCGCCACCCGCCCCTTGGCAGAGACTCTACTTATCTCATCATATGCCACCAAATCGAAATCGATGCCTTAAAGGTATCTCGAGGGAGATGTTTTTGGACTTGACCCTAGGCTTGGATGTTCCATTCAGCCCCAGGCTTGGGGGCTGCACCTGGCAGGTGCACCTAGGCAGTGCACCTACCAAAGCACTCTTAGTTTATCATGAAGACTTTACCCGTGATCCCAGCTAGGAAAAATCTTGACCCTAGGCCCAAATGTACCATCTGACCTAGGCTCGAGGACTGCACCTGGCAGGTGCACCTGCGCGGTGCACCTACAGAAGCCTGATCAATAACCCTGAGAACTGGCTTTGGGACCCATCCAGGACGAACTCAAACCCTAAGGGTGAATATTCTATTCATCCCAAGGCTGGGGGGCTGCTGTTGGGGCTGTCACCCTGGGGTAGCCCACGAAGCAAAGTTAAGAATAGCTAAAATCAAACTCGGGAGGAGATCAAATGCACAACATCTTCCTAGGGTCGGGAGCCCCGACCCCTCGGGTGTCCCGACTCAACGTCCTACCCCGACTACGGTTCGTACGCCCAACCTCTAATCTCCTCGGGTTAGGAGCCTTGCATCATAACGATCGTGGAAAAGATAAGGAGGGGACAACCCGACAGAAGATGACATCACCCGACCAGACTGTGCAGAAGGTACCTGAAGAGAGTGGATCCTAAGGCAAGGTGGAGCGCGAGATACCCACGGAGCGCAGGAACCGGGGGAGTCTCTATGTACTTTTTAGATGTTGTTTGTACTTGCCTTTTAGCTTTTAGTCTTAGCTTTCTCGGCCCCCAAGTCCACTTGTAACTTCCCCCTTGACCTATAAAAGGGAGGATTGGACTGCGGGGGATGGAGAAGGGATGGATTCTTTGGGAGCTATTTCTAATCTCTAGAACCCCAAGAACTCTCCTTCATTGTACTCTGATTTATACACCACCCCAACAAAGAACATAGGACGTAGGCTTGTTGTCCTCCGGGAGGGCCGAACCTATCTAAAATCTCTCTGGCTCATTTTATTTGTTGAGTCGACCATCGCCCCCTTTCGATAGACGTTCCTGGCCACTCTTTCACCTCCTTGGGTATCCTCCTCGGAGGACTGTAGACGTTGATACGCCTCTTGTAGATCGATGTGGTTCCCGACACCAAGTCAATCCGAAACTCGATCTCCCATTTTGGTGGCATTGTTGTCAGGTCCTTCGGGAAAACCTCCGAATACTCCCAGACTATAGGTATGTCCTCCAACATCTTGGGTTCTTCCTTGTCTGCTATTGCATTAACCATGATAGTGATCTGGTTTAGGCTTACACCATGCTCTTGGGGCATCAAAGACTGAAAGGTAACCACTTCTCCTTCCGGGTTGGTTAGAGTGATGGAGACACGCAGTTGATCACTCTCTTGTATCTTGTCAACCAATCCATCCCAGGAATGACGTCTAGGTATTTGGATTCGAGAAGGATGAGATTGGCTAGCAATCATGATCTTTGGATTTATATTGTCACCAAGGGACTATAGCTGACGGACGTTAAACTATTTCCCAGGGTGTGAACCTGCATCAGTGTGACCAGTTTCTCTTTCCTTATCCCATGTTCCCGAACAAATCTCTTGGATATGTATGAATGCTTTGCACGAGAATCAAATAGTACTATAGCAGAGATTGAGTTTATAGGGAACGTACACAGTATAACTTCTGGCGCTGACTGAGCTTCTTCTACGGTGGCATGGTTGACCTTAGCTTGACTGAACTTGGGCCCATTGCGCTTAGGCTTCGGACACTTGTCAGCGAAGTGCCCGAGCTCGTTGCAGTTGAAACAGATCAGTGGCTTCCCCCCAAAGTCATTCTCGGGCTGAGCTGGCTAGGCTGGTGCCATTGGTGGGTGCAGAGCGGGGTTTTGGTGGGGCTATCCCCCATTGATGCTGCTGCCACGGTTGAGGTTGGGGTTGGGGTTGAAGCTCCCCTGGTGGAATGGGTGGTGCTGACGGACAGTCATAGTGGAGGGTCCACCCTGTTGCCCTGGCACGAAGCGGGGCCTTTGGTTATTACCCTGTTGTGACCGGAACTGGGCCGCCTTCCTCTTGTAGTCCATCTTGTTCCGCTGGTCTTCCTGGTGAATAGCCTTGTCGACCAGTTTCTCAAAATCAGTGTAGTCGTCGAAGATCAAAATGTTGGTCAACTAATCATCGAGGCCAGCCAAGAACTTTTCCTACCTCTCGGCATCAGTACACACATTTTTGGGTGCGTAGCGTGAGAGGCGGTTGAATTCATGGAGGTACTCCGTCACTGTTCTGCTTCCATGATTCAGTCCTGGAATTCCCTCTTCTTCTATGCTATGATTCCGTCAGGGACTTGGGCTTTTCGGAAGCTACGGCAGAACTCTGCCCAAGTAAATTATGTCCCTATCGGGTGGGTCATCAAGTGATTGTCCCACCATGCCGAAGTAGGACCCTGGAGTTGGTGAGTGGTGAAGGCAACCTTCTCCTGGTCATTGCACTGGAGGAGATTAAGCTTCTTCTCAATTGCATACAGCCAGTCGTTGGCCTCCATGAGGTTGGTGGTGCTCAAGAAGGCAGGTGGGAGAACTCGGAGAAACTCTGGTAGCTTGGATTGGAGTGGCGGGGGTGGACCAGCTGGTTTGTGAGGCTGGTGCTAGACCTGCGGCTGCAGTTGTTGCATCATCTGTTATTGTATCTGTTGGGTTGCTGTTGTATTTGCTGCATCCTCACATCATCATCTCCATCTGCGTGGCTAAGACCTGAGCGAGCGTCAGGTTCTATGACGGTGGAGGAGGACCATTGCCGGTGGCGCCATTGGGGTTTACGCCCCCACACTGGCTTCCACTCCTACTGCCATCATCGACGGCGTAGTTGAGATTCTGTCGGAAGCACTCCAAACCCCTTATTATATTAGAAGGATGAATAGAATATCTCAAATTCTTCTATCAAACATAATAAGACATTCGACGCTCCGAGAAAAAGATAGATGAGACCTTGCTAGGCCTTTAGCCTGTCAGTCAACTTCAGCCTGAGATGTGCCCATCAAACCACTCGATGGCGGCGACCAGATGTGTTACACATTCAGGAGACTTGACACAAAATGGCTAAAGATCTACATTGTCTCAAATATCTTTAACTCATACTCATGTTTAGTATGTTCCTAGCAAAAGGAACACCCTAAACACTTTCATCCAAACACATGATATATCTAACATAAGAAATTCTAGGTTCTAAGTCTTAGCTAGGTTCTTACAACATAGTGCTTAGATACATATGGCCGACCGGCCGAATAGTTAGGTTCACGGAAGCATCTTCTACCCAAAAGATCTTTTTGCAACCGACTAGGGTAGACGCTAGTAAGAACCATCCAAGAAGAACGAATCATCCCCTGCAAAATGATCCTCCTCAGGAGTGACCTCACCTACAACCAATTCTAAGCATACAACGAAACAATATTTACAAAGGAAGTGTCAGTTCAATAGATTGTAGTGGCAAGCACCAAACAAGCCTAATACTCTACATGCAGGGCATATACAAGGTAAAGCTTACACTGGGTATTTTTAGCATAAAGCAAATTTTTGTTTGCAAAATCGATTTTTCAAATTCAGATTCTCCTTCAATGAAATTTCAGCAAGCAGCTACTTAGCAAATGGGCATCGAAATAGATGGTAATCACATATAACTTGGCACCTTATTGCCTTCCATGGCAGCAAGGACATAATCCACAAATCACAGCACATTTTGAAGATTAAATTCAGCCTTTGGGAAGAATAAAACACAAGTATATGTTCATGACATATTCACACGCCGCTCATAACCGCGAACACGGCTAATCGATTAGTTTTAACTATGCAGAGTACGTACACTTTACCCACATGATGCGATATAATAATCATGCAAAGCATGGCACGTGATATATGAGTATCCGATTTATTACTCACAACAAAGCTCTTCCAAGATCCATGATTTACACCAGCACGATATGTGTTCCTCCATCCTAGTCATATTGGAAAATATGACCTAGGACCGTTAAGTGGCGGGCCCATGCCTTAAACTTAACGCCGTGGTGGCGGACACGACAGGAACCCACCACGTGGCACAATATCGTTGTATTGGACAGATTTAGTCACCTATACTACCACGTCGGGGCAGATAGGAAGTTCCTCTGAGTTATCCGAACTCATACCCACCGGCCTACCAGAATGTAAGGCTAAACCATAAATAATTTACTAAGCTTGGGCTATCCCATACTAGTACATGTGGTTGTACTATATTCGACATGGGCTAACATTGAGTGAAGTCCTTAGGTCAGTCTGGGCACTCTCTCCCCCTATCGGCACACAACTAATCACCATATGTGTACCACATGAGGCCCAAACCTAAAATCCACATTTTCCAACATTTTATTTGATAAATATCACATTTTTATCTTTTCTGTCCAGATCATAAATCAGAACATTATATATATATAATTGAGCCCAAATGGTAAGTAAACATGACACCAAGCATGGGCTAAGCATTCTCATATTATTGTGACCTCGAACACCATACTTAATGTGACAAAATGAATTGTTCTGATGGCTAGGAATGATGGTTAAAGTCTTTTGTGGGGTTCAGGTGATAATGCAAGGTAAGGAGTTGATCCAACAATTTTTACAATGTTTTAGTGAATTAGTGTACAATAAACATGCATATTTTGTAGTTGTTTTCAAATAACCTCCAAATTATGGGTTCAATGTGATCGAAGAGGGGAGGTGGCTTGCCTGGCTCTTCCTCTCCTTGTTCAGCTATGTAGTAGACGCCCTCGTGATTCGATTCCGAATCGTCTAAACATACATATGCAAGAATTAAAATTACAACATACATAAAAATCCAATATGCTCTAAAATGAATGCTTTTCACAAGTTAAATGTGTTCTGTGTTAAATTGATTTTTTGTAAGAATGTTCATTTTAATAGTTTTTATTTAAAAGTTACAAATTTTTAAAATGTATACTTGTTAAACATAGAACTATATGCATTCCTGATTTTTGAGATATAAATCTTCATGTTTCTGTTAAGGTAAACATTTTTATAATGCAAAGCATAAAAATATGATTCCAACAAAATTTAGTTTGCAAATTTTAGAGTTAGGATGAATTTTCTACAATTGTTAGAAGTTACACCAATTTCTGGTTCTCACGAAAACATTTAAACAATTTGTCCTTTTCCCAATTTTTTTCTTCTCTCGGGTCCACTGGTTAGCGACTGAACTTAAGCGGAAAATCCCTTGGGTCCTCGGGAAATAGATCCTGTAGCCACCAGCACGTTCTCAGGAAATTGAGTTTTTGGTTATTTACTAATTAGTTGACGACCCCACATGTAAGTGTATGTTATTTATGCTTAAACACCCTTGGAAGTTTTAAATGTTCGCAATGTTAGGCCCCTGCTCTTGACAGAGCAGAGGAGCGGCTCGCCCGCGAGCTTTCCACCGGCGGCAAACGGCGGCGGATCTTGTGACGCGGCCAAAAGAGAAAAGATGGAGGGATTCAAGCCGAAGCTATAGGTGGCTATCTAACCCGACGAGGTCACTGGAAACGTCATCGGCGACGCCGTGAGCAGCGGTGGTCCTTGGGTTGGTAGGGCATGTCGATTTGGAGGCCGGATCTTTACGTGCATGTGTATGGTAAGGACTCTACAGACTACTAGGAAATTCACCTAGTAGCTTACACGGCTCGGCAAGGTCTTGGCGAGGGAGAGTTGGTTCAGCGGCGGCGCAACGGCTATGGTTTTCGTCGACGGTGTACCTCCGGGCTTCTACTGCATAGAGAGGATGCATGCATCGGTTTAGATCGGCACAAGACAGCTTTAGACGAGAAGGATTGCAACAAAACTCACCAAAGAAGGAGAAAGAAAAGAATGACGTCAGTGACGGAGTTGGGAAAGAAGAAGGGGATCTCCCACCGTGGTTCACCTCGTGCTGATTCCTTTGGGATTCTTAGTCATGGGTGCTAGTGATGATGATGGCGAGATTACTTGACCAATGGTGGACCATGGAAGCTAGGCAACGAGCAAAGGAGAAGTGGCAGCGTCCAGAGCGAGACGGTGTTCCGAGTTGACGTGGTCGTGTTCCCGGAGATTGGCTGCACCAAAGGAGGCGTTCTTGGTGGTGCTAGAGAGGGTATTGAGGGTGGATTAGAGAACGCACATTGAACGGATATGGAGCTTACCGGTTAGCAATGGCGACGAGGACCTTTCTGGCTGGCACAAACAATGGCGCCTTTGTTCCTAGCAAATCTGAGATGGAGTGCCTTGGTTCTTCCGCAAAATGAGACAAGGGCGAGAGAGAGAGTGTGTGTGTGCTCGGGTGATCGGGTTATATGGGGTCGCCGGCAAAAGAAGGGAGAAGCAGTGGCTCATCGCCGCTGCCAACGCGTGTTCACGCGCATGGCGTGCGAGTTCTGGCCGTGGGCCTATGGAGTGAGCAATGTGAGGCTAACAAAGGGGTCCCCACCATGCGCCCTGGCCCACATGGTAGTGTGGAGTGTGGAGTATTGGACTGTGGTGAGATTCCAACTTTGGGCTCGATTTAAAATTAGTTCCAAGCAGCGTCTGAGTTTGAGTTGAATGGCAAAGATGTAAAGTAGTGTTTGTTCTACAGCCTGAGTCAAGTCTCATAGCCTAGAAGTCCAAGGTCAAATTTTGGCATGGTGACAAAAAGAGCACCAGAGAACTGTCAAAAATCCTGAGTTTAGTGTGTATAGAGAGTTATTTGGTCTATCTAATGACTTGATAAATTAATCTAAAATTCACCTTTGGCTTCTAAGGTTAGTAAGAGGTTTATACAAATTCTTCCCAGATTTTGAGTTGTTATAAGTATTTTTCTTAAGTCCATTAGTATTACTTAAGTATGAATATGCTTCTATAATGCTTATGCACAACATCTCAAAATGCACAAGCAATTAAACATAGAATTTCTGGGCAAAAGTTTTATTTCATTTTACTCCATCCACCATTTCCATGTTTTGCATACTTCCAAAATTGTGGTATGTGACAGATTCCTTGTGTTCACCATCTGGAGAGATGGGCAGAGGAAAAAGAAAGACAAGGAGGAAACAGACTGCTCAGAAACTAATATTTATTATGAATTGTTCTACTCTAAAATTTAAAGCGTTACGGAAAGGGAAAAGCAGTTAACCTCCTAATTAAGAAGGGTCTGCCGACGAAGCCCACAAACGAACATACCTAAACATACAACTAACAAGCAAGCAAACTAGGGGTAACGTCCTAGTGCTCAGAACGACTCCTGTGGTAGGTGGAATCATAGTCAGGCTCGGCCTTGTCTCCAACTTCCACCGAGCGGCTCCAAGAGTCCACTAGGTAGGTCTCGCCACTTCCAGGCTCTGATCTAGAGTTGTTGCCACTGCTACTGGAGATGTTGCTACTGGTGCTGTTGCCTGTGCTGCTGGTGTCGCTGCTAATCTCAATCGAAGGACTGGGTGTCACCGACAACCAGCCTCCGCTACTGCTGCCCACTGCTAATGCAGCTGGAGCGAAGGACAGGCCCGATGCCTGAGCTGGGGATGGAGGAGGCGGGGGTGGCAAGAATACTGGGTGAGGCTCTGACACCGGCGATGGGTCCCGGTGGGCGAGCTGGATGCACACAGGAGCAGTATTCGTCCTTCCTCGGGGTAGTGCGGACCCCAGTTCCCTTGGGCGACGAACAACCTTGGAGAATAGCATTCTCCCTCTTGAGGCGAGCCACCTCATCCTTAAGCCGCATGATCTCCAGCAGCTTCTGGTTGTTGCAGTCCTTGGACGCCCTATGCATGTTGGCATGCATAGTATCAAGACTCTATAGCACTGTGCACACGTGCTCGAAGGTCATGTCGTTCTCCTCTGCTACTGAGCGGAAGGTGCTGGTGTGGTTGTGGTCACAACGGCTGGGATGGTAGTGGTACGTGGTGTCACAAAAGTCGACGTCGTGGCACTCCCGAAGACTGGCCATCATCCAATAGGTGGCCTGCTGGCAAGCATGCTCAACCGTGCCTCCCGAGGCAGTGACCAACATGTTTGGCAACACAGTGGGGATGTCGTGCACCTCCAAGCTGCCTCTGTGACGGAACTCGCTGCTAAGAGGATAGATCTGTGTGTACTCCGGGCAACTAGGGTACCCAACCAGAATCGTCATGCGGCTTAGCTCTACCACAAGGTCGCCTATTCCCTGGCTGTGGTGTGTCGGGGGAAGGACTGACATCTATAGAAGACAAAAGAAGGGGAATCAATGCATGCTTAGATCCAAAAGAAGCATATTTTGTGGATAGAATATTTTAGCATGATTACGAATAAAATACTATCGAGCCTACTTAGCAATAAATTAATGAGCAAAGTATATAGATAATAATAAGAAGAATCATGAAAAACCTTAATCTCGCAAAGCCTAGACACGACTTAATGCACGATCCCAACAATTCCCAGACCGACTCTTGAATAAATTCCAATTCGACTCCAAACCATGTCTACGAAAATCACTAACACCCTAGAATGACCACACTTAGAAAAATCCAATTCGAATTAACGGTTAAGATTTTTCCTGCAAACCACGAAAACAAGAATCCGAAATTATCTCGAAACGACTCCTATGCAAGATGAGCAATAAACTATAGCCTGGCGCTCGCAGCGTGGCGACTCCACTCCATGTGCATCCTTGATGGTAGTGACATGCCTATTTGTCCACGAACTCCTCTGCTGCTCCATCATCCAACTCTGAGGTGGGCGAAAAGGCAAGGTTGAGTACTTTCCACAGTACTCATCAAGTCATACCAAGGAAAGGTATGATGCAGGTCATTCCAAGAAAAGCCTAGGGTTATTTTTGCATAAAGCAAGCATTTCACAAGGTTAAGTTGAAGGCAGTAAAAACAATAGTTGAATTTAATTACTCAAGATTAATCATCTCTACTCAATGTTACACCACAATAAGATAGGCCCAATCCGTTCATCTATTCTAACCAGTTCCATTAAGTCAAGTTATTAATAATGGGACTAATCACAGTGAATCTGGTTGATCAGAGGTGTACATATGTGTGGACACGACTATTTGAATAGTTATAACTCTGATCAGAGGTGTACATATGCACTCACAAGACACAGCCCCACAACATGTTTCTGTGCGTCGACATGCCACCATGACATATCGAAAAGGGAACTATGACAGGACCATTCGCATAACCCTCCCTGACCAAGTGACACCACACTTCAGGTGTCGCCCCTACCCTTAAATCCAAGGTAGGCAGTCCCCTGTTGTGCCTAGGTGAATCTGGAAGCCGCATAGGCCTTTCCCGGCCCATCCAAACTCCATCACGCTCACCCCTGCCTTTCCTGACCTTTTCTACAGGTGTGTCGCCTAGCCATTGCCCATGCTGGCTTGTGGTATGCACGTTTAGTTCTCCCAGGGTTTCCTGTGAACCGATCCTTAACTGCCATGGGTGCGTCTATCAAAACCATGCACTCACAACCCACCATTTAGTCATATTTTATTTATCATCGATACCATAGTATAATTGGTCCATGACCATTATTTCATGTCACTATAAACTTGTAAATAGTATTCTCCCAAATTGACCTAGTTGGACTATTTGGGGTAAGCATTTCCTCACCCAACATCTAATTATATTGACTTCCAAATAACCAATGACACACGGTAAGCAACCTAAGCTGAGTACTATATGTCCCATCCCACATGACATTATAAAACAATTCAATTTAATAAATAAATTGTCACATACCCAAATCCTAGGATCAAAGAAATTTTGTCCAAGCAAAATAAAAGTAAAGTTTTCCAAATTTGAGAACCAAAAATTTTCATTTTCTAACTTAGGTTAAAGGAGTTCGGCCCATATGCGAGAGTAAAAATTTGAGAACCCAAAGTTTCTCTTTTCTAAATAAGAGAGACGAACCTAGGCCTTGCATGGTAGACCAAATTTTAAAAACAAATTAAAAACTTTTACATATGTAGCCTAGGATAAAAATGCAAGCTCATGTGGAGGCAAGCATACTAACATAAAGCCTACCTTGACTTAGTTTATTTACGTGTATTTGGGTTTTCGATTTGCATTCCATAATAGGACTCATAAGCAACAACCTAGGGGACTAAAATTCACCAAAACTAGCCTGAACCAAATTTTAGATGCTAGCATGTAAAACATAAGAATTAAATTCAAAGGTCATTTCCTCAGCCCAAGATAGGATTCAAATAAACCTCTACGATCATATTAGGCGAAACCACAGAGCAGGAGCAACTATACATAGGAAAGTTACCCTAATTTTCTAGAACAAACCATGCGAGATAAAATCATGGAAAAATCCATGTAGGTGAAAAATGTTATATTCAACTTAACATAATTTTTATGTGATTTAATAACTAGGGTTGATGCCCCAAATAAATTACACAAAACAGTCCCATACTAGGCTAATTAGTAACTTTATTCGGCAAAAATGCCAACTCACCCAAAAGATCATTAAAATGCACATAAGTATATAAATGAAATATTTTATTCAAATACTAGGATAAAAACCATGAACAAATATATTTTGTCTAGAATTTGTCTCCTCTGCTTAGGCCTACAAAAAATTCAAACCATTCCCTAAATACCCTATATTTGTGGAACTTCTGGGAACAAACCACTAAGTATTTTTGAGTGAGACCAAAAAAATGGAACCTAGGGATGATTAACTACATCCAGTAAAATTTCCATGAATTTACCATGCCCACAAAATAAACTATAGAGCTGCAAAGTTAGAGGGAAGAAGATAATCCAAAAATTAACCCAAATCAAGTATACTCAAGTTTTCACCCTTACTCCTCTCCCTTGCCTAGCCTTCCACGAACTGGCCCCACTTGACAGCCACTGAGGCTCGCTCCGTCCAATGTGCAGAATGCCCCACCGCTCAAGGAGAAGGCAGGAGAAGGAGAGAAGAAGGACATGTGTCAGCGCCATCACACAACACCTAAACCGCACGACGCCATCTCAAATCTCTCCCATTTGAAAAACCCTCTCGCTACCATGCTCTACACCCTTCCCTCATCACATTCCATGAAAGAAATGAGAGAGAACACCTCGAAGACGCCAGGAACACGCTCTTCTTGCCGACGGCCGCAAGTGTTCGATGGGGTTCCCCCTTGATCCGGTGAGTGCTGCCGCAAACCAACCCCGAGAATGTGATCCCCTTACAGTGCCTAACACGTTCATGCCTTTATCTCACTCTTTGCATAGGTTGAGTCCACGACGTCGTGGTCACCATCACTGTCAGCACCGTTGCGCTGCCGCGTCGCATTCTCGTTGCACGGCGGAAGTCCGGCCGAGCCACTTTCCCAGCATGATCGCCACCTTACCTGGAGCTCGCGGCCCTAGCATGCGAAGGCATGAAGTCTGAAGATGCCATATCGATGTCATCTTCTCCCGCTCCGACCGGTGAGCTCAACCGCTGATTCTCGTCGCCTCGGTGAGCTTCCCTCCAATTCCTTGTGCATACTTCTCATCTGGGATCCCACTAAGCTCTTGGACATCCTCTCCTAGCCGCGCATTGACCAGAGCAAGCTGCCGCCGAGGGAGCATTGCCGTCGACTGCCGCCGAGGGAGCATTGCTGTCGACCGCCGCCGGGCCGTTCCTAAAGGCACCACCACCCACCGAGCTTCGCTGACCATTGAGCTCCATTGGGTAAGCCTCCTAGGTGCCTACGAGACCTTATGCATGCATCCAACCAACTAAAACGGGGCCTCAACGCTATATGCACCAGCAACCCAAGAACCGCCACCGCTTGCGCCGATGTCGCCGCTTACTCCAGCCACCGTTCCTTGCGAGGAGACCATCTACAGCTTCCCCAATAGCCCCTCTACATCTTCTATTTAGGTCGCTCACCAACATCGACCTTTGTTCACCGTCGGCGCCGTCGACAATGCCCGCCGGCCGGTCGAGCTCTGCTCCAGTTGCTGCTCACCTTTCCACGGCTGTGATCGATGGGACCCATCTGTTTAAATGTTAAACAATAGAGGGATAAAAGATGGTAGTTTTTTTTGTAAATACTCTTTCAGTGACCTGTGGGCCCATTGGCTCTTATGTAAATAGAATGAAACACAGGGACTCCTAATGAAAAGGGTATGAACATGTGCCTAAAACCTTAAGTTTTGAACAGGAAAACTACTGAACTTTGAAAATCCATATAAAATCCAATTTAACTCATTTCTATGAACTCTTAAAAGTATGAACTTTAATTAAGAAGTATAAAACATGGCACCAACTATGCAAATTTTGTCCCTAAAATTCAAATAAGGAAACTCATATATAGGGCTGGCACAAACTTATAAAATCCATACAAAATTCAATTCAACTTATTTTTGGGCAACCCTAAATTATACAGATCCACCAACTTACCCTCTGTATTTAGGAAAAATAAAAACCCATATTTGCTTAGTATCAAATACCCCTAAAACTATTAATAATAAAATGATGTGATTTTGGTAGGCTGATCATTAGGGATTTATGTGAAATTCATTTTAATTCCTTTTTGAGTAAACTCAACTTCTGCAAAATCACTTGAATACATGCTTTCACATTAAAAAATAAAAATATGTGCTTACTGTGTAGTAAAATCCCTTAAAAATTTTAAATAACGAATAAGCAACTTAGGACACACCTCAACTTGCACAATTTGTAGGAAATTCATCTTTAACCCTTTTGAAGTGACCTAAATTTCCATAGGACCAGCGAGTAATAAACTTCATTTAGATAAAATAAATTATGGCAACTCATGTACTGGAAATGTAGGAAAGCCATAAATAGTTAATTTAGGTGCTAGTCACAATAGATAGATTAAGCACTATATGTATATATATATATATATGCATAGATGTATGTATAAATTGTACCCTAGCTCAAGTAAATCTAATAAAACTTGTTAAACCAGTGGAGCTATGGTTCCAACTCCACTCACTAAGATTTAGAGCACTTAGCTCACATAACACCATGTAGGTTAATATGCTAAGGAAATAGCCTAGAACACCTTCTAGCTTGCCAAGTGTGTGGTAGAATAGTATAAAGCCTAAGAATATGAACTAAGGCTAATTTGGTTAGCTAAATTATTTATTCTTATACATCCTTAGCAAATAAAACAAGTTCTGGGCCCAAAATCCTACAGCTATATATATAACCCTATAGGACTAGGACCGTCGTAAATTCGTAAAAGGTCTAAGAAAATTCATAATAGCTCTAAAAATTATAAAACCAAATGTATTAGTCTTATAAAACCTAATCCTTGACCTCTATGAAGTCAAATGAACAAAAAAAATCAAAGTTTAGGTGCACTGTCCAACCAGCACCTAACCCTAAACCGCTACGACCCGATAAAACTTCTAAAATACGTAACTCCTAAACGGGATAAGATAAATTGAAAATTCTTTCACCTAAATTCCTTTTAGATCAGTACCTACTAAATGTGTAAAAGTCATGCATTTTAGAGCATTTTGGATTTTCGCTTGTTTTTGGTATTTTAATTGCACATCGTATATTTTATTTAGATGATTGCGCAAATGATGGAGGAGTGGATTAGGCGCTGACAATTATCAAGACTAAGGCAAGTTCATGCCCTTCCTTTGATCACATTAAACCCATGTTTTTTGGGCTAAATGTTTTGTTTATAAAGTTGCATGCGTATTTTACTCTATCGACAATTTTAACCTATGATCTGTAGTTATGTCCTGAAAATGCATGAACCCCGTTTGAAAATCAATTTTTTGCTGTTTTGAACCTTAGGATTAATTTAGAGTACTTTAGATGTGCTCATATGACTATGTTATGTTTTATGAAAATGAAATGCTTAGCCTTGCTTAGTGATAAACGAAACATGGTCATGGAATTTATTGCTAAACTCTTATAAATCTTGTTGGACATTTTAAACCAGAGGTGAACCTCTGAATATTTGTGAAATAAAATTAAAATAAAATGAGATTTTTTCGGCTAGCATCCGAACTTGTGTCACCAACTTAAAGTTTACCGTACATCCACATGTGCTAGTATGGGATAGCCTTAGCCGAGTAATCTTCTTAGCACCTAGCCTTGTATTATGGTAGGCCGAAGTGTATGGGTTCGGATAACCCGGAGGAACTTCCTATTTACTGCCGATGTGGTAGTTTAGGTGACTCAGTCTGTCCAATACAATGATATCGTGCCACGTGGGTGGGTTCCTGTCGTGTCCGCTACCACGGCGTTAAGTTTAAGGCGTGAGCCCGCCACTTAACGATTCTAGGTCACATTTCCAGTATGACCTAGGATGGAGGAAACACGTATCGTGCTGATGCAAGGCTAGGGACTAAGTAGTGTAAAGGCTACATTATGACCTCTAGATCGCACTCAACATGAAGAGTGCGGTAGAGTCTTGCAAACTCGAAACAAACTAGAGTGTTCATATCATGTGGGTAAAGCTGTACAAACTCTGTAGAGTTAATAAAACTAATTGATTAGCCATGCTCACGGTCATGAGCGACATGATGATATGCTATGGGTAGAAATTCCAGATTTTGTGTTTTTCCCTAAATGTTCTCGATGACTAAATGTTTTGTGACAAATTGATGTTGATTTATGAGATGATATAGCCTTACTCCCCGACGTGAGTAAGGAATTGAAACCTATCTACTTATGTTGAAACCATGCCATGTTTAGTGAGGATTTATACATTGCTAAATGCTTTGCTTAACTTTCGTTGTAAGTATTTTGCGAACTAAAACTTGCTTTATACAGAAAATTTGAGACTACAAATAGCTTTCCCTTTTTCTTAGAGCTTCCATGTATGTAGGTTTGATTGTGCTCTTGCTAGTACATTATTTCAGATAATGTACTGACACTTGCGATTGGAATATCCATTTTGACGCAGGTCTTAGACTTAGTTTCTGAGAGATGTGGGTACTCGATTTTTGCGTCTTTTAGGATTTTGAACTTAATGGGGGTAAACCCCTAGTCGGTGTGCTTGTGGATGGGTAGACAAGCTTCCGCAGTTCTCTGATTTATATGGATTTATTTGGCCGGTCGGCCTATGTAACTATTATGTTGTTATAATTCTTTAAGTTACTTTCATCTTACATGTATTCGCTATGTATATCCATGCTTGAGATGAAAGTGTGAATCTAGTGCACATCCTGGGAACTAGATTCACATGAGTATGAGTTAGGAATAATTGAGACATTTTAGATCTTTAGCCATTTTTGTCAAGTCTCCTGAGTGTCTAAAACATCTGGTCGCCACCTTCAAGTGGTTTGACGGCCACACTTCAGGCCGAAGTCGAGTGGCAGGCTAAAGGCCCAGCAATGTCTCACTTATCCCTCTCTCGGGACATCGGATGTTCCATTATGTTTGTTGGATAATTTGAGGTGATTCACTTCATCCAACAAATATAATGGGAGGCCTGAGGTCGTCCTCGACATAAATGGTAACGACCAAATTTGGTAAGCCAACCATCGGATTTGGAACTAAAGCCGAAGTGGATTTGGAGGAGATCGTGGTTCTCGGAGATAGAGTGCGCGTCGGCTGAGGCTGAATCGGCTAAGGTGTTCACCGGCTAAGACCGAGATGGACAAGGATAGCCGACGTAGCCGATTCCGATAAGGATAGCGGATGTAGCCGATCCTGGTAAGAGGACATTGGGATCATCATCGGATTCGTTTGAAGTGCTTCATGAGGATTGCCATGCATGGATAGAGTCCAAAAAAGGCAATTGTATCTATATTAGATACCAAACAACCCTAATCGGCTAGCATCCGCTACCAAACAATAGCCAATAGGGTTAGATATCAACGTCAACCTAGATTATATAGTGTATCCACCATCTCGAAAGGCCTTCATAGACCTGTTTAGATCTTATGCTTCTTTTTATGCTTAGTGTTGCATCGATTGAGTCTGACCTACTAAGTATCATCTAGAATCATAAAATCTATCTTGTCTCATGATTGCTATTAGAGATAATATCGGGGTTTCAGCCGATCTTACCTGGTTTAGTTATCTTGTTTCCTACATGTTTACTTGATATGCTAAATCTTCTCTCTATATTAAGATCTCACTGTGATAAAATATATTAAGCTTGTTATCGATCTGTTAGTTTATCTTAACACTTGATTGGTTCATGTTTAATGTATTTAATATATATTGATATCTTAGTATAAAGTGGTATTGGAGTACTAGCCGATACATGTTAGATTTATGACATCGGCTATATTATAAATATGTATAATCTCTATCCTAAAGTACTTTTAGACATAAGTGATTTATACTGTCTCGGCACGCTGCCGGTCTATCCTAGTCACTTAATTTAAACGTATTTCGAGACATAGATTATATACTATTGATATCTACAGCCGATCGATTAGATCTAATTTTATCTATTGTCAATCCAGCGCATATTGCATCGGCTCGATATTAAACAATACGTCATCGGCTATACTCGATCGGCTGTACACGATCGGCTATCATTTATGGACTTAACTCTACTTTCTCTCTTTAGTTTCTTGTTGGTTGCAGGCTCAAACCAATTGGACGCCCTTGAACCCCAAAAGCAAGGTTACGGACCTGCATAAGAGTTAAGCAGATCTCTCAGGCCAGTGCATGTATTTTCAACACCGACACGCTTTTGGCATGCCCGGTGGGACACGACAAAACATCATGGTGGACATCAAGTCATCTGTAATTGACCCAAGAACCTCCCGTCAACATGGACACGCTTTTGGCACGCCCGGTGGGACGCGATTACACGACAAGACATCATGGTGCACATCAAGTCATCCGAAATTGACCCAGAGAACATCATCCCCATCACCATGGACAAATTGACGCCAAAACAGAAGGCTGAATTTGAAGAGATGATGAACAATCTGCAGAGTCATTTTTTGCACTGGTTTGTTCAAACTCGCTCGGGCACGGTTGTTCAATGGTACAAGATAGCTTTGCCAACCAATAACGAGCCCGAGTCAAGTTATGGCAAGAAAAGCAAACCTCGGGACATCAAGCAAGATGACGGCCCTACAGATTTCAACAAACTATAAGATCAGATTGATTATGTCGTGCATCATGCGCTGATCAACCAATTGAGGTTCCTTGTTAACACCTTAAATAAAATTATCAATCATGTGGTTGATAGCAAGATTGCTGAGAATCAAGCCAAGGGGCTGGTATTTCTTCCTGAAGGCAATTTTCCACCATATAGGACTCTGCTTACTGACAAACAACAGCCTGCTTCGGGTATGGTCCTAGAACAGTCGAAGGTATCAGCATCGGCTCCTGGAAAGCCGATTGTATCATCATCAGCACATAAGCAATCGGGGTTCAATCCTATGCTCTTGGTCAAACAACAACCTTAGCACATTGGATACAACATCCCGCAGGTTTCCCAAGACCAAGTCACGACTATGTGCAGAACAAACCAGCCAGCTGTTGAGCCGATTCCACGGGTACCGATAGGGTAGCAGACACCAATCCTACAGCAGCACCAGCCTATCAGTTCTCAGTTTGTTTATGATCAACAAGCCCATGGGATACATCAGTCTCCTCAACATCACATGAGGGACAATATGAATTTCCAGTATCAGCCTCATTCACCTCAGGTGCAGTATCGGCAGGGCACACCACCTCAACCCCAGTACTTGCCTCAAATCAATAAGTTTGAGCCGATATAGTAGCAATTTCAAGGAGCACCTCAGCAGAAGCCTTGGGCTGATATGATTGCCGATGTGATGAGGGAACAGTTTGGTCTTAAGCCTAAGGACACTGGTAATTTGTATCGGCATCCATATCCGAAATACTTCGAGAGGGTGCCATTGCCAAACCGATACAGGGTGCCAGATTTTTCAAAATTCTCAAGGCAGGATAACGTGTCAACCTATGAACATGTTAGCCGATTTCTGGCCCAGTGTGGTGAGGCATCGACTACTGACGCTCTGAGGGTTAGATTATTCCCTCTGTCTTTATTTGCATCGGTTTTTACATGGTTTTCATCTTTGCCATATAATGCTACCCAAAGTTGGCCGATCTAGAAAAGCAGTTTCATAAGTACTTTTATAGTGGGATCCATGAGATGAAACTGTCTGATCTGACAGCAATCAAGCAGAGGTATGATGAATCTGTTCAAGATTACATTCAGAGGTTCAGAGATATGAGAAACAGATGCTACAACTTGATTTTGTTAGATTCTCAGTTAGCTGATTTCACTTTTTAGGGATTGTTGACACCAATCAAGGGAAGGTTTCCGGCTCAAGACTTCAAAAGCTTGGCTCACTTGGCTCAAAAGGTAACAGCACATGAATGAAGATTTGAAGAAGCCAAGAAAGCTTTTAAAAATGTTATCCATGTTGCATATGCCTCTGAGTTTGAAGAAGAATGACTCCAAAGTAGCAGCAGCCGAGTGGGCCAGAAACAAGAAGGTTGTTACATGTCAATGGGTTAGAAGTTCTGAAAAGGAGGAAAAATATGACTTTGACATTAGCAAGACCGACAAAATCTTTGATCTGCTACTTCAAGAGAAGCAAATTCAACTTCCAACTGGTCATGTGATTCCATCGGCTGAGGAGTTGAGAAAGAAGAAGTACTATAAGTGGCACAATACTGGATCTCACAGCACAAATGACTGTAAAGTTTTCAGGCAGTAGATCTAATCGGCTATTGAACAAGGGAAGATAAAATTTGATGATTAAAAAAAGCTGATAAAAGTTGATGGTAATCCTTTTTGTCAACATGGTTCACACGAGTGGGAGAGCAGCCAATAGAAAGAATTATCGGTCCGCACATCATAATTCTGTCAGAATCATTGATAAATATCAGAGGAAGCATGATAGGCAGGAAGAAAGAAACTATGATCTAGATGGCAGTTTTGATCCTCATTAGAGCTGCAAATTCTTCAGATTTTGCTGAAATGAAGGGATAAGACTGCCATCGATAGAAAATTGTCTAGCATGCAGCAACTATGATGAAGACTATGCTGGAAGTTCAAGCAAATCTAGTCCTAAGAGAAATCGGCTAAAATAGAGGAAACTACTCGTTCATCAGAGATTGGGTCCAATTCATCAGGATTTTTTGCAGGAGGGTTCAATGAGGATGAAGAGGAGACCATGAACACACAATGGTGCCCTTCTGGTATTTTCACTAAGAGCCAGAAGAGGATGGTTTAGAGGACGAGGAGCAGGGAGCATTTCCAGGAGGTACAAGCGGAGATCAATCATTGACTGAAGAAGAAAAAGCAAGAGCACTCAAAGAGTGGCGTGTTAAGAGCAAGGTGCTATCAGCCGATAAGGTCAAAGCCGATAAAGCAAAAAGGATAGCCAAGGGAAAGGTCGTTGCTTCTGCATCGGTCAATATGGTTTTTGTGCTACCAGCAGAATATGAGGCTACCCAAGCCGATGCAGAGGTTATGGAAGAATCCTTGGCCAGATTGGTGTTATCTCCATAACAAGCTATCTTCGAGAAGCCAGAAGGAACGAGGCATCGGCACCTCAAGCCATTGTATGTCAAAGGATTTGTCAATGGCAAGGCGATGTCTAAAATGTTGGTTGATGGTGGAGCTGCTATGAACTTAATGCCATATGCTACATTCTAGAAGTTGGGCAGGAGTTCAGATGATCTCATCAAGACCAACATGGTTCTCAAAGACTACGGTGGCAATCCATCGGAAACCAAGGAGTTTTGAATGTTGAGTTGACAATCAGTAGCAAAACTGTCCCTACCATGTTCTTTGTCATCGATGGGAAGGGTTCATATAGCCTGTTGCTTGAAAGGGATTGGATTCACCAAAATTGTTGTATTCCTTCGACCATGCATCAGAGTTTAATCCAATGGCAAGGTGACAAGGTGGAAATCATGCCAGCCAACAGGTCAGTCAATATTGCCAATGCCGATTTAACTCTTTGGGAGATGGATGGAATTGATTGCTTGTTTGGAAAAATTTGGCAAGGAGATTATCTAAAAGTGTCCGATTATGACATACAACCAATTAGAGATGAAGAGCCCCGATTATTGCTTTGAGGGCATCGTGGAGGGTTCAAGTTTCTACACCAAGGACACTGTAGATGATCTCGATCGCAAATTGGGACAAGGATTCATGTCGGCCGATGATTTGGAAGAAGTGGATATAGGTCCAGGAAATAGTCCTAGGCCAACTTTTATGAGTAAAAATTTGTCTTCTCATGTTAAAACGAGCTAATAGAACTTTTGAAAGAATATAAAGATTGCTTTGCTTGGGAATAGTTTGAGATGCTAGAATTTAGCCGATTGATTGTAGAACATCGGCTTCCAATCAAACCAGGATATCTGCCGTATTAACAAACACCTAGAAGATTTAAAGGCGATATGTATAATGCGATTAAAGCTGATATCACTCGATTGTATGATGCTGGTTTCTTTCGGCCATGCCGATATGCTGAGTGGGTTTCTAATATAGTTTCAGTTATCAAGAAAAAGGGTAAACTTAGGGTTTGCATTGATTTTCGAGATTTAAATAAGGCTACCCCTAAGGATGAGTATCCAATGTCGATTGCCGATTTATTGGTTGATGCTGCTTCAGGGCATAAGATTATAAGTTTTATGGATGGCAATGCTGGATACAATCAAATTTTCATGGCAGACGAAGACACTGCTTTTAGATTTCCTGGTGCAATCGGCTTGTATGAGTGGGTGGTGATGACCTTTGGCTTAAAGAACGCTGGAGCTACGTATAAAAGGGCCATGAAATACGTATTCCATGATCTGATCGGCTTGTTGGTTGAGATCTATATTGATGATGTGGTAGGGAAGTCAAAGGAGATTGACGATCATATAGCTGATTTGAGGAAAGTGCTTGAAAAAACAAGGAAATATGGCTTGAAGATGAATCCCACAAAATGTTCTTTTGGTGTATCGGTCGGACAATTTTTGGTCTTTCTTGTTCATGAAAGGGGGATTGAAGTATCATAAAAGAGTATCCATGCGATCAAGAATATTAAACCTCCACAAGACAAGAAGCAGTTGCAATCTCTGGTCGGCAAGGTGAATTTTATTAGGAGATTTATCTCTAATCTATCTGGGAAGATGGAGTCCTTTACACCTTTGCTCAGATTGAAAGCTGATCAGGAGTTTACTTGGGAGGCAGAGCAACAAAAGGCCTTGGACAATATTAAGGAATATTTCAGTTCTCCTCTAGTTCTGATTCCACCACAAAAAGGAGTACCTTTCAAGTTGTACTTGTCAACCGATGAGAAGTCAATCATCTCGGTTTTGATCCAGGAATTCTAGGGCAAAGAGGGAGTGATCTTTTATTTAAACAGAAGGCTTCTGGATGCCGAGACAAGGTATTCTCCAGTGGAGAAGTTGTGCTTATGTCTGTATTTCTCTTGCACAAAGTTGAGGCATTATTTGTTATCCAGCGAATGCACCATAATTTGCACGGCCGATGTTGTTAAGTATATGCTATCAGCTCCGGTGTTGAAAGGTAGAGTTGGAAAGTGTATCTATGCCTTAACGGAATTTGATCTAAGGTATGAATCGCCCAAAGTAGTCAAGGGACAAGGCCATAGCCGATTTTATTGTCGAACATAGTGTTGACTCAATCGGCTCGGTTGACATAGTGCCTTGGACGTTGTTTTTTGATGGATCGGTTTGTACTCATGGTTGTGGTATCGGCTTGGTCATAATATCACCTAGGGGGGCAAGTTTTGAATTTGCTTATACTATCAAGCCTTATGCCACCAATAATCAAGCTGAGTACGAAGCAATTCTCAAGAGATTGCAACTCTTAAAGAAAGTTGAAGCCGATGCCGTCGAAATCATCGGGGATTCTTTCTTGGTCATTAATCAGCTAGCCAGGGAATATGAGTGCAAGAATGATACATTGATGATCTACAATGCGAAGTGCTGAAAATTGATGTATAGTTTTCGGTTGATGATTATGAGGCATATTCCTCGAGAGCAGAACATTGAAGCCAATGATTTGGCTCAGGGGGCATCGGGATACAAGCCGATGGTACAAGATATCGAGGTAGAAATCGCTGCAATCGCAGCCAATGACTGGAGGTATGATGTGTTTAATTATTTGAAGAATCCTTCTCAATCGGCTTCGAGAAAATTGAGATATAAAGCTTTGAGATATGTCTTGTTGGATGATGAGCTATATTACAGGACGATTGGTGGGGTATTGCTAAAATGTTTGAGTGTCGATCAAGCCAAGGTTGTGATGGGCGAGGTACATGAAGGTATATGCAGTACTCATCAATCGGCCCACAAGATGAAGTGGTTGCTTCGGCAAGCTGGGTATTTTTTGCCAACAATGCTAGAGGATTGTTTCTGATATTATAAAGGTTATCAAAATTGCCAGAATTTTGAGCAATTCAACGAGCACCAGCATCGGCTATAAATCCCATAATCAAGCCATGGCGATCCAGAGGCTAGGGAATCGATATGATCGGCCAGATCAATCCACCTTCAAGCAAAGGACATAAGTTTATATTGGTGGCAACCGATTGTTTCACAAAGTGGGTGAAGGAAATACCATTGAAGAAGTTTGATTCTGGGGATGCAATTCAGTTTGTTAAAGAGAAAATTATATACCGATTTTGTGTTCCTCAGACTATCACAACCGATCAGGGATCTATCTTTGTATCAGATGAGTTTGTCCAATTTTTAGAAAGCATGGGGATTAAGTTGTTGAATTCTTTACCATATTATGCACAAGCTAATGGATAGGCAAAAGCATCCAACAAAAGTCTGATCAAGTTGATCAAGAGAAAGATTTCTAAATTTCCAAAGAAATGGCATAGCCGATTGGGCGAGGCATTGTGGTCATATCAGATGGCTTGTCATGGATCGATCCAAGTTCCACCTTACAAGCTAGTTTATGGGCATGAAGTCGTGTTACCATGAGAAAGTGTCATCGGCTCAAGAAGAATTGCTTTTCAAGATGAGTTCACAGCCGATGACTATCATAATCTCATGGTAGATGAATCGGAAGAGTTGGTTCAATCCAGGATGCATGCTTTGAAAAAAGTGACAAGGGATAAGGAGAGAATAGCTCATCATTATAATAAGAAAGTTGGGCCAAAATCTTTTTCAGAAGGTGAGTTGTATTGGAAATTGATCCTGTCGATTGGAACTCGTGATAATAAATTTGACAAGTGGTCGCCGAATTGGGAAGGGTCTTTTTGGATTTACAAGTTTGTTTCTAAGGGAGCCTATATGTTGCAAGGGCTTGATGGAGAAGTTTTTGGAAGGGCTCTCAATGGAAAATATTTGAAGAAATATTATCCGAGTGTTTGGATAAATTCATGATTCGACTATGTTGTGCCGATACATGGTAGCCGATGTGTTTACATCGCCTTTAGATGGCCGATATAAGTTATATCGCCCTTAGTTTTTCTATCTTATCATAATCGGTTTAGTTCTTCCGATGTGTGATGGCCGATATTTACGATATTGCCCTTAGTCCAGCCATAATTTTATCAATGTTTGACATTGTAAAATTAGGGGGGCATACATACATGCATACAAAAATATGTGGACTTCAAAAAAATTTGAACGCAAGATATATTACAAGAGTCATCACAAAAGTTCACAAGGATTTAAAAGAATCGGCATAAAAGTTCACAAGTTTCAAGCTCCTAGCTCCTATTACATGGATCGGTTCATCCAGACACCAGTTTGTTGATAGCCGATATAGTCCTTTTCCTAATTTGTTCTATGTCTTCTATGGCTTGGGCATCGGTAGCATCGGTTCCAGGGATCACTTTCAGAGACTTCATAAGATCTGACTAATGCTTGACAGAAGTCTTCAATTTGGATTTTTGCTCTTCAATTGCCCTAGGAAGATCGGCATGTTTCTGCTCCTCTAAAGCCAGCTCGGCATTGCACTTTTCAAGCTTAGCTAGCAGCTCCTCCTTGCGTTTTTATAGCCGATCAATGCTGGTCTGAATTGAACTTGGCCCTACAGTCATCTCGTCAAGCTTGGCTTTCTCTGCGGTGATTGATTGCCAATTAGCTTCAATGGTGGCTTCAAGAGATTTTCTCTCTCGCCGATCAACAATCCTTTGTCGTGCCCTTTCCAGCTTGTGTCGGTGTTGTTCAAGGTATGCTGCTTGAGAGATGATGTTAGCCAGGTTGTCTGGGGTTTGGTCTTGAATTTCTTCAAACCTAGCTCTGATCGGCCCACAGTTGACGACTAAGTAGTCCAAGGAGCTCTCTAGCCGACGAGCCATGTCTAATAGCTTAGCCTTCAGGTCAACGGCAAGAGGAGCTAGAGCTTTACTTGTGGTCTCTTCCTCATCATCCAGGATTTGCCCTATGTCAAAGGAGAACATATCAGCTAGAAGATGGAAAACAAAGCGTTGAGACTGTTAAGTGTTGGAAAACTTTTTTTAGCCGATATGGAGTTAAGAGAGTGCTTACAGGGATGACAGGAGCTACTTCTCCTTCTGCCTCGATGTGATGGCTGCCCCTAGCCAATGGAGTTCGCTCAATAGATTCATGTGGGGTAGGTGCTGGAGAGCGAGGCGGCCTCACAAAAAGAAAGAGACAAATTTTGTTTGGCATTGGTTAATTGAGAATTGAGAAATGTTTTGAGTTTAAAGTTACCGATGGAGGTGGAGCCGGTTTTTTCTTGGTGGCCAATTTCTTTTTTTGCAAAGTGAAGCATTTTGTTCAAGAACTGAAATGTGAATATTTAAAGGAAGAAAAATTCAAAAAAGTACATACCGGCTGAGGACGAGGATGGTGTCTTGGAGGAGTTGGACTTTTCTGAGGAGCTGGGTCATCGGCTGGTGGCGTCTGCATGGTTCTTCTTGTTTCACTTGTATCAACAGCACATCGTCGACGACTTCCTCCATTTCTTCTTGATTGAGGAACTCCTCCACGTCTAGGTCTAGGGACAGCAGATCATCGGTTGCAGCTATCTTTTGTTTCTTGGGAGCTTTCTTCTTTGGAGCCGATGGATCGGCAACCGATGGCTTGGTCCTTTTCCTTCTGCCAGCTTCTAAGGGGATCGGCTGGCGAGTTGACCATGAAGCAATGAGGCCGTCTTGGGGGCATCATAGCTGATCCTTGAAGGGGCTAGTCCACAACCATTGGGGAGAATGCCAACAGTATAACAGATAGTTGCCCCAGTTTGGCTGACATGAGGAGGAGAGGAGTCGGTAGTCTGCAAGCAAAGAGAAAGGTGTGGTTAAATATTGAAAAGTGGTACCAAATAATGAAGAATTTGACAAAAGAAAGAATGCTTGCTTGTGGAACCGACTCCGGGAACATAGTAGTCAGGTACATTGAGGCCGATTGGTGAAAAAAATGTTTCTTCCACTCTATCCACCATCGGTCAAAAGCCCAACTCCTCATTATAGCCAATTCAATGTTCTCAATACTGCCAAGTGAGGGGCCTTGAATGTTTAGCAGTCTATCCATCATGAGGCCCGAAGTGATCTCTCCTCTAGTTTGGATCTTTTCCACAAACAACAAGCCGATCGGCAGCTGACCCATCCCTAATTGTCTGGCAGCACTTATTAGGTGATAAAAATCGTACGAAACTTGGACATTTCTGCCCTGGTGGATGTTGACTGGGAGGATACAAGGGGAGATGGCAGCTGTGAGACTTCCCTGGACTTGTCAAACTTCTCAGAGTTGATCTCATCGAATCTGAAGTCACTTGGAAGCTCAAAATATTCAGAGTGGTGATATGCAAACAAAATTATTGAGTCCCTTGGGAATCCTTCATAGAAGTTGCTGAACCAGTCTGTGAAGAGATCAGCCGATAGTTTTGATCTAGCATATCAAGATGTCGCCTCTCCAAAAGACATGCATTGGCGTGTTGTGACCTCATCACTGTCCTCATCTGTGATCAGCTGTGCTCTTGGGAATCGGCCTCTGCTAGTTTCGGCCTCTGAGCAACCTTGCGAGTATGCAAGTTGAGCCAAATTTGCAATAGCCACCAGGGGCCACCAGTGCTGATAGCAGAATCTGTGGCAATCTTAGCCGATGCGGAGTTTAGAGTCTGGTAGAGGTATCCTAGCAAATATTTACCCAAAGGAAATTGTCTTTTCTCTACTAGAGGCTTCGGCTACAAGCTGCTAGTTGGTTGTGGGGCCACAACATGGACCACAGAACAGAAACTTTTCCAACCACATTAGCAAAAGGCTGCATGTTCCCTAGGGTCTACTGGGCCGGTTCCCATGTTGTGAGAGATGAAGCCATTCTAGTCATCGATGGCCAAGGTCTTGAAAGAAAATTGGCCCTTGGTGTTAAGCTAACAGGGTTAGCTGATGAAGTGATATCCAGACTGGTAATCATGGTTATGTCCAGGAGAGTTGGTGTCATCGGTCCTTGATTGAATAAGTAGGCATTTAGAGTATTCGACCAAAAATAGGTTGCAGCCGACAACATGGGCTCATCTTTGGACATGTCTGCTATGGTCAGGGCTAGGCATTGCGCTATCCTGAGTTCATCGCAGTGACTCTGCATGCTAGCTGATACCCTATTGTACCACTCTGCCCAAGTTTTTTCAGTGGATGGCCAAGACTTGAAAATTCTAGGCCAATGTACCAAACTAGGGTTTGTTAATCTAAAACGAACCTTATTGGTCTCAGCGTTTATGAACTCAGTGGGGTCTGAATTGCCGATTGGGCCTAGGAAGAATCGGTTGGGGCGAACAAGGCTAGAGACTACAATTTGGTTGGTGAGATGCTACAATGGAAAAAGGTGAATCACAAAAAGCAAAAACAAATCCGCAGCAAGGAAAGGAGTTATAGCCGATGCCGCTTACCTCAGGGGACTCAGCCGACGGTGCACCAAAAGGAATAGTTGAGGTCGATATCGCCAGGGATGAAGCTGTCGCCGCGAGAGAGTTGCTTGTAGGTTTACCGAGGGCTCCGAGGAGGTCGCCGGTGAAGATTGGGGACGTTTGTGGCTAAATCGGTGAAAGCGCAAGTCACGGCGTGAAAACCTTCGAGGCGGTGGTTATTATTTAAAGAGGTGTGGTAAAGACCGAAATGGAAAAGCCCTAAATTTTCTCGGAGATAAGATAAAGCAAATCCGCAATATTAAAAATATAACGAACTTGGGGGCATGTGTTAACGACCAAATTTGGTAAGCCAACCATCGGATTTGGAACTAAAGCCGAAGCGGATTTGGAGAAGATCGTGGTTCTCGGAGACAGAGTGCGCGTTGACTGAGGCTGAATCGACTAAGGTGTTCATCGGCTAAGACCGAGTTGGACAAGGATAACCAATGCAGCCGATTTTGATAAGGATAGCCGATATAGCCGATCCAGGTAAGAGGACATTGGGATCATCATCGGATTTGTTTGAAGTGCTTCATGAGGATTACCATTCATGGATAGAGTCCAAAAAATGCAATTGTATCTATTAATTAGGTTGTTTTAAATAATTTCCTTATAGATTGTGACCGGTAAGAGTCCACCTAGGGGACTTATCCGTAATTTGAGTTGTAATAGAGATAGGAATCATGTCCGACAGAAACATATCATATATCTGGGTATAAATATGTCCCAAGACCATGTAAAAAAACAACAATCAGTTCAATACACCTTTGACGCATCGCCATCTTTTTACTTTCAATTACTTTGATGAGTTCTTGCTTTTGAGTTGGGCTGCATCGGGTTCGATCTTTGATGAGAGGTAAAGCTTGTTATGGCGGCTTGCGCTCTCGGCATTAGTGCTTCCATCTTTATGACACTCTAATATTGTTTACGTAAATCGTCAAGTTATCATATATGCAATATAATCTAGATCGATATTGTTGTCTAATCCTAATCGGCTAGCATCCCCTACCAAACAATAGCCGATAGGGTTAGATATCAACGTCAACCTAGATTATATAGTGTATCCACCATCTCAAAAGGCCTTCATAGACCTGTTTAGATCTTATGCTTCTTTTTATGCTTAGTGCTGCATCGGTTGAGTCTGACCTACTAAGTATCATCTAGAATCATGAAATTTATCTTGTCTCACGATTGCTATTAGAGATAGTATCGAGGTTTTAGCCGATCTTACCTGGTTTAGTTATCTTGTTTCCTACATGTTTATTTGATATGCTAAATCTTCCCTTTATATTAAGATCTCACTATGATAAAATATATTAAGCTTGCTATTGATCTGTTAGTTTATCTTACCACTTGATCGGTTCCTGCTTAATGTATTTCATCTATATTGATATCTTTCTATAAAGTGGTATCGGAGTACTAGCCAATACATGTTAGATTTATGACATAGGCTATGCTATAGATACGTATAATCTCTATCCTAAAGTACTTTTAGACATAAGTGATTTATACTGTCTCGGCACGCTGCCGATCTATCCTAGTCACATGGTTTAAATGTATTTCGAGACATTGATTATATACTATTGATATCTACAGTCGATCGATTAGATCTAATTTTATTTATTGTCGATCCAGCGCATATTGTATCAGCTCGATATTAAACGATATTACCCGATCGACTATCATTTACGGACTTAACTCTATTTTCCTTATTTAGTTTCTTGTTGGTTCCAGGATCAAACCAACTGGCACGCCCTTGAACCCCAAAAGAAAGATTATGGATCTGCACTAGAGTTAAGCAGATCTCTCAGGCCAGTGCATGTATTTTCAACACCGACAATAAATTGAGATAAATTTGCAATGTAGGAACAATCTAATCAATAGGAATACATGAGTTGCCTTGATCTGGGTCCTAGAGAACTTCAGTGACCACTTCAAAGTAAATCAGAGCGTCGGCGACACTGAAATCTAACTGACAAATAAAGCACAGCAAAAACGTGCTATAAGACTACTGAAACAAGCAATAAAACTATTTTAATGGAATCTAGACATTTTTATGAGTCCACTGCAACTTGAACGGACTCAAACGGAGTTCGGATGAATTTATTATCAATTTTAGAAGTTTTAGTGTATTATTATTAAAGAAAAGGGAAAATTAAATGATTTATTGTGCCAGCAACAGCTAGGGCTGATGTTAGCGGTGCGCGGGAGAGTGAGGGTCGCACGGTGGATGGGTGAGAGGGCACCACGTGGCGCTTGCATGGCGCCTACATGGTAGCCATGCGGCGTCCACGTGGGCAGTCGGTGATGAGGTGGCACCGCCACTTGGACGTCCCGGATTCACCCATCGAGTGAATATGCGATCCGGGAGAGAGAGCAACGGGGCGGCCAGCGGAGAGGCGCAGTGTGGCGGCGCAGGGCGGCGGTTCGGGCCAAAAGGCCACCGGCGGGCAGCACGAGCGGGGGACAGCGACGTCGAGGCATGGCAGACAACGGCGATGAGGCGATGCGGCTAGGGATTTATGGCCGAGAGAGAGAGAGGAAAACGAGATGAGAGAGGGCTCACCGGTGAGCGGCCGGATGCGAAGAAGATGGAGGCGCACGGTGGGGAAAAGTGGCGAAAGGATGGGGAAAAGTGGTGGTTGGGACTCTTGGCTAGGCGGCGAACGTGGCGTTGAGGGTGGATTTGAGCGGCGAGCGGCAGAGGCGGCAATTTGGGCGGCGGAGAGGTTAACGGCGGCGATGCTTAGGGTTTTGTGGCGCTAGTGCGAGAGAGAGCTTGGGAGTGGCAATTGGATGAGGGGAAATGCCGCCGAGTGTGGGAGAGCGATTTATAGGCGTGGGATGATGCGAGACATCCAAAAAACATGGGTATGATGGCTTATTGGCGAGGGGCCGGGATCTTTGGATCCGACCATTTTAGCCCTTGCGCACGTGTGGGCGAGTGGCGGAGTGGCGCATGGACCTTGGGATGACGCAATGTGGGTGAGGCAGCGCGGGGAACACGCGGGGCATGCGGCGCGGCGGTCGCGATTATCGGCCGAAGGTTAGGGATGATAGGTGGGTCCCATGTGTCAGTCCCCCAACCGGGAAGGAAGGGATTGCGGACTTTGCGGTGCGGCCAGCCGAGCCTCGGCCTCGAGCCGGCCCAGCCGAGAGGGAAGCAAGCACGCGCGAAGAAGGTAAGGGAGATGGGCCGGTGGCCCATGGCCTGGAAAAAAAGAAAAAGGGAGGAAAAAGAAAGAAAAGGGAAAAAAGGAATTTCCCTTCAGGAATTTAATTTTGATAATCCGAATTTAATTTTTAAAATTGCTTTCCTTGCTCTGGAAATTCCCATAAAAATCATTTTAGTGTATTTTGACATGGGGGATTTAAGAAAATTCCACCAAACCTTTTTCAAATTATTAAATGGTATTTATTATTATTATTTTCACTTGCTTTATTTTCCTGGCAATTTCTTTTGCACAATTTCTCAGATAAATTTAACTAGGGAGAAAAGCGAGGTGTGACACGCACACAACCTGAAGTGTGACAATTGAGAATGGCCGTTAAAAGGACGATGTATCTTGTGGGTCAAGCTATACAATCTTGGTGATTTTGAATAGCTGCGTCCACGGTCATGGACATGCTGAGTGATTTCTCATGACGAGTAGTTTGTGAAAACTGGGAATGAGCTATGTGTCGTTTAATGAATATAGCTATGTGGTTCTATGTGGACAGATCCTGTGTGGGTGGATTGTTGGTAACATCCGTTATTTATAATTGTTTGTTCGAATTCTTAAATAAAATTGTTTTCAACTATAAATTGACATGTTATGCAAAATAGCCATTGCCTTCTTTGTTAGCCTTGGATATGCATATTTCCATGTACTTGCTGAGAATTTCATGTACTCATCTTGCAATTCCCCCAATTCTAATAAAGAGGTTTCAATTGTTTCCGAAGGAGTTTGCTAGTGAAGATGAGGAATAGGCAGTGTGTCCCAGTCGACTGCCTGTGACAAGTTAATGGAGTCCCTGCACTTTTATCGTATTTTTTTGCTGTTTTTCTATTTATTTTTCTTAGGCCCTTCTGTTGATCCCAAATCGTACCAGAACTAGCTTGGAAAACCGCTCACTGGCCTAAGAGATTTGCTTTACTCTAGTGCAGGTCCAAAGTATTGCTTCTTAGGTTCGTAGGCGTGCCAGTTGATTTGATCCTGCAATCAACAAGAAACAAAAAAACAAGTATTAGTCTGCAAACGATAGCCGATCGGCTGGTAGCCGATGACATATCGTATGATTTTAAGCCGATGAGGTATGCACTGAATCGGCTATGATAATTAAACCTAATCGATCGGTGAAGATATTCATAATATATAATCGAATATCAAGATACGTTTAAACTAAGTGATTGGGATAGATCGGTAGTGTACCGAGACAGTATGAATCACTTAAGTTCAAAAGTACTTTAATATGTAGATTATATATATTTATAGCATAATCGATGTCATAGATTTAATGTGTATCGGCTAGTACTCTGATACTACTTTATACTAAGATATTATTACAGACTAAATATATTAATCATTAACCGATTAGATATTAAGATGATTTAATAGATCGATAACATGCTTAATATATTTAATTATAGTGAGATCTTGACATAAAGGGCACCTTTAACATATCAAGTAAATATAAAATATCCAAGACAGGTAAAACAGATAAGATCGGCTGAAACTCCGATGCTATCTCTAATGTAATCATGAGATAAGACAGATCTTTTACGATTCTAAGAACAACTTAATAGGTCAGACTTAACCGATGCAGCATTAAGTATAAAAAGAAGCATAAGATCCAAACTAATCTCTGAAGACCTTTCAAGATGGTGGATATACCATATAATCTAAATCGACGATGAGATCTAACCCAATCGACTGTTATCTATTAACAGACTAGCCTATTAGGGTTACATCGCACTATCGATCTAGGTTATATGGCATATATGATAACTAGACGATTTATGTAACCAGGATTAGAGTATCATAATGATGGAAGCACAAATCCTGAGAACACAAGCCACCATGACAAGATTTACTTTTTCACTGGAGATCGAACGATGCAGCCCAACTAGAAGTAAGAACTCGTCGAAACTATTAAAAGAAAAAGGTGGTGATGTGCCGAAGGTTGTATTGAACTTGATTGTTATTTGTTTACATGGTCCTGGGTCGTATTTATACCCAGATACAAGATAAGTCTGTGGCGGACATGATTCCTATCTCTATTACAAATTAAATTATAGATATGCCTAAAACAAACTTTCACCGACATTATCTATAAGGAAACTATTTAAAATATCCTAATTAATAGATACAATTGTCTTTCCTGGACTCTATCCATGTATGACAATCCTCATGAAGCACTTTAACCGAATCCGAAGATAATTCCAACGCCTTTTCCTCGGAATTGGTCCCACCAGCTATCCCTATCGGAATCGGTTGCAGCAGCTATCCTTGTCCCATTTGGTGTCGGCCGACAGTCACCTTAGCCGATTCTTTCACTAGCCGACGAACTCCTTAGCCGACTGGGTTAGTACTTGGCGCACACTCTATCTTTAGAAGAACCCTATTCTCTTCGAATCGGCTTCGGCCTTAGATCCAAACCTGATAATTTGCTTAATAAATTTGGTCGTTAACACATGCCCCCCAAGTCCGCTATATTGTTAATTCAGCAACTTGATGGATTCCCAAGAACCTCAAAAATTTGGTTTGCCTATGAGAACTCTGAAGACTTCGAACTCCTCGGTGACTTTAGATTCGACAAAATAAACTCTGAGAAGTTTGAGAAGTCCAGGGAAATCTTAACATTGGCTATCTCGCCTTGCATCCTCCCAGTCAGCATCCATCAAGGCTGGAATGTAAAGTTACATATGAATTTTATCATCCTATGAGTGCGCCAGACAACTAGGCATGGGACCATTGCTGATAGGTTTGTACTTTAGTGATAAAATCGAAACCAGAGGCGAAATCAGCTCAGGCCTCATGATGGATAGGCTACTGAATATCGAAGGTCCCCCTCTTGGAAGTATAGACAACATTGAGTTGGTGATAACAAGGACTGCAGCCTTCAGCCGATGGTGGAGTGAATGGAAAAAACATCTGTTTCACCAATCGGCCACCATGTACCTCACCATCATATATCCGGAGCTGATCCCAGAGGTAAACACTGCTCCCTCGTCACTTGTTATTTATCATCAGCTGTCCTTCTTCACCATTTGACTTACTTTTTTTGTCTGCAGACTACCGATTCATCTCCTCCACACATCAGCAGCACTGGGGTAGCCATCGACTATTCCATCGGCCTCCTTCCTAACGTATATGGGCTGGCCCCATCAAAAATTGGCTACAAAGCCCCAAAGACATCAACTTTGCTTCATGGCCAGACCCACGAACCACTTCGGATGAAAAAGAGTGCCAAACCATCAGTTGTCGATCCATCGGCTGTGTAGAAGAAACCTTCAAAGAAACAAAAGAAAACCACAGCCGATGATCTACCGGGCCTAGATCCAAACCTAGAGACCTTCCTGAATCAGGAGGAAATGGAAGAAGCCATCGATGAAGCTGCTATTGAAGTAGACGAGCCAAGAGCAACCACACATACGCCACTGGCCGATGACCAACCCCACAGAACGCCAATTCCTCCAGGACATCAACCTCGACCTTGACCTCAACCAATATGTACTTGTCTAAAATTCTCTTCCTTTGAGTTCAAATGCAGCCCCTCATTCAGTTTTCTGTCTTGCAGAAGAAGTTGGCTTCATGGAAGAAATCAGCTCCAGCTCCATCGATAATCTTAATTTTGAATTCTCTTTAGCTTCTTAACTAACCGATGCTCAGTGAAACTTATATTTTTTGTATACAGCCTCCTCACTCTCCAACACCTGCCCCTCAAGCATCAAGTGAATAAACTCCATCAGCTAGGGACAGCCACAACGTTGAGACAGAAACAACATCGGCTCCTGTCATCCCTATAAGTCTTTCTCTTCATATTGGCTGCTCAAAGTTCCAATGACTAACAACTTCAACACTTATCAATCCCAATATTCTCTTTGTAGGCTCTAGCCGATATGTTTCCTTTTGACATAAAGGAATTCATGGATGACGAGGAGGATAACACCGACAAGACCCTAGCCTCTGCCGTCGATGATCTGAAAACAACACTACAAGATTTGGCTCATCGGCTAGAAGGTTCTTTAGACTTCCTAGTTACTGACTGTGGGTCAATCAGAGCCAGATTCGAAGACATTCAAGATCAGCTCCCAGACCACATCGCTGACGCCATCTCTCAAGTTGCATATCTTGAACAACATCGACACAATTTTGAGAGAGTCAAGCAACGGATAGCCGATCGGCGTGAAAGGATAGCCCTTGAAGCTACAATAGAAGCCAATTGGCGATCCATACTAGAAGACAAACCCAAACTTGACGAGATGACAGCTATGCTAACTTCTAACCTCGATCGGCTACGCAAACGAAAAGAAGAGCTGCTAGACGAACTCGCTAAGTGTGATGCCGATATAGCCTCTAAAGAACAAAGGGTTGCCGATCTCCCGAGAATCATATCAGAACAGAAATCCAGACTAAAGGCTTCAATGAAGAATTTATCAGATCTTAATAAAACCTTGAAGATGATCCCCCGGAACGATGCAGCCGTTCCCAAAGCTATCGAAGCAATATCGGCAATAAATGACTTCCTATCCCATTGAGCCGATTGTAATAGAATAAAACTTAAACTTTCGTCAACTTCAACTTCTGTATTATAATCTTTCATGTTGATCTTTGCAAACTCCGTGAATTTTGGCTATAAGCCTTGTACTGTAACTCCAGTTAATTCTTGCAATCGGATCTGTATTAAAAAATTTTTGAAGTCCACAAAAATTTTGAAGTCCACTTGATGTTACTTGTATGTATATAAATATATATGCGCCCCTAATTTTACAATGTCAACCGATCATTGATAAAATTATAGCTCGAGGACAACACATGAAATCGTCCATCATGTATGAGAAAAATCATAACCGATTATGATAAGATGACTAAGAGTGATATAACTTATATCGGTCATCACATATCGGTAGAACCCAACTGATTATGATAAGAATAAAAAAACTAAGGGCGATATAACCATATCGGCCATCTAAAGGCGATGTAAACACATCGGCTACAATGTATCGGCTTAACACGGCCAAATCATGAATTAATCCACACACTTGGATAATATTTCTTCAAGTATTTGCCATTAAGAGCCCTTCCAAAAATTTCTCCATCAAGCCCTTGGAACATGTAAGCTCCTTTGGAAACACAGTTGTAGATTTTAAAAGGCCCTTCCCAATTTGGTGACCACTTGCCGAATTTATATCACAAGTACCAATCGGCAAGATCAACTTCCAAACCAACTCGCCTTCCGAAAAAGATTTTGGCACAACCTTCTTGTTGTAATGACGAGCGATTATTTCCTTGTCTCTTGTCACCTTCTCCAAAGCACGCAACCTAGATTGGACCAAGTCTTCCGATTCATCCACCATGAGATTGTGATAATGATCGGCTGTCAATTCATTTTGTAATTCAATCGTTCTAGAGCCGATGAAACTTTTCGATGGCAAAACGACTTCATGCCCATAAACTAGCTTGTACGGAGACACTTGAATCAGTCCATGACAAGCCATCCGATAAGACCATAATGCTTCTGCCAATCGGCTGTGCCACTGCTTTGGGTAATTCAGAGATCTTTCTCTTTATCAACTTGATCAGACTTTTATTGGATGCTCTGCTTGTCCATTAGCCTGTGCATAATATGGTGAAGAATTCAGCAATTTGATCCCCATGCTTTCTGCAAACTGGACAAACTCATCAGATACAAATATAGATCCCTGATCGGTTGTTGTTGTCTGAGGGACACCGAATCGGTAAATAATATGCTCTTTGACAAACTGGATCGTGATTCTAAAATCAACTTTCTTTAAAGGAATTGCTTCCACCCACTTTGTAAAATAATCAGTTGCTACCAATATGAATTTATGTCCTTTACTTGAGGGCGGATTAATCTGGCCGATCATGTCAATTCCCCAACCTCTGAATGGCCACGGTTTTATTATGGGGTTCATAGATGACGCCGGTGCTCGTTGGATTGCCCCAAACTTCTGACAATCTTGACAACCCTTATAATACTTAAAACATTCCTCCAGCATCGTCGGCCAAAAATACCCAGCTCGTCGGAGCAACCATTTTATTTTATGAGCCGATTGATGAGTACCACATAGGCCTTCATGCACTTCGCCCATCACAACCTTAGCTTGATCGACACTTAAACATCTTAGTAGCAATCCATCAATCGTCCGATAGTATAGATCGTCATCGAGCAAAACATATCTTAAGGCCTTGTACCACAATTTCCTCGAAGCCGATTGAGAAGGATTCTTGAGATAGTTATAAACATCATACCTCCAATCATCGGCCGTGATTGTAGCAGTTTCAACCTCGATGTCCTTGACCATCGGTTTGTATCCCGATGCCCCCTGAGCCAAGTCATTAGCTTCGGCATTTTGCTCTCGAGGAATGTGTGTCAAAGTTACAAGTCGAAAATCTTCCATCAGCTCTCACATTTTTCGTAGTAGGTCATCAACGTATCATTTTTGCATTCATATTCTCCAGCTAGCTGATTGATGACCAACAAGGAATCACCCATGATCTTCACAGAATCTGCTTCAACTTCTTTCAAAAGTTGCAATCCTTTGAGAACTGCTTCGTATTCGGCTTGGTTGTTTGTAGCATAGGGCTTAATGGTATAGGCAAATTCAAAACATGCCCCCCTAAGTGATATGATGACCAAGCTGATACCGCAGCCATGAGTACAAACCGATCCATCAAAAAATAGAGTCCAAGGAACTATGTCAACTGAGCCGATTGAGTCATCACGATACTCAACAATGAAATCTGCTATGGTCTATCCCTTGATCGCCTTGGGTGATTCATACCTGAGATCAAACTCTGTCAAGGCATATATCCATTTGCCAACTCTTCCTTTTAACATGGGAGTCGATAGCATATACTTGACCATGTCGGCTTTGCAGACTATCGTGCACTCATTGGATAGCAAATAGTGCCTTAACTTCATGCATGAAAAATACAAGCATAAACACAACTTTTCCACCGGGGAATATCTTGTCTCAGGGGGAATATCTTGTCTCAGCATCCAGGAGCCTTCTACTCAAATAGAAAATTGCTCTCTCTATGCTCGAACTTCTAAATCAATACCGAGCCGATTGACTTCTCATCGGCTGACAAGTATAACTTGAAAGGCACACCTTTCTGCGGAGGAATCAATACTGGAGGGGCACGCAAATATTCCTTGATGTTGTCTAAGGCCTTTTGTTGCTCTGCCCCCCAAGTAAACTGCTGGTCGGCTTTCAACCTTAACAAAGATGTAAATGGCTCCATGTTCCCCGATAGATTATATATAAATCTTCTGATAAAATTTACCGTGCCGACCAATGATTGCATTTGCTTCTTGTCCTGTGGAGGCTGAATATTTTTTATTGCATTAATGCTCCTTTGTGTAACTTCAATCCTCCTTTCATGGACAAGAAAGCCCAAAAACTGTCCAGCCGATATGCCAAAGGCATACTTTGTGGGATTCATTTTCAGGTCATATTTCCTTGTCCTCACGAGAACTTTTCTTAAATCGGTGTCGGAGATGACCTGGACCTCTCATTATGTTTGCAAGTTTAAGAGAATCACTTCAAATCAGCTATCAGACATAAAGAGATATTCAACGTCCCGAGAGAAAGTTACGTGAGACATTGCTGGGCTTTTAGCCTGCTAGTCAACTTCAGCTTGAGATTTGCCCGTAAAACCACTCGAAGGCGGCGACTAGATGTGTTAGACATTCAGGAGACTTGACAAAATGGCTAAAGATCTACAACATCTAAAATACCCTTAACTCTTATTCATGTGAATCTAGTTCTGAGGATGTGCACTAGATTCACACTTTCATCTCAAGCATGGATATACATAGCGAATACATGTAAGATGAAAGAAATTTAAAGGATTATAACACTTAGATAATTACATAGGCCGATCGGCCAAATAAATATAAATAAATCAGAGAACAGTGGAGGCTTGATTACCCACCACAAGTACACCGACTAGGGGTTTATGAAGGGATACGCGGAGGCTACGCTAGCCGAAAACAAAAAACTTGTTACCGCGCAAACCAGGAACACTTGCAAGTAAGGGCCGATAGATCGTTACCGATTGGAGTAGAGTGCAGCGGAATAGCCAATCAGGGCAATCCGATCCGGAATAGTGTAGCCGATTCCCGAAGACAGCCGATTCGCCAATCAGCCGATTCGAGTCGTCCGGCAGCGTTCTCACGCCTCGCTCCGATGCGCCCGACCACAGCCGATTCCACCACAGCCGATCGCTCCGATTGCAGCCGATCCAAAGCCGATCAACAGCGCGCAACGTAGCAGCGCCTCTACCGTGATCCACACGTCCGGGGACAGAACGCCGTACACCCATGTGCTAGCACGCGATGCAAGGCTAGGGTTTGGCTCGAAAGTGGGGAGGGTTTCTGTGGAGATTGATCTCGACGACTTCTGTTGCACGTGATGCAATTAACATGCCGCAGCTCTCCACCCCTCCCTCCTTTATATAGAGTTGGCCGACTGGGACTAGTGGCCGATTAGGACTCTATTTTGAATCGGATCTCATCCGTATCTCATAGAGTTGCTCGCCCACACGTCGTAAGCCCATAGGACTCTATCCGATCGGATCCCTATCCGATCGAGCCGTATCCGAGTCCAACTCGAATGCCTGTTCTTATCCCCTTAAGCGTGCGACCCTGTAGGTTCAGGTATACTCGGTTTCGGCTATAGTCTAACTTAGCCGATCGTCGGCTCGAGTCTAACTCAGCCGACCTGTCAACAGCGGCGCCTAGCAGCACATATTGACACCATAGTATACAAGAATAATATCGGCTCTGAACCTGTAATGTGTACACAAATCCCTTTGCCTCATGATACCAGTTAAGCTATAGGCAAGATGTGTGCCATCCCTTCAATAGCTTAACCATTCACTCGAACCGTATTGGATTATCTGCGTTGATTGACTCCTCAATCAACTTAGCATGGCCATGCATTTCCATAATCCATTACCTCGAGGGCCCAGAGATATCTCTCCAAAGGAGGGGCAAATTCCATCTTGATCACTCACATCCCACTCCATGTTTCATAGCAAACCCGAAAACTACCTTTATAACTACCCAGTTACGGAATAGCGTTTGGTAGTCCCAAAGTAGGCTACTACACATGTTGGAATCCATGGTGATCTCAGGTTTAAGGACTTTGTACCAACACTACCTGAGACCAACTAATGGCACATTGATTCCTGTAGTGTCTCATGGTGGGTCTATCCAACAATATGTTCTCCAACACATGTGTCCATGTTTATTGATTTGGTATCTCCATACCCATGATCTATGAGACATGATCATCAATCAATAAACATGCCGATCTTAGAATCATATTTGTTCCAACAATATGACATATGATCAGGGATCGTTTAGAAATAGATTCATACATATAGAGTCTCATAAATAAGTCACGTACTTATTGATCAATACAATATGTCTATTTCATGGAACTGAATAACACTTTATTCATTTATACATAAACATTGACGTGATATCCAACATCTCCATGTTGCCTCTAGGGCATATCACTAACAGTTTATCCCAGTAAGTTCAAGTCCTAGAAGAAACAGTCGATTACCCACAACATTCTAGAACTAAGTCTAACCTACAAGCGAAATGGATATTCCAGTGGCAAGAGTCAGTACATTAATATAATCAGTGTATGGCAAGCACCAGTCAAGCCTAACATACTATATGTAAAGCTTATATACAAAGGGGGCTATATTGGTGGCTCATTTTCAGCATAAAGCAAGTTTAATTTTCACAATCCTCTTATAAAAGAGTTGATGCTTCAATTAACAAAAAAAGTTTTTGGGTTCATCATTAAATATATTATAATTCCATCATAATCAATACCTTGTCATCCTCCATGATGACAAGTTACAACATTTACATACATATATCCACACTCACACAACTCAACGCATTTTGTTAAAAATAGTTGATCACATTTTTGAAGCAATTGAGTCTATACTCATGACACTTCACCATAGTGCTCTTGACTGTGAGAACAACTAGTCGATTAGTTTTAATAACTCTGCAGAGTTTGTACAGCTTTACCCGCATGAAGTGAATCGCTCTAGTTTATTTGGTACCCGTCAGTGCAACCATACTCTACACATTGAGTACAGCCTAGAGGTCACCACGAAGCCTTTAAACTACTTAGCCCCTAGCCTTGCACCAGCACGACACATGTTTCCTCCATCCTAGGCATACTGGAATATGACCTAGAACCGTTAAGTGGCGGGCCCACGCCTTAACTTAACGCCGTGGTGGCGGACGCGACAGGAACCCACCCACGTGGCATGACATCGTTGTATTGGACAGACTTAGTCGCCTAAACTACCCATCGGGGTAAATAGGAAGTTCCTCTGGGTTATCTGAACCCATACTCACCGCGCCTACCATAATGCAGGGCTAGGTGCTAACTAGATTATTCGGCTAAGGCTATCCCATACTAGCACATGTGGTTGTATGGTTAACTTTAAGTTGGTGACACAAGTTCATTCCTTACGAACTCGGACAAACACTCCCCCTATCGGCAATGCAAATATATCAATTGCATGTCACTTGCCGCCCATGTCAAAACCACACATTTACCCATTTTGGTTCGCAAATACTCATCTTATTAAACCCATTTCAGCAAGGGCACACTTTAACAAAAGCTCACATATTAAATATAGATGGAACAAGTATTTGCAAAATTCTAAGCAAGGCTAAGCAAGCAGTTGCAAATCGCATATCTAAATCCATTTGAGCACAAGGAAAGTACTCTAACCATTGCTAGGGATACAAACAACATGGATTTCAATTATCAAGGTAGGAAATGCAGCAAGTAGGTCATATCTATCATACCCAAGTTTTAAAAATCTATATAGTCTAGGTTCACATGGAAATTTTGCAAACAAATAATTTCATCCCTCAAAACATGGGATTCAATGTGTTCAAAGGAAAGGAGGGGAAGGACATGCCTTGATCTTTAGAAATGTGAGCACCTAATCCACTCCATCACCTTTTATGCAATTATCTGAACAAAATACACTATATGCAATTAAACACCGAAAGCAGACGAAAATCCAAAATGTTCTAAAATGCATGATTTTTGCATATTGAATAGCTACTGGTCCAAAATAAATTTAGGTGAAAGAATTTCTAATTTACCTTCTTCCATTTATGAGTTATGGTTTTTAGAAGTTTTATCGGGACGTAGCGGCATAGGGTTAGGTGATGTTTGGACAATGGCCCAATAATTTGATTTTTATTAATTTGACTTCACATGGGTGAAGATTTATGTTTTCTACGACTAACATAACTGGTTTCATAATTTTTAGAGTTACCAAGAATTTCTTATGCGTTTTACAAGTTATAACGTGTTCTTGGCCTATAATGTGCAACGTGTGCTAAGCCTAAAGATTATAGGTTCAGAACATTTGTTTTCCTTATACTTAGGTGAATAAAAGTATTAGTTTTGGTTGACCATACTATTTTTAGTTCATAAGCTTAGGGTCCTCACTTTATAAGCTAGGGGTGTTTATTTCTAGACTAGAATTACCTTGTATTAACCTAGTGTTAACGCCAAAATTTGGTAAGCCCCGAAGTCCTTATCGGCTAAGGGTTAGTATCGGCTCGAAGCAAAATCGGCTAAGGGGACCCGTCAGCCGATGGAGGATCCATATCTCCAACAGTCGAGTTCTTGTCAGGTTCGGTTTGAGAAGATCTTATCCAGAAGAAACCAAGTCCAGGGAGGATACGGCTTGTATCTATTAATTAGGAAGAGATTGTTAGTTTCCTAGTTTATCTTTAGGAAAGTTTGTTTTGTAATCTGTAAGCCCATGGTTCATGTAACTATCTCTCTCGATCAATACAATTCGGCGCATCGCCACCTTTTATTCTTCATCTTCGATCAACGTCCGGCGAGACTTGGCACCTGACGCGGGGCTGCATCGGCTTCGATCTCTAGCAAAGGGTAAGTCCAAGGTCCTGCCGGCTCAGGCAATTGTATTGGCTATGTTGGGGTCGTCCAAGGCTGCATCAGTACATTCACCTCTTGGATTGCTTCAATTCTGTTGATATCTTTGCCTGATTATTTATCATATGTCTCCGTTGAATCTAGTCTTAGTATTTCGATTTGGCTCTATCGGCTGTCTCTCATTTTAGAATTTCTGCCGGTACCGGCTAAATCGTTATATTAGATTAGATTAGCTTAGGCATCTACCACCCTGAAAATCAGCCAAGGGCTTGATTGTCTAGATATTGCTTTTCTTTTCATACTTAGTGCTGCATCAGTTTGATCTACTAAGTCGTGATTAGAACCGTAATCTCTAGCCTGCCTGTTGACTGCCACTAGGGGTTTCATCGGGGTTTCAGCCAGTGAGTTGTCTGGATATTGCATCGGCCTGCAATATCCTAAACCCTATTTGGATCTAGCCGATTGGATTTAGTGACATCGGACATCGAGTTGATGTGTGTTCTAACCTTTAAATCAATATTTATTATATCATGTGATTGCTTTGTGTCATACTACATTGCTATATTGTTATCATCGGCCGATAGACTTTATATCAATATTTGTTCAACACACAACCGATGGATTCAAACCGTAACACCATCGGCTGGCATCGGCATCGGCTGAAATTGCACCATCGGCTTATTAGCCCATCAGTTAGTTTTTGGGTATCGGTCTATCGGCCGATATAATTTATGTTCTGTTGTTTTGCATAACTTGTCAGTGGCATGATCAAACTGACTGGCATGCCCGCGCTTCATTGATTCTAGGACCTGCACTAGAGCTAATCAGATCTCCCAGGCCGGCGTGTTGATATTTCTCGTCAACACCTAGACCTTACCTTATAAGCTAAGTACATTAAGTCTTTGGAGGAAGAGGATGATCCTAAAGCTTCTCTGTTATATCAAGTTTTAATTAGGTTTATTTGGAGCTAAGGTGCATGTATATTGTAACACCCTACAAATCGGAGGCATAAAAATCGAGATTTAAAAATCGAGACTTACAAAAACTTTTGAATTATTGCATCTTGTCGTAATTGTTTGCCTCTTATTTGCGAGTTTTATTGCGTGTCATAAATAAAGGAACATTTATTCGGAAGATGGAAAATTCAAAAAGTTTTTGGAAACCCTAAAAGAAAAGGAAATTCCAAAATAAATATTAGATATAATAATTATAATTGGGAAAAGTTTAGGTTTAATAAAAAAATTTACCCTTGGACCAACATTTTATTTTTGGGAAGATATAAAAATTATTAAACTATAAATAAAAATGAAATTATAAAAATAAAGTTGGGTGAAACTAAAATTTAAAATTTAGTTAAATTTATTTTTGGGCCAAATTATATTTTCAATCTTATAGGTGAAAGGCAAAAAGGAATAAATAAAAATAAAAAAATAAAAAAGAAAAATCGGGAAAACGAGAAAGTGCACTGTTCTTTCGCCGCCAGTGTTCGACGCCATACCACGCGCACGTCACGCGCGCGTTCCCGGCCCACGCTCGCGTCAATGCCGCCGTACGCTCGCCGTCGCGTCGCCCGCGCTGTAGCCGCGCCACGCCGACACTAGCCACGCCGCGTCCCCACGCCGCCGTACCATGCCCCCACACCGCCGTACATCATGCCCACGCTCGCTGCACTATGGCCGCGCCACGCCGCTGACGTGGCGCAACAGCGCCGTGCCACGCCGCGCCTCATGCCACCGTCGCGTCACCCCGCAGCCGGCCACGCCCTATAAAACTCCCTTAGGCTCTCCAACCCACACCGACACACCTCCCGTCACACCGTCGCTCCCGTTCCCACTCCCTCTTCCCCTTCCTTCCCCCGCAACGGCGCCGCCCCGTGCGCCGCCAACTCCCTGCCGTCGCCGCCCTTTGGTGCTGACCGTCGCCACGCCACCGTAGCCGCCGTCTCGTTGCCACGTCGACCGCCGCCGGTAAGTCGCCCCCTTCCCCTGCGTCACTGCCGCCTTCCTTGTGTGCCACGCGCCAAGAGAGGAAGAGAAGAGAGGAAACAAAGAAGGGAAGGGAAGAAGAAAAGACGGGAGGAAGAGAAAGAAGGAAGGGAAAAAGAAAAGAAAAGAGAAGAAGAAAAGAAAGAAAAGGAAAAAAGAAAAATATAGAAATACAAAAAAATATTTTAGGGTATTATTCAGAAAATTTTTAAGCAAAAATATATTATTCTAAAATAAAATTAAGGTTAATTAAAGGCTAAAAAAATTCAATAATATTAGGAGAGTAATTATCTCATGAATTGAATTAGAAATTTATTATAGTCTAAATTTTTAATAAAATTTTATTATATGAATTTCTTTCAAAAATTTAAACTTCAAATTATTTAAAATTGTATCGAGCTTTAGGGATTATTTTTCGTATTCGATTATTTAACTCTAGTTATCGGCTCGATAAAAATTGGAGATAAAATTTGAGTTAACTATTCCCTTTCCGTGTATAATATTTCCAGAATCATCAACCATATATATATATTTAATTTAAAATGAAATAAAGTCATCTCATAATTAATTAAATTGGGGAAATCGAAAAAACCTCAAATCATTATATCTCGTTCGTTTTAGCTCGGATTTCGTCGAAACTCGAACCTAAAATCGTCGAAAATCTTAGATTAAGTTTTGGAGTCGCTTTTATGATTTTTATTTGGCTTTTGGTGACTTCATTAAATTCTAATCGAATTCAATCGGTTTCTCGCACGTATGTATAGAGCCCGAGGGAGCAGTTGACTGCTCCGAAGATCCCGGTCAACAAAGGTGCAAGCAAGGCAAGTCATCACTACCTTTGAACATATTGAGCCTATTTGCAAACTTGTGTTGCTTTTAAACTTAAACTTGCATGCTATACACAAAGAATTCCTATTCTTGCTATACCATGCCTTGATATTGAATTCCAACAAATATATTCTTTGTGTAACCTATGATATGATATGTCCGAAGGAAATCTTCGGTAAATGCTTAGCCATGCTGATATTAGATTCATGCATACTCATGTTTACAAAATGCTATATGCTCAGGCAACTACCTTACGGAAGGTGGTTGATGTACGGCATGTGGAGACATGAGCGCCACATTGCCATGACAATGATGAAATGATTCTTTGATGAAAAACAAAAACAGACAAATGTTTTAGACTGAGCGGCTAGATGATTTGGGTGGATTCCGAAAAAGGCAAGTGCCATCATGTTAACACCTAAATTTGGTAATTGAATCCCTAAGTCCTGGCAAGGATGAAGCAGAATCGGATCGGCTGGATTGACGGAAAACAGAGGCCGCATCGGCTGAGAAGCGATCGGCTGTGGAACCAGTTGGCTAATGTTAAATCGGACAAGAGCGGCCGATAGCCGATTCTAGGATCAGAGAAGATAAAACTATTTCTGGTACAGATGTTTTAAATAGAAGATTCGGTTATTAGTTGGTGCGTTAATGGATATTTTCATTCATGGATAGAGTCCTGTAACGGCAATTGTATCTGTAAATTAAGACTTTGTTTAAACTGCTTATTGTAATGCGACGTGGGTCCTTCCCGGGATATCGTCGTATTTTAAATAGTAGTTTAGATAGAGTCCAGGGTCTGTACAGATAATGTTATCTTGGGTATAAATAGGACCCGAGAACCTCTATAAAAGGACATTCAATCAATCAAACAACTTTCAGCGCATCGCCAAACCTTTTCTTCAGACGAGCAATTGGTTTGGCTATGGGCAGCATAGTTTCGATCTCCAAATCCACGTAAATGCTTGTCATTAGTGGTATGTTCTGCTGATTCTAGTGCTTCCATCATAATGACACATTAGATTCAGGGGTTCATACTGCGCTATTTACCATATATCACATATAAATTGGAGCAATGCTTATATCTATCCTGTCATTGGCCAGTTCCATCAAGAACCCACAGTCGATAGGGCTAGATCCAAAGGTTGGGCTAGTTTATATGTGGTATCCACAGTCTTGAGAGGTATAAATCAGCTACAACAGATTAGATTGTTCTTTTATACTTAATACTGCATCAACATTGAACTATTAAGTTATCTTTAGAACTTCCAATGATCTGTTCGGTTAGATTTATATGTTAGAGATAGTGCCGTGGTTTCAGCCGGCCTTATCTGCCCTAGTATATTTTTAGTATATTTATTACTACATTTATGTTAGGACTGCCTCTTATATTAAGATTCCATTCTTGTTGGACATCACAAGCCAAAATCGGCCTGCTATCAACAACCGATGGCCAATTTCCTAGGCTAAGCATATCTAGCTCAAGAATGATATCTTTTCATAAGAATCATCGGAGTACTAGCCAATCCATAGTTAGCTTTCCAGTATCGGCTAGGTTATCAATACATATATGTATTATCCTTTACTGTATTTGGGTTAAGCGGCTGATGCTGTATTGGTATAGCCGATCCATTCGAGTTGCGTGGCTTAAATATATTTTGGGATAGCATATAATGCTCATGGATTCCCTCAGCCAATCCAGTGGGGATCTAACCTAACACTTAATGCATATGTCTTTGTTTTTCATGTTGGTTAACGAGATCAAACCAGCGGCACGCCTGTCCGCACGGCGGCCGAGAAGGACACCTGGAGCTAAGCAGATCTCCCGAGCCAACGCGTGAGAGAAATTTTTCGTCAACACGCTTCTTGGCACGACCAGTGGGTCTTTCTCTGTCGGCTCGGCTTGGACACATCGACTCAGCCGACAAGATGGTCGACTCCAAGAGCCCCGATGTATCCTAGGACAACATCTGCCTATGAAGATGGAGCAGCTATCGGCTGAGCAACAAGCCGATTACAAGAAGATGGTGGAAGAGCTCCAGGCCAACTACTTACAATCATTCACCCAGACGAGATCCGGGGCTGTACATCAAAAATACAAGTTCAGCATAGACGAGCTTAAGGCATCCTCCTTCAGTGGATCAAAAGGCAGACAAAAGGTAGAGGAGCTGATTTAGGAACAAGATGATTCGGCCCACTTGGCGCAGAAGGTGACGGCCCACGAGCAGCGATTCCAAGACACCAGGAAGGCCGTTAAAAACAAAACTCAAGTTGTCGTTGAATCAAACTACGACTCCGACGACGATGACACAGAAGTGGCAGCAGCTGAATGGGCCAAGAACAAAAAAGCCATCGTCTACCAATGGCTGCTGAAGACAGCCAGAGAAGAAAGATATGATTTCGACATCACTAAGGCCGATAGGATTTTTGACTTACTGCGCAAGGAGAAACTGATCCAGCTCCCTGAAAATCATGTGATCCCATCGGCCGAGGAACTAAAGAAGAAGAAATATTGCAAGTGGCACAACTCCACATCCCACGCCACTAACGATTGCAAGGTCTTCAGGCAACAAATCCAGTCGGCAATTGAGGCCGGGAAACTGAAGTTTGCCGATTCAAGTCGACCGATGAAGGTAGTCGGCAACCCGTTCCCAGTCAAAATAGTTCAAGCCGGCCCCAGGCAAGCCGATCGACAGAACAGAATGGCGCACAGCTTAGTCGACACATCAATCGGGGCCAGGGCAGAAGGCGAGCCGAGTGAACATCACGCCGCGCCAATCAACATGGTGCGCCCCGTTATCAGATCAGTTGACCGACGGCCAATCCGTGACGACAGCCGACGCCGTCCTCAACACCGGTCTTGGCGGGAAGCAGCCCGCGATGAAGCACCTCGTCGGCGCGAGCTGGAAACCCAAAACCGTCGGTATGAGGCGAGCTACAACAGTGCCGATTCGCATTGGCATTGTGATTTTTTTCTTGCTGGGAATCGGCATGAGGCTGCGACACTACACGATCGCCCGGCGTGCAACGATCGCCGCAATGACGAACACAGGAACTCATCGACTGTAAGCCCAACCAGGTTCGTCCCTAGAGCTGTTTGGCTAAATCAGAGGCGGCGGTCCGTTCATGATCGGCTCGGCCCGATCCATCAAGACTTCTTCGTTGATAAAGACAACAACGACAACAACCGTGACGACGAAGAGGCCGACGACGAGGAATCGGCCAATCCCCAATGGTGCCCGTCCGATCTTTTCACAAAGGCGCAGAAAAGAAGAGTTCAACGACTCAAGCGTGAAGGGAGAGAAGACGAAGTTTGGCAAATGATCCAAGAACAGTGCCGTCGGCTGGGTAAGATCAAAAGGCAATGGGTTCCCAAAGAGAAAACCGCCACAGCCGACGAGGAGCAAGCCCAGGAGAGTCCAGCCGATCAAGCCAGGAGGGCAACCAAAGGGAAAGACAAAGTTTCTGCATCGGTCAACATGGTGTTCATACTCCCAGCCGAATTCAGTGCTCCTGAAGCTGATGCAGACACCATCGAGGACGACTTAGTGAAACTAGCAATCTCACCAGACCAAGCTATTTTTGACAAACCCGAGGGGACCGACAATCGGCACCTAAAGCCGTTGTACGTTAAAGGATTCGTCAACGGCAAGCCGATGTCCAAGATGCTAGTTGATGGGGGAGCTACAGTCAACCTGATGCCCTACGCAACATTCAGAAAACTAGGGAAAGGAGCCGAAGATCTGATAAAGACCAATATGGTGCTCAAAGACTTCAGCGGCAACCCATCAGAAACCAAGGGCGTCCTGAACGTCAAACTGACCATCGGCAATAAGACCATGCCCACAACATTCTTTGTCATCGACTGGAAGGGGTCTTACAGCCTGCTGCTCGGAAGGGACTTGATACACGTCAATTGTTGCGTTCCTTCTACAATGCATCAGAGCCTGATCCAATGGGACGGCGACAAGATCGAGATCGTACCAGCCGACAGGTCAGTTAGCATCGTCAGTGCTGATTTACCGCTTTGGGAAATCAAAGGCATCGATTGTTTGTCTGGGAAAATCTGGCAAGCTGATTTTCTAAATGTGTCCAATTCCACAATACAGCCGATTGGAGATGACGAGCTGCAGCTGTTGCTTTGAACAAGACATGATTGAGGGTTCAGGCGTCTTCGGCATGGACACCGCAGACGAAGATGATGGCAAGCTCGGGCAAGGTTTCATGTCGACCGACGAATTAGAAGAAATTGACGTCGGCTCTGGTGACAAGCCGAGGCCGACGTATATTAGCAAAAATCTCCCTCCTCATTGTAGATCCCAGCTTATTGATTTGTTAAAAGAATATAAAGATTGTTTTGCTCTGGAGTACTTCGAGATGCCCGGCCTTAGCTGATTAATAGTGGTCCATCAACTGCCGATTAAGGCAGGCTATCGGCCGTTCAAACAGCCTCCCAGGAGGTTTAAGGCCGATATGTACAATGCAATCAAAGCCGAAATCACTTTGCTATACGATGCGGGATTCATTCGGCCTTGCCGATACGCCGAGCGGGTCTCGAACATTGTCCCAGTGTTGAAGAAAAACGATAAACATAGGGTATGCATCGATTTCAGAGATCTAAACAAGGCCACCCCTAAGGACGAATACCCAATGCCAATAGCCAATTTGCCCGTTGATGCTGCTTCAAGCCACAAGATTATTAGTTTTATGGACAGAAATGCAGGTTATAATCAAATATTCATGGCCGATGAAGACATCCACAAGACTACTTTTTGGTGTCCTGGCGCAATCGGCTTGTACGAATGGGTGGTAATGCCATTCGGCCTAAAGAATGCTGGGGCAACATATCAACGGGCCATGAACTACATTTTTCATGACATGATCGGCTCACTAGTAGAGATCTACATTGATGACGTAGTTGTCAAGTCTAGGGAGATAGAGGGCCATATAGCCGATCTGAGACAAGTGTTAGAACGGACGAGGAAATATGGCCTGAAGATGAATCCTCTTAAGTGCGCGTTTGGCGTATCGGCTGGGTAGTTCCTAGGATTTCTTGTTCATGAAAGAGGAATTGAGGTTACGCCAAGGAGCATAAATGCTATCAAGACAATTCAGCCTCCGAAGGACAAGAAACAACTCCAGTCGTTGATCGGCAAGATTAATTTCATCAGGCGGTTCATAGCCAATCTCTCAGAAAAGATGGAGCCGTTCGCACCACTGCTTCGGCTGAAAGCCGATCAAGCATTCACATGGGGGGCATAGCAACAAAAGGCTTTGGACGACATCAAAGATTATCTGAGTTCTCCTCCAGTTCTAATGCCTCCACAAAAAGGGATATCGTTTAAGCTGTACCTATCAGCCGATGACAAGTCAATCGGCTCCGTTTTAATCCAAGAAGTTGAGGGCAAAGAAAAAGTCATCTTCTATCTCAGCCGACGGTTACTAGACGCAGAAAAAAGGTATTCGCCTGTGGATAAGCTATGCCTATGCCTCTATTTTTCATGTACAAAGTTAAGGCATTATCTGCTATCCAACTAGTGCACAATAATCTGGAAAGCCGATGTAGTTAAGTACATGCTATCGGCTCCAGTGTTGAAAGGAAGAATTGGGAAGTGGATTTTTGCGCTAACAGAGTTTGATTTGAGGTATCAGGCACCCAGGGCAGTCAAAGGACAAGCTATAGCCGATTTTATTGTGGAGTATAGAAATGACTCGATCGGCTTAGTGGGAATTATGCCTTGGACTTTGACATTTGACGGCTCGGTGTGCACCAACGGCTGCGGTATCGGCTTGATCATTATTTCACCCAGGGGGGCAAGTTTCGAATTTGCTTTCACCTCAACCCCCACGCTACAAACAACCAAGCCGAATACGAAGCCGTCCTTAAAGGATTACATCTACTCAAGGAAGTTGAAGCCGACGTCATCGAAATAATGGGAGACTCACTATTGGTCATCAGCCAATTATTAGTAGAATACGAATGCAAAAACAATGCGCTGATGGTCTATTATCAGCAATGTCGGGAATTAATGGACGGTTTTTGGCTAGTTACTTTGAAACATATCCCCAGAGAGCAGAACATAGAAGCCAATGATTTAGCTCAAGGGGCATCAGGCTATTAGCCGATGTTGAAAGAGATTGACGTAAAGATCGCCGCCATTACAGCCGACGACTAGAGGTTTGAAGTTTACAGCTATCTCAAAAACCCCTCTCAGTCGGTTACAAGGAAATTACGATACAAGGCATTAAGATATGTTTTGCTCGATGAAGATCGTACTATCGGACGATTGATGGTGTGCTACTCAAGTGTTTGGGAGACGATCGAGGCCAAAGTGGCCATCGAGAAGTGCATGAAGGGATCGTGGCACGCAACAATCGGCCCACAAAATGAAGTGGCTGCTTCGCCGAGCAGGATATTTCTGGCCGATAATGCTGGAGGATTGTTTGAAATATTACAAGGGTTGCAAGGACTGTAAGAAATTTGGCGCCATACAACGAGCACCAGCGTCGGCTATGAACCCAATCATCAAGCCTTGGCCGTTCAGAGGATGGGGCATCGATATGATCGGCCAGATCAATCCACTCTCAAGCAAAGGGCATAAATTTATTCTGGTGGTGACAGATTATTTCACAAAATGGGTGGAGGCAGTTCCTTTTAAGAAAGTGGATTCTAAGGATGCAATCGAGTTTGTCAAAGAACATATTATCTACCGATTTGGCATCTCACAAACAATAACAACAGACCAGGGATCTATCTTCGTATCGGATGAGTTTGTTCAGTTTGCCGACGGCATGGGGGTCAAGTTACTTAATTCTTCGCCGTACTACGCATAGGCCAACAAGCAAGCCGAAGCTTCAAATAAAAGTTTGATTAAATTGATTAAAAGAAAGATCTCTAAGTACCCAAAACAATGGCACAACCGATTAGCCGAATCACTGTGGGCGTATTGGATGGCATGCCACAGATCGATTCAAGTCCCTCCATACAAGCTTGTTTACGGGCATGAGGTGGTCTTACCATGGGAAAGCGTCATCGGCTCAAGGCGCATTCAACTGCAGGATCAACTCACAGCTGACGATTATTATCACTTGATGGTGGACGAGTTAGAAGACTTAGTTTTATCTAGGATGAGGGCCTTGGAAAAAGTTACATGGGATAAACAACAAGTAGCCAGGCATTATAATAAAAAAGTGGTGCCTAAATCTTTCGAGGAAGGCGAACTCATTTGGAACTTGATACTGCCGATTGAATCTAGGGATAACAAATTCAGCAAGTGGTCACCAAATTGGGAAGGACCGTTCAAGATCCACAAATGCGTCTCTAAAGGAGCTTACATGCTAGAAGGGTTAGACGGAGAGGTATTTGGAAGGGCTCTTAATGGAAAATACCTGAAGAAATACTACCCATGTGTATGGATCAACTCATGATTCGGCTCTGTTTCTTAGCCGATTTACGACAGCCGATATCTTGTTTCAATAAGGCATCGTCTTTAGGCATTTTTCAGCAACATTTTTTCCCTAAGTTTTTTACGATCGGCTAATGATTGGCCGATAGCGACGGCAATGAGGTGCAAATGGCTTGGATTCAGAATTCTGTCGACATCGAAGCTATAAACAAAATTTGGGGGGCATATATATACACGAGCCGATTACAAAATTGGGCGTCAAGAAATTTTTAATTTTTTAAGCATGACGCCCAATTTTGTAATCGGCTCGTGTATAAATATGCCCCCCAACTAGGGCCGCTAGGGCCGATTTTAGCATGAGCAATTTAGAATTGACGGTCATACCAAGATAGTACATGTGGCCGGAGCCGATCTCATCCACAGGCACAGTTGCAAAAAATTGACAAGCTGTATTAAACAAGAGCCAGAGCTAATTACAGAATTCGAGCAGTCGATCAGAGTTCAAACCCATTACAAAAGTTCGGTGAATATATTACATGAAGTAGTAGCCGATTTCAGAATGCTAAAATATTACAAAGTTCATTTCTTTAGGAAATAGGCTATAGCTGACAGCGTCGTCCGCCTGATCTGGTCCACCTCCTCGATGGCCTTGGTGTCGTCGGCCTCGGACCCAGCCACCGGCTGAATGCCTTTCACCAAGCTCCGGAGATGTGCCACAGCCGCCTTGATACTTTTACGTTTAGCGTCGATTTCGGCCGGCAGCCCGGCCATATACTCCTTGTGGACGTCGATCTTGTTCGTGACTTGAACGAGATCGGCCATCAGCTGGTCCTGGCGTGAGAGGAGCTGCTCGAGCTTGGCCGCCGACTCGGTCTTCAGGCGGTCAAAGGCGGCCTTCTGACTCTCGATGGCCTCCTTGGTCGACTGGAGGGTTGCCGACCGCATCTGGTTTTTGCGATAATCGGCTATTCGCTGCCATGCCCGCTCGTATTTGAGTTGGTGGGCTTCCAAGAAGGTGGCTGGCATGATGGTATCGGCTAGAGCTTCCGGCAGCTGGCCTTGGATCTCCCTGAAGCATGCACGGATCGAGCCACTGTCGACCACCAGCCCGTCCAGCGAAGCTTCCAGCCGATTGCCGATGTCAACTAGGCTGGCCCTCAAGTCCTCGGCCGGGCGTCACCAGCGCCTCCTCGCCAATCTCGTCGGACTCCTCGAACTCTGACAAGTCAAAATTGAGAAGATCGGCTATGTTCTGCAGATAAATGATGATTAGAAAAGAGTTGTTAAGTTGACAAAACCGATCATAAAATTCAGTCGGCTTACCTTGGGCACCGGGGTCAGAGCAACTTGTTCGCTGCTGGCTCGCCACCTGCGGCCAACGGGGCCTCACCATCGGCGCCATTGCCGCCGCCCGCGGCAGCCACGGCGTGCTCACTCGACGCCTGGGGGGCAGCCAATGGTGATCGAGGAGGCTACGAAAGAAGTGTTAGCAGTCAAGTCGACTGAAATGCGTGAACTAGGATGCAGGAGATGGTTACCATTGGAACGCGACGCAGGATGCGGCCGGCTGGCTTCTTGATCTGGAAAAGGCATGATCGGTTGAGTATATAGTGATGTCGTACTAAGGCCGATTTTAGTAAGGTAAAAGCTTACCGATGGTCTCTTCGTCGGGGGGCTTGGTGCTGGTGGATCGTCGGCTAGGGGATTGATGGGGTTATGATTCGAGCTGCTGGACTCAGCCGCTGCCCTAACGGCCGCTGGTATTTCTTCGTCGGCCAGCTCGTCGTCAGGGTACTCAGTGACAACCGGGTCCACCGGGGGAAGGCTGTCGACCGGTGCGATCGGCTTCTTTTCCTTTAGCTTCTTGGGGGCAGGCACGGCCGATGGCTGTCCAGGAGGCGCGACTCTTTTCTTCTGGTCTATCGGCTCGCGCATCTGTCCGCGCAGCAAGGACGCCAGCTTCGGCGCTCCCCAGCCGATCGCCGATGGAGCAAGGCCTCCCTCATCCAGAACACCTAGGCGGTATTCAATGGGGACCCCGGAGTCGCGCACCGTCGGCGGCTCCATCTTGGTCTCCTGCAAACCAAAGGGGACAAGTGTTAATCGGCTACATCGGCCGATGATAAGGAAAGAGGAACCATCTAGAGTTTGACTTACCGAGGGGATCTCGTCGGGCAGTAGCGAGCCGACGTAGTAGGAGGATCGTTGGTGAAAGATGTGGCATTTGATCTCGACCCACCATCGGCTGTAAGTTGCGCTCTTCTTGTACGCCAGCGTCATCTCGCCTATACTACCATGGGGAGGGCCAGCTATGTTCAGCAGTCGATTCATGATCAGTGGTTGATTCACGAGCCCCCTGGTCTCAATCTTGTTGGCATAATAGAAGCCGACGGGAAGTTGCCCAAAACCAAACTGCCTCGCAGCCGATGCCGGGTAGTAAAATTCATAACTCTTGGCCACTAATTGGCCTTGGTGTATCTCGGTTGGCAGGATGCAGGGAGTCAGGGTAGCAATGAACAGTTCTCTGCACCGGGAGTTGTCAGCTGAATTTATATCTTCCCAGTCGAAGTCGGCCGGCAACTCGAATAGTGCCCGGTCCCGGTAGAAGTACCAGGTCCGATTGTCATTGGCAAGCCCATCATACAGGGAGATAAACCATTCGGCCAACAAATCGGCCGACTACCTTGAGCCCACGTGCACAGCCGCTACTTCTCCATAGCTCATGCACCTGGTGGTGGTGACCTCGTTACCATCCTCATCTTCGATCGGTTCCAATCTTGGGAACGCGGCCTCAGTCAGGGGCAGCCGACCGGCTACTTTCTGGGTCATCAGCACCAGCCAGATTTGGAGGAACCACCAGGGGCCGCCAGTGCTGATAGTAGCGTTGGAGGCTATCTTTGCAGCCGCTTGATGCAGCATCTGGTACAGGTAGCCGAGGAGATACTTCCCCATCACGAGCTTGTTTTCATCGGCCAGGAGTTCGGCTACGACCTGCCAGTTGGAGGTCGGCCCACAGCTTGAGCCGCAGAACAGAAACTTCTCTAGCCACATCATAAGGAACGCGGTGTGCTCCCTGTGGCCGACCGATCCATCCTTCATGTTCTTAGCGATGAAGCCGCTCCATCCGCCGATGGCCTTGGTCTTGAACTGATGTTGTCCTTTCTGGTTCAATCTTTGGGGCTAGCCGACGCCAGGATGTCCAGTCCGGTTGTCATATATACGTCGGCTAACGTAATTGTCATCGGCCCCTGCTGGAACATGAAGGCGTTGAAGCTGTCATTCCAGAAGTATGTAGCAGCCGACATCAGCGGCTCATCCTTCTCCATGTTGGCCACAGACAGGGCTAGGCATTGAGCTATTCCTGTTTCTGCCCAGTAAGTTTGTTTGGCCGATTGCACCCTTTTGTACCACTCAATCCAAGCGGCATCTGTGGTCGGCCACGACTTGAAAGTGCCTGCCCAATGGTTCAGAGATGGCTTCCTAGTGTTGTAAGGCATCCTATCGGTTTTGGCTATTATTATATCGGCTGGGTCTGTGTTGCCGATAGGGCCTAGGAAGTATCTTCTCTCTTGGATTAGGCTCGGGAAGGCTACTTGATGTGACAGGTGCTATAGTTGAAAGAAGAGATTGCTAATCAAGAGTAGCTAAAGGCATGATGAATGCAAAAACGCTAGGAGGGATGGCTAGAAAGGAAACCTGAAGAAAAATAGTTTGAACCGATGGGCGTACCTCGGGGAACTCGGTGGCGGCGACAGCCGGAGCGACGGTGGCAGCCGGTGCGGTGGTGGCAGCTGGTGCGGCGGCGGCGATCGATGCGACGGCGGCGATCGATGCGACGGCGGTGCTTGACGCGGTGGTGGTGGAGCCATTGGGGTCATCAGAGACGGAGATGGGTCCTGATTTGCGAGGGGCGTCGAGGTGTGATGCGGAGCGCCGGTGATTTGCCGGAGAGGAGAGAGGAAAAGGAAGCTTGCTTGCGAAGTGTTTGAGTGCGTTTTGAAGGCGTGATTGTTTTGATCGAGGTAAAGGGCTATTTAAAGGGCACTTGGGGCAGCCAAAACGGTTCTGGTCAGGAAAGGGCGGGAGTTTGAACAGGCAAGAAATCCTCAACACTTCGTATCACAGACTTGGGGGGCATGTGTTAACACCTAAATTTGGTAATTGAATCCTAAGTCCTGGCAAGGATGAAGCAGAATCGGATCGGCTGGATTGACGGAGAAACAGAGGCCACATCGACTGAGAAGCGATCGGCTGTGAAACCAGTTGGCTAAGGTTGAATCGGACAAGAGCGGCCGATAGCCGATTCTAGGTTCAGAGAAGATAAAACTGTTTCTGGTACAGATGTTTGAAGATAAATAGAAGATTCGGTTATTAATTGGTGCGTTAAAGGATATTGCCATTTATGGATAGAGTCCTGTAACGGCAATTGTATCTGTAAATTAGGAGTTTGTTTAAACTGCTTATTGTAATGCGGCGTGGGTCCTTCCCAAGATATCATCGTATTTTAAATAGTAGTTTAGATAGAGTCCAGGGTCTGTACAGATAATGTTATCTTTGGTATAAATAGGACTCGAGACCCTCTATGAAATGACATTCAATCAATCAAACAACTTTCAGCGCATCGCCAAACGTTTTCTTTAGACGAGCAATTGATTTGGCTACGGGCTGCATCGTTTCGATCCCCAAATCTAGGTAAATGCTTGTCATTAGTAGTATGTTCTACTGATTGTAGTGCTTCCATCGTAATGACACATTAGATTCAGGGGTTTATACTGTGCTATTTACCATATATCACATATAAATTGGAGCAATGTTTAGATCTATCCTGTCATCGGCCAGTTCCATCAAGAACCCGCAGCCGATAGGGCTAGATCCAAAGGTTGGGCTAGTTTATATGCGGTATCCACCGTCTTGAAAGGTATAAATCAGCTACAACAGATCAGGTTGTTCTTTTTATACTTAATGTTGCATCAACATTGAACTATTAAGTCGTCTTTAGAACTTCCAATGATCTGTTCCAGTGCTGGGGTTTCAGCCGGCCTTATCTGCCCTAATATATTTTTGGTATATTTATTACTACATTTATGTTAGGACTGCCTCTTATATTAAGATCCTATTCTTGTTGGACATCACAAGCCGAAATCGGCCTGCTATCAACAACCGATGGCCGATTTCCTGGGCTAAGCATATCTAGCTAGAGAATGATATCTTTTCATAAGAATCATCAGAGTACCTAGCCGATCCATAGTTAGCTTTCCAGTATCGGCTAGGTTATCGATACATATATGTATTATCCTTTACTGTATTTGGGTTAAGCGGCTGATGCTGTCTCGGTATAGCCGATCCATTCCAGTCGCTTGGCTTAAATATATTTTGGGATAGCATATATATGCTCGTGGATTCCTTCAGCTGATCCAGTGGGGATCTAACCTAACACTTAATGTATATGTCTTTGTTTTTCTTGTTGGTTAACAGATCAAACCAACTGGCACGCCCTGTACTGCACAGGCAGTCGAGAAGGACCTGCACTGGAGCTAAGCAGGTCTCTCAGGCCAGCGCATGAGAGAAATTTTTCATCAACACGTCCCTAGTCAATTAAGGACCGAGCCTTGAGACTGAAACATGAAACGAGCCAGTACAACCGTACTTCTCGAATGGGTATAGACCTAGCGGATTAGAAAGCCGAGCGGAGGCAGTATCCCTACATAGTGTTCCAGTGTTGAGATGTGATTTGTGTTGTTGAGAAGGGGCTGTGGCCTAGGTGTTGAAGTGATGAATTGAAATCAGAAATTAATTATAACTTAAAGATTGAGTGAGTTTTCCCTTACCCCGGGAGCGCCAGAACTCCTCTCACTGCTAGGAACTATTTACGGCTAGAGTGCAAGAAGATTTAAGTTCATGGAGTGGGTAATGCAAAAGTGAGCTTATTGAAAAGCTTTGCCGTGACCGTCTCATGTGTTGGGATGTAGGCTCATTTGTTGGGCAGTCACGGAGTACGGGTAAAGTTTGAGTGAATCAATCTATTCGAATAGCCAAGGTCGCGATATGGACCGGCGTGACAAGTTTCTCTCTTGGCTAGACTCTAAATTTTAAAATGATGGGATGGGTTTGCATAATGATTTTTATGTACTGGTGGATCAACTTCTCGAAAGACGAGAAGGGGTAGACTCCCCAGAAAATCATGACGATCCGGTGGCGGGAAGCTATCCATGGAATCACAATGGATGGTGGATAGAACCGTCGCCGATTTAATGAACCAAGCAAATAAAACTTGATCAGGCTAGATCTTAGGTTTGTGAAAATAATTGCAAAAACTGGCTTTATGCAAATGAACCACAACCATTCTTTGGTTATCCCCTATCATATGCATCCTTGTTGTGGTGACTTGCTGAGTACGGTTGGTACTCACCCTTGCTATACACATAAACCTTCAGATGAAGGCGATGAAGACTCGGAGGACCCGTACGCATACTACCAGGAGGGCGAGGAAGACGAAGGCGCCGAATAGGTCTTAGCACCGGTCATTGCCTGTGGCAATGGCGTGCCGCTGCCTTATTTCCGCTGCCTTATCTAAACTCTGTTTTTGATTGTATTTCGGACCGTTGGGTCCTATGTTCTAGATATTGCCTTCAAGCCCTATATTGTAATATTTTGTGTAAGTGGATTGTTGTATCGTGTACTGGATGATTCAGCAATGTATTCGTGGGTACCAAACTAATCGATCCAGGGAAATGGTACTATGAACATGAATGATTCCCGTCATAAAAACAGGGGTCCACAGAGCTGATATCAGAGCAGTGCGACTGTAGGATAAGACCAAATAGTGTCCTCCCCCCTGTATAGCTGGTTTAAGGGAAATATCCCTACTTAGGATTATTTCAAGTACAAACTATGTCTACAAAACAAAATGTGTTTTCCCTTATACTCTTGTTCCCTATTTCGCTACTAAAATTATTTTGATGTTACCCCTCTCTAACTATAAGTTATTTTCAAAAGCAGATGACAAGCCATGATCAGATCGGAGCTTGGGGGCTTGAGATCCCTAAGGAGGAGGAATATGTTGTGCAACTTAGGCAGCTGTTCTGATGCTTGAGGTACCCGGATACACCCACTTATCGGATCAGGAGACATGGTACTGAGAACCACCCTGAGTTGGAAGCCGCCGTATCGATTGAGGCCCGTGTTGGTAGCGAGCCACCAAACTGCTTCCAGACCCGCTACCGGCGAGACTTTATGGAGGCTGCACTTCAGGATGCTGCTCGTGTGGCATTCTTATGCCTTAACGCCATCCACCGGGCGGAGCTGACAGTGACCGAGTTTGTGCACCACCCATATCGGGAGGAGGGCAACTCTGTTTGCATCGTGGAGGCCACACCCTGCTGTTACAACCCGATGGTAACCCAGCTGTCCTGATGGGCTGAAGCTGCGGATGATTGCTGCGAGGAAGCGCTGCTGGAAATTGATGAGCAGCAAAGGCGCATGAGTGACCTTGAAGAGGAGCACCGCAACTGTGGCAGCCAGATTAGCTCACTGAAGACTCAGCTCCAGTTCAACAGCGCGTAGTATGATCAGCTCTCAGTTTGATACGTCGCTTGAGGAGAAGCCCTGGTCACCCTGGAGGAGCAACTCAGGAAGAGCCGAAGGGAGGTCGGCCAGTTGAAGGAGCAACTTCGCATTGTCCCGATCACTACTGAGGGCGCTTCTACCTCTGCTACACCGCCACCACCCCCTGCACCAGTGCTCGACTACTACTTCTTGACTCCATCGTGCTTAGCCACTTTCCACGCCTTGCTGGAGCAGGACAACATGCTGAGCACCGAGTCCAGACCCTATTTGGTGGACCCTACCATGACCCAGCCAGCTGTTGCACACTTAGATCCCACACAGATTACCACGGCTATTCCATCTGAGCCTGGTTCTGGAGTGGAGAACCCCATTCAGACTGGCACTGACTTGGGGAATGAGTCGGAACCCATGGATGTCGAGTGGGAGCCTAGTATCACCGATCCATTGGAGGATGAGGCTCCTACCCACCGCATTACAATTGCGGGAGGACCTATCACCCGCAAGACAGCCCGCAAGAGTACCCAGCCACCTGGCAGGAAACTCAGGCATGACCCCAAGGCAACTACTTCCGAGTCATGGGAACTTCAGTTTGCACCTGCTGGGGACTACCCGTTGCCTGCACCTAGATCCTGCAGTTTTTTTAGGGAAACTATGGGGGAGGTCCCCACGGGAAACAAAACTTTACTCCACAGAAAAAACACAAGATACAAGATTACAAGAGCTTACCTTAACTTACCTTATCTTACCTATTCTCACAAAACTAACTAACTAAAGGCATCCAACCAAGAGCAGAAGGATGACCGTAGGTCCTCCTTAAATCCAACTGATTAAGTTTGACATTGGGCTTTAAAATTTACAAGCCAAATTTCAGCCGAGACACTCATCCCTCTAAAAATTTTACCATTTCTCAACTTCCACAAGTCCCATGCTGCTTAAAACATTGCTTCCAGGAAGAAAGAAAGATTAGAGGCTAGTAGAGCGAACCCAATCCTGTCCAAAATTCCCCTGGATAAGTCCCACACAAAGCCTAGTTTGGACCAGCAAGCTTGGGCAAAAGGGCATTCAAAGAAAAGATGATGGATCGTCTCTGAAGCACCATTTGAGCACATGACACACAGTTCTGTACCTTGAATATTGATGCAACGTCTTCTTAGCATTGTTTTGGTGTTGAGCCGATCGACCACTAAAAGCCAAGCAAAAAATTTCACTTGGGGGTACATTTAGTTGTCCAAATCTTTTTAAAAATTTGATGAACGTCAAGTTCTTTAAAGGCTTCCTTGTATAGCTTTCGGGAAGAATGCTTAGCACTGCCCAAAACTTGCCAGATGTTGAACTCATTGGGGTCAAAAGTCATGTTCTGTAAAACTGACTCAAGAGAAACCAATTCATTAGCTTCTTGAAGTGATAGTGGTAAGAAGAAAGCACTTTCCAAATCTTCCATAGTCAAGAAATCTTTGATAGAGACATTAGTGTTAGTGGCAAACGATGTTAGATGAGGAATGAGATTAAGAGTTTATCATCTGTCCATTTTTATTCCACCATGCTTGCTTCATGCAAGATCACTTTAAACAACTTGAAGTAAAACCACTTAGAATCGTGACCTTAGCATGTCAAGTCTCTTACCTTATCCACATCTTGCAGATGGCACATCAACGTAGAGCAACGCCGACCAACGAGAATCCACCGGAGCCCAACCCCTCCACCTTGGCGGAGGTTATGGCCTTACAAACACAGCTATTGCAAGCTATTGCCAATAACCAAGGAAGTCACGGAAGTTCAAGCTTGGGTGAATTCATGAGAGCCAAGCCGCCTACTGTGGAGATTATGGCAATCGGGTATCTACATGGCAAGTTTATCCGACTGAAGGTAGGGATAGATTGCGCCTGCTATATCTGTAAGCCGAACTTGACTTGGGTGTTACGGTTGCCGATAGAGATAAGGCAATCGGCCTATAGTCACGGTTTGGTAAGATTGAGGAAACCAACTTAGAGTAAGATAGGGTTTCCGATTTGTAAGCCTTCCTCCCCAGACTATATAAGGGGGGTAAGGGGCGTCCCTTGAAGGATATTCCGATAGGAGATCAGCTTTTAGCTCTCAGCTTTAGATCACGAGATCAATAAAGACACTCGGCGGATCGAATCCACCAAAACAGGAGTAGGGTATTACCTCTCGAGAGGGCCTGAACCTGTCTAAATCTTCTTCCTCTTCTAACCCATCGGGCTTGGCGATCTCGACTGCGATCCCAGGAAATATATTACCGAAACCAAGTTTCGACAGTTGGCGCGCCAGGTAGGGGTCGCGCGTCGAGACTTCCTCAACAAATCTCGCCGACAAGCGTGATGGGATCTCCTTCAAGACTCGGCGACTTTGCCGCCAACTTCGCCGACGACTCCTCCTTCGACTCGGATTCGAACCAGTCGAAGGGAAAGACCTACTCGGCGCCATTCGGGCTCCCCAACAGCGCCGAGATCTTCGACAACATCTTGAAGACCAAGATGTGATCCACCTTCTCCAACGACGGACTTCACTCGGCACCATTCGGATTACCGAATACCGCCGAGATCTGCGCCAATCTTCTCGCCTCCCCGACGGAAGCAATCTACTCAGATGAAGACCTCTTGGTACCGTTTGGGTTACCAAACGCCGCCAAGATCTACAGTCAACTTCTCTCCCCCGAGTTGGCGGCGATCCACTCGGAGGAGCCTAATCCCCCAAGCTCTGACTCGGACTGGAACGATCCAGATCCGGGTTTCCCAGGATCAAGGGAGGTCGCTGTCATCCTCCCGTCCTTCGGCTCCTGCTCGTCTTCGGAGCTCAACGGATACCTCAGCTCCGCCGGCTTCGACAACCTCTACGGCATCCCTTCTGACGAGGCCGACAACTCCGACTGTCACATGGACTGTGAGCCGAAGTGCTTCGACGTCCTCATGGCCGAGCCAGATGAGTCTGACTCAGCTATGGCCAGAAGGCTTGCCGAAGAAGAGCGAGCCAAGGTGGAGCTTGAGCGCAAGACAGCCGAGGAAGAGAGACAACGCAAGGACGAGGCTGACAAAAGGAAGCAGGATCTACGTGCAGCCGGACGATCTGCCCAGGAGGCCATCCTCCAAACACGGGTTCGCAACACCAACATCTTCCAGACGCCACAGCAGAACACTGTCGCCGCACTCACGCTCTTGGACACCGTCATGGAGACGGCTCCGGCCAACGTGACTCCTATACTCGACAAGATCAAGACCATCGTTGCTGCCACGGCTAACGGCCATCCCACCACTTCGGCACGAAGGCCGACTGAATCCGTGGCCGAAACGCCAGACAAAAGCCGGCTTCCACCTCTAAAGTCAGGAGACTACAGGAGGCCCGAGCCGGCTCGGTCGTCAACAGGCCAAGAGGCCCACCTCGCGAGTCCACGCTGAAGTACCAAGAGCGAGACGGCCGACTCCGCGACAAACGACACGGACGTCCACCCGTCCACCACCGCATCCGCCGCAACAGTTCCAGCTACCCAACCAGCCAACCGAAGACCCCGCCGAGTGATCTACGGGAAGTCCTCGACCGCCGCTACCAGGAGCGCGACCGACGCACTCGGGAAGATCGAAGGGGATCACCCGATAGCGGCGACGACGGAGTACCGGCCTTCACTCGGGAGCTCCGCCGAGTGCATTGGCCGAGTGGCTTTAAGCCTACAGGGATTGAAAGGTACGATGGCAAGACCGACCCCGAATCTTGGTTAACTGTATATACCCTTGCCATCCGAGCTGCAGGTGGTGACAATAAAGCCATGGCCAATTACCTGCCCGTGGCCCTCACAAACTCAGCCAGAAATTGGCTCACGAGCCTGCCAAGAGGCTCAATCGGCTCGTGGAGCGAGCTGAGGGACCACTTCATCGCCAACTTCCAAGGCACCTTCGAGAGGCCCGGCACACACTTCGACCTTTACAACGTCATCCCGAAGCCGGACGAGCCCCTGAAGGATTACATTCGTCGTTTCTCCGAGAAGCGCAACAAGATCCCGAACATCACCGATGACATCATCATCGCCGCCTTCCAGAAGGGAGTCCGTGATGAGCTTCTCATCGGCAAGTTCGGGCGCAAACCACCGAAGACGGTGAAACAAATGTTCGAGACGGCGAACTCATACGCCAAATCAAACGACGCCATTAAAGCCGCCCGCCAAGACCGGCCCGACAGAAGGGAGGACAAGCAAGCAGGAGGAAGCCGAAATCCTAAGAAGGATGGCGGCAACAACGGCAACCAAGGCCAGAAAGATCGCAAGCGCCGACCTGAAGACCTAGTGGCCACAACCTCCAACACTCAACGTCGCCCCCGAGTCGCCGCCTACGACGCCATCATGAACGCCTAGTGCACCCATCATCCGAATCATAAGCACGCGGCGAAGGACTGCTTTATCTATAAGCAGTTCGCCGAGCAGTACGCGGCTGGCCCGTCTGGCGCCAAAAAGAACAACGCGGCTGAAAATGCCGAACCTTTTCAAGACCCAGTGGGGGAGCTCAACCACATCTTCGGAGGCCCGCTAGCTTATGAATCCAAGAGGAAACAAAAGCTAACTGACCGGGAGGTCAACGCGGCTCAACCCGAAGTCCCTCAATATCTGCGATGGTCGGAAGTGGCCATCACCTTTGACCGCTCGGATCATCCCGACCGAGTGGTTCACCCGGGCGCTATCCACTCGTCCCCGGACCCCGTGGTCCGCAACATCGAGCTTAAGCGCGTCCTCATCGATGGGGGCAGCGCCCTCAACATCCTATTTGCCAAGACCATGGATGAGATGCAGATACCGAGGGCCGAACTGAAAGCAAGCTCAGCCCCCTTCCACGGAGTCATCCCAGGGCTGTCTTCAACTCCACTCGGGCATATCTCCCTCCCGAGTCACCTTCGGAGCCCGAGAGAACTTCCGAACGGAGAACGTCACCTTCGAGGTGGCCGACTTCAAACGCATATCACGCCATCATCGGAAGGCCGCGCTTGACAAGTTCATGGCAATCCCCCACTACACCTATCTTTGCATGAAGATGCCGGGTCCCAACGGCGTCATCACTCTTCGCAGCGATGTGAAGCAAGCCTTCACCTGCGATAAGGAGAGCTGCGACATGGCCCAATCTCGCGAGAGATTACGTGGCCAACAAGAAGTCCGATTGGCTGCATCAACCGGCAGAGGGCGAAGTCCCCGCGAAGAAGATAGCCAAATCGGGATCCGGCGACGCCAAGAGCAAGAAGATCTCCCTTGATCCGTCGGATCCCTCGAAAACGTGTAATCGGCGCCGACCTAGATCCCAAATAGGAAAGCGCGCTCGTCACCTTCCTCCAAAATAATAAAGATGTTTTTGCTTGGAAACCATCTGATATGCCTGGAATTCCTAGGGAGGTGATCGAGCACTCTTTACACGTCAAAGATGACGCCAAACCGATAAAACAACGATTACGCAGGTTCGCACAGGATCGAAAAGACGCGATCAAAGAAGAACTGGCAAAGCTCTTGGCTGCCGGCTTCATTAAAGAAGTCCTCCATCCCGACTGGTTAGCCAATCCAGTCATGGTCCGCAAGAAGATGGGGCAATGGCGCAAGTGTGTCGATTACACCAACCTCAACAAAGCCTGCCCCAAAGATCCGTTCGGGCTGCCTCGCATCGACCAAGTCGTCGACTCAACAGCCGGCTGCAAACTCCTAAGTTTCTTGGATTGTTACTCGGGCTATCACCAGATCAGCTTGAAAGAATCCGACTGCTTGAAGACATCGTTCATCACGCCGTTCGGAGCCTACTGCTACATCACCATGCCTTTCGGCCTGAAGAACGCCGGAGCCACATACCAACGCATGATCCAAAGATGCTTCCAGACGCAGATCGGCAAAAACGTTGAAGCTTATGTCGACGATGTTGTCATCAAGACCAAGGAGAAAGAAGACCTGATTGCCGACTTAGAGGAAACCTTCGCAAACATCCGGGCCTTCAGAATGAAGTTAAACCCGGAGAAGTGCACCTTCGGCGTCCCATCAGGCAAGCTACTCGGCTTTATGGTGTCACATCGCGGCATTGAAGCAAATCCAGAGAAGATCAACGCTATCTTAAACATGAAGCCCCTGAGTAATCAGAAAGACGTCCAAAAAGCTCACTTGTGCATGGCGGCACTAAGCCGTTTCATATCCCAACTCGGCGAACGAGGCATGCCCTTCTTTAGCGCTAAAGAAGACGGACGACTTCCGGTGGACCGCGGAAGCCAACAAGGCCTTTGAAGAATTCAAAGAATTCCTTACCACGCCACCCGTCGCCTCGCCTCAGCCCCAAGAACCCCTGCTGCTGTACGTCTCAGCCACTCACCAAGTGGTCAGCACGGTCCTCGTGGTTGAACGCGAAGAAGAAGGACGGGCCCAGAAGACTCAAAGGCCAATCTACTTTGTTAGCGAAGTATTGGCAGGAGCCAAAATCCGCTACCCTCAGGTACAAAAATTGCTTTATGGTGTTCTAATAACCGTGAGGAAATTGGCACACTACTTTCAAGGTCACTCGATCACCGTCATCACCTCTTTCCCACTCGGCGACGTCATCCACAACCGCGAGGCAACCGGGCGCATCGCCAAGTGGGCCCTAGAACTGATGCCGATGGACTTGACTTCTAAGCCCAGGACGTCCATTAAGTCACAAGCCTTAGCGGACTTCCTGGCCGAGTGGACTGAGCAGCAAGAACACGTGCCTCAGGAAGACCTCCAACACTGGACCATGCACTTCGACGGATCCAAGAGGATCACCGGCTTGGGAGCAGGAGTCGTGTTGATCTCCCCGACTGGGGAAAGGCTAAGATATGTCCTTTACCTCCACTTCTTCGCTTCACACAACGTCGCCGAGTACGAAGCTCTTCTACATGGGCTGCGCCTTGCAGTCTCACTCGGGATACGTCGGCTTATCGTGAAAGGCGACTCCCAGCTGGTCGTCAATCAAGTGATGAAGGATTGGTCCTGCCTAAACGACACAATGGAGGCCTACCGGCAAGAGGTCCGCAAGCTTGAAGACAAGTTTGACGGGCTCGAACTCTCACATGTCCTGAGACATAACAACGAAGCAGCCGATGAGCTGGCACAGTTCGGATCCAAGCGCGAAGCCGCCCCAACAGATGTCTTTGTCGAACATCTTTACGAACCAACCGTCATGGCAAAGACAGCTCCCAACGAGCAAACCACGAACGAAGTCACCATGATCGATACCGACTGGAGGACGCCGCTCATCAAATTCTTAACCCAGCAAGAGCTGCCGGATGACCGGGATGAAGCAGAACGCGTCCGGCGCCGCTGCCAAGCGTACGTCATGGTTGACTCCGATCTGTATAAGAGAAGCCCCTCCGGAATTCTAATGAGGTGCATCACACCCGAAGAAGGGAAACAACTACTCCAAGATATCCACTCGGGCATATGCGGAAGCCACGCGGCAGCACGCACTCTAGTCGGCAAAGCTTACAGGCAAGGATTCTTCTGGCTCACCGCGGTCTCCGACGCGGATAAAGTCGTAAGAACCTGCGAAGGCTGCCAGTTTTTCGCCCGACAAAGCCATGTCCCGGCCCAGGAGCTTCAAACAATCCCACTTTTCTGGCCGTTCACGGTATGGGGGCTGGACATGGTTGGCCCTTTCAAGAAAGCCCCAGGAGGTTTCACACACCTCTTCGTTGCAATCGACAAGTTCTCCAAGTGGATTGAAGCCAAGCCGGTCGCCACAATCACTGCCGACAAAGCACGAGACTTTTTCCTCAACATCGTGCACCGCTTCGGTGTCCCAAACAGAATCATAACTGATAATGGGACTCAATTCACGGGAGGCATCTTCAAGGAATTCGAAGACTTCGGAATCAAGATCTGCTATGCATCAGTAGCTCACCCTAAAAGCAATGGGCAAGTCGAGCGAGCCAACGGCATGGTCCTCCAAGGCATCAAGGCTCGCGTTTTCGATCGACTAAGCCCTTACGCTGGCAAATGGGTCCAAGAACTCCCCTCAGTTCTATGGTCGCTGCGAACCACACCCAGTGGGGCCACCGGCCAAACTCCTTTCTTCTTGGTCTATGGCGCAGAAGCCATGTTGCCAAACGAGATGGAGTATGAGTCCCTCCGGGTCCGCAGCTTCAACGATGAACGCTACGACCCCGACCGAGTGGATGACCTCACCCGATTGGAAGAGGCCCGTGAGGCAGCCCTCATCCAGTCGGCCAAATACCTTCAAGGGCTTAGAAGATACCACAGTCGCAACGTGCGAGCACGAGCTTTCATTGTTGGCGACCTGGTCCTACGCAAGATCCAGACCACCAAAGACCGACACAAGTTATCTCCCTTATGGGAAGGACCATATATAATCGCCGAAGTGACTCGGCCGGTGCTTACCGGCTAAAGCGCGAAGACGGGTCAATGGTGGAGAACTCTGGAACATCGAGCATCTTCGACGATTTTATGCCTAATTTGGCTAAGGCCTCATGTTTTCCTTGATTGCCAACCTCAAGCAAGATGACTTCTTGAGCTAGCAATGGGGGTACACATGTCAATAAAGCTCAAGTTTTCCTCATCAACTTTTGTGCATAATTTGGTTTATCATTGTTTAATGTCCTTCGACTCGAGCTCGTGTCTAAGGACGAGAGTTTTCCGATGACCTAATCGAGCCTAGGCTTGATGACGCGACGAAAACTACTTAAGAAATTTCACGCAAAAGCTCGAATCAAGGCATTGACATAAATAAACTAAAAATAGTCACAAAGTTCCACGTCAAAGTATTACAGTTACGTGACATTTACAAAGCAAAGTTAGAAATACAGATTAAATCTTGAAGTTGTTCACTACATCCAGAGATATCTTCTTCGCCGCCTCCTGCGCCTCACTTAGCATGTCCAAGGCCCGCTCGTCCGTTGTTCCGTCGCGAAGTTTTCCCGACCGAGTGGATATCCACTGGGGTAGAGGGACTTGGTCTCGTGCAAGAGCCGACCAGCCCCCATGTTGGTCGCTTCGGTGATGTTGGCCTGTACGGTCGGGAGCCGCCGAAGCTTGTCGAAGATCTCGATTGGCTCCAGCGAGCTGGCCCCAACTCCTTGATCGAACAAGGACAGCAAGATCGGCGTGGCGGCGTTGGCGACCTCTTCCCGTATCTCGTCGTTGGATTTGATCCGCCCAAGCAAGACGTCGTATTGGGCTCGGGTCTTCATCTTATAAGCTGCAAAAAGTCCCGAGATCATTCAAAGCACTCGGAAATACAGCAACACACGAAATTCGACTTCAAAGAAGATTACCTTCAAATTCGGCCTCCATCTCGGCCTTGTCAAGGTTGACCGCTTCCAGCTGGACTTGAAGCGAGTGGACCTCCGAAGAATTTTCTACAACAAAAGAAGATCATCAATAGCCAAGACCAACATGAGAATCATGATGAAGCTGGGAGAAGCGAGCTTACTCCCAATTGATCCGCGGAGGTCGAGGTTCACTTCCCGAAGCTCCGCGATCTCCCTCCTTAAAGCCGCCTCCCTTGATGCGGCCTCCTCCCGAGTAGCCCTCAGCTGTCGCTGAACGTCCTCCAAGGAGTTTAAGTGGGGGACCAGCTTCTCCAGCACTTCAGATTTTGCCATTGAGCGGCAATACTCTTTCTGCACGCGAAAGCAGAGGAGTGATCGACTGAAAGATAACGATGGTATAATCAAAGAGAAAGATAAAGGCTTACGTTGAGCAGTCGGGTCGCCTCATTCAGGCTCTCGACAAGGGCATCCCTTTCATCCTTTTCAGCTTGCCGGTCTAGGATGATGCCCTGTCTCTCGCCTTCCGAGTCCCGCCGCTCGATTCTGATCGGGGGAACCCAGGTCTCAGAAGACTGCAACCTGGGGATCTCTTCTACCGTGGCTGGCAAGCAAGAAAGACAAATGAAGACATGAAAGATTCAAAATTGAAAGAACGAAGGAATGCTTCAAGCAAGTCTTACGGTTTCGGTGGTCGCCGCCTAGGTGGAGCGGCCGGGCTTTTCTTTTCTTCGGGCTCTGCGCCGAGTGACCCCCAGTCGGGGGTGCTTGAGCCGCAGCCTCGGGTTTCCCGGCTGATGACTGCTTTCCAGCCGGGATATCCCGACTGGCAGTCGGGGGCTCCTTCCTAGGGGCGTCCTCCTTCGGGGGCGAAGGTTGTTTTTCCGGAACGCTCGCACTCGGTTGCGGGCTCCGGGGTTTTGGCTCTACTGGCCTTGGCACTTCGGGAGCAGCGGCCGGAGTCGGCCCTTCACCCCCTCCGGCAGGATCTATGTCTTGGGGCCTCCTGTGAAAGTGAATACAGCAAAGATAAAGAGAAGTTTCTAACAAAAGAGTTCAAGACTTCGGTTTCAGCGCATACCTGGATGACCGGCGGATCTTCGGCGCCGTCCGCGGTGAACGCCGAAGAGGTGGGGTCTCGACTGGAGGAGCCGGGACGTCGTCATCCGAATCTTCGATGATCAGCCTCCTTTTGCTTGCGCGTTTGTTCGAATCCTCACTCGGTGCCGCTCGCTTCCCGACCGGGTCACTCTGAATCTTGATCCCGCCAGTCGGCTTCTTGGCGGGGCGACGCGGCGCGTCATCACGAGCCACCTTGTATGGCTTGGAGGCGATAGAGGCGTTTTCCTGCAGAAGAAAGAAAGTGCAAAATTAAGAGACAAGATGTCAAAATTGAAAGATAATATAAAGTAACCAGTCGGCTTACCGGAGGAGGAGGTCGATGAATGCTGAAGGGAAGAACTGGCAGTATGAGGGCCCGCTCAACTGCGATCCCGGACGAGAAGAGTTTGTACATCCTAATCTTCAGGATCTCGTATGTGAGTGGATCTGGGTCTTCCCGATTGGGGTCCGTCCCGCCTTCATACTCGAAGGCCGGCTTCGACCGCTCCTTGATCGGCGCCAGTCGGCACCTGATGAAGTGCCGAGTGATTTGTTCCCCGCGAAGACCCCTCTTCTTCATCGCCAGGATCTTCGCGAGCAGATCATTGGCTTCGTCCCAGTCTTGGGCTACCAGGACGGTGCTCCAAGATGGCTTGGGGACAGGAGGAAGGCCGACAAAGGCGGGCAGACTGGGTTCGAGATTGCTAATGTAGAACATACGACGGAATAGATTGAAGTGAGGAAGAATGCCAAGAAAGGCTTCACACACATGAATGAAGAGGGCTATGTGAAGCATCGAGTTCGGGTTCAGATGATAGAGATGAAGCCCATAATAGTCCAGAAGTCCCCGGAAGAATTCGGAGGTGGGAAGGCTGAACCCGCAATAGAAAAAGGAAGTGAAAACGACGAGCTCACCGGTGTTTGGGGTCGGGAAGTCTTCCCCCGCCGCCGGGCGCCATCCCACAAGTTCCTTCGGCGGAAGCACGCCGTGCTTTACCATCTCCTTGAGGGTGTATTCCCTCACATCCGAGGTGGCCCATTGGTCGAACGGAATCCTCTTCTCCTCTGCCATGAGAGCGAGGTTGTTGGGGAGTGGATCTGGCTGAGAAAGGTTGGATCTTGGGCGATGGAATGTGGGAGATTTGGCTGCGGAAGCTAGTTGTCACAGGAAGCGAGCTTCTTGACGGATGGACTGGGGAGCGCGCAAGCCTAGGGTTCTCCGCAATGAACTGATGAGCAATATTGCAAGAAGGGGAATTTTTGGAAGATGAAGAGGCGAGGACGACCTCGCGTCTTTATAAGAAAGATTTGAGGGTTGCGCTAGGTTTTCTGGTAAGTGGGCCGAGCCCATAAGAAAATCTACGGCCCAGCTAAGGTGTGGTTCGATACGTGTCCTTAGGGACTTAAGCAGATGAGCTTAAGCCGATTTGCCCTGGCAATATGCGCGTGTCCGAGTGCCCTATACCTTTAAAAATCCTTCCATACCGCGGTTTGCTTGACTTTATGAGAAGCTAGCACGATGCAACTTGGAAGGTGACCGACAGCTAAGTTTTTATAGCTGCCTTGGTGAACAAGGGCTGTTTGGTTTTTTGGCATTTGGTTAGGTAACCTTATCAATGCTGTTTGTTTTCCACGTTGGTGAAGATCTTTATAAGATTGAGACCAGTATTATGGCAAAAGCTATTTAATAACTTGGTCGTATTTTTTTCATATGATTGAAAGAACTTGTTTTCCCATGAGGGATGAATGAAATATTTATTCCGGGATTACTCGGGCAAATCCACTCGGATAAGCAAGAGCTTACCGAGTGCTTTTTTCCCATAAGGGTTGATTGAATTGCTTGTTTTGAGATGACTCGGGCAAATTCACTCGGATAAGTATGAACTTGCCGAGTAATGAGATTTCTATGATTGCTTTAGCATGAGCAAAGCGTCTACATGAGAATAATTTTTATATATGGTTCTTGACTATATGCTTAGCCTATTTTTGACTAATCACATAGTCGGGGCTACACCTAATTAGGTGCATCGGAGATGCACCTAGATATTTATTTTTGAGAATTTTTTGAGATATTTTCCAGCCCTTCACGAGTCTTTGGAGCCACTCAAGAAGATTCAGGCAGAGATGATGGAATCACTCGGCGCCAGGAGCACTCGGCCAAAGAGGTTTTTGGCTGGGTACTGTTTTGGTCCGAAGCGAGCTGCCTCGTCGACCGAAAAGGACTCGGGGCTACTGTGGAGATTATGGCAATCGGGTATCTACATGGCAAGTTTATCCGATTGGAGGTAGGGATAGATTGCGCCTGCTATATCTGTAAGCCGAACTTGACTTGGGTGTTACGGTTGCCGATAGAGATAAGGCAATCGGCCTATAGTCACGGTTTGGTAAGATTGAGGAAACCAACTTAGAGTAAGATAGGGTTTCCGATTTGTAAGCCTTCCTCCCCAGACTATATAAGGGGGGTAAGGGGCGTCCCTTGAAGGATATTCCGATAGGAGATCAGCTTTTAGCTCTCAGCTTTAGATCACGAGATCAATAAAGACACTCGGCGGATCGAATCCACCGAAACAGGAGTAGGGTATTACCTCTCGAGAGGGCCTGAACCTGTCTAAATCTTCTTCCTCTTCTAACCCATCGGGCTTGGCGATCTCGACTGCGATCCCAGGAAATATATTGTCGAAACCAAGTTTCAACACCTACTTTCTCCAGAGCAAAAGAGCCAATGGACGCCGAAGACTAGCTATGCGTGACAGAGAAGAAACTGACCCTTGTGCGAGTGCAGGAAGCCGACAGGGTTATCTTCGCCACAGCACCCGGGTCCTGCGGTTGGTTGGATGATTAGATTGGATATCTGCAGTGGCACTGGTCTTGCTTTGGATGGTGTTGAGACAGCAATGACCACACCCTTTCCCCTCAGTTATGATAGTTGTAGCTCGATGTTAGCTGTTGTGTTGTGTGTTATGGGACTATGCATGTGCAGTCCGATGTATCTCTTCTTGATGTATCACCTATGAACTTACGTGATGTTTTATGGCACGTCTTGAATAAGTTTATTCCACCATGCTTGCTTCACAAAAGACCACTTTAAACAACTTGAAGTAAAACCACATAGAATCGTGACCTTAGCAGGTCAAGTCTCTTACCTTATCCACATCTTACAGATGGCACATCCACGTAGAGCAATGGCGACCAACGAGAACCCACCGGAGCCCAACCCCTCCACCTTGGCAGAGGTTATGGCCTTACAAACACAGCTATTGCAAGCTATTGCCAATAACCAAGGAAGTCGCGGAAGTTCAAGCTTGGGTGAATTCATGAGAGCCAAGCCGCCTACTCTCTCCAGAGCAAAAGAGCCAATGGACGCCAAAGACTGGCTACGCGTGATAGAGAAGAAACTGACCCTTGTGCGAGTGCGGGAATCCGAAAGGGTTATTTTCGCCATAAACCAGTTGGAAGGACCTGCTAGCGATTGGTGGGACACATACAAGGAGACCCGAGCGGAAGGAGCTAGAGAACCAACATGGGAAAAATTTACCGCTGCCTTCTGAGAAAACTTCGTACATGCCGCTGTCATAAGGATGAAGAAGAATGAATTCCGGAGATTGCGTCAGGGCAACACCACGGTACAGGAGTACCTCAACAAGTTTACCCAGCTTGCCCGTTATGCAACCAGCGAATTGGCGGACAAAGAAGAGAACATAGATAAATTCATTGAAGGGTTGAATGATGACTTGCGAGGACCAATGATCGGACAGGACCATGCTAACTTCCAAAGTCTGATTAACAAGGTTGTAAGATTAGAACATGACCAAAAGACGGTAGAAAATAACTGGAAAAGGAGACTTGCGATGACTCACCCACTCCAAGGGACATCTCAGCGTCCTAAAGGAGCAACGCCGTCAGGATGGAAGCCAACCATCGTGGTGACCAATCGTCCCTCTACACCTGGCAACATCAACAGGCCAGCTGCCACACCATTTCGCACCCTGACACCTACCTTGACAGCTCCAGGAAATAAGAATGTGCATTGCTTCAACTGCGGAGAGTTCGGCCACTATGCCAACAGCTGCCCCAAGCCGCGCAACACCCCAACCGTACCGGAGCCAACGCCACGGCTGTACGAGGAACTGCCACCCCTGCAACTGGACGCAACTTATTCAGAACACTGCAACCCAAGGAGGCTGCTACTGGATTTCGCCGCGGACAAGTAAATCATGTGCACCTGAGGAAGCACAGGAAGATCAAGGCGTGCTGATGGGTATGTTCTCTATCCACTCTGCACCGGTAAAAGTTTTGTTTGATTCCGGAGCATCGCATTAGTTTATATCATCCCGAATAAGCAAAGAACACAACCTGCACCGGGTAAATCTTAAGAGACTCATGATAGTGCATTCACCCGAGGGAGACATAACCATGCCCCATGCTTGCATCAATGTGCCAATCCGGATCAGAGATGTGGTATTCCTTTCAAACCTTATGGTATTGCCACCCCAAACACTGGATGTCATACTAGGAATGGATTGGTTAACCGAAAACCAAGGGGACCTAGACTGTGGCCGAAGAGAAGTCACTATATCTACCCCATGGGGATCGCCAATGACCATAACCATGGATCAAGACCCTATGCTTTGTGAACGAGCTACGGGGATATTCACCATGCTACCCATGGTTGGAATGCCAATAGTGCAGGATTGCTCGGATGTGTTTCCTGAAGAATTGCCTGGAATGCCCCTAGACCGCGATTTAGACTTCATCATTAACCTAATGCCTGGCACGGCCCCTATATCTAAGAGACCTTACCGAATGCCTGCCAACCAGTTGGAAGAGCTCAAGAAGCAAATCAGGGAGTTACAGGAGAAGTGATTTGTACGCCCTAGTTGTTCACCCTAGGGAGCCCCAATGTTGTTCGTCAAAAAGAAGGATGGAAGCATGAGGATGTGCGTAGATTATAGATCATTGAATGAAGTAACCATCAAGAATAAATACCCATTACCTCGGATCGATGACTTGTTCGATCAACTCAAAGGTGCCCGAGTATTCTCAAAGATCGATCTTTGGTCTGGGTATCATCAGCTAAAGATTAGGACTGAAGATATTCCTAAGACTGCGTTCTCTACACGCTACGACTTGTATGAGTTCACAATGATGTCCTTTGGATTAACCAATGCCCCAGCATATTTCATGAACCTCATGAACAAAGTATTCATGAATACCTGGACAAGTTCGTAGTAGTGTTCACCGACGACATCCTTGTGAAACACCTACGCTTGGTGCTGGAAAAGTTACGAGAGCACCAATTATATGCGAAGTTCACTAAATGTGAATTCTGGCTAAAGGAGGTCGCTTTTCTTGGCCATATAATCTCGGCCGGAGGAGTAGTAGTAGACCCTGCCAAGGTCGAAGCTGTCACCGAGTGGAAAGCGCCCCAGTCAGTAACCGAGGTCAGAAGTTTCTTAGGATTGGCCGGATATTACAGGCGATTTATTGAAGGATTTTCCACGATAGCCCGGCCTATGACCCAATTGCTGAAAAAGGAAAAGAAGTTCGCATGGACCAAACAGTGTCAAAAAGCTTTTGACTTACTCAAAAAAAGTTAACCACCACTCCAATCTTAGTCTTACCAGACAATCGGAAAGACTTCGTCATATACTGTGATGCGTATCGGCAAGGACTGGGAAGAGTGTTGATGCAAGATGGAAAAGTTGTGGCTTATGCCTCAAGGCAATTGCGGCCACACGAGGGAAATTACCCCACCCATGATTTGGAATTGGCCGCAGTTACGCATGCCTTAAAGATTTGGAGGCATTACCTAATCGGAAACCACTGTGACATATACACGGACCAAAAGAGCTTGACGTACTTCTTTACCCGGCCCGACCTCAACCTGCGCCAGAGAAGGTGGCTAGAATTAATCAAGGATTATGACATAGGAATCCACTACCGCCCTGGCAAGGCCAATGTTGTAGCCGACGCTTTGAGCCGCAAGACCCAATGCAACCATCTGAAGCTAGAAGGCATGGCCAATGAGCTTCAAGAAGAAATGGCTCAGCTTAACTTGCAGCTAATTCCTCATGGACAACTGAATTCGCTAGAGATACAACCTCTCCCACGGACTTAGATGAAGGAAGCCCAAAAGGATGATGAGGAAATCCAGCTAATCAAAGAGCGCATGACTGAAGGGCTAGCAAAGGAATTTTCGGCAGACGACAACGGAACTCTGTGGTATAGGAAAAGGATCTACGTGCTAGAAAAAGGAGGTTTAAGAGGATTAATTTTAAAGGAAGCGCATGAGTCAGCATACTTGTTACATCCAGGCAGCACCAAGATGTATCAAGAATTGAAGGAAGAATATTGGTGGCCCAACATGAAGAGAGACGTAGCAGAGTACGTAGCCATTTGTGATGTGTGCCAACGGGTCAAGGCTCAACATCAGCGACCGATAGGACTGTTACAACCGCTTAAGGTCCCAGAATGGAAATGGGATGAAATAGGCATGGATTTCATCGTTGGATTACCCAGGACTGCTACAGGATATGATTCCATCTAGGTGATCATGGACAGACTTACCAAGACTGCAGATTTATCCCCGTTAAGACCCAGTATAGTAGAGCTAAGCTGGCAGAGCTATACATGTCCAAGATAGTGTGCCTTCACGAAGTACCGAAGAGAATCGTATCAGATCGTGGTACTCAATTCACGTCTCACTTCTGGAACAAGGTTCACGAGGCACTTGGAAGTCACCTCGCCTTTAGTACCACTTACCACCCACAAACCGATGGGCAGACCGAGAGAACGAACCATGTTCTTAAGGACATGTTGAGAGCCTGTGTGTTAGACTTTACCAAGGACTGGGATAAATGCTTGCCCTACGCAGAATTCTCTTACAACAACAATTACCAAGCAAGCCTAAAAATGTCACCAAATGAAGCCTTGTTTGAACAGCGATGCAGAACCCCGCTAATGTGGTCAGAAACTGGTGAGAGAGCCGTGTTTGGACCGGACATCATTAAAGAGGCTGAGGAAAAAAGTCCGTCTGATTAGAGATCGGCTAAAGGTAGCCCAGTCGTGACAAAAGAGCTACGCGGACACTCGCCGAATAGATTTGGAGTTCGAAGTAGGCGACTATGTGTACCTGAAGGTCTCGCCATTACGAGGAACCAGGAGGTTCAAGGTTAATGGAAAACTGGCACCAAGATATGTTGGACCATTTTTGATAAGCACCAGAAGCGGCGAAGTAGCCTACCAACTAGACCTACCGGAAAGCCTACCGGAAGTGTTTGTGAGAGTGCCAGAAGAACAAACCCCTTGGAAGATATCCTTATCAACGACGATCTTACATACCATGAACACCCAGTGAAAATCTTGGACGAGGCGTAAAAGAGAACACGAACCAAGACGTGGCGTATGTACAAGGTACAATGGAGCAACCACACCGAACCAAGTTTTATTATGTGTCATAAATAAAGGAACATTCATTCGGAAGACGGAAAAATCAAAAAGGTTTTGGAAACCATAAAAGAAAAGGAAATTCCAAAATAAATATTAGAAATAAAAATTATAATTAGGAAAAGTTTAGGTTTAATAAAAAATTTACTCTTGGACCAAGATTTTATTTTTGGGAAGATATAAAAATTATTAAACTATAAATAAAAAGGAAATTATAAAAATAAAGTTGGGTGAAACTAAAATTTAAAATTTAGTTAAATTTATATTTGGGCCAAATTATATTTTCAATCTTATAGGTGAAAGGAAAAAAGAAAAATAAAAATAAAAAAATAAAAATCGGAAAAGAGAAATTGCACTTGTTCATCCGCCGCTAGGTGTTCAATGCCGTACCGCACGCATGTCACGCGCGTCGCGCGTGCGTTCCGGCCCGCACCAACGTCAACGCCGTCGTATGCTCACCGTCGAGTCGCCCGCGCTGTAGCTGCACCACGCCGACGCCAGCCACGCCGCGCCCCACGCCCCGCATCGCGCCCCACACCGCCGTACGTCATGCCCACGCTCGCCACACTGTGGCCACGCTGCGCCGTCGTCCGCCACGCCGCCGCGCCATGCCGCTGATGCGCGCGACAGCGCCGCGCCACACCGTGCCCTATGCCATCGTCGCGTCACCCCGCATCTGGCCGCGTCCCTTTAAAACCCCCCGACCTATCCAACCCCACACCAAGCCCTCTCCCCTCACCTCGCCGCCCTCCCATAACCGCTCTCACTTCCCCCTTCCTTTCCCCGCAACGGCACGGACCCGTGTGCGGCCAACTCCCCACCGTCGCCGCACTTTCGCGCCGATCGTCACCACGCCGCCGCGCCGCCTCCTCATTGTCGCGCCGACCACCGCCGGTAAGTCGCGCCGGCCGAGAGAGGGAGAGAAGAGATGAAACAAAGATGGGAAGGGAAGAAGAAAACGGGGGAGGGAAAAGAAAGAAGGAAGGGGAAAAAGTAAAGAAAAGAGAAGAGGAAGAAAAGAAAGAAAAAGAAAAAAAGAAAAATATATATAGAAATAGAAAAAATATTTTGGGGTATTATTCAGAAAATTTTTAAGCAAAAATATATTCTTCTAAAATAAAATTAGGGTTAATTAAAGGCTAAAAAAATTCAATAATATTAAGAGAGTAATTTTCGCATGTATTGAATTTGAAATTTATTATAGTCTAAGTTGTTAATAAAATTTTATTATATGAATTTATTTCAAAAATTTAAACTTCAAATTATTTATAATTGTATCGAGCTTTAGGGATTATTTTTCGGATTCGATTATTTAACTCTAGGGTTATCAGCCCGATAAAAATTAGAGATAAAATTTGAGTTAACTATTCCCTTTCCCTGTATAATATTTTCAAAATCATCAATCATATATATATTTTTAATTTAAAGTGAAATAAAGTCATCTCCTAATTAATTAAATGGGGAAATCGCAAAAACCTCAAATCATTAAATCTCGTTCGTTTTAGCTCGGATTTCGTCAAAACTCAAACCTAAAATCGTCTGAAAATCTTAGATTAAGTTTTGGAGTCGCTTTTATGATTTTTATTCTGCTTTTGATGACTTTATTAAATTCTAATCGAATTCAATCGGTTTCTCGCACGTATGTATAGAGCCCGAGGGAGCAGTTGGCTGCACCAAAGAACCCGGTCAACAAGGGTGCAAGGCAAGTCATCACTACCTTTGAACATATTGAGCCTATTTGCAAACTCATGCTGCTTTTAAACTTAAACTTGCATGCTAGGCAAAAAGAATTCCTATTCTTGCTATACCATGCCTTGATATTGAATTCCAATAAATACATTCTTTGTAACCTACGATATGATATGTCCGAAGGAAATCTTCGGTAAATGCTTAGCCATGTTAATATTAGATTCGTGCATACTCATGTTTACAAAATGTTATATGCTCGGGCAACCACCTTAGGGAAGGTGGTTGATGTACGACATGTGGAGACATGAGCGCCACATTGCCATGACAGTGATGAAATGATTCTTTGATGAAAAACAAAAACAAACAAATATTTTAGACTGGGACGGCTAGATGATTTGGGTTCATTCGGGAAAAGGCAAATGTCATCCCTGGTCAATTAAGGACCGAGCCCTGAGACTTAAACCTGAAACGAGCCAATACAACCGTACTTCTCGAATGGGTATAGAAATAGCGGATTAGATAGCCGAGTGGAGACAGTATCCCTGCGTAGTGGTTCTAGTGTTGAGATGTGATTTATGTTGTTGAGAAGGGGCTGCGGCCTAAGTGTTGAAGTGATGAATCGAAATAGGAAATTAATTATAACTTAAAGAATGAGTGAGTTTTCCCATACCCCGAGAGTGCCAGAACTCCTCTCGCTGCTAGGAACTGTTTACGGCTAGAGTGCAAGAGGATTTAAGTTCATGGAGCGGGTACTGCCAAAGTGAGGTTATTGAAAAGCTTTCCCTTGACCCTCTCATGTGGTGGGACGTAGGCTCATTTGTTGGGCAGTCACGTAGTACGAGTAAAGTGTACATTCACTATAGTGTGAGTGAATCAATCTATTAGCCATGCTCGCGGATATGGAGTGGCGTGACAAGTTTCTTTCTTGGCTAGACTCTAAATTTTAAAATGATGGGATGGGTTTGCATGGTGATTTTTATGTACTGGTGGATCAACTTCTCGAAAGACGAGAAGGGGTAGACTCCCTAGAAAATCATGACGATCCGGTGGCGGGAAGATATCCTTGGAATTACAATGGATGGTGGATAGAACCGTCGTCGATTTAATGAACCATGGAAATAAAACTTGATCAGGCTAGATCTTAGGTTTGTGAAAAGAATTGCAAAAACTGGCTTTATGCAAATGAACCACAGCAATTCTTTGGTTATCCCCTATCATATGCATCCTTGTTGTGGTGACTTGCTGAGTACGGTTGGTACACACCCTTGCTATATGCACAAACCTTCACACGAAGGCGATGAAGACTCGGAGGACGCGTACGCATACTACCAGGAGGGTGAGGAAGACAAAGGCGCCCAATAGGTCTTAGCTCTGGTCATTGCCTGTGGCAATGGCGTGCCGTTGCTTTCTTTCCGCTACCTTATCTAAACTCTATTGTTGATTGTATTCTGTACCGTTGGGTCCTATGTTCTAGATATTACCTTCGGGCCCTATATTGTAATATTTTGTGTAAGTCGATGGTTGTATCATGCACTGGATAATTCAGCAATGTATTCGTGGGTACCAAACTACTCGATCCAGGGAAATGGTACTATGAACACGAATGATTCCTGTCATAAAAATGGGGGTCCACATATATATTTTTCTACATATATATGTATATAGTGCTTAACTACCATTATAGCGATTAGCACCTAAGTTATCTATTTAAAGTTTAGAGCTATAACCTGTACAGAAGGTGTCATATTCTATCTTACTATGTTGAAGTTTATTACTTACTCGTTCTATAGAAACTTGGTTCACTCAAAAAGGATTAATAATAAATTTTCTACAAATTTTAAGAGTTGAGGTTTGTACTAGGTTGTTTATTCCTTATATAAATATTTAAGTTATATTACTATACAGTGAGCATATATTTTTATTTTAAAATATGAAAGTACAAGTTTTGGTGGTTCTACAGAACTTGAGTTTACTCAAAAAGGAGTTAATATGAATTTTGGAGAAATCTCTAAATTTTAGTTCATCCAAATCACATCATTTTAATATTAATAGTGTTAGAGGTATTTGGTACAAAGTAACTATATATTTTATTTTTCCTAAACAAAGAATGCAGGTTGATGGATCTGTAGAATTTGAGCTGATGCAAAAATAAGTCAACTTGAATTTCCTGTGTATTTATAAATTTGTGCAATCTCTATGTGTGACTTTCCATATCTAAATTTTTGTGACTAAATTTGTACTGTGAGTGCCAAGTTTTATAATTCTAAATTAAAGTTCATCATTTTGTGAATCAATAGCAACCGAAATCACCTCAAAAGGAGCTATATTTGATTTTATACAAAATTTTCAAGTTTGTACCATTCTCTCTTAAAGAATTATTGTTTTAGCTATATTCTTTTTATATTTTCAAATTATAAATCTCGGGGCCACCGGCCGTCTATGGTCAATATGCAAAAAGGCCCTCGGAGTCCTTGAATTAGGACCCGAGATCCTTCAGACGTGTTAATTCAAAGTTTAGTAAGAGTCCCTAACGTTTTCTCTATTTATAATTCAGTCCTGTGTCCACACGTCATAGGGAGGACATTTACATAATAACCCTGCAAGTTTTAATCTCCTTCTAAGAAGAGCCTTAGCGCCTAGTCTGCCTGGGCCCACATGTCAGGGGCTCGGTCAAGGGAAAGCAGAGCTGCGGCGGCCGGAGCCCCTTCTCGGCCCCTCTGGCGGTGAACGGCAGCGAGATAGCCGAAGCTACAAAAAGAGAAAGGTAGTTGTGGTTATTGTGAGTATTTCGGTTGTTGAATCATGCCCGATGATGGCTAGAACAGTGCTAGCGGTGAGCATGAGCAATGGCGAGGTTCGGCGGCTGGTGTGTGTCGAGTGATGGCTCGATTTAGTGTAAACCAATGCATGCAGGTGTGGTTCCATGGTTCTTGGACACTCACCAGAGGTCGCGCATAGCCCGGCAAAGCATGGACATTTGCGGCGGTGCAAGGAAGGGCCCGGCGGTGGTGGAAATCTTTGGGCCGACGTCGCTAGCTCACTCCGGCCAAGGACCGATCAAATCGAACTATGCATGAGGTTAGGAACCACTAGGAGATGGTGGGGTTACCTGGAATCGGCTTGAGGCTCATCGGGGAGGACAAACCACCGATTGCGGTGGTTTGGCTGGAGATGTGGAAGAATAACTTGATCTTGCTCTCCGGTGCATCATCCTTCAGGATTTCTGAGGGGAAATGGTGAGGAGGTCAAGGCGGAGTCAATGGTGCAGTGGCTCGGTCCTGGCTTCATTAGGACGACGGGAACAACGTCGATGCCGATGGCGGCGGATCCAGAGCCAACGGCAATGGTGACCGCAACGCCATGAACTTCGACCTGTGCAAGGTGGGAGAAGAAGGGCATGAGGGAGTTAGGCACAGAGAGGAAATCATGTTCCCGTGGTTAGTTTGCGACGACACTCACAGGATCAGAGAAGAAAACCATCAAACACTTGCAGTTGATGGGCAAGAGAAGCTTGTTTCCAACGATTCCGAGGTGGGATTTCTTGGTTTCATCAGGGAACGGACCGAGGAAGAGGTGTACAGCATAGTGGCGAAGTAGTTTTTCAAACTGTGAAGGTTGAGTTGGCGGGGGCAGCTTAGGTGTTGTGGGGTGGCACCGACACATATCACCGCCCTCTCTCTCTTTTTCTCTGATATCTCCTGAGTGGTGGAACATAGTGTACTCAGGTGGAGCAAGCCCAAGTGGCTGCCAAGTGGGTCCTCTTCGTGGTAGGCTAAGCAAGGGAGAGGGTCATGGGTAGAAACTCAAGTGGATTTGATTTTGAAACAAATTTCAGGTTATTTCTTTCTCCCTAGTCTTTGTAGCTCCATAGTTTAATCTGTGGACATGGTAAATTAGTGAAAATTTTTCTGGGGGTAGATGATTATACCTAGATTCCATTTTCTTTGGTTTCACACAAAAATCATTTGTGGTTTGCTCTCAGAATTTAAACAAAGACAGGGTATTTGGAGACTTGTTTGAATTTTTAGAGGGCCTAAACAGAGAAGAAAAATTATATTTATTCATATTAATTAACTTAGTATTTGAATAAATAATTTCCTATATATACTTATGTGCATTTTAATTAACTTTTAGATAGGATGTCACTTTAGCCGATAGGAATATTAATTTGCCTAATATTTTACTGTTTTTGTCCAATTTTCTTGGGGCATCAACCTAAGTATTAAATTGTTCAAAATTTATATTTGAGTTGCTCATAACCTTTGTCACCTTCATAAATTTTTTGATAATTTTATCTTATACATATTATTCTAGAAAATTAGGGTACTCTTTTGGTGTATCGGTGTTCCCTCTTTGTGCATGCATCTTATTATAGTTATCGGGTTCATTTCCTTTTGGGCTGAGGAGGTGAACTTTGAATTATATTCTTATGTTCACATGCTAGCAGATTTGTTTAGCATTTTTTTTTAAATCTTCCGGGCTATGCTTATGAGTCCTATTATGAAATGCGAGTTCAAAACCCCAAATGCTCAAAAGTACTAATACCAAAGCATGCATTATGCGCTTATGTTTGTTAGATTTTATATACTAAGTAAAGAATGGAAAAGTTTAAATTTGTTCTCAAATGTTAATCATGCAAATAGGTTGATGCTCTTTAACCTATGTTAGAAAATGAAAAATTTTGGTTCACAGATTTGAAAAACATTACTCTCATTTTGTTTAGACAATTTCTTTCACCCTAGGATTTGGGAATGTGATAATCGGCTATATGGTCATCAACTTATTTGGATTTCACAACCACGTCATCAATGTAGATCTCAACCAATAAGCCAATTATGTCATGAAAAATATAATTCATGGCCCTCTGATATGTAGCTCCAGTGTTTTTCAGGCCAAAGGTCATTACAACCCTCTGATATGGCCCTCTGATGTCTTCTTCTGCCTTGAAAATTTGATTGTACCCCGCATTGTCATCCATAAAACTTATGATTTTGTGTCCCCAAGCAGCATCAACCAACAAATCCGCAATCGGCATTTGGTATTCATTCTTAGGCGTGGCTTTGTTTAGATCTCGAAAGTCAATGCACACCCTAAGTTTGCCGTTCTTCTTGATCACCGGAACTATGTTAGAAACCCATTCAGCGTATCGGCAAGGCCGAATGAAACCAACATCATACAAACAAGCATTTTTGGCTTTGATAGCGTCGCACATATATGCCGGCCTTGAACCTTCTAGGTGCTTGCTTTAACGGCCGATATGTAGGTTTGATAGGGGGCCAATGTTCAACAATCGATCAGCTAAGTCCTGGCATCTCAAAATACTCCCAAGCAAAACAATCTTTATATTCCTTCAAGAGTTCTATAAGCTTGGTTCTAAATTGAGAAGACAAAATTTTACTAATGAATGTCGGCGTAGGCCTATCTCCTGAGCCTATATCGACTTCTTCTAAGTCGTCGGTCGACATGAAGCCTTGTCCTAGCTTGCCATCGAGATCATATACAGTGTCCTTTGTGTAGAAGCTTGACACCTCCACGGCGCCCTCAAAGCAGCAGTTGGGCTCTTCGTCTCAGATTGACTGTATTTCAGAATCGGACACTTTTAGATAATCGGCTTCCCAAACCTTGCTGGACAAGCAATAAATGCCATTCATCTCCGAAAGGGTTAAGTCGGCATTGGCAACGTTTATTGACCTGTCAGCTTGCACAATTTCAACTTTATTACCTTGCCATCGGATTAAGCTCTAGTGCATGGTAGAAGGGATACAACAATTGGCGTGGATCCAGTCCCTTCCCAACAACAGGCTATATGATCCCTTCCCATCGATGACAAAGAAGGTTGTGGGCACGGTCTTGCTGCCGATTGTCAGCTCCACATTCAAAACCCCTTTGGTCTCTGATGGATTGCCTCTAAAGTATTTTAAGATTGCGTTGGTCTTGATGAGGTCATCAGAACTCTTGTCCAATTTTTTGAACATAGCATAGGGCATCAAGTTCACAACGGCTCCTCCATCGACCAACATTTTGGACATCGGTTTGCCATTGACAAATCCTTTAACGTATAGTGGCTTAAGGTGTCGATGTACTATCCCCTCTGGTTTTTCGAAGATAGCTTGCTCTGGGGACAAAATTAACTTGGCCAAGGACTCCTCAACCATGTCTGCATCGGCCTGCACTGCTTCATACTTGGCTGGCAGCACGAAAAATATGTTGACCGATGTAGAGGCCACAACTTTTACCTTGGCCAATCTTTTTGCTTGGTCGGCTTGAGTGTCATCGCCTGAAACAACCTTGCTCTTCACAGGCCACTCCTTCCTTGGGCGCTCTTGCTTCTTCTTCTTCTTCAGCTGATGGTCGATTTTGGCTTGCACCTCCTGCAACCGACCCCACTCTTCATCCGTTGTACCGTCCTTTTCTGAGTCTTGGTGAAAGTATAAAGGGCACCATTGCGGGTTCATGGTCTCATCTTCATCTTCATTATCATCATCCTGGAAAAAATCTTGATGAATCGGACCCAACCTTTGGTGAATAGATAGTCTCTTTTGTGGCAGCCGATTCCTCTCGGAACGAGATTGGCTAGATTCCCCAGCGTAGTGGGCACTACAATCGCTGCAAGCTGGCCAGTCTTTAATTGATGGCATTCCTATGCCCTCGTTCCAACAGAATCAGAAAAATTCATAGCCCCAATAGAGGATCAAAGCTGTCGACATCTTCCTGCCCATCACATCTTCTCTGAGACTTGTTGATGGCCCTGGCGGAATTGGGTTGCCGATAATTCCCTGTATCGGCTGCTCTACCATTTGTATGGACCATGTTGACACGGAAGGGACAACCTTGGCAGAAGGCGGTATTTCCCTTTCTATGAAGTCCTTCGTAAATTTAACCAAGCTATCCATCTTTGGGGGTTCACTACCAGCTGTCTTGCCATTGGCGTGAACCATGTTGACGGGGAAGGGGTTTCCATCAACCTTCATCGGCTTCTTTGGGTCTTCAAATTTAATTTTTCCCGCCTCTATAGCCGATTGAATCTATTATCAGAACACCTTACAGTCGTTTGTGCTGTGAGACCCCGTGTTGTGCCATTTGAAGTATTTCTTCTTTTTGAGTTCCTCAGCCGATGGGATCACGTGACCGGCCGGAAGTTGGATTTGCTTCTCCGAAAGTAGTAGATCAAAAATTTTGTCGGCCTTTGTGATGTCAAAATCGTACTTTTCTTCTTTGGCCGAATTCTTGACCCATTCGCAGGTAATAACCTTTTTGTTTCTAGCCCAATCAGCTGCTGCCACTTCGGAGTCGCTGTCTTCCTCAGATTCAGAAGAATATGCAACATGGTTAATCTTCTTAAGAGCTTTCTTGGCCTCATGGAATCTTTGTTCATGTGCCGATATTCTTTGGGCCATGTGAGCTAAACTCTCGAAGTCCTGAGCCGAAAACATTTCCCTTATCGGTGTTAGCAGACCGTGGAAAGCGAGATTGGCTAGCTGTGAATCTGACAGAACCAGGTTGTATCATCTGTTCCTCATATCTCTAAATCTCTAAATATAATCCTGAACAAACTCATCGTATTTCTACCTGATGGCTGTCAGATCGACAATTTCATCTCATGAACGCGCTGTAAAAATATCTATGAAACTATTTCTCTAGATCGGCCCAGTTTCCACAGAGTTGTAAGGTAGAGATGAAAATCAGGTGAAAGTTGATCCAGAGAGAGAAAGAGGAAATAGCCTAACCCTCAGGGCATCAGTAGCCGATGCCTCACCACAATGGGCTAAAAATCGGCTAACATGTTCATATGTGGAAACATTATCCTGCCCTGCGAATTTGGAGAAGTCTGGCACCTTGTATCGGCTAGGCAGCGAAACCCTCTCAAAATATTCTAGATAAGGGTACGGATACATGTTGCTTGTGTCCTTGGGCCGAGGCCAAATTGTTCCCTCCTAACATTTGCGATCATAACTACCTAAGGTTTCAGCTACTGTGCTCCTTGCACCTGCTGCTGTATCGGCTCAAATTGGTCGAAGTGAAGTGGTGCCTGCCGATACTGCATCTGGGGTGAGTGAGGTTGATATTGTGAATGAAAATTGCCCCCCATGTGATGCTGAGGAGGCTAATGTGCCCCGTGAGTCGGCTGATCATGAATGAGTTGAGGACCGATAGGGTGTTGCTGCAAGTTTGGCGAATATGATCCTATCAGCACTTGTGGAATCGGGTCGACAGGTGGCCGATTCGTGTTGAACATGGCCTCAATCAGGTCTTGAGCAGCCAAAGGGACATCTTTCCCTCGGTGCTGAGGCTGCTATCTGGACAGAAGTATGGGGCTGAAATCCGGTTGCTTTTGAGCTAACGATGAAACAATCAGCTTCCCGGGTGCCGATATCGATGCCATGTGCTGACCTGGGGGTATGGCTGAGACAGACTGCAATCCATCAGTGGCCAAGGTCCTATATGGTGAGAATTTGCCTTTTGGGAGGAAAATTGGGCCCTTGGCCTGATATTCGCCAACCCTGGAATCGACCATGTCCTTGATCATATTGTTTAGAGTGTTAACCAGGATTCCCGATTGGTTGATCAGTGCTTGATGGATAACATAGTCAATCCTGTCCTGCAGATTGTTGAGCTCCGGGCTTTCCTCCTGTTTGATGTCTTGGATCTTGGCACCTTTACCAGAGCATGGCTCGGCTTCGTCATCGGCTGACAATTTTATCTTGTACTTGTAGACGACGGTGCCTGACTGAGTTTGGGCAAAAGAATGCAGATATTGACTCTACAGCTTGTTCATCACGTCTTCAATCTTGGCTTTTTGCTCTAGCGTCAGCTGGTCCAATGTAATTGGGATGATGTTGTCTTGGTCGATCTCAGAAGTCTTGATGTCAACCATTGTGTTTGTCTTGCAATCGAGTCCCACTGGGTGTGCAAAAAAAGCGTGTTGATCCCAAATCGTACCAAAACTGACTTGGAAAACCACTCACCGGCCTGAGAGATTTGCTTAACTCTAGCGCAGGTCCAAAGTATTGCTTCTTAGGTTTGTAGGTGTGCCAGTTGTTTTGATCCTGCAATCAACAAGAAACAAAGAAATAAGTACTAGTCTGCAAATGATAGCCGATCGGTTGGTGGTCGATGACATATCGTCTGATTTTAAGCCGATGTGGTTTGCACTGAATCGGCTAAGATAATTATGTTTACACCCAAAATTTGCACCTAGCATTGAAATAGGGAAAATTGTCAATATTTGGAGAATCTGTCGGTTTCCTCCAGAGGGCTGGTCTGACCGCCATCTATGGGCCGGTTAGACTGGCGGCATGTGACCGGCAGAGTCCGAAACCGAGTCGATTTTATCGGTACTCGGGTTTCCTTGATCCATACGGCATGTTTCGGGTTTCCAAAGGTGTCTATCTCGAATTGGACGTGGAGGAGGGCCCATGGAAGGCAAGACCAATCCCTATTTAAGGGCTAAGGCCGGTTCAATTGGCAATACGACATACACAACACACAAGATCAATCTAGTTTCTAGTTTTTAGCCAATTGAATCGTTCTTTTACATTTCTTCACATTAGTTTGTCCATCTTTGTCGTTTTGCGCTGTAAATTGTCCACCGCCACTACGAGAGTACGACATCTCTTTTCTTAGTTTGTCTTGAAAACTTTTTGTTCGCCCACGAGACGGGTGTTTATCGATTGTTCTATCCAAATCAGCTTTGCTAGCTAGTTTAATCTACAAAACCCATCTTGCTTTAGTTCTTTGCTAGATCAAGGTGGTTGGCAACTCCAATATCATCGCAAGGCGTTTAGATGTGTCGATTGTGTTCGCTTCCTTGCCAAAAAAGGTGCCAACATGATTTTTGGCGACTCCACTGGGGACGTCCACTCAACGCCATCTCAATTTCGACGCCGCCATGTTGAAGCAAGTTGTGCAAGAGGCGAGTCCATCTAATGTTGTCAACATATCTTTGGGTGATCTCGATTGAGAGGTGCGCAAGATCATGGAGGAGCGGATCAAGGTGATCACGCAAGAGGTTTTGAACAAATCATGCACCAAACCCGGTCAAGGTGTGGTCCTCAAGCCCAGGAGTCCGCTCAAGGTCATCCGTGATGAGGTAAGTACTGATGATCTAGCTCTTCCTATTCAAAAGCTCATAGCAAGTTCGGTGGCGAGTCCGCCACCGCCGTCGTCAATAATAAACTTGAATCCGCTATGGAGACTTGCTTTAATAGGATGATTAATGCTTATATGGGTGCTAAATCCGGCTCTCCTATGGACGATTTACCATCTACCTCTGTTGCAAGTGCTAGTCAGGTCCCTGTGCATCACATATTTAGCAAAACCGACAGGGCGATCACGCAGCAGCCCGTGGGGTTGAGCTCTGTTGCTTCTGTCGGTCTGACCGACCACATCGGTCAGAACGGCCGGTCTGACCGACGCACCCTACATTGGTCAGAACGGCCGACAGGCCGTCCCGACCTTTCACCACGTCGGTCGACCGGCCCACAGCCGGTCCGACCGCCCCTTCACCGGTCGACCGAGGGCTATATAGCCTGGGTCGATCGCAAATACACACCGCCGGCCAGCTGGGCCCATTGCCGATCAGACCGGTGCTGGTGCCGGTAGAGGAGATAGATCCAATCACGGGTAACTCAGTTTTTATACCACGTTCCTGTGCATGACTCCCCTGTAGCTACTGTCCATGCACAAATTCCTTCACACATTCCTAGTCAATAGAATGATCCTAATAGAGGGTATCCGCATGATACCATGTATGGCCAATATGGCAATATTGCACTGCAACAACCACTTTTTAGGCCGCCGAACTTACCCAATCCGCCAAGTCCTGAAAACATGGAGGAGCAAATTAGAAACATTATTAGAGAGTCATTTGGAATAGAGCCCAGGAATTGCGCTAAGGTTTACCAAAAGCCGCATCCTGATTATTTTGATATATCCCATATCCTCATGGTTATTGAGTTCCTGAGTTCTCTAAATTTAGTGGTGAGGATAATAGGACTACATGGGAGCAGATAGGCCAATTCTTAGCACAATGTGAAGAAGCTAGTACTTCTGATGCCTTTAAATTGCGCTTGTTTTCTTTATCTTTGTCTGGTATTGCTTTTACATGGTTTACTTCTTTACCGGCAAATTCTATAAATACTTGGGCTCAATTAGAACAGAAATTTCATGATTATTTCTATACTGGTGAAACTGAGCTTAGGTTATGTGATCTAACATCGGTTAGGCAAAAATATAATGAATCTGTTACTGATTATATCAAGAGATTTAGAGATGCTAGAAACCGATGTTTTAGTTTAAATATAACTGAGAGAGATTTGGCTGATCTTGCTTTTAGTGGTTTACTTGCTCTTATTAAGGAGAGGCTATATGGCCAGCAATTTCTTGATGTTAGTCAGGTTATGCAAAAGGCTTCAGCTCAGGCAAGCCGGGTCAGAGATAGTAAAAAATTTGTTAGGCCCAGTGATAAGAAACCTCGTGTTAGCATGATTGATTGCCCTGATAGTGATTCTGATAATGATGAGGGTGATCATGACATGTATGTTGCTGAGTGGTCTTGGACTAATAAGAGCAAGCCTTTTGTTTGCTCTAGCTTGACGCCGACTTCTCGCAAGGATCAGCAAAGTGAGATTAAGTATAGTTTTGATGTGGCCATATCATACCCTCAGTGGAGAAATTGAAGCATCGATCCTACTGTAAGTGGCATGTTTCTTATTCTCATTCTACTAATGAATGTATTGTTTTTTGACGACAGGTTCAATCGGCCATAGAGGAAGGACGGATGAAATTTACCGAGGGCTCCAAGATGAAGCTTGACAGTGATCCTTTTCGTGTTAATGTCATTGACCTCAATGGCAAAAAGGTATTGATTCGGCCAGAGCAAGCCGAATCTACTAAGGGGAAGGAGGTTGTCATTGTAGAGTCTAGGCCCAAGATGCTTGTGCCAAAGAGACTGGAGGTAGGTGTTTGGAAGAAAAATGAAGATAAATCTTCAAATGCAAGAAAACCCCGGAAGTCGAAGGTGACTTTTGATATGCTCTTGAACAAATATGAGAAGAGAAGCATAAAGAAAGAGCGTAACGAGGGCAAGAGACGAAAATCACTTCCTAGGGAGCGATTTGGTCATTCGCCAAGGGCGTTGGAGCCACCGTTCCCGCATTGTCCTCAAGTCATGGTATGGGGGCCTTGTCCAATGTCGCCGCCAAGATAACCTTTCCCTTATTTTATGCCATGGGGGGCGATTCCACCAATGTATAATCATATGCCTCCAATGCAATTTAATCAAGGATGGGGAAGGGAGAGGAGACCAGTACAGGAGCGCATATCTTCATCAAACGAAGCCAATTTCTATCGAGGAATCGGTTCAAAGAAGAAAAGAGGGTGCAAAAGCGTAATAAGGCGAAAGAGATGACTTCGGAGGTGGTCACTATCAAGATAGGATCCCTGAAGGGTTACGCAGAGGCTACGCTAGCCAAAAACAAAAACTTTTCTACCACGCAAACTAGGAACACTTGCAAGTAAGGGCCGATAGATCGTTACCGATTGGAGTATGCAGCGGAAACAGCCAATCAGGGCTATCCGATCTGGAGCTATGCTGGCCGATAACAGCCGATTCCCGCAAGCCGACAGCCGATTCATGGGGATAGCCGATTCACCAATCAGCCGATTCGCCGATGTCGTAGCCGATCCGAGTCGTTCGACCGCGCACTCGTCGCCGATCTGCCGTAGTCACCTCACTGCGATTGCAGCCGATCCGAAGCCGATCAACAGCGCGCAACGTAGCAATGCCTCTACCGGTATCCTCACATCCGGGGACAGAATGCCGAACACCCGTGTGCTAGCACGCGATGCAAGGCTAAGGTTTGGCTCAAAAGTGGGGAGGGTTTCCATGGAGATTGATCTCGGCGACTAGTTGCGCCAAATCAGATTGATTTCGGCACAATTCGATTCAACTGATGTACCGCATCTCTCCACCCCTTACCCCTTTATATAGAGTTGGCCTACTGGGACTAGTGGCCGATCAAGACTCTATTTTGAATCGGATCTCATCCGTGTCTCATAGAGTTGGCCGCCCACACGTCGTAAGCCCATAGGATTCTATCTGATCGGATCCCTACCCGATCGAGCCATATCCGAGTCCAACTCGAATGCCTGTTCTTATCCCCTTAAACGTGCGACCCTATAGGTTCAGGTATACTTGGTTTCGGCTATACTCTAACTTAGCCGATCGTCGGCTCGAGTCCAACTCAGCCGACCTGTCAACAGCGGTGCCTAGCAGCACATATTGACACCATAGTATACAAGAATATAATATCGGTTCTGAACCTGTAATGTGTACACAAATCCCTTTGCCTCACGATACCAATTAAGCTATAGGCAAGATGTGTGCCGTCCCTTCAATAGCTTAACCATTCACTCGAACCGTATTGGATTATCTGTCTGTTGATTGACTCCTCAATCAACTTAGCATGGCCATGCATTTCCATAATCCATTACCTCGAGGGGCCCAGAGATATCTCTCCCAAAGGAGGGGCAAATTCCATCTTGATCACTCACATCCCACTGCATGTTTCATAGCAAACCCGAAAACTACCTTTACAACTACCCAGTTAAGGAATAGCGTTTGGTAGTCCCAAAGTAGGCTACTACACATGTTGGAATCCATGGTGATCTACGGTCTAAGGACTTTGTACCAACACTACCTGAGACCAACTAATGGCACATTCATTCCTGTAGTGTCTCATGGTGGGTCTATCCAACAATGTGTTCTCTAACACATGTGTCCATGTTTATTGATTTGGTATCTCCATACCCATGATCTATGATACATGATCATCAATCAATAAACATGCCAATCTTAGAATCATATTAGTTCCATTAATATGATATATGATCAGGGATCATTTAGAAATAGATTCATACATATAGAGTCTCATAAATAAGTCACGTACTTATTGATCAATACAAGATGTCTATTTCATGGAACTGAATAACACTTTATTCATTTATACATAAACATTGACAATGATATCCAACATCTCCATGTTGCCTCTAGGGCATATCATTAACATGATGTGCCGATACTGTCCGAGGAGAAAGCTAAGATGGTTTTTGGTGACCGAACCAAAGTCGAGACGAGTTCGCGCGGGAGAGCGATCAAACCGAACTGTTGGCCGGTCGGCCGGGCCTGCGGCGGTCGGCCCAGGTCCTCGGCCGTCGACCGCAAGCACAAGACCGGTCCGACTGTTTACCAGCCGGTCTGACCGCCAGTCTTCTAGAAGCGGTTTGGGTTTTGCCTCTTATTCGTGAAGGAATAATGGGGGCATTATATATCTCCTGGTACGCAGCCGAAGCCACGGTGGATGCCCAAGGATTTGGATTTGACGGCTACGCAAAGGAGAAGGTTGCAACGTCTTCGGGCTTGTGAGTTGAAAGAAAAGGAGGCCGAAGAATGGAGAGACAAGATTTGGTGAGTTGCAACCACTGCCAATGAAGGAATGGAAATCCAAATCGGCAAAGGGTGAAGAGCCGGTGGTTGTTCGGGAAGAAAGTGAACAATTGGCTGAGGTATCATCACAGCGTTAAAGCCTGGACATCAGTATGGTGTGCATGTTGCCCATGAAGTTTTGTGCCATGGAGGAGACTGAGGTTGCTCAACTTTCATTAGGTCCAAGAGATGCGGTTTTTGAGAAGCCCAATGAATCTAACTGTCATATGAAGCCTCTTTATCTTAAAGGCCATATTGACAGGAAGTCGGTCTCAAGGATGTTAGTGGATGGAGGTGCCGCTGTGAACCTGATGTCGTATTCGCTATTTAAGAAGTTGGGTCGTGAAGAAGTTGAGTTGAAGAAAACCAATATGATACTCAACGCCTTTAGTGGTGAATCGACGAAAGCCAGGGGAGTCATGTCTGTACAGCTCACAGTGGGAAACAAGACGTTGCCTACCGCTTTCTTCGTCGTCAAGGTGCAAGGTAATTATAGTGTTATTTTGGGGCGTTGTTGGATTCATGCCAATTGTTGTGTTCCTTCTACTTTGCACCAATGTTTGATTCAATGGGACGGTGATGATGTTGAAGTTGTTCAAGTGGATGCATCGGCTGTTTTTGCAATGGCCGATGTTTCGATGGGATGGCAACATGGGAATGTGGTGCTTATCAGGGTTAGATCTCTCTAGCTTTGATTTTATTAGTGTTTGTAAAGATGGCTTTGTACCTATGTTTGTAAAGCCGACTACTTTAGCACGGCTAGGTGGTATTACTTTGTATGATGAGTAATGAAGCCAATTTAGAGTGGTTGCAAAGGAGGGTGCAAGAATATCGGTCAAAGAATGATAATGGAGAAACTATTGAAGATTTTGATGAAGTAGAGAAACTTGGTCAAGTGTTTACATCGGCTGATCCATTAGAAGAAGTGGATATAGGACATGGAAGTATTCGAAGGCCAACTTTTGTAAACAAAAACATGAAAGCCGATTATAAGGTTAAAATAATCGAGCTGCTTAAAGAATACGTTGATTGCTTTGCATGGGAGTACCATGATATGCCGGAACTTAGCCGTGATCTTGTTGAGCATCGACTTCCTATAATATCGGGATTTATGCCTTATAAACAACCTCCTTGTCACTTTAACCCCCTTATATATGACTGATTGTTGAAGGCGGGGTTTATTAGGCCATGCCGGTACGTGAAATGGGTGTCCAACATAGTTCCAGTGGAAAAGAAGGGGAGTGGCAAGATTAGAGTGTACATAGACATTAGAGATTTGAATAAAGCCACTCCTAAAGATGAATATCCTATGCCTATAGCCGACATGTTGATAAATGATGCTTAGGGTCATAAGGTGATTAGTTTTTTGGATGGTAATGCTGGCTACAATCAAATCTTTATGGCAGAAGAGGATATGTACAAGACGGATTTTAGGTGTCTGGGGTTCATTGGATTATTTGAGTGGGTTGTCATGATGTTTGGATTAAATAATGTCGGTGCAACATACCAAAGAGCGATGAACTTGATTTTCCATGATTTGCTAGGTTTTATCTTAGAAATCTACATTGATGATATTGTTGTCAAATCGGATAGCATGGATGGTCATATATCCGATTTGAGGTTAGCTTTTGAGAGGATGCACCGGTATGGTTTGAAGATGAATCCACTCAAGTGTGCTTTTGGTGTGTCGGCGGGGAAGTTCTTAGGATTCATGGTACATGAGGGGAATTGAGATTGATCCTAATAAGGTCGAGAAGATTCAAGATTTTAAAGCACCGACATGCAAAAGGGAAGTTCATAAGTTGCTAGGTAAGGTGAATTACTTGAGGGGATTTATATCTAACCTAGCAGGTAAAATCGATGCTTTTGTTCCTATCTTACGTTTGAAAAAGGAAGCCGATTTTACTTGGGGGGCAGCACAACAAGAGGCGTTTGAGGGATTGAAGAAATATTTTTCTACTCCACCCGTGGTGCGAGTGCCTAAAGCCGAGATTCTGTTTTGGTTATATATTGCTGCTGAAGACAAAGTTATTGGAGCTGTTTCGAGACAAGAGGAAGATGGTAAATAATATATAATTACATATTTTAGTCGCCGTCTTTTAGATGACGAAACAAGGTATGTTTTCATGGAGAGGCTTTGTCTTTGCTTATACTAGTACCAAGTTGCGTCATTACTTGTTGTCTAGTACAAGCATAGTTGCTTGTCAGACCGATGTCATTAAACATATGTTGCACAGGCCAAGTCTGAGTGGGAGACTTGGCAAGTGGGCGTATACATTGATTGAGTATGATTTGGCTTATGAACCATTGAATTCTATGAAAGGCCAAATTGTAGTAGATTTTATAGTAAATCATCATGTAGATATTGCTTATGAAGATGAGGTTTGCTTTCTTAGTGTTACACCTTGGAAGATTTATTTTGATGGCTCTTCGTGTAAGGAGGGTCAAGGTATAGGTGTAGTTTAATTTCGCCCAATGGTCAATGTTTTGAAGCATCGGTTCGTTTGGAGTATTATTGTACAAATAATCAGGCCGAATACAATGCCTTACTATTCGGTTTACAAGTGATGGAGATCGTTGGAGCTACACACGTAGAAGCGTTTGGTGACTCAGAATTGGTGGTGCAACAAGTTGCCGGGGTTTACAAGTGCTTCGATGGATTGTTAAACAGGTATCTTGATCAATGCTTGGATATTATTGCCAATTTTGATGATTTTGCCATTAAGCATATTGCTAGGAGTGAAAATTTTAGAGCAAACGATTTGGCTCAACAAGCATCTGGTTATAGTATCAAAAGAGGGATATTTTTCATATTAGAGAAACCGGTGCTTGATTATGGTTCTTTGAGCGAAATTGGCGGGGATACGGACCGTAGGTGGTCGGCGGTGCCTCTTGTCGGTCCGATTGCGGATGGCGATCGGTCGGCCGACGCGTTATCGTTGGTCGACCGTGGGTTGTCAGCGGTCTGACCGACGTTGCTTGGCCGGTCAGACCGGGTTTACAGAAGGTGCTGGGGGCACAATTCATTTGATGCAGAAGCTGAATTAATTTTGAATTCGAATATTTCTACCCTGGAAACAGCAGAAGATTGGAGAATTCCTTTGATTCAATATTTGAAAGATCCTAGCCTTAAGGTTGATTGAAAAATTCGACGGCAAGCGTTTAAATAAAGTTTGCTTGATGGAGATTTATATCGCCGAAATATAGATGGTGTGTCATTGAAGTGTTTAGACAATGATCAATCTAAGGTCGCTATGGGGGAGGTACATGAAGGAATTTGCGAAACTCATCAATCGGCCAATAAAATGAATTGGTTGCTTAGGAGAGTGGGGTTCTATTGGCCGAAGATGATTGATGATTGTTTCAAGTCTTATAGAGGATGTGAAGCTTGTCAATGGTTCGGCAATGTTCAATTGGCACCGGCTGCAGTGTTGAATCATATTATTAAACCATGGTCGTTCCGAGGATGGGCTTTGGATTTCATTGGTCAAATTTATCCATCGTCATCGAAAGGGCATCCGTTCGTGCTAGTTGCGGCGGATTATTTTACCAAGTGGGCCGAAGCTGTACCGCTCAAGAATATGACTTATACGGAGGTAATTGACTTTATTTTGAAGCATATTATACATAGATTCGGCATTCCTCAAACGTTGACTACGGATCAAGGAGCTTCTTTCATGTCCAAAGACGTAAAAAATCTTGCCGAATCTTATGGTATTAAATTGTTGAGTTCTCCTTACTATGCTCAGGCTAATGGACAAGCCGAGTCTAGTAATAAAACTTTGCTAAAGTTAATCAAGAAGAACATTGAAGAACATCCAAAGAGGTGGCACGAGGTGCTTTCTCAGGCATTATGGGCACATAGAATATCTAAACATGGTGCTACCAAGGTAACCCCTTTTGAGCTAGTCTATGGACAAGAAGCCGTTTTACCGGTTGAGGTGAATCTTGGCTCTCTTTGATATACAAAGCAAGACGATTTGTCGGTTGAAGATTACAAGTCCTTGATGGGAGATAATCTTGATGAAGTTGTCGACAAACGGTTGAAAGCTTTGGAAGAAATAGAGAAAGAGAAGAAGAGAGTGGCTAAAGCATTATACCCAAAATTATGTTTACACCCAAAATTGACACCTAGGATTGAAATAGGGAAAATTGCCAATATTTGGAGAATCTGTCGGTTTCCTCCAGAGGGCCGATCAGACCGGCGGCATATGGCCGGTCTGACCGGTAGAGTCCAAAACCGAGTCGATTTTATCAGTACTCGGGTTTCCTTGATCCATACGACATGTTTTGGGTTTCCAAAGGTGTCTATCTTGAATTGGACATGGAGGAGGGCCTGTGGAAGGCAAGACCAATCCCTATTTAAGGGCTAAGGCCGGTTCCATTGGCAATACGACATACACAACACACAAGATCAATCTAGTTTCTAGTTTTTAGCCAATTGAATCGTTCTTTTACTTTTCTTCACATTAGTTCGTCCATCTTTGTCGATTTGCACTGTAAATCGTCCGCCGCCGCTACGAGAGTACGACATCTTATTGTAGGTTTGTCTTGAAAACTTTCCGTTCGCCCATGAGACGGGTGTTTATCCATCGTTTTATCCAAATCGGCTTTGCTAGCTAGTTTAATCTACAAAACTCATCTTGCTTTAGTTCTTTGCTAGATCAAGGTGGTTGGTGACTCCAATATCACCGCAAGACGTTTAGGTGTGTCGATCGTGTTTGCTTCCTTGCCAAAAAAGGTGCCAACAAATTAACAAATTACACCTAGTCGATCGGCTGAAGATGTTCATAACACATAATTTGAATATCAAGATACGTTTAAACTAAGTGATTGGGATAGATCGGTAGTGTACCAAGACAGTATAAATCACTTAAGTTCAAAAGTACTTTAATATGCAGATTATATATATTTATAGCATAGCCGATGTCATAGATTTAATGTGTATTGGCTAGTACTCTGATACTACTGTATACTAAGATATCATTACAAACTAAATATATTAAACATGAACCGATTAGATATTAAGATAACTTAACAGATCGATAACACGCTTAATATATTTAATTATAGTGAGACCTGATATAAAGGGCAACTTTAACATATCAAGTAAATATAAAATATCCAAGACAGTTAAAACAGATAAGATCGGCTGAAAATCCGATGCTATCTCTAATAGTAATCATGAGATAAGAATAGATCTTTGATGATTCTAAGAATGACTTAATATGTCAGACTTAACCGATGCAGCATTAACTATAAAAAGAAGCATAAGATCTAAACTAATCTATGAAGACCTTTCGAGATGGTGGATATACCATATAATCTAAATCGACGATGAGATCTAACCCTATCGGCTGTTATCTATTAACAGACTAGCCGATTATGGTTAGATCGCACTATCGATCTAGGTTATATGGCATATATGATAACTCAACAATTTATGCAACAAGGATTAGAATATCATAATGATAGAAGCACAAGATTTACCTTTTCGTTGGAGATCGAACGATGCAGCCCAACTAGAAGTAAGAACCCATCGAAACTATTAAAAGAAAAAGGTGGCGATGCGCCGAAGGTTGTATTGAACTTGATTGCTATTTGTTTACACGGTCCTGGGTCATATTTATACCCAGATACAAGATAAGTCTATGGCGGACATGATTCCTATCTCTATTACAAATTAAATTACAGATATGCCTAAAACAACTTTCACCGACAATATCTATAAGGAAACTATTTAAAATGTCCTAATTAATAGATACAATTGCCTTCCCGTGGACTCTATCCATGTATGGCAATCCTCATGAAGCACTTTAACCGAATCCGAAGATAATTCCAACATCTTTTCCTCGGAATTGGTCGCACCAGCTATCCTTATCGGAATCGGCTGTAGTAGCTATCCTTGTCCGATTTGGTATCAGCCAACAGTCACCTTAGCCAACTCGGTCAGTACTTTGCGCGCACTCTATCTTCAGAAGAACCTTATTCTCTTCGAATCGGCTTCGGCCTTAGATCCAAACCTGATAATTTGCTTACCAAATTTGGTCATTAACACCTCTGAGGTAGAATAAATGTAAACTTAGGCCATAATGCTTATCACAGTCACATTATTATTAATATTAGGTTTCCTTTGTGATGTTGGCTATGATATTATCTTTGGGTCTACGTGTGCTAGCTTGATCCTGGACTAGCACTTATACACAGGAAGTCCTATTTTGGGTCCTCATAGAAATGCAAGCTTCCTTTGAGGGAGCATTTCCCCAAATCCAGCTACGGGCTAGGGAGAGTACACAACTCCATATAGCTGATAAGAGCTATAGTGAGAAGTACTTATCCATTGTTGTACATATACTCCTTTTTTCAAACTTCATACATAGAAAAAACAAATATTATAATGTTTATTAATGTTATCGACTAAGTATCTTTGTAGGTAACCTTAAATATTACGTCACCAAGATGGCCATTCCCAGTTCATGGGCTTGGAATGCATCCTCAGCCAGTGGTGGAAGAGTTTGCACAAGTTGGTCAATTTCCATGGCTGACCGGTGAGAATGACTAAAGCCATCCCTAAGAAAATGAAGATCTAGGTACGGTCAGGATTCTACAATACAAGCAAGGACATGGCCTTCTGCATAACGACTGGCATGATGACTTTCTTCCTTAAGACTGTTGTCAATCCGACCAGCGGTGCCAGTGAGCTTCTTGTAGGTACTCCATAGCCAACCGAGGTAGCCAGATATTGTCTTCTTGGGAAAGGGATGAATGACGGACATCTATTGACACAATCGACTGAGGGCATTGTAGCTTCCTTGAAGATAGGACAAGATCCATACTTCTCTGCCTTGCAGGAGCTCGAATTCTTGGTCTTTCTTCACGTTATCTATACTGTGCTCTAGCTTCTCCTTCTCATAGATGGTCTCCCGGTACTTCACCAGTCGTGTCAGATCTTCACAACAGGATTCAAAGCCTAAACAAAGTGTTGACATCTCTTAGTCATGTTTCAATCTCAAGGAAGAATGCGAGATATTGAAAAGGAGAGACATTTCTTACTTTACATTGTTTCTATAAGAACATAAGTTGGGTTTCACAAGAAGCCAATGCTTGGGCAGAGGTGTTAACAGGGATCTCTAGAGTCGGTGCACGAGTACTGTCTTCAGGAGTTGAGGAAGCGTTAGGGGAAGCAGAAACGATTACGAGATTGGTGGATCAATCGCCTTGTTGGTCGTCCACAGTACTATTCTTGATACATGTACAATCAGAAATAACACATCAACTAAAACAAAACACCGCTAAGAGGCTTCAGGATGGAATTCGAAGGCAGAGTTGTTCTAATGACATGAGACCAGAACTATTCTTAAGTGTTTAGTGTTCAAAATATTCTATGACTATGTACCCGGCGTCCTCCATCTGGGTCATCACGTCGTCGCGATGCTCATCGGCCCCTCCTTTAGTCAGCATTTCCTCAGTGTTGATCTTGGGATGAGTGATCTTTAAGCAGGGAAGGACATGGCACACGCTGGCCTTGAGGCTGGTACGCTTCGCTTCTGCAACCTGAGTGGAGTGGGATCTGGGGACGGCCTCCAACTCAGATATCAACTCCCCCAGAGAAGACAAGACTGTCGTTTCATTCGAGAATTTGGACAGAGGGATATCTTTGCCCAAGGTTATGGATACCATGTTGAGCCGTCCAAAGTTCTTCCTCAGCACCTCGCAGAGAGAAGCCAGCTTTCCCTTATCCTCCGATAGTGCCAGCTCATTCCTCTTGCGGATGAGTTCGTTGCCTTGTATCACTTCGCGTAGCATAGTATTATCAGATTCTACTTCTCGGAGCTTGACCTCCAATGTCGCTACTTGGTTGATCACCAAAGTCCCCGCCTTCTGAAGACGGTCGATCTTTGGTGACGACACCTTGAGAGCATGCCTGCAGTGCCCGACAACTAGTAGGTCATCGAGCACAATGCTCGAGCGAGGCGGGTGTTTGGTGCAGGCGGCTATGGGGAAAGGGTGAGAGCCACAGCTGAAGAGGATGACTTGGAGCTGACCTCGTCATGAGGATCCGAGCTTTGCCCTGACAAGGCTTGGGATTGACTACAACAACAAAGACAAGAAAAATTAAGTGCATAAGAAGGAAATAGTTGGAAAGGGTGATGGAGTAGGGAGTCAACTTACTCAGATCTTTTCTGCTTCAAGAAGGGGGCTCTTCTGTGGGCGTTCACGGCAGGCTTCTCGGCGGTCTAGGTCTGTGAGGTAAAGGAGCGAGTTTGGTACATGAAGACCTATTTGTCATATAGCAAGGGAATCATGGTGATTATTAACCTCCGAACCACTGATGTTGGTCAACATGCCCACCACTTTGGATTTCGCCAGCCTAAGCCATGGTCTCTTCTTAGCACCGGCGACACCGCTAGAGCTGGGAACTGAGAAGGTAGTACCTTGGGAAAGGGCAGTAGAGGATGACTAAGGGGTGTGCTTCAATGCTATCTTTCGAAGAGGTAGACTCCTAGTGGTCAATCATCTGATGACATTAGACAAAGGCCAATCTTGCGAAGTATTCTGATTACTATTCCTATAAGCAAAGATAAGATTTAAAAGTGATGAATTTCGAGTAATTATATTTACAATGGTGTCCCGCTCCATTGGCGGGCCGTCACATAGTGGCATATGGATGTTGTCAGCTTCATATGGTGGATCGTGCAACACATGTTTTTTTGAGGGAAAACCTGTGGGGGAGAACTGTAACATCCTGAAAATCGAAGAAATTAAAAATTGGAACGTAAAAATCGGAACTTACAAAAACTTTTGCTTGTTGCCTTTTTCTCGTGTTTGTTGCTTCTTATTTGCCAGCTCAGTTACATAAATTTAGTTATGAATGGTTCCTCTCGATGTTTGTGAAAACCAAATGGTTTGGATTTTTGTTGGGAAGAAAATCTCAAAACATAAGGTTAGGAATTGTTAAAATAAAATCGGAAAAGGGATGCGGACTTATGAAAATATGTATTTGAGAAATAAAATATTAATTGGTGATTATGGAAGATTAATTAGGGAATAAAATAGATAATAAAATATTTTAAGGGATTTACATGAAATCTAGGAAATTTTTGGAATTAAAAATAGTGAATTATGAATTTAGGAAAAAGGGATTTAAATAAATATGGAAATATATATATTTTAAAAAATAATGGTGATAAAAGTTAGAAAATATATTTTTTATTAATTTTGGGAATACCATATATTTATTTGGGATTCATAGAGTGAAGGAAAAATTAGAATTGGAAAATGAAATTGAAAATCGGGAAAAATCAGAAACTGCACTGTTCATTGCTCATCAAGTGTTCGACGCCGTACCGGCCCCCGCCGCGGGCCCGCCGTGCATCGCCCGGCCGTACCCGTGCCCGCGTTGACGAGAAATCTCTCTCACGCGCCGGCATGGGAGATCCGCTTGACTCAGTGCAAGGAGTCCTTCTTAGCCGCCTACAATGTGTAGAGCGTGCCAGTTGATTTGATCTGCCAATCAACAAGAAAGAAGACAAGGAAATATTCGTTAAGCGTTAGGCCAAGTCCCCGCGAAATCGGCCAAGGAAATCCATGAACGTATATATGTTATTCTAGACCATATTTGGGCCAGGCGACCAAAACGTATCAGCCATGCCGAGACGACCATCAGCCGTTCGATCCAAATATAACGAAGAACAATAAATATACGGATCAACGGACTAGCCGACGCTGGGAAATTAGCACCAAATCGGCTGGTATTCCAGTGAACCTTATGTAGACATAATGCTCCTAGATCACAGAGATAAGCAAGCACGATCTAGACATAAAATATAACTCTATTACGAGATCTAATAACAATTATGTTAAAAGAAATACATTAGGGTGAATAAGGTCGGTGAAGCCCCGACGCTATCTCTAGATAATGTAAGTCCAAAAGAATAGATTACTGACAACTCTAAAGACGACTCAGTAGTTCAGTCTTGATGCAGCATTAAGTATCAAAAGAACCAAAGAAGCGTGTTGATGAGAAATCTCTCTCACGCGCTGGCCTGGGAGATCTTCTTGACTCCAGTGCAGGTCCTTCTTAGCTGCCTACAATGTGTAGAGCGTGCCAGTTGATTTGATCTACCAATCAACAAGAAAGAAGACAAGGAAATGTTCGTTAAGCGTTAGGCCAAGTCCCCGCGAAATTGGCCAAGGAAATCCATGAACGTATATATGTTATTCCAGACCATATTTGGGCCGGCGACCAAAACGTATCAGCCATGCCAAGACGACCATCGGCCGTCCGATCCAAATATAACGAAGAACAATAAATATACGGATCAACGGACTAGCCGAGCGGGAAATTAGCACCAAATCGGGGTATTCCAGTGAACCTTATGTAGACATAATGCTCCTAGATCACGAGAGATAAGCAAGCACGATCTAGACATAAAAGATAACCCTATTACAGATCTAATAACAATTATGTTAAAAGAAATACATTAGGGTGAATAAGGTCGGCTGGAGCCCCGACGCTATCTCCGATAATGTAAGTCCAAAAGAATAGATTACGACAACTCTAAAGACGACTCAATAGTTCGGTCTTGATGCAGCATTAAGTATCAAAAGAACCATCCAATCTATTACTTTCGACTTACACTCCGTGAGATGGTAGATATTACATACGAACCAACCAACCCTTAGACCTAGCCTCGTTGACCACATACTCTCGACAAGATGAGTCAACTACAAGATAGATCTAAGCACCGAATTGGTTCATATGCACTATATGATATATGTCGCAGTAAAACTATTGAATCCAATGTATCATTGCGATGGAAGCATCAGAAACAAGTAATCTCACCACTAACGACAAACATTTACCTGAGTTTGGGGATCGAGACGATGCAGCCCAAAGCCAAACAGGGTGTTCGTCCAAAAGGAAAAGGATGGCGATGATCAGCGGGCGGTAGCCGAGGTTCCTGTGGTGGAGTTGGCGGGTCTGGGAACAGCTGTCGGCCCCCGACATTCTGCCGTCTGCCATGATCAATCGGCTCTGGCTGCCGATTATTATGGAACATGTCGGGTTGACCTTGAGGCAACGGCTGTTGTCGGTTTAAAATTGTGACCACTGGTCTCACGACCGTCTCGTTTGGACTCAGGTGGCCGACTCCTCCTGGTGGGTTGGGTTGCGCTATTAGTGGAAGCAACCGATCTTGGGTGACTAGTGTCCTATAACCAGGGAACTGGCCATCCGTGAAATATGTGGGGCCCCGTTGCAGCTGCTCGGCCACCTTGGCGTCAACCACGTGAGAAATCATATTATTGAGCGTGTTGACCAGGATGCTGCTCTGGTTGACCAGGGCGTGATGGACAGCCGAGTCGATCCGATCTTACAAAGTGTACACGGCTTGATCATCTTGCACTTGAGTCGGCTCTTCCACTTTCTATTTGCCCTTCGCATCACTTGATGAGGATGCCTTGGTATCGTTGAGGCTGAACTTGTACTTTTGGTGCACAGTTCCAGACCTCGTTTGGGTGAAGGATTGAAGATAATTATTCTGGAGTTCCTCCACCATCTTCTTATACTCGGCTTCTGTTCACCGATAGTTGATCCATCTTTACAGTACGACATTGTCCCTGTGTGATGCCGGGATCTTGGGATCGACCATCTTGCCGGCTGAGTCTATTCGTCCGAGTCAAGCCGACAAAGACAGTCCCACCGGGCGTGCCAAGAAGCGTGTTGACGAGAAATCTCTCTCACGCGCTGGCCTGGGAGATCTGCTTGACTCCAGTGCAGGTCCTTCTTAGCCGCCTACAATGTGTAGAGCGTGCCAGTTGATTTGATCTGCCAATCAACAAGAAAGAAGACAAGGAAATGTTCATTAAGCGTTAGGCCAAGTCCCCGCGAAATCGGCCAAGGAAATCCATGAACGTATATATGTTATTCCAGACCATATTTGGGCCAGGCGACCAAAACGTATCAGCCATGCCGAGACGACCATCAGCCGTCCGATCCAAATATAACGAAGAACAATAAATATACGGATCAACGGACTAGCCGACGCTGGGAAATTAGCACCAAATCGGCTGGTATTCCAGTGAACCTTATGTAGACATAATGCTCCTAGATCACAGAGATAAGCAAGCACGATCTAGACATAAAAGATAACCCTATTACAAATCTAATAACAATTATGTTAAAAGAAATACATTAGGGTGAATAAGGTCGGCTGAAACCCCGACGCTATCTCCAGATAATGTACGTCCAAATGAATAGATTACTGACAACTCTAAAGATGACTCAATAGTTCAGTCTTGATGCAACATTAAGTATCAAAAGAACCATCCAATCTATTACTTTCGACTTACACTCCGTGAGATGGTAGATATTACATACGAACCTACCAACCCTTAGACCTAGCCTCGTTGACCACATACTCTCGACAAGATGAGTCAACTACAAGATAGATCTAAGCATCGAATTGGTTCATATGCACTATATGATATATGTCGTAGTAAAACTATTGAATCCAATGTATCATTATGATGGAAGCATCAGAAACAAGTAATCTCACCACTAACGACAAACATTTACCTGAGTTTGGGGATCGAGACGATGCAGCACAAAGCCAAACAGGGTGTTCGTCCAAAAGGAAAAGGATGGCGATGCGCCGAAGATTAGATTGATTGAATCGTTCTCATACAGAGTGTCTCGGGTCCTATTTATACCCAAGATACAAATATTTGTAACAACTTTGGACTCTATCTAAACTACTGTTTAAACATATCATCCCTAGCGAGATCCATAACGTATTACAACTAACAATTTAACAAACTCCTAAATTACAGATACAATTGCCGTTACAGGACTCTATCCACAAGTGGCAATATCTTTAAACGCGCAATTAACAACCGAATCTCCACTTATCTTCAAGTTTCTGCGTTGGACACGGTTTCATCTCATCGAACTCGGAATCGGGTGTCGGTGTTCCCATTCAACCCATCCTCAGCCGACCAGCCCCGCAGCCGATCACTCTTTTAGCCGATACGACTCCTGCCTTCAGCCGACCCGATTCCACTTTGCCTTCTTAAGACTTAGGAACCCCATTACCAAATTCCAGTGTTAACACCCGCGCGCGCACGCGCGCGCACGCGCCGCGTCCGTTCCTCGCGCACGCCGCCCGCCGCACGCAAGCGCCCGCGCCCGCCCGGCCCCGCGTCGCCCGCCCTCGCCGCACTGCCCGCCCGCGTCCGCGCCCTCGCCGCCACGCGCTCGCCGCCGTACCCGGCCCCGCCCGCGCGCGCGTCGCCGCCATGCCCCGACCCCGTCCGAGATCGCGCCACGTGCCGCCGCCCCAAACCCAGCCCGGCCTCCCCGCCGCCGCGTGGCGGTCCGCTGTACCGACGCCGCGCCGGCCCCTCCCTCTTCCCGTTGCCTCGCTCGGATGCGCCTATAAAGGAGGGGCAAAACCCCCCACTTTTTCCCCACCTCGCCGACTCTAGCCTCCCCCTCTCTCGCCGGTCTCCCTTTGTTAGTGATATGCCCTAGAGGCAACATGGAGATGTTGGATATCACGTCAATGTTTATGAATAAATGAATAAAGTGTTATTCAGTTCAATGAAATAGACATCTTGTATTGATCAATAAGTACGTGACTTATTTATGAGACTCTTTATGTATGAATCTATTTCTAAACGATCCCTGATCATATGTCATATTGTTGGAACAAATATGATTCTAAGATCGGCATGTTTTTTGATTGATGATCATGTCTCATAGATCATGGGTATGGAGATACCAAATCAATAAACATGGACACATGTGTTGGAGAACACATTGTTGGATAGACCCACCATGAGACACTACAGGAATTAATGTGCCATTAGTTGGTCTCGGGTAGTGTTGGTACAAAGTCCTTAGACCTCGAGATCACCATGGATTCCAACATGTGTAGTAGCCTACTTTGGGACTACCAAACGCTATTCCAGAATCGGGTAGTTATAAAGGTAGTTTTCGGGTTTGCTATGAAACATGGAGTGGGATGTGAGTGATCAAGATGGAATTTGCCCCTCCTTTGGAGAGATATCTCTGGCCCCTCAAGGTAATGGATTATGGAAATGCATGGCCATGCTAAGTTGATTGAGGAGTCAATCAACAGGACCTAATCCAATACGGTTCGAGTGAATGGTTAAGCTATTGAAGGGATGGCACACATCTTGCCTATAGCTTAACTGGTATCGTGAGGCAAAGGGATTTGTGTACACATTACAGGTTCAGAGCCGATATTATTCTTGTATACTATGGTGTCAATATGTGCTGCTAGGCACCGCTGTTGACAGGTCGGCTGAGTTAGACTCGAGCCGACGATCGGCTAAGTTAGACTATAGCCGAAACCGAGTATACCTGAACCTACAGGGTCGCACGCTTAAGGGGATAAGAACAGGCATTCGAGTTGGACTCGGATACGGCTCGATCGGATAGGGATCCGATCGGATAGAGTCCTATGGGCTTACGACGTGTGGGCGGCCAACTCTATGAGATACGGAAGAGATCCGATTCAAAATAGAGTCTTAATCGGTCACTAGTCCTAGTCGGCCAACTCTATATAAAGGAGGGAGGGGTGGAGAGCTGCGACATGTTAATTGCATCGCGTGCAACAGAAGTCGTCGAGATCAATCTCCACGGAAACCCTCCCCACTTTCAAGCCAAACCCTAGCCTTGTATCGCGTGCTAGTACACGGGTGTACGGCGTTCTGTCCCTGGACGTGTGGATACCGGTAGAGGCGCTGCTACGTTGCGCGCTGTTGATCGGCCTCGAATCGGCTGATTGGCGAATCGGCTGTCTCCGGGAATCGGCTACATTGTTCCGGATCGGATTGCCCTGATTGGCTATTCCGCTGCGCTCTACTCCAATCGGTAACGATCTATCGGCCCTTACTTGCAAGTGTTCCTGGTTTGCGCGGTTAAAAGTTTTTGTTTTCGGCTAGCATAGCCTCCGCGTAACCCTTCACCCTTCCCTCTCCCGAGTGCCGCCGCCGCCGCAAACCGCTGCGAGCTGCCGAGCGCCCTAGCCACCGTGCGCCGCCATCGCCGGAGCCCCACCGCCCTCCCCGAGCATCCCCATCACCGGTAAGCCCGAGCCGCCGCCCCTTCCTATCGTGCTAGCACCGGCACCAGCCGCAACAGAGAGAGCAGAGAGAGAGGGCACCGGTCGAACACATTGTGGGCCGATGAATAGTGGCAAAAGAAAAGAAAAAGAAAAGAGAGAAAAGAGAAAAAGAAAAAAATAGAAAAAAATAGGAAAAATTATGGAAAATTTGGAAAATATTTTGAAAGGATTTGAGTAAATTTTTGGGCAAAAATAAATTATTTTCTTGTATATTTTCTCGGAGCAAAATTTGAAAATCGAAACCGGACTTTTTCAAAATTTCGTTTTGCGTCGTTTTTGAATCGAAAATCGAAGCTCACTGTGGTGCCAGAACTAACACTACAAGTGGCTATAGGTCGATAGGTTGAGTTTAAACGGAAAACATCCTTCCACCAAAAGGACCCAACTTCCCAGGATTCATGTGGGACTTTGGAAGAGTAATACCTTGACCAAATTAAGCATACCCAAGGTGTCTCTGCATTATTGTAGAAATTATGTAAATGCTACATAAGCAGTGCATCATTCTGCACCCGAAGGTTAATGATCCCAAGTCCTCCTTTTTCTTTGGGTCTTTGAACCAGCTCCCATGCTGCGAGATTGCCACCAGCTTTCTTTTCTGAGTTTCTTCTCCAAAGGCATTGTTTCCACGCACGGTCTCTACTGTCTATAACCCCAATTGGGAGCTTTAAGGTACACATGTGTAGGTGGTGATTTGGGTGATAGCCGAGTTCAGCATTTGCAGGCGACCGGAGTAAGACAGCCAAGTAGATAAGCCAAATAATCGACGTTCCACGCTGTCCATGATTGGGGAAAGGTCCTCGATTTTTGGTTTCGTTGTGCCCATCGGGAGCCCAAGATAGGAGAAGGACAGGGAGCCCACGCTGCACCCAAAGGTGTTGGCTAATTGTGCCATTCTTTCTGTAGAGACGTTGATGGGGATCATCTGAGACTCATTAAAATTTACCTTTAAGCCCATGGACAGAGAGAAACTGTTGAGCAGAGCTTTGAGAAAGAACAGCTGATGCCCATCCGCTTGCATAATTTGGAGAGTGTCATCTGCGTACTGGATGATGGGAAAGTCATCCGTTGAATGTCTGATTGGAGGGATAAGAAGGTTTACCAAGGCTCCTTTGTTTATAATAACCTGTAACAGCTCAGCCGCCAGCCTGAAGAGCAGAGGTGATAAGGGGTCACCTTGTCGAACACCACGTTTGCAAGGGAAAAATTTTCCAGCTACCAGTTAACGACCAAATTTGGTAACCAAATCTCTAAGTCCAAGCCGAGATTAAAGCAGAATCAGATAGGGAAAGTGGTCTGCGTGGGAGCTGAGGCCATGTCGGCTACGACTCAATCGGCTGGGAAGCCGATGGGCTAAGGTCGAATTGGATATGGACAACCGATAGCCGATTTCGATTCAGAGAAGGTGGAACCGTTTTCGATAAAGAAGCTTGAAGATAAAAGGAAGATTCAGTTTCCAAATGTTCATTAAGATATTGCCATCTATGGATAAAGTCCTGTAACGGCAATTGTATCTGTAAAATGGGGTTTTGTTTAGATATTTCCTTTTGTAATGCGACATGAGACTGTATCCCGAGATATTGTCGTATTTTGAATAGTAGATTAGATAAAAACCGTGTTCTACATGGACTTTGTTGTACTTGGGTATAAATATTGTAAAATCAAAGTGTGTTTGATTCTTTATTTAATGACGAACAATTGGTATTTGAGATTTATTGATTTGAGTGTTTTGATTTTGAAAGAGTTGAGGTATTTGGGATTTATTGATTTTGAGTGTTTTGATTTTGAAAGAGTTGAATTTTCGGACAATGAACAGTGTTCGATCATGCCTTGTCGGTCGGCCGGGCGTGTTCTACCGGTCTGATTGGAGGTGTTTCGGCGGTCGACCGGCGGTTGCCTACGGTCGACCGACCGAGCCAGTCCGACTGGTTGCCGATTTCGTTTCGGTTTTGGTTTCGGTTTGTTTCCTTATACATACATGGAAGTTTCGTGTTCCTATGCACGTGTCTGGTTGTTTATGCTAACAATGAGTCAAGTTTGGATAGCTCGTGCTCGGATATGGTATTCTTTATTTAATTATGTGCAGGTATTCTTTACGCCTCGGGAAAGTGTTGCCGGTGATCGAGTCGGAGTCAACTTGGAGACAAGGTGACGTCCGAGATGGGGATCATGCGGGATGCTGAAGGGTAGAGATTAGTGCACATGATTGGAAAGTTTCCATATGGCATACAATGGAGATATTGTTGCATATGGAAAGCGGAATTTTGGTTTTAGGAAAATCGAGATTGTTACGATTGGTTTATGTATAGTTTGTTTCTTGTATGGGAAGGTTTCCTAGTGGATTAGGGCTTCTTGTATGAGTAGGATTCGTGGCTCTTGGCTGCGGATTTTGGGTATAAATATGAGGGGAGGCGTGGCCTCTCTGTGTCGCTTTTGAGTTCAAGTTTTAGAGTTTCTCAAGTTAGGGTTTCAAGTTTAGATTGAGATTTTGTGAGGAGTGCTTTGTTTGCACTTTGTAAACACAGAGAGTTTCAATAAAGATCAATCTTCTTGAGAATTCTTTGTGTCTACTTCTTCCTCGGTGCGGCGGTGTAATTCGGATCTGCTAACCGGTTAGACCGCAGACACTACGGCGGTCAGACCGCGCCTTCTTCCCGGTTAGACCGGCGGGCATTGGACTTCATCGGGGTCGGCTACATCGACAATCGGCGAGGCGATCGGCTACGGGCGGTCGGACCGAAGGTCATCGGCGGCGCACGGCAAAGCACGGTCGACCGGCGCGATACCTGCGGTCAGACCGGCATCAGAAAACAAAGGTAAAGTTTTATTTCCGCTAAAACTTTGTTTTTTGGGGTACTCAACCATTCACCCCCCTTTGGTTGGCTTTTCTTTGGGCATTCGATCCTACAAGTGGTATCAGAGCCACGTTCTTCTGCTTTGGATTTTCTTTGATCTAAAGTTTTTTCCATCATGTCGGATAAATTTTCAACAAAACCGCATGTTTTTGATGGCACCGATTTTGCGTATTGGTGTAGTAAGATGCAATCTTACATCATGGCTCAAGACTATGATGTGTGGCAAAAGGTTGCGCTTCCCTACACCATACCCGATGCCATTAATACCGATGCTTTGAAAACTGAGTTTAATAACAATTGCAAAGCTCGAAACATCTTGTTGAATGGAATTTCGTGTTCTGATTTTGATCGTGTTTCTCATCTTCAAACCACTAATGAAATTTGGAACGCTTTGAAAAACTTTCATCAAGGAACTACAAACATAAAAGAACTTCGTCGAGATCTTTTTAAAAAGGAATATATAAAATTTGAGATGAAACATGCTGAAGCTTTGGATGACTATCTTGGTAGGTTTAATAAAATCTTGAGCAATCGTAGATCTGTTGATTCTTCTTATGGCACTAATTATCCACAGTCTGAGATTTCTCGCCACTTTTTAAATAGTCTTGATATGTCTATTTGGGAGATGAAAGTAACTTCTATTCAAGAATCTGTTAACATGACTAATTTGACTTTGGATTCGCTTTATACAAAACTCAAAACTCATGAGATGAATATTCTTTCTCGAAAAACGGATTCTAAGTCAAGTGCTTTGATTTCTCCTTCGACTTCTTCAGATGTTGCTTCTTCGTCATCTCCAAATGCTCTTGCTTTGATTAACCCCATGTCTGATGAACAACTCGAGCAATTCGAGGAGAAGGACTTGGCTCTTGCTACTAACAAACTTTCCAGAGTTAGGTTCAGGAAGAAAGGAGGACCAACGCGTTGCTTTGAATGTGGCACCTTGGATCACATCCGCTCCAACTACCCCAAGCTTGGGAGGACCAAGAAGGAGGACAAGAGCGCCGAGAAGACAAAGGATGACAAACCTAAGGGTAGGCGCTCCAAGGAGATGATCAAGAAGGTGCTGAGTCAAGTCTATGCCGCTTTTGAGCCACTCAGCGACATAGACTCTGACAGTGAAAAGGAGAAGGGCAAGAACATCTTCGACGTTTGTCTCATGACGCATGGAGATGAAGATTCTTCAGATGAAGAAAATGAGGTAAGCTCACTTGAGGATGCAATTCTTGTCTTAAGTGCTAAGAATAAAAAATGTGAGAAAATGTTTAAAAAACAAGAATTTGTAATTGAATCTTTAAATGTTGAAATTGCTAGATTGAAATCTCTTATTCCCAATGATGATAATTGCAAAAATTGTTAGGTTTTAATGTTGGAAATTTCAAAGATTAGAGATGTCAATAATTCTAAAGTTTTGGCTTCTAAATCTTGTTTAACTTGTAATGCTAATGAATTAAAACTAAAAGATGCTTTAGCTCGTGTTAAGCACATGGAAGAAATAGTTAAACAAGATGAGGTAGGTTCTTGCTCTAGATGTCGCAAAGGCAAAGATGTTTTAATTGATTTTGAAAATTGTGTTAATCTTGGAAAAGAAGTTTCTTACTTGAAAAGTTCTTTGCAAAAATTTTCGATGGTAAGAAACAACTTAACATGATTTTGGACAAATCAAAAGTGTGTAGCGACAATAAGGGAATAGGTTTTGATGCTCATGATTATTTCACAAAAATCCTCCAAATGTTTTATGAATAACTGAAAACAAGTGAAATCTTGACTAAACCTAACACCATGAAAACAGTTTTCAAGTCTGCTTGGAAATTTGCCATCTCTTTCGCTTATCTAAAAGAAACTAAACCTAATTCTTCAAAACCATCTGTTACTAAAGAAAAGTTTTCTTGCTCCTTTTGTGGTAAAGATGGTCATCTTGTTGATTTTTGTTTCAGATTAGCACGAAAACAGAAAAAGGAAAGAGAAAATAATTTTGCAAAATCAAAGTGGCAAAAATCTGGTTTTTCCTCGGGAAGGCCGGTCGGACCACGGTTGGTCCATCGGTCGATCGGCCTGGCACCGGCCGACCGACGACACCGCCTCGGTCGACCGACGATGGCACCGGGTCGACCGGCGATCGCAGCGGTCGAGGCCAGGCCCCGAAGGAATTTTTCTAAAAATTCCAAAACTGTTTTCTCTCGTGGTTCGTGCCTATTGGATCTACGGTCGTGTGTCTCAAGATCTTGGATTCCTAAGTTTCTTTTAACTAACCCCAGTACTGAGGCCTTGACATTCTTTGTTTTGTAGGCTTTCATGGCGAGGAAGGAGAACGTGTGGATCATGGACTCCGGTTGTTCGCGGCACATGACCGGTGATAAGAAGTGGTTCTCCTCCCTCAAGATGGCATCCAAGACGGAATCAATAATCTTTGGGGATGCTTCAACAAGTGCCGTTATCGCTACCGGATCCGTCAAGGTAAGTGACAAGTTCGAATTGAAAGAGGTAGCTTTGGTAGAAGATTTAAAATACAATTTACTTTCAGTTTCACAAATTGTTGATGAAAACTTTGAAGTTCATTTCAAGAAAACTAGAAGTAAAATATTTGATTCTTGTGGTGATTCTGTTTTGAACATTTCTCGTTATGGGAGAGTTTTTAAAGCTGATTTTGAAAACCCTGTTTCTCCTGTTGTTACTTGTTTAGTTGCAAAATTCAACAAAGATTTGATGTTCGGCATCGTAGACTTGGTCATGTTGGATTTGATCATTTGACTCGTTTAAGTGGTTTGGATCTTGTTTGTGGTTTGCCAAAACTCAAAAAGGATCTTGATTTGGTTTGTGCACCATGTCGTCATGGTAAAATGGTTGCTTCTTCTCACACAACAATTCTTTCGTGATAACGGATGCACGGGACAGCTTTTACACATGGACACTGTTGGTCCAGCTAGAGTGCAATCTGTTGGAGGAAAATGGTATGTGTTAGTTATTGTTGACGATTTTTCTCGATGTTCTTGGGTTTTCTTCATGGCAACTAAGGACAAGGCCTTTGGACACTTTCGAAGTCTTTTCTTCGCTTGAATTGTGAAATTCCCAACTCCTTGAAAACAATTAGAAGTGATAATGGTGGTGAATTTAAAAATGCATCTTTTGAACATTTTTGTGTTGAAAAAGGAATTGAACATCAATTTTCTTCTCCACGTGTTCCTCGACAAAATGGTGTTGTCGAAAGAAAAAATCATTCTTTGGTTGAAATGTCTAGGACAATGCTAGATGAATATCACACACCTAGAAAATTTTGGGCCGAATCTATTAACACTACTTGCTATGTTTCTAATCGCATTTTCTTGCGTTCTAAACTTGGCAAAACTCCTTATGAGCTTCGTTTTGGTCGTCAGCCTAAAGTTTCACATTTGCGTGTTTTTGGTTGCAAGTGCTTTGTGTTAAAATCTGGAAATTTGGATAAGTTTGAATCACGTTCAATTGATGGTTTATTTCTTGGTTACCCCGCACACACTCGTGGCTATCGTGTACTTCTTTTAGAGACTAACAAAATTGTTGAGACTTGCGAAGTTACTTTTGATGAGGCTAGTCCCGGTACTAGACCAGATTTTTCAGGTACACTCCCACAGGATCAGGGGGAGTTTGGTCGAATCATTGAAGACGAAAGCGATGACGACGACGATGAGGTCGACTCTGCCCGGCCGGGACCGGCCAAGTGCCGTCGGTCGACCGGCGAGCCCGCCGGCCGCATCGGACCGAGACCTGGCCGTCGACCAAGCAAGGGCCGACTTCTTCGGACTCCGTCGATTCCAATCAAGAGGATTCTTCGGGGACCACGACCAGTGCTGAACCAGAACGTGAATCAACTTCTGAGATCACTGCACCCTTGCACATTCAGCGACAACATCCGCCGGTACAAATAATAGGTAATTTAAATGAGCGGATAACGAGATCTAAGGTAACTGCGCATGACTCTGCGAATTCTGCTTTTGTTGCTTCTTTTGAACCCAAAGATGTTACTCATGCATTAACTGATGAATCGTGGATTAATGCCATGCATGAAGAACTTGAAAATTTTGAAAGAAATAAAGTTTGGTCTTTAGTTGAACCTCCTTCTGGACATAATGTTATTGGAACCAAGTGGGTTTTCAAAAATAAACAAAATGAGGATGGTTTGATTGTTCGCAATAAGGCTAGACTAGTTGCTCGGGGTTATACTCGGGTGGAGGGTTTGGATTTTGATGAAACTTTTGCTCCTGTTGCTAGGATTGAGGCAATTAGGATTTTGTTAGCTTTTGCTGCTTCTAAAGGTTTTAAATTGTTTCAAATGGATGTTAAAAGTGCTTTTTTAAATGGCTTTATTCAGGAGTAAGTTTATGTTAAACAACCACCGGGTTTTGAAAATCCTGATTTTCCCAACCATGTTTTTAAACTTTCAAAAGCTTTATATGGTTTGAAACAAGCACCTAGAGCATGGTATGATAGACTTAAGAACTTTTTGCTTGAAAAAGGTTTTCAAATGGGAAAAATTGACAAAACGCTTTTTGTTCTTAAGCATGGTGAAAATCAACTTTTCGTTCAGATATATGTTGATGATATCATCTTTGGTTGTTCAACTCACTCTTTGGTTGCAGAATTTGCTGAGACTATGCATAGGGAATTTGAGATGAGTATGATGGGTAAGCTGTCGTACTTCTTGGGTTTACAAATCAAGCAAACACCTCAAGGTACGTTTATCCATCAAACAAAGTACACCAAAGATCTTTTGCGCAGGTTCAAGATGGAGAGTTGCAAGCCAATCTCTACACCCGTTGGATCTACTGCTGTTCTTGATCCCGATGAAGATGGTGAAGCTGTGGATCAAAAGGAGTATAGAAGCATGATTGGATCTTTGTTGTATCTTACTGCTTCTAGACCAGACATACAATTTGCTGTATGTTTGTGTGCGCGCTTTCAAGCTTCTGCACGTGCGTCTCATCGTCAGGCGGTCAAGCGCATCATGAGGTATTTGAGTCATACACTTGAGTTTGGCATTTGGTATTCAACTTCATATTCTCTTTGCTTAAGTGGTTATTCAGATGTTGATTTTGCGAGTTATAGAATTGATAGAAAAAGTACTAGTGGAACATGTCATTTTCTTGGAACTTCATTGATTGCATGGTCTTCTAGGAAACAGTCTAGTGTAGCTCAATCCACTGCTTGAATCCGAATATGTTCTTCTGCTAGTTGTTGTTCACGATTCTTTGGCTGATTTCTACTTTAAAAGATTATGGACTTGTTTTTGAAAATGTGCCTCTTTATTGTGATAATACAAGTGCCATTAACATTGCTAAGAATCCTGTTCAACATTCACGCACCAAACACATTGATATTCGTTTTCACTTCTTGCGAGATCATGTTGAGAAGAAAGATGTTTAATTGAAATTTTTGGATACAAAATTGCAACTTGCTGATATTTTTACAAAACCATTGGATTATTCTCGCTTTGCTTTTCTTCGAGGGGAATTGGGAATCATTCATCCTTTTGGCATGTTTTGAGGGGGAGTTTTTGTGCTCTTTGATTTATCAAGCTACATGATTGAAATAAATTAAACAAGAGAGCTTTATCCATACATATTGTTGATCATGTGCATGCTAGCAATATTATGAAGATTTATTTGTCACTAGCATAGCTTATATGTATTCTAGTATTTTTATGTGATCTAGATTTTATATTTAAGAGAAATAATGCATTACACTTTAAAACAATACTTGAATTAAAGAAATATGCAATGTTGATACTCGTACTTGTGTTGGATTTTAAATGCTTATATATATATATATATCATGTTGCTTTAATATTCCTCAAATTACTTTAAAATTGCTCATTATGAAAAGAGAATAAAATATTATCTATGAGAGAAAAAAATGAATCTGAATCCTTGGAAACATCTTGATGACAAGGACGTATTCGATGTGAGCAAAAATAATGAGTACCGAATCCTTGGAAACAGTCTTGACGACAAGGACGTACTCGAAATAATTGAGAGAAAAAAAGAGCAACAAATATGGCTCAATTCAATATGAAAAAGTTTTTCTCTTGAATTATATGTGCAAAACGGTATTTGAGAAAGAATAAAGATTGCAATAAGTATATATATTTGGGTTTATCTTTCAACCTATGTACTTGTAAAGATGTTGCATTATAAATCATTGAAATCCATGAATTTTTATTGTGTTATTGCTCTTAATCATAAAATATTTGATTCATGATTATACTTTAATGCATATTTTCTCTCTAATTGATAAATTTATCTTCTTGTTATTGCAACACATGACTTGACTTGCTTTATGTGTGGCGCTAAGCTCTTGACAATTAAATAAACATAATTCCAATGCTTGATGAATTCATTGTCAAAAGGGGGAAACATAATGTTGTTTGGGAGAACATTTGCATAAAAAGTTTACGTTTTTTTTGGTCAAAGGAATTTTCTTTCTTTTAAAAAGAGAGAGATATTTTCTTTGATTTTTGAGCTTTCAATGCTTTTTACCATTTTTGTTTTAACTTTTCAAACACCAAAACAACTCTTTTATTTTGTTTGCCAATGTGTTCATCAAGGGGGAGATTATAAAATCAAAGTGTGTTTGGTTCTTTATTTAATGATGAACAATTGGTATTTGGGATTTATTGATTTGAGTGTTTTGATTTTGAAAGAGTTGAGGTATTTGGGATTTATTGATTTGAGTGTTTTGATTTTGAAAGAGTTGAATTTTCGAACGATGAACAGTGTTCAGTCGGCTGCCACAGCCGGTCTGACCGGGCGTGTTCTACCGGTCTGACCGGAGGTGTTTCGGCGGTCAGACCGGGCAGTTGCCTGCGGTCAGACCGACCGAGCCAGTCCGACTGGTTGCCGATTTCGTTTCGGTTTCGGTTTCGGTTTGTTTCCTTATACATACATGGAAGTTTCGTGTTCCTATGCACATATCTGGTTGTTTATCCTAACAATGAGTCAAGTTTGGATAGCTTGTGCTCGGATATGGTATTCTTTATTTAATTGTGTGCAGGTATTCTTTACGCCTCGGAAAAGTGTTGCCGGTGATCGAGTCGGAGTCAACTTGGAGATAAGGTGACGTCCGAGATGGGGATCATGCGGGATGCTCAAAGGTAGAGATTAGTGCACATGATTGGAAAGTTTCCATATGGCATACAATGGAGATATTGTTGCGTATGAAAAGCGGAATTTTGGTTTTAGGAAAATCGAGATTGTTACGATTGGATTATGTATAGTTTGTTTCTTGTACGGGAAGGTTTCCTAGTGGATTAGGGCTTCTTGTATGAGTAGGATTCGTGGCTCTTGGCTGCGGATTTTGGGTATAAATAGTGAGGGGAGGCGTGGCCTCTCTGTGTCGCTTTTGAGTTCAAGTTTTAGAGTTTCTCAAGTTAGGGTTTCAAGTTTAGATTGAGATTTTATGAGGAGTGCTTTGTTTGCACTTTGTAAACACAGAGAGTTTCAATAAAGATCAATCTTCTTGAGAATTCTTTGTGTCTACTTCTTCCTCGGTGCGGCGGCGTAATTCAGATCTGCTAACCGGTCAGACCGCAGACACTACGGTGGTCAGACCGCGCCTTCTTCCCGGTTAGACCGGCAAGCATTGGACTTCATCAGGGTCGGCTACATCGAAAATCGGCTGAGGCGATCGGCTACGGGAGGTCAGACCGAAGGTCATCAGGCGGTCAGACCGGCTGAACAGCACGGTCAGACCGGAGCGATAGCTGCGGTCAGACCGGCATCAGAAAACAGAGGTAAAGTTTTATTTCCGCTAAAACTTTGTTTTTTCGGGTACTCAACCATTGACCCCCCCTCTGGTTGGCTTTACTTTGGGTATTCGATCCTACAAATAGGACCCGAGACCTATCGACCCCCATTTTTTAGGACGGGAATCATTCGTGTTCATAGTACCATTTCCCTGGATTGAGTAGTTTGGTACCCAAGAATACAATACTGAATTATCAGGTGCAAAGTGCACGAATAGTCTTACACCCAAAAGTATATTACAATAGCAAGCCCGAAGGCAATATCCAACACATATAGGTCCTCATGGACCAGATACACCCAAATACGGAAGGTAGGTAAGGCAGCGGAGTGGAAGGCAGCGGCTTGTCGATTGCCACAGGCAACGACTAGGGACTAAGACCTACTAGGCACTTTCGTCTTCCTCACCCTCCTGGTAGTAGGCATACGGGTCTTCAGGGTCTTCATTATCCACATCTGAATATTTGTGCGTATAGCAAGGGTGAGTACCAACCGTACTCACCAAGTCAACGCAGCAAAGATGCATATGATAGGGATTCTCAAAGGATGGTTGTGGTTCATTTGCACAAAGCTTGTTTTATAATTCTTCCAGGTCAAGTTTTATTACCATAGTTCATTAAGTCGGCGATGGTTCTGTCTACCATCCATTGTGATTCCAAGGATAGCTTCCCGCCACCGGATCGTCATGGCTTTCTAAGGAGTCTACCCCCTTCTCGCAGTTCGAGCAGAGGATCCCTAGCACATAAAGTAATCATGCAAACCCATCCCATCATTTTAAGTTTTTATGAGTCTAGCCAAGAGAGAAACTTGTCACGCCGCTCTAAATCCACGAGCACAGCTATTCGAATAGATTGATTTACTCACACTGTAGTGGATGTACACTTTACCCATACTCCGTGACTGCCCAACGAATGAGCCTACATCCCAACACACGAGACGGTCACGGCAAAGCCTTTCGATAAACTCACTTTGGCAGTACCCGCTCCATGAACTTAAATCCTCTTGCACTCTAGCTGTCATTTCCTAGCAGTGTGAGGAGTTCTGGCGCTCCCGGGGTAAGAAAAAAAACTCACTCAATCCTCGTTCATCACTCAATCCGTAGGTCGTAGACCCATCTCAACAACACCAACCACAACTCAACACCTGAACCACTATGCAGAGATACTGCCTCCGCTCGGCTATCTAATCCGCTAGGTCTATACCCATTCGAGAAGTACGGTTGTACTGGCTCGTTCCATGTTATAAGTCTCATGGCTCGGTCCTTAGCTGACCAGGGACACTACTTGCCTTTGCCGGAATCCACCCAAATCATCCAGCCGCCCCAGTCAAAAACATTGGTTTTGTATTTTCACTGTTCAACAAACACATTTTATCATTCTCATGGCAATGTGGCGCTCATGTCTCCACTTGCGGTATGTCAACTACCTTCCCTAAGGAAGTTGCCCAAGCATATAGCTCTTTTGTAAAAGTATGAATATGCTTTGTGTGGAGATTATAGCTATCGGATATCTTCATGGCAAGCTTGTCCGACTGGTAATAGGGATAGGTTACACCTAATGATTGTGTAAACAGGCTATGACTTGGGTGTTACGTTGCCGATTAGATAATGCAACAGCTCATAGTCATAACATGGTAAGATTGAGGAAACCGACTTAGAGTATGATAGGGTTTCCGACTTGTAAGCCCGTCTTCCGAGACTATATAAGGGGGGGCAAGGGGCGTCCCTTGAGGGATATCAGACATATGCGATTCATGAGCGATAGATTTGATAGGCGATACACAAGATCTTGAGATCAATACAACACTCGGCAGATCGAATCCCCGAAACAGGAGTAGGGTATTACCTCACGAGAGGGCCTGAACCTGTCTAAACCCTTTTTTCCACTTAACCCATTGTGCTTAGCGATCTTGACTGCACCCCCAAATTTCTATTGCCGAAACCAAGTTTCGACAGTTGGCGCCCCAGGTAGGGGCCCGCGCGTCAAGATTTTTTCTTCATCTCGCCAACAAGCGCGATGGGATCTTCACCAGGCGTCGACAACTTCGCTGCCAAAAGATTCGACAAGCTCTCCTTCCCCGACTCGGATTCGGACCAGTCGGGAGGGGGAACACGCTCGGCGCCATTCAGGTTACCGAACAACGCTGAGATCTACTACAAAGTTCTGACTTCTGAGTGGAAGTCCATCCACTTGGAAGGAGGAATCCACTCGGCGCCGTTCGGATTACCAAACGCCGCTGATATCTATAGCCACCTTCTGACCACCACGTCGGAATCCATCCACTTGGGAAGAGAAACCCTCTCGGCGCCGTTTGGGTTACCGAACGCCGCTGAGATCTATTGCAATCTCCTTTCTTTCGAGTTGAATTTGACTCACTCGGGAGAACCGTCATCCTCAAGCTACGACCCGGACTAGAACGATCCAGACTCAAGCGATCCGGGCTCAAGGGAAGTCACTGTCATCCTCCAACCGTTTGGATCATGCTCATCCACGGAGCTCGGTGAGTACCTCAGCTCTTCAGATTTCGATGACCTCTACGACATCTCCACCGACGAGGCCAACAACTCCGAATTCGACAAGGACTATGAGCCAAAGTGCTTCAACGTTCTCATGGCAGAGGTGGCTGAGACCGACTCAGCCATGGCCTGCAAAATTGCAGAAGAAGAACAAGCCAGGCTTGAGAAGGAGCGCAAGCTAGCCGAAGAGGAGAATAGACGCAAGGAGGAAGCTGAGAGAAGTAAGCGAAACCTGAGGGCGACTGGGTGATCCGCTCGCGAGGCCATACTCTAGACACGAGTCGACAACACGAAAATCTTCCAGACGCCTCAACAGAATGCCGTTCCCGCCCTCACCCTTCTCGACACTATTATCGAAGCGGCACCCGCTATGGTAACACCAATCCTGGACAATATCAAGACCATCGTCGTGGCTACAGCCAATTGCTCCCCCTCCACCTCAGCACGAAGGCCGACTGAGTCCGTCGCTGAAACAGCCGACGAAAGCCGACTTCCGCCACTACGATCAAAGGACTATAGGAGACCCGAGCAAACTAAGACAGCCACTAGGTCAAGAGACCCCCGCCTCGAGACAACATGAAGGCATCAAGAGCAATCGGCCGACTCTCACGAAAAATGGCATGGACGACCACCCGTCCACGACCGGATCCGCTGCAGCTACAACTTCGACTACCGTAGCAGCCTACAAAGAACCCCGCAGAGTGATCTTCGGGAAGTCCTTGACCGGCGCTATCAAGAGCATGAGTAGTGCTCCTGTGAAGACCGTAGGAGATCGCCCAACTGCAATGACGACGGAGTGCTTGCGTTAACTCGGGACCTGCGTCGAGTGGTTTGGCCGAGTGGTTTCAAGCCCACAGGAATCGAGAAGTACGACGGAAAGACCGACCTTGAGTCGTGGCTGACCGTGTACACCTTCGCCATCCGCGCAGCAGGAGGAGACAACAAGGCCATGGTCAATTACTTGCCTGTCGCCCTCGCCAACTCAGCCAGGAACTGGCTCACGAGCTTGCCAAGAGGCTCAATTAGCTCGTGGAGTGAATTCCGGGACCACTTCATCGCCAATTTCCAGGGCACTTTCGAAAGACCTGGGACCCACTTTGATCTCTACAACGTCATCCAGAAGTCAGACGAGCCGCTGAAGCACTACATCCGGCGCTTCTCGGAAAAGCGCAACAAGATCCCCAACATCACCGACGACATCATAATTGCCGCCTTCCAGAAGGGTGTCCGTGACGAGTTGCTGATTGAAAAGTTTGGGCGTAAGCCACCGAAGACGGTAAAACAAATGTTCAAAACAGCAAACTCCTACGCAAAATCCAATGATGAGATCAAGGCGGCACGACAGGATCGGCACAACAAAAGGTACAACAAGCAGTCGGGAGGCAGCCGGCATCCTAAGAAGGATAACAGCAACAACAATCAGGGCCAGAAAGATCGCAAGCGTCGACCCGAGGACCTGGTTGCTACAACGTCCAACTCCCAACGCCGTCCCCGGGTTGCGGCCTTCGACACGATCATGAACGCTCAATGCACGCATCATCCTAATCACAAGCATGCGGCCAAGGATTGCTTCATCTACAAGCAATTCACCGAACAATACACGGCACAACTAAACAAGAAGCCGACTGACGAAGTCGGCCCATCGGGAACCAAGAAGGACAACCCGACTGGCAACTCACAGCCTTTTCAAGACCCCGTAGGCGAGCTGAATCATATCTTCGGGGGGCCGCAGGCTTATGAGTCCAAGAGGAAGCAAAAGCTGACTGACCGCGAGGTCAACGCGGCACAACCCAAAGTCCCACAATACCTACGATGGTCGGAGGTGGCCATCATGTTCAACCGCTCGGATCACCCTGACCGAGTGGTTCACCCGGGGCGGTATCCCCTGGTACAAGACCCGGTGGTCCGAAACATAAAGCTGAAGCGCGTCCTCATTGATGGGGGCAACGCCCTCAATATTCTATTCGCCAAGACCCTGGAAGAGATGTATATTCCAAGATCCGAGTTGAAGACAAGCTCAGCCCCCTTCCACAGAGTTATCCTGGGGCTGTCATCTATGCCACTCGGGCACATCGCGCTGCCAGTCACCTTCGGAGTACGAGAGAACTTCCGAACGGAGAACATCACCTTTCAGGTGGCCGACTTCGAAACGGCCTACCACGCAATCATTGGAAGGCCTGCGCTCGCCAAGTTCATGGCAATACCACACTACACCTACCTTTGCATGAAGATGCCCGGCCCCAACAGCGTCAGCACCCTGCGCAGCGAAGTCAAACAAGCCTTCACTTGCGACAAAGAAAGCTGCGATATGGCCCAATCTCGTGAGAGATCACGTGGTTAGGAAGAAATACGACTGGCTACATCAACATCTGAAGAGGGTGAAATCCCCACGAAGAAGATAGCTAAGTTGGGACAAGGCGACACCAAAACAAAGAAGATCTCCCTTGATCCATCAGATCCTTCCAAAACCGCTGTAATCGGCGCTGAGCTAGATCCTAAATAGGAAAGCGTGCTCGTCACCTTCCTCTCAAATAATAAAGATGTTTTTGCTTGGAAACCATTTGATATGCCTGGCATTCCTACGGAGGCGATCGAGCACTCTTTACAGGTCAAAGATGACGCTAAACCTATCAAACAACGGTTACGCCGTTTTGCTCAAGACCGAAAAGACGCTATCAAGGAAGAACTCACAAACCTTTTAGCCACCGGATTCATCAAAGAGGTTTTCCATCCCGACTGGCTGGCTAACCCGGTCTTGGTTCGGAAGAAGACAGTGCAATGGCGCATGTGCGTTGACTACACCGATCTCAGCAAATCTTCCCTAAAGATCCTTTCGGATTGCCTCGCATCGACCAAGTCGTAGATTCAACAGTCCTGAGTTTTCTGGACTGTTACTCGGGCTGCCATCAGATCAGCTTGAAGGAATCCAACTGCTTAAAAACATCATTCATCATGGCACTTGGAGCTTACTGCTACATCACGATGCCCTTCGGTCTGAAGAATGCCGAAGCCACGTACCAGTGCATGATCCCGAGATGCTTTCAGACACAGATCGGGAAAAATGTGGAAGCTTACGTCGACGATGTCGTCATCAAGACCAAGCAGAAGGAAAACCTGATTGCCGACTTAGAAGAAACCTTCACAAACATTTGGGCCTTCAGAATGAAGTTGAACCCGGAGAAATGCACTTTCAGCGTGCCATCAGGCAAACTGCTCGGCTTCATGGTGTCCCATCGTGGCATCGAAGCTAACCTAGAGAAAATCAACGCTATTTTGAATATGAAGCCCCGAGTAACCAGAAAGACGTCCAGAAGCTCACTGGCTGCATGGCAGCGCTAAGGTGATTCATCTCCTGACTCGGCGAGCGAGGCATGCCTTTTTTCAGGTTACTGAGGAAAACCGATGACTTCCAATGGACCACAGAAGCCCACAAAGCCTTTGAAGATTTCAAAGAGTTTCTCACGACGCCGCCCGTCCTAGCCTCACCTCAGCCTCAAGAAACACAGCTATTGTATGTCTCAGCAACTCACCAGGTGGTCAGCACAGTTCTCGTTGTTGAGCGTGAAGAAGAAGGACGAGTCCAGAAGATTCAAAGGCCAATCTACTTTGTAAGCGAAGTGTTGGCGGGAGCCAAAATTCGCTACCCCGGTACAAAAATTATTATATAGTGTTCGATAACCGCAAGGAAATTGGCGCACTATTTTCAGGGTCACTCGGTCAGCGTTGTCACCTCTTTTCCACTCGGTGATGTCATCCATAACCGGGAGGCAACTGGGCGCATCGCAAAGTGGGCTCTGGAACTGATGCCGCTGGACATAACTTTCAAGGCAAGGACGTCTATAAAGTCACAAGCCCTGGCAGATTTCCTGGCCGAGTGGACCGAACAACAAGAAGACGTACCTAGGGAAGACCTACAATACTGGACCATGCACTTTGACGGATCCAAGCGGATCACTGGCTTGGGAGCGGGAGTCGTGCTGATCTCCCCGACTGGAGAAAGGCTGCGATATGTTCTTCACATTCATTTCCCTGCCTCACACAACGTTGTCGAGTACGAAGCCCTGCTGCATGGCCTACGACTTGCTGTTTCACTCGGGATCCAACGGTTGGCTGTGAAAGGAGATTCCCAGCTGGTTGTCAACCAAGTGATGAAAGACTAATCCTGTCTAAACGACACCATGGAAGCCTATAGACAAGAAGTTCACAAATGTGAAGACAGGTTTGATGGACTGGAGCTATCACATGTCTTGAGACATAACAATGAGGCAGCTGACGAGTTGGCGCAGTTCGGGTCCAAGCGAGAAGCCGCCCCAACAGACATTTTCGTAGAGCATCTCTATGAGCCGACTGTTGTAGCAAAACCACCTCCCAACAAGCAAGCTGCAAACCAAGTTGCCATGCTCGACGCCGACTGGAGGACACCGCTCATTAAATTTTTAACTCAGCAAGAGCTGCCGAAAGATCAGGATGAGGCGGACCGAGTCCGACGACGTTGTTAGGGCTACGTCATGGTCGATTCCGAATTATACAAGAGAAGCCCTTCTAGAGTCCTAATGAGATGCATCACGCCTGAGGAAGGATGGCAACTACTCCAAGATATCCACTCGGGCGAATGCGGAAGTCACGCGGCGGCGCGCACCTTGGTAGGCAAAGCCTATAGACAAGGTTTCTTCTAGCTTACGGCGGTCTCTGACACCGACAAAGTGGTTCGCACATGTGAAGGTTGCCAGTTCTTTGCTCGGCATAGCCATGTTCCAGCCCAAGAGCTACAAATGATTCCATTATCTTGGCCGTTTGTGGTATGGGGCTTGGATATGGTCGGCCCCTTCAAGAAGGCTCCAGGAGGATTCACACATCTGTTCGTCACAATCGACAAGTTTTCCAAGTGGATTGAGGCTAAGCTGGTTGCTACAATCACCGCTGACAAGGCACGCGACTTCATCCTCAACATCGTACACTGGTTTGATGTCCCAAACAGAATTATAACCGACAATGGGACTCAATTCACTGGAGGCGTTTTCAAGGAATTTTGTGAAGATTTCGGCATCAAAATCTGCTACGCATCAGTCGCACACCCTAAAAGCAACGGACAAGTTGAACGCGCCAATGGCATGGTTCTTCAAGGCATCAAGGCCCGAGTATTCGATAGGCTAAATCCTTATGCCGGCAAATAGGTTCAAGAGCCGCCCTCGGTGTTATGGTCTCTATGGACTACGCCCAGTCGGGCTACCGACCAAACTCCTTTCTTCCTGGTTTACGGGGCAGAAGCCATGTTGCCGAATGAAATGGAGTATGAATCTCTTTGAGTCCGCAGTTTCAACGACGAGCTCTATGATCAAGACCGAGTGGATGACCTGACCCGACTGGAAGAGGCCTGTGAGGCAGCCTTGATCCAATCGGCAAGATATCTTCAAGGACTTCGACGTTACCATAGTCGCAATGTTCGGGCGCGAGCCTTCATTGTCGGCGATTTGGTTCTACGCAAGATTCAGACCACCAAGGACCATCACAAATTATCTCCACAATGGGAATGACCATACATAATCGCTGAGGTGACTCGGCCAGGAGCTTATCGACTAAGGCGTGAAGGTGGATCCATAGTGGAGAACTCCTGGAATATTGAACATCTTCGACGTTACTATGCTTAAATTGCTTTAAGTTTCATGTTATTCTTGACTGCCAACCTCAAGCAAGATGACTTCTTGAGTTAACAGTCTGGGGCTATACATGTGTCAATAAAGCATGGTTTTCTTCGACAACTTGTTTATATTTGGTTTATCATTGTTTAATGTTTTGATTCGAGTTCAATAGATAAGGACTGATAATTTTTTGATGACCTAATCAAGCTTAGGCTTGGTGACAGTCGGACGAAAATTACTTAAGAAATTTGATATAAAGACTCGGATCAAGGCATTAACATAAATAAGCTAAATATTTACAAGTTCACACCAGAAGTTACATACAAAGTCTGCAAAATAATCAGGATCGAAAGTTGTTAACCACATCAGCAGCTACCTTCTTAGCCGACTCCTGTGCTTCACTAATCAACTCTAAGGCCTGCTCATCCGAAGTGTCGTCGGCGAAGCCTTTCCCGACTGAGTCAACATCTATCCGAGGATAGAGTGACTTGGCCTGCGCAAGAGCGAAGCATGCTCCCATGGTGGCCGCTTCTGAGATATTGGCTATGTACTGTTCTGGGGCTCTCCTGAGTTTGTCGAAGACTTCAACGGCATCCAGTGAGCTTGTCCCGAGCCCGTGTTGGAACAGCGACAAGATGATTGGCGTGGTCGCGTTAGCAATATCGTCCCTTACGCCTTCGGCTCTTCGGACCCTGTCGACGAAGACATCGAATTGCACTCGGGTCTTGACTTTATAAGCTGCAAGGGACATATGATTACACAGACAATCAAAGATGAAGCAAAATGAAGAATGCTATCTTAATAGAATTTACCTTCAATCTCAGATTCCAACTTAGCTTTGCCGGCATTAGCTTCTTCCAGCTGAGTCTGGAGTATGTGGACTTCCGACAAGTTTTCTGCAACAGGAAAATTTGCTGACGTCAAGATCAAGACAGACTACAAATAGAGGCATAAAGAGACCAAGATGATTAAACTTACTCCCGACTGAACCACGGAGGTCAAGGTTCTCTTCTCGGAGCGCGGCGATCTCTCTCCGCAGGGCAGCTTATCTTGATGCAGCCTCTTCCGGAGTGGCCTTAAGCTCTTGCTGGATGTTCTCCAAGGAATTCAAGTGGGGGACCAGTTTCTCGAGTGCATCAGACTTGGCCATTGATCGACAATATACTCTCTGCACGCGAGTTCAGAGTTAGTCAACTAAAAGAAACCATAAGGCTATAACAGAGAAGAGCGATGCTTACATTTAGTAGCCGGGTGGCTTCATTCAGGCTGTCCACAAGCATGTCTCTTTCTTTATTTTCTTTCTGCTTGTTCAAGACGATGCCCTGTTTCAAGCCCTTGGAGTCGCACCACTCTATTTTCATTGGAGGAACCCAGGTCTCTGAAGATTGAAGCCTGGGGATCTCCTCCTCTTTTGCTGATCGATTTAAAGAAGACAAATGAAGACAAAGAAAAGACAGATTGAAGACTAAAGTCAGAAGAGTGCTTTAGAGCGTACCGGCGTCGGTGGCCGAGTTCTCGACTGGTACCTCCCGGCTGTCTTTTCCTTCTTGGTTCACACCCGACTGGCTCTCAGTCGGGGCGCCTTGAGCGGCAGTCGGGATCTCTTCTTCTACGGCGGTTTCCGGCAGGTCTCTGGTGCGATCGGGGCTCCTCCGCTGGGATATCTTCGCTGAGAGGTGGGGGCTTCTCACTCGGAGCGCTCTCACTCGGGAGAGGGCCTTGAGACCCTTGTTCTGTAGGCTTTATCTCTTTAGCCGCTGCAGATGGCTTCGAGGCCTCACTCTGCCCAGTAGGATCTATGTTCTCGTGTTTCCTGCAAGAAAAAAGATGGGAACAGTCGGGACAAAGGTAGAATGATTTTCAACAAGGACATGATTTCAACTATGAGACATACCTGGTTGATCGGCGAATTTTTGGTGCGGATCTGGGGGGATGGCCTCGGAGGGGTTACTTCAGCTTGAGGAGCTGGAACATCGTCGTCCAAGTCATCAATCACCAGCCTCCTTTTGCTCGCTCGCTTGCTGATATCCTCGGCGGTGGCAGCCCTTTTGCTGACCGGATCACTCCTGATCTTGACGCCGCCGGCTGGCTTCATGGCAGGCCGAGCTGGCGCGTCGTCATGATGCACCTTGTACGGCTTTGAGATGATGAAAGCATTTTCCTGCATGGAAGATTTTATATGTAAAATCAAAGTGTGTTTGATTCTTTATTTAATGATGAACAATTGGTATTTGGGATTTATTGATTTGAGTGTTTTGATTTTGAAAGAGTTGAGGTATTTGGGATTTATCGATTTGAGTGTTTTGATTTTGAAAGAGTTGAATTTTCGGACAATGAACAGTGTTCAGTCGGCTGCCATAGTCGGTCTGACCGGGCGTGTTCTACCGGTCTGACCGAAGGTGTTTCGGCGGTCAGACCGGGCAGTTGCCTGCGGTCAGACCGACCGAGCCAGTCCGACTGGTTGCCGATTTCGTTTCGGTTTTGGTTTCGGTTTGTTTCCTTATACATACATGGAAGTTTCGTGTTCCTATGCATGTGTCTGGCTGTTTATGCTAACAATGAGTCAAGTTTGGATAGCTTGTGCTCGGATATGGTATTCTTTGTTTAATTGTGTGCAGGTATTCTTTACGCCTCGGGAAAGTGTTGCCGGTGATCGAGTCGGAGTCAACTTGGAGATAAGGTGACGTTCGAGATGGGGATCATGCGGGATGCTGAAGGGTAGAGATTAGTGCACATGATTGGAAAGTTTCCATATGGCATACAATGGAGATATTGTTGCGTATGGAAAGCGGAATTTCGGTTTTAGGAAAATCGAGATTGTTACGATTGGTTTATGTATAGTTTGTTTCTTGTACGGGAAGGTTTCCTAGTGGATTAGGGTTTCTTGTATGAGTAGGATTCGTGGCTCTTGGCTGCGGATTTTGGGTATAAATAGTGAGGGGAGACGTGGCCTCTCTGTGTCGCTTTTGAGTTCAAGTTTAGAGTTTCTCAAGTTAGGGTTTCAAGTTTAGATTGAGATTTTGTGAGGAGTGCTTTGTTTGCACTTTGAAAACACAAAGAGTTTCAATTAAGATCAATCTTCTTGAGAATTCTTTGTGTCTACTTCTTCCTCGGTGCAGTGGCGGAATTCGGATCTGCTAAGCGGTCAGACCACAGACACTACGGCGGTCAGACCGCGCCTTCTTCCCGGTTAGACCGACGGGCATTGGACTTCATCAGGACCGGCTGAGGCGATCGGCTACGGGCTGTCGACCAGAAGGTCATCAAGCGGTCGGACCGGCGAACGGCACGGTCGGGCCGGCGCGATACCTCCGGTCGACCGGCATCGAAACAGAGGTAAAGTTTTATTTCCGCTAAAACTTTGTTTTTTGGGGTACTCAACCATTCACCCCCCTCTGGTTGGCTTTTCTTTGAGCATTCGATCCTACAAGTGGTATCAGAGCCACGTTCTTCTGCTTTGGATTTTCTTTGATCTAAAGTTTTTTCCATCATGTCGGATAAATTTTCAACAAAACCGCATGTTTTTGATGGCACTGATTTTGCGTATTGGTGTAGTAAGATGCAATCTTACATCATGGCTCAAGACTATGATGTGTGGCAAAAGGTTGCGCTTCCCTACACCATACCCGATGCCATTAATACCGATGCTTTGAAAATTGAGTTTAATAACAATTGCAAAGCTCGAAACATCTTGTTGAATGGAATTTCGCGTTCTGATTTTGATCGTGTTTCCCATCTTCAAACCACTAATGAAATTTGGAACGCTTTGAAAAACTTTCATCAAGGAACTACAAACATAAAAGAACTTCATCGAGATCTTTTTAAAAGTTCTTTGCAAAAATTTTCTGATGGTAAGAAACAACTTAACATGATTTTGGAACAAATCAAAAGTGTGTAGCGACAATAAGGGAATAGGTTTTGATGCTCATGATTATTTCACCAAAAATCCTCCAAATGTTTTATGAATAACTGAAAACGGTGAAATCTTGACTAAACCTAGCACCATGAAAACAGTTTTCAAGTTTGCTGGAAATTTGCCATCTCTTTCGCTTATCTAAAAGAAACTAAACCTAATTCTTCAAAACCATCTGTTACTAAAGAAAAGTTTTCTTGCTCCTTTTGTGGTAAAGATGGTCATCTTGTTGAATTTTGTTTCCGATTAGCACGAAACAGAAAAAGGAAAGAGAAAATAATTTTGCAAAATCAAAGTGGCAAAATCTGGTTTTCCCTCGGGAAGGCCGGTCAGACCGGCGGTACCGCAGCGGTCAGACCTGCCCCGAAGGAATTTTTCTGAAAATTCAAAAACTGTTTTCTCTCGTGGTTCTGTGCCTATTGGATCTACTCGGTCATGTGTCTCGATCTGGATTCCTAAGTTTCTTTTAATTAACCCCGATCGAGGCCTCGACATCCTTTGTTTTGTAGGCTTTCGTGGCGAGGAAGGAGAACATGTGGATCATGGACTCCGGTTGTTCGCGGCACATGACCGGTGATAAGAAGTGGTTCTCCTCCCTCAAGATGGCATCCAAGACGGAATCAATAATCTTTGGGGATGCTTCAACAAGTGCCGTTATCGCTACGGATCTGTCAAGGTAAGTGACAAGTTCGAATTGAAAGAGGTAGCTTTGGTAGAAGATTTAAAATACAATTTACTTTCGTTTCACAAATTGTTGATGAAAACTTTGAAGTTCATTTCAGAAACGGAAGTAAAATATTTGATTCTTGTGGTGATTCTGTTTTGAACATTTCTCGTTATGGGAGAGTTTTTAAAGCTGATTTTGAAAACCCTGTTTCTCCTGTTGTTACTTGTTTAGTTGCAAAATTCAACAAAGATTTGATGTTCTGGCATCGTAGACTTGGTCATGTTGGATTTGATCATTTGACTCGTTTAAGTGGTTTGGATCTTGTTCGTGGTTTGCCAAAACTCAAAAAGGATCTTGATTTGGTTAGTGCACCATGTCGTCATGGTAAAATGGTTGCTTCTTCTCACACACCAATTCTTTCGTGGTAACGGATGCACCGGACAGCTTTTACACATGGACATTGTTGGTCCAGCTAGAGTGCAATCTGTTGGAGGAAAATGGTATGTGTTAGTTATTGTTGACCATTTTTCTCGATATTCTTGAGTTCTCTTCATGGCAACTAAGGACGAGTCCTTTGGACACTTTCGAAGTCTTTTTCTTCGCTTGAATTGTGAAATCCCAACTCTTTGAAAACAATTAGAAGTGATAATGGTGGTGAATTTAAAAATGCATCTTTTGAACATTTTTGTGTTGAAAAAGGAATTGAACATCAATTTTCTTCTCCACGTGTTCCTCAACAAAATGGTGTTGTCGAAAGAAAAAATCGTTCTTTGGTTGAAATGGCTAGGACAATGCTAGATGAATATCACAGACCTAGAAAATTTTGGGCCGAAGCTATCAACACCGCTTGCTATGTTTCTAATCGCATTTTCTTGCATTCTAAACTTGGCAAAACTCCTTATGAGCTTCGTTTTGGTCGTCAGCCTAAAGTTTCACATTTGCGTGTTTTTGGTTGCAAGTGCTTTGTGTTAAAATTTGGAAATTTGGATAAGTTTGAATCACGTTCAATTGATGGTTTATTTCTTGGTTACCCCGCACACACTCGTGGCTATCGTGTACTTCTTTTAGAGACTAACAAAATTGTTGAGACTTGCGAAGTCACTTTTGATGAGGCTAGTCCCGGTACTAGACCAGATTTTTCAGGTACACTGCCACAGGATCAGGGGGAATTTGGTCGAATCTTTGAAGACGAAAGCGACGACGACGACGAAGAGGTCGACCTGCCCGGGCCGGCGGCGAAGCCGTCGGTCGACCGCGAGCTGCCGGTCAGGACCGACCGAGACCCGGTCGAGCCGGCGGGCCGACTTCTTCGGACTCCGTCGATTCCAATCAAGAGGATTCTTCGGGGACCACGACCAGTGCTGAACCAAAACGTGAATCAACTTCTGAGATCATTGCACCCTTGCACATTCAGCGACAACATCCGCCGGTACAAATAATAGGTAATTTAAAGAGCGGACAACGAGATCTAAGGTAGCGCGCATGACTCGCGAATTCTGCTTTTGTTGCTTCTTTGGAACCCAAAGATTTTACTCATGCATTAACCGATGAATCGTGGATTAACGCCATGCATGAAGAACTTGAAAATTTTGAAAGAAATAAAGTTTGCTCTTTAGTTGAACCTCCTTCTGGACATAATGTTATTGGAACCAAGTGGGTTTTCAAAAATAAATAAAATGAGGATGGTTTGATTGTTCGCAATAAGGCTAGACTAGTTGCTCGGGGTTATACTCGGGTGGAGGGTTTGGATTTTGATGAAACTTTTGCTCTGTTGCTAGGATTGAGGCAATTAGGCTTTTGTTAGCTTTTCTTGCTTCTAAAGGTTTTAAATTGTTTCAAATGGATGTTAAAAGTGCTTTTTAAATGGCTTTATTCGGAGGAAGTTTATGTTAAACAACCACCGGTTTTGAAAATCCCGATTTTCCCAACCATGTTTTTAAACTTTCAAAAGCTTTATATGGTTTGAAACAAGCATCTAGAGCATGGTATGATAGACTTAAGAACTTTTTGCTTGAAAAAGGTTTTCAAATGGGAAAATTGACAAAACGCTTTTTGTTCTTAAGCATGGTGAAAATCAACTTTTTGTTCAGATATATGTTGATGATATCATCTTTGGTTGTTCAACTCACTCTTTGGTTGTATAATTTGCTTAGCCTATGCGTAGGGAATTCGACAATCGGCTGAGGCGATCGGCTACGGGCGGTCAGACCGAAGGTCATCAGGGCGTCGGCCGAACGGCACGGTCGGACGCGTGATACTGCGGTCGACCGGCATCGAAAACAGGGTAAAGTTTTATTTTCGCTAAAACTTTGTTTTTGGGGTACTCAACCATTCACCCCCCACTAGTTGGCTTTTCTTTGGGCATTCAATCCTACATTATATACACTGAGAGGTGCAATATTAAGATTGAGAAACATTAAAGAAGTTAAGTTAGCTTACCGGAGGAGGAGGACGGTACAAGCTGAAAGGGAGAACAGGCAAAATGAGGCTGCGTTCGACTGCGATCCCAGAAGAAAAGATTTTGTACATACGAGTCTTCAGGGTCTGGTAGCTCAAGGAATCGCGGTCCTCCCGATTAGGATCCCTTTCGCCCTCATACTCGAATGCGGGCTTGGATCTTTCTTTAATGGGCGCCAATATGTTCTTGATGAAGTGTCGAGTGATTTGTTCTCCCTGAAGGCCTTTTTTCTTCATCTCCAGGATATTGGCCAAGAGCTTGTTGGCTTCATCCCAGTCTTGGGCCACCGGCACAGTGCTCCAATTAGGCCTTGGGACAAGTGGAAGGCCGACAAAGTTGGGCATGCTGGGTTCGAGATTTGAGATATAAAACCAATTCGCGTGCCATCCCTTGTTAGAAGATTTCAAGGGGAGAGAGAAATAGTCTTTGCGGAGAGTCCCGTGGAGTTGAAAGCCGGCCCCACCCACGACGCAGGGCTCATCCTTGTTTGGATGTGGTTTAAGATAAAACATGCGCCGAAAGAGCTGGAAGTGGGGAATGATGCCAAGGAAGGCTTCATAGACGTGAATAAAGATTGCAATATGAAGCATGGAGTTGGGATTCAGATGATAGAGTTGAAGACCGTAATACTCAAGAAGACCCCGAAAGAAATCAGAGGTAGGAAGGCCGAAGCCACAGTAGAAAAAAGAAGTAAAAACGACAAATCTCACTGGTGTTTGGAGTGGGGAACTCCTCACCGGCCACCGGACGCCAGCCGATAATCTCTTTGGGCGGAAGAACTCCATTCTTCACCATCTCCCGAAGAGTCGATTCCTTGACGTTTGAGGTTGCCCATTGCTCGAAGGGGATTTCCTTTTCTCCTGCCATGGATGCGGCTTGGGGGAGAACAGATCTGACACTAGAGATGGGGATTTGACAAGGGGATCTTGGAGGCTGGATGCGGAAGATGGCTTGAGGTGAAATGAGAGCTCCTAGATTGATGGATTTGGGTGCGCGCGAGTTTAGGGTTCTCCGCAGAGAGCTGGTGAACAGTGCTGTGAAAGAGGAAATTTTGGGGAAGACGAAGTGGCGGGGATGACCTCGAGGCTTCGTATAAATACTTGAGGATTTTGTTAAGTAGTCTCGTGATTGGGCCGAGCCCATGAGAGACTTGCGGCCCAGCTAAGGTGTGGCCTGATGCGTGTCCTTAGGGACTTAAGTGGATGGACTTAAGCAGATTTGCCCTGGCAATATGCACGTGTCACATAGCCCAATACCTTTAAAATCCTTTCATGTCGCGGTTTGCGCAACTTCATGAGAGGTTCGCACGATGCAATTTGAAAGGTGACAAACAATTAAGTTTTTTATGGTTGTCCTAATGACAGGGACTGTTTGGTTTTTAAGCATTCGATTAAATGATTATATCAATGCTATTTTTCCACCATGGTGAAGATCTTTTTAGATTAAGACCAATATTATGGCAGGAACTATTTAATATTTTGGTCATGTTTTTCAGATGACTGAAAAATTTCCGAGCTCCGGCCGCCCTCACCGCCGTTCGTCCTTGCCCCGCCAGCGGCCTTGCCGGGAAGAAGAAAGGAAAGGAGGAGGGAAGAAAAGAAAAGAAAAGAGAGAAGAGAGCAAGAACGGCTCGCTAGCCTAGTGGAGAGAGTGCTGAGCCAAGAGAGAGATGTCGCGGGTTCGATTCTAGCTTGGGGGAAATTTTTATAAATTATCTTTTTTAATTTGTCTAAAGGTTTTAAAAATTAGAATAAGGTTAGTAAAAATCCTAGAAAAATATTTAAACTCTTTTAACTCTTCTAAACTCTATTTACAAAGATTTTACAACTTTTAAAGGAGCTTATTTATTTACTTTTAAATTGCTTTGCAAATAATTATGAAGTTTATATTTACTTAGACTTCAAACTTTTAATCTATTAAATTTCCAAAATGTGTATATATCTTTGAGAGGCTAATTCATTCACTTAGTTTATATTCACAAATCATGAACTTTCCAAGAACTATAAACTATAATTATAAAGCCTTTATGAAAAATTTAATATTTAATTTTTGCTCCATAAATTCTTCTCATTTCATTTATTGATAGACCACGACACCGTGTTCACAGAAGAATTAGAATTCAACCAGTAGGTCGATGTAAACGCTCTCGTTAACCTCTAGCCAAATAAACATTTTGGACCGTCAATTATAATGCCTCTACACTAAAATTAATGCAACTCGCTCGTTTCAACACGGACGTTAGCGAAACTCCACTTAACTCCATTTACGACCATAGATTTGCATTAGAGACCGCTTTTGCGATTCATTTGGTTTTGATGGTTTTTATTTGAATTCTGGTCAAATTCAATTGGATCTTCGCACGTATGTGTACAATCCGAAGGAGCAGTTGGCAGTGCTGAAGACATAAGTCAAGATGGTCGCGAGCAAGGCAAGTCATCACTCACTTTGAACATATTGATCCTATTTGCGAACTTGTGTTAATTCAAAAATTAAAATGTGCATGCTATACACAAAAGAATACCTATTCTTGTTATGCCATGCCTTGATGTTGATTACCTTTAGTTCTACTCTTTGTAACCCTCGATATGATGTGACTGAAGGAAATCATCGCTAAAATGCTTAGCCATGCCATGATTAGATTCAATGTGTCGAAACTTGGTTTCGGCATTAGAAATTTGGGGGTGCAGTCAAGATCGCCAAGCACAATGGGTTAAGTGGAAAAAAGGGTTTACACAGGTTCAGACCCTCTCGTGAGGTAATACCCTACTCCTGTTTCGGGGATTCGATCCGTCGAGTGTTGTATTGATCTCAAGATCTTGTATCGCCTATCAAATCTATTGCTCATGAATCGCATATGTCTGATATCCCTCAAGGGACGCCCCTTGCCCCCCTTATATAGTCTCGGAGGGTGGGCTTACAAGTCGGAAACCCTATCATACTCTAAGTTGGTTTCCTCAATCTTATCAAGTTATGACTATGAGCCGTTGCCTTATCTAATCGGCAACGTAACACCCAAGTCATAACCTGTTTACATAATCATTAGGCGTAACCTATCCCTATTACCGGTCAGACAAGCTTGCCATGAAGATATCCGATTGCCATAATCTCCACAGTAGCCCCCGAGTCCTTTGCAGTTGACAAGATAACTTTGCCTCGGACCAAAACAACACACGGCCAAACAACTCCTTGCCCAAGTGCTCTTGGTACCGAGTGGTTCCATCATCTCTGCCTGAATCTCCCAAGTGGTTCCAAAGACTATGAAGGGCTGAAAAACATCTCAAAAAATTATTAAAAATAAATATTTAGGTGCATCTCCTGATGCACCTAATTAGGTGTAGCCCCCGACTATGTGGTTAGTCAAAAACAAACTAAGCACATAGTCAAGAACTATAAAAAATCATTCTGATATAAATGCTTAGCTCAAGCTAAAGCAATCATAAAAAATCTCATCACTCGGCAAGCTCATGCTTATCTGAGTAAAATCGCCCGAGTCGTCTCGGAACAAGTAATTTAATTAACCCTCATGGGTAAGAAATCAATTCACTCGGCAGGCTCGTGCTTATCCGAGTTAACTTGCCCGAGTCGTCTCGAAACAAATAATTTAATCAACCCTCATGGGTAAACAAATTAACGGGTCGTACACCATCTACGTGACAGGAGGAGTCTGTTTCAACGCGCGTCCGGGCCAAAGAGGCGGCGGAGCGGGCCGGCGACGGCGAGGCGGCCATGGCGACGGTGGCGCTCGTCGCCGAGATGCTCCGGCGATGCTTCAGCCCAAGCAAGGTGTTGTAGAGCATCTACGGAGCACGGGGGAGCTAGCTAGAGGTTTTATTTGTCCAAAAAAAGCATCGGGATGGGCTAGCACCATGCGCGGCAGTGGCGGCCGGGCAGAGGAGCTCAGCGGCGCTCGTCGCCAGCCAGTTCCGATGGCTAACTAGCTCGGGAAAGTTAGGGGAATGGAAGCTCTAGGTGTATAGAATGTAGACGGACCTTCAATTTGAAGGGAATTGAACCGAATGTGGCCAATTTTGAAGAATTGCCCGTGCGGTTCGACTTAGGGTTCTTCGGCTCCTCTTCGGTTTTCTTCAAAATTTAAGCGATGCGGTGTATAGAATTTGTTGAAAACTTTGGGGAAAGATGGAGGGAGAGATGTCGAAGAAATGTTGTATAGGATGTTTGGTCCGAGGTGCTCAATTTATAGGCGGCCGGCAGCGAGTGACGCAACGGCAGCATGGCGCGACACGGTCGCCGCGCCAACAGCGTGGCGCGTGCGTGGCCAACGCATGGCGCGATGTGGCACAGTACAGCGACGGACGGTGGCGTTGACGCGGGAGGCGCGATGGGACAACGGCTTGGGCTTGGCAACGTGCGCCGGTATGGAGGTGTGGGCGCGGGCGGGGCCGACGCACGGCGCAGCGCAGCAGAGGGCGGGCGACGCGACGGCGCGGTACGGCGCGTGGTACGGCAAGACCGGCGTCGAACACCTGGCACCCGGTGAATAGTGTGTTTTCTCTTTTTCCCGATTTTCTTTTTCCTTTTTTATTCTATTATTATTTTTGTTTTATTTATTCCTTTTTGCCTTTCACCTATAATATATAGAAATCATAATTTGGCCCAACCATAAATTTAATTTTGATTCTAAATTTTCAATCCTTTTGTCCAACTTCATTATTACATATTATTATATATATCCTTTTTATTTACACTCTCACATATTATTTTATTTTATTTTGTTTTCTTTTTTCCAAAATACAGTTTTGATCCCAAAATAAATTTTTATCAATCCTATCTTTTCCCCATTTTGTATTTCTAATATTTATTTTGGAATTTCTTTTCTTTTTAGGGTTTAGAAACTTTTTCGACTTTTCGACTTTCAAATAAATATTCCTTTATTTATAACACACAGTAAAACTTGCAAATAAAGAGCCAAATAGCACGACAAGATGCAACAACCCAAAAGTTTTTATAAGTTCCAATTTTTGGATTTTGATTTTTAAATCTCTGATTTTCAGGGTGTTACAAACCTACCCCTCTTAAAATAAATCTCGTCCTCGAGATTTGGGTTGAGTTGTGATAAGAAGTCTGTTGGTTTATATAGGACTGATCCATTTAGAACTTCATCCTAATGAATGATGGATAGGATACTTGTTTAGGATGAGGCAGAAATCTATCACGGAGTTCTTACGGTGATCCTACTGTATCTTTGCGATCCTTTGTTTCACATAACTATGTTATCCATTTTTTTAAATAAAACCTTCTAGGTACTCTAGACTTAGGGCTTCTATTAATTTAATATCTTCACAAGGAATCCTTTGATGTGTGTCCTTGCTTCATTAATAAGGAAAGGGGAGAGAGAGGTGGCTTGTCTCTCACACTTGTCCTGGCTAGCAAATTGGAGAGTGAGTGGAGGCGAAGTAGCTCGAGTGAAGAAAGGATGGAGCGAGGGTCAGATGAAGAAGGCGAAGTAGAGTGATGGGTTCTTGGCAGAGGAGGACTTCGTCGATGGTTAGGGCTCGCAGTCGCAGGGTCCAGGATGGAAGGAGATGTCTCCTCATCGGTTCAGGCAATGGGTGGATTCATCGCCGGAGACGATGCTCGGAGGATAGTGGTGTGGAGGCGCTTCGGTCGCGGAGGCTGCATTCTGGTGAAAGGGGTTGCTGCTTGGCGATGGATGTGGGCAAAAGTGCGTTATGTCGGAACGACTATTAGTACTTTTCTGGCTTGGGTGCTATACCCACTAGTTTTTGTTTGGAGGCTGTGGTGGGATGCAACAGAAGATGGTTACCAGGATTTCCTTGGTGAGGCGGTTTGTCTTCTCCTCGTGTTGGCACCTACTGTCTTTCTCTCTTTTCTAGGATTACTAATAGATTAGGTAGTCAATGGATGGTCCCTAGAATTTGTTCCCTTTTGTATGGATATGTCGGCCACTGCCTGAATCTCTCTTTTGTTTTGCTTTTTTTATCAGGAGCACCTTGGATTTTTGGTTTAGATTGGTGTTCAGGTGATTTAGGTTGTTGTTGGGTTTTGCTCATAAAAGAGTGGTTGCATTGTTTGCTAGAATTGCTACTAGCGTCCCAACTAGTATCCCATGTAAAGCCCATGAAACTAATTCTGTTTTGAGGGGACTCAGATCGATCTACACCTTGTTCTGCTGAGAACAGGGCATAATGTCCAATTGACTAATAGGTGGTGGTGGTGCCCGTCTAAAGAACGATCCTTCAAACATATAAGATTTAGTATGTCTAATGTTAAGCTTTCCTTAAGTTGTATAATAGACTTGCTACTCCAAAATTTTAGAGACCTTTATTGCATAGATGGGTAGTGACCTTATATGGTATGATTATGATCCAGGGACTTTGTGGTTGATGTGAGACCATCAGAAGAAGGTTTGGTTTAATCTAGCTACAACATGGGGCACAATTTAAGGATCCACGGTCATGTCACTCTACGCCCCTTAAATAAATTTTAAGCTGTGCTTTAGGCATTATCAACAAATCCTTAGGAAATATGTCCGGGTAATCCTGAACTTACTGGCATACCGGTCATGGGTAGTAGGGTAATTATTCCCGTGGCTCGCTCACACAACATCGAGTCTTCGTCCATGGTTATGCTTGTCGGTGAAGTCCATGAGGTGGACAGGGTGACTTCTCCTTCGGCCAAGTTTATAACTCCCTTGTTCTTAGTCAACTAGTCCATCCTGAGAATGACATTGAGTGTTTGTGGCGGTAGTACCATGATGTTTGAAAGAAATCCTACATCTCTAATTCGAACGGGCACATTGATGCAGGTATGGGGTACGGTTATATCACCCTCGGGTGGATGCATTAACGTGGGTCTCTTAAGATCTACCCGGTGTAGGTTGTGTTGTTTGTTTATTTTTGACGATACGAACGAATGTGATGCTCCAAAATCAAATAAGACTTAACCTAGGCAGAGTTGATAGGAAGCATACCCATCAGCATTCTTTGATCTTCCTGTGCCTCTTTGGCATGCACATGATTCACTTTTCCATGGCGTGGTCTGGTAGTAGATTCATTGGATTGTGGTGTCCTGAACAAAACGCGTCCAGCAGCAGGGGTAGTAGTTCCACGTACAGCCGTTGCATTGGCACTGGTATGATGAGGGGTGCTGCGTAGCTTGGCGCAGTGGTTTGGCAAAGTGCCCTAACTCTCCACAGTTGAAGCAGTTCACATTCTTCCTTCCAGGAGCGGCTAGAGTTGGTGTCCGAGTGCGGAATTGGGTTGCAGTTGGCCTGCTGACATTGCCGGGTGCGGTAGGACGACTGGTTGCCACGACGGTTGGTTTCCATCTAGATGAGGTGGCTCCCTTGGAACGCTGAGACACTCCCTGAAGTGGGCGAGTCATAGCGAGTTTCCTCTTGCGATTGTTTTCTACTATCTTCTAGTTGTGTTCCAGCCTTACGACCTTGTTAATCAAACTCTGAAAGTTCGCATTGTCTTGTCCGATCATATGCCCTCGCAGATCGTCATTCAATCCCTCGATGAACTTATTGATCTTTTCTTCTTCATCCACTAAGTCGCTGGTTGTGTAGCGGGCAAGCTGGGTGAACCGGTTAAGGTACTCTTGCACAGTGGTGTTTCCTTGACGCAACCTCCTGAACTCATTCTTCTTCATGTGCATCACTGCCGCAGGTACGAAGTTCTCGCGAAAGGCGGCGGCGAACTCCTCCCATGTTGGTTCCGCAGCATACTCTGCTCGAGTTTCCTTGTAGGTATCCCACCAGTCACTAGCAGGTCCTTCCAGTTGGTTTGTAGCAAAGATCACTTTGTCGGCTTCAAGCACCGCACAAGAGTCAACTTCTTTTCTATGATGTGCAACCAATCTTCTGCATCCATAGGTTCTTCTGCCGTAGCGAAGGTGGGTGGCTTGGCTCTCATAAACTCTCCTAAACTTGAACTTTCGCGATTCCCCTGGTTGTTAGCTATGGCTTGTAACAACTGAGTTTGAAATGCCATGACCTCTGCCAAAGTGGTGGGGTTGGGCTCTGGTGGGTTCTCATTGTCGGTTGATGCCCGTCGATGGTAAACCCTCATCTATAGCCGGAGAAGACAGGGGACGGGAAAGAAGAGGTTAACTAAAGATGAGACCTTAATCTGCTTACTACTGATCTGATGTGAGTATACTTTTATTGTTCCAGTTGATTAAAGAAACAACCTAGTATGGTCACATCCCCAATACTGATGTAAACCATACACCTGCATACAACAAACAACACACGGCCTAGGAACTATCGATGCTACTCTTCCAGGAAAAGATTGGGTTCTAGGTGAGCTCCGAGAAAACTTCGCTTGATTCTCGAGAAGTGCTGACTCGGGGCAGCTAGGTTTGATCGTCTCGCTTGAAGCTTGGACTTGACTTGGCTTCTAGATGGTGCTCCAGGCTTAGCAACTAGAGAGGTGGAGGGGACAGGAGAGAAATTTGACAAATCATTTTGCAATGACTTCAGAGTCAGGGGAAGGTGAGAGCAAAACAAATTTTATAAAGAGATTAGGGGATAAGAGTATAAGGGTAAACACATTTTGTTTTGTAGACATAATGTTTTTATTTTCAAAATAATCCTAGGTGGGGATTTCTCCCTTTTGCCAGCTATAAAGGGGGTGGAGCACCATTTGGTCTTATCCTACAGTCGCACTGCTCTGATACCAGCTCTGTCGACCCCCGTTTTTGAGGACGGGAATCATTCGTGTTCATAGTACCATTTCCCTGGATCGAGTAGTTTGGTACCCACGAATACAGTACTGAATTATTAGGTGCAAAGTGTACGAATAGTCTTACACCCAAAAGTATATTACAATAGCAAGCCCGAAGGCAATATCCAACACATATAGGTCCTCATGGACCGGATACACCCAAATACAGAAGGTAGGTAAGGCAGCGGAGTGGAAGGCAGCGGCTTGTCGATTGCCATAGGCAACGACTGGGGACTAAGACCTATTAGGCACTTTTGTCTTCCTCACCCTCCTGGTAGTAGGCATACGGGTCCACATCTGAATGTTTGTGTGTATAGCAAGGGTGAGTATCAACCGTACTCAACAAGTCAACATAGCAAAGATGCATATGATAGGGGATTCTCAAAGGATGGCTGTGGTTCATTTGCACAAAGCTAGTTTTATAATTCTTTTTGCAAATCTAACATCTAGCCAGGTCAAGTTTTATTACCATAGTTCATTAAGTCGGCGACGGTTCTGTCTACCATCCATTGTGATTCCAAGGATAGCTTCCCGCCACCGGATCGTCATGGCTTTTTAAGGACTCTACCCCCTTCTCGCAGTTCGAGCAGATGATCCCCAGCATATAAAATCATCTTGCAAACCCATCCCATCATTTTAAGTTTTTATGAGTCTAGCCAAGAGAGAAACTTGTCACGCCACTCTATATCCATGAGCACGGCTATTCGAATAGATAGATTTACTCACACTGCAGTGGATGTACACTTTACCCGTACTCCGTGACTGCCGAACGAATGAGCCTACATCCCAACACATGAGACGGTCAGGGCAAAGCCTTTCGATAACCTCACTTTGGCAGTACCCGCTCCATGAACTTAAATCCTCTTGCACTCTAGCCGTCATTTCCTAGCAGTGTGAGAGTTCCTAGAAAAAAAACTCACTCAATCCTCGTTCATCACTCAATATGTAGGCCATAGCACCATCTCAACAACACCAACCACAACTCAGCACCTGAACCACTATGTAGGGATACTGCCTCCGCTCGGCTATCTAATCCGCTAGGTCTTTACCCATTCGAGAAGTACGGTTGTACTGGCTCGTTCCATGTTATAAGTCTCATGGCTCGGTCCTTAGCTGACCAGGGACACTACTTGCCTTTGCGGGAACCCACCCAAATCATCCAGCCGCCCCAGTCAAAAACATTGGTTTTGTATTTTCACTTTTCAACAAACACATTAATCATTCTCATGGCAATGTGGCGCTCATGTCTCCATTTGCCGTATGTCAACTATCTTCCCTAAGGTAGTTGCCCAAGCATATAGCTCTTTTGTAAAAGTATGAATATGCATTGAGTCTAATAATGGCATGGTTAAGCATTTTACCGAAGATTTCCTTTGGTAACATCATGTCGAGGGTTACAAAGAGTATAACTAAAGGTAATCAACATCAAGGCATGGCATAACAAGAATAGGTATTCTTTTGTGTATAGCATGCACATTTTAATTTTTGAATTAACACAAGTTCACAAATAGGATCAATATGTTCAAAGGGAGTGATGACTTGCCTTGCTCGCGACCTTCTTGACTTGTGTCTTCATGGCTTCCAACTGCTCCTTCGGATTCTTTACATACGTGCGAAGATCCAATTGAATTTGATCAAAATTCAAATAAAAACCATCAAAAGCAAATGAATCGCAAAAGTGGTCTCTAAGGCGAATCTATGGTCGTAAATGGAGTTAAGTTTGAGTTTTGCTAAAGTCCGTGTTGAAACGAGTGAGTTGCATTAATTTGAACTTTTACATTTTCTCTAATTTAACTTATATGGGGTTGCCTTATCCCCAGTTAATTTAAGTGTAGAGGCATTATAATTGACGGTCCAAAATGTTTATTTGGCTAGAGGTTAACGAGAGCGTTTACGTCGACCTACTGGTTGAATTCTAATTCTTCTGCGAACACGGTGTCGCGGTCTATCGATAAATGAAATGAGAAAAATTTATGGAGCAAAAATTAAATATTAATTTTTATATAAAGGCTTTATAAAGATAGTTTATAGTTCTTGGAAAGTTCTTGATTTGTGAATATAAAGTAAGTGAATGAATGAGCCTCTCAAAGATATATAGACATTTTGGAAATTTAATAGATTAAAAGTTTGAAGTCTAAGTAAATATAAACTTCATAATTATTTGCAAAGCAATTTAAAAGTAAATAAATAAGCTCCTTTAAAAGATGTAAAATCTTTGTAAATAGAGTTTAGAAGAGTTAAAAGAGTTTAAATATTTTTCTAGGATTTTTACTGAGCTTATGCTAATTTTTTAAACCTTTAGACAAATTAAAAAAGAAAATTTCTAAAAATTTGCCCCAAGCCGAAATCAAACCCACGACCCCTCTCTCTCGGCTCAGCTCTCTCTCCACTGGGCTAGCGAGCCGTTCACGCTCTCTTCTCTCTTTTCTTTCCTTTTTTTCCCTCCTCCTTTCCTTTCTTCTTCCCCGGCGAGGCCGCCGGCGGGGCAAGGATGAATGGCGGCGAGGGCGGCCCGAGCTCGGTAACTAACGGGTCCTACACCATCTACATGATACAAGGACTCCGTTTCAAGGCGCAGCCGGGCCGGAGGGGCGGCGGAGTGGGCCGACGACGGCGAGGCGGCCATGGCAACGGCGGCGCTCGTCGCCGGGATGCTCTGGCGATGCTTCGGCCCAATCAAGGTGTCGTAGAGCATCTACGGAGCACGGGGGAGCTAGCTAGAGGTTTTATTTGGCCGAAAAAGCATCGGGGTGGGCTAGCACCATGCGTGGTGGTGGCGGCCGGGCAGAGGAGCTCGGCGGCGCTCGTCGGCGGCGAGTTTCGACTACTAGCGGCTCGGGAAAGTTAGGGGAATGGAAGCTCTAGGTGTATAGAATGTAGACGTACCTTCAATTTGAAGGGAATTGAACCCAATGTAGCGAATTTTGAAGAATTGCCTGTGCAGTTCGACTTAGGGTTCTTCGGCTCCTCTTCGGTTTTCTTCAAAATTTGAGCGATGCGATGTATAGAATTTGGGAAAAACTTAGGGGAAAGATGGAGGGAGAGATAAGGAAAAAATGTTGTATAGGAAGTTTGGTCCGGGGTGCTCAATTTATAGGCGGTCGGCGGCGAGTGACGCAACGGCGGCATGGCGCGGCACTGTTGTTGCGTCAGCAGCGTGGCGCGTGCGTGACCGACGCACGACGTGACGTGGCACAGTGCGGCAACGCGACGGCGGCGTTGACACGGGAGGCGCGATGGGACGGCGGCATGGGCTTGGCGACGTGCGCCGGTATGGCAGTGTGGGCACAGGCGTGGCGGACGCGCGGCACGGCGCGGCACAGGGCTGACGACGCGACAACGCGATACGACGCGTTGATGCCAGGACGGGCTTGGAACGCGCACGGGCGACGCGTGGTGTCGCGGTGACGTGCGCGCGGTACGGCAAGACCGACGTCGAACACCTGGCGCCCGGTGAATAGTGTGTTTTCTCTTTTTCCCGATTTTCTGTTTCCTTTTTTATTCTATTATTATTTTTGTTTTATTTATTCCGTCTTGCCTTTCACCTATAAAATATAAAAATCATAATTTGGCCCAACTATAAATTTAATTTTAATTCTAAATTTTCAACCCTTCTGTCCAACTTCATTATTACATATTATTATATATATTTATATATATCCTTTTTATTTACACTCTCACATATTATTTTATTTTGTTTTGTTTTGTTTTTCCAAAATACAGTTTTGATCCAAAAATAAATTTTTATCAATCCTATCTTTTCCTAGTTTTTTATTTCTAATATTTATTTTGGAATTTCTTTTCTTTTAGGGTTTCGAAACTTTTCGACTTTTTGACTTTCAAATAAATATTCCTTTATTTATAACACACAGTAAAACTTGCAAATAAGAGCCAAATAGCACGACAAGATGCAACAACCCAAAAGTTTTTGTATGTTCCAATTTTTGGATTTTGATTTTTAAAACTCTGATTTTCAGGGTGTTGCAAGACCCCTGTAAAAGAGATCGAATCACATCAATACAACTTCGGCGCATCGCCTCCTATTTTCTTTTAGACGAGTTCTTGATCCGGCTTCGGGCTGCATCGATTCGAACCCCGAATAAGGTAAATTCTCGTCATTAGTGGTTCATTTCGTCAAATTTAGTGCTTACATCGGCATGATACTCTAGGTTTGATGCTGAAGACCACACAAGTTATCATATACGGTATATAATCTAGAACAGTGTCTAGATCTATCTCGTCGTCAGCTCATTTCTCTCGGGAGACAGCAGCCGACAGAGCTAGATCTAGATGTTGGACTAGGTTATATGTTGTATCTACTGTCTTGGGGGGTTTGCATCGGTATATATAGATCTAATACTATCTTTTTGTACTTCATGTTGCATCATCTATGATCTATTAAGTCGCTTTTAGAAGTATTTAGAACAATTCGATTAGATGCCTACTTGTAGAGACAGTGCTGGGGTTTCAGCCAGCCTTACCTGTTTTAATAATCTTTTAGCATTATTTACTATTAGATATATTAAAGCTACCTCTTATATTAAGATCTCAATATGGTTAAATGCCTTAAGCCAGTATCAGTCTGTTGGCATCAGTCGATAGCCGATTGATCTAGGTTAGATTAGATTGATATCTTTTCATAAGATACATCAGAGTAATAGCCGATACAAATTAGATGCAGCATTGACTAGGTTATGAATACATATATTTGTTGCCTTGATGTATATTTAGATTAAGTGATTTATATTGTCTCGGCATAGCCAATCTATCCCAGTCACTTAGTTTATATATGCCTCGTGATAGCCAATATATGTAAATTGATTCCCTGGGCCGATTCGGTAGAATCTAAGTTTAACCTTAACACATGTATCTGTTTATTATCTCTTATTGGTTAGCAGATCAAACCAATTGGCACGCCTAGTTCATCACAGGTAGCCAAGGACGGACCTGCATTGGAGCTAAGCAGATCTCTCAGGCCAGCGTGTGAGAGAAATTTCTCATCAACCCGCTTCTTGGCACGTCCGGTGGGACCATCAACTTGAGTAGAAAGCAGCAACAAAGTTGATGTGATGGTTAACGTCAAGAACCCTGAAATCAGCGAGGAAAACACGATTCCTGTTAAGATGGAGCAGTTGTTGGTTGAACAATTGGCCGACTACAGGAAGATGGTGGAGGAAATGTAGGCCAACTATCTGCAATCTTTCGCCTAGACCAAGTCTGGGGCCGTCCACCAGAAGTACAAATTCAGCATAGACGACTTCAAGGCATCCTCCTCAGACAATACAGAAGGAAAACGCAAGATGGAGGAGCTGAAGCAAGAGCGAGACGATTCGGAACTGTATACTTTGCAAGACCGGATTGATTCAGCTATGCATCATGCACTCATCAATCAAAGTGACATCTTGGTCAACACTCTGAATAACATGATTGCCACCGTGGTCTATTCCAAGATAGCTGATGAGCTGCAGCGGGGGCCAACCTACTTCACAGACGGCCAGTTCCCCAATTACAGGGTCTTGGCAACCCAGAACCGGCCGATCCCACCTCCGATACAGCTAGGCCCACCCGGGAGGAGTCCTCAATCGGTCGATCTGCAGCCGCATCGGCTTCAAGACCACCGCCCATCATTCGAACCGGCAACAACCTCCTTCCCGGGAGCGCTAGCCGGTATGTTCAACTTCAATTGGCAGCAAGAGCCGGTTGCCAATCTCATTCAAGGGGCACAGTACAATGCTTCTGGCCAACAGCTCTTCCTAGATCCACCGACCCCCCCGGTGAATCGGCCGCCTCCCGCTGGCAACCCACTTCAGTATCAGTACCAGGAAGGCCATCAAGACCAGCATTATTGGCCTCAGACGCCACCTCAATATCGACAAGCACCCATGCAGTATGATCAGTACGAGCCGATACAACAGGTTCAAGACAAGAAGACTTTGGTGGATTTGATTGCCGACATTATGCGCGATCAATTCGGCCTTAAGCCAAAAGATTCTGGGAACATGTATTGGTATCCATACCCAGAGCACTTCGAGAGGGTACCATTGCCTAACCCGTTCAAGGTCACGGACTTCTCCAAATTCTCAGGACAGGACAACACTTCAACATACGAGCACGTCAGTCGATTCCTGGCGCAATGCGGGGAGGCATCGGCTATAGACACACTGAGGGTTCGCTTATTCCTACTCTCGCTATCGGGATCGACCTTTACACGGTTTTGTTTATTGCCCTTCAATTCCATCCAAAGCTGGGCTGATCTCGAGAAGCAATTTCAGAGCTATTTCTACATCGGCGATCACGAGATGAAATTGTCAGACCTGATAAGCATCAAGCAGAAGCATGAAGAATCGGTTCAGGACTACATTCAGAGGATTAGGGAGATGAGGAACCGATGCTATAGCCTAGTGCTGTCCGATTCCTAGTTAGCCGGTTTGGTTTTCCATGGACTGTTGCCGCCGATTCGTGAAAGGTTTTCAGCTCAAGACTTCGACAGCCTAGCCCACCTGGCGCAGAAGGTGACGGCCCATGAGCAACGATTTCAGGAATCAAGGAAGGCTGTCAAGAAGGTTGCCCACGTCATCGTCCAATCTGATTCGGAAACAAGTGACAATGACACAGAAGTTGCTGCAGCCAAATCGAACAAAAACAAAAAGGCCATTGTCTGCCAATGGCTACTTTAAACGGCTAAGGAAGAGAAGTACGACTTTGATATCACCAAGGCTGATAGGATTTTTGATTTATTGCTGAAGGAGAAACAGATTCAGCTTCCTCCCAACCACACGATCCCATCGGCTGAAGAACTCAAAAAGAAGTACTACAAGTGGCACAACTCCACCTCCCATAGCACTAACGATTGTAAAGTTTTCAGGAAGCAAATCCAATCGGCAATCGAGTCCATGAAGCTCAAGTTTGCCGATTCACCTCGGGCGATGAAAGTGGATGGAAACCCCTTCCCGGTCAACATGGTTCAAGCCGGCCCCAGGCGAGCTGATCGATAGAACGGAATGGCGTACAGCTTACCCGAAACTCTCAAGGGGGTCAAGGCAGAAAAGAGCTCGACTGAAGATCAAGCCGTGCCAATCAACATGGTGCGTCCCGCTGGCCGATCAGCTGATCGATGACCGATCCACATGGACAGCCGACGCTGCTTCCAGCAGTGGTTTTGGCAGGAGAAAGAAGCCCGGCGCGACAGGCCTTATGTAAGGGAGCCTGAGGGTACATGCCTCCCATACATTAGGCATCACAACAACTGCGATCCGCACTGGCGGTGCGAGTTTTTCTGATTCTGTTGGGAATCGGGGATGAAGCTGCCGACGATAGACAACTGCCCGGCCTGTACTGAAAATCGTGAGGATGAGTACACGGACCCACCAATGCGCAGCCCTAATCAATTCATCCCTAGGGCCGTGCAGCTAAACCGGCGGCGACAGTCAGTGCATGATCGGCTCGGGCCGATTCACCAGGACTTTTTCAAAGATCACAAAGACAATAATGAAGAATACAATGAAGAAGCAGCCGATGACGAGCAATCGGCTAACCCCCAATGGTGCCCTTTCGACCCGTTCACCAAGATGCAAAAAGAAGAATTCAAAGGCTGCAAAGCGAAGGGTAGGAGGAAGAGGTCCGACAATTGATCCAGCATCAGTGCCCAACAAGAAAAATGCCTCAGCCGATGCAAACCTGGCAGACGAGAGCGCAGCCGACCAAGCTAGAAGGGCGACTAAAGGAAAAGGAAAGGCTTCTGCATCGGTCAATATGATTTTCATATCGGTAGCAGAATTCGGTGCTGCTGAGGCCGACGCAGATAATGTCGAAGACGCCTTTGTGAAACTAGCATTTTCCCCGGAGCAAGCTGTTTTTGAAAAACCAGAGGAAAATGACAATCGGCACCTCAAACCACTGTACATTAAAGGTTTGTTAACGGGAAGCTGATGTCAAAGATGCTAGTCGATGGAGGGGCAGCAGTCAATCTCATGCCAAATGCCACTTTTCGTAAGCTTGGCAATGGAGCCGAAGATTTAATCAGGACGAACATGGTGCTCAAAGACTTCGGCGGCAATCCATCGGAGGCCAAGGGTGTGCTTAACGTTGAGCTAACCGTCGGCAGTAAAACCGTGCCCACAACATTCTTTGTCATCGAGGGAAGAGATCTTACAACCTGCTACTGGGGAGGGATTGGATTCATGCAAACTGCTTTGTCCCTTCCACATTGCATCAAAGTCTGATCCAATGGCAAGGCGACAAAATTGAAATCATGCTAGCCGGCAGGTTAGTGAGCGTTGCTAACGCCAATTTTCCACTTTGGGAAATCGACGATATTGATTGTCTGTCCAGCAAAGTTTGGCAAGCCGATTTTCTAAGGGTGTCCGATTCTGCCATACAGCCTATTGGAGACGAAGAGCCCCAATTATTACTTTGAGGGCGTCGTGGAGGGCTCGAACGTCTATGGCAAGGACACCGCAGACGACGCTGATGGCAAACTTGGGCAGGGTTTTATGTCGGCCGACGAACTAGAAGAAATAGATATCGGCTCTGGAGACAGGCCTTGGCCGACATATATTAGTAAAATTTGTCTTCTCGTTGTAGATCCCAGCTTATTGATTTATTAAAGAAATATAAAGATTGTTTTGCTTGGGAGTATTTCGAGATGCCTGGTCTTAGCCCATCAATTGTTGTGCATCGGCTGCCTATCAAGCCAAGTTATCGGCTCTTCAAACAATATCCTAGGAGGTTTAAGGCCGATATGTATGATGCAATCAAAGCCAAAATGACTCGGCTATATGACGCTGGGTTCATCCGGCCCTACCGGTATGCCGAGTGGGTCTCGATTCTTCCAGTAATGAAAAAGAACGGGAAACTTAGGGTGTGTATCGTTTTCAGGGACTTAAACAACGCTACCCCTAAGGACGAGTACCGAATGCCCATAGCCAATTTACTAGTGGATGCTACTTCCGGCCACAAGATAATAAGTTTCATGGATGGTAATGCAGGTTACAATCAAATTTTTATGGCCGAAGAAGACATTCACAAGACGGCTTTCAGATGCCCAGGAGCAATCGACTTGTATGAATGGGTCGTCATGACATTTGGGTTGAAAAATACTGGAACAACTTATCAAAGGGCCAAGAATTACATTTTCCATGATATGATCGGCTCCCTAGTAGAGATTTATATTGATGATGTCGTTGTCAAGTCCAGGGAAGCAGAAAATCACATAGCCGATCTTAGAAAGGTTTTGGAGCGAACAAGGAAGTATGGCCTCAAGATGAATCCATTGAAGTGCGCGTTTGGCATGTCGGCTGAGCAATTTTTAGGGTTTATTGTTCATGAGAGAGGGATCGAGGTTACACCAAGGAGCATTAATGCTATCAAGACAATACAACCTCCGAAGGACAAGAAGCAACTGCAATCTCTGATTGGCAAAATCAACTTCATTAGGCGATTCATAGCCAATCTTTCAGAAAAGATAGAGCCGTTCACACCATTGCTTCGGCTGAAGGCCGATCAAGCATTTACTTGGGGGGCAGAGCAGCAGAAAGCATTGGACAACATCAAGAATTATTTAAGCTCATCTCAAGTTCTGATTTCTCCACAAAATGGGACATCATTCAAGCTATATCTATCAGCCGATGATAAGTCAATCGGCACAGTCTTGATCCAAGAGGTCGAAGGGAAGGAAAAGGCCATCTTTTATCTCAGCCGACGGCTATTGGATACAAAAACAAGGTATTCACCAGTGGAGAAATTGTGCCTTTGCCTGTATTTTTCATGTACCAAGTTAAGGCATTATTTATTGTCCAATGAGTGCACTATAATATGCAAAGCCGATGTAGTCAAGTATATGCTATCAGTTCCAGTGTTAAAAGGACGAGTTGGAAAATGGATTTTTGCCTTAACAGAGTTTGATTTAAGATACCTGGCACCCAGGACAGTTAAAGGACAAACTATAGCCGATTTTATAGTGGAACACAAAAATGATTCAATCGGATCAGTGGAAATTATGCCTTTGACTTTGACGTTTGATGGCTTCGTTTGCACAAGTGGATGCGGTATAGGCTTGGTAATTATATCCCCAAGGGGGGCAAGTTTTGAATTAGCATTCTCAATAAACCCCTATGCCACAAACAACCAAGCCGAATATGAAGCAGTGCTCAAAGTATTGCATCTTCTCAAGGAAGTTGAAGCCGACGCCGTCGAGATCATGGGGGATTCATTGTTGGTCATCAGCCAGTTGTCGAGAGAATATGAGTGCAAAAATAACGCGCTGATGTTCTACTATCAACGATGCCAAGAATTGATGGACAGCTTTCGGCTAGTTCCTTTGTGTTGGTAGTTCAGTTCAAGAATTTCCTTTATAACACCATAATAGATTTCTTTCCTATTATAATTTGATCATTATTGCCCCTCTCAATACTTGTTGACTCTGCAACGACAGCAACCCCACTATTCTGAACAGCTCTACCCTCATCATAGGATTTTGTGTGAAACTTTATTCCACTTATGGTATAGCTACTATATTTCTGTGCAGTCATCATTGGCCCCTTCGCCAATATCTTAATCTGATCGGTTGCTTCCTCACCCATCTCTTCCACCAGTGATTATGACAAATTTGTGTGAATCTAAATGTGAAATACATCTGAAGTTACTTTTTCTGAGTTTTCTTCTTACTTACATGCAACCTAAACCACTCATGAAATGATTCATGATGAATGCGGTTGATGTCCCGTTTACTTCGAAGACCAATTGAGGATAGGTAGTGAGCATGCTTGCTGTACATACCATTTTATTAGTTTAGAATGTCTTAAGTAATTGATAATGTGAAATGTAAAAATAACTTAGATTCCTTACTCCAAATATGGTCCTATATCGTCATAGTTGAATAAAACATATCTATGAGCTTGCACCCATGTCTTGTGGTCTATACTCATTGTGCACTTTACGGCCAATCCTCAACCAATGGTATGAAAGAAAGGAGTTGTGCTACAATCTTCATGGGTTAGAACTTGATAGCCAAGTTGAGTTGCACCATGTAGATAGCGAGCACAAAGTGTAAGGCAGTCAGTAAACATAGACCACTCCATAATTGATCCCTCAGGGTGACTTTTTGTATGAACGGAACCCTTTAATCTCATTAGATATCTATATGCAAAAATAAAAGGCAAATCAAACTAATAATGTTATAAAACAGTAGCTATAAAATTCTATTAGCTATGTTGCAGTATTTATATGACCAATAAAATTACCTCTCTACTGGCCACATGCTATGAAAATGGACAGGACCAGCTATTCTTGCTTGAGCAGGAAGATGTACCATTAAGTGTACAATAATATCGAAAAATGATGGAGGGAATATAGCCTCAAGAAGGCTCAAGGTTTCAGCTATATCAGCCTCTAGAATATCCATATCACTTCTTCGAATGACAGGTGAGCAAAGCTTCTTGAAAAAATTACTTATACGAATCACTCCTGCACTGACCATTTCAGGCAATATTTTTCTCATAGCAAGGGGCAGCAAGTGTTGAAGAATAATGTGGCACTCATGACTCTTTAGCCCAAATATTTTTTCTCATTAACATAGATGTTGTGTCGTATATCGGATGCATAACCATCAGGAAACTTGACCCCTTTTAGTATTTGACAAAATAATTTCTTCTCATCGGGACTCATTGTGTAAGGTGCAGGTGGTAAATAAAATTGGTCATCAACTTCAATAGGGTGAAGATCACTTCTATTACCTAGAGCTTGAAGGTCCAGACGAGTATTCAAATTGTCCTTCGACTTTTCAGTGATTTTTTCCTATGTGCATGACATCAAAATTATGTCGCAATATCAAATCTTTCCGATATGGAAGTTTGAACCAAATAGATCTCCTTTTGAAAATGACTAAGGGCTTCCCTTCCTTTCATTTTTTTCTTGTTTGGCTGCTTCCCTGATGGATCCTTGCCAAAACTTGTATGAAGATCCTTAGTGCAATCCAAAATTTGCTCCCTAGAAAGTGGTGTAGGTGCTGGCCTAAACTCAGTTTTACCACCAAATTTATGAGCATCAAACCTAAATGGGTGGTTTTCATCCAAGAATCTACGATGATCCATATAGCAAGTCTTCGTACCACTACGAAGTCTAATTGAACATGTAAATTGGTGGCAATCAGGACATCCTGCTTCACCAGCTATGGTACACCCAGACACATAACCTAAACCTGGGTAATCTGAAATAGTCCACAACACCACGGCCCTCAACTCGAAGAACTCTTCCTGCGATGCATCATAGGTTCTAACTCCATTTTCAAACATATCTAACAAATCATAAATAAGTGGCTGAAAAAATACATTGATATCACTACCCGGGCCACGTTTACTAGGAATGAGCAAAGAAAGGATGAAATTTGACTGCTTCATGCACATGGAAGGTGGGAAATTGAGTGGAATACAAATACCAGGCCAAACACTATAGCTAACATTGTTCATTCTAAATGGATTAAACCCATCGATGGCAAATGCTAGATGGATATTTCGACTATCTGCAGAAAATTCTGGATGTCTGTCATCAAAGTCCTTCCATAGAGGTGAATCTGCAGGATGCCTTAGCTGACCATCCTTTTTTTGTTTTCATCATGCCATCTTGTTAGACTTGCTGTTTTAGAGGATAGAAATAACCTTTGGAGTGTTTTCTTTATAGGAAAGTAGCGGAGAACCTTCTTAGGAACCTTATACACATGTCTCCCATCTAGACTCTTCCTATCTGATTTCCATCGAGAAACCTGACATTTTGGACACTCATTTAAATCCACAGTCTCTTTCCAGTAGAGAACACAACCATTTGGACAAGCATGAATACTAGTGTAACCAACTCCAATGGATTTCACCAATTTCTTAGCTTCATGAAAGTTTCTAGGTAGATTTGAACCCTCAGGGAGTGCATCATTAAGTAGATCTAGTAGTAGGTTCATAGATCTGTCAGACCATCCTCCAAGGAGCTTGATGTGGAGCAATCTAATTAGGAACCTTAGCTGTGTATATTTCTTGCAATTTGGGTATAGCTCTTTGTTATTTTCTGCTACCAACTTTTGAAGGGCAACTAGTTCAGGACAAGTCTCCAAAATTGAACTATTGTCTTCAAAATCTCCTCTATCATCTATACCAGCAGCTAAGTCTCTAAGCAAATCAGATATTTCATCATCCTCACTAGAATCCTCTATGACCTCAGCAGCATCACAATTCCCATGATTCAAAGAAGAGCTAGTTTCTCCATGTAAGTTCCATGTTCTATAACCCTTTAGAAACCCATCACATATCAAGTGCTCACGAACTTCACTTGCCTCTTTCCAAAATGAGTCTACACACTTCCTACAAGGGCATAATATCTTGCTGCCCACTACAGAATTACTAAAAGCAAAAGCTAAGAAACTATTCACTCCTTGCAAATATGTCTTGGTGTGTCTATGTGAAAGTTTTATGTTAAATACCATTTCACATGTACATATAATTTTCAATATTTGTAAAGTTAATGGTTTTTACCTAGCATTATCATCAATCCATGTTTTATCCATGTTCAACCTGCACGCGGACATCAACCAGATTTGCAATCAAATGCAGGCAAGATTATTCACAGAGGGTTCCATCTAATAGTAAAAACAAGCAAAGCCTAGGCAGGGTTCAAACAGATTATTCACACAAGATTATTCACACAAGATTATTCACAGAGGATTATTCACACAAGATTATTCACACAGGGTTCCATCTTGACCTACTGCATGCGCCAAGGAACCCTAGGCAGGCAATCTATGCAGAGAGGACGAGAGGGGATAGAAAGGGAAGGGAGCAGCGGTTCGGGATGGAAGGGAAGATTAGCTGCTCATAGATGGAGGCCGGGGCGCCGGAGTTGGAGGCCGTGGGGCCAGGAGGGTCAGTGGGGTTAGCAGCCGTGGGGTTGGCGACTGTGGGGCGAGGACGGCGGCCGCGACGTCGAGGACGATGGCCGTGGCGTCGAGGACGGCTGCCGCGGCGTCGAGGACGGCTGCCGCGGCGTCGAGGACGGCTGCCACAGCGGCGAATACGGCGGCCGCTGCCGTGAGGACGGCGGCCGTGGGGGCGAGGTCGGCAGCGGCGGGGGTGATGTCGGCATCGACAGGGGTGTGGACGGCAGCCGCGGCGGCGAATACGGTGACCGCGGCGGCGAATACGGCAGCCGCGGCAGTGAATACGACGGTCGCTGCGGCGAGGACGAAGGCCGTGGGGGTGAGGTTGGCGGCGGCGGGGGTGAGGACGGTGACCGCGCTCGGTCGGTGGAGGGATTGCGCGAGAGATGGGTGTGTCGGCCGTCGCGGGTGAAGTGAAAAGGGATGGGGAATTTTTGGTGGTGGGGAGTACTATGAGAGGTGGGCCATGCCAATCTATGCGCGCGAGTGGGCTGTGCTGAGCGCGCCAAAGTGAAATCAGGCTATAGCGATCGATTGTTTGACCCTATAAAGCATTTTTAACGACCAATTATCCGACGAAACCACAAAATATATACACCCGCCGATTATCAGTCGCTACAAAGAAAAACAGCGACAGATGCTCCGTTCGAAACTTGTAACAACCAATTGTTTGTTGTTAATACTATGTTTTAGCGACCGTTGTCTGACGCTAATTGTTGGCTGTGGTATAGTGCATCTTGAGGACCCGAACTAGTATAAAAATCCTTGCCACCCATCTTCTTTGTGGGTATAGCTCGTCGCCAGTATATCAAGCTACGCATTGAAGTTCAATGGTCAAATGTCAAGAGTTGTTCTGAACCAGGAGTTCATAGGGATATGTATGATGCGCCTAGATGCTAGATCTTCTGAAAGGTTTGATTTGATAACATGAAGATGTTCATATTTTGAGCCTTCCGATCAGCGATCGTCACCTTGCAACCGCTACATCCATAAATCTAGGTGTTATCAACCATGCTCTCACATAGTCGAACTCACCCTGAAGGTTTTATCCCTACAAGCAATCGAAGAAAATCACAAGAACAAGGAAGAACACAATCTGAATTGTAGATGAATGCTTAGCACTCGAAGTTGGGGTTCCACAAACCAGACTTGTCAATGACTAAACTACAGCTTATGGTAGCAGACTAATATAAACAAAACACGACTCTAAACGATATTGATTATTGAATATATATATATAAGTTGGGACATCCTAGGGTTAAGCGTAGGGCGCACACCCCTTGGGCTTAGCCCACGACACAATTACAAGGTCCAAGGCCTAAAACAGACTCGGACTGAGAGAGGTATATGTCTTGTTTAAACGATTCTGGACAAATCAGAAGGAATTTTGATGTGAAACCAGAACTATCGACATGTGGGTGGGCAGTCCTCCAAGGGGGCTACCCGAGGAGGTGGAAGAGTGGTCGGGGGTCTCACCAACAGATCTGATGGTCGACTCAAGAACAATACGAGCCAAGGTTTTTAGACAGGTTCGGCCCTCCGGGAGGATAACAAGTCTGCGTCCTGTGTTCTTTGTTGGGGTGGTGTATGAACAGAGTTTGAGTACAATGGACAAGGCCAGAGCCAGAGAGAGTCCCTCCTCTTGCGCGCACCCCATCCCTCCCCTTTTATTGTCCAAGGAGGGGCAGTTATAATGGACTTGGCACGAAGCTTGGCCCAAAGTACAAAGCAAGTAGACGCTAAAGCTGAAAAGAAAAATAAAAATCGCCTTGGGATTCATCCGTTGTGGACGTCTTGTGTGTAGTCCTGCCTTAGGATCTGCCGCGGTAGGTACCTTGTGCATAGTCTGGTCCGATGACGTCGTCTTCTGTTGGCATGTCCCCTGTTTTGTCTTGTTTGTGAGTCTTGCAATGGAAACCTGCTTCCCGATGAGGGCGGTCGACCTCCATCCTGGTCGGTACCATGCATCGAGGTCGGGCTAAGCAGCCAAGGCTAGGCCAGGGGGCTGTGGTCAGGCTCACCTACCACGCCAGGATCGGGCTCCTGACCCCAGTCCAAAGACGTCTGATCGGGTCTGCTCAGCCTTCTTTCTTTAGTTTGGGCTACCCTGGGGTGGTACCCCCCACAACAGCCGCCGATACTAGGGGGGAATGGGACATTCTGCCCTAGGATCGAAGTTGTCTCGTACGGGGATTTTAGGTTGGTCCTTGAAACTCTCCAAGAGTATTCGGGCAGTGGCACCGGTCATGTGCACCTACCAGGTGTAGCTCCCAAGCCTGGGGTCGGATGGTACATTCGAGTCTAGGGTCAAGCGTCATGCATCAACCCCTGGTGGTTGCCAGATTGTATAGAGTGCTTGGGGTAGGGGTACAGGACAGGCTCACCTGCCAGGTGTAGCCCCCGAGCCTGGGGCTGGATGGTACATTCAGGCCTAGGGTCAAGCATCATGCACCATCCTTCGATATTAGCCTAATTGCATAGTCGGCTCGGTGTCGACCAGTGGGCTTAGCCAACCTTGGCCTGATTGCCGATGGTAGCCAGCGAGATTGGAGTAAATGTAGCCTGGAGGCAAGTAGCATTCGGTGACGTGAGAAAAGCCATAGCCTAGAGGCTGATGACGATCGACGAGGTCAGAGAGGCCATAGCCCGGAGGATTATGGCGGTCAGCGAGGCCGGAGAGGCCATAGCCCGGACGCTGATGGCGGTCGACGAGGCCGATAGCTCAAAGGCTGAGGGTGGTCGGCGAGGCCGAAGAGGCCATAGCCCGAAACCTGGTGTGGTCGGTCAGGTCAGAGAGGCCATAGCCCGGAGGCTGATGGCAGTCGGCGAGAGGCCACAACCCAGAGGCTGGTGGCGGTAGGCTATAGCCCGGAGGCTGATGACGGTTGGCGAGAGACCACAGCCCGAAGGCTGGTGGCGGTAGGCCATAGCTCAGTGGCTGATGGTAGCCATAACTTGTAAGAGGCTGATCGTTGCCGGGATGTCCTTGTAAATAGTCTGACTTGTAGTTGTTCCAAGAACAAATAGACTGAATTAGTTAAATGTAACAGAGTTGGAACTTTTGCTACGATTTGGAGAACACTTTTTATGTTTTGTAATGACATGTTTATCAATTTCGTGCCTTCTATTCGCTGCGTGTTTGACCTCGGCGTCAAGAAACTTTGGCCCTTGACAGTGCATGGTTGGGGGGCTTCAAGTCAGGATTGAGCCACTTAGTCGTGTACCTAACGAATAGGTGTGCAGAGAAATTATGATAGAGGCACCCGAGCCCCCGAGCACTTTCGCGTAGTATCCGTCTAAGTTGTGTCAGGTCCCGACCCTAGCTGGCTTCGGTAGGGAGCATGCCCTGTCTCTATGCAAAGGACATCAGGCCAAGCCATTGCGCTTAGTCGGATACGCTACGGATAGGTTCTCGAGAAGGCTGCCGAGCCCCCGAGCAGCTCGGGTGGGCTACCCGGGGAAACTTGCCGGGCCAACGAGTAGCTCAAGTGTACTCAATAGACTTCTTTCCGGGGAACCCCGTCCACTGCTGGTTGGGGCCACATGGCTTAGGGCAGACCGTAAGTGTATTGAAGAAGTCATTGAGCCTACATAGGCTACTCGGGCGACAGGAGGAGAACAAATTGGAGAGAGAGTGTTAACGACCAAATTTGGTATGCCAATTATCAGATTTGGAACTAAGACCGAAGCTGATTTGGAGGGAATCGGGTTCTTCTGAAGACAGCGTGCGCGCCAAGTGCGACCAAATCGGCTAAGGAGTTCGTCGGCGATGACCGAATCGGCTAAGGTAATCGTCGGCCGATATCAAATCGAACAAGAAGAGCTGATGTAGCCGATTCCGGTAAGATAATATTGGAATCATCTTCGGATTCATTTGAAGAGCTTCATGGGGATTGCCATAGATGGATAGAGTATAGGAAAGGCAACTGTATTTATTAATTAGGACATTTTAAATAGTTTCCTTGTAGATAATGTCGGTGAGAATTTGTTTTAGACAATTATCTGTAATTCAAATTGTAATAGAGATAGGAATCGTGTTCGTGATGGACTTATCTTGTATCTGGGTATAAATGTGACCCGGTACGATGTAAATTAACAACAACAAGTTCAATACAACCTTCGCGGAATCGCCACCCTTTTCTTTTAGTTATTTCGATGAGTTCTTGCTTCTAGTTGGGCTGCATCGAATTTGATCTCCAACGAAAAGGTAAAGCTTGTTATGGCGGCTTATGCTCTTGGGATTAGTGCTTCCATCATTATTATACTCTAATCTTGTGTATGTAAGTCATCGAGTTATCATATACGTGTTAACGTCTAAATTTGGTAACCAAATCCCTAAGTCCCTACCGAGATAGAAACGGAATCGGATCAGAAGAACAGGGTCAAGTCGGCTGCGATACGATCGGCTACGAGGCCAATCGACTGAGGTTGAGTCGGACAAGGATAACCGATAGTCGATGCTGAGCCAGGGAAGAAGATAAGACCATTTCTGATGAAGGTGCTTGTAGATAAATAGGAGATTCGGTTTCCAAATCGTGCGTTAAAAGGTATTACCATCTATGGATCAGGTCCTGTAACGGCGATTGTATCTGTAAATTAGGAATTTATTTATATTTTCTATTGTAATGCGGCATGAGACCATATCCTGGGATGTTGTCGTATTTTAAATAGTAGATTAGATAGAAACCATGGTTCGTACGGATAATGTTATTCTTGGGTATAAATAGGACCCGAGACCCCTGTAAACATGACATACACAATCAATACAACTCTCGGCACATCGCCTCCTATTTTCTTCAGATGAACACTTGATCCGGCTTCGGGCTGCATCGTTTCAATCCTCAATTAAGGTAAATGTTTGTCATTAGTGGTGTATCTCCTCGAATTTAGTGCTTCCATCTCTATGATACTCTAGATTCAATGATTTATGATGCGCTAGTTATCATATATCACATATAATCTAGAACGATGTTTGGATCTGTCTTGACACCGGCTCGTTTTTGTCAAGAATCCGTAGCCGATAGAGTTAGATCTAAGGGTTGGCCTAGATTATATGCGATATCCACCGTCTCGAAGGGTTTTACATCAGCTATGGTAGATCTGAATGTTCTTTTTATACTTAATGCTTCATCAATATTGGTCTATTAAGTCGTTTTTAGAGCTTTTATGATCTATTCTGCTAGATGTATATGTTTAGAGACAGTGTCGGGGTTTCAGCCGGCCTTATCTGTTTTAATATTCTTTTGGTATATTTACTATCAGATTTATTAAAGCCGCCTCTTATATTAAAATCTTGGTCTAGTTAAATGCCCTAAGCCGAATCGGCACTGTCGGCCACGAGACAGTAGGCGATCTAGGTTTAGCGCATTTAGCTTAGATCAATATCTTTTCATAAGATGAGTCGGAGTACTAGCCGATTCACAGTTAGTCCCACGGTATCGGCTAGGCTGTTAAGGCATATATTTATTATCCCATTGTATATTTGGATTAAGTGGTTAATACTGTCTCGGCACAGCCGATCTATTCTAGTCACTTAGTTTAAATACACTTCAGGATAGCATATATATGTAAATTGACTCTCACAGCCGATCCAGTAGGATCTAACTTAACCCTTAACGCATGTATCTTTGTTTTTATTGTTGGTTAATAAATTAAACCAACTGGCACGCCCTGCATCGTACAGGCAGCCGAGAAGGACCTGTAGTGGAGTTAAGCAAATCTCCCAGGCCAGCGCATGAGAGAAATTTCTCATCAACAATACGTTATATAACGTAGATCAATAATGTGATCCATCCATAATCGGCTAGTCTCTGTTAATGGATAATAGCCGATAGGGTTAGGTATCATCGTTGACTTGGGTTATATAATGTATCCACCATCTCAAAGGGTTTTCATCAACTTCTCTAGATCTTATGCTTCTTTTTACACTTAATACTGCATCGGTTAGGTCCGACCTATTAAGTCGTATTTGGAATCATAAAGGATCTATCTTGTTTTATGACTATTATTAGAGATAGTATCGGGGTTTCAACCGATCTTATCTACTTTAGCTATTTTGTTTATTTTATGTTTACTTGATATGTTAAAGCTATCCTTTATATTAAGATCTCACTATAATTAACTATGTTAAGCTTTTTACCGATTTGTTAGGTCATCTTGACACTTGATCGGTTCATGATTAATGTATTTAGTTTACATTGATATCTTAGTATAAAGTGGTATCGGGGTACTAGCCAATACATATTAAATCTATGACATCGGCTATGTTATAAATATACATAATCTACATATTAAGCTATTTTTGAACATAAGTGGTTTATACTGTCTCGGTACACTACCGATCTATCCCAATCACTTAGTTTAAATGTACTTTGGTATTTTGGATTATATATTATGAATATCTACAGTCAATCAATTAGGTTTAATTTCCTCTGGCCGATTCAGTGCATACCACATCAGCTTAACAACAAACGATATGTCATCTTGTAGACTAACACTTGCTTCCTTTGTTTCTTGTTGATTGCAGGATTAAATCAACTGGCACGCATACGAACCTAAGAAGCAATACTTTGGACCTGCACTAAAGTAAAGCAAATCTCTCAGGCCAACGCGTGATCTTCCTAGTCGGCGCACTTCCGGTGCGATTTGGGATCAACACGCTTTTCGCACGCCCGGTGGGACCGATTACAAGTCAGAAACGATGGTTGACATCAAGACTTCTGAGATCGACCAAGAGAACATCATTCCGATTACTATGGACAAATTGATGCCAGAGCAAAAGGCCGGGATAGAGGAGCTGATGAACAAGTTGCAGAACCAATATCTGCATTCCTTCGTCCAGACTCGGTCAGGCATCATCGTCCGAAGGTACAAGATAAAGTTGCTAGGTGATGACAAGCCCAAATCAGGCTCTGGTAAAGGTGCCAAAACTCAGGACGTCAAACAAGAGGAGGGCCCGGAGCTCAACAATCTACAGGACCGTATTGACTACGCCGTGCATCAGGCACTGATCAACCAATCGGGCATCCTTGTTAACACTCTAAACAATATGATCAAGGACGTGGTCGATTCCAGGGTTGCCGAATATCAAGCCAATGGCCCAATTTTCCTCCCCGAGGGCAAATTCCCACTCTATAGGACTTTGGCCACCGATGGATTGCAGTCTGTCTAAGGCATACCCCCAGGTCAGCCGGCGGCATCAACATCGGCACCCGGAAAGCCGATTATTTTGTCATCGGCGCAGAAGCCACCAGAGTGCAGTCCTATACATCTATCCAGGCAGCAGCCTCAGCAATGTGGGCAAGATATTCCTCTGGCTTCTCAAGAGCAGATAAGGCCTTGTTAAGGGCAAATCACTCCGCTGCAGGGTCAATTCTACAGGTGCTGATAGGGAAGTAGACGCCGATCCTACAGCAGCGTCAGCAGATTGGCTCTTAGTTCCTCCACAACCAGCAAGCTCATGGGGTGCACCAGTCTCCCCAACATCACATAGGGGGCAACCTTAATCTCCAATATTAGCCACATTCACCAAAAATGCAGTATCAGTAGGGGACATTGCTGCAACCCCATTATGAGCCACAACTCAATTAGTTTGAGCCAATACAGCAACAAGGAGCACAACAACAGAAGCCTTGGGCAGACATGATAGCCGATGTTATGAGGGAACAATTTGGCCTCAAGCCCAAGGACACAGGCAACATGTGTCGGTGCCCCTATCTAGAATATTTTGAGAGGGTTCCATTGCCTAGCCGATATAAGGTGCTGGACTTCTCCAAATTCTCAGGGCAGGACAATGTCTCCACCTATGAACATGTTAGCCGATTTTTAGCCCAATGTGGTGAGGCATCGGCTACAGACGGCCTGAGGATTAGGTTATTCCCTCTTTCTCTAACTGGATCGGCTTTCACCTGGTTTTCTTCTTTTCCTTACAATTCTGTGCAAAGCTGGGCCAATCTAGAGAAACAATTTCATCGGTACTTTTACAGCGGTGTTCATGAAATGAAACTGTCTGATTTGACAGCTATCAGGCATAAACATGACGAATCTTTTCAGGACTACATCCAACGATTCGGAGACATGAGGAACAGATGTTACAGCCTGGTTCTGTTGGATTCACAGCTAGCTAATCTCGCCTTCCAGGGTCTGTTGACGCCGATAAGGGAAAGGTTTTCGGCATAGGACTTCGAGAGTTTGGCTCACTTGGTCCAGAAAGTATCAGCACATGAACAAAGGTTCCATGAGGCCAACAAAGCTCTCAAGAAGATTAGCCATGTTGCATACGCCTCTGAATCGGAAGAGGAAAGCGACTCCGAAGTGGCAGCAGCCGATTGGGCCAGGACCAAGAAGGTTATCACATGTCAGTGGGTGAAAAACCCTGCTAAGGAGGAAAAGTACGACTTAGACAATACCAAGGCTGACAAAATCTTCGATCTTTTGCTTCTGGAGAAGCAAACCCAACTTTCAGCCAGTCATGTGATTCCATCGGCTGAGGAACTAAAGAAGAGGAAGTACTGCAAATGGCACAACACTGAATCCCACAACACTAACTATTGCAAAGTCTTTAGACAACAGATCCAATCGGCTATTGAGGCGGAAAAAATCAAATTTGAAGACCCAAAGAAGCTGATGAATGTTGATGTCAATCCTTTCCCTGTCAACATGGTCCACACCAGTGGTAGAGCGGCCGATAGGAGGGATTATCGGCAGCCTAGCTTTGATCCCCACTGGAGGTGTGAATTTTAGGTTCTACTAGAACGAAGGGATGAAGCTACCATCAATTGAAGACTGCCCAGCATGCAGCAATCACGACGGCAATTATGCTGGAGAGTCTAGCCGATCACGTCCTGAGAGAAATCAGATGCCACAAAAAAAGCTCCCTGTTCATCAGAGGTTGGATCAAATCCATCAAGATTTTTTGTAGGATCCCAATTAAGATGAAGATGAGACCGTGAACCCGCAATGGTGCCCCTCTGATACCTTCACGAAGACCTAGAAAAGGAGACTACAAAGGATGAAGAGCAGGGGTCGGCTGCAGGAGGTTCAAGCCAAAGTTGACCATCAGCTAAAGAGAAAGAAGCAACAACGCCCGAAGAAAGAGTGGCGTGTTAAGAGCCAAGTGCTCTCAGTTGATGAGGTCAAGGCCGACAAAGCAAAGAGATTGGCTAAGGGAAAAGCTATGGCCTCTGCATCGGTCAACATGGTTTTTGTGTTGCCAGCCAAGTACACAGCAGCTCAGGCCGATGCAGATGTGGTGGAGGAGTCCTTGGGCAAATTGGTTTTGTCCCCAGAGCAAGCAATCATTGAAAAACCAGAGGGGACAGAGCATCGGCATCTTAAGCCACTTTACGTTTAAGGATATGTCAACGGCAAGCCGATGTCCAAGATGTTGGTCGATGGAGGACCTGCAGTGAACTTGATGGCCTATGCTACATTCAAGAAATTGGGCAAGAATTCTGACGACCTCATCAAGACCAACATGGTCTTGAAAGACTTTGGAGGCAATCCATTAGAAACCAAAGGTGTTTTGAATGTGGAGTTGACGATCGGTAGCAAGACTATGCCTACTACCTTCTTTGTCATCGATAGGAAGGGATCATACAGCCTGTTCCTGGAAGGGACTGGATCCATGCCAATTGTTGCATCCCTTCTACCATGCACCAGAGCTTAATCCAATGACAAGGCGACAAGGTTGAGATCGTGCCAGCTGACAGGTCAATTAACATTGCCAATGTCGATTTAACCCTTTGGGAGAAGGATGGCATTGATTGCTTGTCCGGCAAGGTTTGGGAAGCCAATTATCTAAAAGTGTTCGATTCTGAAATACAGCCAATCGGACATGAAGAGCCCCAACTACTGCTTTGAGGGCGTCGTGGAAGGGTGTTGATGAGAAAATTTTCCACGCATTGGCCTAAGAGGTCTGCTTAACTCTAGTGCAGGTCCAAATTATTGCTTAAAGTTTCATAGGCGTGCCAGTTGATTTGATCCTGCAATCAACAAGAAACAATAGAAAGTATTAGCTTGCAAATGATAGTCGATCGGCTGGTGGCTGACAACATATCGTCTAGTGTTAAGTTGATGCAGTGCATACTGAATCGGCAGCCATTAGACTTGTCCGATCGGCTGATGATGTTAACAGAATACAATCCAAGTATTAAAGCATATTTAAACTATGTGACTGGGATAGATCGGTAGTATACCGAGACAATATAAATATCTTAGATCTAAAAATACCATAAGGCAAGGATTATACTTGTTCACAGCATAGCCGAAGAGATTAATCTAACATGTATCGGCTAGTACTCCGACACTGTTTTATACTAAGATATCGCCACTAACCAAATATATTAAACAAGGACCGATTATATGCTAAGATAACTTAACAGATCGATTACAAGCTTAATATATTTAATTATAGATAGATCTTAATATAAAGGGCAGCTTTAACATATCAAGTAAATATAAAACATACGAGATAGTTAAAACAGGTAAGATCGGCTGAAACTCCGGTACTATCTCTAATAATGATCATAAAACAAGATAATTCTCTTATGATTCTAAAGGCGACTTAATAGATCGAATCTAACCGATGCAGCATTAAGTACCAAAAGAAGCATAGGATCTATACACGCTTATGAACATCTTTCAAGATGGTAGATATACTATATAATCTAGATTAACATTGAAATCTAAACCTATCAGCTATCATCTAGCAATTGATGCTAGCCGATTAGGGCTAGACCACAACATCGATCTAAATTATATAGCATATGTGATAACTGTGCAGATTATGAAGACAAAATTAGAGTATCATGATGATGGAAGCACTAATCCAGATAACACAAACCGCTGTGTCAAGAATTACCTTTTTGCTAGAGATCAAATGATGCAGCCCAACTAGAAGCAAGAACTCGTCGAAAACTATTAAAGGAAAAGGTGGTGATGCACCGAGATTGTATTGATTATTTCATTGATTATATTTTACAGGGTCTTGGGTCATATTTATACCCAGATACACAATGAGCCCAGAACGAAGACGATTCCTATCCTTATTATAGATTGAATTATAAATATTCCTAAAATAAACCGACATTATCTATAAGGAAACTACACAAAATATCTTAAATTAAAGATACAATTGCCGTTTCAGGACTTTATCTGTAGATGGAAATATATCTGAAGCACTTGGAAACCGAATCTAACGATGATCTTCATATCTTCCCTCCGAAATCGGTCATATCTGTTATCCCAATAGGAATTGGCTATGTCAGATATCCTTATCCGATTCGGTCTCGGTCGACAAAACCCTCAGCAGATTCGGTCTGCACTTGGCGCGCACTCCGTCTTTAGAAGAACTCGATTCTCTACAAATCAGCTTCGGCTTTAGACCCAAACCTAATAATTTGCTTACCAAATTTGGTCGTTAACAAAGGGTCAAGCTTCTACACAAAGGACACTGTAGATGATCTCGATGGCAAGCTAGGACAAGGCTTCATGTCGGCCGACGACTTAGAAGAATTCGATATAGGTCCAGGAGATAGGCCTAGGCCGACATTCGTTAGTAAAAATTTGTCTTCTCAATTTAGAACCAAGCTTATAGAACTTTTGAAAGAATATAAAGATTGTTTTGCTTGGGAGTATTTTGAGATGCCAGGACTTAGCTGATCGATTGTTGAACATCGGCTTCCTATCAAACCAGCATCTCGGTCGTTTAAACAATCACCTTGAAGGTTCAAGGCCAATATGTATGATGCTATCAAGGCTAAAATCACTCGTCTGTATGATGCTTGTTTCATTCGGCCTTGCCGATACGCTGAATGGGTTTCTAACATAGTTCCAGTAATCAAGAAGAACAACAAACTTAGGGTGTGTATCAATTTTCGAGATCTAAACAAAGCTTCCCCTAAGGATGAATACCCGATGCTGATTGCCGATTTGTTGGTTGATGCTGCTTCAGGGCACAAAATCATAAGTTTTATGGATGGTAATTCGGGATATAATCAAATTTTCATGGCAGAGGAAGATATCCACAAGACTGCTTTCAGATGTCCTGGCACAATCGGCTTGTACGAGTGGGTTGTAATGACTTTTGGTCTGAAAAACACTTGAGCTATGTATCATAGGGCTATAAATTACATTTTTCATGACTTAATCAGCTTATTGGTTGAGATCTACATTGATGACGTGGTCGTGAAATCGAAAGAAGTTGATGACCATATAGCCGATTTGGGAAAGGTTCTCAAGAGAACAAGGAAATATGGCCTGAAAATGAATCCCACAAAGTGTGCCTTTGCCGTATCGCTGAAAATTTTTTGGGCTTTCTTGTCCATGAAAGGAGGATTGAAGTAACAGAGAGGAGCATTAATGCAATCAAAAACATTCAACCTCCACAGGACAAGAAGCAATTGCAATCCCTGTTCGGCAAGGTGAATTTCATCAGGAGGTTTATTACTAATTTATCTGGGAAGATGGACCCCTTTACACCTTTGCTAAGGTTGAAAGCTGACCAACAGTTCAGTTGGGGGGCAGAGCAACAGAAAGCTTTGGATAATATCAAAGAATATTTAATTTCCCCTCCAGTATTGATTCCTCCATAGAAAGGAGTGCCTTTCAAGATATACTTGTTAGCCAATGAAAAGTCAATCGGCTCAGTTTTGATCCAGGAGTTCGAGGGCAAGTAAAGGGCAATATTCTATTTAAGCAGAAGGCTTCTGGATGCTGAGACGAGGTATTTCCCAGTGGAGAAACTATGCTTATGCTTGTATTTTGCATGCACGAATTTATGGCACTATCTGTTATGCAATGAATGCATCATAGTCTGCAAAGCCGATGTTGTCAAATATATGTTGTCGGCTCCAGTGCTAAAAGGGAGAGTTAGCAAATTGATCTATGCCTTAACAGAATTCGACCTTAGGTATGAGTCACCCAAGGTAGTCAAGGGCCAGGCCATAGCTGATTTCATTGGTGGGCATCGTGATGACTCAATCGACTCAGTTGGCATGGCACCTTGGACCCTGTTCTTTGATGGATCGGTTTGTACCCATAGTTCTGGTATCGGCTTGGTCATCATATCACCTAGGGGCCAAGTTTTGAATTTTCTTACACTATCGAGTCCTATGCTACCAATAACCAAGCCGGATACGAAGCGGTTCTCAAAGGATTGCAACTTTTAAAAGATGTTGAAGCTGATGCCGTGGAGATCATGGGTCAGTCGCTGTTGGTCATCAATCAGCTAGTTGGAGAATATGAGTGCAAAACTGACGCGTTGGTGATCTACTACGAAAAATGCCAAGAGTTGATGGAAAATTTTTGGCTAGTAACTTTGACACATATTCCTCGAGAGCAGAATGTTAAAGCTAATGACTTAGCTCAGGAGGCATCAGGATACAAGCCGATGATCAAAGGCATCGAGGTAGAGATTGCTACAATCGCAGCCGATGATTGGAGGTATGACATTTTCAATTATCTGAAGAACCCTTCTCAATCGGCCTCGAGAAAATTGCGTTACAAGGTTCTGCGATATGTGTTACTTGATGATGATCTATACTATCGGACAATTGATGGGGTGTTGCTAAGATGTTTAAGCGCCGATCAAGCCAAGGTGGTGATGGGCGAAGTGCATGAAGGCATATGTGGTACTCATCAATCGGTTCACAAGATGAAGTGGTTGCTTCGACGAGTTGGATATTTTTCACCGACGATGTTGGAAGACTACTTTAAATATTATAGAGGTTGTCAAGACTGTCAGAAGTTTGGAGCAATTCAGAGAACACCAGCGTCGTCTATGAATCCCATAATCAAGCCATGGTCGTTCAGAGGTTGGAGAATTAACATGATCGGCCAGATTAATCTACCCTCGAGCAAAGGACATAAATTCATATGGGTGGCAACCGATTATTTTATGAAGTGGGTGGAAGCAATCCCTCTAAAGAAGGTTGATTCTGGGGATGCAATTTAGTTTGTCAAAGAGCATATCATATACCGATTTGGTGTTCCCTTGATGATTACAACCGATCAGGAATGTATCTTCATATCCGATGGGTTTGTCCAGTTCGCAGAAAGCAGGGCGATCAAGTTATTGAATTCTTCACCGTATTATGCAAAAGCCAATGGACAAGCAGAGGCATCTAACAAAAGTCTGATCAAGTTGATCAGAAGGAATATCTCTGAGTTTCCAAAGTAGTTGCATAGTCGATTGGCTGAAGCTTTATGGTCCTATCAGATGGCTTGCCACGGATCGATTCAAGTTCCTCCCTACATGTTAGTTTATGGACATGAAGTTGTCTTGCCATGGGAAAGTGTCATCAGCTCAAGATGAATCGATTTACAAAACAAGTTGACAGCCGATGACTGTCACAATCTCATGGTGGATGAATCGGAGGACTTGGTTCAATCCAAGATGCGTGCTTTGGAAAAGGTGATTAAAGATAAAGAAAGAATCGCTCGTCATTACAATAAAAATGTTGTTCCCAAGTCTTTTTCAGAAGGTGAGTTGGTTTGGAAATTGATCTTGCCGATTGGTGCTCGTGATAATAAATTCGGCAAGTGGTCACCAAATTGGGAAGGACCCTTTAAATTCTACAAGTGTATTTCCAAAGGAGCTTACATGTTGCAAGGGCTGGATGGAGAAGTTTTCGGATGGGCTCTCAATGGAAAATATTTGAAGAAATATTATCCAAGTGTTTGGATTAATTCATGATTCGGTTGTGTTGAGCCGATACATGATAGCCGATATGTTTACATCGCCTTTAGTCGGCTAATATAAGTCATATCACCCATAGTCTCTTCGAATTTATTATAATCGGTTGTACTTTGCCGATATGTGATGGTCGATATAAGTTATATCATCCTTAGTCTTTTTATTCTTATCGTAATCGGTTATGTTTCTGCCGATGTGTGATGGCCGATTTTGTCTGATATCATCCTCAGTCAAGTTATAATTTTATCAATGGTCGGCTGACATTGTAAAATTAGGGGGGCATATATATACACACAAGTGAACTCAAGTGGACTTCTCAAGTGGACATAAATTTTGTGGACTTCGAAAAAAATTTCAACACATGATAGAAGTAACATTGCAAGAGTTTACAAAAGGGTCGACACAAAAGTTATGTTACAGAAATTCACAAGTGTTCAAATTCTAGCCCTATTACACGAATCGGTTTAGCCGAATATGAAGCTGTTAATTGTGGATATCACTCTTCGCCGAATTCGGTCAATTTCTTTGATGGCTTTGAGGTCGGCTACATCATTCCCGGGGATCACATTCAAGGCTTTAGTAAGGTCTGGTAAAATTTTCATTGAAGCCTTTAGCCTGGATTTCTGCTCTGATATTATTCTCGGGAGATTAGCAGGCCTTTGTTCTTCAGATGCTATATCAGCATCGCACTTGGCGATTCGGTCAAGATTATCGATGGAGCTGGAGCCGATTTCTTCCTTGAAGCCAATTTCTTTTTCTGCAAGACAAGAGCTTATTAAGGGATTGCATGTGAATTGAAAGGGAATGGATTTTGGACAAATGCATACCGGTTGAGGTCGAGGTTGAGGTTGACGTCTTGGGGGATTTGGTGTATTTTCGGCCCGATCGTCGGCTGGCGGCGTCTGCACGGATCTCCTTGGTTTGCTTGTTTTGGACGCGACTTCATCGACGGCTTCTTCCATCTCTTCGTGATTCAGGACCTCTTCCACGTCTGGATCCAAAGACGGCAGATCATTGGTTGTATTTGTCTTCTTTTTCTTTGAGGTTTTCTTTTATACGGCCGATGGATTGGTAGCCCGATGCTTTAGATCTCTTCTTCCTTTGAAGTGGTTCGCGAGTCTGGCCATGAAGCAAAGTTGATGTCCTAGGGGCATTGTGGCCGATTCTTGAGGGGGCCAATCCACCGCTATTGGGAAGGATGCCGATGGCATAATTGATGGCCACCCGGTGTTGCTGATGTGTGGAGGACATAAGTCGATAGTCTGCAAACAAAGAAGAAAATACAGTTAGGTATTAAAGAAAGACAACCGATAACAATTAAGAAGAGAAAGGAGACCTTACTTCTGGAATCAACTCCAGGTAAATGTTGGCTATGGTTAGGGCTAAGCACTGTGCTATCTCTAGTTCTTCCCAATGGCTCTATTTGCTAGACGACACCCTATTATACCATGTTGGCCAAGTTTTATCGGTTGATGACCATGATTTCAAAGTTCCATTCCAATGTGCAAGGTTACGGTTTGACAGCCTGAAAGGAATCCTGTTGGTTTCAGCATTTATGAATTTCGAGGGGTCTAAGTTGCCGATTGGCTAAGAGATACTGGTTGCGGTGGATGATATTGGGGATTGCATTCTGGTGAGAAAGGTGCTACAATAAAAAAGGGGGAAGGAACCAATTACGAAAAGCAAGGGCCAGATTGCAGGAAAGAAAGGAGCTAAAGCCGACAGGGTTTACCTCTGGGAATTCGGCCGATGGCGCTGTGGAGGGGGTGGTCGAGGTCGACATCGCCAGGGATGAGTTCGTCGCCGCGTGGAGGATGCCTGTGAATTCGCCGAGAACGCCGGGGAGGTCGCCAATGAAAGTTGGAGATGTTTTGGGCTAAAGTGGTGGAAGCAAAAGTAATGGCGTGAAAAACTCTAAGGCGGTGGTTATTATTTAAGGAGGCGTGGTAACCGACTGATGGGAATCTCGAAATTTGCTCGAAGATAAGGTTGTGCAAATCCGCAACATTAAAAATAGCACGAACTTGGGGGGCATGTGTTAACGACCAAATTTGGTAAGCCAATTATATATTTGGAACTAAGGCCGAAGCCGATTTGGAGGGAATCAGGTTCTTCTGAAGACAGCGCGTGAGCCAAGTGGAGACCGAATTGGCTAAGGAGTTCATCGGCGATGACCGAATCGGCTAAGGTAATCGTCGGTCGATATCGAATAGGGCAAGGAGAGCCGATGTAGCCGATTCCGGTAAGATAATATTGGAATCATTTTCGGATTCATTTGAAGTGCTTCATGGGGATTGCCATACATGGATAAAGTCCAGGAAAGACAATTGTATTTATTAATTAGGATATTTTAAATAGTTTCCTTATAGATAATATCGGTGAGAGTTTTTTGGGCAATTATCTATAATTCAAATTGTAATAGAGATAGGAATCGTGTCTGTTATGGACTTATCTTGTATCTGGGTATAAATACGACCTAGGACCATGTAAATTAACAACAACAAGTTCAATACAACCTTCGATGCATCGCCACCCTTTTCTTTTAGTTATTTCAACGAGTTCTTGCTTCTAGTTGGGTCGCATCGAATTCGATCTCTAGCAAAAAGGTAAAGCTTGTTATGGCGGCTTGCACTCTAGGGATTAGCGCTTTCATCATTATGATAATCTAATCGTGTGTACGTAAGTCGTCGAGTTATCATATACGTTATATAACCTACATCGATAATGCGATCTAACCCTAATCAGTTAGTCTTTGTTAATGGATAACAGCCGATAGGGTTAGGTATCATCGTCGACTTGGGTTATATAACGTATCTACCATCTTGAAGGGTTTTCATCCACTTGTCTAGATCTTTTCCTTCTTTTTATACTTAATGCTACATCGGTTAGGTCCGACCTATTAAGTCGTATTTGGAATCATAAAGGATCTATCTTGTTTTATCACTACTATTAGAGGTAGTATCGGGGTTTCAACCGATCCTATCTACTTTAGCTATCTTGTTTATTTTATGTTTACTTGATATGTTAAAGCTGTCCTTTATATTAAGATCTCACTGTAATTAAATATGTTAAGCTTGTTACCGATTTGTTAGGTCATCTTGACACTTGATCGGTTCATGTTTAATGTATTTAGTTTACATTGATATCTTAGTATAAAGTGGTATCGGAGTACTAGCCGATTCATATTAAATCTATGACATCGGCTATGTTATAAATGTACATAATCTGCATATTAAGGTATTTTTGAACATAAGTGGTTTATACTGTCTCGGTATACTACCGATCTATCCCAATCACTTAGTTTAAATGTATTTTAATATTTTAGATTATGTATTATGAATATCTATAACTGATCGATTAGGTTTAATTTCCTCTGGCCGTTTCAGTGCATACCACATCGGCTTAACAACAAACGATACGTCATCGGCCACCAGCCGATCGACTATTGTTTGCAGACTAACACTTGCATCCTTTGTTTCTTGTTCATTGCAGAATCAAATCAACTGGCGCGCCTACGAACCTAAGAAGCAATACTTTGGACCTGCACTAGAGTAAAGAAAATCTCGCAGGCCAACATGTGATCTTCCTAGTCGGCGCACTTTCGGCTCGATTTGGGATCAATAGAGAGAAACTATGGAAAACAAATTACTTTATTGAAAATGTTGAGTACAAGGTACTTAGCTGCTAAAGCATAAAATTGGCGCAGAAGACCAGGCTTTCAGAGAAGAACGTCGTCCCCGCGGGCGCCATGAAGTCGGTGGGGAAAAAGACAGCCATCAAACTGCTCGGATCGATGAAGACAAGCCCCTACCTGGTGTTGATCCCAAATCGTACTGGAATTGTATTGACTTGGAAAATCACGCGCTGACCTAAGAGGTTTGCTTTACTCTAGTGCAGGTCCAAAATATTGCTTCTTAGGTTCGTAGGCGTGCTAGCTGATTTGATCCTACAACCAACAAAAACAAAGAAAGAAAGCAAGTGTTAATCTGTAAACATAGCCGATCGGCTGGTGGCCGATGACGTATCTTTAGTGTTAAGCTGATGCGGTATGCATTGAATCTGCCAAGAGAAATTAAATCTAATCGATCGGCTGTATATATTCATAATATATAATCTAAATATCAAAATATGTTTAAACTAAGTGATTGGGATAGATCGGTAGCGTACCGAGATAGTATAAACCACTTGTGTCCAAAAGTACCTTATATGCAGATTATATATATTCATAGCATAGCCAATGTCATGGACCTAATGAGTATCGGCTAGTACTCTGATACCACTTTATACTATGATATCAATATAAACTAAATACAGTAAACATGAACCGATCAAGTGTTAAGATAGCCTAACAAACCGATAACAAGTTTAACATATTTAATTACAGCTATATCTCAATATAAAGGGTAATTTTAACATATCAAGTAAACATAAAATAAACAAGATAGCTAAAATAGGTAAGATCAGCTGAAACCCCGATACTATCTCTAGCAGTGATCATGAGATAAGATAAATATTATGATTCTAAATATTACTTAACAGGTCAGACTTAACCGATGCAGCATCAAGCGTAAGAAGAAGCATAAGATCTATACAAGACTGTGAAAACCTTTCGAGATGGTGGATACATTATATAATCCAAGTCGACAACGATATCTAACCCTATTGGCTGTTGTCTAGTGACAGAGACTAGCCGATTAGGGTTAGATCGCAACATCGATCTAGATTATATATCATATATGATAACTCAATGATTCATGTAAATAGGATTAGAGTGTCATAATGATGGAAGCACTAATCCCGAGAGTGCAAGCCGTCATAAAAAGCTTTAACTTTCGCTGGAGATCGAATTCGATGGAGCCCAACTCGAAGCAAGAACTCATCGAAATAACTGAAAGGAAAAAGGGTGGCGATCCGTCAAAGGTTGTATTGAACTGGTTGTTGTTAAATTTCAAAGCTCTGGGTCGTATTTATACCCAGATACAAGTTAAGTCCTTGACGGACACGATTCCTATCTCTATTACAATTTAAATCATAGATACATGCCTAAAACAGACTCTCACCGACATTATCTATGAGGAAACTATTTAAAATATCCTAATTAATAGATACAATTGCCTTTCTTGGACTATATCCATGTATGGCAATCCTCGTGAAGCACTTCAAACGAATCTGAAGACGATTCCAATGTTACCATACCAGAATCGGCTACATCGGCTTATCTTGTCTGATTCGGTATCGACCGACGATCACCTTAGCCGATTTGGTTATCAGCCGACGAACTCCTAGCTGATTTGGTTTGCACTTAGCGCATGCTCTATCTTTGGAAGAACTCGATTCCCTCCAAATCGGCTTCGGCCTAAGTTCCAAATCTGATAATTGGCTTACCAAATTTGGTCGTTAACACCTGTCGTGCTAGCTGTCGACGTGTGGGTCGGCAGTCCTCCAAAAGGGCTACCTGAGGAGGTGAAAGAGTGGTCGGGACATCTCACCAATGGATCTGATGGTCGACTCAAGACCAATATGAGCCAAGGTTTTTAGACAGGTTCGGTCCTCCCAGAGGATAACAAGCCTACATCTTGTGTTCTTTATTCAGGTGGTGTATGAATAGAGTTTGAGTATAATGGACAAGGCTAGACGCAGAGAGAGTCCCACCTCTTGCACATGGCCCTTTCCTCCCCTTTTATAGTCCAAGGAGGGGACAGTTACAATGGACTTTTCGCGCAAGAAAGCTTGGCCCTAAAGTACAAAGCAAGTATAGGCTAAAGCTGAAAAGCAAAACAGAAATTGCCTTGGGTTTCGTCCGCCGTGGGCATCTTGTGTGTAGTCCTGCATCGGGATCCACCGCGACAGGTACCTTGTGCGCAGTCTGGTCGAGTGACATCGTCTTCTGTCAGCATGTCCCCTGTTTTGTCTTTTTTACGAGCCTTGCGGTGGAAGCCTGCTTCACGAGGTGGGGCGGCCGATCTCCATCCTGGTCGGGACCATGCATGGAGGTCGGGCTAAGGAGCCGAGGCCGAGCTAGGGGGTCATGGTCGGGCTCGCCGACCATGCCTGTGATCGGGCTCCCGACCCCAGTTCGAAAATGTCTGATCCGATCCGCTCGGCCTTCTTTCTTTAGTTAGGGCTACCCCGAGGTGGTACCCCCCACAGGAACCACATGAAAGTATTCTCCAAGACTTTTCCAACAACTACTTATCGGTCTCGAGAAGCCTTCTGGATCAGTAGTTAGATCTATTTGAAGTTCACGCATTGTGGAAAGCCAAACCCATGAATTGGACTTTAGTCCCCTTGATAGCTTCACTTCTACACTTGGCCACATACGCTCTTTGCCATGGTTTTCCCCTTGGTTTCTAATGACAAAAAAAACCATAACAATAATTAAATAGTAACCTATTCATAGATGTAAATGTATTCACGCCTGAGGATTAAATTAGCGAGCACAAGCGCGAGTTATGGGTCTTTGCACTGTTGAGAGTATGTGTGCATCTGATGAGGAGATGTCCTCATCAATATAGGTGAGGCCTAGGTTTACTCTATTACGCTCTAAAAGAAAAAAACTAAAAGCGAAAGGACTTAAAATTTGTTAATTTGTAAAAACTTTTATGATATTGGTTGAACTGGTCAAACCAATCAGCTCATCTCGGACTAGGCATTGTTTGTGTGGAACGGAGAGTTGGTTAGGTTCGACCGTATGGTCGCTAATAATTGGTATTGTTCACCGTCCTCGGCTAGAGAGGAGCTTGACTCAAGCATCGGTTCTAGTGGAAGGACAATAGCACCAACACGACGCATTCTAATGCTAGGGAAGGGTGGAAATCAATTCTCCACCACTTTTATCGACGTTTCTTCAAAATTAATCATTAAGTTTTATTATATTTTTTATCCAGGCTACTTTTGTTAAAAAGAAAATGAATCAAGCCATAGTGAAAATAAATAATTTTCATTCATAATGGTGTAATTTTAATTTTAAGGTGAATAACCAAATTAGTTGGAGCAATTTGGTGGGATTGTGCTTGTACTTCCTGCTCTTCAGAACATATCGAGAAAGATATAGTATTCGGTATAGAGTTGATGACTTTATTTTTATTTTTTTGTCCTATATGGCTTTCCATCAGTCGGTTACCGCGCCTCTTTAAATAACAACCACCGCCTTAGAGTTCTTCACGTCGTCACTTTTGCCTACACCGCCTTAGCCAAAAAACAACTCCAATCTTCACCGGTTACTTCCTCGGAGCTATCGGCGATCTCACAAGCAAACCCCGTGTGGCAACGAACTTACTCCCAGCGATGTCGACGTCGACCACCCCCTCCACGGCACCTTCGGCCGAGTTTCCAGCGGTAAACCCCATCGGCTTTAGCTCCCTTCTTTACCACAGTTTGGCTCTTGCTCTTCATAATTTGCCTTTTCTCTTTCTTTTATCATTGCAGCACCTCTCGTACCAAATTGTGTTTCCCAACCTAATCAATCCCAACCAATTCCTCTTAGAGCTGATTGGCAACCTAGACCACTTAGCATTCATCAATGCTAACACCAACAGGATCCCCTTTAGGCTATCAAACCCCAATCTGGCACATTGGACTGGGACTTTTAAATCGTGGCCATGAACTGATGAAACCTGGCCAACATTGTACAATAGGGTGTCGGCTAGCAAACAGAGCCATTGGGAGGAATTAGGGATAGCACAGTGCTTAGCCCTAACCATAGCCAACATGCCTAAAGATGAATCCCTGCTATCGGCTGCCAGCTATTTTTGGTCCAACACCTTGAATTCCTTTCTGTACAACCAAGGACCGATGACACCCACTCTTTTGGATGTAATCGTGATCATAGGTCTAGATATCACATCATCAGTCAATCCTGTCAGACTGAACACCAAATGCCAGTATTCCTTCAAGACTAGAGCCATTGGAGGCTGAAATGAATTCATAAACCAGAACATGGGAACTGGCCCAGTAGACCCTAGAGAACATGCAGCCTTCCTCCTTATGTCGCTATAGAAATTCCTTTTTTGTGGTTCAAGTTGTTGCCTCACAACCAACTTGCAGCACATAGCCGAAGCCTTGGTAGAGAAAATACAAATCCCTTTGGGCAAATATTTATTAGGATATCTCTACCAGATGCTGAAAAACACATCGGCTAAGATTGCCACAAATTCGGCTGTCGGCACCGGTAGTGGCTATTGCAGATATGGTTGAATTTGCACACATACAAAATTGCTCAGAGGCTAGACTTAATCGAAGCCAGCTTCCCATTAGGGCAGCCGATGATAGATGAGGATGGAGATGAAATCACAACACGCTGATACATGTCCTTCGGAGAGGCAGCATCTTCATACTTTGGATCTAAGCTCTCAGCCGATCTCTTCAAGAATTGGTTTGGCAATTTTTATGACGGATTCCCAACAGCTTGAAGGATCTGGTTTGCATATGAGAATTTCGAGGACTTTAAGCTCCCTAGTGACTTCAGATTTGATGAAATAAACTCTAAGAAATTTGAGAAGTCTAGGAAAGTCTTTAGATCGGCAATCTCCCCATGCATCCTCCCAGTCAGCATTCACCAAGGCAGGAATGTACATGTCTTGTATGAGTTCTATCATCCCATGAGCGCCGCCAGACAATTGGCATGGGACAGCTGCCGATTAGTCTGTATTTTGTTGACAAAATTCAAACTAGAGGCGAAATTTGCTCAGGCCTCATGATGGACAGGTTGCTAAGTATCGAAGATCCCCCACTTGGTGGCATAGGCAACATCGAACTAGCAATAACGAGGATTGCAGCCTTCAGTCGATGGTGGAATGAATGGAAAAAACACTTCTTCCTTCTTTTGTTATTTTAGTATCGGTTTCAATGTACCTCACCAACATATACCCGGAGCTCATCCCAGAAGTAAGCACTTCTTCCTTCTTTTGTTATTTTAGTATCGGTTGTCTTTCTTCTATACTTAACTGTATCTTTTTCCTTGCTTGCAGACTACCGATTCATCTCCTCCACATGTCAGCAATACCGAGGTGGCTATCAATTTTGCTATTTTCATCCTTCCCAACAGCGGTGGTGGCCCCATCAAGAATTGGTTATAATGCCCCAAGACATCATATTTTCTCCATGGCCAAACCCGCGAACCACTCCAATGAAAGAAACGAACCAATCCATCGGCTGCCGATCCATCGGCTATACAGAAGAAAACCTCGTAGAAACAGAAGACAACTACTGCCAATGATCTACCGCCCTTGCATCCAGATGTGGAAGAGGTCTTGAATCAAGAAGAGATGGAGGAAGCCATCGATGAGGCTGCGGCTGAAACAAGCGAACCAAGGAGATCCTTGCAGATTCCACCAGCCGATGACGAGGTCTAGAAAACACCAAGTCCTCCAAGACGTCAACCTCAACCTTGACCTCAGCCAGTATGCATTCTTCCAAAATCCTCTTCCTTTAAATTCTCTCATTCAATTTCTCATTATGTACTTTGTCTTGCAGAAGAAGAAGTTGGCCTCAAGGAAAAAATCGGCTCCAGCTCCATCGGTAATCTTGACTTCGAACTCTTCTCAATTTTCAACTAACCGATGCTTAATCAACCTTGTCTTTCTTTGTGTGCAGCCTCCTCGCTCTCCAATGCCTGCCCTCAGGTATCAAGTGAACGAACTCCACCGGCTAGGGGCAGCCATAATGTTGAGGCAGAAACAGCATCAGCTCCCGTCATTCCTGTAAGTCCTCTCTCTTGACTCCATATCGGCTATCTTCAAAGTTGTCAACATTTAATAATGTCAATGTTCCCTTCTTGTAGGCTCTAGCCGACATGTTCCCTTTTGACATTAAATAATTTATGGATGACGAGGAAGATCCCAACAACACACTCTAGCTTCTACTGCTGATGATTTGAAGACTATACTGCAAGACTTGGCTCTTCGACTGGAAAGCTCCTTGGATTTCTTAGTCACTGATTGTCGATCGATTAGAGCAAGATTCTAAGAAATCCAAGCCCAGCTTCCGGATCACATAGCCGATGCCATCTCGCAAGCTGCATATCTCGAACAGCATCGGCACAAGTTTGAGAGAGCCAAACAACGGATAGCCGATCAGCTAGAGAGGACGGCCCTTGAGGCCACAAATGAAGCCAATCGACAATCCATACTTGAAGACAAGGCCAGGCTTGATGAAATGACTATTGAGCCCACCTCCAACCTTGAGTGGCTGCAAACGAAGAGAGGAGCTGATGGCCAAGCTTGCCAAGTGTGATGCTAATATAACATCTGAAGCACAAAGGATTGACGACCTCCCAAGGACAATATCAGTGCAGAAATCCAATTTGAAGGATTCAATGAGAAATTTGTCAGATCTTATGAAAGTCGTAAAGGTGATCCCTGGGAATGATGCAGCCGACGCCAAAGCCGTTGAAGAGATTGATCAAATTTGGCGAAGAGCAATATTGGCAATCAACAAATTTATATCCGACTAAGCCGATTCATGTAACAGGGCTAGAGCTTGAACACTTGTGAGCTTTTGTGTCGAATCTTGTAAATTTCTGCAATATACCCCCTTGTGTTTCTCCTTACAAACTTTTGTGAACTCCTGCAATGTCTCTTGTAATATAATCACTATCGATTCTTGCAATCTTTCATGCGTTGAAAATTTTCGAAGTCCACAAAAATTTTGAAGTCCACTTGATTTCACTTTCTGTGTGTGTATATGCCCCCCTAATTTTACAATGTCAACCAATCATTGATAAAATTATAATTTGACTTTTGAATAAGGACAATACTACACAAAATCGGCCATCATACATTGGCAAAAGCACAACCGATTATGATAAGAATAACAAGATTAAGGGCGATATAACTTATATCGGCCATCAAATATTGGCAGAACGCAACCGATTGTAATAAATTTGAAGATACTAAGGGCGATATAACTTATATCGGATATCTAAAGGCGATGTAAACACATCGGCTACCATGTATCGGCATAACACAACCAAATCATAAATTTATCCAAACACTTGGATAATATTTTTTCAAATACTTTCAATTAAGAGCCCATCAAAAACTTCTCCATCAAGCCGTTGCAACATCTAATCTCCTTTAGAAACGGACTTGTAGATTCGAAAAGGCCCTTCCCAATTTGGTGATCACTTGCCGAATTTATTATCTCGAGTCCGAATTGGCAAGATCAACTTCCAAATCAACTCGCCTTCTGAAAAAGATTTTGGCACAACCTTCTTGTTGTAATGACGAGCGATTCTCTCTTTATCCCTTGTCACCTTTCCCAAAGCACGCATCCTCGATTGAACCAATTCTTTCGATTCATCTACCATGAGATTACGATAATCATCGGCTCTTAACTCATTTTGTAAATCAATTCTTCTTGAGCCGATGACACTTTCCCATGGCAGCACGGCTTCATGCCCATAAACTAGCTTGTAAGGAGGAACTTGGATTGATCCATGACAAGCCATCTGATAGGACCACAATGCTTCGGCCAATCGGCTATGCCATTGCTTTGGAAATTTAGACATCTTTCTTTTGGTCAATTTAATCAGACTTTTTATTGGATGCTTCTGCTTGGCTTGTGCATAGTACCGTGAAGAATTCAACAATTTGATCCCCATGCTTTTTGCAAACTGGACAAACTCATCAGATACAAAACTAGATCCCAGATCGGTTGTAATGGTCTGAGGAACACCAAATCGGTATATGATATGCTCTTTGACAAACTAAATTGCATCCCCATAATCAACCTTCTTCAACGGGATTGCCTACACCCACTTCGTAAAATAATCAGTTTCCACCAATATGAATTTATGTCCTTCGCTTGAGGGTGGATTAATCTGGCTGATCATGTCAATTCCCCAACCTCTGAACGACCATGGCTTGACTATGGGATTCATAGCCGACGCTGGTGCTCTTTGAATTGCTCCAAATTTCTGACAATCTTGACAACCTTTATAATATCTGAAGCAATCTTCCAACATCTTCGGCCAAAAATACCCAGCTCGTCGAAGCAGCCATTTCATCTTGTGAGTCGATTGATGAGTACCATATATGCCTTCATGCACTTCACCCATCACGACCATCGCTTGATCGGCACTCAGACATCTTAGCAATACTCCATCAATCGTCCAATAATATAGGTCATTGTCGAGCAAAACATATCTTAACACCTTGTACCACAATTTTCTCGAAGCCGATTGAGAAGGATTCTTGAGATAATTAAAAACATCATACCTCCAGTCATGGGCTGCGATTGTATCAATCTCTACCTCGATGTCCTTGACCATTGGCTTGTATCCCGATGCCCCCTGAGCTAAATCATTAGCTTCAACATTTTGCTCTCGAGGAACATGTGTCCAAGTCACTAGCCGAAAACAATCTATCCATTCTTGGCACTTTTCATACTAGATCATCAATGCATCATTCTTGCATTCATATTCTCCAGCTAATTGATTGATGACCAACAATGAATCACCCATGATCTCCATGGCATCAGCTTCAACTTCCTTCAAAAGTTACAATCCTTTGAGAACTGCTTCGCACTCGGCTTGGTTATTGGTAGCATAGGGCTTAATATTATAGGCAAACTCAAAACTTGCCCACCTAGGTGATATGATGACCAAGCCGATACCACAGCCATGAGTGCAAAACCGATCCATTAAAAAATAATGTCCATGGAACTATGTCAACCGAGCCGACTGATTCATCACGATGCTCAACAATGAAATCGGTTATGGCCTGTCCCTTGACTGCTTTGGGTGACTCATACCTAAGATCGAATTCTGTTAAGGCATAGATCCATTTTCCAACTCGTCCTTTCAGCACTAGAGCCGATAGCATATACTTGACAACATCGGCTTTGCAGACTATGGTGCATTCATTGGATAACAAATAGTGCCCTAACTTCGTGCAAGAAAAATACATGCATAAGCATCCACCGGAGAATACCTTGTCTCGGCGTCCAAAAGCATTCTGCTTAAATAAAATATTGCTCTTTCCTTGCAGTTGAACTCCTAGATCAAGACCGAGCCGATTGACTTCTCATCGACTGAAAAGTATAATTTGAAAGGCACCCCTTTCTGTGGAGGAACCAATACTAGAGGGGAACGCAAATACTCTTTAATATTATCCAAAGCTTTCTATTGCTCTGCCCCCAAGTGAATCGCTGATTGGCTTTCAACCTTTGCAATGGTGTAAAGGGCCCCATCTTCCCAGATAGATTAGCAATAAACCTCCTAATGAAATTTACCTTGCCGACCAGGGACTGCAATTGCTTCTTGTCTTGCGGAAGCTCAATATTCTTGATCGCGTTGACACTCCTTTGTGCTACCTCTATCCCCCTTTCATGAACAAGAAAGCCCAAAAACTATCTAGCCGATACGCCAAAGGCACACTTTGTAAGATTCATCCTCAGGCCATATTTCCTTGTTCTCTCGAGAGCTTTTCTCAAATCGGCTATATGGTCATCAACCTCCTTCGATTTCACGACCACGTCATCAATGTAGATTTTGACCAACAAGCCGATTAGATCATGAAAAATATAATTCATGGCCCTCTGTTACGTAGCTCCAGCATTTTTCAACCGAAAGTCATCACAACCCACTAGTATAAGCCGATTGAACCAGGGCATCTAAAGGCCGTCCTATGGATATCTTCTTCTGCCATGAAAATTTGATTATATCTAGTGTTGCCATCCATAAAACTTATGATTTTGTGCCCTGAAGCAGCATCAACCAACAAATCGGCAGTCGGCATTGGGTATTCATCCTTAGGGATAGCTTTGTCAAATCTCGAAAATCAGTACACACCCTAAGTTTGATGTTCTTCTTGATCACTGGAACTATGTTGAAAACCCACTCAGCGCATCGGCATGGCCGAATGAAACCAGCATCATACAAGCGAGTGATTTCGGCCTTGATAGCATCATACATATCAGCCTTTGATTCTTCTAGATGATTGCTTAAACGGCCGATATGCTGGTTTGATAGGAAGCCGATGTTCAACAATCGATCCGTTAAGTCCTGGCATCTCAAAATACTCCCAAGCAAAACAATCTTTATATTCTTTCAAAAGTTCTATTAGCTTGGCTCTAAATTCAAAACACAAATTTTTACTAATGAACATCGGCCTAGGCCGATCTCCTGAACCTATATCGACATCTTCTAAATCGTCGATCGACATGAAGCCATGTCCCAATTTGCCATCGAGATCATCTACAGTGTCCTTTGCGTAGAAGCTTGACCCCTCCACGACGCCCTCAAAGCAGCATTTGGGGCTCTTCATCTCCAATTGGCTGTATTTTAGAATCGGACACTTTTAGATAATCTGCTTCCCAAATCTTGCCAGACAAGCAATCAATGCCATCCATCTTCCAAATGGTTAAATTGGCATTGGCAATGTTAACTGACCTGTCGACCGGCATGATTTCGACCTTGTATCCTTGCCTTTGGATTAAGCTCTGGTGCATGGTATAAGGGATGCAACAATTGGCATGGATCCAGTACCTTCCCAGCAACAGGCTGTATGACCCTTTCCCATCGATGACAAAGAATATGGTAGGCACAGTTTTGCTGCCAATTGTCAGCTTCACATTTAGAACCCCTTTGGTTTCTGATGGGTTGCCTCCAAAGTATTTCAAAACCATGTTGGTCTTGATAAGGTCATCAGAACTCTTGCCCAATTTTTTGAATGTAGCATAGGGCATCAAGTTCATAGCAGCACCCCGGTCGACCAACCTCTTGGACATCGGCTTGCCATTGACAAACCCTTTAACGTAAAATGGCTTGAGATGTCGATGCCCTGTCCTCTCTGGTTTTTCGAAGATAGCTTGCTCCGGGGACAAAACCAACTTGGCCAAGGACTCCTCAACCACATCTGCATCGGCTTGAGCTGATTCATACTCAGCTGGCAACACAAAAATCATGTTGACTGATGCAGAGGCCACAGCTTTTCCCTTAGCCAACCTTTCCACCTTGTCGGCTTCGACCTCATCGGCTGAGAGCACCTTGCTCTTAATACACCACTCTTTCTTTGGGCGTTCTTGCTTCTTCTTCTTAAGTCGATGATCGATTTTCTTGAACCTTCTAAAGCCGACCCCTGCTCTTCATCCTCTGTACCCTCCTTTTCTGACTCTTCGTGAAAGTATCACAAGGGCACCATTGTGGGTTCATGGTCTCATGTTCATCTTCATCAGGATCCTGCAGAAAATCTTGAATTGGACCCAATCTCTGATGAACAGGGAGTTTCTTTTGTGGCAGCCAATTTCTCTCAGGACGAGATCGGCTGGACTCTCCAGCATAGTTGCCACCACGACTACTGCATGCTGGACAGTCTTCGATTGATGGCAGCCTCATCCCTTCATTGCAGCAAAACCTAAAAAATTCACAGCTCAAATGGGGATCAAAGTTGTCATCTTTTTCCTGCCTATCATATTTTCTCTGGGACTTATTGATGATCCTGGCAGAATTGGGCTGCCGATAATCCCTTCTATCGGCTGCTCTACCACTTGTGTGGACCATGTTGACAGGGAGAGGATTGTCATCAACTTTCATCGGCTTCTTCGAGTCTTCAAATTTGATCTTTCCCGCCTTGATTGCCGATTGGATCTGTTGTCTGAAAACTTTCCAGTCATTGGTACTATGAGGTCCAGTGTTGTGTCACTTGCAATACTTCCTCTTCTTTAATTCCTCAGCCGATGGAATCACATGACCGACTGGAAGCAGCAGATCAAAAATTTTCCTTGGTGGTGTCAAAATCGTATTTTTCTTCCTTAGCAGAATTTTTCACCCACTGACACAAGACAACTTTCTTGTTCCTGGCCCAATCGGTTGCTGCCACTTTGGAGTCACTTTCCTCTTCCGATTCAAAGGCGTATGCGACATGGCTGACCTTCTTGGAAGCTTTCCTGGCCTCTTGGAATTTTTGTTTATGTGTTGTTACTTTCTGGGCCAAGTGAGACAAACTTTCAAAGTGCTGAGCCAAAAACATTTCCCTTATTGGTGTCAGCAGGCCCTGGAAAGCAAGATCGGCTAGCTGGGAGTCTGACAGAACCAGGCTATAGCATCTGCTTCTCATGTCTTTGAATCTTTGGATGTAGTCTTGGACAGATTCATCATGTTTCTTCCTGATAGCTGTCAAATCGGATAGGTTCATCTCGTGAACACCGCTATAAAAGTCACAAAATTGTAAGGTAGAGAAGAAAACTATGTGAAAGTCGATCCAGAGAGAGGGAATAATCTAACCCTCAGGGCGTCAGTAGCCGATACCTCACCACATTGAGCTAAAAATTGGCTAACATGTTCATATGTAGAGACATTGTCCTGCCATGAAAATTTGAAGTCTGGCACTTTGTATTGATTAGGTAGTTGAACCCGCTCAAAGGATTCTGGATATGGCTTGTATCCTAGGGCTTGAGGTCAAATTGTTCCCTCATCACATCTGCAATCATGTCTGCCCAAGGCTTCTGTTGTTGTGCTCCTTGCACCTGCTGCTGTATCGGCTCGAATTCATCAAATTGAAGCGGTCCCTGTCGGTATTGCATCTGAGGTGAATGAGGCTAATATTAAGGATTAAAATTGCCCCCCATGTGATGATGAGGGGACTAATGCACCCAGTGAGCCGACTGATCGTGAACGAGCTGGGGACCGATAGGGTGTTGTTGCAAGTTTGGCGTGTATGATCCTATCAGCACTCGTGGAATCAGCTCCACCGGTGGCCGATTCGTGTTGAACATGGCTACAACCTGGTCCAGAGTGACTTGGGGGACATCATGTCCCGTGTGCTGAGGTTGCGGTCTAGTCAGGAGCATAGGACTAAAAACTGGCTGCTTTTGGGCTGATGACGATATAATCAGCTTCATAGGAGCCGATGTTGATGCCATCGACTGTTCTGGGGGGGTAGCTGTGGCAGGCTGCAATCTGTCAGTAACCTAGATCCTGTATGGTGGAAATTTGCCATGAGGAAGGAAGATTGGGCCCTTGGCTTGATGCTCAGCGATTATGGAGTCAACAACAGAGCTGATCATATTGTTGATGGTGTTGACCAGCACTCCAGATTGATTGATCAAGGCCTGGTGGATAGCATAGTCAATCCTGTCCTGTAGATTGTTCAACTCCGGGCCCTCCTCCTGCTTGGTGTCCTGAGTCTTGCCACCTTTGCCGGAGCTTGACTCGGGCTCATCATCACCTGGTAATTTTATCATGTACCTTTGGATGATGGTGTCTGACCGAGTTTGGACAAAGGAGTGCAGATACTGGATCTGCAACTTGTTCATCATCTCCTCAATCTCGGCCTTTTGCTCTGGCGTCAATATGTCCATTGTGACAAGGAGGATGTTTTCTTGGTCAACCTCAGAAGTCTTGATATCAATCGTTATGTCTGGCTTGTAATCTTGTCCCATTGGGCGTGCCAAAAGCCCAAATCGTACTATAAGTGTATCGACTTGGAAAATCACGCGCTGGCCTGAGAGGTTTGCTTTACTCTAGTGCAGGTCCAAAATATTGCTTTTTAGGTTTGTAGGCGTGCCAGTTGGTTTGATCCTGCAACCAACAAGAAACAAAGAAAGAAAGCAAGTGTTAGTCTGTAAACGATAGTAGATCAGCTGGTGGCCGATGATGTATCGTTTAGTGTTAAGCTGATGCGTGAATCGGCCAGAAGAAATTAAATCTAATCGATCGGTTGTAGATATTCATAATATATAATCTAAATATATAAATACGTTTAAACTAAGTGATTGAGATAGATCGGTAGCGTACCGAGACAGTATAAACCACTTATATCCAAAAGTACCTTAATATGCAGATTATATATTTTTTTTGACCGTAAAATGCTGGGAGGAGGTCCCCACAATTTCGAGCCAAATTTTTATAGATGAGGGAAGGGAGAACGTTTAGAGTACAACCTGTTTAGAAAAGGGCGAAGATGCCCGAACAGAGTTGCTAACGAAACCACTAGCATAAGCGAGGCCACGATTAGAAACTAAAACTAACACTAACTGTATGCCTCAAGCCAGGCACAAAAGGAGCTCTTATCTTCTATCCTAAGTCTAAGAACTTGTAAAGAGCACTGAACTTTGAAATTCCTTTTCCAGAGAGGCAGATTTGGATTTACTCTCTGGAACACCTTGTCGTTCTGAATCTTCCATACTTCCCAAGCTGCTAAGAGTGTTATCTCGGTGGCACAAGGAAGCGTTGAAGTGGAAATCGATTGCAGCAATCTGTCCATGATGGGTAGGGAGGTGTCCCATTGTAGCTGAAGGGTTTACCAGCATTGAATCGCAAAGGGGCACGAGAAGAAAAGATGATCAGCAGTTTCTTCCTCTCCAAGGTCACACATTATGCATAGACTGGCATCCTGGATGTTGATGTGTCTTCTTTGTAGCATTGATTTCGTATTCAATCTGTCCAATAGCAGCAGCCACGCAAAGAACTTGATTCTTGGAAGGCACTTGGACTTCCAAATCAACTTAAAGCTTTGATGACCCGCGAAGGAGTCAAAGACATAGTTGTAGAATCCTCTTGAGGTGTATTTCCTTCCCCACACCATCCACCAGCTGTCAAGAGATTCCTCCTCATAAGGCAGTTCCTGAAGGAGGGGTTGAAGCTAAAGCAGTTCCTCGTAGGCTTGGTCAGAAAGCGATAGATGCAAAACTGAATCCAGGTCTTCAGCTTGCATGATTTTGGTTACCGAGGCCTTGTTTTTCTTGGCAAACGAGGCAAGGTGGGGGAAGTTGGATTGGATATTTAAGTTATTCCAATTGTCTGCCCACAAGCTTACCGAGTAACCTTTACCTATTTGACATGAGGCCACCATCCTGAAAAGGTCATTGAGTCTAAGAATGTCTTTCCACTAGAAGGAACCCATTTCTATACAGTGGTGGGGGACCTTGTCTTGATAATATCTAAACCAAATGAGTTCCACCCAGGGGATGTCTTCACGGTTGTAAAATTTTGAGAGTTGCTTGATGAGTAGAGCATCGTTTTGGAGGCGCAGATTTAGTACCCCTAGACCCCCTTTTGCTTTTGGTCTGGTTACTAGATTCCAAGCTGCTAGGTTGCCTCCTTTTTTTCCAGATTGTTTCCCCTCCAGAGACACTATTTTCTTGCCCTGTCGATGGCTTCTATAATACTTTTAGGGATCTTGAGGGTGCACAAGGCGTAGGTTGTTATCGGAGTGATTGCCGAGTTGATCATCTCGAGCCTACCTGAGTAGGATAACCAGGACGCACATGAAGATAGCTTCCCTTCAATTTTGTTCAGAAGCGGCATTAGATCCTCAATTTTTGGCTTAGTTGTCCCCAGTGGTAACCCCAAATAGGTGAACGGGAAGGAGCCCGCATCACATCCAAAGGTGTTGGCCAGATGACTAAGCTTGTCATTGCTGAGATTAATTGGGTACATGCTTGATTTTTTGTAGTTCACTTTGAGTCCAGTCGCCGTTTGAATTGTGTTCAGAAGGCTTTTGAGAAAGAGAAGCTGCCTAGCATCTGCTTGAAGGATGATAATGGTATCATCTGCATATTGGACTACTGGAAAATCCTCTATTGGCTGCGTTATTGGCAAATGAAGAAGGCCCTCTTGTCTGGCTTTATTGATTAAGACCTGAATCAGCTCAGCCGCCAACACAAAGAGCAGGGGCGAAAGTTGATCTCCTTGTCTAATCCCTCTCTTGCAGCGAAAAGTTTTCGAGGGATTCCATTTAGCAGGACAGCGGATGTTCCGAAGGATAAGATTTCTTGAACCCATTGCAGCCATCTATCCGGGAACCCAAGACTTTGCATCATAAGGAGGATGGTTGAGTGTTCGATGGTATCAAGTGCCTTTTCAAAGTCCAATTTGAGGATGATCACTTCTTCTCTGGAGTGTTGACATTGATGTATGTATTCAAAGGCCCAGGCAAGGCAGTCTTGGATTGTTCTTGATCGGATAAAGCCATACTAGTTCTTTTGAATTACTGCTTTTATGACTCCCTGTAGTCGATCTACTAATACTTTTGTTATTATTTTCAGGGAGGAGTTGAGCAAGGAGATAGGCCGATAGTCATTGACTATTTCAGGGTTATCTTTTTTCAGGATCAAAGTGATGAAGGAGTTATTAATTGGCTGAAGACTGATCTGTCCCTGCTGAAAAGAGTCACAGAGTCTGTAGAAGTCATCCTTGATGATTGACCAACTTTTTTTGTAGAAAAGACCATTGAAGCCATCCGGTCCTGGGGCTTTATCACTCGGCATCCTTTTGACCACCATATCAATTTCCTCATGAGAATTTGCTGGGCCAGAAAATCTAATCCATCTCTTGGTTGAATAATGCTTGGGAAATGAAAGATCATATCTGGATTGGAAGAGGATCCCATTCTATCCTTGAAGGAGGACCAAAGGATTGCCGCCTGTCCTGCGTGATCCTGGATCCAGTCACCTTGCTCATTTCTGATCTGCGAAATCATGTTTTTCCTATAGAAATAGAGGCCAAGCTGTGGAAGAATTTCGTGCATTTATCCCCACGTTTTACCCTGTTCACGGTGTACCTATTCCTCCAGTAAATGTTCATCATATGCAGCCAATGTTGAAGTTTCTTTTTAACCATTTTCGCAGATTAAACTCGTGTTGAATAAGCGCCTTCCTTCCTTGAGCAAGTCAAGAAAGGCAATCACGTGTTGCGTTTTGAATGAGAGCCTTTCAATTAGAGAAACTTTTACTCCAAGATCGAAGCCCTGCTCTCAAAGTTTTGAATTTCCTTGCAATGTTCTTTGCTGCATGCCCATGAAACGCTGGGAGAGACCAGCAATTGGAGACTATGATGCTGAAATCCGGTTGCTCAGCCAGTAATTCTCAAAGCAGAAGATGTTTGCCTTAGGGATTTTTGTTCCAATCATAATTTTCCAGGGGACGTGATCTGAGACTGTTCTTGCTAGCGGAATAACTCTGGTGTTTGGAAAATCTGTCGTCCAATTGATGGAGGAAAAAAACCAATCGAGTTGTTCAAGGAGGCGGTCAATTTGCATATTACTCCACGTGAAAGCCCTCCCCTTAATTGGCATTTGAATTAAGCCTAAATGAACAATGGCCTCCTTAAAGGTTAGAGTGTCCAGAATGTTTCCTCCCGGCTTGTTTCTGTTAGCTAGCGATCGATAAAAGTTGAAATCCCACAGAAAAAGCCAGTCATCCAGTTCGGCAATCTCATGGTTTCTGAACCAATTCATGAAGTCCGATCGTAGTGGTTCTTCACACGGACCATAAACCACTGTTATTTTCCAAGTTAACGAGGAGTGCAGGGAGGTTAGGGCCACAGAGATGCCGAAACTTTGTTTATCAAAAACCAGACCCAAAAAAACTTTCCTTTCCAAAGAATCAGAATACCCCCCGAGGCTCCCACAGAGGGAATGAAATCAAAACAATCAAAGCTCTTCGGGGCTAGCTTTCTGATATAACTTTTGTCAAAGGATTCCCTCTTTGTTTCCTGAATACAGACAATTGAGCAAGCACTTTCCTCAATTTTGTTTCTGATGGCCTCCCATTTTCCTGGTGCATTGATCCCCCTTATATTCCAACATAGAATAATCCTGTCACGATGAGACATGAAAGCCAAGAAAAATCACAGCAGGAGAGAGCTGATAGGCACAGCCCATCAGAATTTGCCAATAACCAGACCAAAGGTGAGAGAGCACAGCCATAGCGAGTACGAATGCAAGAAAGGCCAAAAGGGAGCCTCTTTAGCAGCAAAACCAGCAGGGTAGGCCTCCCACCAGGGTGAAAAATAAGGCCCAATAAGTAACAGTTAAACATATTAAAAAAACCCATAGCACAGTCATGATCAATCATCAACGTCATAAACACAGTCTTAAGGGGGTAAAACGAGCTGAAGCAGTGCATGATTATGGCCAGCTGCCGATGAGGGATGCTACTCCTGGTTTCCTTCATTGGTATCCTCTGGGTTCTGCATCAACACCTCTTCGGAGACCTCACTAGGATCAGCCCCGCAGTCAATTCCCCAGCCCTGTAGAACTGCTATGTCGATTGGCCCTTCCTTCCCAGTGTTCTCGTCTATCTGGACCACCGCGATTTTGCGTTTCTTGGAAGGATTGGCATCCAGCATCACTGTTGGGTGGAAAAAACCATTGTTGTTAGAATTTCTTCTTGCACTTCTTCTTACATAGTTGTGCAACAGAGGTGTTTGTTTGTTACTATTCGAAGCTTTAGTAGGAAGGGCAAGAGATTTTGTACCTGGTGGAATTTTGTTCTTTTGGGCGGATTGGGAGGCGATGCAGACCGGGCCGTCTGGAGCTGGTGTCTGGGCTGTCTCTGCGTCGGCAACATTCGCCTCCTTGTTCCTTCGTCCATCTCTTATCGCCCTGTCCACCACGGGCCAGAGCCGGAGAGCAATGGCATCCCTCACTGGGTACAAGGGTACAATTTTCATCCCCTGCGATGACCTGGATGGCTGGATTGGCGTGATTGGCCTCCAATTGAGGGAGCTGACATCCAGACGACTCGGGTTGCTGGAGGACTCCCCGACCTCGAAGCGAGCGTTTGGAATGTCTCTTCTACCATAGACAGCCAGGTCCGCGCACCGCGCCATGGCAGCGAGAAAGTTGGCCCTTTCCTCATTCAAAGCTGGGGAGGACGCCTCATTGGAGGAGGAACTGTCCTGGTCCCCTTCCCCATTTAGAGCCTTGACTAGATCATCAAGGGGGATGTCAGGGCGTTGCACACGTAGGTAGCGCATAGAGGAGGACGAGTGATCAATGTCCCTGTAGTGCTGGGGGAATTGAGGGTGTTCTGGTATCTGGGGATCCCAAGCAGGCAAGTCATTAACATCTGCCCCATCTGCCTCCATGCCTTGCTGAGGCTGCTGATCAATAACTCTAGGAGGGGGTGGTTGCTCAAACTATTGCTGATGCCACTAGGGTTGCTCTTGTTGCGTCGCCTCCTGGTGGGGGTCACCTCCAATCACACCTAGGTGGTCCCCCCTCCTTGTTGTTCATTCTGCCAGTTAGGGATCGGCGGCACGAGCTCGGGAAGAACTGGAATCAGGGGGAGATGTGGCTAACCCCCGTGGGGGACTGGGTCCTCATCTGCTGGGAACTGGTCTAGGAATTGTCCATTGAGAATGAAGACAGGGACTGTCCAGGATCCTCCAGTTCCGTCGAAGATGGAGCCCGCAGAAACCACAATGCTCCGTGGGACCCTGGAGTGCTCAGAATCAGCATCCTCGCCAGGATTCTTGATCGGTTGCCATCCCGGTACCACTCTATAAGCCGCCCAAAAGGCGCCACCGCCGTCTGCCGGAAGGAGTCATTCTGGTAGTCCAAAGGGAAGGCCAGAAGCATGATCCAGCAAAGCCTGGTGTAACTGCAAGATCGCAGATTGATTCCTTCATCATGCCGGACCTCCCGGATGACATGATCTTGACCCGGGTGGAAGGGGGAGTTACGAACCAGACGTTCCCGCTGTACCACAGTCCTAAGCTTGATCAGCCCCAAGCCTAGAGGAGAGAGGTGAGCTTCCATGATGCGCATATGCTGGTCTTCTTCCAGGAAGTCACAAACGTTGGTGAGGGCTTGGCGAAGGAGTTCATGATCTTCTGGCATTGGCTCTAAGGATACAATGGCGAACTCCTCATGACCCCGCGGCAGATCGCCTCCAAGAGCAACCCTAGTTCTTGCAGGTCGCTCCCACCCTTGATCCACCTGGAGGCCGCCAACGAGAAAAGGATTCGGGTTCACCGGGAAGTTAGCCATGGCGGTGGAGGTGGAAGGGGAACGACTGTTGTTTTTAGGATGAGGCAAGCTAGAAGAAGGAGCCGGCGGAGAGGTTTGGAGCAGTTGAAGAGATGAATCTGGAGGATGCCGATCGTGGGCGTGGAGATGGAGGTGGGCGTCCGATGGTATCCTGGATATGCCCTTGGAGCGCCATGTCAGACGGGGGATAGATGAGTGACCCCACAAACCGTAGAGTTGCTACTCCGCATGGGCCGAGATTTTGGTCGCCACGTTAAGCGCGAAACAAAATGTTTGCGAGACATGCAACGCACTACAGTATGTCCAAAGAATTTGCACCGGCTGCACCGAGTTCTACCCGGGCAATTAAAGCCGATGTGACCAGGCATGAGGCAGGTACTGCAAGTTTTTGAAACTAGGGGAACAAGAGTTGGGGCATGTGCAGACTGAGATATGGAAATATTCTCTTCTCGGCCCATACTGTTGCCAATTAATGCAGTACTATGAGTGATAGCTGCCGACCGTTTCAAACAAGACCGACGAACAGGAGAACCACAATGAAGGCCCATGATTGAGTTAAAAGCAGAAGAACCTTGCCCAAATACGAGTTTACCAAGCAACAAGCATGAAGAATCTTCCAAGTTAACTTTGAGGGAGCCAAAGTAAATGAAAGGCTTAGGTCCAGACGATTTCCTCGGAGAACTGATAAACTGCTTGGCAAAAAAAACTTTTTTAGGGTTTTCAGAGATAAGCTTTCTGGACTTCTTAGAGACCACTTTGATCCATTCTTTTTCCTGTTCAATTTCCCAAAGACGCTTCTCTTTTTCCCAGTTGGGCAAGCCATTGCTCCAGAGGTGAAAATAACAATCAAAGCTAGCCATGATAACCCGATGAAGCTTATAAACATGAAAACCCACTTGCTTAGAGAAAACCGAGAAGCGAAAATGGTTGTTGCTCAAGAAACGAACATGAAAGTTATTAGCTTTGCCACCCAAACACGCTTGTAGAGCGAGAGCCACAAATTCCATGGAGAGACGAAAAGATGAATAGGGAAGAGAAATAGAGGATGAATATTTCAATTTATTTTTGAATTTATCTTTAAATTTATCTTTGAATTTTTGAACACACTAGCTTTTTTACAGACAAATCAACATATTCAAAAGTAATAGGCATTATACTAAATAACAGTCCCATTATACAGTTATTGGTGCCACACATAACAGTTCCAACATACCAACATACACTATTATACATACACACATTGTACAACATTATACATACATTATATATATTGGTGCCAACATTATAGTGCCAACATACATCAGATTCATCTTAGATAATACACACAACATCAAAAAAATAACTTCATCTCAGATTGACTAATGGCATGGCATAAATATCTTAGGACGCATTTAAATATAACTGCATCTTAGGGCGCATCAATCCGATTTATCTCTGATTCACTACATGGAAAATGAGGCAGATGAAGACTAACCTGGAGCAGCGTGGGAGGAAGACGGCGCCGGGCTCGGTGGCACCGAGGGCAGAAGACGGCGACGGGCTCGATGGTGGCGGCACTCGATGGCGGCTAGGGAAGAAGACGATGCTGGGCTTAGGGGGTGGCGCTCGGTGGCGGCAAGGGTGGACGACAATGTCAGGCTCGGGAGGGTGCGAGGGACGGCGGCGACAAGCTCAAGAGACGGCAGTGGTGCTAGGGTTCTGAGTGAGTAAGGAATCTAAAAATTTTTGCGCTAATGTATAGATCTGAATCGGCGCGCTCTGTTAAAAGATTTGAAAGAACATCTGTGACAGGCTTTAGATTAATCCCGATTGAGATGAATTATCTCAATCGGACTTAATAGAATGCCCATCACAGATGAGTTCTAGTTCGGCACGCAAAGGACGATGGAAAAATTCTATCGGTGACCTACTTGATATAAGGCATGTCACGGATGATCTCATCGGTGACAAGCTTAAAGCTTAAGCCCGATTGGATAGGATCATTGAAGACGGGCCTAAAGATCAAGCCCGATCGGTACAGACATCATCTCTATCAGGATGCAATCAAGGCCCGTCACTGATCAGGTCCTCCATGATGGGCTAAAAGTTTAAGTCCGATTGGTAATGACATCATCTCTATCGATCTGTAATTAAGGCCCGTCATCGATGATCTTATCCGTTATGGGCTTGACTTAAGGCCCGTCACCGATATAGTTTTTCCATTTTTACATATAAACAAATTAATTTTTGCTCTTTTCTATTTTACCACTTTTAAGCTTTAGTAAAAATAATTTAGTACAATATAATAAATCACTAAATAATTCTGTAAAGTTCAATAATTCACTAACTTTTTTAATTCACTAAATAATTCTCTAAATTAACTAAATAATTTACACAAAAGGCTTGTTAATACAAAATAGTTCATTCATTACAAGAAATAGCAAAACAAATAAGTACAAAGGCAAAAGTCATAAGGTTATGCCTTCCGTATGATCTGAACGAGCATATGCCACATCCTCTTGGGGATCATCGTTAAGGTCGATGAGAGGTCTTACATGAAGATTGGTCGCCCAAAGTTCTCCTGTCGGATTTTTGCTAAATGCTTCTCAAAGTATTGGGCAACTTTTGCCATATGTTGGAGTACAATGAAATGAGCCTGTGAATAGGAGGCTCGATCGAATACAATTGTTTTTCTACCTATTGTGTCAACGCCTGACAACCTTCCTTCGTGGCGAGACGCTTGTACTCCGATAGGATCGGCCTTGGACATATAATCGACGCAAAACTCTATAACCTCCTCGGTCATGTAACCTTCAATGATGCTCCCATCCGGTTTTGCTCTGTTTCTCACGTAAGACTTTAGAACTCCTTTGTATCTCTTGAATGGATACATTTCTCTAAGAAAAGATGGGTCATATAGTTTTGTTTGCTTTACAAGATGAACAGGGACATCATATCAAAGAAAGATAGAGAAAGAAACATCTCCATGTGACAGAGGGTATTGACAATATCGGTCTGCAATTCATCTAGATCTTTGGGGTATATAACCTTCTTACCGATTGCATTGAAGAAGGCACACAGACATTGGATTGTGTGGAGGACTTTGGGTGGTAGAATGCCTCTGATAGCAATTGGCAAGATCTGTGTGATGAGCATGTGGCAATCGTGAGACTTCATTCCAACCAGTTTAGGTCACCAATTTGACGTACTTTTTTATCCTTGCTGAATAGCCCGATGAAACTTTGATATCTTGCAGGCATGATAACATTGCGATCTTCTCATCCTTCGACAAGGTGTGGCAAGCTGGAGGGAGGTAAACTCTCTTTGTCTTTGCATCTCTTTCAGTGTCATGCCCCGATTTTTGTTCTAGATTAAAAATTTTTAAATAATTCATTTTCTAGAAATTAAATAAAATTTAAAGCAAATTAATCAAAACAAATTAATAAGGAAATAAAATTTTCCTTTAAAAGTCACGGCTGGAAATATTTTTGAAATATTCTTCTTGGCCTAAAGTATTCTCTAAAATTTCCTTGAAATTTTTGGGCTCTAGAAATTATTCAAATTATACAACTATCATTTACGCAATTAAAATAAAAGAAAAACAAATTAAATCCTCCCTCCATCCTCTCGGCCGCCGGCCCATCTCTCCTCCTCCCCTCAGCCCGCCGCCCCCATCTCTCCCCGGGCCCACCCCCCCTTTCTTTCATGGCCCGGCCGTTCCTCCCCTCCCCTTGGCCCACCGCCCCCATATCCTTCCTCCCCTTGTGCTCGGCCCAGCAGCCCCCTGGCCCATGCCGAGCAGCAGCAAGGGCGCACACCCTAGGTCGTTGTCTTCCTCAAGCAGCCGCGCCTGTTCATCACCTCGCCGAACAGCACCGCTACCCATTCGATCTCCCTCCTCGGTTGTTTTTCCTCCAAACTAAAAATCGTTCATCTCCTCCTCCTCATCAATTCCCCCATGTTTCCCCCAATCAATAGTGCTCTAATTTGCCGGATTTAATTCTCCTTTTTGGCCACCATGGATGGTCGGCCGACGAGCTCCCCACTGTTCCCCTCCCCGTCACGCCCTTCCCCCTCCTCTCCGACCTATAAAAGGGAGCCCCTAGCCCCCACCTCACTTCCCTCACGCCGCCCTCCCTCTCCTCCCTCTCCACTGTCGTCGCATCGCTCCACTCATGCGGCGCAACCGTTTTTCCAACTCCAGCCGCCCCTCCGAGTCGACAGAAACATCGCAAAACCTCGACAATGCCATCCTTGGCGTCGCAGCCACCTCCCCTTCCTCGGCCAAGCCCCGTTTTCGCCTGGAATCCACCGAAACCTCGCTGCCCATGGTGCCTCTCCCTCGGCCTCACCGGCGCCACTCCGGTAGCCCTTGCTGCCTTGCCAGAGTGCTACTCGACATTGTCATATTCTTTACCGGCATCACGGCATCGCCTACTTCCTCGGCCACCCCTCCGTTTTTCCCGAAGTCCACCGGTAGCACCCCCAGCCCGCAACCGATGAAGAACATCGTCGTTCTCCACCTTCGGCAGCCCCTCCCCGTCGAAGCCAGGCATGGCAAGCCCGTGCCACCACTACCAACGGCTTTGCCTTGCCATGCTCGTCCTTGGCATGCCCTTCTCTGAGATCGGATGCCATTGAAACACCACCCCTGCATAGTGAACAGTGAGCATGCGTTGTTCTCCTCCACCGGCAGCCATTGCCACCTCGCCAATATTCCATCCGACGTCGTTGTCTCCTTCCTCGGCATCGTGGTGTCATCTCCTTTGCTGGCCTCTGCTTGGTTTGTCGTTCATCGCCAGCATCCCGTGATCGTCCTCACCAGTGCAATCTTCGGCCAGCCGTTCCTCCTTGCAACAGCGTGATCCACGCCGTCCTTGCCCCTGTGCAACCGCCGAAGCTGCCGTTGTCATCCTCATTGCCCGCGTAGGCAGTCGTGTGCCGGCCTTTCCTCCGCTCGCTGCCATGCACCCGTGTCACCTGTTCTCGCTGTTGAGCACACGGTGAGCCGCCCCTCCGCCAGCCTTGGCCGTTGTCGTCATCCTACCCTTTTTCCTTGACGAGGAGAGAGATCAAATAAAAAGGAACTCGCAGGGGAAATTTTGGCTGGCCAATTTGGAGCATTCACAAATTGCACAATAAATCAATTTAATTTCTAGAATTCATTTAAATGGTCCAAAACTTATAAAATTCATATCTAATCCATACAAACTCTAAACTGGGCCATTCAAATTGCAAAATTCATTTAAAATTGAGCTATGCATGTTTGTTTACTTTCCATGTACTGTTTATTTTGTATTTATGAGCTTTTTTTCCTCGTTTTGCATGATAGCGTGTAGACTTCGTCGTTTCAGAGATTCACGCTTGCGAGGAAAAGAAGATTGTTTGAAGGAGCAAGCCAAGTCATGTCATTTTGATCATATTGTTGTCCCAGCTTACGAAATTATGTTTATTTAAATTATTGCATTTTGCTTTATTAAATTCTCGCGTTTATCACTATTTTATTTAGGCTTACCAATTCTCCTTGTTATAGCCCTATTACTTATGTTATTATGATCCTTGCTAACCCTGGGAAAAACAAAACTAGTGGGTACTTTATATATGTGGTACTTACTAGCAAACTTAGGAATATGCTTAGCTCTGCTTAAATAGGAACAATAAGATGTTTTCAATAAATAGACTAAGGCATAACTTGTAAATAATGGAGATTTTTCCTGTTTAGCTTTGACAATAAAGGTCCCCTTCAAAATTCCACAAACATGTTTTCGGGTAGGCACGGGGTGCTTGGTTTGGCATGTCGCACCTCGGCCGTCATAAGGACCGGTCTTTGGGCCTTTGTTGCAAAGCATATTTCGTGCTACCACCTGTCTAATGGATAAGGCTTAACACGCCATCTAGTGTGGTCACGAACAAAAAAAGACACGGATAGGGGTGAATGAGGTCCTAGCTAGGGCTGACATCTCTGGCAAGTGAAGGCTCAGAACGAGTCGAGATGCCCCGGGGCATAGACTGTCTGCTCGACCCAGGGCACCTGGCGGGAGAAGTCTATGTTGGTCTTCTTTGTTTAGGGCAGTACTAAGTGATGAGTTATGTCATGACTTTGGTTCGTATGCCAGGGTGGCAGGTGGCATGTCACAACACGTGAGGAAGATATGTCTGGTGGGTAAAGATGTACACCTCTGATCAGAGTAAATATATTCAAATAGTCATGCCCTCGGTTATGGGCAAGCCGAGCAATGTACCCAAGTTAGAATTTAATTCGCCCGACCGCGCTTGCCTCACTCAGATGCACCCGACCACAGCCGATTCGTAGCCGATGAATAGCACCGCAATGTAGCAGCGCCTCTACCGGTATCCACACGTCCGGGAACAGAAGGCCTAACACCCGTGTGCTAGCACAAGATGCAAGGCTAGGGTTTGGCTCGGAAGTGGGGAGGGTTTCTGTGGAGATAGATCTTGCCGACTTCTATTGCGCTAAATCAGATTGATTTGGTTCAATGCGATGCACAACTCTCCACCCCTCGCCCCTTTATATAGAGTTAGCCGACTGGTATAGTGGCCGATCGGGACTCTATTTTGAATCGGATCCTATCCGAATTCATAGAGTTGGCTACCCATATGTCGTAAGCCCATAGGACTCTATCCGATCGGATCCCTATCCGATCGAGCTGTATCCGAGTCCAACTCGAATGCTTGTTCTTTCCCCTTAAGCATGCGACCCTGTAGGTTCAGGTATACTCGTTTTTGGCCAGAGTCCAACTCAGCCGACCGTTGGCTTGAGTCCAACTCAGCCGATCTATCAACAGCGGCGCCTAGCAACACATATTGACACCATAGTATATAAGAATATAATATTGGCTCTGAACCTGTAATGTGTCCACAAATCCCTTTGCCTCACGATACCAATTAAGCTATAGGCAAGATGTGTGCCATCCCTTCAATAGCTTAACCATTCACTCGAACCGTATTGGATTATCTGTCTGTTGATTGACTCGTCAATCAACTCGGCATGGCCATGCACTTTCATAATCCATTACCTCGAGGGGCCCAGAGATATCTCTCCCAAAGGAGGGGCAAATTCCATCTTGATCACTCACATCCCACTCCATGTTCCATAGCAAACCTGAAGACTACTTTTATAACTACCCAGTTACGGAATAGCGTTTGGTAGTCCCAAAGTAGGCTACTACACATGTTGGAATCCATAATGATCTCAGGTCTAAGGATACTAGTTGAGTTTGCCTGTAAAGTGGAGCTGAGCCCCTCTAGGATCGTCTTTTTCTACTGCCGTTGCTTTTCTCCTTCGAGTGCGAGGACCAAGTGTCTTTTTTGTAAGTATTTATTTATGCGCTTTATTTTACGTTTGGATCTATGTATTGATTTGTCATTTTGTGTACCCTGGTTTACTCCTAGACTGGGATTTAATACACAAAATAGTATGGAAATTTGGATAAATTTATGGGCGTGTCATACAGGCCGGAGTTCACTGCGAATATTCATTTCCTGTCGATTAAGGCGCTCGTTCAACCCGTCCTTTGTCTTCCCGGGAATATTCAGCAATAGCCCTACCAAACTCTCACACACATTCTTTTCTACGTGCATCACATCAATGCAATGACAGACCTCGATATCTTTCCAGTAAGGTAGTAGCTAAAATATGGATTTTTCTTCCACATACCCTTGTCCATTGCCTTACTACATTTTCTTTTCTTCACAAACTCATTAGTTATGTCCTTGACCATGTTTGTGGACCTCGTCTCCAGACAAATCCTTGGGTGCTGTCTGAAGTTCTCTCTAACCGTTGAAAAGTTTTTTTTCTTTTAAATATGTGATGGAGCGGGAGCCATCTCCTATGACTCATGTAAACCATCTTTCTTGATTTCTTCAGCCGCGTACTGCATGTATGTTCCATACAGTCGGAGCATGCCTTCTTTCCTTTCATACTTTTTCCAGAAGGATTGCCAAGTGCAGGATAGTCATTAATGGTGCAGAACAATAGAACACGTAGTTTGAAGTTCACCTAGCCATACGCATCCCAAGATTCCACACCTTCTTTCTAAAGAATCTCAAGAGATAACAGGCTCCAAGAACACATCAATATCATTGCCGGGTTGTTTTGGTCCTTGTATTAACAAGCACAACATAATGTATTTTCTTTTGAAGCACAGCCATGGCGGTAGGTTACAGTTTGCAATCAAAACTGGCCAAGTGCTATGGGAACTGCTCATGTCTCCGAAAGGATTCATGCCATTCGTACACAAACATATTCTCATGTTTCTATGGTCGGCTGTGAATTCTAGGTGTCTTTGATTGGTATTCCTGCATTGAATCGAATCTGCAGGGTGTCTTAGCATACCATCGTTCCTTCTCTCTGTGGCATGCCAACGTACTAAGTCTACTTCCTTGGGGTTGGCAAAGATTCTCTTGAAACGATCAATGATAGGTAGGTACCACACAACCTTCGTCGGACCATCCCGCTTTGACTTCTTTCCTTCGTCAGCACTTTTGGTTCTCTTGTATCGAGAAGCCTTGTGGACAGGACAAGCATCTAAGTTTTCACGCTCCGTTTTCCCCTAGCAGTAAATCACCCGGAAAATTGTGCAAGGAGAAATCGGCCAAAAAAGATAAAGCAAGATAAACCCAGAATTTTAAAATCTATTTAATAATTGGAAATGGCTTGGTGGATTTTTTTCTTGAATTCCGAGTGTCAAAATACGCTAACAGGATTTTTATCAGAATTTTCAGAGCACCGGAAGCAATTTTAAAAATTAAATTAGGCTTATCGGAATTAAATTCCTTAAGGAAAAGGGTTTTTCTTTCCTTTTTTCCCTATTTCTCTTTTTTCTTCTTTTTTTCCCTCCTCGGGGTCCTTTGGCCCACTGCTCCTCTCCCTCGCCTTTGGCCCAACTCCCCTCCCTCCTTCCTCTCTCCCCGCGCCCTTGTTGGGCCAGCCCAAGCCGCTTGAGCCGCCGCGCAAAGTCCGGCTCGCCTCCCCGTCGGGTTGAGGGACCGACAGTGGGCCCCACATGTCGGATCCTTCCTTAACCTCTGGCCGCCATTCTCGGGTGCGTGCCACCAATGCCGCGCGCCTCTCGGCCACTCCCCGCTCTCCCCGCCCGCGTCACCCCGTGCCCCCACTCACCCGCACCTCGCGCCCCCCACTCTCCCCTCTCTCCCATCCCACGTGCGCGCCAAAATGGCCGCAACTCAAATTTGTGCCGCCGCCCCGTGCGCCCATGTTTTGGCCGTCGTTCCTGATCCTCCCGGCCACATCCGAGCAATCTCCTCCCCTATAACACTTCCCCGCCCCTCGAGCTAGCTTTCCATTTCGCATTTGCCCGCATCCGAGCTTTCCCGAGCTCCCGCACCATGCTAGCACCCCGCCGCCGCCGTGCTCCGTTCGCTCGCCGTTCCGGCCAAACCACTGCGCGCAGCACCAAATCGACACTGCCACCACCTTCGCCGCTTTTGGGAACATGTTTCCCGCACTTGTCCCCAATCACTAGCCACCGCATTGCACCGTCGCCGTCTTTTTCCTCATCGCCGGCCGCCGGTATTGTTCTCTCTCTCTCCGTCGTGTGTATTTTTGTTTAAGTTCCATTCGTTCCGGCCGTTGCACCTCGCGTTCGTGCGCGTGTGTGCGCGCGTGTGCTCTGCAGCCGCCACTGTTAGGGCCGCTGTTTCACCGTCGTGCCGCGCCAGTCCCTTTCCTTTTCCGCTTGTGCTGTGCCATCGTGGGGCCCGCCTGTCGGTGCCGCCGCCCCATCGACCGTGACGTCAGCCCTAGGGGCGCTTGCGCCATAAATTGGTTTTCCATTTTTTTATTAGTAAAAAGGCTGAAACTTGTAAAAATCACAAAGAAATTATCCGAATTTCGTTTGAGTCCGTTCAAGTGGCAGCGGATTCATAAAAATGTCTCGAACACATTAAAAATAGTTTAATTGTCTCTTTCAGTAGTTTGATAGCCTGTTTTTGATGTGCTTTGTTTGTCAGTAGATTCCAGTTCCGAGGACGCTCCCGTTTATTTTGAAGTCGGTGAACTTCAGTCGGAGCAAGACCAAGGCAAGTCATCTTCCATTAATCATGTTGTACCCATTTTATAAATTATTCTCGCTTTATCTGTTAAATTGCATTGTTTTATAATGTAATCGGGATGGGACCTATAGTACTGTACCTAGGTCGTTTACCCCACTTTATTGATTGCCTGGGAATTAAATTGACTAGTTTGCTTAGTACATGCTTAGTTTGCTTAGTACCACTAGATCATTAATGGCAGAGTTATTTTACTTGACTTTAATCACATGAAATGACGGTCTCAGACCGGAGATGCCGTTGGCAAAAGGATAACGGCTAATTAAAACTTGACTAAATGGTGGGATGTGGGTGCACGGTTTTGCAAGGCGCACCCATGGAAATTAAGGACCGGTTCGCAGGAAACCTTGAGAGAATTATTAGTGCGTACCACAAGCCAGCATGGGCAATGGCTGGGCTTGTAGTGTAGCTTTCCCTAGTCGACCGATCCAGACAAGGGTGAGCGTGATGGAGTGCAGATGGACCGGGCAAGGTTTATGCGGCTGCCAGATTCACCTAGGCACGAGAGGGGGCTGCCTACCTCTGATATAAAGGTAGGGGCGAAACCTGAGGAGTGATGTCGCTTGGTCAGGGAGGGTTATGCGAATGGTCCTGTCACAGACCCCTTTTTGATATGTCGTTGTGGCATGTCGACGCACGGTAACAAGTTATGGGGCTGTGTCTTGTGGGTACAGATGTACACCTCTGATCAGAGTTAGAAACTATTCGAATAGCCACACCCGCGGTTATGGGCTGTCGACCAGATTCACCGTGATTAGTTACACTGATGATAATAACCTGATTCAGTGGAACTGGATAGAATAGTTGGATGGATTGGGCCTGAATCAACGTGGTTTAGCGTTGAGCAGAGATGATTAATATTAAACCTTGTTTAATTACATCTAATTACTATTTTTACCGCATTCAACTTAGCTTTGTGAAATGCCTGCTTTGTGCAAAAGTTAACCCCTAGCCTTCCCTTGGAATTACCCTGCATCATACCTCCTTTCGGTATGAGTTGCTGAGTATGGTGGTTGTACTCAGTCTTGCTTCCTTTTCCCCCACCTCACAGTTGGAGATGAAGCTGCAGTTGAGTTCGTCGATGAGTAGGCTTGTCACTGCCGTCAAGGGATGCCTGTGGAGTGGAGTCGCCGTGCCGCAAGCATCGAAGCTTAGACTTTAAGTTTATTTTTTTCCTTTCCGCTGCAATGTAAGACTTTTTATATGTTTTAAGACGTAGATCTGTATATACAATTTGTCATTTGTGTATCCCTGGCTGGTCCTGGATAGGGTGTTTAATGCACATTCAGCTTCGGAAGTTTCGGTAGGAATTTCTGGGCGTGACAAGTTGGTATCAGGGCCGACCTTGACCGTAGGATAAGCCAAATGGAAAACCCTAAGAGCCCTCTGAAACTCTTTCATATGGATTTGCCCTCTTGCAATTGGAGTTGTTTCGGGAAAAATTTGGGGTTCTCATTTCGTGGGAAAAATCTCAATCATTCTTTGAACTGGTATTTCCGAGTATGGTCGGTCTAGGGTTTTAGAAATTCTCCTAGACAGAGTGTGAGTCGTAGTGAATTTTATTCGGCCGTTGTTTGGGAATCATCGGGACTATGCATTAAGTCGTGTCTAGGCTTTGTGGGCTGCATGTTTTCATGCTTCTTGTTATTATTATGTAACTATTTTGCTCATTAATTTTTTGCTTAGTAGGGTCTATAGTATTTTGTTTGCGATCATGTTAAAATGTTCCATGCATTAAAAATATGTCTCTTACTTGGCTATTTACTTGAGTCTTTATTGCTTTATTTAATTTGGATCTGAGCATGCATTGATTCTCCCTCCTTTGTCTTCTATAGATGGGAGGCCTTCCCCCGATGCACCACGGTCAGGGCCTTGGAGATTTCGTGGCAGAGCTGAGTAAGATGACGTTCCTGGTCGAGTACCCAGCCTCCTCGAGTACACCAAGATCCGCCGCCTCAACGGCGAGTTCCCGCACCGTGTCAGCTTGGAGGTGCACGGCATTCCCACTGTGTTGCCTAACATGGTGGTGGAGGCCTCCGGAGGCACATTCGAGTAGGCTTGTCAGGAGGCTGCCTACGTGATGTTCACCAGACTCCGGGAGTGCCACGACATCGACTTACGCCACACCGCCTACCGCTACCACCCCAGACATGGTGACTACGATAGTACTAGCTCCTTTTGCTCGGCCGTGTCGGAGAACGCCACGACTTTTGGGCGGGTGACCATAGTCCTGTAGGGGTTGGACACCTTGCACGCTGATCTGCATAGGGCAGCCAAGGCCCTCAATGATCAGAAGTTGGTGGAGATCGTCAGGTTTAAGGACGAGGTGGCCCGCCTCAAGAGGGAGAATGCCATTCTCCTGGGTGGCGCCAGGATCCGCACCACTCCGAGGAAGACTACCACAGCTCCCGTGCCCATCCAGCTTGCGCACCGGAACCCTCCTCCAGCACCAGAACCGCTCCCTGTGTTCGTGCCGCCACCGCCTCCTCCTTCACCAGCTCAGGCGCCAGTGCTAACCTTCGCCCCAGCGTCCGCAGCAGTGGGCAGCGCCAGAGGAGGTTGGTTGTCTGCGACGCCTAGCCCCTCCACCCGGCTCGTCAACATCACCGCGGTAGCAGCTCCGGCGCCGGCGCGGCTCGGCGGTGGCGGCTCCGGCCGGTTCCGGAGAGCGGTGAGCCGGGCGGTGGAGAGACGTACTGCTGGACTCCCGCAGCCGCTCGAGGAGGTTGGAGACAAGCTGAGTCCGACTTTGACTCCACCGACCAAAGGAGCCGTTCCGAGCACTAGGACGTCACACTAGTCGTTGCTTCGTAGTTGTGTGCTTAGGTGTGTTTGCTTATGGGATAGTCAGCTGACCTTACCAATTGGTTGCGGTATGGCTACCATTAATTAGGAGTTGAACTGTTTTTCTTTCTGTAATGTTTAAATTCAGACCAGAATAACTTATAATAAAGTTTAGGATTCTGAGTAGTCTGTTTTCCTTCTTGTCTTTCTTTTTCCTTCTGTCCGCACTCTCCAGATGGTGAACACCAGGCCTCTCAACGGGAATGTCAACAACGGCGAGGATCAGAATAGAGGCAACAACCTCAATGGGCTGCACGCAACGGTCCCCCTCCGCCGCCAGAGAACCCGACATTTGCCCAAGTCCTTGCAACCCAGACGCAGATGATGGCTGCCATTATGCAGCAGATGCAGCAGCAACATCAGCAAATGCAAGAGCAGATGCTCCAACAATTGCAGTAGCAGCAAGCTCAGCAACCGCAGCAACAGGCAGCTGGTCCACCTCCGCCACTCCAGTCCAAGCTACCTGAGTTTCTCCGCGTCCGTCCTCCTACCATCTCGAGCACCACCAACACCGTGGAGGCAAACGACTGGCTCCATGCCATTGAGAAGAAGCTTAACCTCCTGCAGTGCAACGACCAGGAGAAGGTGGCGTTCTCCACTCATCAGCTTTAGGGTCCCGCTTTGGCATCGTGGGACAACCATCTGATGACTCGCCCGACAAGGACGGAGGTTACTTGGATAGAGTTCTGTCGTAGCTTCCGAAAGGCGCAAGTCCCTGACAGAATTGTGGCACAAAAGAAGAGGGAATTTCGAGCCCTGAATCAAGGCAATCGAACCGTGACGGAATACCTACATGAGTTCAACCGCCTCGTGTGCTACGCACCAGAAGATGTGCGCACTGACACCGAGAGGCAGGACAAGTTTCTGGCTGGTCTTGACGATGAATTGACCAACCAACTGATCTCGGGTGACTATGTCAACTTTGAGAAACTGGTTGACAAGGCCATTCGCCAGGAAGACCAGCGGAACAAAATTGATCGCAAAAGGAAGGCGGCCCAGTTCCGGTCGAACCAAGGGAACAACTAGTGACCCCACTTCATGCCAGGGCAGCAAGGTGGACCCTCCAGCATGGTTGTCCATCAACACCGCCCATTTCACCAGGGGAACTTCCATCACAACCCCAACTTCAGCCGTGGCAGCAATAGCAACAGTGGTGGCCAGCCCCACCAGAACCCTGCTCCGCGGCCACCAATGGCACCAGCCCCGCCAGCTCAACCCAAGAAGGACTTTGGGGGCAAGCCGTTGGTTTGCTTCAACTGCAACGAGCCCGGACACTTTGCTGACAAGTGTCGGAAGTCCAAGCGCAACGCACAAAGGTTCGTTCAGGCAAGGGCCAACCACGCCACAACTGAAGAAGCTCAGGCAACACCAGACGTCATACTGGGTATGTTTCCCGTAAACTCGGTCTCTGCTATAGTTTTGTTCGATTCTGGTGCAACTCGTTCCTTCATAGCAAAGAGATTTGTTGGGGAGCATGGGTTAAGAAAAGAGAAACTTGTCACACCGATGCGGGTTCACACCCTGGGGAATAGCCTAATGTCTGTCAGCTATAGTCCCTCGATGACAGTAGAAATCCAAAGATCACTATTTCTAGCCAATCTCATCCTTCTCGAATCCAAAGACCTAGATGTCATCCTTGGGATGGATTGGTTGACAAGGTACAAGGGAGTGATAAACTGCGTGACGCGCACCATCACCCTAACCAACCCAGAAGGAGAAGTGGTTACCTTCCAGTCTCCGATGCCTCTAGAGCAAGGAGTAAGCCTGAACCAGATTGCCGGTCAGGATGAACCAGTGGCAGAAAAGCAAGAACCCAAGAAACTGGAGGACATACCCGTAGTCCGGGAGTATCCGGAGGTCTTTCCGAAGGATCTCACAACCATGACGCCAAAAAGGGAAATTGAGTTCCGGATCGACTTGGTACCAGCAACCGGCTCGATCTATAAGAGACCTTACAGAATGGCTGCAACGAGATGGCCAAGGTCAAGAAATAGGTGGATGAACAACTACAGAAGGGATATATTCACCCGAGCACATCACCTTGGGGTGCTCCGGTGATATGCGTCATGAAAAAGGATAAAACCAAGAGATGTGTGTGGATTATCACGCACTCAACGAGGTCACTATTAAGAACAAGTACCCGTTACCTTGGATTGATGACTTGTTCGACCAGCTGAAAGGAGCTAAAGTGTTCTCTAAGATAGACCTACGATCAGGTTATCACCAGTTGCGGATCAAAGAAGAATATATCCCAAAAATGGCCTTCATCACTCGCCATGGGTTGTACGAGTGCACCGTCATGTCCTTTCGATGCACTAATGCACCGGCCTTTTTCATGAACCTAATGAACAAGGTGTTCATGGATTTCCTGGATAAGTTTGTTGTGGTCTTCATAGACGACATTCTCATCTACTCAAAGTTTGAGGAAGAACATGAGCAACACCTCCGCCTAGTGCTTGAAAGGTTAAAGGAACACCAGTTGTACGCCAAGTTCAGTAAGTGCGACTTTTGGCTCGAGAAAGTTCAGTTTCTTGGTCATGTCATAACCGCTCAAGGAGTAGCAGTTGATCCGTCAAATGTGGAGTCAGTTACTAAGTGGACCTCACCGAGGACTGTTTCTCAAATCTGAAGTTTCCTTGGACTAGCGGGTTATTATCGCCGGTTCATCGAGAATTTATCCCGAATTGAAAGGCCCATGACACAGCTGTTAAAGAAAGATGATAAGTTCTTGTGGTCTACCGAGTGCAACAAAAGTTTCGAAGAACTTAAAAAGAAATTGGTCACGGCACCGGTTCTAACCTTGCCAGATCAGACGAAAGATTTCCAAGTTTATTGTGACGTGTCTCGTCATGGGTTAGGATGTGTGTTGATGCAAGACGGAAGAGTGGTTGCATATGCTTCACGCTAGTTGCGACCTCATGAAAGTAACTATCCGACCCACGACTTGGAACTAGCAGCAGTGGTTCACGCCTTAAAGATTTGGCGACACTACCTTATCGGTAAACGCTGCGAAGTCTACACAGACCACAAGAGTCTAAAGTACATCTTCACCCAACCAGATCTAAACCTCCGTCAGCGAAGGTGGTTGGAATTAATTAAAGACTATGCAGGGATACACTATCACCCCGGGGCTAATGTTGTGGCAGACGCCTTGAGTCGGAAGAATTACTGCAACACCACTCGTTAAGAAGAGATGTGCAGTGAATTGCAAAGGATATTGGAAAGGTTGAACTTGGGAATCGTCAAACACGAATACATGGTTGCTCTCGAAGCTCAGCCGACACTCGTGGAGCAAGTTCATCTGGCTCAAGCTAATGACCATGACATAGCTAAGCTAAAGAAAAACATGAAGATTGGTAAAGCTTGGGATTTCTCTGAGGATGAACATGGAACAATCTGGATGGAGGAAACATTGTGCGTGCCTGAGAAGGAGTTGAAAGACCTAATTCTTAGAGAAGCTCACCAAACCTAGTACTCGATTCATCCCAAAAGCACTAAAATGTATCAAGATCTTAAGGAAAAATTCTGGTGGGTCAGCATGAGAAGAGAAATTGCAGAATTCGTTGCCTTGTGTGATGTGTGCCAACGAGTCAAGGCAGAACATCAGAGACCTGCAGGATTATTGCAACCCCTTAAGATTCCGGAGTGGAAATGGGAAGAAATTGGGATGGACTTCATCACAGGTCTACCAAAAACTTCCGCAGGTCATGATTCTGTTTGGGTAATCGTGGACCACCTCACCAAGGTCGCTCACTTCATTCATGTACATACCACCTACACTAGGAGGAAACTAGCAGAGCTTTATTTGGCAAGGATCATGTGTTTGCATGGAGTGCCAAAGAAGATTGTGTCGGACCGAGGGAGTCAATTTACCTCGAAGTTCTGGCAAAAGTTGCAAGAAGAACAGGGAACCCGTTTAAACTTCAGCACTGCTTACAATCCCGAAACTGATGGCCAGACCGAAAGGGTCAATCAGATCTTGGAAGACATGGTTAGAGCTTGTCCACTTGACTTTGGTGGAGCTTGGGATAAGAGTCTACCCTATGCCGAGTTCTTGTACAACAACAGCTAACAGGTGAGTCTTCAAATGGCTCCGTTCGAAGCATTGTATGGCAGAAAGTGTCGCACACCACTCTTCTGGGATCAAACAGGAGAACGCCAGTTGTTTCGGACTGATGTCTTGAATGAGGCCGAAGAAAAGGTTAGACTGAGTTGGGAAAGATTGAAAACCGCTCAGTCTCGTCGAAAAAGTTATGCCGGCAACCGTCGAAGGGAGTTAAGCTTCGAGGTAAGAGACCATGTGTACCTTCGTGTCACTCCGCTTCGGGGAGTGCACCTTTTCCAGACAAAATGGAAGTTGGCACCATGCTTCGTGGGACCTTACCGAATTCTGGAACGATGCGGAGAAGTTGCCTACCAGTTGGAACTTCCTCCCTCCATGGCAAGCATCCATGACGTGTTTCATGTATCTCAGTTGAAAAAATGCTTGAGAGTGCCTGAGGAGAAAGCAAGTCCCGATCACATTGAAATTCAAGAGGACTTGACCTATGTTGAAAAGCCGGTCGCATCCTCGACACCGGTGAAAGGAGAACCGAAACCGAGTCACCAAGTTACGTCATGTGCAATGGAGTCACCACTCGAAGAAGAGGCAACCTGGGAAAGAGAAGATGAGCTGAAGGCCGCCCATCCGCACCTCTTCGCCAGCACCTCCGAATCTGGGGTCGAGATTCCGTTTAAGGACGGTAGGTTTGTCACGCTCCGTTTTCCCCCTAGCAGTAAATCACCCGAAAAATTGTGCAAGGAGAAATTGGATCAAGCAAACAAAACTAGAATTTTAAAATCCATTTAATAATTGGAAATGGCTTGGTGGAATTTTTCTTGAATTCCCCATGTCAAAATACGCTAACGAGATTTTTATCGAATTTTCGAGCACCGGAAGCAATTTTAAAAATTAAATTAGGATTATCGGAATTAAATTCCTCAAGGAGAAGGGCTTTTCTTTTCTTTTTCCCTTTTTCTCTTTTTCTTCTTTTTCCCTCCCCGGGGTCCTTCGGCCCACTCCTCCTCTCCCTCCCCCTTCGGCCCAACTCCCCTCCCTCCTTCCTCTCTCCCCGTGCCCTTGTTGGGCCGGCCCAAGCCGCCCGAGCCGCCGCACCAAAGTCCGACTCGCATGAAATGACGGTCTCAGACCGGAGGTGCCGTTGGCAAATGATAACGGTTAACTAAAATTTGACTAAATGGTGGGTTGTGGGTGCACGGTTTTGCAAGACGCACCCATGGCAGTTAAGGACCGGTTCGGGGGAAACCCTGGAAGAAACACTCGTGCGTACCACAAGCCAGCGTGGGCAACGGCTGGGCTTGTAGTGTAGCTTTCTCTGGCCGACGCACCAAGGCAAGGGTGAGCGTGATGGAGTGCGGATGGACCGGGGAAGGTCTATGCGGCTGCCGGATTCACCTAGGCACGAGAGGGGGCTGCCTACCTTGGATATAAAGGTAGGGGCAAAACCTGAGGTGTGGTGTCGCTTGGTCAGGGACGGTTATGCGAATGGTCCTGTCACAGACCCCTTTTCGATATGTCGTGGTGGCATGTCGACACACAGGAACGTGTTGTGGGGCTATGTCTTGTGGGTATCGGCGTACACCTCTTATCAGAGTTAGAAACTATTCGAATAGCCGCGCCCACGATTATGGGCTGTCGACCAGGTTCACCGTGATTAGTCCCACTAATAGTAATAATCTAATTTAATGGAACTGGTTAGCATAGTTGGATGGATTGGGCCTGACTCAACATGGTTTAGCGTTGAGCAGAGATGATTAATATTGTTCAATTACAATTAATTACTATTTTTACCATATTCAACTTAGACTTGTGAAATGTTGCTTTGTGCAAAAGTGAACCCTGGCTTTCCTTTGGAATTACCCTGCATTCATACCTTCCCTCGGTATGACTTGCTGAGTACAGTGGTGGTACTCAGTCTAGCTTCCTTTTCCCCCACCTCAGAGTTGGAGGATGAGGCTGCAGTTGGGTTCGTCGATGAGTAGGCTCGTCGCTGCCGTCAAAGGATGCCTGTGGAGTGGAGTTTCCGCGCCGCAAGTGTCGAAGCCTAGTCTTTAGGTTTATTTTGCCTTTCCGCTGCATTGTAAGACTTTTTATATGTTTTAAGACGTGGATCTATATATACAATTTGTCGTTTGTGTATCCCTGGCTGGTCCTGGACAGGGCGTTTAATGCACATTCAGCTACGAAAATAATGGTGGGAATATCTGGGCTTGACATGCCGTGCCGCCGTCGGTCTCGCATGTGCACCCTTCTGCCACTCGGGTGCGCCTGGCCGTCACCATCCGGTGCGCCGCCACCCACTGGCAACCTTCCCCATCCGTGCGCCACTTTTTAGGCTCGCCGCGCGCCATCGTCCGCTGGCGTCGTGCCGCTGTGCCGCCTTGCCGCCGGCGCAAGGCCCAGCCGAGCCCCGTGCCGTTGGATCCATTCGGGGTGTATCCGGCCGTCCATCCTCTTGCACCGAGCTGACCATTCACGCGTTGCCATGTGGTGGTCTCTCCCCGGGGGGCCAGTGAACTCGGTCCACCGTGCACTGACCCCCTTGCGCCATCGACCATGGGGCCCACTGCCGGTGCCGCTGCCCCACCGGCCGTGACGTCAGCCCTAGAGGCGCTTGCGCTGTAAATCCATTTTTTATTAGTAAAAAGGCTGAAACTTGTAAAAAAACAGAAAATTCATCCGAACTCCGTTTGAGTCTGTTCAAGTTGCACCGGATTCATACAAATGTCGAGAACAAATTAAAAATAGTTTAATTGTCTGTTTCAGTAGTTTAATAGCCTATTTTTGATGTGCTTTGTTTGTCGGTAGATTCCAGTTCCGAGGACGCTCCCGTTTATTTTGAAGTAGTCGGTGAAGTTCAGTCGGAGAAAGACCAAGGCAAGTCATCTTCCATTGATCATGTTGTACCCGTTTTATAAATTATTCTTGCTTTATCTGTTAAATTGCATTATTCTATAATGTAATCAGGATGGAACCTATAGTACTCAGCCTAGGTTGTTTACCCCACTTTATTGATTGCCTGGGAATTAAATTGACTAGTTTCAGGTTTAGGACATGCTTTGTTTGCTTAGTACTGGTAGATCATTAATGGGAGAATTATTCTACTATACTTTATTCACATGAAATGACGGTCTCAGACCGAAGATGCCGTTGGCAACGGATAACGGTTAATTAAAACTTGACTAAATGGTGGGCTGTGGGTGCACGGTTTTGCAAGACGCACCCATGGAAATTAAGGACCGGTTCACGGGAAACCCTAGGAGAATTATTAGTGCATACCACAAGCCAACATGGGCAACGGCTGGGCTTGTAGTGTAGCTTTCCCTGGCCGACGCATCCAGGCAAGGTTTGAGCGTGTTGGACTGCGGATGGACCGGGCAAGGATTCACCTAGGCACGAGAGAGGGCTGCCTACCTTGGATATAAAAGTAGGGGCGAAACCTGAGGTGTGGTGTCGCTTGGTCAGGGATGGTTATGCGAATGGTCCTGTCACAAGCCCCTTTTCGATATGTCGTGGTGGCATGTCAATGCACGGGAACGTGTTGTGGGGCCGTGTCTTCTGGGTACAGACGTACACCTCTGATCACAGCTAGAAACTATTCGAATACCCACGCCCGCGGTTATGGGCTGTTGACCAGATTCACCATGATTACTCACAATAATGATATTAACCTGATTCAGTGGAATTGGATAGAATAGTTGGATGGATTGAGCCTGACTCAACGTGGTTTAGCGTTTAGCAGATATGATTAATATTGTTTATTTACATCTAATTACTGTTTTTACCGCATTTAACTTAGCTTTGTGAAATGTCTACTTTGTGCAAAATTTTTAAGTTTATTTTTTTCCTTACAGCTGCATTGTAAGAATTTTTATATGTTTTAAGACGTGGATCTGTATATACAATTTGTCGTTTGTGTATCCCTGGCTGGTCCTGGACAGGGTATTTAATGCACATTCAGCTTCGGAAGTTTCGGTCGGAATTTTTGGGTGTGACATAAGTTCACATATTGCTTGTGGTATAGTGTAGTCGTTTGGACAAGCGTGAATTCTATGGACCTCTAACCCCAGGGGACACAAAACCTGCTTTGCTTCATATGTCGTCTCGGGCAATGTGTTCTTATCAGGAAGCATGGCCTTCAAAATTCCCAAAAGCTTTATGAAACTCTTGTCTGTTCATCCACTACTTGCCTTGACTTCATTAGCTCCAATGTAGCGACAATTTGGTGTGTTTTGCCTTGCATCCAGGCATATAGAGGTTTCTCCGAGTTAGTGACCAACTCGTGAACTTCATGGAATTTCTCTCGTTGTAGGTTGGGTCTTCAACGTTGTCACAACCCGATTTTCGTTCGAAATTAAAAATTATTTAATAAATCAATTTCCAAAAATTAAATAAAAAGGCAAAAGAAATTCTCATGTGAAAGTATTAAGGAAATTAAATTTTCCTTTAAAAATCATGGTGGAAATATTTTTAAATATTCTACATGCCCTAAACTATCTCAGTAAAATTTTTCGTGAAATTTTGGAGGTCTAGAAATAATTTTAATAATACAAAGAATATTTTAGTAATTATTTAATAGATAAATTAATCACTAAAATGATCTGTTTTTATTTTTATTAAATAATTTTAGTGTTCATCTATTTTCAAGAATTTTCTTGGAATTATTTGAGCACGAAAGTATTTATAGAAATTCAAAGATCATTTATGCGATTAATTTAAAAAAAATAAATTAAAAATCATCCTCCTGTCCTGAGCCATTTTTGGCCCAACTCCTTGAAGTCTGCTTTTGCTTTCTCCTTTCTCTCCCTTTTTGGCCTGGCTCGTTCCCCTTTTTCTCGCGTGCCACGCTACCTCTCCCCGTGGGTCGGCCCGTTTGTTTTTCCTTCCGCGCACAAAGTCTAAACCGCGTCCCTCGTCTTCAAAAGCCGATGACAAGTGGGGCCCACCCATCATCCCTCTCCTCCAGCCACGCCCGACCGCCATTGCAGCCGCAACCCGTGCCTCCTCGTCGCAAATCTCGCCCACCCGCTTGTCCCGCAACGCCCTAAAGCCGCGCATCACGTCCCTAGCCTCCCCCCTTTATTTCCCCAAGACCCGTCACCTTTATTCGTCGTTTAATCCCCGCGCTTTAACCATCGCCAGCCACCACCTTCGCCGTGAATTCCGCCGAGCACCAACCATGCACGCGCCTCCCCGGCCTTTAAATACCCTACCCATGCGACCCTCTATAGTTTCCCCTAAACCCCCGAGCCGGCCAAGCTCCCTAGCACTCATCCCCCCGCCTCCCTCGCTCCGCCGCTCGCCTACCACAACCGCTCCGAATGCCGCCGCCGCGCTCCGAGCCCACCGCCGCGTTCTCTGCACTGCCCCGTGCCCCGGCCACCGCATCCCGACGGCCGCTAGCCACAGGAGCACCCCACCACCGTGTCTCCCGAGCAGCCACCATCCATTTTGCCTCCGGCCATTGCACCGCTCACCGGCCTACACCGCAACTTCCCTCAGCCCCTCCGCCATCACCAATCATGGCCGGACCGTCGTCCGCGTCATCGTCCCAAACGCCGGTCACCGCCTCTCACCGCCGTTCGCCCCCACGCCGCCCTTGTTCCGTCTCGCCGCTGCTCAGCGTCCGCTTGTGTTTGCGCGCATGTCCTTCGTCACTCGCCGTTGGGGCCGTCACCGAGCCGGTCCCATGCGCCAGTCGTTCTTCGCTACTCTCTATCGCCAACCGTGCCACCAGCGCGTCATCTCCCGACCCCGCCGGCCGACCTCGCCTCCCAAGCCGTCCGATCATCCCCTTGGCTGATCCGAGCCGTCGGTTCCCCATGGCTGCCCGATCCCCTTTGGGGTGATCCGAGCCATCCACGTGGTGGACCCATCCTCGTGGACCGATTCCACCGTGAACCCCGGGTGCTGCCGCCACCGCGGCTCACATCAGCCCTTGGTCCACTGACGTTAGCATTCGGTTTGCTGACATCATCCCTATCCCTTTTTCCTTTGTAAAATAATTAAAAATTGCACAATAAATCTAATTAATTTCTAGAATTCATTTAAATGGTCTAAAACTTGTAAAATTCATATATAATTCATACAAACTCCAAATTGGACCATTAAAATTGCAAAATTCATCTAAAATCGAGCTCTACATGTTGATTTACTTTTTATGTACTGTTATTTGGTTTTTATTAGAGTTTTTCCTTGTTTTGCGTGCCAGCATGTAGTTTCCGTCGTTTCGAAGGTTCGCGCTCGCGAAGAGTTCAGAAGTTCGTTGGAAGAAGCAAGCCAAGTCACTCCCCTTGATGCATATTGAACCTGTTTTACAAATGTTTTACTGTTTGCAAATAAAATTGCATTGCTTTGCTAAATACATGGAATGATGGGATTACCTATCTGCTTGCTTGTGCCATACCACCTGATGTCCGTCCTTTGATAACCTTGGGTGATAATTTGAGTAGCTTTAGTCACAGATGTTGAATTTTGCTAAAATTATATGCTTAGCCATGCTTAATTAGCACTATCTCACTGAATGGGATGATTACACCATCTATACTTAGTTCAGATGAGCTGCAAGCTCAGAACACCTGACCATGTTTTATTGGTCATAATATCCCAACTAAAATATGACTTAATGGTGGGCTGTGGGTGCATGGTTTTGGATTTTCGCATCCACGAAAATTAAGGACCAGCTCATGGGAAACCCTAGAAGACTTACAGTGCTTACCACAAGCAAGAATGGGTAACTGCTGGACTCGTAGTATAGTTTTTCTCTAGCCAACGATGCCTGGCAAGGGTGGGCGTGATGGAGTTGCAGTCGGCCCTGGTATAAGGGTTGCTGGGCTTCCCGATTCACCGTGGCACTCGGGGGGCTGCCCACTGCCCAGGAATGGGAGTGGGGGTGAAACCTTGGTGTGATTTGCTTGGTTAGGGAAGTTATGCTATAAGTCTTGTCACAATTCCCCCCTTCGCAGTATCATGGTGATACTTCGGGGGCATGGCAACATGTGTGGAATTGTGTCTTGTGGGTAAAGTAGCGTACCTCTGATCAGAGTAAAACTATTCAAATAGTCGTGCCCACGGTTATGGGCAATCAACTAGATTCATCATGATTAGTCTCACCCTTAATAGTTTGGCTTAATAATCTGGATTAGACCAGATTGAAATGGTTGGGCCTGTTCAACGTGGGTATAACATTGTTCATTGGAGGTTTAATATCGACTTAATTAATCAATAGTTTTCCCCCTTTTTTGAAATAAAGGGTTTGCAACCGCTTTTTCGCAAAATCAGCCCCAAGCCTCTCTTTGCCTTCCCTCGCTTCTCTGCATTTCCTTGGTGTGGCTTGTTGAGTACGTTGGTTGTACTCAACCTTGCAAATTCTTCCCCCTTCTAGAAGTGTAGTGCTTCTAAGTCGAAGACGGTGTTAGAAGACCAAGGCTTAGACCCCAGTTTGCCTGTGGAGTGGAGCTGAAGCCCCGCTAGGATTGTCTTTTCCTGATGTCGCTGCTTTTCTTTCGAGTGTGAGGACTAAGTGCCTCTTTTCCTGTAAGTAATTATACACTTTATGTATATGCTTGGATCTGTGTATTAATTTGTCATTTTATGTACCCTGGTTGATGCCTAGACAGGGATTAATTACACAAAATAGTCTGGAAATTTGGAAAAAAACTCCAGGCGTGACAAACGTCACGTAACATGTTTTGCCGTAGATCGTGATCCACATCAACCATTTCACTGCCTAAAGGAGAAGGTACAAACATTTCATGTTCTTCTTCATCTTTCTGATTTTGTGCACCACTTCTGTTTGCAGCTACACCACTACCTAATTCTTGCTCTCCATGTTTCACCCAACATGTGTAGCCCACCATGAATCCTCATTGTATCAGATGAGCGTGTACGTCCATTCTATTACCAAACATATTTTCATTTTTGCAATCTACACATGGACAACACATGTAATCGCTCTTTCTTCTTATTCTATCCTCCTCCATGGCGTTTATAAAATTTAATATGCCATTTTGATACTTTTCGCTATAACGTCGCACATTTTTCCCACACATCCAATTTCGGTCCATCGTTGAGCTGCAAAAAAGTGAAAAAAATATTAAATAAACATTTTGTAGGTAAGTATTTACTAGATTTATATGAAATGACTACTATTTTCAATTACTTTTGCACTTTTTGATTTTCTTGGAAAAAAGAGACAACAATTCGCCCCCTCCTCCTCCCACCAAAACAGTGAACAGTGGAACAACCAATCCACTAAGTGGTTGGGGTATTTATAGCATGCAATAAATATCTGTAACGGCCAACGAACTAGCAGCTGTGACAGGTATCTCAATTATTTTTGTCGGGTCTAAGTACAAGCCCGTCACCGATGGCTCTCATCGGTGACGGGCCTAATTGTTATCTCAATCGGGCCTCAAGGTCAAGCCCATCAAAGATGACGAACATCGGTGACGGGTTTCTATTAGAGCCCGACAAAGATATCATAGGTTATCTTTGTCGGTCCTTGAATTGAGCCCGTCACCGATAAGTATCATTCGTGACGGGTTCTAGATTTATTTTTACATCTAACATGTCTGTGCAAGTATATATCTTTGTCGACCTCTTTTTAGGTGTGTTTGAGATGATTTTGTTGTGATGGCCCGTAAATCTTAGTCATGTGATGGGTCGTCACAAAAAAGATGATCTGTACTAGTGGCTTTAGGAGAAAAAAACCATATGCGCTCAATAACTCGAGTGCACGCACGATCAAAGACAGCAAAAAATTATCGATGATAGATTATCTATACTAATATAAAATGTATCAGTTTCATCACATCATCCTGCAATTAGCAATCTGCAACCTCCCCATCTCACTTTGCGTAAAATTAACGCTGGTTAGGTGGGCCCCACGCTAGATTGAATTAAAGCTCAAATGGAAAGATTCCACAAAAGTTATTTCCAATTATATGAAATAAAGTTTTAACAGTTTATTAAGCAAATATCGTGACACCGTAGCGTTAGCACGTGCATATTACTAGTGTTAGTAATGCTCAAGTGTCCAGAAAGTAAATTAACTAACTATGTTACGCAGCTTGATGGTCTCGTTGGTTACTAGCTATTGTTTTTACAACTAAAGGTGGAGGATACTGCAGTCACTTGATACACTAAGTTTTTTTACTAGTAAACTGCAAATAATAATCACAACATCTGTAAGAAAATACAAATCATGTATTGAACTATAGTTGGTTTAATTTAAATATGTATACCCTCTCCACTACTGGAGAAACCATCATTGGTTGAAGTGGCAAAAACCACAGTAGTCCCGGTTTGAGTTGCACCCAGGATTAGAGATGATCTCTAGTCCTGGTTTAAGAATTCAATGGCCCTCTAGGAACAAGTAGTCCCGGTTCGTGTCACGAACCGGGACTAAAGATCACCTCTAGTCCCGGTTCAAATATTGTCAGAGCGTGTCAGAGCACCGGGCACCTTTAGTCCCGGTTGGTAACACCAACTGGGACTAGAGGTAGCATCTCTAGTCTCGGTTGGTGTTACCAACTGGGACTAAAGGTGCCCGGCGCTCTGACACGCTCTGACAACATTTGAACCGTCACCTCTAGTCCCGGTTCTTGACACGAACCGGGACTAAAGTTCCTAGAGAGCCGTTGAAATTTTTAAACCGTTGCCTCAGGACTAGAGATGCCATCTCTAGACCCGGTTGGTGTTACCAACCGGGACTAGAGATTTTGCTTTATATACTCCTTCTTCCTCCTCCATCCCGAGCCAGCTACACCTGTACATCTTCAAAAATTTTCTCAGCTAGAGGTCCGGTGCTGCAAAGGTTAGTAGCTTCTTTGGTGATAATACACAAATATTTGCTATCTCAAGGTTAGCAACTTCTTCCTCTTATAGATTTGCGGTTGTTTTCTATACATTTTGCTATCTACATCTCAAGTGCTATCTACAATCTTAGCAATTCTCATTTTGCGGTTGTTTTCTATACATTTTCATCTCTAGATTTGTATGCAAACATGAGGAGTTTTTTTCCCGTCCACTGAAATTCACCTCTTGTCCCGGTTGTTTTTAAGTACCGGGACTAATTATTATAGTGCCCTATTATATTGTGTTATATTCATATATAATTATAATTAACATATGTTCATATATTTATATATAATTAACATATGTTCATATAATTAACAAAAATATTATAAATTAAAATAATAACATATAATTAACATTTGTCATATTCCAAACTATTTAAAATTTAAATAATAATATATATTTAACATATGGCCTATTTGAAAAATATTTTAAATTGAAATAATAACATATAATTAACATTTGTTGTATTTAAAACTATTTTAAACCATAAACCCTAAACACTAAACCCTAAACCCTAAACCTTAAACCTAAACCCTTTTCAGTTAACCCTTAACCTAAACCTAAACCCTATTTTAAACCTAAACCCTAAACACTAATCCCTCGTGCGCTGCGTGATTGGAATGTAAATCGCGACACGAGTGGAACGTCAATGCCTTCTCCTCGATCTACGCTCTTGAAGGCATTGACGTTCTAGCTCGTGTCGTGGTACTTCTACATGCCAATCACTCGAGCACGAGGGTTTAGGGTTTAGGGTTTTAGGGCTTAAAAAAGGGTTTAGGGTTTAGGTTAAGGGTTAAGGGTAAAACGGTTTAGGTTCAAGGTTTAGGGTTTAGGGTTTATGGTTTAAAATTATTTTAAAAACGATAAATGTTAATTATATGTTATTATTTCAATTTAAAATATTTTTCAAACAGCCATATGTTAAATTTATATTATTATTTAAATTTTAAATAGTTTGGAATATGACAAATGTTAATTATATGTTATTATTTTAATTTATAATATTTTTTGTTAATTATATGAACATATGTTAATTATATATGAATATATGAACATATGTTAATTATAATTATATATGAATATAACACAATATAATAGGGCACTGTAATAATTAGTCCCAGTTTTTAAAACCAACCGCGACTAGAGATGAATTTCAATGGGCGGGAAAACATCTATAGTCCCGGTTGGTGGCTTCAACCGGGACTAGAGATGCCCACCTACCTGGGACACGTGGCTGCCCGCCATGTCTAGTCCCGGTTGGTGGCTTCAACCGGGACAAAAGGTACGATCTTTAGTCCCAGTTGAAGCCACCAACCAGGACTATATCATCACTAGTCCCGTTTGGTGGCTTCAACCGGGACAAGAGATGTCGTACCTATATATAGCAAGGGCCTCACTGGGATGCAAACACTTAGCCGTTTTCGCACAACTGCATCGTCTCCGTGATGCGTGCTAGGGTTAGCCGCCACCGTCGATGCCATCGCCATCGCCACCATTGTCGTTTCTGCTGCTCCGCCGCCGCCCACTCCCTGATCCCCACGCCGGCCAGCCGCACCCTCCCCTTGCTGCCGCCACTGCCACTGCCGTGCTATATGTTTAAATTTGCAATTTTTGTGAATGTGAATGAATGAGGATGATTTGAATATGATTTCGATGTGTATGTGTAAATTTGTGAATATGATTTCGATGTGTATGTGTAAATTTGTATGGACTTTATATGTAAATGGACTGTTTATTTAAATTTTAATGCATGAATATTGTGAATTTAGAATTTTGAATGTGTATTTAAATTTAAAAGCATGAATAGACTTAAATTTGAATGTGTATGTGACTTGTGAAGTTTGTATTTTTGAACGAACGAGAACGAAAAATCAACAAACGGATGTGAACGGACGGACGGACGTACAGACGTGGATGAACAGACGGACGGACGAACGAACACTCGTTCGTTCGTTCGGTCGGTCGTTCGGTCGTCCGTTCGGTCGTTCGGTCGTTCGTTCGGTCGTTCGTTTGTTCGTTCGGTCGTTACAACGTACATAGGCTTGCAACGTCCTCTCTCTCTTCTCTCCTCTCCACTTCCTCTCATCTCCACCTTATCTCCCTCACATCATTCTCCTCTCTTTCTCTCCTCTCCTCCAGATGATCGTATTCACGGATGTCAACAAACGTTAGAACGAACGGACAATAGTTTAGGATTTGGGTTTGGGTTAGGGTTAAGGGTCCGAACGAACGGACGTGAACGAACGATAGGTTAGGTTAGGGTTGGATTTAGTTTTTAGGGTTTAGGGTGAACGAACGAACGACCAAACAGAGACGTGAACGATAGATTGAACGAATGGTCGGTCGTTCGGTCGTTCATTTGGTCGTTTGGTCGTTCATTCGTTCGGTCGTTTGTTGTGGATGTAATCCAGGAAGTGACTTCTGAAAAATATCACCATTGTGGATGTGCACAATTGGATCTAGTGTCTGTCGGATTTCATCTATTTTTTCCATCTTCTTTTTTACTGTCTATGTTTTTTTTTACGTAGACATACATGATATTCCAGAATAATTGATACATGTATTAACCGAATAAATTTTTTTCAGAATTCTTTGATTAAGTCCTCAACCCACAACAATCAAATGGCGGATCGTGACGAGGAACAGTTTCCCCTTGATGAGATCGCACGAGGAACAGAGTTTTACAATGAGGAGGGACACGAAGATCCAGATCAGTACCTCAACGAGGAGGGAAACGAGGGGGGAGACGAGCAGAGGAACGAGGAGGGGAATGAGGGCTCTGCCTCCGCCTTCGCTGGACAGAAGAGGCCACGCGGCCTCAGCAAGAAAATAGAGGGTCGACATGTCATAACGGAGGTGGCACCTGACAGTCGACCAATTGCCCCAGAGGACGCCGCAAGGAAGTTTGTGGCGCACAGCGGATAGGTGGTGAGGGATCACGTGCCCGTAAGCGTTGCCAACTGGAGGCGGTCTACCAAAGGAGGAGAGGAGCAGAGCTATCTCCCAGACTCAGAGAAAGAGATGCTTTGGATGACAATGCTGCGGCGTTCACCATCCCGGACTCGGATCGGGCAAGGGTCAAGGAATGGACGTTGAAGAAAATGGCGAGCTCTTCAGAACTACAAGATACGTTACATAAGAAATATATCCTGAAGGGCCAGACACCAGACTTTGACAAGTTCCCAAAGCTCAGAGGTCATTGGGATGCTTTTGTTGAGCACAAGACTAGTGAAGAAGCGCAATCTATCATAGAAAAGAACAAGGCCAACGCAGCCAGAAAGAAATACCATCACAAGGCTTGGATCAGGCGGCTATAAAAAAGCTATGGAGAAATGAGAAAAAATGGAAGCCGACCTAGAAGCACGGGATATCGTTCCAGGCACAGCAAACTGGCCGAAACGATCAAAGAAATGGTTCTATGCTCACGGTGGCTCACTTAATCCCGTCGATGGCACGGTGATCTTTGGTGATGAAATTCAAGAAGCCGGACGGAGGTTAGAGGAGGCGGTGTAGGCCGGTTCCTCGGGCTCGTTCGGCCCGGAGAGAGAAGGACGAGCTAACGCTCGTCCTCCAAAACCCCGAGCACCCGGGCGTACGCGAGGAAAAGGCGTCGTCCCCGGAAATACGGGTTCCAAGCGACATCGACACATACGGGAGCCGAATGAGGTCAAAGCGAGAGAATGATGCTAGATTCGCTGAGATGGAAATGAAGCTCTCGCAGATCGATCAGATTGTCGACAAAAGGATGGCCGTAAGGTTGGCTGAGGAGCGGAGCCAGTGGGTTAGCCAACAGCCGGATCCAGCAACAACCGCACAACTCCAACAGCATTGCAGCAGCTGCGCATCTACTGGAAATGAAGGCGAGCTGACCCCCCAAGCTCAACCGGGTCCCCCATGCCCCATGGATGACATCACATAGCGGACCCCGTGTGATCTGCACATCCCGCTGAAAAACATAACAATAAAGGTATGTTCGTACTTTTATGTTGTACGTATATTTTCTTGAATAACTTGTCAATCAACGTTCATTATTAACTAATAAACAATCTTCTCGAACAGGTCGCGTCAGGCATGGCTATTCCAGTAGCCCGAGACGGCACCTACCACTCCCGGCCCGTTCCACCTTCGTACTCGATGGTTGAAATTGAACAGGTGGAACGTGGCTATGAAGATCTGGAGCTGGATATTCCCGAAGGAGGCGGGGAGACGACGCTAGGAGAAATGGCTCATGGAATATTTCTCTGGAGGAAGATCTTCATAAAATTCCCCGGACGAACAGCGTCTCCTATCGTTCCACCGCCCTCGCCTCCACGTGGGCCTTCTCCTCTGCCTCCTTCGCCTCCTCCGCCTCCTGCGTCGTCTCCACGAGCACCGACTCCTAAACGGCCGTCTCCAACTCCACCGCCTTCCAACCCTCCTCCATCGCCACAACGAGCACCGACTCCTAAACGGTCATCATCCAAGAGCGCGCCGTCAATATCAAGCAGTCATCCAAGAAAGACTCAGAGAATTGAGAAGACGCCGCCACCCGCACCAAAGCGGTCGGCTGCTGGCAGGGCAAAGAAAGCAGCCAAAGATGTACCCCAGCTTGGCATGCAGCCACAGAAGCCTCTGGAGTTCAGCACGATTCCAAATATTAGGCCTGATTTAAGACAATTCATACAAGAAGCTGGAATTAATATGGATCAATTACACGGGCGTGCACCACTGGCGAAGGCTCCGCTTAAGTACAAGTTCAACCTTGGAAAAGCCTCTCGTCACGCCGGATCTCGTGAAAAGGCTTCCAACTCAGATGTACTTCTTCCATCAGTGGTACATGCAACGATCCAGCAAGGGTGAAGACATGATAACATGCAAATATTCAATTGACTACTTCTTCGATGGAGATGACTACCTCTATCTCCGGTTCGAAGATATATTCGACCTATACCAACTTGATGCCCTCGACGTCTCACTTCTAACCGCGTGGTTTTGTAAGTATCGCCCTGTTATTTCGTTTCTTACCTCCTTGAATTTAGCTGACTAAAATTCTTTTTAACCGTTGTAGAATGGAGATCCAATACTGCAACAAGCACGAATGCACCAACCATGGATTCATGGATCCACGGAAAATCAACGGCCCATTGGTTGATTAATTTCCTAATGACACCGTGGACAATATATACAACGCGCTTGTGAAGCAACCCTTCCGGTCCTTCATCCTTCTGCCCTACAATACTACGTAAGTTTTTTCTTTCTTTTCGAACAAATTTCAATCCCGTGCAAACATAAAGTTTCATATGTGTCATCTAAACCAATTTGCAGATTCCACTGGATTCTGTTAGTACTTGACATGGGTCAGTCGAAAATCCATGTCTTTGACTCAATGGAGAAACCAGAGTCCACATACTCCGATATATTTGAACTATTTAACAGGTAATGTCATCTTACTTTCTATTGCATATATGCGGTTCTCGGATAATTATGTGCTAACTTTCAACTGCACGTAGGGCATGGGAACGATTTCGGGTCAATGTTGGCGGAAATTGGAAAGATAAGCTCTCTGTGCGGATGAAGTTTCCAGTGAGTAACATGCCTGCTCCTAATTTGAGTTGAATCATTATTATGTTCTAAAATATGAAATGCATATTAAATCTGTCGTCGTTTCTCTTTTAGTGTGCAAAACAGTTGTAGGGCACCAACCTATGTGGATATTACGTCTGCGACTACATTCACCGCTTTGTGACCGAAGTCAAAGCTGTCGATGATCTAGATGTACGTATAACAGCAATTCATACATTACGTCTCGATTTCTTATTCACTTCATATATTTATCTCTCGTTTATTCTAATTAATGACAGCTTATGCGAGTAAGAGACGACCTCCCCCACGAGACTTTCATACAAGCCGCTTAGGAAGATTTGATTGGATTTATTAACGACCAGGTCGTTGATCCCGCGGGGGAGTTCTTCATTAGTTTTAGTAGCTAAACCACTCCATCCACAGCAAAGTAGATTAGAGACAATTGTTTATAAGCTAGCTAGGAAACATGTATGAATATGGTACATATTTTGGTAATATATGTATATTTCCTTTCTTAAGTTCGTTTAAATGTGTGTAAATTATATATTCATGTGTAATATAATATATGTGTGTAATATATATAGCAGTACTGCTAGAGAAGGGCAAATTAAAAAAATAAAAAAAATCTTTAGTCCCGGTTGAAGCCATCAACCGAGACTAAAGATTCATTTCTAGTCTTGGTTATTTAAACGGGCTAGAGATCGTCCATCTCTAGTCCCGCATTCGTAGTCCCGTTGACAACCGGGACTACTAAGGGTTACGAACCGACTAGTGTGGCTTTCTCCAAGAGTATCGTTAAACAATAAAATCCTGGCATAAATTTAGATATGTGCTTTCTAAATTAATAACTAGGATTTGAATTTTTGTAGGATGGAAAAATTATAAATATTATTGTAGGAATTAAAATATCAACAAATACAAACGATTTATCGATGTGACAAGGCCTGAGCCAGACAGGAGATTACTAAATAACAACACCACAATTGGATGCATAATGATCTGGCAATTGGCATCACTAGCATGCACATGTACTGAATTATGGCCTTCGACGCATTCTCCGGATTAGAAGGGCAGCCGGTGCTGTACTATTCCTTCTGGTTGCAAAATATAGACTTTTACGATAAATTTACTGATAGAATATACTTTCAGTATAAATAATATAAGGACGTAAATTAATTTGTCTACCCACGTAAAACGACCGTAGCACAAAATTAACATCAAAAGAGGGCAAAATGGTCTTTATCTATGCTAGATAATCTCTCCAACTCTTGATATCTAGCACGGGTTCCCTAGTACAAAACACTAATAGGTGTTGGTTCACAACCCCCAACCCCCAATAGGTGTCGGTTTCGAACTCGACACCTATTGATCGGCACCAATAATTAGTCATTGGTGCCGGTTCTTCAACCGATACCGATAGAACCGGCCTTATAGATGCCGGTTGACAATAGGAACCGACACCTATAAGCCTAATAGGTGTCGGTTCCTATATTTTACCAACACCTACAAGGCAGACCGGTACCTATTTCCTAAAAACACAAAAAAATAATATTGGAATATTTGCATATTAGCATGGTCAATATGTTCCGCTCTCCTCAGCTCATCGTACATAAGATTTAAGCAGAAGCATTTGTGGCATTACAACTGACCCTGACTTTTCAAATTTGATAAAGCTCTTATAAGACTAAATTACAGTCATTTACAAAATTCATCATCATGAATCTGCAGAAAGGTTGGAGTGGAGTCTCACTTATAAGACTAAATTACAATCATTTACAGAATTCATCATCATGAATCTGCAAAAAGGTTGGAATCTCACTTATAAGACTAAATTACAGTCATTTACATCTTGGCAATGTAACAGAAGGAATCAGAGAGCAATGTAGCATTTCGATATAAAACTAAAGAAAGTTACCTAGTTACATTGCGTACATCTACTGTAAAAACTAAAATGATATCTTAGAAATAAAATCATGTTTACCTTGAAGCTACATTGTGCACATGCATGGATTGAAATTCAATATTTAAGCTTGACAAATATATTGCCCTCAAATATTCCTAGGATGACAAATACGCTGTAATAAGTAATAATATAGAAGCCTAAAGTGATTTTTTCCTCGGCATTTTCTTATGGATATGGGATACAAGAGCTTTGCAACAAGTTGTACAAATCTAATATATAATCTATCTATTAAAGGTACATGTTAGCAAAGGTCGAAGGGTTTGTCTTTTGTACAGATGTGAGAAGTCATGACTACATCAATGACTAAAAATGTTTCATGGAAGTGTTTTCATAGTATGGTGCTGTTCTTATTGGATGACAGAGCATATATCTGAAGTATCTTACCTCAGAAGTGAGGAATTGTAATATTCACCGATAAAAATACACACAACTTCAATTTGTCACAATGATTTTGCTTTGCTCTATTCTTCCGATGGTTCCGGTAATTTATGTATTTGTATATGTATGCAAACTGAGTTCTTTACTCTCATTGGGAAGTATTGAGAGGTAGAACAAATTTTACGTGCCTTAAATAGGAAATGCAACTAGCACCCATTCAAAAGGGCAACAATAACACATGTTACTATCTATCAGATAAAAAATAATTCAAATTCAAGAACTCTTAATAATTTCCTAGGTTAAAGAACAAATAAAGTGATTATCACCTTCTGTATAACCCGACATCCATACACATCTGAAAATTGAGAGCAACAACACGTCCAATAAGCTGGTTAGCCAATTCCTTTATCTGGGTAGGGCTTCCGTGCTCAAAACACTGGACAAACGACAAAGTATAAGAATATTTATCACGCAATGACACTTGAACAGATTGTTTTTCCCCTTACTTTCCGAACAACGTAATTTCCAAATACATCAGTCATCGACGTGAGAGCTTGAGGCATGATTTCTAAAAAAAATCATGTCCTTCTCTCCAATACTGGTTGTTTCTAACTTTTATTGTATGAATCGACTTCCATATTGATCAACACTACAAGTTTATCAATTATTAGTAGATAAACCATGTAACATCAATATGGACAAAAGCATTGTCACAATTCATAGATAAGAAGAGACAGATTGCATGGAAACAGTAACATGTTTGCTTGATGTCTTGTACTAACTTTTTTCACATATTGTAGCTCATTTCAGAGCATCTCTCTAACCTTTCTTCCCCAAAAATAGATAGATACATGTTGTAAGAAACACATGGAGAACAAACTAGATTAAACCAAATCATAAATCTAACCATATTATGATTCATATCAAGCCTTGTTTGGTTAATCATAAAAAAATAACTAGTCAAAAGCACTAGTAGCTGCCCTGTACTTGAGTACCACAATTCAGCAGGCTATAGAAGCTACAAGTTATGAAATTGACAAATGTACCTAAAGTCAACAACATGGCCATCAATTTCAGAGAGCTCATTAGATTTTCTTTTGTTGCTCTTGAATTCCTCCAGGAGTAAGGGCATCATATTGATGTTCATCTTTCCACCTAGGTCAGGATTCCATGAACCAAAGGAACCACCAAAATTTCTCATACCTGATTGCAAGCGCATGTTGCGTTCACCATGCCTAAGTGGACTACCTGGTGCAGCAGGGGAAGAGGGGAGAACAAGACTCATCGTCCAGGAAGACCGGGTCAGCCCGGAGCTTGTCGTCCAGGAAAGCATCGCCGAATGCCACGGCGGCGCTGGCCATGGCCAGCTCCTTCACCACCGCTAGATCCATTGGCCCCCACCACCACGCCAGCCAGATCCGACGGCCCCTACCTCCACGCCGTTCAAATACGAAGGCCCCCACCTCCACACTAGCCTCCAACGGCCCCCACCTCTCGCCGGCTACCATAGGGGAGAAGGGGAGAGAGAGGGGAAACGGGGGAGAAGGGGGAGAGAGAGGGGAGGGGGTGGACGGCGCGAGGGAGAAGGGGAAGGCGTGGGCAAATGCAGACTAGATCCGCGGGCGAGTGGATATGGTTTGGTTGGATCAGTATAAGTGTCAATTTTTTAAAAAACCGATATCAATAATATATTATTGGTATCAGTTTTTTAAAAAAAATGGCACTTATGTTGTATTATAGGTGTACCAACACCTATCCGATAGGTGCCGATTTTTAGTCTATAGCTGACACGAGAGGAAGCAAATAGGTATCGGTTCATAATAAAAACCGGCACCTATAACCTATGTAGGGGCGGGAAACGTTTAATATGTGCCGGTTTTTGTTGAACCGGCACTTATTAGGCTGACACCTATGCATGTTTTTATAGTAGTGGTTAATGTTTTATGTGTTTGATGAATCTATTGATCCGATCAGGAGGATTCGATTGTGCCATCTAATCAACCATGTATCTAATCAGTAATCTGATCTGACGCACGAACAATTAGGATTTTACTATTGGAATGAAGATAAAAACACTAAGTAAGTAAAAGTTCCTTTTCTATTTCGTGACAAATTCCCAAGATAACCTTATTTATATTGGCAATATATACTATCAATATATTGTATATATTGTGTTGTGGAAGCAAATCGATAGATAGCTGAAACCGAATGGCCTGAGAAACCTGGAGCGACGTTTGAATGGAGTTTCTGGTGAGTGATCAGCGGTGGCGTCTTCTTCGGCATTGCGCCCGCCGCCGATCACAGAGTGGATCCTAGATCTATCCGATGGAGGGGTTGGCTGCTGCTTTGTTGGCAAGAAGTTGGTGATATGGGTAGGCTTCAGGCTGATCAGCGACTGCACTTTGTGGTGGTTCGGCGCCTTCGGGTGGGCGGCGAGTGTTGTCACCCGTCTGACGGCTGATTTGCTGTTGATCTTCCAGCAAGAGACGACGACGCCTGTTCATCTTTCGGCAACGATGACATCAGCTTTTCTTCTCTCGGTAACATTGGTGCCAGTGGCTTCTACTCTGAGTGTGACGTCTACATCCTTTCATGTTTCTATCTGGCATCTTGTCTACTGTTTTTGCCCGGCAACGGCGACTGAAATTTCCTTCCGGCAGCTGAGGCTGTTTTTCTTGGCTTTAGGCTGTTTGTTTTTCAGGCTTTGGGTTTTTGTGTTGGTTGTTTCCTTGTTCCTTTTTAGGTTATCTTCTTTGTCTGGAAATTCTTCTTGGAAGCGGCACTGTGCTCCTTTGTGCTACATCTGAAAATGGTCGTCAGTCTCTCGTGCTCCTTCCAACAGCGCCGGCTTTGTGCAACATCCGAAACGGACTTTAAGACTCTTATGTTGTTCCGGTTAGGAGGATTTATTTTTTTAGCAAACAATGGTGTGGCGTCCTCTTCCAGCGGCCAAGCTTCTTCCTTGGCTACAGGCTAAGGTAACTAGTTCTCTTTCAGGCAACATTGAGATTGTTGGGGAGAGGGTGGCCGATGACTGTTTGCTCGACGCGGATCGTATCGTCGGTTTTTCTGACCCAACGTTTGATCTTCATCCAAAAGGTTCTAAATCAAAGTTTTGGGATGCGATGTCCAAGGCTGATTCCAGTGAGGAGGAAGATCTCTTGCCACTTACTCCGAAATTGGTAAGGCATGCATCGGTTGATGGCTTTACTAAGGACCAATTATATGAGGCAGATTTAGCAATGAATGATCCGACTGTCTTGCATCAAGTCAAAGAGCCATTAACTCCTTCTTCGATAGGTCCGAAAGTGGAACTAGTTCGTAATATTGTTAAAGCTTTGACAGATGTTCATCGGCCGACGGAAAAACCTTGGGCGGGCGTGCTGCCGCGGTCAGGGATTTCGTCGGCTACGACACTAGGTGATTGTGTTGTGACGTTTAAACGAGGGCCACAACACATAATTCAAGGTTCTTTTGTTGAAGTCTTGCGAGCCTCTGAAAATTCTAAATCCGTGGTTTGCACAGGGGATTGTTCCAATCGGTTTCAGTTTAAAAATCAATATGATATTTTCTCAGGGGGTTGTCCAACTCGGTTTCGGATTCAGAATCAAAAGATATGTGATTTATCCCATCCTGTTTCGGTCGAGCATAACAAACCTTGCCAAGGAATCCCGAAGAAGCTGGACTCGGGCTGGCCGGGTCGGGCGCGTGGTGGAAAACGTGGTAACGCTTCCTTCTCATTTGTTCGGCGCTGAGTCTTTTCTCCTCACGATCAATTCACAAACCCTAGCCGTTGTTCCAACTCGTCGGCCCTCTTTCCTGGAAGTAGTTTGCACAAAGGCTTCTATGGCGGGTGAGGGACAGGCCAGCGATGGAGCTCCCATGGATGGACCTGGCAGCGGCACTAACTTAGGAGGGATGTTTCCTCGGGGTCGCCATGTGGCTCGGGACGGCGCATCTATGGGAGCGACCAGGGGAGAGCTCCATGCTGCTGAGGCCGAATCTACAAGACTATGGGACACTGGGCACTTTGCTGCTAGTCAAGGTGTGTGGAGATTATGACAATCGGGTATCTACATGGCAAGCTTATCCGACTGGAGGTAGGGATAGATTGTGCCTACCATATCTGTAAACCAAACATGACTTGGGTGTTACGCTGCTGATTGAGATAAGGCAACGACCCATAGTCACAGTTTGGTAAGATTGAGGAAACCGACTTAGAGTAAGATAGGGTTTCCGATCTGTAAGCCCGCCTCCCAAGACTATATAAGGGGGGTAAGGGGAGTCCCTTGAGGGATATCAGATGCGATAGCAGATTTCATAAGCAAGAGCTTTAAACACACGAGATCACAAGATCAATAAAGACACTCGACGGATCAAATCCACCGAAACAGGAGTAGGGTATTACCTCACGAGAGCGCCTGAACCTGTCTAAATCTTCTTTTCTTTCTAACCCATCGTGCTTGGCGATCTTGACTACGACCCCAGAAATTATATTGCCGAAACCGAGTTTCGATAGTTGGCGCGCCAGGTAGGGGTCCGCGCGTCGAGACTTCTTCAACAATCTCGCCGACAAGCGTGATGGGATCTCCCTCAGGATTTGGCGACTTCGCCGCCAACTACTCCGACGACTTCTCCTTCGACTCGGATCCGAACCAGTCGGAAGGAGAGATCCACTCGGCGCCGTTCGGGCTCTTGAACAGCGCCAAGATCTACAACGACATCTTGAAGACCAAGATGCAATCGACCCTCTCCAACGAAGGACTTCACTCGGCACCGTTCGGATTACTGAACACCGCCGAAATCTACGCCGATCTTCTCGTCTCCCCGACGGAGATGATCTACTCGAAAGAAGACTTCTCGGTGCCGTTTGGGTTACCAAATGCCGCCGAGATCTACAGCAAACTCCTCTTCCCCGAGTCAAGGTCGACCCACTCGGAGGAGCCCGCTTCCCCATGCTCTGACTCGGACTGGAACGATCCAGATCCGGGCTATCCAGGATCGAGGGAGGTCGCCGTCATCCTCCCGTCATTCGGCTCATGCTCATCTTCGGAGCTCAACGAGTACCTCAGCTCCGCCGGCTTCGACGACCTCTATGGCATCCCCTCAGACGAAGCCGACTACTCCGACTGCCACAAGGACTACGGGCCAAAGTGCTTGATGTCCTCATGGTCGAGCGACGAGTCCGACTCAGCCATGGCCCGCAGCTTGCCGAGGAGGAGCGAGCCAAAATCGAGCGGAGCGCAAGTTTGCTGAAGAGGAGAAGCAACGCAGGGAAGAGGCTGACAAGAGAAAGCAAGATCTACGCGCAGCCGGACGATCCGCCCAGGAGGCCATCCTTCAAACGCGGGTCCGCAACGCCAACATCTTCCAGACGTCACAGCAGAACGCTGTTGCCGCACTCACGCTCTTGGACACCGTCATGGAGACGGCACCCGTCAATGTGACTCCGATACTTGACAAGATCAAGACCATCGTCGCAGCCACAGCCAACGGCCATCCCACCACGTCGACACGAAGGTCGACTGAGTCAGTGACTGAAACGCCCGACAAAAGCTGACTCCCGCCTCTAAGGTCAGGAGACTATAAGAGGCCCGAGCCAGACCGGTCGACGACAAGGCCAGGAGGCCCACGCCGCGAGTCTACACAGAAGTACCAGGAGCAAACGGCCGACTCCCGCGACAAACGACACGGACGTCCACTCGTCCACCACCGTGTTCGCCGCAACAACAGCTCCAGCTACCCAACTAGCCAACCGAAGACCCCGCCGAGTGATCTGCGGGAAGTCCTCGATCGCTGCTACCAGGAACGAGACCGACGCACTCGGGAGGATCGGAGGGGATCACCCGATAGCGGCGACGACAGAGTGCCAGCTTTCACTCGGGAACTCCGCTAAGTGCACTGGCCGAATGGTTTTAAGCCAACCGGGATAGAGAAATACGACGGCAAGACCGACCCCGAGTCGTGGCTTACCGTCTACACTCTCGCCATCCGCGCAGCAGGCGGCGACAACAAGGCTATGGCCAACTATCTCCCCGTGGCCCTCGCTAACTCGGCCAGGAACTGGCTCACGAGCCTGCCAAGAGGCTCAATCGGCTCGAGGAGCGAGCTGAGGGACCACTTCATCGCCAACTTCCAGGGTACCTTCGAGAGGCCCGGCACACACTTCGATCTATACAACGTCATCCAGAAGCTGGACGAGCCTCTGAAGGATTACATCCGGCGCTTCTCCGAGAAGCGCAACAAGATCCCCAACATTACCGATGACATCATCATCGCCGCCTTCCAGAAGGGAGTCCGGGATGAACTGTTAATCGGGAAGTTCGGGCGCAAGCCACCGAAGACGGTGAAACAAATGTTCTAGACGGCGAACTCCTACGCCAAATCTTATGAGGCCATCAAGGTGGCCTGTCAAGACCGGCCCGACAGGAGGGAAGAACAGCAGGCGGGAGGAAGCCGAAATCCTAGGAAGGATAAAAGCAACAACAACAACCAGGGCCAAAAAGACCGCAAGCGCTGATTCTCAACGCCGCCCCCGAGTCGCCGCCTACGACGCCATCATGAACGCCCAATGCACTCATCATCCCAATCACAAGCACGCGGCTAAGGACTGCTTTATCTACAAGCAGTTCATCGAACAGTACACAGCGCAACTCAAGAAGAAGCCGACTGATGAGGCCGGTCCATCGGGCGCCAAGAAAAACAACGCGGCTGAGAACGTCGAACCTTTCCAAGACCCTGTGGGAGAGCTCAATCACATCTTCGGAGGGCCGCTAGCCTATGAATCCAAGAGGAAACAGAAGCTAACCGACCGAGAGGTCAACGCGGCTCAACCCGAAGTCCCCGCGAAGAAGATAGCCAAATCGGGATCCGGCGACACCAAGACCAAGAAGATCTCCCTTGATCCATCGGATCCCTCGAAAACTGCTGTAATCGGCGCTGAACTAGATCCCAAATAGGAAAGCGCGCTCGTCACCTTCCTTCAAAATAATAAAGATGTTTTTGCTTGGAAACCATCTGATATGCCTGGAATTCCTAGGGAGGTGATCGAGCACTCTTTACACGTCAAAGATGACGCCAAACCGATAAAACAACGATTACGCAGATTCGCGCAGGACCGAAAAGACGCTATCAAGGAAGAGCTCACAAAGCTCTTAGCTGCCGGCTTCATCAAAGAAGTCCTACACCCCGACTGGTTTGCTAACCTAGTCCTGGTCCGCAAGAAGAAGGGGCAATGGCGCATGTGCGTTGACTATACCGACCTCAACAAAGCCTGTCCCAAAGATCCATTCTGGCTGCCTCGCATCGATCAAGTCGTAGACTCAACATCGCCAACTCCCGAGCTTCTTGGATTGTTACTCGGGCTATCACCGATCAGTTTGAAAGAATCCTACTGCCTGAAGACTTCGTTCATCACGCCGTTTGGGGCTTACTGCTACATCACCATGCCGTTCGGCTTGAAGAACGCCGGCGCCACATACCAACGCATGATCCAGAGATGCTTCCAGACGCAGATCGGCAAGAACGTAGAAGCCTATGTCGACGATGTCGTCATCAAGACCAAGCAGAAAGGAGACCTGATCGCTGACTTAGAAGAAACCTTTGCAAACATCCGGGCCTTCAGAATGAAGTTGAACCCAGAGAAGTGCACTTTCGGCGTCCCGTTAGGCAAACTGCTCGGCTTCATGGTGTCACATCGCGGCATTGAAGCCAATCCAGAGAAGATCAACGCCATCCTGAGCATGAAGCCCCCGAGTAACCAGAAGGACGTCCAGAAGCTCACCGGCTGCATGGCAGCGCTAAGCCGTTTCATCTCTCGACTCGGCGAACGAGGCATGCCCTTCTTCAGACTGTTAAAGAAAACAGACGACTTCTAGTGGACCGCGAAAGCCGACAAGGCCTTTGAAGATTTCAAGAAATTCCTTACAACGCCGCCCGTCCTGGCCTCGCCTCAGCCCCAGGATTCCCTGCTGCTGTACGTTTCAGCCACTCACCAAGTGGTTAGTACGGTCCTCGTGGTCGAGCGCGAAGAAGAAGGACGGGCTCAGAAGATCCAGAGGCCGATCTACTTTGTTAGCGAAGTGTTGGCAGGAGCCAAAGTTCGCTACCCTCAGGTACAAAAATTGCTTTATGGTGTCCTGTTAACCGCAAGGAAATTGGCATACTATTTTCAGGGTCACTCGGTCACCGTCGTCACCTCTTTTCCACTCGGCGATGTCATCCACAACCGGGAGGCAGCGGGCGCATCGCTAAGTGGGCTCTAGAGCGATGCCACTTGGACTTGACTTTTAAGGCGAGGACATCCATAAAGTCACAAGCCCTGGCAGATTTCCTGGCCGAGTGGACTGAGCAACAAGAGAACGTACCTCGGGAAGACCTCCAACACTGGACCATGCACTTCGACGGATCCAAGAGGATCACCGGCTTGGGAGCAGGAGTTGTGCTGATTTCCCCGACTGGGGAAAGGTTAAGATACGTCCTCCACCTCCACTTCTCCGCCTCACACAACGTCGCCGAGTATGAAGCCCTGCTACATGGACTGCGACTCGCAGTTTCACTCGGGATACGTCGGCTCATCGTGAAAGGCGACTCCCAGCTGGTCGTTAACCAAGTAATGAAGGACTGGTCCTGTCTAAACAACACCATGGAGGCCTATCGACAAGAGGTCCGCAAACTTGAAGACAAGTTTGACGGACTCGAACTATCACATGTCTTGAGACACAATAACAAAGCAGCTGATGAGTTGGCATAGTTTGGGTCCAAGCGCGAAGCTGCCCCAACAGATGTTTTTGTCGAGCACCTCTATGAGCCAACCATCACGGCAAAGACAACTTCCAACGAACAAGCTGCAAACAAAGTCGCCATTACTGATGTCGATTGGAGGATGCCACTCATCAAATTCTTAACTCAGCAAGAGCTACCGAAAGATCGGGATGAGGCAAAACGCATCCGACGTCGTTGCCAAGCATATGTCATTTTTGACTCCGAACTATACAAGAGAAGCCCCTCCGGAATCCTAATGAGATGCATTACACCCGAGGAAGGGAGGCAGCTGCTCCAAGACATCCACTCGGGCATCTGCGGAAACCACGCGGCAGCATGCACTCTGGTGGGCAAAGCTACAGACAGGGTCTCTTCTGGCTTACCACGGTCTCCGACGCAGACAAAGTCGTACGAACCTGTGAAGGCTACCAATTTTTCGCTCGACAGAGCCATGTCCCAGCCCAGGAGCTACAAACAATCCCACTATCCTGGCCGTTCGCGGTATGGGGCTTGGACAAGGTCGGCCCTTTCAAGAAAGCTCCGGAGGATTTACACACCTCTTCATCGCAATCGACAAGTTCTCCAAGTGGATTGAAGCCAAGCCGGTTGCCACAATCACTGCTGACAAGGCACGGGATTTCTTCCTCAACATCGTGTACCGCTTCGGCGTCCCAAACAGAATCATAACCGATAACGGGACTCAATTCATGGGAGGCGTCTTCAAGGAATTCTGCGAAGACTTTGGAATCAAGATCTGTTATGCATCCGTCGCACATCCCAAAAGCAACGGACAAGTCAAACGGGCCAATGGCATGGTTCTTCAAGGCATCAAGGCCCGCGTGTTCGACCGCCTAAGCCCTTACGCAGGCAAGTGGGTCCAAGAGCTTCCCTCGGTTCTATGGTCTCTGCGGACCACACCCAGTCGGGCTACCGGCCAAACTCCTTTCTTTTTGGTCTACGGCGCAGAAGCCATGTTGCCAAATGAGATGGTGTACGAATCCCTCCGAGTCCGCAGCTTCAATGATGAACGCTACGACCCCGACCGAGTGGACGACCTCACCCGACTGGAAGAGGCCCGAGAGGCAGCCCTCATCCAGTCGGCAAAATATCTTCAAGGGCTCAGACGATACCACAGTCGCAACGTTCGAGCACGAGCTTTCATCGTTGGCGACTTGGTCCTGCGCAAGATTCAAACCACAAAAGACCGTCATAAGTTATCCCCATTATGGGAGGGACCATACATAATCGCTGAGGTAACTCGGCCCGGTGCATACCGACTAAAGCGTGAAGACGGATCTATGGTGGAGAACTCCTGGAACATCGAGCATATTCGATGATTTTATGCTTAATTTGACTAAAGTTTCATGTTTTCCTTGATCGCCAACCTCAAGCAAGATGACTTCTTGAGTTAAGCATCATACATATGTCAATAAAGCATAAGTTTTCCTCATCAACTTTTGTGCATAATTTGGTTTATCATTGTTTAATGTTCCTCGAATCGAGTTTAGTGTTTAAGGACTGAGAGTTTTCCGATGGCCTAATCGAGCCTAGGCTCGGTGACAGTCGGACGAAAATTACTTAAGAAACTTCACACAAAAACTCGGATCAAGGCATTAACATAAATAAACTAAATATATCACAAGTCCGCATCGGAGCATCACGATCATACGATATTTACAAGACAATGTTCAAAAGACAAATCAAATCCGGAAGTTATTCACTACATCGACAGAAATCTTCTTTGCCGACTCCTGCGCTTCACTCAGCATGTCCAGGGCCTGCTCATCCGTGGTCCCGTCAGCGAAGCCCTCTCCGACCGAGCTGATATCCACTCGAGGGTAGAGAGACTTGGTCTGTGCAAGAGCTAGACCAGCCCCCATGTTGGCGGCTTCGGTGATGTTCGCCAGATATTGGTCAGGGGCCCTCCGCAGTTTGTCAAAGATTTCCAGCGGCTCCAGCGAACTGGCCCCGACCCCTTGGTGAAACAAGGACAGCAAGATTGGCGCAGCCGTGTTGGCGACCTCTTCCGACCTCTCCGGCTCGTTTGACCCGCTCAAGAAGCATGTCTTATTGAGCTCGGGTCTTGACTTTGTAAGCTGCCAAAAGAATCTGATCATGCAAAGCACTCAGAAATAAAGCAGCGCCAAGAATGTTACTTCAAAGAAGCTTACCTTCAAACTCGGCCTCAATTCGGCTTTGTCGAGGTGGCGCCTCAGTGGACTGGAGCGAGTGGACCTCCGACGAATTTTACAAACAAAGAAGGTCATCAGTAACCGGGATCAACATGAGAATCATAAAGAAACTCGGAGAGATGAGCTTACTCCCGACTGATCCCCGGAGGTCGAGGTTCTCCTCTCGGAGTTCCGCTATCTCCCTCCTCAGGGCTGCCTCCCTCGACGCGGCCTCCTCCCGAGTGGTCTTCAATTTCAGCTAGATATCCTCCAGAGAGTTTAAGTGCGGGACCAGCTTCTCCAGAGCCTCCGACTTGGCCATGGAGCGGCAATACTCCTTCTGCATGCAAGATCCAAGGATTGACCGACTGAAGAAAAATGATGATACAAGACAAAGAAAAGACTCAGGCTTACGTTGAGTAGCCGTATCGCTTCGTTTAAGCTGTCGACAAGGGCATCCCTTTCTTCGCTCTTGGCTTGCTTGTCCAAGATGATGCCCTGTCTCTGGCCTTCCGAGTCCCGCCACTCGATCTTGATCGGGGGAACCCAGGTTTCAGAAGACTGTAACCTGGGGATTTCCTCCACTGTGGCTGGGGGATTAAGAAGAACTGATGAAGACACAAAAGTTTCAAACTAAAGAGTAAAGACAAGACTTTGATTTAAGACTTACCGGCTTCGGTGGCTACACTCTTGGGTGGAGCAGCCCGGCTGGCCTCCTTCTTCGGCTTTTCGCCGACCGATCTCGCCGGGCCGACCGAGCCATGCCGTGGTTTCTCCGCCGACCGGCTTCCGGCCGAACGTCCCTGGCCGAGCTCGGGGCTCCTTCCTTGGGGTATTCTTCTTCGGAGGCGAGGGTTTCCTGCCCGGAGCACCCTCGCTCGGAAGCGGGCTCCGAGGCCTTGGCTCCGCAGGTTTGGGCGCCTCGGGAGCAGCAGCGCGAGTCGGCCCTTCACCCTTCTCGGCAGGATCTATGTCCTGGGGCCTCCTGCAACAACGAATACAGCTGGAATGAAGACAAAGAAAGTTTTCAACAAAAGTTTGGACTTCAGTCATGAAGCATACCTAGACGACCTACGGATCTTCGGCGCCGCCTTCGGCGATGGCCTTGGAGGAGGAATCTCGACTGGAGGAGCCGGGACGTCATCGTCCGAGTCGTCAATAACGAGCCTCCTTTTGCTCGCCCGCTTGTTGGTGTCCTCACTCGGGGCCGCCCGCTTCCCGACTGGATCACTTTGAATCTTTATCCCGCCAGTCGGCTTCTTGGCAGGGCGAAGCGGCACATCATCGTGAGACACTTTGTACGGTTCTGAGACGACAGAAGCATTTTCCTGCAAGAGAAATTCTCACAGTACTAAGAGGCATGACATCAAGGTTGCAAGACAATACGAAGAAGTCAGTCGGCTTATCGGAGGAGGAGGTCGATGGATGTTGAAGGGAAGAACCGGCAGAATGAGGGCGCGGTCGACTGCAATTCCAGTCGAGAAGATCTGGTACATCCGGATCTTCAGGATCTCGTAGCTGAGTGGGTCTGGATCTTCCCGATTGGGGTCCTTCCCGCCTTCGTATTCGAAGGCCGGCTTCGACCGCTTTTTGATTCGAGCCAGTCGGCACCTGATGAAGTGCCGAGTGATCTGCTCGCCGTGAAGACCTTTTTGCTTCATTGTCAAGATCTTCGCTAGCAGGTTGTTGGCCTCGTCCCAATCTTGAGCCACTGGAACAGTGCTCCAAGTTTGCCTGGGGACAGGGGGAAGGCCGACAAAGGCTGGCAGGCTGGGTTCGAGATTGCTAATGTAGAACCAGCCCGCATGCCATCCCTTGTTGGAAGATTTTAAGGGAAGAGAGAAGTACTCCTTGCGGAGAGATCCGCGGAGTTGAAAACCCGCCCCACCAACAACACATGGGTGGTCCTTATTCGGATGTGGTTTAAGGTAAAACATGCGGCGAAAGAGTTGGAAATGGAGGAGGATGCCAAGGAAGGCTTCACATACATGAATGAAGAGAGCGATGTGAAGCATGGAGTTGGGGTTCAGATGGTAGAGTTGAAGCCCATAATAATCCAAAAGCCCCTAAGAACTCGGAGGTGGGAAGGCTGAACCCGCAATAGAAAACAGAGGTGAATACAACGAGCTCACCGGTGTTCGGGGTTGGGAAATCTTCACCCGCCGCCGGGTGCCAGCCCACGATCTCCTTGGAGGGAAGCACACCGTGCTTCACCATCTCCTTGAGGGTATATTCCCTCACATCCGATGTGGCCCATTGGTCAAAGGGGATTCTCTTTTCATCCGCCATGAGCGTGGTTTGGGTGGAAGGTGGATCTGGTCGGAAAGGATGGGGATTTTGATAAGGGATCTTGGGAGATTGGCTGCGGAAGCTGGTTTGAGGCAAGAAGCGAGCTCCTGGATGGATGGATTCGGGTGCGCGCGAGTCTAGGGTTTTTCGTTGGGAGCTGATGAACAGCGCTGTGAAAAGAGGAATTTTTTGGAAGATGAAGAGGCGGGGATGACCTCGAGGCTTTATAGAAAGATTTGAGGGTTACGCTAGGTTTTCTCGTGATTGGGCCGAGCCCATGAGAGAATCTGCGGCCCAGCTAAGGTGTGGCTCGACGCATGTCCTTAGGGACTTAAGTGGATGAGCTTAAGCAGATTTGCCTTGGCAATATGCACGTGTCCGAATGCCCTATACCTTTGGAAATCCTTTCATACCGCGGTTTGCTTGACTTCATGAGAAGCTGGCACGATGCAACTTGGGAGGTGACTAACAGCTAGGCTTTTTATAGCTGCCTTGATGACAGGGGCTGTTTGGTTTCTTAGCATTTGATTAAGTGATTATATCAATGCTATTTTTCCACCTTGGTGAAGATCTTTATAGATTAAGACCAATATTATGGCAAGAGCTATTTAATAACTTGGTCATATTTTTCATACGATTGAAAAACTTATTTACCCATGAGGGATGATTAAAATATTTGTTCTGAGATAACTCGGGCAGACCTACTCGGATAAGCATGAGCTTACCGAGTGCTTTTCACCCACGAGGGTTGATTGAGTTATTTGTTCTAAGATGACTCGGGCAAATTCACTCGGATAAGCTCGAGTTTGCCGAGTGATGAGGATGCTTTAGCATGAGCTAAGCATCTACATGAGAATGATTTTTTATAGTTCTTGACTATACGTTTAGTCTGGTTTTGACTAACCATATAGTCGGAGGGCTACATCTAATTAGGTGCATCAGGAGATGCACCTAGATATTTATTTTTGAGAACTTTTTAGATATTTTTCAGCCCTTCACAGTATTTGGAGCCACTCGGGATGATTCAGTGCAGAGATGATGGAATCACTCGGCGCCAGAGGCACTCGGCCAAAGAGATTTTTGGTTGCATACTGTTTTGGTTTGAAGCTGAGTTGTCTCGTCGACTGAAAAGGACTCGGGGGCTACTGTGGAGATTATGGCAATCGGGTATCTACATGGCAAGCTTATCCGACTGGAGGTAGGGATAGATTGTGCCTACCATATCTGTAAACCAAACATGACTTGGGTGTCTCGCGCGATTGAGATAAGGCAACGGCCCATAGTCACGGTTTGGTAAGATTGAGGAAACCGACTTAGAGTAAGATAGGGTTTCGATCTCGTAAGCCCGCCTTCCAAGACTATATAAGGGGGTAAGGGAGTCCCTTGAGGGATATCGATGCGATAGCGAGATTTCATAAGCAAGAGCTTTAGACACACGAGATCACGAGATCAATAAAGAAACTCGGCGGATCGAATTCACCGAAACAGAGTAGGGTATTACCTCACGAGAGGGCTGAACTCGTCTAAATCTTCTTTTCTTTCTAACCCATCGTGCTTGGCGATCTTGACTGCGACCCAGAAATTATGTTGCCGAAACCGAGTTTCGACAAGGTGGGGCGGTGTCACAGCCCGATTTTCGTTCGGAATAAAAATCATTTAATAAATTATTTTCTAGAAATTGAATAAAAAGAAAAAAGTAAATCAAGTGAAACTATTAAGGAAATTAAATTTTCCTTTAAAAATCATGGCTAAAAATATTTTTGAAATATTCTCCATGCCCTAAAATACTCTCTGAAATTTTTCGTGAAATTTTGGAGCTCGAGAAATAATTTTAATAAAACAAAGAACAATTAAATAAGTATTTAAATAAATAAAATAAACTTTAAATGAGCTGGAGATATTTTTATTAAATACTTTGGGTGTTCATATATTTTCAGGATTTTTCTTGGAATTATTTGGGCATTGGAAGTATTTATAAGAATTAAAGGATGTTTGGACCGAAAAGTCTGTTTTACCTCCCTTCTACAGTAGCGTCTTCACCCTCCAGCCGTGCTACGTGCCGAACCGTGCCGAAAACCGTGGCTTTGTTTCCTCCACCAAATCCGGCCTAATCCTTTGCCCAAATCAAAAATTAGTTGCGGGAACGGATTCCTCTCGATCTCCTCTACATTTCCCCATGAAATCCCCTCAATCCCGTGCTAAATCGCACGAATTTCGCCTCGTTCTTATCCCGACGAACTCGGATGAACCCTAAAAATCCGGCGCCAAATCCTCTCTTCCCGGTGCGGGACTCTCCCTCCCAAGCCTATAAAAAGGACACCCTTGATCTCCTCCTCGGTTTCCCTTTTTCCCGAGTTTTTCCCGTGCTCTAGCCACCTTCCCCGCGAGTTCCCATCTCTCTTCCGTCGTCGCGCAACTTCGCAACCTTTTCCCGCCGCCTCGGCTGCTCCCAATCAGCGCCGTTGCCTTCCCATCGCAGCAGCGAGGAGAAGCCCGGCCACCGGTTCCCTTGCGCCAAAAACCGTCGGAAGCACCTCGTCACCGTGAACCCGAGCTCCATGTCCATGTTTCGATCTTCGCCGCACCTAGCCGTCGACCCCGTCGTCGCCGCCCTCGCCGAAGCCACCATCGGCACCGCAAAAGGGAGGGGAAGCCCGTCCTCCACCTCTCCTCCACCAAACACCGCCGGAAGGCCGCCGTCGCCGTGGACCCGACCTCGTCGCCGTTTGAAGCTCGCCACCGCCTCTCCCTTCGTCGCCCGTTCTTGCGTAAGTGCCGGTAAGGAGCGCCTCATCATTCTCTACCCATTTATGCACTTTGTTTTCGTTGTTGTACAGCCGTTCTTCGACAATCTTTGTTGTCATGTTTGTTGGCTGGTATGTTCATGCGGCTATCACATCATCGCCTCGTCAGCGCCACATTATCTCTTTGTCTTGCGTGGTTGAGTTCATGACCGCCACCTTAGCATCGTGTCAACTTCTTTGTGCCACGTGTCTGTTGATGTGTATCCATCCTAACCTTAAACCAGTCAAATCTTGGTCGCCTTAATCCAAGCCGTTCATCTTTATATATTCATTCGTTTAATTTGAGCCACTCATCCTTTGTTCCCAGCTCAATCCTAGCCACCCAAATTTTTGTGAACCCGTGAACCGATCGGAGCTGATGTCTTAAACATCCTTTTCCAGTTCAAAATTAATTAATAATTGCGTAATAAATCACCTTAATTTCCAGAATTCATTTAAATGGTCCAAAACTTCTAAAAATCATATCTAATTCATACGAACTCCAAATTGGGCCATTCAAATTGCAAAATTCATATAAAATTAAGCTCTATGTGTTTGTTTACTTTTTATGTACTGTTATTTGGTTTTTATTAGGTTTTTTTCTCGTTTTGCGTGCGCCGTGTAGATTCCGCCGTTTCTGGAGTCTGCGCTCGCGAGGAAAAGAGTCCAGAAGTTTTTTTGAAGACGCAAGGCAAGTCACACTTCCCTTGAAGCATATTGATCCTATTTTTATAAATGTTTTATGTTTGCAAATAAAATTGCATTGCTTTGCTAATTACATGGAATGATGGAATACCTATCTCGCTTAATTGTGCCTTATTTACTTGTTATCCGTCCTTTGTTAACCTTGGGTGTTAATTTGACTAGCTTTAGTCACCGATGTTGATTCTAGCTAGAATTATATGCTTAGCCATGCTTAATTACCACTAGCTCACTAAATGGGATAATTACACTATTTATTCTAATCTCTCGATGAGTGCAAGCTCGATACACCTGACCATGTATTATTGGTCATAATTATCTCAACTATACTGTGACTTAATGGTGGGCTGTGGGTGCATGGTTTTGATGGTCGCACCCATGGCAATTAAGGACCGGTTCATGGGAAACCCCGGAAGACATACCGTGCAAACCACAAGCAAGAATGGGCAACCGCTTGACTCGTAGCACAGCTTTCCTCCGCCGACGTACCCTAGTGAGGGTGGGCGTGATGGAGTTGGGTCGGCCCCGGTTTTACGGGTTGATCGGCCGCCGGATTCACCGTGGCACGAGAGGGGCTGCCCGCCGCCCTGCGGGAGTGGGGGCGAAACCTTGGTGTGGTATCGCTTGGTTAGAGGGAGTTATGCGAAAGGTCTTGTCACGATTTCCCTTTGCGATCATGGTGGTACTTCGGGGCATGGTAACATGTGCGGAATCGTGTCTTGTGGGTAAAGTTGCGCACCTCTGATCAGAGTAAAACTATTCGAATAGCCGTGCCCGCGGTTATGGGCGATTGACCAGATTCACTATGATTAGTCCCACTAATGAATAATTTGATTTAATGGAATTGGTTTTGTTCAGGTGGAATGGTTGGGCCTGTTCAACGTGGGGATAACGTTGTTCAGTGAAAGATTAATATTGCCTTAATTACTCAACTGTTTTACTTTTTTTAAATAATTAAATGTTTGTAAACCGCATTTATGCAAAATAGCCCAAGCCACTCTTGTCTCCCTTGCACGTCCGCATTTCTCGGTGTGGCTTGTTGAGTACGGTGGTTGTACTCGCCTTGCGATTTTTCCCCTTTCGAAGTGTAGTGCTTCCGAGTTGAAGATGGAGTTAGAAGACCAAGGCTCGACCCCGGTTGAGTTTGCTCGTGGAGTGGAGCCGAAGCCCCGCTAGTGTCGTCTTTCTTTTCCGCTGCAGTTTTTGGGTGTGAGGACTAAGTGCCTCTTTAGTAAGTATTTTTATTTTACGCTTTGTTTTTTTACGTTTGGACCTGTGTATTAATTTGTCATTTTATGTACCCTGGTTGATTCCTGGACAGGGATTTAATGCATAAAATAGTCAGGAAATTTGGGATAAATTTTCGGGCGTGACAAGTTGGTATCAGAGCCATCTTGACTGTAGGTTGAGCCAAATGGTCAAATTCTAAGGACAAGTTTGCGAAAACCTTATTTGCGAAAATATCTCTTCTATCCCTTTGGAGTCTCGCAAAATGATTTGTAAAATTTCTCTCCTTTCCCCTCCACCTCTCTTAGTTGTTAAACCTGGAGGACAAACTCAGTTGCTCGTCAGCCCGTGGAAGTCAAGCCAAGCAGCCCGAGTCAGCGCTTCTTGAGGATCAAGCGAAGTTTTTCCGGAGCTCACCTAGAACCCAATCTTTCCCAGAAGAGTAGCATCGATAGTTCCTAGGTCGTGTGTTGTTTGCTGTGTGTAGGTGTATGGCTCACATCAGTGGTGGGGATGTGACCATACTAGGTTGTTTGCTTAATCAACTTGAAGAGTAAAAGTCTATCCATATCGATCGTAGATAAGTGGGTTAAGGTCTTATCTTTAGCAACCTCTCTCTTCCACCCTTTTCGTCTGGGCAGCAGTTAGTCAGTGCCAGAGAAAGTGTCATCAACCGTAGTACCCTTAGCAGTGTGTTGAGGCCAGAAACCTTCAGGTCGATCAGATTGCAATCTACCTGTCGGAAACTCTCTTGCTCGTTTCGGTTCCCAAGGTCGATCATGAACATGCAAGTAGTGAATACAACAGATACAAAGCCGATACGAAGACGTAGCGTGGTACCGATGGTCATAGATGCAAGCTCGAAATCAAAATCAAGATCAAATCCAAGACATTCCATTGCAATCACCTATACGGCATCGTCGGTATGTAGCAGTGTCCCTAGCGAGCCAACGATGTAAGTCACCATCAACCTCGGATCTCACAAGTGTTACCCAAAGTGATTACGGTGTACAAGGACAACTTTTGTCGAAGAGTTTGATCACGCTTGGAAGTTGTATGCCAAGACGCCAACCGATGATGGTGTTAATCATAAGAAAAAGAAGAAGCTTTGGATAAACTACCCGAAAATAAAATTTTGGTACACCGCACCCAACTCTATGAAGAGAAAAGTCGCACATTTCTTGTGTGAGGGAATAAGTCATGTGCTTAAGAACCGTTAACTCGAAGTCCATGCTAGCAAAGCCAACGAAGGGCTAAAGGACACCCTTGCAACCTGCCCGTTAACTCCCGGTCAACAACAACAACATTAACAATGATTTTCGCTCTCCAACCAACTCCAACCACCGTGGAAGCCAACGAAGGTTGGATTGTTTTAATGATCTTGAGCCGAGACAGCGCCGCAACAACCGTCCTGGTTTGAAGAAAGTCAATCCATCGCTATTTCAATTATGGGAAAGACAAGTAATTACTAAAAAGGTAGTTCAACGCATGTCAGTTACCGACACCATCCGTCAACGTCTCTACTTCCCAGCTTGCCTCACCCCAAGACAGAGTGGTCAAGTCTAGCCCCGGACACCAGAAAACAAGAGGCACCAATCGTAATCGAAATGTGAAGTTTCTATCTCAACAATTTATCACTAAGAGCACCAGCAGAAGCTATATTATTCCACCAAGAACCACTCCGGCTACAAGTACCAACACCAACAGGCAAGCGTTGCAGGGAAAGCGCTTGTCTAGTTCAACCGCAAAGAAGATAGTACAAAACCCCAGCTACACCTACCAAGCAAGGTCTCAAGCAACAGTTCACCCGACTGACGTCAACCCCAGCCAGACACCCCATGTCGTTCCAACTCAACAACCTAACAAGTAATCATAGGAAAGTGGCACCAACAATAGGAAGGTCTTGTCTCCTTCAGCTACTAAGAAGACCGACATTTCTCTAAGGAAAAAAATCAATCGTCAAGTCAGTGTTCTAATTGGAACCCTAGTCAGTAATAATTAAAAAGAACGAGTCAATCATGTAAGGACCACCAAAGGAAAAAAGAAAACCATACCAACCAGAATTTCTACCAGCAAAGGTCAGCAGTGGTCTACAAGTCTTGGATGTTCAAGAACCGCTCATGCCACCCAGAAGTTTCATGGCAGTTATGTAATAAGAGGGAACATTGAGTAAAGCATAGATCAATCTATACACTACGATGGAAAAAAATCAACCCTGGCAGATCGGAAGGGGCAGATTCCATACCGTTAACGTTGTGCTAGCAAGTGGTCAATAACCGTCTTTAATTATTTGGTGTTCAAGTACCTTCCTTGTGCATAGAAGACTTACTACAGTTATGTACTTGAAAGAGGAAGCATAATAAGAGTACAAGACAGATAATTTGTTCCTTCTCTCAGGGTTCATATTGTGTAGCCAAAAAAAAGTGGGTCAACTTGTGTATCTGACAAATGTCACCGGGAACTTATAGTTTCTTTCTCGGGTCAGCGCATTTTTTTGTCAAGACTAAGAATCTAATTGCCATAAAAGAAAAGTTTTGGTCAAACAGTGAAGTAAGAGTGGTTAGACTACGGCGACACTCGATGGGCGAGATCTCTTTGAAGGACAATATAAGTGATACCTCATGAGGACGAAAAGTGTAATGAAACGAAAGCAAAATCATAAGTGGTAACCGCACCCTAATGGTGAGCATTGATTAATAATGGTTTCTTTATCTCCAGAATACCGTTACAGTCTACGGAAAACCACCTTGGTGCTTCTTAGGAAGAGGACAACGGAATTGCTTCATCACCCCTGCCTGGAGTAAATGGATGCAGAGGTCAAGTCATACAATACAGTTCCGAGAACATGCGATAAGTGAATCATTCCTTGTGAATCAATTCTACCTAAGGTATGAAAGTGAGCTTGTTTTGGTCGAGAACATAAACTCTAGGCAAGCATCAAGGGAGTTTTCGTAGACGTACGATTTTGGTATTGCGTGGGAAAGCAATCGCAGGACTTATGGTCTATCAACCCGGAGGAGTCGTAAAAGATAAGCAAAGAAGTGGAATGCTATATCGTGGGGTTAACCTTTTGAGCTTGATTCGTTAAGTGATCGTGTTTGTTTCAAGAAAAGAATATCAACTACACGTTATGTTCAGGCGAGATGACACCAAAGTCGGGCGAGCGGAACATGCGGGTCAGCAATTACACCCAATGAAAAAGTCAATCAAAAGTCAATATTTTCAAGAGTTGCATGAGAGTCATTCTTATGTATAACCTCCCGTCATCATTTGAGTGTCGAGTTCCAGGAGTCTCTAGAATGGAAGGACATAGTCTTTGCTTCATTTCATTTCGATCGATGGAGTATCCAATGTTCAGAGTCAAGGTTCTTTGCAAATCACAGAAATGTTGGTAAACCTCAAAGATGGCAGTACAATTGATTCACGGTCAGGCGAAAGCTTAACCACTGGTTTGAAAGGCGAGATCGAAGATGAGTTTAGTTTTAACTTGTAACCGTTCGTTTGGAGGTTCGACCACGCGAAGTAGATTGAGTTGTAACCAAAAGAGTCAGTTGTGAGCCGTTATCAAGGCTATAATGATCACAAGTTAGCAGGTTCGAGTCTAAGGCACACCCAAGCTGTCGTGTCAACAATGCAGTCTAAAGAAGCATCATTTGAGAACAGTCGCAATCCAGATGAAAGGTCGATCGAGCAGCTTCTTCAAATACTTGATGTTGGATCGTGAGCAGTTCACAGGGAAAAAAACAAGAATTTTAGGGTCTGTGTGTCCACGAAAGTCAGTTACACGGTCTCGAAAAAGTACCACCAATTACTGGTTAGCAGGAGTGAGTTCTCAGCTTGTCAAGTTTTTCAATATTAATTGTGCACTTCGAGGAAAGTAAGCACTTAAGTCCATGAAATCCGGTCAAGGTCAGAACAGGAAGGACCAACCAGTTTAGTTTGGTTTGTGGAGCCGCAGAACACCGTGGTTGAGTCCAATCGCCCGCTTGTGCAACTTTGATCGCCCGTTGTCGCACAGTTTGGTCACTCAATCGTCAGTGTGAGCCGAAGAAACCTTAGAGGTTAGCAGCCAACCCAATCTCACCCTACCTTTTTCTTTCTAGCCCCGAATCTCGGGACGAGATTCCTGTAAGGGGGTAGATTTGTCACAGCCCGATTTTCGTTCGGGAATAAAAATCATTTAATAAATTATTTTCTAGAAATTGAATAAAAAGAAAAACAAAGTAAATCAAGTGAAACTATTAAGGAAATTAAATTTTCCTTTAAAAATCATGGCTGGAAATATTTTTGAAATATTCTCCATGCCCTAAAATACTCTCTGAAATTTTTCGTGAAATTTTGGAGCTCGAGAAATAATTTTAATAAAACAAAGAACAATTAAATAATTATTTAAATAAATAAAATAAACTTTAAATGAGCTGGAGATATTTTTATTAAATACTTTGAGTGTTCATATATTTTCAGAATTTTTCTTGGAATTATTTGGGCATTGGAAGTATTTATAAGAATTAAAGGATGTTTGGACCGAAAAGTCTGTTTTACCTCCCTTCTACAGTAGCGTCTTCACCCTCCAGCCGTGCTACAGTGCCGAACCGTGCCGAAAACTGTGGCTTTGTTTCCTCCACCAAATCCGGCCTAATCCTTTGCCCAAATCAAAAATTAGTTGCGGGAACGGATTCCTCTCGATCTCCTCTACATTTCCCCATGAAATCCCCTCAATCCCGTGCTAAATCGCACGAATTTCGCCCTCGTTCTTATCCCGACGAACTCGGGATGAACCCTAAAAATCCGGCGCCAAATCCTCTCTTCCCGGTGCGGGACTCTCCCTCCCAAGCCTATAAAAAGGACACCCTTGATCTCCTCCTCGGTTTCCCCTTTTTTCCCGAGTTTTTCCCGTGCTCTAGCCATCTTCCCCGCGAGTTCCCATCTCTCTTCCCGTCGGCCGCAACTCCGGCAACCTTTTCCCGCCGCCTTGGCTGCTCCCAATCAGCGCCGTTGCCTTCCCGGCATCGCAGCAGCGAGGAGAAGCCCGGCCACCGGTTCCCTTGCGCCAAAACCGTGGAAGCACCTCGTCACCGTGAACCCGAGCTCCATGTCCATGTTTCGATCTTCGCCGCACCTAGCCGTCGACCCCGTCGTCGCCGCCTCGCCGAAGCCACCATCGGCACCGCAAAGGGAGGGGAAGCCCGTCCTCCACCTCTCCTCCACCAAACACCGCCGGAAGGCCGCCGTCGCCGTGGACCCGACCTCGTCGCCGTTTGAAGCTCGCCACCGGCCTCTCCCTTCGTCGCCCGTTCTTGCGTAAGTGCCGGTAAGGAGCGCCTCATCATTCTCTACCCATTTATGCACTTTGTTTTCATTGTTGTACAGCCGTTCTTCGGCAATCTTTGTTGTCATGTTTGTTGGTCGGTATGTTCATGCGGCTATCACATCATCGCCTCGTCGCGCCACATTATCTCTTTGTCTTGCGTGGTTGAGTTCATGACCGCCACCTTAGCATCGTGTCAACTTCTTTGTGCCACGTGTCTCGTTGATGTGTATCCATCCTAACCTTAAACCTACCAAATCTTGGTCGCCTTAATCCAAGCCGTTCATCTTTATATATTCATTCGGTTTAATTTGAGCCACTCATCCTTTGTTCCCAGTTCAATCCTAGCCACCCAAATTTTTGTGAACCCGTGAACCGATCGGAGCTGATGTCTTAAACATCCTTTTCCAGTTCAAAATTAATTAATAATTGCGTAATAAATCACCTTAATTTCGAATTCATTTAAATGGTCCAAAACTTCTAAAAATCATATCTAATTCATACGAACTCCAAATTGGGCCATTCAAATTGCAAAATTCATATAAAATTAAGCTCTATGTGTTTGTTTACTTTTTATGTACTGTTATTTGGTTTTTATTAGGTTTTTTTCTCGTTTTGCGTGCCGCGTGTAGATTCCGCCGTTCGGAGTCTGCGCTCGCGAGGAAAAGAGTCCGAAGTTTTTTGAAGACGCAAGGCAAGTCACACTTCCCTTGAAGCATATTGATCCTATTTTTATAAATGTTTTATGTTTGCAAATAAAATTGCATTGCTTTGCTAATTACATGGAATGATGGAATACCTATCTGCTTAATTGTGCCTTATTTACTTGTTATCCGTCCTTTGTTAACCTTGGGTGTTAATTTGACTAGCTTTAGTCACCGATGTTGATTCTAGCTAGAATTATATGCTTAGCCATGCTTAATTACCACTAGCTCACTAAATGGGATAATTACACTATTTATTCTAATCTCTGATGAGCTGCAAGCTCGATACACCTGACCATGTATTATTGGTCATAATTATCTCAACTATACTGTGACTTAATGGTGGGGGTGGGTGCATGGTTTTGATGGTCGCACCCATGGCAATTAAGGACCGGTTCATGGGAAACCCCTGGAAGACATACCGTGCAAACCACAAGCAAGAATGGGCAACTGCTTGACTCGTAGCACAGCTTTCCTCTGGCCGACGTACCCTAGTGAGGGTGGGCGTGATGGAGTTGGGTCGGCCCCGGTTTTACGGGTTGATCGGCCGCCGGATTCACCGTGGCACGAGAGGGGCTGCCCGCGCCCTGCGGGGAGTGGGGCGAAACCTTGGTGTGGTATCGCTTGGTTAGAGGAGTTATGCGAAAGGTCTTGTCACGATTTCCCTTTGCGTATCATGGTGGTACTTCGGGGCATGGTAACATGTGCGGAATCGTGTCTTGTGGGTAAAGTTGCGCACCTCTGATCAGAGTAAAACTATTCGAATAGCCGTGCCCGCGGTTATGGGCGATTGACCAGATTCACTATGATTAGTCCCACTAATGAATAATTTGATTTAATGGAATTGGTTTTGTTGGTGGAATGGTTGGGCCTGTTCAACGTGGGGATAACGTTGTTCGGTGAAAGATTAATATTGCCTTAATTACTCAACTGTTTTACTTTTTTTAAATAATTAAATGTTTGTAAACCGCATTTATGCAAAATAGCCCAAGCCACTCTTGTCTCCCCTTGCACGTCCGCATTTCTCGGTGTGGCTTGTTGAGTACGGTGGTTGTACTCGGCCTTGCGATTTTTCCCCTTTCAGAAGTGTAGTGCTTCTGAGTTGAAGATGGAGTTAGAAGACCAAGGCTCAGACCCCAGTTGAGTTTGCCTGTGGAGTGGAGCTGAAGCCCCGCTAGTGTCGTCTTTCTTTTCCGCTGCAGTTTTTGGGTGTGAGGACTAAGTGCCTCTTTAGTAAGTATTTTTATTTTACGCTTTGTTTTTTTACGTTTGGACCTGTGTATTAATTTGTCATTTTATGTACCCTGGTTGATTCCTGGACAGGGATTTAATGCATAAAATAATCAGGAAATTTGGGATAAATTTCCGGGCGTGACAGGCGGTCCCTTCGGGTCGTCATGGTGCTATAGATGGCGCAGCCATGTGATCAGCTCGGGGTGCGCAACATGCAGCTAGTGCCAACGCTGCAAAAGGATGGAATGCAGGGTGCGACAATGGTTTTCCCCGTGGCCATTCAGGTTTGGGAGTCGGCCGGGGGGAGATCCACACCATGCAAATGCATCTAATTTTGGCGCTCACTTTAATCCAAATCTCAGAAACTTTCCGCCAAGGTTTGGTCCAGGATGGAATCACGAACAAGGCAGGCGAGGTCGCTTTGGTAATGCTCATGGCCGTGGATGGAACCTTGGGTTTCGTTCGGGATGGGGCGTTCAGCGGCATCCTCGGTTTCGTGATAATCCTCGACATCACTCTCATCAAACACAACTGGTGAATGGTATTAATTATAAATCACCTCTTATTTATAAGCAGTCCCGCTCACGTTATGTTTGGGTTCCAAAATTGCAGCAACCCTCTCGACATGATGATACGCAACGTTCTCTTTTTGATCATAATGGAGAGGATCAGGCAGCTATGGCTGTCAAGCCTGACCTGCTTGATAAGGACAAGAGTGCCCTGTTATTGAAAGGCTCATCTTCGTCAGGAGGTGCCGAGGCAAAGATGGAGGAAAATGTGATAGTTTCTCATGACAATTTTGCGAGTTCTGAGGGGACTCAGAAAGTTACAACTTCCAAGGTGTGCAGAAGGTGTGGGTCAAAGGACACCTGATGGTTGAATGTGTTGAACAGGTTTTTTGTGAAATCTGTAAGAATGCAGATCATGCTATGTGTAGGTGTCCAATTCTTAAGCAACCGAAGCCGGTTGTTCAGATGGTGGGACAGGCTACTGATTCTCTTGCTGGCTTTCATATTCCTTTTGGTCCTATTCAGCCGACAAAGAAGCAATCTAGGATGGCTCTTGTTGCAGTCTCTGATAAGAATTTGTCTGAAGATGAGGTCATTGCCTTCTTGAAGGTGTTGGTGTCTGATTCCTTTAATTGCGAGGTTCAGAGGTATGGTGAGTCTGAGTTTAAGGTACTTTTTCCTTCTGAAGGAGATTTGATTAAGATGACTAAATTTAATGCTGAGATGAGGGAGGGAGTGATTTTGAAATTCCAAGAATTTAAGGAAGATGAGGAGTATTTTGGACATCCTCTGCCTGTGGTGTGGATTCGTGTTCGAATCTCCGGCAGCTTTGAGAGGAGTATGTGGTTCTTTGGGCTCTTGCTTCTCTTTTTGGTGTTCGTCGGGAAGTTGATATGACCACTACTAGGGCAAATAAATTTGGGAGGTTTGCGCGAGAGTGTTAGAGCACGGGGCAATTCTCGTTAATCTAGATGTCATCATTGGTAACAGGTGTTTTTAGTTGGTCTTTGAGGTGGAACCTTTTCTGCCTAATATTGGACTTAATAGGGATAGTGCAAAGGTTCAACCCATTGGGGCAACAAATGATATGGAGATGACTCGAGACTTGTCATTCAAAACAACATGAGTTATCCGGGAGTGTTGATAAGAACTTGGGGAGAGTGTCTTGGAAGGAAATCAAGTACATAATTCGAAATCTCGGATGGATTATGACTTCACCGAGGATGACTTGCTTGGGGAGGTATTTGAGCTCAAAAAGTCTTAATAAGAATGGAGGAGTGGAATGTTTCCTTAACAAGCCGGCAGAGGGGATAATTGTCCCTAGTGAATCCTCTTTTGACGATGGATTGATGAGGGCGGGGTGGCGGTGATGGGAACTCTTCTAGTCCTTTGGGGAGTATGACACGTGGCTTTATCTTCGAGGGAGTCCCGACACTGTGAGGCATAGTAATCGTAATGCATCAAAGGCTTATATCAATTCTCTTGAGAAGGCTCAAAAAGAGTGGCTATCAACAACGGAAGACATTCAAGGTACTCATAAGTTAAATTCAGTTTTATCTTTATCTAATAATCATGTAGTTAAAAATTTAGAGGGGGTCGGTGTTTCTTTGGGGTCGATAAATTTAGTGTGTCTAATTCAGTAACTTTATTAAGGGATATCGAGAATGATAGAGTTAATAATTTCACCGCTCTCTTAATAATGGTGTGGGAGATTATAAAGAGGATGAAAAAATTGATTATGAGGAGGATGAGATTGGACCTGATATCACTACTATTAATCGACTATGTGGCAATTTAATAGAGGATGTACAGGACAATAGTCCTGGAGGACTTGATAGTGTTTTATTGATGTGCCAATCAAGATGGCTAAAATCCCAAAGAAACAAAAGAAGAAGTGTTTTAGTATAAATTTAGTTGCAAAGAAAAAAATTAAGGAATCTTTTGGAATTGCAGAGGTCTGCGTGATTTAGCTAAACATGGTTTTTTGAATGATACTGCTAGATCAAAAAGGCTGGATTTTATAGCTCAGAAACCAACAAAAAAAGTTTCTCGACTCAGTGTCTTGAAAATTTTATTGCGGGAGCTGATTTTGTTTGGCATTGGCGAAGCCCCAGAGGAATGTCTGGGGGTATGTTAATGGGTTTAAATCAATCTTTATTTGAGATTCAAAATGTTGAGATTCAGATGGGCTCTCTTGTCTGTTTATGGGGCGGCACAAGAAGAGCACAAAGAAGATTTTCTGACAAAACTTGTTCGTGTTTGCACTAGTTGTGGAGAGTTACCTTTTATAATAGGAGGAGATTTTAATATTATTAGAAGCCCGTCAGAGAAGAATAATGATAGATATAATAATAAATGGCATTTTTTATTCAATGCGATTATTGAGAAACTGAACCTTCTTGAGTTAGATTTAACTGGAAGGAAATACACATGGGCTAATTATGTTGATATACCAACTTATGAAAAGTTGGATCGAATTTTAGTTACAACAGAGTGGGAACAGAAATTCCCTTTGGCATCTGTTCAGGCTCTGTCCCGAGAATTTTCTGACCACACACCTTTATTGCTAAATACAGCCAACGTGCTCACAGGGACAATTCAAGGTCTTGTAAATTCGAATCGGGGGTGGCTGACTACATATGGTTTCTTTGATATGGTTAAAAATGTGTGGATTGCTGAAAATAGGGCCGAACACCTATGGAAAAGTGACAAAATAAAATAAGGAGAGTTAGAAGTTTTCTTAGAGGGTGGGCTAGAAATTTAGTCTCTCAAAAGGAATTTGAAGTCTACTCTTCTCAATCAAATTGATGTGTTTGATAGGAAAGCGGAGACTTGTTTACTTTCGCCTTTTGAAAAGGAAAATAGGTGTCATCTCAAAGCACAATTGCTTAAATTGCTTAGAGAAGAGGATATCTATTGGCTCCAATGCTCAAAAGCAACTAAGCTGTTGTTAGGAGATGATAACACTAAATATTTTCATCTCTTAGCAAATGGGAGGCACACGAAAACAAAGATAATGCAGCTAGAGCAAGATGAAGGAATTATAGTTGGAGATGATAATCTAAGGACATACATAACGGAGTATTATAAAGGCCTGTTTGGACCTTATATGTCTAATTCTTTCTCAATGGACGAAACTATGAGGAATGACATTTCTCAAGTCTCGGAGGAGGAGAATGAAGCACTGGTGGCTCCATTCAGCGAAGAAGAAGTTAGGATGGCAGTTTTTGATATGGAACATAATAAGGCTCCTAGACCGGATGGTTTTCCAATAGAGTTTTATCAATTCTTTTGGGAGGTCATAAAAGCGGATTTAATGAGTCTATTTAATGAGTTTCATACAGGAACATTGCCCATTCATAGCTTAAACTTTGGAATTATTACCCTCCTGCCAAAATCTTCGGAAGCTGTGAGGATGCAACATTATAGCCTATCTGTCTTCTAAATGTGAGTTTTAAGATTGTGACAAAAGTATTGAATAATAGAATTTTAAAAGTGGCTGACAAACTTATAGGTCCCTTATAGTCAGCTTTTGTGCCAGGACGTTATATCCTGGATGAGGTTGTAGATCTTCATGAAACGATTCATGAGTTACATCGAAAAAAGCAGAATGTTGTAATTTTGAAATTAGATTTCGAAAAGGCTTATGATAAGTTAAATTGGTCTTTTATCCAACTGGTTTTAAGAATGAAGGGTTTCTCCACAAAGTGGTGCGATTGGATTTCAAAAGTTATATCTTGTGGGAGTGTTGCTATCAAAGTTAATGATAATATAGGTCACTATTTTCAAACAAAACAGGGAGTTTGTCAGGGGATCCTTTATCTCCAATTTTGTTTAATATAGTGGTAGATATGTTGGCCATTCTAATTACTAGGGTAAAGAGGTTGGACAAATTCATGGGGTTGTGCCACATCTGATTGATGAGGAACTATCAGTCCTCCAATATGCAGATGACACAATTATTTTTATGGATGATAATCTTGACAGGGCAAAGAACATGAAGCTCTTGCTTTGTGCCTTTGAACAACTTTCGGGGCTTAAGATTAACTTCTCTAAAAGTGAATTGTTCTGCTTTGGATCAGCTAGAGATAACCAACTTGCTTACACACAAATCTTTGGATGTGGTGTGGGTTCTTTCCCCTTTAGATACTTGGGTATTCCAATGAATCATAGGAAGTTGTTAAATAAGGATTGGGAACATGTGGAGGAAAGGTTTCAGAAGAGACTTAATTGTTGGAAAAGTAAAATGTTGTCAGTGGGCGGAAGGTTGGTCTTAGTTAACTCTGTGTTAACCAGCCTCCCAATGTACATACTATCCTTTTTTGAACTTCCTAAAGGGATTTTGAAAAGGATTGATTACTTTCGATCTCGGTTTTTTTGACAATGTGATGAACACAATAAGAAATACAGATAACTGAGATGGAAGGTAGTCTGCACTCCTAAGGATATAGGTGGTTTACGGGTGCTTGATTTAGCCGCTCAAAATAGGAGTCTTTTAAGTAAATGGCTGGTAAGGTTACTTAATAGTGATGGGATGTGACAACAGATGATTAAGAACAAATACTTGCGGAATAAATCTCTCACTCAGGTTCAATATATGCCTGGGGATTCTCATTTTTGGGCTGGTCTCATGAAGGTTAAGGATGAATTTTTATCAATGGGCAAGTTTGACATAGCTGATGGGTCTCAAGTTCATTTGTGGGAGGATGTGTGGATTGCGACACGTCCTCTTAAGAATATTTTTCCAGCTTTGTATAATATTGTGAGGAAGAAAAGTGCTTTAGTGAGTACGGTTTTGTCTACAGTTCCATTAAATGTAGCTTTTAGAAGATTTTTGGTGGGGGATAATCTGCAACCATAGCTTAAGATAGTAGCTATGGTTGCTGATGTTCAACTGTCGGACCAAAGGGATCATTTTAGATGAGGGTTACATCAAAACGGACTGTTCTCAACAAAATCTATATACAAAAGAATAGTATCGACACAATCCTTGCCTTACAATTTAATGATATGAAAACTTAAGTTTCCTCTGAAAATAAAAGTCTTTCTGTGGTACTTGTATAAGAGGGTCATTTTAACGAAGGATAATCTAGCAAGACGTCGTTCGCAAGGTGATAGGAAATGTTGTTTCTGTTCTGAAAATGAAACGGTTCAATATTTACTCTTTGATTGTCATGTTGCTAACTTTCTATGGCGGATTATTCATGTAACTTTTAATATACGACCTCCTTCTAGTGTGGATGATCTTTTTACAAATTGGTTAATAGAGATTAGTAAGAAATTAAAACCTTACATTCTTGTTAGGGCAAGTGCGATATGTTGGGCAATTTGGTTATCTAGAAATGATGTTGTGTTTAATAGAACATTAATACCGTCTTATTTGCAGATTTTGTTCAAGGGGTCTTACTGGATCAAATATTGGTCTGCTCTACAGAAGGAGGAAACTCGTCATTTGTTGAAGGCAGGATGTGTTTTTATTGAGGGAATTGCTATGGAGGTATTTGCCAAGTATGGATGACGATTTATCAATAGAATTGCTATGTATTAAGGAGATTTGCTTCGTTCTTTATTTTGTTATGGATCAAAACTTTGTCTTTGAAATTTCTAAATTGTTCTATTTTAAGTTGTAGTAATGAACATTTTTATGCATTTATCGATGCAGCGGCTAAAATATTAATATATTTTCTTTTCTGAAAGAAATATTGTATTGTAAAAGTCCTCTCAAAATAAACATATCTATTAGTTTTGCACTGCCCCTTCTACAGGATTACTCTAGCTCGTCCATGATTTGCCCTGCGATCAGTGGAAGAGCATCGTCGTGATCTTCAACTGGTCCTGCATCTGCATCCTAGCTCAATAGGCGGAACAGCAGGCATCCTGATACCTTCTTGTTCTCCATGCATGCGCACGCATCATAGAGCAACATCATCCTGCAAATACATGGCAACTATTATTGCTTGCTGCAATAACATCTTCTCATATACTAATCCGGATCTACATAGCAATAGGGTAATAATGATGGCTGATCAGCAGATACCTGTGATAGGTGACGTCCAACGACGTAACGTGGAGGCGACGAACCTCGGGGATGACCGGCGGCGTAACAGTTTAGCGATGAACCTCGTGGACGACTGGCGGCGTAACGGCGTGGCGACGAAGCTAGCTTGTGGAAAAAAACCATCAGCTGGTTCTTATATACATAAAAAGGAAAGTGCAAAACCATTTACATGGAAATAAATCAATTCCACGTAATTAACCGGCTTGACTTTCTGTGTGATGAAAGATGGAAACTCAATCACATTCTTTTGAAAGTAACTGCATCCAAACCTATATGTGCAATGTGTAATTTAAAAATGAAAAGGTGGAAAACAACCCGATCTGAATTATTACTTATCGGGTACAACCTGCTAATTTGCTGTGATATCCAGTTTTACCTAGAACGAATTCTAAAACAGACAGACGGTAGATGATGTTGAAGCCTGGGCACCATGAGAAAGAACGTAATTAAGAGCTTGACACTGTAATTACCTAAAAAGAATAGACCCCTAGATACTTATTTTGGATGTTTTCTAGGTGTTTCTTGTTGAAAAAAAATAAGAGAAAAACTTAAAATTAGCATGGGAGGGCTAGGTGGCCGGTTAAGGGGTTAGCCCAAGGGTCACCAACACCTTTCTCGTTATAAGCCTAGGAAGGGCGTGCTCCCTCCCCTTGGCCGTCTTTTTCCCCCACCATCTCCCCCTGGTTAATCTCTCCCCTGCCCCATCCTATCTCGTTGTCTCTGCAATAAAATAAGAGGAGAAATAAAGGATTAGGGAAAAGGGAAGAAGGGAGGAGAAGCGCAAAAAAGGAGGGGCTTCGACAAGGAGACATAGGTAAGGTTTCCCCCTGTGTTGGCTGTGTTCTAGGGATTAGATTAGATTGGGTGTTGTAGGCGATAAAGCTGGAGATCAACCGAGTTTTCCCTCTGCCTAAGGTTTCGGTGATCGCAGTTTGCGCAATTCTTTTTCAGCAGTTGTTTTGGCGATCATATTGAACTTTCCTGAACATATGTTCTATATAAAAGTTATAGATAACATTCAGACCTAACATGTCAGATGGGTCTGATTTTATAAAGAGGTTCAGGAGAAATGAATTTCTGAAATTGGTTGTTTGAATATGTGTGTTTTTTCTATAGTTGAAGTTCAGAGGGGTTTTAGAGGGTCTTAATGATGGAATCTGTGAATCTTGCAATACAAAACTTGTAGTACGGGTAATTTCCAGGAACTCGTCCCTATGGGGCAGGGGGCGGGGGTGGGGATCAAATATTACCCGCGATAACACGGTGAGCCTCAAGTATATGTTACTTCTCTAAAATTAGCCCATTCAAAGAATATAGGCCCAGTTGGCTCATTTCAAGTGACATATATATAAACCTAACCCTAATCTCTATCTACCCTTGTCCTAATCTAGCCACTAACTCACAACCGTCACCCCACAACACCTCGTCGATGGCCACACCTTGAAGCCACGCCTCCTCGTTGCCAGCCACCTCGGCGCCACGCCCCCTCGTCACGGGCCTTGACGCTGCGTCGCCTCATCACGGGCCTTGACACCGTTTCCCCTTGTTGTCTCGTTGTCGTGCCCCCTCATTGCCAGCGGCGTCGATGCGGTGCCTCCTCGTCGTGGCCCGCCATATTGCTGCACCCCATCATCATTGACTGCCACGTCATCTTGCCGGCTGGACCTCCTCGTCGTGCCGTCACGCTGGTCGTGCTCCCTCGTTGTGCCATCATGCTGACCAGGCACCCTCGACATCGGCCTCCTCGACACCGTGCCCCTTCCTTGTAGTGCCACCTCTGTTGCCAATGTCTCATCGCTGATGTGGGGCCCTAGTCAGGTTGCGGGGCCTCGGAGGGGCAGGGGCAGGGACTGATTTCGCCCCGCTCATCCCTTCGGGGCCAGAGCTGAGGCCGGCGATACCCGCAGAGGAGAGGGAGCGGGGGTGTTCCAGCCAAACCTAGCCCCACCCCGCCCTGTTGCCATCCTAAGATGCACGGTACATTTTGATCTACTGCTTTCATAAAAACTGTTATGTTTTAAATAATAGTTTGTTGTCAGTGCCATTTTGATTGATCGCTGTGCAGTTTTGTGGGTAGATGTAATTCTCTGTTTTGTGCAAACTTTAGGTCATTTAAATAGAAGAATTTAATTTTTTGTTTACATGAAATTTGTATCCTTTTTTCTGTAGATTGCATAACTTCTATTGTTTGCCCTGTTATGTGGTGTATAATTAAAGATATCAAAATGTTAAGCCATGCTGCTGCTATAGGCCAATTGCGGTTCTTTGTTTGGTGTTGTTTGTGGCGGTTTTCGGTGTAGGAAAAGAGGGTATGTTTCTTGAATGATTATTTGTGTATTGTGTGAGGCTAAACCTGAATACTCATCTCTTATGGTTTCGGTGTCAGTCTTTAATCATGAGAATGGGAAGAGCATCACGCTATTCATTGTGGAAGTGATGCCATTACTTTGCATGAAGCATAAATTGCATCTCATGCATTGGAAGTTATGTTACTCAGCATTGTGACCATACTGGTATAACACTATACCTTCCCGAGAAGGGTTATGGTGAGCAATAGTATGTCATGGCATGTGCATTCAATTGCATTCATAAAAAGTGGTATGAGGCTTGTGTCAAAATATTCTATATTATAATGAATGATGATTTATCAAGTGTTGCACTACTTTTATTAACTTTGGACATAAATTTTATTGCATTCCAATAGCTTCATAAAGAATTCACTTGCTAATCACCACCTTATAGTCTTTTTAGGTACTTGTTGTGGCATGTTGCATGAAGGGATGGGTGTAGCTGCACTTCTGCATGTCATGATAACACTTAGTACATAAATGTTGTGACCCGGCGATAAAATAGTTGAGTTATTGTCCTAATGTGTCATTTAATCATTAGATATGTTGCTTTTATTTTTTCTTCCTTTTCTTAGGTTGTTCATGTATGGTAGTACGTTGTTCAATCATAAACCTATAACTCTATGTTGCTTCGCTTCCACGAGTTTACTTTGTTTTAAAGGAGATGTACTGAAATTTCTTTTTTTTTGGCATAGTAGTTTGGATGTTTAGTGGCATTTCATGATTGTTGTGATTCCTACGGTGTTACGGCACGAACCCTACTCCCCAAGATCCCTATTTCCCCAACAATGCCGAAGCCAAACCACCATGTCCCCACCACCTCCATCTCAGCAGCCGCCGGCGGACCGATGGACTCCGTCACGTCCTACCGGGGTGGGTTAGGACATAGGAGTAAAACCAAGATCAAGAAGGGCAAGCAGAAGGACCATTGGATGGTACCCGCTGTGTACGATGTCAACGCCAACATCGAAGAGGAGTACCGTTTATTCTTAAAGAATGTACGCGTCCACAAGAATGAGGACTTTGTGTTGGAGTACGACGACAAGGTGATCAGGTATGGAGGAGAAGCGATGGCTGATGGTTGTGGCTGTAGAGAGGTTAGGATGAAGGAGAGGGAGAAGGTGGTGGAGGTTGTGGTGATCTCCTCGGACGATGAGTCTACGAAGAGTGTTTTGGAGCCCAATGCGCTTGACAGCGGTTCCTCTCGGCAAAAGGTTACTATATTGTTTCACTTGTCATCTTTTGTTTTTTGTTTGTTTAGTGTTGTTGCGTCTCTCACACAAATGTAGCACCTAGGTGATGGAGGACCAGGAGAAGATGGATGAGAAGAATGAGGTTGCCCTTCCTCTTAAAGGGAATAGCGGCCCCATAGAGGATGAGGAGAAGATGGATGAGAAGAATGAGGTTGCCCTTCCTCTTAAAGGGAATAGCGGCCCCATAGAGGATGTTGAAAAGGTCAGTTCTCATGACTCGGTGGTGGTTTAGAAGTTTATGTGATGTGCATGACAACCTTCTATATGCCACTTGCCTGGACAGGTGATCACAATCCAAGTGGAAGATGTGTGGCCTCAGATTATGCTGGCTTTGCCAAAACTGGGGACTACGACTAGCTTGACAAACCCAAATGATGGCCATGAAACTGAGCCTCATACCACTTCAGTGAGAATTTCTTGCACATTGTTTTTACCTGTTCATGTTGTTGGTCAATGTAGAATAAGGATCACATCTGCCACGTTTGCTTTTGCAATGTGCTTTTTATTGGTGCCTAGTATCATAGATATGTCAAATCTGCTTTGTAGTTAAGTCCTTTCAACTTTTCTCAAGGGTGTAAATCTCTAGGATTTCCATATGGCGCAGCTGCTCCACAAGCGCATGCTTAGGGCCCATCAGGCCCATCAAACTGGGAGGTAAAGGAGATCGATTCTCTTCTCATTCCTCCGTTCACTCGTTCCCTTCTCTTTCTTCTATTCCAGATCAACAGCATTGACAGAGCCTCTCGCCGTCACCAATCGATCTGTGCATGTGTCCGGCCATAATCCTTGTCCCCATTACCGTCTCCGTTCCTGGCCACCCCCCATCTCTCTCTCCACCCCTGGCTGTACTCCAGCCATGCTGCATCTCCTTGCCCTAGCTTCTCAATCCTACGCACCGGGGGCAGCGGTATGCCCATCAGCCGCCGCCGCCACCACATGTTGCAGAGGAGCAGCAGTAGCAGGCACCAACGACATGGTCGTAGCTGCGGTCGTTATGGGGAAGATGTTGACCTTTAGGAAGAAGGAGAAGAGGGATTTTGAGTATGGCATGAAAGTTTTTGGATTTTTCAATTGAAACTTTTGTGGTTTTTCGGATGGAAGTTTTTTATTTGAATTGATTGTTTTTCCGTTTTTTAAGATGAAAGTTTCAGGTTTGCATTGAAAGTTCTGTGATTTTGAGATAAATGTTTTCATATGTTTCAAATGAAAGTTTTGTGATTTTTGAGATAGAAGTTTGAGGCAAATCAAAAGTTTTGAATACATGGAGATCTTTGAATCAAAGGCCGACTCCTTGGCTCTAGCATAAGACGCCACGTGAAAGCAAAACCAAAACCGTCAAGGAGAGCACGGCCATGTGTGACTCGCGTCGCTAGCGCGGCTGCTCCAACTAGCAACCCCCGTATATGTCTTCTACAAGATGACTGAAATAATATTTGAATTCAATAGTTCTGAAGAAATGGAAATTGGTATATTATTGTTAATAGAAACACATTCACTGCCGGTCGTCTACTTCGGCATGCGTAATCATTTATACCTCATGCAACTTTTCCTTACTTTCCCATGTAATTCCTTGTAAGCAAGATAGTCAATAATTTTTTATACTTGATAACCAATAAAGTATTTTACATTATATATTTTTTATTTTTCAAGTTATTAATACAGGCCATGTCTCATATGAACTTCATCATAACTAAACTAAATTCCTTAATGATTGTCAGGAAGTAATTTTGTAATAAGCTATTGCTTATTACTGTTAGTTAGCAAATGGTGTACCAAGTCAGGCACTGAGCTTATTACTGTTTTTTAGCTTGGTTCTGTTAGAGTTGATGGGTGGAGAGGGACTGGAGCTGGGATGGCTCAGCAGAAAGGATGAAAATAAATCTGATCTAGCTTAGTGTTCTAATAATAGTTAAGCTGACAAGTATTTAGTAAAACATTTTTTTTGTTTGCCAGAATTTTGCATTCTTGATTTGTTCCTGTGACCCCTCAACATCCAGTGCTTACCATTGAGATTGTTACAGTACGCAGAACCAAACGATGAGGACATGGTTGTTTGATATCATATTTTATTTGAGCTGCATCTGATTAACATGTAGTCACAATAACACAATTGTATTAAATTGGTTGGAGCTCTTTATGTACATAAACCCTTCATGGGATCAATCTTTTGAGGTTTGTCCTATCATATCTTGATTTGACGGCAGATTGCTTCTTAAGTTTTGAATAAGATTTTTGGCTGGTCTCAGTTGTTACACGACGTGAAGGATTAATGAGAATATAAACTTGGGTTGTATTTCTATAGCATGTATTTGTTTAATCTGCTTTTGATAACGCTGTCCTAACAAATATACTATAAACTTTCTCCTTCATTTCAATCAATGAATTAATCTTGTGTGCTTATTTGGTCATGTCTCGTACATCTAGATCCAGCATACCATGTTTTGCCTAATCTAGACCTCGGTAAATGCTGTGTGTACATGCTATTGTTTTCTGACTTCCTAATATATCAAAAAGATTGACCTAGCTTAACTCCCAAGAAATCCTCCCACTGCAATTGTACATGCCAATTTTGGTCGTGCGTAAAGAAGAAAACTCATATTTGCAAGGTCCAGATGAGATGATGTCACACTATTGCACAAACGATTTTTGCATGCGGGTCGAAAGGCATCTTCCCGTATGGAAGGCCGACCTGCACGCACGAGAAGGTCTGGAAAAATTAAATTTTCGCGTGCGGACGACCCAACCGCACAGGCAGATCTATTATCCCGTGCGGGCGGCTTAAGAGGCCCGCACGGGAAGATCTATTATCCCGTGCGGGCCACTTAAGCCGCCCGCACGAGATAATAGATTTACCGGTGCAGACGTATTAAGTGGCCCGTACGGGAAGATAGATCCATCCTATATGAATTATTGAATTATTTAATGATTTAATGATATTAAATCGATAACTAATATCACATCACAAATAACACAAAATTAATTTCACATCATCACAAATTCCTATATATATTCCAACTAATTTTTTTGCATAATTAAATTTATAAATAATTTCACACATATAATTAAATTGACAACTGTAACGCCCTGAAAATCGGAGAATTTAAAAACCGGGAATTAAAAATCGAAACTCACAAAAACTTTCGCTTCTTGTTGCTTGATCGAGTTTTTCGCTTCTTATTTGCCGGCTTGGTTGCATAAATTTATATGTGAGCGATTCATCTCGGTGTTTGAGAAAACCAAATGACTTAGATTTCCGTTGGGGAGAAAAATCTCGGAGTTTAGAGTTGGGAATTTTAAAATAAAATAGGAAAAGGGTGTGGATTTATGAAAATATATATTTGGGGATAAAACATTATTTTGGTGGATGAGTAATATTGATTAGTAAATAAAATGGGCTATAAAATATTTTAAAGCATTTATATGAAATGTAGAAATTAATCGAATTAAAATTGTGATCTCGGAATTTGGGGGAAAAGGATTAAATTAAATGTGTGAAATATATTTCTTAAATAATAAAAATGGGTGAAAAGTTTGGAAATATATTTTTAAACTAATGTTGGGAATATTATATTTTTAAAATGAAAGAAAATAGGATTTGGAAATTAGAAAAATTAAATCGAGGAAAACGAGAAAAGTGCACTGTTCACACGTCACCAAGCGTTCGGCCCGGTCCTTGGCCTCACGCACCGCGCGCGACACGCGCCCGCGTGTCGTCACCTCGCGCGCGCCACGCGTCACGCGCCCACCCCGCGCCGCGCCGCCCCGCCTCGCCCCGCGCTCCCGTCGTCTGCCGCCGCGTCGGTCCCCTCTTTCCCGTTTCCCTCTCTCGTTGCGCCTATAAATAGGGCCGAAGCCCCATCTCTTTTCCCCCACCTCGCCGCCGTCCACCACCCCTCTCCCTCGCCGTTTTCCTCGCCGCAACCTCGCCGCCGTGCGTCGGTGCTCCGCCGCCTCCCCTCGATCGAACAAATGAGTTTCGTTTGGTTGTTTGCTCGTTCGATCGGTCGTTCATGTCCGTTCGTTACAACATACATAGGCATGCAACGTCCTCTCTTTCTCTCCTCTCCACTCCTCTCCACTTCCTCTCCTCTCCCCGTTATCTCCCTCACGTCATCCTCCTCTCTTTCTCTCCTCTCCTCTAGACGATCATACCCACGGACGTGAATGAACGATAGAACAAACGGACAAGAACGAACGAACATGAACGAACGAACGATAGTTTTGTTCATTCGGTCGCTTTACGGTTTAGGGTTTAGGGTTTAGGATGTGGGGTTTAGGGTTAGGGTCAGGGTTTAGGGTCCGAACGAACGGACATGAACAAATGAACGAACAGACGTGAACGAATGATAGAACAGATGGGAACGATAGAATGAACGATTGTTCGTTTGTTCATTCGTTCGTTCATTCATTTGTTCGTTCGTTCGTTCGGTCAGTCGGTCGGTCAGTCGGTCGTTCGTTCGGTCGGTCAGTCGTGTTAGTGATATACCCTAGAGGCAACATGGAGATGTTGGATATCACGTCAATGTTTATGTATTAATAAATAAAGTGTTATTCAGTTCCATGGAATAGACATCTTGTATTGATCAATAAGTACGTGACTTATTTATGAGACTCGATATGTATGAATCTATTTCTAAATGATCCCTGATCATATATCATATTATTGGAACTAATATGATTCTAAGATCGGCATGTCTATTGATTGATGATCATGTCTCATAGATCATGGGTATGGAGATACCAAATCAATAAACATGTACACATGTGTTAAAGAACACATTGTTGGAAAGACCCACCATGAGACACTACAGGAATTAATGTGCTATTAGTTGGTCTCAGGTAGTGTTGGTACAAAGTCCTTAGACCTAAGATCACCATGGATTCCAACATGTGTAGTAGCCTACTTTGGGACTACCAAACGCTATTCCGTAACTGGGTAGTTATAAAGGTAGTTTTCGGGTTTGCTATGAAACATGGAGTGGGATGTGAGTGATCAAGATGGAATTTGCCCCTCCATTGGAGAGATATCTCTGGGCCCCTCGAGGTAATGGATTATGGAAATGCATGGCCATGCTAAGTTGATTGAGGAGTCAATCAACAGACAGATAATCCAATACGGTTCGAGTGAATGGTTAAGCTATTGAAGGGATGGCACACATCTTGCCTATAGCTTAATTGATATCGTGAGGCAAAGGGATTTGTGTACACATTACAGGTTCAGAGCCGATATTATATTCTTGTATATTATGGTGTCAATATGTGCTGCTAGGCGCCGCTATTGACAGGTCGGCTGAGTTGGACTCGAGCCGACGATCTGCTAAGTTAGACTATAGCCGAAACCAAGTATACTTGAACCTACAGGGTCGCACGCTTAAGGGGATAGAATAGATATTCGAGTTGGACTCGGATACGGCTCGATCGGATAGGAATCCGATCGGATAGAGTCCTATGGGCTTACGACGTATGGGCGGCCAACTCGTGAGATTTGGATAGGATCCGATTCAAAATAGAGTCCCGATCGGCCACTAGTCCCATCGACCAACTCTATATAAAGTAGGGAGGGGTGGAGAGCTGCTACACGTCAATTGAAGTCAATTGCGCCGAAATCAATCTGATCACACGCGGCTTTAAAAGTCGGCAAGATCAATGTCCATGGAAACCCTCCCCACCTTCGAGCCAAACCCTAGCCTTGCATCCCGTGCTAGCACATGGGTATTCGGCGTTCTGTCCCCGGACGTGTGGATACTGGTAGAGGCGCTGCTACGTTGCGCGCTGTTGATCGGCTATGAATCGGCTGTGGTGGAATCGGCTGCGGTCGAGCGCATCGGAGCGAGGCGCGAGAACGTGACCGGACGACTCGACGAATCGGCTGATTGGTGAATCGGCTGTCACCAGGAATCGGCTGTCGGCTTGCGGGAATCGGCTGCAGTGTTCCAGATCGGATAGCCCTGATTGGCTATTTCCGCTGGATACTCCAATCGGTAACGATCTATCGGCCCTTACTTGCAAGTGTTCCTGGTTTGCGCGGTAGAAAAAATTTTGTTTTCGGCTAGCGTAGCCTCCGCGTAACCCTTCAAGTCGGTCGTGTTCTAGCAAAGAGAAACAAAAGAGACGAAGAAGGAAAATATAGAACGTAGTCCGGCATATGCTATAGCCAAGTGTGCATATTTATAATTGCGACATTCTTTAGAAGTCTCTTCTAGGTTTGAGAAAATCCTAAACCCTAAACCCTAAACCGTAAAGCGATCAAACGAACGAAACTATCGTTCGTTCGTTCACGTTCGTTCGTTCATGTCCGTTCGTTCTATCGCTCGTTCAGCATTGGATCTAGTGTCTACCTGATTTGATCTATTTTTTTCCATCTTATTCCTTTTATCTATGTGTTAACGCCAGAATTTGGTAAGCCCGAAGCTCGAATCGGCTAAGGTGTCCATCGGCTGATACCGAATCGGACAAGTCAAGCCGATGTAGCCGATTTCGGTACGACAACATTGGAGACACCGTCGGATCAAGATGATGTGCTTCATGAGGATTGCCATATAAGGATAGAGTCCTAAAAAGGCAATTGTATGTATTAATTCGGAAGATTTTGTTAGTTTCCTATTTTATCTTTAGGAAAGTGTGTTAGTATCCGGTAAGGATTCAGTTTGTTTCTTTTATCTTTAGGAAAGTTTGGATTTGTAATCTGTTAGGATCTCTGTTAGCCCATGGGTATAAATATGTAAGCCCGAGGTTCATGTAATCTATCTCTCGATCGATACAACCTTGGCGCATCTCCACCTTTTACTTATCTACTTTGTTCATCATCCGGCGAGACTTGGCACCCGACGTGGGGCTGCATCGGCTTCGATCTCCGGCGAAGGGATAAGTCCAAGGTCCCGTTGGCCCAGGCAATTGTATTGGCTACGTTGACGTCGTCCAAGGCTGCATCAGTACATTCGACCCCTTGGATTACTTCGATTTGGTTAATATTTTTGCCTGATTATTTATCATATGTCTCAGTTGAATCTAATTCTATTATCTCGATTTGGCTCTATCGGTTGTCTCTCATTTTAGGTTTTCTGCCGATACCGATTAAATCATTATATTAGATTAGATTAGCCTAGGCATCTACCATCTTGAAAATCAGTCAAGGGCTTGATTGTCTAGATATTGTGTTTATTTTCATACTTAGTGTTGCATCAGTCCAGTTTGATCTACTAAGTCGTGATTAGAACCATAATCTCTAGCCTGCCTGTTGGTTGCCACTAAGGGTTTCATCGGGGTTTCAGCCAATGAGTTATCTGGATATTGCATCAGCTTATAAGGATTGCACACAAGTTGGATTTAGCCAATTACAGCAGAGGCTTCATTGGATAATTAATCATTTGGATTTAATGACATTGGACTTCTAGCAGATGGGTGTTTTAATCTTTAAATCAGTATCTATTTTATCATGTGATTGCTTTGTGCCATATTACATTGCTATATCATCATGTTATCGTCGGCCGATTACCTTTACATAGATGTTTGTTCAGCGTACAACCGATGGATTGAAACCCTAGCTGCATCGGCTGGCGTTAGTATCGGCTGGGATCGCGTCATCGGCTGATTGGCCGATCGGCTATATTGGTCATTGACCTATTGGCTGATATGCTTTACTTCTGGCTGCTTTTGTATACCTTGTCAGTGGCAGGATCAAACTGACTGGCACGTCCGCACTTCATCGATTCTAGGACCTGCACTGAAGCTAAGCAGATCTCCCAGGCCGGCGTGTTGATTTTTCTCGTCAACACTATGTTTTTTTGTACGTAGACATACATGATTTCCCCGAATATGATATATGTATTAACCGAATAAATTTTTCCTTGTCAGAATTCTTTGATTAAGTCCTCCAACCCACAACAATCAAATGGCAGGTCGTGACGACGAATAGTTTCTCCTTGACGAGATCGCACATGGTAGCACACAGTTTTACACTAAGGAGGGGATCGAGGATCTAGATCAATACCTCAACGAGGAGGGCGTTGAGGGGAATGAGGGCTCCACCTCCATTGGACAGAAGAGGGCACGCGGGCAACGCGGTGTCAGCAAGCGCATCGAGGGTCGACACGTCATAACAGAAGTAGCACCGGACGATCGACCAAGTGGCCCAGCGGACGTCGCAAGGAAGTTTGTGACACACAGCGGATGGGTGGTGAGGGATCACATGCCCATCAGCGTTGCGAACTGGAGGCGATCAACCAAAGGAGGAGATGAGCAAAGCTATCTCCCGAACACAGTGAAAGAGATGCTCTGGACAACAATGCTGCAGACGTTCACCATCCCAGACTCAGAATAGGCAAGGGTCAAGGAATGGACGTTAAAGAAGATGAGTGAGCTCTTTAGGAACTATAAGAAAGAGTTACACAAGAAATACATCCTGAAGGGCCAGAACCCAGACTATGACAAGTTCCCAAAGCTCAGAGATCACTGAGAGGCCTTTGTAGAACACAACACTGGGGAAGAAGCGCGAGCGCTCATTGAAAAGAACAAGGCCAACACAGCCAAGAAGAAATACCATCACAAGCTTGGGTCGAGCAGCTATCAGAAGGAAATGCAGAAATGGGAGAAGATGGAAGCCGACCTTGAAGCACGAGGTATCGTTCCAGGCACAGCCAACTGGCCCAAACGATCAAAGCATTGGTTCTATCCTGACGGCGGTTCACTTAATCCCGGAGATGGATTAGTTATCTTCGGCGCTGAAATCCAAGAAGCCGGGCGAAGATTAGAGGAAGCGCTGGAGGCCTCTGCCTCGGGCTCGTTCAGGCCCAACAGAGAGAAGGACGAGCTAACGCTCACACTCCAGAAGCCAGAGCATCCAGGATGAACTCGAGAAAAAGGCGTCGTTCCCTGAAAATACGGGTTTCAAGCGGACGTCACTACATACAAGAGCTGCATGAGGTTGAAGCGAGAGACGGATGCGAGGTTCGCAGAAATGGAGATGCGGCTCTCGCAGATTGATCAGATTATGGACCATGGTCGAAACGAAAGGTTGGCAAAGGAGCGGAACCACTGGGTTAACCAACAGCCAAATCCAGCAACAACGGCTCAACTACAGCAGTAGCGCAGCAGCTGCGCGTCAACAGGAAATGAAGGCGAGTTGGCCCCACAAGCTCAAGCGTGTCTGCCATGCCCCGTGGATGATATCACGCAGCGGACACCGTGTGAGCTGCACATTCCGCTCAAGAACATAACAATAAAGGTATGTTCACACTTTTATGCTTTCCTTGAATAACTTGACAATCAAGATTCATTACTAACTAATAAGCAATCTTCTCGAACAGGTTGCGTCGAGCATGGCGATTCCAGTTGAACGAGACGACACCTACCACTGTCGGCCCGTTCCAGCTGCGTACTCAAAAGTGAAAGTTGAACAGGTGGAACACGGATACGAAGATCTTGAGCTGGATATCCCCGGAGGAGACGGGGAGACGACGCTAGGAGAAACAACTCACAGAATATTTCTTTGGAGGAAGCCCTTCATCATATTCCCAGGACGAACAACATCTCCTATCATTCCACCGCCGTCGCCTCCACGTGGATTGTCTCCTCAGCCTCCTTCGCCTCCTCCGCCTCCTCAGCCTCCTGCGTCGCCTCCACGAGCACCGACTCCTAAACAGTCGTCTTCAACTCCATCACCTTCTCAGCCTCCTCCGTCGCCACAACGAGCACCGACTCCTACTTTGCCTCCATCGTCGCCTCCTAAGTGCAGAGCTCGAGCCACGCGGTCAATGTCAACCAGTGGACCAAGAAGCAAGAGGCCTAAACTTGACCCGCTCCCACCAGCCCCAAAGAAAACGGCGTACGACATGACTCCAGAGGAGCTGCACGAGGCCGTCCAAGCTGAAGTCAAGGCCCACTTCAGAAAGAAGTCTCCTGAGAAGCCTCCTGAAATCCCCTAGGATAGCAAGGACTTCTTCAAGAAGACGTACCTAACGCCACAGCCTAAACCGCAACCTCAATCGTAGTCCGACTATGACAGGACTATCCGGAAGGCTGTTGGCAAGGCGATGAGAACGGGCAGAGATGTACCCCAGCTCGACATGCAGCCTCAGAAACCTTTGGAGTTTAGCATGGGTCCAAATGTTAGAACTGAGTTAAGACAATTTATGGAATATGCTAGAATTTCAATGGATTAATTATCCGGCCGTGCTCCCCTCGCGAAGGCTCCTCTGAAATACAAGTTCAAACTTGGAAAGCCTCTTGTAAAGCCGGATCAAGTAAAAAAGCTACCTACACAGATGTACCGCTTCCACAAGTGGTACATGCAAGAATCCAGCAAGGGTGGAGAGATGGTATCGGGCAGATATTCACTAGACTATTTCTTCGATGGAGGTGACAACTTCTTTATCCGATTCGATGACATATTCGACCTGTACCAGCTTGATGCCCTCGACGTCTCACTTTTAGCCACGCGGGTTCTGTAAGTATCGTTCTGTTATTTCGTTTCTTACCTCGTATTTAGCTAACTAAAATTTTTTTAACCGTTGTAGAATGGCGATCCAATATTGCAACAAGCACGACTGTACCAAACATGGATTCATGGATCCATGGAAAATCAACGGTGCATTGGTTGATCAATTTCCTGATCGAACAGTGGATAACATATACAATGCGCTGGTGCAACACCACTTCAGGCCATTTATCCTTCTGCCCTCCAACACTGCGTAAGTTTTATCTTCCTTCCGTACCAATTTCAATCCAGTGCATACATAAAGTTTCATATGTGCCATCTAAACCAACTTGCAGATTCCATTGGGTTCTGTTAGTAATTGACATGGATCTCTCGCGGATCCATGTCTTTGACTCAATGGTTAAACCAGAGTCCACGTACGCAAAGATATTTGAACTGCTAAACAGGTAATGCCATCTTACTTGTTATTGCATATATGCGGTTCTCGGATAATTACTAGTTATCTTTCAACTGAACGTAGGGCATGGGCACGACTCCGAGTGAATGTTCGTAGGAATTGGAAAGATAAGCTCTCTGTGAGGATGAACTTTCCAGTGAGTAACATGCTCCAAAGTTGTATTGAATCATTAATTGTTCTAAAATATGAAATGTATATTCAATTGTCGTCGTTTCTCCTTTAGTGTGCAAAACAGGTGCAGGGGACCAACTTATGCGGCTACTACGTCAGCGACTACATTCACCGCTTTGTTACCGAAGTCAATAGTCTCGACGATATAGATGTACGTATAACAGCCATTCATACATTACGTCTTGATTTTTTATTCATTTCATATAATTATTTCTCATTTATTCAAATTAATGACAGCTTATGCAAGTAAGAGACAATCTCCCCCACGCGACTTTATACAAGGCTGCTCAAGAAGAATTGATGGGATTTATAAACGAGCAGGTCATTGATCCCGCGAGAGAGTTCTACTTTAGTTTAAGTGACTTTACCACTGGATCCACAAAGTAGATAATTTTTTGTAACATAAGAAATATATGTGGATATTGTACATATGTGTACATATTTTGGTAATATATGTATATATTTCCTTTATTAAGTTTACTTATATGTGTGTAAAATATATATTTATACATATATATACATGTTGCATATATATGTATAAATATATATGTGTGTAAAATATGTATACATAATATATATAATTGAAAGGCAGCAAGCTAGCAGCTAGCAGAAAAAATTTAAAAAAAACTAAAAAAAATCTTTAGTCCCGGTTGGTGTTACCAACCGGGACTAAAGATGAATCTTTAGTCCTAGTTATTCCAACCGGGACTAAAGATGCTGATCTTTAGTCCCGCTTTCGTAGTCTCGGTTCGAGAATCGGGACTACTGGGGGTTACGAACTAGGACTATTGTCGGGTTCTCCACCAGTGACTCTTGAGAAAAAACACTCAATGCAATTATTCTTAAGCGAAACTTGTTGGGATGATCATTTGCCTGGTTCAGAAAGCAGTGTGTACTAAATGCGATGTACTACCACTTTGCTCTTGTTTCAACAGCCCAGTTCATGCAAAGAGTTGTGTGACAATCTGGGTATGCATCAGGAAAGAGAGAGGACACCTTAGCTAGAATGAATACTGCTACAGAAAGAATCATTGTATCATTGATACCGGTTGGGAACCCCATATAGGGGCCATATTTTCCAACCGGCACTAGTCAGGTGGTACTGATGAGGCGTCTCATTGGTGTCAGTTCTAAAACCGGCACCGGTGACACACTACTGGAGAAATGATTTTTGCATGCGGGCCAAAAGGCATCTTCCCGTGCGAAAGGCCTGCCCATACGCCCGAGATGGTCTAGGAAAAGAACATTTTCGCGTGCGGGTTGCCCAACCGCACGGGAAGATCAATTATCCCGTGCGGTCAGCTTAAGCGGCCCGCACGGGAAGATCGATTATCCCATGCGGGCCACATTACCCAACCGCACGGGATAATTGATATTCCCATGCGATTTGTTAAGTTGACCGCACGGAAAGATTGCATCCCGTGCGTATTATTTTATGTGCGCTATAGCTGCATGTGTTTAGCTATACGTCTAGCTCTCTCTGTCTGTGTCCTCTTTCGTCTCTCTCCTCTCTTCTCTCTCTGTCAGTAATATTATCGATCGATCGAGATGCATCATACATATATTCGCAAAAGAATTAAAAGACATTTATAATTATTTTCTCATAAAAAGATATAAATGTATACATCATGCATGTTCATATACATATCAAGTTTCATCTCGCAATTTACAATAGTTCGAAAGCACATATAAAAAATAGACTTAATTAGAAATGATTACAAATGGTATTTTTCCCACTTTCTAAGTCGTTTGAACTTATCGTCAGTCGCAAGCTCGCTCTCCGGTTCGTAGAAATCGCCCAAATGGTTGCAGACATCACGGCGAATGAAGCGGCAAATATCTGCAACCAAGTTGAGCAAGGTTCAATTGTTGAACTGGTTCGCTACAACTGGAACAGACTCGATCTGTTTAAGAAGGAATACAGATAGATATGATTAGGAAAAATTATACAAGATCGATCTTAACGTGTAGAAAGATATTTTCTCTGAACTTACTTGTTCAAACTTTGTAGTGTATCTCCCATAGATTCTTAGCATCTCGCACACGTAGTAGCCGCATAGGTTAGTGCCTGGAGGTTGCTTATAACACTCTGTTGAATAAAATTATATACATACGTCAATATTTGAAATTAAACACAGTATAAAATATTGGCATATAGCGGGCATGTAATTACCGACCATTGTGTCTTCACAAGAAGCTTCTTATTTTGTGGATCCTTGACCGGTCCACCGTGTATTACGTAATGTGCGTGTGCTCTATGTAGACAAAACAATTTGTTTCAGTCAATTGTTTCTTTGAGAGTAACAACAGATAAAACTTATTAAATGGTGCATGATAGTACTTACAAATTTAACAAGACGAGGAATTCTTTGAATATATCCTCCTGCGGATAAAGCACTACGGCCATGTGGTCCTGCGGATATATCAGAAAAAGTATGTAGTGATCGCTCTGAAGAAGATAGGTTAATTCTAGGTGATATCGTAGTAAACTATCGGTTGTATGGAAAAATATTATGTACCATAGCGCATAAGGGACCATGAGGACATTTATGTCTTTGTGCTTGAGCATAGATTGGCCCGAGTACATGAAGGGTTACGCGGAGGCTACGCTAGCCGAAAACAGAAACTTTTCTACCGCGCAAACCAGGAACACTTGCAAGTAAGGGCCGATAGATCGTTACCGATTGGAGTGTGCGCGGAAATGACCAATCGTGGCTATCCGATCCGGAACGTGTAGCCGATTCCCGGGAAAGCCGATTCGCCAGCAGCCGATTCGCGGAGTCGTCCGGTCACGTTCTTGCGCCTTGCTCCGATGCGCCCGACCGCAGCCGATCCGAAGCCGATCAACAGCGCGCAACGTAGCAGCGTCTCTACCGGTATCCACACGTCCGGGGACAAAACGCCGAACACCCGTGTGCTAGCACGCGATGCAAGGCTAGGGTTTGGCTCAAAAGTGGGGAGGGTTTCCGTGGAGATTGATCTCGGCGACTTCTGTTACGGATTCGGTTCAACGCGATCCAGAAACTCTCCACCCTCGCCCCTTTATATAGAGTTGGCCGCGGGACTAGTGGCCGATCGGACTCTATTTTGAATCGGATCTCATCCGTATCTCATAGAGTTGGCCGCCCACACGTCGTAAGCCCATAGGACTCTATCCGATCGGATCCCTATCCGATCGAGCCGTATCCGAGTCCAACTCGAATATCTATTCTATCCCCTTAAGCGTGCGACCCTGTAGGTTCAGGTATACTCGGTTTCAGCTATAGTCTAACTTAGCCGATCGTCGGCTCGAGTCCAACTCAGCCGACCCGTCAACAGCGGCGCCTAGCAGCACATATTGACACCATAGTATACAAGAATAATATCGGCTCTGAACCTGTAATGTGTACACAAATCCCTTTGCCTCACGATACCAGTTAAGCTATAGGCAAGATGTGTGCCATCCCTTCAATAGCTTAACCATTCACTCGAACCGTATTGGATTATCTATCTGTTGATTGAGCTGTTGATTGACTCCTCAATCAACTTTAGCATGGCCATGCATTTCCATAATCCATTACCTCGAGGGGCCCAGAGATATCTCTCCAAAGGAGGGGCAAATTCCATCTTGATCACTCACATCCCACTCCATGTTTCATAGCAAACCCGAAAACTACCTTTATAACTACCTAGTTACGGAATAGCGTTTGGTAGTCCCAAAGTAGGCTACTACACATGTTGGAATCCATGGTGATCTCAGGTCTAAGGACTTTGTACCAACACTACCTCGAGACCAACTAATGGCACATTAATTCATGTAGTGTCTCATGGTGGGTCTATCCAACAATGTGTTCTCTAACACATATGTCCATGTTTAATTATTTGGTATCTCCATACCCATGATCTATGAGACATGATCATCAATCAATAAACATGCCGATCTTAGAATCATATTTGTTCCAACAATATGACATATGATCAGGGATCGTTTAGAAATAGATTCATACATAAAGAGTCTCATAAATAAGTCACGTACTTATTGATCAATACAAGATGTCTATTTCATGGAACTGAATAACACTTTATTCATAAATACATAAACATTGACGTGATATCCAACATCTGCATGTTGCCTCTAGGGCATATCACTAACAGTACAGTGCTACCACATCCATCTTTGCCTTGTGCATTTTTTTGATGGTCGCATCTCTTTGGTACTTCGTTTTGCCTTTGAGCTCATCGCAATCTACACAAATATGAACCTCGTGTTCCGTCCAGCATATCCTTGTTGGGTTAATGTATCCAACTGGATAGTTGGTCTTTGACGCATCATGGAATTGCATCCTAAGTAATGCAAGCGGGTAATTTTTTCAGAAGTTAGTTTGCAAATAATTTCATTTATGACAGTAAGTGCGATTGATACTTACAGGCAAAACGCAGCAACGAGATTTATATCCATTTTTTCCATCTTGAATAATGCGTGAAGGTCGTTGAAATCGATTACCAGTATCCCATTTGGTCCACGGTGAAAGCGTGATCCGGGACCTTCACAGTAATCATGCTGAGCCCCATTTTGGATGCCTTTAGGTACTAGTCATGCATTTGCCTCATTTCCCAGGGCATGTCTTCCATGACGTGCCACGGTAGTAATGGCTTGCCGTACTCATACTTTGTTTGCACTTCGTCCGAAGTCCAGTTTTGCAGGTCCTCCACTTGGTTTTTCATCGATTTTTGTGAATTCGACAACTTTGGAGTTTGATCCTGCTTCTTGTCAGTCGGCGCTCTCCCCTGAAAGCCTGGAATGCTAACTTCTCCTCGTATACGACCATTTCTTTCTTATCATAGGTTGATCTAACCATTTTTGGGATAAGCCGACGAGGTTAAAGCTTGCTCGGACTTGGAAGACTTGTGGTTTTCAGAAGAGGCCTTTCAGGTAGCGCCAATGCTGACTGTGGTGTCGGAGGAGATTGATGAATATCTTGTACATCGGTTGGAGGTTGTTCATCGGCGACTTCAGGGGCTGACAGCTTTGGCGAATCAGGACCTTTTTGTTTAGGGAGGGAGGGAGGTGGGGAAGCAAGCCAATTAGGTGGCGAATCTGGCCCTGGTGGAGAAGGCAGTGCAGGCGCAGCAGCAACCTAAGGAACCAGCGAGATTGGGGATGCTGACTGTGGACCGGCCAGCAGGATATCTCGTCGATGCCATAGTATAAACTGATTCACCGTGTCCCCAAGCAATTCTATCCCTTCCGGTGCTGGAATATCTAGCTCTAAGCTATTATGCTCCGCATGCACCTTGGCCACTTGCACCCTTGCATATTCCTCAGGGATTGGCGTGTTGTGAAATTGACACCCTGGTATAGCAAGTCCTGTACCCACCTCCTTTCTCTTCCCAGCCCTTCCTATCGGCACGAGCAAGCTGCACGGCGTCAGAGCAGTTATGTTATCTACTGGATAAGGTGCGGTGTTAACTGACCCGACGCTACTGGGCATCTGTACTGTTGGTTCTTCGGATTACGAAACAAGTATGGGAAGGCTTGGCTATTTTGTGGAACAAGAGAGTAGAAATGTTCTTCAACTTGTTTTGCTATCTTCTCTTCCAATTTTTGTTTGTACCTATCCTGTTTCTTGTAACTTGTAGCTTCCTCAGGAAACCCTTCCTTCCAACTCATCCGTGACGATACACCCCTTACTCGTCCAGAATGTTCAGAGTTGCCCAATGCAGCTGTCAACTGATCATTTTCCCTCTTGGCAATGAATTCTCCTGACTTCTCTTTCTTCGCAATGTCCTTTAGACTAGTTGTCACACGCTCGATATCCGGATCCTCGAAAAGGATCTCTCCCTCGTTGGTGACTTGGCCCGTGCTCCGTGCCCAAACCCAGTTTTTGCTTCTTTCCTTTAGTGCATCTACAAGCAGGGGCTTTCCTTGGGCGGCAAACTTTTCTCCGGTTGCTCGCCACTTCTATACGTGGCCATCATAGCCGCTAGAGGCCAATCGGTGCGGGTACTAGTTCCGTTTCACTAGGTCGGACATCATTTTCCTCCGCGCTAAGGCTTCAGGGCTTGTCATCTTCGCCACGAACCTGTCCCATTCGGTGGGCTTAATACCACCGTGTTCTTCGAATGGAGACTTGTTCTTTTGCACGTAGTGAGTGTTCATGTCCGATTTCCACTGCCTCCACCGATGCGCCATCGTTTTCAAGGCAAACTCTTTTCCCAGAGCCTCTAAACCAGGCGGATATACAAGCCACTTCTGCAACTCATTCCACATGAAGTTCTTTAGGTTGTCATCCACCTGCTCCTAGGAATCTAAATTTAAAGGTCTGTGGGTTCTGGCCAGTACCCCGCAAGTGCTGCTAAATTTTGTCATTGCTACCTTAGGCTCCACTGGCTTCCCATCCTGGTTCAGAGAGGTGATATAGTATGTCTCCTTGGGGGTTGGTTCTTACTTCTCTGACCATGTCTTTTCTTTTGACGTCCTCCAGCGCTCGCGGACGTGTCAGTTTCTACCGGACCGGACGTTGTTGTGTCCGTCTCGACTTCGGCTATGCCGACAGACTTGGCGAACTTTCTTTTCGAGCGGCACCTTGTTTCCATCTGTACGTACAACAGAAAACGTTAAACGCGATTCAGTAAGGTACACCGGTCAGTTCATAACAATACGGCTCGACTTACTGATTGCTCGATAGGGATGTAGTCGAGGTCTTCTTCAACCGGTGGTGCTGGCGTAACTTCGATCTCGAAAGGATCACAATGGTGTCTGCCATGTTCCTTCGCTCGAACACTCTTGCGTTGGTTCGACGTTGGGTGCCTTCGAGGGAGCTTTCTCGTTCGACATTTGATCTACAGTCATTCATAACACACAATTTGTGAAATACTATTTTTCCTTCTTCTTCTCTTTAGGTTTTTCTATATTGACTATATTTTAATTACTAAGATACTATATTTTTTTGCTCTCAAAACAACAAGACTATATTTGTAATAGCATGAGTCGTTGTGGTAGGTTGGGTGGCAACAAGAAGATCTCCGTTGTGACATTTGACACAAGGTTTGATGCGGAGATCTTCGGTTGCCACCTAGCCTTCAACACGCCTAAATAATTCGAACCGTGTTTGGATGTTGCAATTTGCAACATGTCTTAATGGCTCCAGTTCATCATCGAGCAAAATAATTTATTTACAATAATTTAGCGTAAGTCTAAAATCTAAAGAAAAACTAGAGAAAAAACCTAAAGAGAAGAAGAAGGAAAAAATTGTACTTTGTCCTTCTTCTTCTCTTTAGGTTTTTCTATATTGACTATATTTTAACTTCTAAGATACTATATTTTTTTGCTATCAGAAAAACAAGACTATATCCACTATCGGTGCATGAAGTTGAAGGGGCACGAGCAATTCCACTATCGGAGACCCCTAGACCAAATCGTCAAATGTAAGTTATACATATGCATACAATTCACGATTTCCTATAGGGGTCTCCGATAACGGACACCAAAATTTGTCCGTGAGCACATGTGAGATAGGGGCAGAGGAAGAGATGAGAGATGAGAGACCGAGGAGAGGGAGAGGAGAGAGGGAGATTAGATTTGTAGGTCGTTCGGTAGGGAAATCCTAAAATCTATATGAATACATATGTTTGACTTTACGAATACATGTGTATGAATCACATGAACTATTTCACATCAACTAATTCACATCAAAACAATTCATAAAAAAATAACAATCCATTTTACAATCCATTTACAATAATAACAGTCCTTTTAAAATCTTAAAATAAATAGTCCATTTACAATCCTAAAATAAACAGTCCATTTACAATATAATTTTTATAGCATTTTTGACAGTCCTAAAATAAACAGTTCATTACAGTCCATAAAGAGTCAAAAATACTATTCCATCATAATTTTTTATTCGATTCCAAATTCCAACATAAACAGTCCATTTATAGGGTATAAGGCATCCATCACTTTGATTCACAAATATTCACAAAAATAAACAGTCCATTCACAAATATTCATAGCAACAAAAAAATCCTAAATCCTAAATCGTCCATCCATCCATTTTTTGACATAATATATACACCCTATATGCTAAAATAAATTCATCCATCCATCCATCCATCACAAAAATTCAATTTAATTCATCCATCCATCCATAATTTTCATGGCATCCATTCATAATTTTCATGGCATCCATCCATCCGTAATTCACAAAAACCCTAAATCGTCCATCCATCCAACCATCCATCACGGCATCCATTCATAATTTTCATGGCATCCATTCAAAAATTTCACAACATATTGTGTCTCACCTTTAGAGGTTGCGGGGCTGGTGAGGAGTGGTCGGTGTTGTAGCGGGGCTGGTGAGCACGGCATCGCCGATGGGGCTAGCGGTGAGGAGGGACGTCGACGTTGGTGTGGGGGCCGGTGAGGCGTCGCTGACGGGGCCGGGCGGTGATGAGGACGTCGGCGTTGATGGGGGTGAGTCGACGGAGCCGGGCGGTGAAGGGGCATCGGTGTGGTGCGACTGGGCCGGGCGTCGCGGCGGTAGTGACCGGCGGCCGGGCCGGCAGGCAAACGACGACAACCGCGGTGAGGCCGACAGCGAGAGAGATGGGCAAGGCGTGGCTAGCGGCAGCACGAGGAAGTGCGACATGGGGTTGGGCGGCGCAGGGATGGGCGGCGAGGGCGCGGGGATGTCCGGCGAGGGCGCGGGGATGGGCGGCGAGGGGGTCGACGGTTGAGGACGAGGGGACTTAGAAAAATTCGGCAGCCTGGCGGCACAAATCTGGATTTCGTCGGGGACTTAGAAATTTTTGTGACTCCACGCGCCTATATAGGAGGCGATTATCGCGTGCGGGCGGCTTAAGCTGCATGGGAAAATCATCTTTCGTGCGGGCCGCTAAAACCGCCCGCACGAAATATGATTTTCTGTGCGGCGGCTTAATCAGCCCGCACGAAAAGATGTTTTCCGTGCGGGCGCTTAAGCCGCCCGCATGTGATAATCACCCCACTTATTTTTATTATATAAAACTAAAAATATCAATGCACATACAATATCAATGTGTTAATGCACATATTAATTTTATTAATTAATATAAATACTATTTTATTTACTAACATATTGATTATTCCATTTATTAATTATCCCATGTAAAACTATAAAACTAATAAAATATCAATGCACATATTAATTTTATTAATTAATTGAAATACTATAGACAAAAAAATTCAATCGATTTCGATCCAGGAAGAATATATCAATTGATCACATATTAATTAATTATCTTATTAATCGTCCAGACAAATACCATAAGTTCGATATAAAACCACACATTCACTCATAATACCATAAGTGTGATACATTTGCTCGCAAAAACATATTGTACACAAAAAACAAACTAACGCTTCACTATTTTTGGATCAGCATCCTTTCGCACGGATGAAAACTTTGATTCGTCGAGGACACTCTCAATGCATTTCATCTGCGTAGAAAGATCTGTGAATAACGAAATGGCATCATACTGATTATAATCAGATGCGTCTTCAATGTTGTCAATACCAATGAAGTGTTGCTTGCCCGATACAATAATGTCCATCTTTTCATCGCAAGGGTCCTTCACATAAGAAACCTGTGCAACACGCTCAGCAATGACCCATTGTTGACGACCAAATTTGGTAATTCATATATTGGATTTGGAATTAAGGCCAAAGCGGATTTGAGGAAATCATGGTTCTCAAAAATCGAGTTCGCCTCGGCTGATACCGAATCGGCTAAGGTGTTCATCGGCTGATACCGAGTTGGACAAGGATAGCCGATATAGCCGATTCAGGTAAGGTAACATTGGGGTCGTCATCAGATTGGATTGATCTGCTTCATGAGGATTTTCATATATGGATAGAGTCCAAAAAAGGCAATTGTATCTATTAATTAGAAAGAGTTTGTTAGCTTTCTATTTTTTCTTTAGGAAAGCATGTCCAATAAGGACTCAGTTTTTTTTCTTTTATCTTTAGAGAAGATTGAGTCGTAATCTGCTAGGATCTTTGTTAGCCCATGGGCATAAATATGTAAGCCTGGGGTTCATGTAATCTATCAATCTCAGATCAATATAATTCGGCGCATCGCCACCTTTTGCCTTTACACCTTATTCATCATTCGGCGAGACTTGGCACCCAACGCAGGGATACATCGGTTAGGTTAGATCTCCGGCGAAGGGGTAAGTCCAAGTGTTGCCTGTCTGATATATCGTCTCTATCTTTAGTTTCATTACTGTTTATAGTCACATCGGCTTAGTTAGGACTTTCTCGATTAGGTCCAATATTCTAATCAAGTTGATGTTTCTCTAAACATGATGTCGCTTTAGATAGATTTGTTATATCCATCACATTAGACAGATCTATCGGCTCATTGAGTATTAGAGTATCATATATAATCTCAAGATGCATCGGTTCGGTCCGACCTACTAGATTGTTACTGATAATCTAAGTCTTGTTAAGATGATAGGTTTATGCTAATGTCTCATCGGAGGGTTAGCCGGTTTGCTTATCATATGTCTCTGTTAATCTAGTCCTACTATCTCAATTTAGTTCTATCGGTTGTCTCTCGCTTTATGGTCTCTACGGATACCGGCTAAATTGTTTACAAGATTAGATTAGATTAGGCATCTACCACCCTGAAAATCAGTCAAGGGCTTGGTTGTCTAGATATTGTGTTTCTGTTCATACTTAGTGCTACATCAGTTCAGTTTGATCTACTAAGTCATGATTAGAACCATAATTTCTAGCCTGTCTGTTGGTTGCCACTAAGGGTTTCATCGGGATTTCAGCCGATGAGTTATCTGGATATTGCATCAGCTTGCAAGGATTGTACACAAGTTGGATCTAGCCGATTGCAGCAGAGGCTTCATTGAATATTTGATCATTTGGATTTTATGACATCGGACTTCCAGCCAATGTGTGCTTTAATCTTTAAATCAGTATTTTTCATCATGTGATTGGTTTATGGAATGTTATATATCATCATGTTATCGTCAGCCGATCGCCTTTATATAGATATTTGTTTAACACACAGCCGATGGATTCAAACCCTAACACCATCGGCTAGAATTGCACCATCGACTTATCAGCCGATCAGCTAGTTTTTGGGTATCGATCTACCAACCGATACACTTTATATTATGCTGCTTTGTATATTTTGTCAGTGGCAGGATCAAACTGACTAGCACGCCCGCGCTTCATCGATTCTAGGACCTGCACTGGAGCTAAGCAGATCTCCTAGGCCGGCGTGTGTTTTTCGCGTCAACACCCATGGATCATCCTTGTGTTCATTTTTACTCCGTTCAGCACACGTAAATCCAAATTTATCTACCATGCTGTCTTTTACCCTTTGGCATCTGAGAACAAGGATCTGAATGTTTAAACCATAGTCAAGCCCCCAGATTTCTTGTATGATCCCGTAGTAAGATTTCTTCTGCCCTGTTGCGTCCAATGCTTCGACACGAACCCCACTGTTCTGTGCTGAGCTTTTTCTGTCTTTGTTGTTTGTGTACAAAGAATATCCGCCGATGTCATACCCTTGCCATGAGGTCACAAGGCTTGTTGGGCCAGCTGCAAGTCTTTCTATCGTTTTTTTCTCGAGTGATTCACCTGACGGTAGCTTTTGATCCTTCACCCATTGGGAAAAACTGCGCTTCTGTTCTTTCGAAACCCAATCGATCACCCAAGATTGCATGCTCTGATCTCAAAAATGTGTTGCTCAATGTAGGGCGCAACGATAACGAGTTGTTGAACAACGCTGTTGTGTGCATTTGATACCACTTTGTAATCGTTGTCATAGAAGCATTTTCTTCCCACAGTACCCTTCCCAGATAACCTTCCATCATGTCGAGGCACCGGTATCCCAATGGGGTTGGCATCTTTCATATAATCTAGGCAACACTCGACAACCTCCTCAGTTGTGTAACCCTCTATCATCGAGCCCTCCGGATGAGCATGATTACGGACATACCCTTTCAGAATAGCTATGTATCGCTCGTACGCCCACATTTGCTGTAGGTATAGAGGACCAAGTTCAATAATTTGAGGGACAATGTGAACAATGAGATGTTCCATCATGTCGAAGTACGATGGAGGAAAAACATCTCTAGCTGGCAAGCTGTCTCGACTGTGAATTTTTGAATGGGTCCTAATTCTTTTGGATCAAAAACTTTCTGTGAAACTCGATTAAAAAATAGCACAGCTTTGTGATCACTACCTTGGTGTGCACTAGCTTCACCGTCCTTATAGCGATAGGGAGGAATACCGTAAGCATCTTATGACAGTCGTGACCGTTGTATCCAAAAATCGACAAATCTTTCATTAACACTAGTTTCCAGATATTCGATGAGAATTCAGTAGGCACTTTCAAACCACGAAGACATTTACAGAAAGCTTTTCTCTCTTCTAGTGTCATTGACTAGCATGTCGGTGGAATCTCAATCTTACCATTTGTTAGCTCTATTGGGTGGAGATCTTTCCGTATGCCCAAATTGACCAGGTCATTACATGACTTCAACCCATCCTTTATTTTACTAGGAATGTCAAGTAAAGTAACTTTTTTGATGAGGTCAGGTATATGTATGAAGTGTTGTCCAGACATATCAGACTTCCGGTCTTTCCTTTATTCTGTCCGAAGAGGGAAAAATTGGCTGGTAGATCGTTTATAGTAACAAATATGATAGCACGTAGAGTAAAATACTCCTGGAGGTACGCATCAAACAATCGTAGACCCTCTTCCCACATTTCTTGCATATCCTCCATCAAAGGTTCAAGAAACACATCTAGGTCGATGCCAGGCTGTTTTGGCCCTTGTATAAGGATAGTCAACAAAATGTACTTTCGCTTCTGACATAACCGTGTAGGAAGGTTATATATGGTGAGTAGAACAGGCCAAGTGCTGTGTGAGCTGCTTAGGTCACCAAACGGATTCACCATGCTCAATGCAAACCTGGCATTTCTCGGATCCTTTGCAAATTCTGGGTGCTTTGAATCAAAGTTTCTCCGCTGTCGAGCATCAGCAGGATGTCAAATCATTCCATCTGTTTTTCGACCCTCTTGATGCCATCTCATCAACTCGGCGTCGGTGGGATTCGAGAACAATCGCTTCATGCGATCATTCACTGGCAAGTATGTCGACCCCCTTTTTGGGAACAGGAATCATTCGTGTTCATAGTACCATATCCTTGGATCGAGTAGTTTGGTACCCACGAATACAGTTCTGAATTACCAGGTGCAAAGTGCACGAATAGTCTTACAACGACTTATTACAATAATAGGCCCGAAGGCAATATCCAATACATAAAACGACTTATGGGTCCGAATTCAACCAAATCAGAGTTTAGATGAGATAAGCATACGAAAAGCAGCGGCATGTCGATTGCCACAAGCAACGACTGGGGACTAAGACCTAGCGCGCTTCATTGTCTTCATTCCTCCTGGTAGTAAGCATAGGTGTCCTCCAGTTCTTCGTTTCCTTCATTTCAAGTTTGTGCGTATAGCAAGGGTGAGTACCCAACGTACTCAGCAAGCCAAAACAGAATGATGCACATGACAGGGCCATTAAAAGGGAGGCTGTGCTTTATTTGCACAAAGCCAATTTTCGCAAATCATTTGACAAGCCTATCATCTAGCCAGTCAAGTTTTAGTTTCAAAGTATATTAAATCGGCGACGGTTCTGTCTGCCATCCATCGTAATGCCAAGGATGGTTGCCCGTCTCTGGCTCGTCATGGTTTTCTGGGGAGTCTATCCCTTCTCGCAGGTCAAGAAGTTAAGTCCACCAGCACAAAAATCATTATGCATACCAACCCAACATTTTAAAGTTTAAGAGTCTAGCCACGGGAGAAACTTGTCACGTCGCTCATTAACCGCGAGCACGGCTATTCGAATAGATTGATTGACTCACCCTGCAGTGGATGTACACTTTACCCGTACTCCGCAACTGCTCATTGAATGAGCTTACATCCCTCTATATGGGACGGTCACGGCAAAGCCTTTCGATAACCTCACTTTGGCAGTACCCGATCCATGAACTTAAACCCTCATGCACTCTAGCCGTCATTTCCTAGCAGTGAGAGGAGTTCTGGCGTTCCCGAGGTAAGAGAGAAAACTCACTTCATCTTTAAGACATCGTTAGGTTCAAGTTACTATTCACATAAAGGCCTTTCATCTCATCACAATCATGGGCACACTACCCTTGGTAGGTCCCTAACTCAACACTTACACCTGAACCACTATGCAGGGATACTGCCTCCGCTCGGCTATCTACTCTGCTAGGTCTATGCCCATTCAAGAAGTATGGTTGTACTGGCTCGTTCTAAGTTGTAGTCTCATGGCTCGGTCCTTAATTGACCAGGGACGGTACTAGCCTTTCCCGGAATGCACCCAAATCCATCCATCCACCCCAGTCTGAAAACATTGGTTTGTATTTTCATTTTTCCATCAAAACTATTTTCAACATGATCGAGGCAACGTGGCGCTCATGTCTCCACTTGCCGTGTCTCAACTATCTTCCCAAAGATAGTTGCCCAAGCACGAGGCTTATTTGTAAAATCATGAGTATGCAAGAATCTAGTATAAGCGTGGCTAAGCATTTTACCGAAGTTAGCCTTCGGTCATATCACATCGAAGGTTACAAAGAATATTTCTAAGGGTATTCAATATCAAGGTAGGGTATACCAAGTATAGGCACTCATTTGTGTATAGCATGCAACTTGTAATTGAAATCAATATCATTTTGCAAAGTAGGATGAATATTGTAACATCCTAAAAATCGAAAAATTAAAATCAGAACTCACAAAAACCTTTTGGGAATCATTGCTTCTTATTGTGTTTTTCGATCTTAATTGCCAGTTTAGTGGTGTAGGATTTTCTTCTAGAATTACTTTGATGTAAAGTTGAATAAAACCCTAAGCTTTGAAATCAAAGCCGGTGAAAAAGGTTTCAAAATAAATATATATGTATATATATTTGAAAAGAGCATATACATATAATTTGGTGAATTACAAAAGGATACCTTAAAAAGGATATATTTTGGTTTAAACCCTAATTGATAGAGGAAAGATAATGAATAATTGGAATTGGATGATAAAAATATTTTTGAAAAGGAGAAATGAAATTAGAAATTTATTTTTAATCAAAACCCTATTTTCTTGAATTTAAAAGAAGAAATAAAATAAATATGAAAAATATATTTTAAAAAGTGGGGAAAAAGTTGAAAATATAATTTTAAAAATTATTTTAGGAATATTAGAATTTATTATCAATTTTTAGAGTGGAAAGAAATAGGAATGGGAAAATAGGATTTTAATTCGGGAAAAATAGGAAATCGCCTTGTTCATTTCGCGATAGGTGTTCGACCGCGTCGGGTCCTCGCGCGCGCGACACGCGTCACGCGTCGCAGCCGCTTGCCGTACTCGCCGCGTCACCACGATTTCGCAGCGCAGCCGTCGCCCTGTGCCTATGCGCCGCGTCAGCACGCGCGCCCGTGCCATGCCGTCGCCACGCCGCTGACGACCACCCCAGTGCACGCCAAAGTCGTCGTCGTACCGCCCGCACGCGCGCGCCATGTGGCCCGCGTTAGCCTCGCGCATGCATAGTCCACGCCACGCCGTCCTTGCCACGTCGCCCACGCTCCCGCACACGTGTGCTGCCCTCGCCACGCTCGCCGTACGCGCGCGCATCGGCAGCAGTTGCCGTACGTCGCCGCGACGTGCGCACGCCCGCGCGTGCTCGCCAGCCGACCGTCACGTGGCTGCCCGAGACTCGCCGTTCCCGTGCACCCCATCATGTATAAAATGGAGGGCGAGCTCCCCTTTAACCTCCACACTTTGCCGTCGCCATCCCTTCGTCTTTTCCTGGCGGAGGTCATGGCTTTGCAAACCCAGTTGCTGCAAGCCATCGCCAACAACCAAGGGAATCGCGGAGGATCAAGCTTGGGAGAATTTATGCGAGCTAAGCCGCCTACATTCTCCACGGCCGAAGAACCAATGGATGCCGAAAACTGGTTAAGAGTAATAGAGAAGAAGCTGACCCTCGTCAGGGTACGAGAAAACGACAAAGTCGTTTTTGCCACCAATCAATTGGAAGGCCCCGCAAGTGATTGTTGGGATACCTACAAAGAGACACGGGCAGAAGACGCCGAAGAACCAACCTGGGAGGAGTTCACAGCCGCCTTTCGTGAAAATTTCATACCCGTCGCAGTTATGAGAATGAAGAAGAACGAATTCCGAAGGTTGCGCCAAGGCAACACCACACTGCAGGAGTACCTGAACAAGTTCACGCAACTCGCTCGATATGCCACCGGTGACCTGGCAAACGAAGAGGAGAAAATCGATAAATTTATCGAAGGGTTGAGCGATGAGCTGAGAGGGCCAATGATCGGCCAAGATCACGTCAGCTTCCAAAGCCTTATCAACAAGGTGGTACGGTTGGAACATGACCAGAAGATGGTGGAAAACAACCGTAAGAGGAGGCTTGCTATGGCCCACCCACTTCAGGGAGCACCTCAGCGTCCCAGGGCAGCCACCCCGTCTGGATGGAAGCCAACCGTCATGGCAACCAGTCGTTCCCCTGCACCCGACCATGTTAGCAGGCCGACTGCACCCCAGTTCCGTACCCCGACACCAACTCTAGCCGCTTCGAGAAGGAGAAATGTGAATTGGTTCAACTGTGGAGAGTTTGGGCACTACTCCAACAGCTGCCCCAAGCCACGCAACACTCCCGTGCGTACTGGCGCCAATGCAACGGCTGTCCGAGGAACCACTGCTCTTGCTACGGGACGCGGTCTGTTTAGGACGCCGCAACCCAATGAGACTGCTACCGGATTCCGGCGCAGACAAGTGAATCATGTGCGTGCCGAAGAAGCGCAGGAGGATCAGAATGTGCTGATGGGTATGTTCTCTATCAACCCTACCCGAGTTAAAGTCTTATTCGATTCCGGAGCATCGCACTCATTCATATCTTCACAAGTAAGCAAACAACACCACCTACACCAGGTAGAACTTAAGAAACCCATGTTGGTACACTCACTTGGGGGAAACATAACCGTACCCCATGCTTGCATCAATGTGCCCATACGGATTAGAGACGTGGTATTTCTCTCAAACCTCATGGTACTATCACCCCAAACCATTGATATCATACTTGGAATGGATTGGTTAACTAAGAACAATGGAGTTATAGACTGTAGCCGGAGGGAAGTAACAGTATCCACCCCATGGGGATCACCAATGAACATAACCATGGACCAAAACCCGATGCTATGCGAGCAAGCTGCGGGAGTATTCACCATGCTACCTTTGAGCGGGAGGCCAGTAGTGCAAGAATACCCAGACGTATTCCCTGAGGAATTGCCCGGAATGCCCCCTGATCGTGACATAGAATTTATCATCGACCTAATGCCTGGTACTGACCCCATATCCAAGAGACCTTACCGAATGCCCGGTAACGAACTAGAAGAACTCAAGAAGCAAATCAGAAAACTACAGGAAAAAGGATTTGTATGCCCTAGTTCTTCTCCCTGGGGAGCCCCAGTACTCTTCGTCAAAAAGAAGGATGGAAGTATGAGAATGTGTGTAGATTACCGATCGTTGAATGAAGTGACCATCAAAAACAAGTACCCACTACCGTGAATCGATGACTTATTTGATCAACTCAAGGGTGCACAAGTGTTCTCGAAGATTTATCTTCGGTCAGGATACCATCAGCTAAAGATTAAAGCTGGAGATATTCCAAAAACAACATTCTCTACACGTTATGGCTTGTACGAGTTCACCGTAATGTCCTTTGGGTTGACCAATGCCCCGGCGTATTTCATGAATCTGATGAACAAGGTATTCATGGAGTATCTGGATAAATTCATGGTGGTGTTCATTGACGATATACTCGTCTACTCCAAGGACGATGAGGAACATGCAGAACACCTACGACTGGTACTGGAGAAGCTACGGGAGCACCAGTTGTATGCGAAATTTAGTAAATGCGAGTTCTGGTTTAAGGAAGTCGCTTTTCTTGGCCATGTAATCTTAGCCGGAGGAGTAGCAGTAGACCCTGCCAAGGTCGAAGCTGTTACGGAATGGAAGGCACCCAAGTCAGTAACAGAGGTACGAAGTTTGTTGGGATTGGCCAGATATTACCGGAGGTTCATCGAAAGGTTTTCCACAATAGCCTGACCCATGACTCAACTTCTGAAGAAGAAGAAGAAATTCGTATGGAACGAGAAGTGTCAGGAGGCCTTTGACCAACTAAAAGAAAAGTTAACCACTGCCCCAATCTTAACCCTACCTGACAACCGTAAGGATTTCGTGATATACTGTGATGCGTCTCGACAAGGGCTGGGAGGCGTATTAATGCAGGATGGAAAGGTCGTAGCATATGCCTCGAGACAGTTACGACCCCACGAGGAAAACTACCCCACACATGACTTGGAATTAGCAGCAGTTGTTCATGCATTAAAAATCTGGAGACAGTATCTAATCGGGAACCACTGTGATGTATATACTAATCAAAAGAGCCTGAAATACTTCTTTACTCAGTCTGATCTCAATCTACGTCAGAGACGGTGGTTGGAATTGATCAAGGACTACGATCTAGGAATCCATTACCACCCCGGCAAGGCAAATGTAGTGGCCGATGCGTTAAGCCGCAAAGCCCAATGCAACCATATGAGACTGGAAGGTATGGCCAACAAGTTCCAAGAAGAGATGGCTCGACTTAACTTACACCTGATTCCTCACGGAGAAGTGAACTCACTAGAAATCCAACCCCTTCTTAGGACTCAAATAGAGGAAGCTCAAAAGGATAACAGAGAAACACAAACAATCAAAGAGCGCATGGCCGCTGGGCATGCGAAGGAATTCTCGGTAGATGACAAGGGAACCCTGTGGTATAAGAAAAGAATCTATGTACCGGAACAAGGTGGTTTGAGAGGATTGATCCTAAAAGAAGCACATGAATCAGCCTATTCGTTACATCCGGGAAGCACGAAGATGTACTAGGATTTGAAGGAGGAATACTGGTGGCCCAATATGAAGAGAGACGTAGCCGAATACGTGGCCGTATGCGACATATGCCAAAGGGTAAAAACCGAGCATCAACGACCGGCAGGGTTGTTGCAGCCACTCAAGATTCCCGAGTGGAAATGGGATTATATAGGCATGGATTTCATCGTTGGGCTACCCAAAACGGCAGCCGGATATGATTCCATTTGGGTAATAGTAGATCGGCTCACCAAGACCGCCAGATTCATCCCCGTAAAGACTAACCACAATAGTGCTAAGCTGGCAGAACTATACATGAGTAGGATTGTGTGTCTTCATGGTGTACCGCGGTACCCAATTCACGTCCCATTTCTGGAGCAAAGTTCATGAGGCACTCGGAAGTCACCTTGCCTTCAGTACCGTTTATCACCCACAGACCGACGGGCAGACCAAAAGGACAAATTAAGTTCTTGAGGATATGTTGAGAGCCTGTGCGCTGGATTTTTCCAAGGATTGGGAAAAATGCTTACCGTACGCCAAGTTCTCCTACAACAACAGCTACCAAGCAAGTCTGAAGATGTCGCCAAATGAAGACCTATTTGGTCGGCGATGCCGAACCCCATTGATGTGGTCAGAAACCGGTGAACGAGCCGTGTTTGGGCCTGACATAATCAAAGAGGCCGAGGAGAAGGTCCGCTTGATCCGGGACCGATTAAAAGCGGCCCAATCTTTACAGAAGAGCTATGCAGATACTCGTCGAAGGGACTTAGAGTTCAATATAGGCGACTATGTGTATCTAAAGGTCTCACCACTACGAGGGACTCAAAGGTTCAAAGTCTAAGGGAAACTTGCACCAAGATATGTGGGCCCATTCCTGATAAGCGCTAGAAGAGGTGAAGTGACCTACCAGCTGGAGTTACCCGAGAACATCTCCGATGTCCACCCAGTGTTCCATGTGTCACAGTTGAAGAAATGCCTGTGAGTGCCAGAAGAGCAAGCTCCCTTGGAAACCATCCATATCAACAGTGATCTCACATATTCGGAACATCCAATAAAGATACTGGACGAGGTAGAAAAGAAGACACGAACCAAGTCGTGGCGCATGTACAAAATACAATGGAGCAATCACACTGAAGAAGAGGCCACCTGGGAAAGCGGGGATTTTCTGAAGACTGAATACCTACACCTACTCAACAACCAGTAAGAAATCTCGAGGATGAGATTTATTGTTAGGTGGGTAGGTTTGTAACATCCTGAAAATCGAAGAAATTAAAATCAAAACGTAAAAATCGGAACTCACAAAAACCTTTTGGGAATCATTGCTTCTTATTGTGTTTTTCGATCTTAATTGCCAGTTCAGTGGTGTAGGATTTTATTCTGGAATTACTTTGATGTAAAGTTGAATAAAACCCTAAGCTTTGAAATCCCATCCGGTGAAAAAGGTTTCAAAATAAATATATATGTATATATATTTGAAAAGAGCATATACATATAATTTGGTGAATTACAAAAGGATACCTTAAAAAGGATATATTTTGGTATAAACCCTAATTGATAGAGGAAAGATAATGAATAATTGGAATTGGATGATAAAAATATTTTTGAAAAGGAGAAATGAAATTAGAAATTTATTTTTAGTCAAAACCCTATTTTCTTGAATTTAAAGAAGAAATAAAATAAATAGTAAAATTATATTTTAAAAAGTGGGGAAAAAGTTAAAAATATAATTTTAAAAATTATTTTAGGAATATTAGAATTTATTATGAATTTTTAGAGTGGAAAGAAATAGGAATGGGAAAATTGGATTTTAATTTGGGAAAAATAGGAAATCGCACGGTTCATTTCGCGACAGTGTTCGATCGCGTCCGGTCTCCGCGCGCGCGACACGCGTCGCGCGTCGCAGCCGCTTGCCGTACTCGCCGCGTCACCACGATTTCGCACAGCAGCCGTCGCCCCGCGCCTGTGCGCCGTGTCAGCACGCGTGCCCGCGCCATTTCGTCGCCACGCCGCCGACGACCACCCCGGTGCATGCCAAAGTCGTCGCCGTACCGCCCGCACGCGCGCGCCATGCCGCTTGCGTTAGCCTCGCGCATGCATAGTCTGCGCGACGTCGTCCTTGCCACGTCGCCCACGCTCCCGCACACGCGCGTTGCCCTCGCCACGCTCGCCGTACGCGCGCGCATCGGCAGCAGTTGCCGCACGTCGCTGCGACGTGCGCACGCCCGCACGTGCTCGCCAGCCGACCGCCGCGTGGCCGCCCGAGACCCGTCGTTCCCGTGCGCCCGTCGTGTATAAAAGGGAGGGCGAGCTCCCCTTTCCCTCCACACTTTGCCGCCACCATCCCTTCCTCTTTTCCTCCTCGCCCACACAGAAAAACCGCCGAAGCGCGGAGTTGCCGAGCCGTGTGCCGCTGCCGTTCGCGCCATCCACCGCACGTCGCCGCTCGCCGTCACCCGCCGCCGCTAGGTGAGCCCCGCGCCGTCCCATTTTCCGCCTTGGGCCGTGCCATCGCAGTAGCCGCCGTCATCTACCACCACGCCATCGCCGCCGGTTCGGCCGAGCGGGTAGACGAGGGGGGTAGAGGAGAGAGAAAGGCACAGTGTCGGGTAAGAAAAAAGAAAAGAAAAAGAAAAGAAGAAAAAGAAAAGAAAAGAAGGAGGGAAAAAAAGAAAAAAAATGGGGAAAAATTCTGGAAAAATTGAGAAATATTTTTGGGAATCTAGGGAAATATTTGTGCAAAAATTATATGGTTTTCTCATATGTTTCTTTGGAGAAAAAAAATTTGAATTCCGAAATAAGATTTCAGGTACTTCGCTTTTCGCATGAATTTTCTTGAGGATTTATTTTTTTATTTCTTGCCCTTTTAAAATATGATTGGCCTTCTAACTCACCTCATCTAAATGGAAAATCTCTTCAAACAACATTTATTGACATATCGCCTTATCTTTAATCGGTATTTTAACGAAGACTCTAAAAACAACCCTAGCTCACTTTTTTGGTCGGATTTCATTTAAATTTCTTCCCTAACCCGAATAAAATCACAGGGTAGATATTTTAGAGTACTCTTATGGTTTTTCTTGATATTTTATTTGTTCTTATTGAATTCTGATCGAATTCAATCTTTTTTTTCGCACGTATGGATAGCATCCGAGAAAGCAGCTACTGACTACGTCGAAGACCCCACTCAACAAGCGAGCGAGCAAGGCTAGTCATCACACTCTTTGAACATATTGATCCCAATTGCGAAATGAAGTTATTTTAAACTTTAAAAATGCATGCTATACATAGAGAATTACCTATACTTGTTATGTCGTACCTTCTTATTGATTACCTTTAGAATTATTCCTTGTAACCCTTGATGTGATACACACAACCGGAGAATATCTTTGGTAAACTGTTTAGCCATGCTATACTTAGATTCATGCATACTCATGATTTTATGAAAAGCTTTATGCTTGGGCAGCTACCTTAGGGAAGGTAGTCGAGATACGGCATGTGGAGACATGAACGCCACAATGCCATAAGAATGATGAAATGAGTTTTGATGAAAATTGAAAGTACTAAACAAATGTTTTAGACCGGGGCGGCTGGATGATTTGGGTGGATTCCTGTTGATGAGAAATCTCTCTCACGCGCCGGCCTGGGAGATCTGCTTGACTCCAGTGCAGTCCTTCTTAGCCGCCTACAATGTGTAGAGCGTGCCAGTTGATTTGATCTGCCAATCAACAAGAAAGAAGACACGGAAATGTTCGTTAAGCGTTAGGCCAAGTCCCCGCGAAATCGGCCAAGGAAATCCATGAACGTATATATGTTATTCCAGACCATATTTGGGCCAGGCGACCAAAACGTATCAGCCATGCCGAGACGACCATCAGCCGTCCGATCCAAATATAACGAAGAACAATAAATATACGGATCAACGGACTAGCCGACGCTGGGAAATTAGCACCAAATCGACTGGTATTCCAGTGAACCTTATGTAGACATAATGCTCCTAGATCACAGAGATAAGCAAGCATGATCTAGACATAAAAGATAACCCTATTACAGATCTAATAACAATTATGTTAAAAGAAATACATTAGGGTGAATAAGGTCGGCTGAAACCCCGACGCTATCTCCAGATAATGTAAGTCCAAAAGAATAGATTACTGACAACTCTAAAGATGACTCAATAGTTCAGTCTTGATGCATCATTAAGTATCAAATAAACCATCCAATCTATTACTTTCGACTTACACTCCGTGAGATGGTAGATATTACATACGAACCAACCAACCCTTAGACCTAGCCTCGTTGACCACATACTCTCGACAAGATGAGTCAACTACAAGATAGATCTAAGCACCGAATTGGTTCATATGCACTATATGATATATGTCGCAGTAAAACTATTGAATCCAATGTATCATTGCGATGGAAGCATCAGAAACAAGTAATCTCACCACTAACGACAAATATCTACCTGAGTTTGGGGATCGAGACGATGCAGCCCAAAGCCAAACAGGGTGTTCGTCCAAAAGGAAAAGGATGGCGATGCGCCGAAGATTAGATTGATTGAATCGTTCTCATACAGAGGGTCTCGGGTCCTATTTATACCCAAGATACAAATATTTGGAACAACTTTGGACTCTATCTAAACTACTGTTTAAACATCATATCATCCCTAGCGAGATCCATAACGTATTACAACTAACAATTTAACAAACTCCTAAATTACAGATACAATTGTCGTTACAGGACTCTATCCATAAGTGGCAATATCTTTAAACGCACAATTAACAACCGAATCTCCACTTATCTTCAAGTTTCTATGTTGGACACAGTTTCATCTCTTCTGAACTCAGAATCGGCTGTCGGCTGTTCCCATTCAACCCATCCTCAGCCGACCAGCCCCGCAGCCGATCACTCTTTTAGCCGATACGACTACTGCCTTCAGCCGATCCGATTCCACTTTGCCTTCTTAAGACTTAGGAACCCCATTACCAAATTCCAGTGTTAACACATGCCCCCCAAGTCCGTAACATAAAGTGTTGTGGATTTGTTCACCTATTCAAACTCTCACTCCCTTCTTGGCCCAAATCGTCTCGGCTTCTCCCCAAGGGCTCTTTAAATATCCACCTTCCTCGGTCGAATCACCTATGCCCTCATCGTGCGCTCGGCTTTCTTCTCAAACAAACTTCCTGCCCTTCTCTCTCCCCTCCGGCGACTCCATCGGCGTTCGACACCTTTTCCACGCTCTTCGAACCCCATCTTCGTCTCCGAACTTCCCGATGGCCTCCGCCGCGACTTCAAGCACCTCCAACTCGCCGGCCACCACCATCGCGCCAGCCGCAACCGCAACACCATCTGCCGTCGCCACCGGAACTGCTCCAGCCGCCACTATGAACAAGTTCCCTCAAGTATTCTCTTTTGCTCTTATAATTTCACTCTCAACTCGCTCCTCCAAACATCCCTATACCAATAATCCGTTCGGTAATTTCAGTAGTATTTTATCCCATATTCTTACTAATTAATACTTTTCTCATTCCGAACTATAAAACACCATCACTCCTGATCAGTACTTTTCTCCCCTTCTTCAAACTGTAGCACCTGTCTCACCAAATACTCATCCCCAATCCGACACAAGAGGGAAAGTACTTCCTTGGGCCTATCGGCGATACAGACCCAACTGATGTAATCGTGGCCGAAACCAACCGTATGCCTTTCAACACTGCCAAACCATCTCTTTCCCATTGGAACGGGACATTCAAAGCCTGGCCGTCTACTGACGCAGCCTGGACCGAATGGTACAAGAGGATACAATCGGCCAAGTACACCGAATGGGAAGAAAGGAAACTCGCTCAATGCTTGGAACTGTCCATCGCTGGTATGGAAAAAGACGAGCCACTCCTATCGGCTGCAGCCTACTTTTGGAACGACAGCTTCAATGCCTTCCTCTTTAGGCAAGAGCCGATGACCATCACACTAGCCGATGTACATATGACAACTGGGCTGGACATCGAATCATCGGCTAATCCATGCGTCTTGAACCGAAAATGTCAACACCAGTTCAAAACCAAAGCTATCGGTGGATGGAGCGGCTTCATTGCCCAAAACATGAAAGATGGAACAGTCAGCCACCGGGAATACACCGCCTTTCTGATGATGTGGCTGGAAAAATTTGTATTCTGCGGATCGAGCTGTGGGCTGACCGCTAATTGGCAAATCATGGCCGAAATCTTAGCCGACGGAACAGAGTTTGCATCGGGAAAATACCTCCTCGGCTATACATATCAAATGCTACATCAAGCCGCCACGAAATAGCCGCCAACGCCCCAGTTAACACCAGTGGCCCCTGGTGGTTTTTCCAAATCTGGCTGGTGTTGGCCACCCAAAACGTAGCCGGTCGGCCCCGCCCGCGACGCCGGGTTCCCGAGGCTAGAGCCAATCGAAGATGAAGAAGGTGGTCGATCACCACCGGACGATGCACGAACTATGGGGAAGCAGCCGCCGCCCATGCGGGTTCAAGGCAATCGGCTGAGCTATTGGCCGATTGGTTCACAGCCTTTTACGATGGGCTATCCCGCGACAACAGTACCTGGTATTTCTACCCCGACCAAGGATCTTTTGAGCTGCTGATCGACTTCAAATGGATTGACCTCAACTCAGCCGACAGTCCAAGATGTAGAAAGTTGTTCTTCGCCTCTTTGTCTCCCTACATTCTGCCGACCGGGTTCACCAAGGCCGATCAACAGCCCGGAGTTATGAATTCTACTACCTGGTATCGGCGGCGAGACAGTTTGGTCTCGGGCAACTTCCCATCAGCTTCTTTTATGCCGATAAGATCGAAACCAGGGGAGCAGTCGGCCAAGATTTGATGATGAACTGGCTGCTGAACATAGCCGGTCCCCCCCCCGGTGATGCCAACAGAATCATCCTGTCGACGAGGAGAAGCACTGCTTACAACCGATGGTGGTCCGAATTTAAACGCCACATTTTTCACCAACGGCCATCCTGCTACATCGACTCGTTTCTGCCGGATGAGATCCCCTCGGTATATCTCTACTTACAGCCGATTATTCCTTTCCTATGATTCATTCATCGGCCGCATCATCCGATTTAACATTCGTCCTCCGACTTTGCAGGAAACAAAAACGGAGCGACCGACGGTAAGCGACTCTGGACGCCCCATCGAATACAGCCCAGGCGTTTTGGACGTGGGGGGCCTTGCTCCGTCGGCCATCGGCTGGGGGGTGCCCAAACTTTCATCTTTATTGCGAGGGCAGGTGCATCATCCGATCGCGCCAAAAAGGAAAACGGCACCACCACCGCGTCCGTCAGCTGCGCCTGCCCCCAAAAGGGTGAAAAAGATAGAACTGATCGCCTCGGCCGACAGCCTTCCCCCCTTAGATCCGGCCGTCGAGCAATTCCTCGATGCTGCTGTCGATGAAGAGGCGCCAACAGCTATCCAGGCGACGGTCGAAATCGGGGCTTCAAGTCCCAAGTCGGTAAATGCCCCAACCGACGCTCCGTCAGTCCCAAGTCCGCCAACAAAACGTCTTCTCGTAAGTTTTTACTTCGTTGGTCCTGGTTTCGCGATGATCGCCCGTACACTCGATTGGGTACATTCCTCGCAGTTCAAGAAATTGGCTGGTCACATTCCTCGCCCTGCTCTGCCAGTAATCGATTCTTACCCCTTTGCCTGTGATAATACATCAGTTCGTCTGCTAATCCCTTTTCCTCTTTGCAGCTCCTGCGATCTCCACCGGTTGCTCCCCAGGCGTCGGGCGAATGTACCGCGCCTGCTGGGGGTGGTGACGATAACACTGGCAAAGAAAGCCAGACGGCTGTGGGGAATGATCCAGCCGAACCAACAATCCTGACGACGGCGCCGACGGTAAGCTGACTGGCCCCAACTATTGGTTTTGTCATGCCCCTGATCCTTTCTCTCTTCTGTAGCACGTGGCCGATCTCTTCAACTTCGACTTGTCGGAGTTCGAGGAACCCGGTGATGCCGGCGAGGAAGCGCTTGCGGCGTCGGCTGAGAACCTGAAGGATACTTTGGCCGATATCGGCAACCGGCTGGAAGCCTCATTGGATGCACTGGTATTTGACTGCGGCTCGATACGCGCACGGTTCAGAGATATCCAAGACCAGCTGCCGGATGCTGTAGCTGAAGCCATCGTACCGGCGACCTTCATGGAAGCCTACCAGTTAAAATATGAACGAGCCCGGCAGCGAGTCATCGACCGGCGTGAGAGTCAGGCGCGGTCGGCTGCCATCCAATCGACCAAAGAAGCCATTGAAGCCCGGAAGGCCGCCTTCGACCGCCTAAAAATAGAGCCGGCAGCCAAGCTCGAGCAACTCTGTGCCCGTCGGGACCAACTGGTAGCCGACCTCGTTCAGATCACAAACGAAATTGATGTCCATGAGGAGTATATGGCCGATCTGCCGGCCAGGGTTGAAGCTGAGCGCCAAAGTATCAGGGCGGCCGTTGCGCATTTGCGGGGCTTGGTGCAGAGCGCTCGATCGGTGGTGGGGTTCGAGGCCGACGACCTTAGGGCAATCGGCGAGGTCGACCAGGTTAGACGGACAGCTCTGTCGGCGATAGCCGATTTTCTAAAGAAATGAGATTGTAAAATGTCCGACCCTGCGAGATCGGCTTGTGTTTCTGCAACATGTATTTTGTGATGTAACCGGATAGCCTGTATTAATCGTGCTTGTAGATATAATCGGCTATGTTTGTACGTACGACTGCCCCATGGCTGTGTGCGGCGTCTTGACTCGTTTAGTTCGAAATCACTCAGAAGTGACGCCCCAACCTTAAACGTCTATCTTTTGGTCATTCGACTCTCTAGCCATCGGCCGGCAATACCCGATTACGTCGTCGACCTGTCTTCGTAGGCCGACCCCCTCGAATCTGTACTCCGGGAACTCGTGAGTCCTGGGCGATAGGTATCCAGACTTGCGCAATCGCTGGCTTTTCAACGATTCCCGATGCTCATAATGATGATCTCTTTGACTACCGGATTGGCAGCGACCTTTCACATCTAAGAACCGTATCTTTTCTTTCTATAAATGGGTTCCCCTGGCTCTTCCGAATAACTCACGGCCGAAGGCGACGAACTTTCAATAGTAGACCACCTAGTCCTTTAAGTCTTCGGCTAGGCTTCTCATGGCGTCTTCGAGTTCGTTGGTGAACCAGGTGGTTTTTCAACTCCTCTACTCTCACCGATTTCTGTCTTCGAATACTCAGGGATGGATTTCATTGCAGCCGTCTCACCCACTACGGGTGATCCTAGAAATCATGGAGACGTCGTACGAGCTGTCGGTCAGCCAGGACCGACGAGTGAGGGCGCACCTGAAGCGCTTCAGGGAGTTGGAGGCTCGTCACCCGGCGGCCAGGCCGCCTTTCCATCTTGGTGGCATTCCGGCTGCTGCCCCCATGGCGTACCCGACGCTCGCGCGCCTCGACCGGTTGGAGGGTAGGCAAGCCCAACTCGCCAACGAGTTACTGATCACCACCACCAACATAAGGGTCACTCGGTTGGAGCACCTGATCCTGGATGCTCTAGAGATGGAGACTGCGGAGCCCGTCGAACGAGCCCTGGCGGCCATTAGGGAGTACCTGGCAAGCATGTAATCCAAGACGGCTTCGCGCCGATTCTGAATAAAGCTCGCTTTAATGTTCCTGGTTCTGTCTGACTTGAGGTTTCTTCAACTTCCCTGGCTTGATTAGTCAAAAATTGGCTTGACTGTTGGTCTTTTCGACTATGTCTCGCGCATGTGTATGCCCCCAAGTTTTGTTGATAGCTGCGATGTCTACAAAATTTGTGAGTCCGACGCGATCATTCATTCTGATCTCTGCCGGGGGGTCCGGAGCCGACAATGGGGCGTGGGAGGGTGTATGCGAACGCCTAAAGGCGATGCCTTATAAGGCATCGGCTGTCGTGGGTCGGCCTATTGTGACGATAACTGACTCACGCATTGATCCACACGCTCGGGTAGTATCTCTTTAGATATTTTCCGTTGAGGGCCCTTCCGAATACCTCCCCATCCAGTCCTTTCAGCATGTAAGCTCCTTTGGAGACGCATTTGTGGATCTTGAAAGGCCCTTCCCAATTCGGTGACCATTTGCCGAATTTGTTATCTTTGGATCCGATTGGGAGTATAAGCTTCCAAACGAGTTCACCGTCCTCGAATGATTTAGGGACGACCTTTTTATTGTAATGTCTGGCTACCCGTTCCTTATCTTTTGTTACTTTCTCTAAAGCTCTCATTCTGGATAAAGCGAGATGCTCCGACTCGTCTATCATGAGGTTATAATAGTCGTCGGCTGTGAGTTGGTCTTGTAGCTGAATGCGTCTTGAGCCGATTACACTTTCCCATGGAAGTACTGCTTCGTGTCCATAGACCAGTTTGTATGGGGGGACTTGGATGGACCCGTGACATGCCATCCGATACGCCCATAATGATTCGGCCAATCGGGTGTGCCATTGCTTAGGATGCTCAGATATCTTTCTTTTGATCAGCTTGATTAAGCTTTTGTTTGAGGCTTCGACCTGACCGTTGGCTTGCGCGTAATACGGCGAAGAGTTAAGCAGCTTGATCCCCATGCCATCGGCAAACTGAATGAACTCGTTCGAAACAAAGATGGACCCCTGGTCGGTCGTTATCGTTTGCGGAATGCCAAATCGATAGATGATGTGTTCTTTGACGAACTCGATTGCGTCTTTAGAATCTACTTTTCTGAGGGGGATCGCTTCCACCCATTTTGTGAAATAATCTGTGGCCACTAGGATAAACTTGTGCCCCTTGCTGGAAGGTGGATTGATCTGGCCGATCATATCAATGCCCCATCCCCTGAAAGGCCAGGGCTTAATGATTGGGTTCATGGCCGACGCCGGAGCTCGTTGTACCGTGCTGAACTTTTGGCAGTCTTGGCATCCTTTATAGTATTTAAAACAATCTTCTAGCATTGTCGGCCAGAAATACCCGGCTAGGCGAAGTAGCCATTTCATTTTGTGTGCCGACTGATGCATGCCGCAGATTCCCTCGTGTACCTCCTCGATGGCCACTGTGGCTTGATCGACGCCCAAACACTTGAGCAGTACGCCATCGATTGTCCGATAGTATAAATCTTCGTCGAGCAATACGTACCGTAGTGCCTTGTATCGTAGTTTCCTTGTGGCCGACTGAGAAGGGTCTTTGAGGTAATTGTAGACGTCGAATCTCCAATCGTCGTTGTGATGGTGGCGACGCCTATGTCGATGTTTCTCAGCATCGGCCGGTAGCCTGATGCCCCTTGAGCCAAATCATTGGCCTCCGTGTTCTATTCCCTGGGAATATGCTTCAAAGTGACTAGCCGAAAGCCTTCCATTAACTCCCGGCACCGTCGATGATAGGTCATCAGTGCATCGTTTTTGCACTCATATTCTCCTGATAATTGACTGATGACGAGCAACGAGTCTCCCATTATCTCGACCGCGTCAGCTTCCACCTCCCTAAGTAGAATTAGCCCCTAGAGAACGGCTTCATACTCGGCTTGGTTAATCGTGGCGTGGGGGTCGATGGCGAAAGCGAACTCGAAGCTTGCCCCCTTGGGTGAGATAAGAACTAAGCCGATACCACAGCCGTTGATGCACACTGAGCCATCGAAAGTCAAAGTCCAAGGCGTAATTTCCACGGAGCCGATCGAGTCGTTTCTATGCTCCACAATGAGATCGGCTAGGGCCTGTCCTTTTACTGCTCTTGGAGCCTGATACCTCAGATCGAACTCGGTCAGCGCGAATATCCACTTTCCGATCCTCCCTTTGAGCACTGGAGCCGATAGCATGTACTTGACTACATCGGCTTTGCAAGTTACAGTGCATTCATTGGACAGCAGATAGTGCCTTAACTTTGTGCATGAGAAATAGAGGCACATACATAACTTTTCGACGGGTGAATACCTGGTCTCTGCATCTAGTAGCCGTCGGCTGAGATAGAAAATGACCCTTTCCTTGCCGTCGACTTCTTGGATCAGAACGGAGCCGATTGACTTGTCGTCGGCGGATAGGTACAGCTTGAATGACATTCCTTTTTGTGGGGGCATTAGAACTGGAGGGGAGCTTAGATAATCTTTTATGTCGTCTAATGCCTTCTGTTGCTCTGCCCCCCATGTGAATGTCTGATCGGCCTTAAGCCGAAGCAATGGTGTGAACGGCTCCATTTTTCTGAGAGGTTAGCTATGAACCGTCTAATGAAGTTTATCTTTCCGATTAATGATTGGAGTTGTCTTTTATTCTTATTGGGTTGAATTGTCTTAATGGCATTAATGCTCCTTGGTGTGACTTCAATTCCTCTCTCATCAACGAGGAACCCTAAGAATTGCCCGGCCGACACGCCGAACGCACATTTAAGCGGGTTCATCTACAATCCATATTTCCTCGTCCGCTCGAGCACCTGCCTTAGATCTGCAATGTGGCTTTCTATCTCTCTTGACTTGACGACGACATCGTCAATGTATATCTCTACTAGTGCACCGATCATGTCGTGAAAGATGTAATTCATCGCTCTTTGATATGTTGCCCCGGCGTTCTTTAAGCCGAACGTCATCACCACCCACTCGTAGAGGCCGATCGCACCCGGGCATCGAAAAGCTGTCTTGTGGACATCCTCTTCGGCCATGAATATCTGGTTGTACCCTGCATTGCCGTCCATGAAGCTGATGATTTTGTGGCCTGAGGCAGCGTCGACAAGCAGGTCGGCTATTGGCATTGGGTATTCGTCCTTTGGGGTCGCCTTGTTTAGGTCTCTGAAGTCGATGCATACCCGAAGTTTGCTGTTCTTCTTCAATACCGGGACGATATTAGAGACCCATTCGGCATATCGGCAGGGCCGAATGAATCCTGCGTCGTATAGCCGAGTGATTTTGACCTTAATTGCGTTGTACATGTCGGCCTTGAACCTCCTGGGAGGTTGTTTGAATGGCCAATATCCTGCCTTGATTGGCAGCTGATGAACCACTATCGATCAGCTAAGACCGGGCATCTCGAAGTATTCCTAAGCGAAGCAATCTTTATATTCTTTTAATAATTCAATAAGTTGGGATCTACAAAGAGGAGATAAATTTTTGCTAATGTACGTCGGCCTTGGCTTATCGCCAGATCCGATGTCGATCTCTTCTAACTCGTCGGCCGATGTGAAGCCTTGTCCTAACTTGCCATCGTCTTCGTCCGCGGTGGCTATGCCGAGCACGCTGGAGCCCTCCACCATGTCTTGTTCAAAGCAGCAGCTACGGCTCGTCCCTTCCGATGGGCTGTATTGTTGAATTGGACACGTTTAGAAAATCGGCTTGCCAGATTTTCCCAGATAAACATTCGATGCCTTCGATTTGCCAAAGTGGCAAATCGGCACTAACGATACTAACTGATCTGTCGGCTGGCACGATCTCGATCTTGTCGTCGTCCCACTGGATGAGACTCTGGTGCATTGTAGAAGGGATGCAGCAGTTAGCGTGGATCCGGTCCCTTCCGAGCAGAAGCCGTAAGACCCTTCCCGTCGATGACAAAAACGTTGTGGGCACGGTTTTGTTGCCGATGGTCGGTTCGACGTTGAGAACGCCTTTGGTCTCCGATGGGTTGCCGCCGAAGTCCTTGAGTACCATGTTGGTTTTATCGGGTCTTCGGCCCCTTTTCCAAGCTTTCTGAAAGTCGCGTAAGGCATGAGGTTGACTGCCGCTCCCCCATCGACCTGCATTTTGGAGATCGGCTTGCCGTCAACGAACCCTTTAATGTATAACGGTTTCAGATGCCGATTTTCGGTCCCTTCGGGCTTGTCGAAGATGGCCTGGTCTGGCGAGATTGTTAGTTTTGTCGAGTCATCTTCGATAGCATCCGTGTCGGCTTCGAGGGCGCTGAACTCGGCCGGTAATACGAAGACCATGTTAACCGATGCGGTAGCTTTACTTTTCCCTTTGGCTGCCCTTTTGGCTCGGTCGGCTGGACTTTCCTCGCCTTGTTCTTCGGTGGTCGTGGCGTTCTCCTGCTTGGGTACCCATCGTCTCTTGATCTTGCCCAGCCGACGGCGTTGTTCGTATATCATTTGTCTCACCTCGTCCTCTCTTCCTTCATGCTTGAGCCACTGAATTCTCCTCTTCTGGGTCTTCGTAAATAGATCGGACGGGCACCATTGGGGGTTGGCCGATCCCTCATCGTCGGCTTCTTCGTCATCGCGATTATCCCTATCTCGGTTCTCGTCAATGAAGAAGTCCTGATGGATTGGACCGAGTCGATCGTGGACAGGTCGTCGTCTTCGGTTTAGTTGGACGGCTCTGGGGATGAACCGGACTGGGCTTGCAGACGACGAACTCCCGCGTTCGTCACTGTTATGATGATCGTTACATGCTGGGCAATCTTCCAGTGTTGGTAGTCTCATGCCGGATTCCCAGTAATGCCTGAAGAAGCCGCAATGCCAATGTGGATCATCATGGCTTGCTATGTTCCATCAGCTCTGGACTCTTGGCTCGTGCCGGCGAGGTGCTTCGTCGTAAATTTCTTCACGCCGAGACCGATATTGATGGTGGTATCAGCTTCGTTCGTGGATCGGCTGTCGGCCAGTCGACCTGATGACTGGGTGCACCATGTTAATCTGTGCGGTGTGGTTTCCAGTCTGGTCCTCTCCTGTTTTGGCCTCGATCAACGTATCGGCTAAGCCGTGCGCCATTCTGTCCTGTCGATCAGCTCACCCGGGGCCAGCATGGACTATGTTGACCGGAAACGGATTGCCATCTACTTTCATGGACCGGCTTGAGTCAGCAAACTTTAACTTCCCAGCCTCGATGGCCGACTGGATTTGCTGCCTAAAGACTTTGCAATCGTTCGTGGCGTGAGATGTGGAGTTATGCCACTTGCAGTATTTTTTTTTTCAATTCTTCGGCCGACGGGATCACATGATTTTCAGGTAACTGAATATGTTTCTCTTTGAGCAGTAAATCAAAGATCTTGTCGGCTTTAGTGATGTCAAAATCGTATTTTTCTTCTTTAGCCGTCTTCAGCAACCACTGCCAGACGATGGCCTTCTTGTTCTTAGCCCATTCGGCTGCCGCCACTTCCGTTTCATCGTCGTCGGACCCGTAATCTAAATCGACGATGACTTGCGTTATGGTTTTGACGGCCTTCCTGGTTTCTTGGAAACGTTGTTCATGGGCCGTCACCTTCTGCGCCAGGTGGGCTAGACTATCGAAGTCCTGTGCAGAGAATCTTTCCCTGATCGGCGCGATCAAACCATGGAAGGCTAAATCGGCCAGCTGGGCATCTGACAGCACCAGGCTGTAGCATCGGTTTCTCATTTCTCTGAAGCGTTGAATGTAGTCCTGGACCGATTCATTATGTTTATGCCTGATGCTAGTGAGGTCCGACAACTTCATTTCATGGTTGCCGGAATAAAAATAGCTATGAAACTGTTTCTCAAGATCGGCCCAACTCTGAATTGAGTTGTAAGGCAACGAGCAGAACCAAGTGAAGGCTGATCCTGAAAGAGAGAGGGGAAATAGCCGAACTCTCAAGGGGTCAGTAGCCGATGCTTCACCACATTGTGCCAAGAATCAGCTGACATGCTCATAGGTAGAGACGTTGTCTTGTCCTCAGAATTTGGAGAAGTCCGAGATTTTGTATCGGTTGGGCAGCGGGACCCTCTCGAAATGTTCCGGATAGGGGTACCGATACATATTCCCTAAGTCTTTCGGTTTGAGGCCGAACTGATCCCGCATAACGTCTGCAATTAGTTCGGCCCAGGCCCTATTATCCTGCTGTATCGACTCGTATGCGTCATACGGCATGTGTACCTGCCGATACATCTGTGGCGGTGTCGGAGGTCGGCAATGGTGATCCTGATGGCCCCCTTGGTACTGGTAGCGATGATCAGCGGGCGGTAGCCGAGGTTCCTGTGGTGGCGTTGGCGGGTCTGGAAACAGCTGTCGGCCCCCGACATTCTGCCATCTGCCATGATCAATCGGCTCTGGCTGCCGATTATTATGGAACATGTCGGGTTGACCTTGAGGCAACGGCTGTTGTCGGTTTAAAATAGTGACCGCTGGTCTCACGGCCGTCTCGTTTGGACTCAGGTGGCCGACTCCTCCTGGTGGGTTGGGTTGCGCTATTAGTGGAAGCGACCGATCTTGGGTGACTAGTGTCCTGTAACCAGGAAACTGGTCATCCGTGAAATATGTGGGGCCCCATTGCAGCTGCTCGGCCACCTTGGCGTCAACCACGTGAGAAATCATATTATTGAGCGTGTTGACCAGGATGCTGCTCTGGTTGACCAGGGCGTGATGGACAGCCGAGTCGATCCGATCTTGCAAAGAGTACACGCCTTGATCATCCTGCACTTGAGTCGGCTCTTCCACTTTCTGTTTGCCCTTCGCATCACTTGATGAGGATGCCTTGGCATCGTTGAGGCTGAACTTGTACTTTTGGTGCACAGTTCCAGACCTTGTTTGGGTGAAGGATTGAAGATAATTATTCTGGAGTTCCTCCACCATCTTCTCATACTTGGCTTGCTGTTCAGCCGATAGTTGATCCATCTTTACAAGTACGACATTGTCCTGTGTGATGCCAGGGATCTTGGGATCGACCATCTTGCCGGCTGAGTCTATTCGTCCGAGTCGAGCCGACAAAGACGGTCTCACCGGGCGTGCCAAGAAGCGTGTTGACGAGAAATCTCTCTCACGCGCTAGCCTGGGAGATCAGTTCTACTCCAGTGCAGGTCCTTCTTAGCCGCCTACAATGTGTAGAGCGTGCCAGTTGATTTGATCTGCCAATCAACAAGAAAGAAGACAAGGAAATGTTCGTTAAGCGTTAGGCCAAGTCCCCACGAAATCAGCCAAGGAAATCCATGAACGTATATATGTTATTCCAGACCATATTTGGGCCAGGCGACCAAAACGTATCAGCCATGCCGAGACGACCATCAGCCGTCCGATCCAAATATAACGAAGAACAATAAATATACGGATCAACGGACTAGCCGACGCTGGGAAATTAGCACCAAATCGGCTGGTATTCTATTGAACCTTATGTAGACATAATGCTCCTAGATCACAGAGATAAGCAAGCACGATCTAGACATAAAAGATAACCCTATTACAGATCTAATAACAATTATGTTAAAAGAAATACATTAGGGTGAATAAGGTTGGCTGAAACCCCGACGCTATCTCCAGATAATGTAAGTCCAAAAGAATAGATTACTGACAACTCTAAAGACGACTCAATAGTTCAGTCTTGATGCAGCATTAAGTATCAAAAGAACCATCCAATCTATTACTTTCGACTTACACTCCGTGAGATGGTAGATAATACATACGAACCAACCAACCCTTAGACCTAGCCTCGTTGACCACATACTCTCGACAAGATGAGTCAACTACAAGATAGATCTAAGCACCGAATTGGTTCATATGCACTATATGATATATGTCGCAGTAAAACTATTGAATTCAATGTATCATTGCGATGGAAGCATCAGAAACAAGTAATCTCACCACTAACGACAAACATTTACCTGAGTTTGGGGATCGAGACGATGCAGCCCAAAGCCAAACAGGGTGTTCATCCAAAAGGGAAAGGATGGCGATGCGCCGAAGATTAGATTGATTGAATCGTTCTCATACAGAAGGTCTCGGCTCCTATTTATACCCAAGATACAAATATTTGTAACAACTTTGGACTCTATCTAAACTACTGTTTAAACATCATATCATCCCTAGCGAGATCCATAACGTATTACAACTAGCAATTTAACAAACTCCTAAATTACAGATACAATTGCCGTTACAGGACTCTATCCATAAGTGGCAATATCTTTAAACGCGCAATTAACAACCGAATCTCCACTTATCTTCAAGTTTCTACGTTGGACACGGTTTCATCTCTTCTGAACTTGGAATCGGCTGTCGGCTGTTCCCATTCAACCCATCCTCAGCCGACCAGCCCCGCAGCCGATCACTCTTTTAGCCGATACGACTCCTGCCTTCAGCCGATCCGATTTCACTTTGCCTTCTTAGACTTAGGAACCCCATTACCAAATTCCAGTGTTAACAATTCCAGAAAAGGCAAGTGCCAACCCTGGTCAATTAAGGACCGAGCCATGAGATAGCCGGGAAACGAGCCAGTACAACCGTACTCCTCGAATGGGTATAGACCTAGCGGAGTAGATAGCCGAGCGGAGGCGGTACCCTTGCATAGTTGTTCTTGTGTATGAAGTGAGGTTGACAGGGATGATGGGAAATTGGAATTTATTATAACATGATGAATGAAGTCTTCCCTTACCCCGGGTGCGCCAGAACTCCTCTCACTACTAGAAAAGGACGGCTAGAGTGCATGAGGGTTTAAGTTCATGGAGCGGGTACTGCCAAAGTGAGGTTATTGAAAGGCTTTGCCGTGACCGTCTCATGTGTTGGAACGTAGGCTCATTGGTTGGGCTGTCACGGAGTACGGGTAAACTGTACATCCAATGCAGTGTGAGTGAAACAATCTATTTGAATAGTCGTGCTTACGGATATTGAGCATCGTGACAAGACTTTCGCTTGGCTAGACTTTAAATTTTAAAATGATGGGATGGGTTGCATGATGACTTTTATTCGCTGGTGGATCAACTTCTCAAGATGCGAGAAGGGGTGGATTCCCAGAAAACCATGACGAACCGGAGGCGGGAAGCCATCCTTGGAATCACGATGGATGGTAGATAGAACCGTCGCTGACTTAATGAACTATGGAACTAAAACTTGACTTAGCTAGTTGTCCGGCTTGTGAAAAGAGTTGTGAAAATTGGCTTTATGCAAAAGAACACCAGCCATTCCTTGAATAACCCTATCATATGCATCAATTCCGTGTTGGCTTGCTGAGTACGGTTGGTACTCACCCTTGCTATACGCACAAACCTTCAGATGGTGGAAATGAAGACTTGGAGGATCCATATGCCTACTACCAGGAGGGCGAAGAAGCTGATGGCGCTTGCTAGGTCTTAGTCTCCGGTCGTTGCCTGTGGCAATTGACAAGCTGTTGCCTTTATTCCGCTGCCTTATCTAATTTCTACTTTTGGGTTGTATCTGGACCACGAGGTCCTATGTGTTGGACATTGCCTTCGGGCCTATTATTGTAATAATTCCTGTGTAAGACCTTCGTGCATTTGCACCTGATTATTCAGTACTGTATTTCGTGGGTACCAAACTACTCGATCCAGGGAAATGGTACTATGAACACGAAAGATTCCCGTTCCAAAAACGGGGGTCCACAAATATGCTCAAAGGGATGTGTAGACTTGCCTTGCTCGCACACTTGTTGGCCGGGGTCTTCAACGTAGTCGGTGCTCGCTTCCTCAGTTGCTATCCGTACGTGCGAAAGATCAATTAAATTCGATCAGAATTCAATAAAATACCGAGAGATCGAAAAGAACCATAAAAACCATAAAAATGACTCCAAACGCTTAGCCTAAAATTCTACTCGAGTTCGGACGAGGGTTATTAGGGTAAAATTCGAGTTTGAAAACGAGTTGATGCTCTAGGGTTTTCGCAAAACGACGATCGCATTTATTTGAGAAAATCGATTTAGAAATATCAACGGAGGGGTTTTGTACTCGATGTTTTGAGGGTTCGAGCACTAAAATAAACACATTTCAAATGGCGGGAAAGAAATAAACAAAACTGGATTAAAACGATGCGAAACTAAATCTCCGAAAAGTCGATTTCAACTTTTCGAATTTGCTCGAGAGAAATATGTGAGAAACAATATATTTTTGCCCAAATATTTTCCCAAATCTTTTCAAAACATTTTTTCCTATTTTTCCAAAATTTTTCCCCATTTTTTTCTATTTTTCTTTTCTTTTCTTCTTTTTCTTTTCCCAGTTTACTATTCACCGCCCGCTAGGTGTTCGACCGTGCTCTGCTCACTCTCTCTTCTCTGTTGCGGCCGGTGACCAGCGCAAGCGAGGAAGGGGTGGTGGCTCGGGCTTACGGCGACGGCGACGCCGGGGACGGCGCTTGGCGGCTTGCGGCGACGCTCGGCTTGCGGCGCTCGGGGGGAAAGAAAACCGGCGAGAGTGGAGGGTTTGAGGCGGCGAGATTGGGGGAAAATAGAGAGGGTTTTTCCCCTATTTATAGGCGCGGCGAGAGAGGGAAACGAAGGGAAGGGTGGGCCGGCGCGACGGCGATACGGCGGCGCACGCGGCGCGCGGTGGCGGGCCGGCGCGTGAGTGCGGGCGCACACGGGCCGGCGCGGGCGGGCGGCACGTGGCGAGGTCACGGACGGGGCCGGGGCAAGGCGGCAACGGTGGCGGGCGCGGGCACGGGTCCGGACGCGACGGCGACGGGTGGCGGGCGCAGCGCGGGCGGTATGACAAGCGGGCGTGTGGCGGTAACGCACACGGCGCGGCGGCGGCGCGGCGGCGCGGGCGCGGGCGGCGGGCGCGGCGAGCCGGGCGAGGAGCGGCGCGCGCGTGCGCACGGCGTGTGGCACGCGGGTCCGGCGCGTACGACGGCGACGCGCGGCGGCGCGAGGCCGGGCCGTACGGCGTCGAGCACCTCGTGACCAATGAACAGTGCCAATTTTTAATTTTCCCGATTTTTCAAATCTATTTTCCAATTCTAATTTTCCTTCACTCTAAAAATTCCCAATAAAAATATAGTATTCCCAAAATTAATTAAAAATAGTATTCATTACCGTTTATTTATTTTAAAATATACTAGCAAAATGCCCGTGCGTTGCAATGGGACGACGACACAGGGAGGAAAGCACGCGAAGGGCGAAGGTCCAGGTGGCGGCGCGGGAGCTCGAGCGGCGACGGGAGGGAGGGGTGCAGGCGCGGCGCGGGGCGCGGCGCGGATGAGGACGAAAGAGAGGAACATGAGGTTTTTAACCAAGCCCTCCTTTTTTTGAGCATTGGGACTGCAGGTTAATTTTATAAACACTTAAAGGATTTTCTACAAAATAACCCCTTTTTCTTCTTTAACTGGGTTTTTTTAAATAGCCAGACAAACTATGGATTAATTTCGGAAAAACTCAAGGGGTTTTCTGCAAAATAGCCAGGCAAAACAAAATTTGGGTAGAAACACTACTTGCTTTATATATATAGTCCTGCGATCAATTTTACTATATATGTTTACTCCGTGCATTGCAATGGGACGACGATGCAAGGAGGGAAGCAGGCGGAGGACAAAGGTCTAGGCAGTGGAGCGGGAGCTACGAGCGGCGATGGGAGGGAGGGGCGCAGGCGTGGCGCGGATGGGGGCAGAAGAGAGGAACGCAGGAGGTCTTTTTTTCATCCAAGCCCTCTCTTTGTTTTCAACATTGGGACTGCAGGTTAATTTTATAAACAGTCAAGGGGTTTTCTGCAAAATAACCCCTTTTTCTTCTTTAACTGGGTTTTTTAAAAATAGCCAGACAAACTGCGGGTTAATTCCGAAAAAACTCAAGGGGTTTTCTGCAAAATAGCCAGACAAAACAAAATTTGGGTGGAAACACTACTTGCTTTATAGATAGTTATAGATTATAGATATCTCCATATTTAATTTAATCCCTTTTTCCTAAATTCAAAATTCACCATTTTTAATTCCAACCAATTTTCTAGATTATATATAAATCCCTTAAAATAATTTATTGCCCATTTTATTTCCTAATTAATATTCCATAATCACCAATTCATATTTTATTTTTCCAAACAGATATTTTTATGAATTTACCCCACTTACTATGTTATTTAAAATTCCTAACCTTTGACTTCGAGATTTTTCCTCCCCAACATAAATCCAAATCATTTGGTTTTTCACAAAAGCCGAGATAAATCGTTCACATATAAATTCATGCAACCAAGCTGGCAAATAAGAAGCAATAAACACGAGCAAGAAGCAACAAGCAAAAGTTTTTGCAAGTTCTAATTTTTAATTTCCGATTTTTAAATTCTCCGATTTTTAGGGCGTTACAAAGTACCACATCACCATGGCTGGAATCTTTTCCCGACTCGACCAACGCATTTAGTTCGGCAACATCACTAACGGCGGCACTGTTATTCTTTTTGTACCTAGTGCCCCACAAGTTGGACACTTGTCCAAGTCAGCGTATTCCTTACGATAAAGTACATAGTGATTAATACATGCATGGATCTTTTCCACACCAAGAGATAATGGACATATCAGTTTCTTGGCTTGATAGGTGTTAGCTGGCAACAAGTTAGGCTTAGGAAGCATAGCTCTCAGGATACCCATCAAGTCGTTGAAACTAGTATTAGACCATCCGTGTCTGGCCTTCAATCTAAGAAGTTCTAGCACTGACCGCGACACTGTATAATCCATGCCACATCCCTTTGATTGATCGTACAAAAGATCTTTCGCTGATTTCTGCAACGCCTCCCAATTGTTTAAATCTCTTGCTTTCTGTGTTAGGACCTCTGGTTCAGCATGCCACAACATATCCTCAATATCAAGATCAATATCAACCTCTGCATTGTCAAAACCAGAGCCGCCAAAATCACCCATCATTTCACGGGACATATTCTCAATTATAAAATTCTCTGCCTCATCAAACCAAATATCAGGAATCTCTTCAGGAGCAATGACTTCCCTGTGATAAGTCCAAACTATGTATTTCTCCATAAATCCACGCTGAATTATGTGTCCCAGAATTATATTCGAATCTTTCCACGTCTTCTAGTTCTTGCAATCCACGCAAGGACAAAAAATATCCTTCCTATTCTCCCTCAATGCATGTGCCTTCACCTTATTAATAAATATTGATGCTTCTCTCATGAACACCGATGAGTTCTCCGCGTCTCATATATCCATGTTCGATTCATCTAAAAAAATTTACAGCATAAAATAATATTATATTGCCGATGTTTTCTACATAATCAAATTAAACTTAAATCCTACTTTATAACTAACACCTCATCCACAACAAATAATAATACTAACACACTATTAATTACCAAAAAATGGTTTAATCAAAAAACAAAATATTTGACCTACATATTACAAAAATAGCTCAAAATCTTTGCATTGAACCCATGAAATTTTAAACGGAAGCAAATGAAGAGATGATCAAACATGTTACCTTTTATATTGATTTCAATTGAAAATTTCAAGTCTAAAACCTCCCATAAAAAAAATTGACTATTTTTTGAGAGAGAAACCGAGTTGAAAAAAGTTCAAATATATTCGCATTCAACCAATAAAAATTTTTAAAAATGGAAACAAATGAAAAAGAAGATCAAGCATGTTACCTTTTGTAGTGATTGCAATTGAAGAATTCGAGTTGAAAACCTTTTCTCCTATAGTTGCCTTTTTTTGAGAGAGAAACACCTGTTAAATGTGGCACTGTCGGGTTAGACAGCTATTTTATGATGCATCATCGCGTGCGGTCCACTTAACGGCCCGCACGGGAAAATGCATTATCTCGTGCAGGCTCTTAAGTGGGCCGCACATGATAATGCGAAATTATCCTGTGCGGTCCATTAAGTGGCCCGCATGAGAAAATGGCATTATCCCGTGCGGGCCACTTAACGGACCGCACGGATAATACCCCGTTCGGTCGCTTAAGTGGACCGCACGGGATAATGCATTTTCCCGTGCGGTCCGACAACCGGCCCCCTGGGGACCGGTTTTTCCAGGCGCGGCCACTTATGGTCCGTCTGGAACCTATTGAGGGCCTCGTCCAGAAAAACCAAATCTCAAGTAGTGACATCCTCATAGGTGCTAATTTAGAACTGGTACCTATAAGAGTGCACCCGTTTTTTACTTTTATGGACGTGAAAAAATTCTAAAAAAATATTTTGTATTTTTACTAGGCATCTATGCATAGTCCCCCTTTCCAACTACTCACAAGATTTTTGCACCGTTTTTACACAAATGTGGCTTGAAGTGTTCAAGCTCGCGAGCTCTTTCTCCATTCAAAATCTCTTTACCATATCACCTAGAAACACTTGTTATCTTAGAAGCAAAGACTATTTTCTTAATACTACTCTAATTCAAAAATTATAATCCATATTTAACATCATAGATGAGCTCAAATGAAAATTTTGTCATTAGAAAGTTATAGATCTTATCTATATCTACAACTTTCATATTTCATATAGATTGTGTCCATCTGAGATATTTAGAAATTTTAAAAATTCACTTATCCAAATAGATATGAGAAATTGTAACACATTTTTGAACATCCAAACGATCTAAAATCAAAAAATGATCAACTATAAAGTTATAGATCTCGTTGAGCTCTACAAATTTGATACAAAGTTTATTTTCATTTGACTTCATAGAAAAAAGTTAGATATAACACATACATATATGAGCAGCGTCATCATTGGTGCCGGTTTTAATTATCAACCGGCACCTATGGATTCATACGTGCTTGTTTTTATTGAGAACCATTACATATGTGAAGACCCGATGTGTCATTCTAGATTAAAAAACTGATTTATTATAAGAACCGACACCTACAACAATTGGTGCTGGTTTATTATATAAGAACCCGCATATATGTGACATCCATAGGTGTTATTATATAAGAACCAACACCTATAATAATTACTCATGAAAAGAAGAGGAGAGCCTCATAGGTGTCAGCTTTTTAGGTACCGTCACCTATAATGTCGTCACCTATTAGGGTTTTTTAGTGGAAGCATGTACTTGTTCACAACTATACCAGCCTTCCTGGCCATGTTATCAAGGCATGCTTGCTTTATTTTGGTATCTTTCCCAGTTGCCATCCAGTCAGGAGAGAAAAACTGATAAGGCGATGGTCAGCTGAAGGACTTGTTGAGGCAAACCCTTTCCGGAGTTCTCTGGATGTTGCTATGGACTACTTCAAGGAGCTGATCAACCGGAGCATCATTCAGCCTGTTGCTGTGAGCCGTAACACTGAGGTGAAGACATGCTAAACTCATGGCATGATGCTCTAGTTCATCCTACGTAAGTCCAAGTGTGACAACTTCATTACATTGCTATATGATCAGGCTCGCCTGCCCGACAAAATACGTTGCCTTTCTGTATAACATAACAGTGCTAGAAGGGGCAGAATGACGATTTATCTCATCTTCGGTTCTTGGCAATCTTCGGAGAGGCAGAATACTCTGTTTTAGACTTCTCCAGTTATGAACTGCTGTGAGTTTTGGATCTTGAAGAATGTGATAATTTGAAAGACGAGCATGTCAGGAAGATATGTGAGCTGTTGCTGCTCAGGTATCTAAGCATTGGAGGCGCTATTACGATGCTCCCGAAAGAAATCACATTAAAATTTTTGGAGACACTTGATGTATAAATAACGAAGACAAATTCTGCCCATACAAGTCATCAAGCGGCCATGTCTGACACATCTGTTTGGAATGTTCCAGCTCGGAGATGTAGGCAAGAAAATGAGCAAGTTACAGAACTATCTGTCCAGGAAAAGCATGTTAGAGACACTAGCGGGATTTTTTACCGACAATGACCAAGGATTTCCGCAACTCATTGATCATATGAACAACTTGGAGAAGGTGAAAATACTGTGTAAGACCACTTCCTATGCTAGCAACAGTGTTCACCTTTCAAAGGCCATCCAGGTTTTCGTTCAGAGAGGCACCAATATAAACAATGTCCGTTCACTTCTCTAAATTTTGGAGAGGGTGCTTCCAAGACCAAGAGAACATTCTGAACTTTCTCCTTGAAGATTCCTGCTACTTAAGCTCTCTGAAGCTAAAAAGCAAAATAAAGACATTACCTTCCATTTGTAACCTCGCTGAAAGGTCTCACTGAGCTGTGTCTATCATGCTCTGATCTGTTAAACGGAGATGTTCTTGCTGCCCTAAGTAATGTTCACTGTTTGCATTATCTCAAAGTCAGACTAATTACATGTCATCTGGACAACTTCGTCATAGGACAGGGGCCACTCAAAAGCCTGCGACACTTGTGCATTGTGGTGCAACCGATGATCCAGCCGGAAATCCAACTGGGGCTCTGCCAAATCTGGAGTCATTCCAGCTGCTCTGTGAGGATATAAACGGGCTATGCGGCATCAGCATCCAGTACCTCGGTCCCGAGTGCATCAAGGAGGTCACTCTTGACGGAAGAATGAACGAAGAAACAAAAGAGAAGTGGAAGGAAGCCGTGAAAAACCACCTGAGACGTCCCAAAGTCTCGTTTATTAAAACAGGAGAGATTGGTGAGATCCAGAATATGGAGGTTGCTCAGCCCCTGCAGAGAATGCTGCAGCACTGGTTTGGCTGACGGCACCCCAAGACCGGGTTTTGTGACGTCCAAAAATAGCTCAAGAAAGAACCTTAGATCTCTGTTGCATGGGCCAAACCTCTAGGGAATCTTGCAGCAATACTGCCCCATGCTTCAAAGGAAACTAATGGGACATCACTAGGCAAGCTGAATTGCATCCCTACGTATGAGTTGTGAACGTCACCATTTATGCTAGATAGCGAGAGCATCCGCTGTGCTGGCTCTGGTCACTGTCATTGGTTACTCTCTCTCTCTCTCTCTCTCTCTCTCTCTCTCTCTTCATCACAAGCTGCATCATGGTGACACCACTCTTTCCAAGTTACAACACTTAAATCGATACGGGTTCTTGTATATTTGTAATCAAGACAGTTCAAGGTCTATGGAGATGCCTCATAATGCAGTGAACAGTCAACCATGCTAGGATTTGTACATTATGTAAAAGATGTCAAGATTTGTAGCAAATTTGACTGCACTTCTGTTTCAACATTATTATCTGCTCACATCTAGCTACACTGTGTACACTAGCTGCATATATAATCAGTAGAGCTAGCATGTGTATTTCAGTGTCGTTACATTTACACATTCAAATGACAGTGTTGCATATTGTCCATAAATTTGTTGCTTTCCCACAAGAATTGAAAATTATATCTATAAAGAGTTCACCCTGCTTGGGAGGATAGTTGTGATTATTTCCATTACTAATTAAATACCAATAGCCTTTGCCCTTGCGAATAGGTTTGGAGGGATAGCTGATAAGAGATTACTGTCAGAAAACCCTTTTAGTGGTGGTTGCCAACCCTACATGGTGCCAGATTTGGCAACCGACACTAGTGCAGTGGTACCGATGACAACCGGCACCTAGGTCTATATGATTTGCAAAAGAAAAAAGCTCGGCTCAAATTGAGCCGATGCTCTAAATCAACCAAAAATAAATTGAAAAGCACAAAAACACAAGAACATTCATCATAGAATCAATCAAACATTCATCATCCAACATCCCACAACATTTGGCCAAAAGAACGAGTACAAGAACACAAGAACATTCATCATCCAACACCCCATTGCCGTTGCATCACCGTGTAGCCACCACCGTAGCGTCGCCATGGAGAGGAGGGCCACCGGCACAGTCACGTTGTCAGAAGAGGTGGGTTGCCATCATCTTGTCGAGAAGCGGAGCACCGACCACCGTCGCGTCTTCAGGAGAGGCAGACCGCCATTGCAACGTCAAGGAGAAGCCGGCCGCCGGCCACCGTCGCATCATCGAGAGAGGCGGGCTGCCGTCGTGTTGTCAGAAGAGGCAGACCGCCGTCGTCTCATCGAGGAGAGGCCAACCGCCTATAAGGTGATAGAGAGAAAGAGAGGGAGGAGATGGTGAGTTAAAAGATAAGGCTGATAAAGAGAGTGGAAGAGATGGAGTCACGAGGGATGAGGCTGTTTTTTTTCTCCACCTACCCCATGCGGCGATTGTTCCGACTATGTGACGGCTTTAAAAAGAACTTGGCACATATAGTTTTTTATGCGTGTCGGTATTTTTCAAAACCGACATTTATATTATATGTCTTTTTTAATAAACTGCTACCTATAAGCTGTTATATATGCTGGTTTTTAATTTTGTCCTATGAGGTGTTAGGAGGACGGAAAAAGTGCCATAAGTACTGGTTCTAGAATTTTCAGCACCATAGTGCCATTCCTTTTGTGATGTTCTGTAGTATGTATAACATACTAAATACTCGCTCCATTAAAAAATGTATATTTTATTTCGTTCAGATAAGAATTTGACTAACAATTGCTTTACTAATTTTATGTGATACAAAGGATAAATATAAGTAAGTACTTATGAATACAAATCAAATAACATCACTTTTGTGTAAAAGGAATATCATAATAGATGAATTGTTGATTGAAGTCTTGTCCTAAGGAAACAAAACATGCATTCTGTTTTTCAACGAGGGAGTATATAATTAAACACTACCTCCATCCTTTAATTTATGACGTTGGTTATTGATTGAGTACATAGGCATAAGTAGAACCATGGACCACAAACAAACCATTGACAGCACCTTTCTTCGGAATCATCCCTATTTAGGTTTGTGTATGTATGGCACTCCGGTCATTGGCAACTGATGTAAAGTATCCCAATATGACCACTGTGCTAATTGTCGTCCTCAAAGTGCACCACAAAAGGATACAAGGGTTAATAGTTATTTGTTCCGAGCGGTGAGCATTCATTCCATTGTGCAACATCTCAAGAAGGCCTGCCGAATGTGCACCAAATCATGGATTAATCTTTTGAATGTGCCATATAGATCCAGAAAAATAAGACATTATTTCTAAATTATCCATTATCAAAAAAAATATTAATAGAATCGGGGCAAAAATTCCATTTCCTGGATTAGTTCGGCGCCGCAAATTTTGGTTTGTCAACGAAATTACAGCCAGGAAAAGAAATGAAAATCGAACAGAACAAAGCGACAGCAGTTTGTTCGGCTTACGATTTCCCCCCCAAATAGAAGATTACGCCGAAGCCGAGCGAGCTGCGCCACTGCCCTCCGCCGGCTCCACGCCCTTCGCCTCCTTTACGCCGTCCCCCGCGCGCGATCCGGCGGGACGCGACCCGCCGCCGCGGCCGCCGACGCCCTTCGCCGTCCGCACGCGCGCGCGCCGCGTGGTTCGGTGGTGACACGAGAAGAATAGTGAGGGATTAATAGGCCAGTGACTTCGAGCGGGCTCGATGGGAGCTCGAAATGGGCCGAACCGCTGGTCGGCCCATTCAGTTTTTACAAGAGTAAATAAAACAAAACAAAAAAACACCGGGCAATCTAACCTGACTTGCAGTGAAAAGTAAAAAAACGGAATAAAATGGATTTTGGGGAATATATCCTCCCGCATCCGCCGCGCTCTCCGCCCGTGCGGCGCACCAATCCGTCCACCGGCGGCGTGGCCGTCCCCGTGTTCTTGGACGCCTCCGCGGCGGGCCGTCAGCCGCGGTGGTGAGTTCGGAGTGTTTCGCCTGTTCTGTGCTCTAATATCCGTTCAGTACTAGTTTATTGGGCGTGATTCCTGTCCATGAGATGATGGTTTATTCGATAATCAAATTAGGTTTCAGAATAGTTCAGATGAACTGGGTGTTGTCATTATTCAAGCTGCATTTCGTTATCATCAAGAAATGAAGAGGGTTACTTACCCACCTGGGGATTGCTGGCGCGATTTTTCTGTTACATGCATTCGCGATAATAGCATCTCGAACTACATATTTATTATTTATCATATAAATGTAGGACTGCTGAGACAAATGCAATTGTTGGAAGGTTCATAATCAAATTATTTCCAGAGAAACTCTAGTTTCAAAGTTGCATAAAGGAAGAAATTAAGGAGCACTTGTTGTGTTTGGATTCAGAGAATGAAATGTTTTAGGTTCTACACTTTTAATATAAAGACTTTAATGTGTGTTGTCACGATTATAAAAGGATTTAAGTTGGTAATTACATGTCCATTTCATATTATGTTGTCACCATATTAAAAGGGGAAACTAGATCTTACAACCGTAAAAGAAACCATTTGCTGCTCTGACCATATTAAATTGGAAAACTATACCTTAGAACAGTAAATGAAACTATAATTAAGTAGGACTCGTGTTCAAATGTTTTGCCAACTTCACACCTTTCTCATCGGCAAATCGGTAAGCCTTTATGGTCTTCTTGGTCATGAATGTGCCGAAGCAGCCATTTGTGAATTCATGATGGATGTGGTGTTGAGGCCACCAAGACAAATCTCATCTGGAAATAAAAATATGCCTGCTGAATGATATTCTTCACCATGTATGCAACTTCCCCCAACTGTGTTATGAACTATTTTCTCTGGTAGATCTACTTAAATCAATCAACAATGTGATCTTGTGCTTTAGGCCAGCTCTGCTATCTAATAGATCTTTTGGAATTGGTGGTTGCTAAGAAGTCAACAACATAAGCAACAAAGTAAAATCAAACAGCCTTTCTGAAACTCCACTTGTCAGTAAGACTTGAACAGCCCTGTTAATGTACAGGTGCTGTGCAACATGTTTAATTAAACTTCAACCAATGTCTGTGAACAACATTGAAGGCATAAACTTGAGCATCTGTTCATAAATATACTGTTATAAGCCTTATCATCTGAAACTATTTGTGCAATCTGGAATGTTTACAAATTACGGCTGACCTTGGTATTATAGAACCACCAATAGAAGTAATATTGACAATAAATAGCTGACAGTTGTTGAATACCAGCTTCTTGGTGACCCTGTCGATGCATGCAGATCTTGGATTATAGCTCCTTCTTGCATAATTCCAAAACTACCTTGTGCATATGAAGAATCATGGTATTGATTCCAGGACAGTGATGCTGCATTAAAAAAATTTCAGTGTTTTGTAGGATGATCTGAGGCATTTAGTCACATATATGATGAGAATTTGACAATTACTAACCTTGCTTGGACAATGTGCAGTTTGAATCATCAAAGCTGATGGTCCAGAGGAAGTACCCAAGCAACTGAGACTTTGCCACAAACTCTATCTTATCCTGCACCACCGCGGCACTGTCGAAGCTGACCCAGAGATCACCGCTGTAGAAATAGTCTGCCACTGACTGGTTGTCATGAGTAACAAAAACACTCTGAGACTTCAGGTACTCTTCGATCTCTGCATACGCAATTATGCCGATCTGGTTGCTCTTTCTCTGCTTTGTTCCAGCAGCTGCAGCTGGCGCTCCTAGCCCGTTCTTGTCCTTGTTTCTGAGGAACCAAGACCTTCCAAACAGAGGTATCCCCATCACAAGCTTGCATGGAGGGAGCCCTGCATCCAGCCATGAAATTACCCCATAGCTAGCCGAGAAGTGAGAATCCTTGTCATAGAGAGGTGCATCAGCTATGGTGACATTGCTGTTCTTGTGCAGGCCGAATGTGAGAATGTTCACCCAATCGAGGCTGTTCGACATGTCGTCTATCGGGTAGTTGAGGTTAGTGTCAGCCATGTCGAACAGGTGGTTTGAGAAGTAAACTGTCGCTGTTAGCAGGAGAGGCTCAGATGATGTGTTCCCGGACTCCATGATTTCGGCTCGCCATTCCGCAAGCAGGACTGCAAGGTTCTCCATGTCCAGCTGTGTTGCTGGAAATCTCCACGCCAAGTCGAGGCCATCAAAGCCATTGGCACGAGCCAATTGTATTGACGAGTTGATGAACGCTCTCCGAAGGTTCTTGTCTGTGGCCATCCTGGAGAAAGCAGCAGTGGATACATCCTCCCTGTACTCATTCGTACCGATGGACAATATGGTCTTGACTGCAAAATTCCCAGCAGACTTGATGCTGCTCGAGAAATTCGAAAGAATCGAACTCTCTTCACCGGACGGCAGCGCGACGGTGCAGCACGTCTCGTCGATGGAGAGTGAGCTGTAGTAGAGGTGGCTGTACAGTGAGGTGTTGATACTGCCGAGAGGTGAGTAGTGGCTCGAGGATGGCAGCCAGTAGGCAGCTCTCACTCCCGCAGACGATGCGCCACCACATTGCGGCTGCTGCGACTGCGACCTGGACACAGAAACCTCTGACAAGAACGTGAGGACTAGGAAGATCAAGGCTGAGGCGATGTGTGCCTGCTCCATCGACGAGAGGTGGTGGAGTGGTTGCAAATGCAATGTGGCTGCGGTGAGGATGAAGTGGAGAAGGTGAGCATTTCTTTGCTGAGGCAAGAATCTCTGAGTTGTTGGGAGCAGATGGATTGCGATAATGCATCTCAGTACTAATGGTTGTCTATCATGCATCCAGCTTCTGTAGACTGGTAGAGTACCGGTAAGGAGTACTAAGCAACCTCTGTTTTGGAGTGGTTAGCTTGTAGACAATGTTATGTATTCTCTCCGTCTCAATGTAAATGCTCCAAATACAAGATGTGGCATATTCTAATACTATGGATCTGAACAGCTGTCTGTCCACATTTGTAGTATTACATACTGTACTAGGTGCACTTATGCACTTCCATTGAGACGGAGGGGTAGTAAAACTCTATTCTGAGGGCTTAATCATCTTTTCTTTGACTGAGCAGTGCATGGACTTTGTGATGGTGTGGCATGCTTGGCTGCATCCCTCTGCTGGCAGGTTTTGGAATTCTCACTGAATGATTCTGGTTTAATCTATTGCTCTCTGTTCAAGCTCTGCTTTGGGTAGTGTGCACACCAGCCTGTTCCTCGTTAGTAATAACAATGGCAAACATTAATCACACTGTAATTCCTATGCCTCTTGCTTCTTAACGAAGGTATTAGTGTTGGGACCATGTGTTGACTGTTTTGTGGTACTACCACATAATGGAGTCGTTATTTATGAAAAATACATCATAGAGTTGTTAAGTGGGGCTGTTACTGCTATGTGTTCCTAAAAAACAGAAAAAGTAGCTGGGATATTATGTGATTGGTGCAAACTTTGACAACATGTATATAATTTTTTTCTTTGTAGGATAATTTAACTGCTCCACACATTATATTGCTACTTCTTGTACTAACTTTGACAACATATAAAAATTGTCCTCTTTGTAGGATCATTTAACTGCTTAACTACTCCACACATTGCTGCTCCCCTGTGCTTGAGATCAGGTATCTGCAAACAGCCCATGTGCTGCCAGAGTTGAATTATGGTATCAGGGTGTTGAGGCTCTGTCTTCTTGTGCCTGGCTACTATTAGGAGGAAGAACCTTTTCTGGTACTGAGATTAGATTCTGATGAAATGAATGGAGTTCACTATGGATCCATGGATACATGTCGGCCACAGTGCTGAAGCTGCTGGCCATGGTATAGTTTCTTGCAGTTGCATTATCAGCTCCTTTAGATAATGAAAAACAGAGATTCGCCGTAATACGTACTAGAGATCACATTAACTAATAACTAATAAGGTTTATCTGTACTTTGAACTTGTTAACTGGTGTGTTACATCACTAGCATTAGTAGCACGGGATTTGGTATTTAGTGCATTCTATAACTCCCTCATGTGCATACATACCTAGACCAGATGATCACCAAGAACGCTAAGAATGCATCCTCAAAGAGGGTAGTGGATTCCTCAAATTCCTTGTGCTGTTCATTGTGCTGTTCAACAGAAAGAACTCCTTAGGTTTACTAGTACTCATCCAAAAGCATTTCATATCCTTCAGCCATAGAATGATCATGTTCTTCCATGTCTTGGAAGTACAAATTGCTGAATTTATCTGACCTTAGTGCGTCGGCAAATGCAGCCATATGAATATCATAGTGCTATAACATGCTTTTTAGATTGTTGGAAATACAAGCATCTGTATATTAAATTTATGCCATAAATAAATTATTATATTAAATAAGGAGACTAGCAGGACCATCTCATTTAATCTACAAATGTATATAAGAAAGCTACACATGAATAGATCAAACATACAAAACATGATCGAGATGTGCCGATAGTTCTAGTTCTATTGAGGAACACTGCTGGAGAATAGCACAATAGTCCCAGTTGGTAACCCTCATTAGTCTCGGTTGTCAAACCGGGACTACGAATCCAGGACTAGAGATCGCTATCTCTAGTACCGGTTGAAATAACTGGGACTAAAGATGCATCTTTAGTCTCAGTTGGTGGCTCCAACCGGGACTAAAGATGACGGAGCCACATGGCCGGATCCGCCATCTTTAGTCTCGGTTGGAGCCACCAACCGGGACTAAAGATTTTTTAATTTTTTGTACTTTGCTTCTTCAGCAGTGCTGCTGCCTATATATTACACACATATATTATATTACACATACACATATTTTACACACATATATTTATACATATATAATATATATGTATAAATATATAAGTTACACACATATAAATGAACTTAAAAAATAAAATACATACATATAATATATTACCAAAATATGTACACATATGTACAATATCCACATATATTTCGTATGTCACAAAAAATTGTCTATTTTGTGGATCCGGTGGTTAAGTTACTTAAATTAAAGTAGAACTCCCCGCAGGATCAATGATCTGCTTTTTTATAAATCTCATCAATTCTTTCTGAGCAGCTTGTATGAAAGTCTCGTGGGGGAGGTTGTCTTTTACTTGTATAACTTGTCATTAATTCGAATAAACGAGAAATAAATATATGAAGTGAATAAGAAATCGAGACATAATGTATGAATGTCTGTTATACGTACATCTATATCATCGATAGTTCTGACATCAGTAACAAAACGGTGAATGTAGTCGCAGACGTAGTATCCGCATAAGTTGGTGTCCTGCGACTATTTTGCACACTAAAGGAGAAACAACGACAGATTTAATATACATTTCATATTTTAGAACAAAGTAATGATTCAAAACAACTTTGGAGCATGTTACTCACTGGAAAGTTCATCCTCACGGAGAGCTTATCTTTCCAATTTCCACGAACATTAGCCCGAAGCCATTCCCATGCCCTACATGTAGTTGAAAGTTAGCTAGTAATTATCCGAGAACCGCATGTATGCAATAGCAAGTAAGATGGCATTACCTGTTTAGCAGTTCAAATATCGTTGCATACATGGACTCTAGTTAATCCATTAAGTCAAAGACATGGATCCGCGAGTTATCCATGTCAATTACTAACAGAACCCAGTGAAATCTGCAAATTGGTTTAGTTGACACATATGAAAATTTATGTATGCACATGGGATTGAAATCGGTACGAAAGAAAGAAAATACTTACGCAGTGTTATAGGGCAGAAGGATAAAAGACCAGAAGTGGTTTATCACCAGCGCATTGTAAATGTTGTCCACTGTTGGATCAGGAAATTGATCAACCAATACGCCGTTGATTTTGCGTGGATCCATGAATGTATGTTTGGTACAGTCGTGCTTGTTGCAGTATTGGATCGCCATTCTACAACGGTTAAAAAGAATTTTAGTCAGCTAAATACAAGGAGGTAAGAAACGAAATAACACAACGATACTTACAGAACCCGCGTGGCTAGAAGTGAGACGTCGAGGGCATCAAGCTGGTACAGGTCGAATATGTCTTCGAATCGGATATAGAAGTCGTTACCTCCATCGAAGAAATAGTCTAGTGAATATCTGCCCGTTACCATCTCTCCACCCTTGTTGGATTCTTGTATGTACCACTTGTGAAAGCGGTACATCTGTGTCGGTAGCTTTTTCACTTGATCCGGCTTTATAAGAGGCTTTCCAAGTTTGAACTTGTATTTCAGCGGAGCCTTCGCCAGGGGAGCACGGCCGTGTAATTGATCCATTAAAATTCTAGCAGATTCCATAAATTGTCTTAACTCTAATCTAACATTTGGAACTGTGCTGAACTCCAGAGGTTTCTGAGGCTGCATGCCGAGCTGGGGTACATCTTTGCCTGTTCTCTTCGCCTTGCCAGCAGCCTTCCGAATATTCCTGTCGTAGTCGGACTGCGGTTGAGGTTGCGGTTCAGGCTGTGGCGTTAGGTACGTTTTCTTGAAGAAGTCCTTGGTCTTCTGGGGATTTCAGGAGGCTTCTCAGGAGACTTCTTTCTGAAGTGAGCCCTGACTTCAGCTTGGATGGCTTCTTCAAGCTCCTCTGGAGTCTTCTCATATGAAAGCTTCTGTGCGGGTGGCGGCATCTTCTCAATTCTTTGAATCTTTCTTCTTGGACGACTGCTTGATATTGACGGCGCGCTCTTTGATGATTACCATTTAGGACTCGGTGCTCGTTGTGTCGACGGAGGAGGGTTGGAAGGCGATGGAGTTGGAGACGGCCATTTAGGAGTTGGTGCTCGTGGAGGCGACGTAGGAGGCGGACGAGGCGGAGGCGGCGAAGGAGGCGGAGGAGATGGCCCACGTGGAGGCGAGGGTGGTGGAACGATAGGAGACGCTGTTCGTCCGGGGAATATTATGAAGATCTTCCTCCAGAGAAATATTCCATGAGCTGTTTCTCCTAGCGTCGTCTCCCCGTCTCCTCCGGGGATATTCAGCTCGAGATTTTCATAGCCGCGTTTCACCTATTCAATTTCAACTTTGGAGTACGAAGGTGAAACGGGCCGGGAGTGGTAGGTGCCGTCTCGTGTTACTGGAGTGGCCATGCCCGACACGACCTGTTCGAGAAGATTGCTTATTAGTTAGTTATTCAAGGAAATATACGTACAACATAAAAATATGAACATACCCTTATAGTTATGTTCTTTAGCGGAATGTGTAGCTCACATGGGGTCTGCTGTGTGATGTCATCAATGGGGCATGACGGACCCGGTTCAGGTTGTGGGGCCAAGTAGCCTTCATTTCCAGTTGAAGCGTAGCTGCTGCTGCTGTAGTTGAGCGGCTCTTGCTGGATCTGGCAGTTGGCTAACCCAATGGCTCTGCTCCTCTGCCAACCTTAGGGCCGGCCTTTCGTCCACAATCTGATCAATCTGCGAGAGCTTCATTTCCATCTCAGCGAACCTCGCATCTTGCTCTCACTTTGACCTCATTCAGCTCTTGTATGTGTCGACGTCAGCTTGGAACCCGTATTTCCAAGGGACGACACCTTTTCCTCGCGTACGCCCCGGGTGCTCTGGGTTTTGGAGGGCGAGCGTTAGCTCGTCCTTCTCTCTGTCGGGCCTGAACACGCTCGAGGAATTGGCCTGCAGCGCCTCCTCTAACCACCATCCGGCTTCTTGAATTTCATCACCAAAGATAACTGTGCCATCAACAGGATTAAGTGAGCCGCCGTGAGCATAAAACCAGTGCTTTGATCGTTTCGGTCAGTTGGCTGTGCCTGGAACGATATCTCGCGCTTCAAGGTTGGCTTCCATTTTCTCCCATTTCTCCATTGCTTTCTTATAGCCGCCTGAGCCAAGCCTGTGATGGTATTTCTTTTTGGCTGCATTGGTCTTGTTCTTTTCTATGATAGCTTGTGCTTCTTCTCCAGTCTTGTGTTTAACAAAAGCATCCCAATGATCTCTGAGCTTTGGAAACTTGTCAAAGTCAGGGGTCTAGCCCTTCAGGATATATTTCTTGTGTAACTCTTTCTTGTAGTTCCTGAAGAGCTCTGCCATTCTCTTTAATGTCCATTCATTGACCCTTGCTTGTTGTGAGTCTGAGATGGCGAACGTTTGCAGCATTGTAGTCCACAACATTTCTTTCTCTGAGTCTAGGAGATAGCTCTGCTCATCTCCTCCTTTGGTTGACCGCCTCCAGTTGGCAACGCTTACGAGCACGTGATCCCTCACCACCTATCCGCTGTGCGCCACAAACTTCCTGCGGCGTCCTGTGGGGCAATTGGGCGACCGTCATATGCTACCTCCGTTATGACATGTCGACCCTCTATGCGCTTGCTGAGGCCGCGTTGCCCGCGTGCCCTCTTCTGTCCAGCGGAGGCGGAGGCGGAGCCCTCATTTCCTTCCTCATTCCCCTGCTCGTCCCCTCCTTGTTCCCCTCCTCGTTGAGGTATTGATTTGGATCTTCATTCATCTCCTCGTTGTAAAACTCTGTTCCTCGTGTGATCTCATCAAGGAGAAACTGTTCCTCGTCACGATCCGCCATTTGATTGTTGTGGGCTGAGGACTTAATCAAAGAATTTTGAAAAAAAATTATTCGGTTAATACATGTATTAATTATTCAGGGAAATCATGTATGTCTACGTAAAAAAAAGACAAAAAGAAGAAGATGGGTTCAGAATCACAGATTATCTCCATCCTAGAAGAGACTTCTAAAGAATATCACAATTATAGATATGCATACTTGTCTCTAGCATGTGTCGGACTACGTTCTATATTTTCCTTCTTCTTCCCTTTTGTTTCTCTTTGCTAGAACACAACCGACCGACCGTTCGTTCTATCATTCACATCCGTTCGTTCGGACCCTTAACCCTAACCCTAGCCCTAACCCTAAACTATCGTCCGTTCGTTCTATCGTTCGTTCATGTCCGTGAGTACGATCATTTGGAGGAGAGGAGAGAAAGAGAGGAGAATGATGTGAGGGAGATAAGGTGGAGAGGAGTACAAGTGGAGAGGAAAGGAGAGATAGAGGTCATTGCATGCCTATGTACGTTGTAACGACCGAACGAACGACCGACCGAACAACCGAACGACCGACCGAATGAACAAACGAGTGTCCGTCCGTTCGTCCGTTCGACCGTCCGTCCGTTCGTCCGTTCGTCCGTCCGTTCGTTCATCCGTTCGTTCGTCTGTCCGTTCGTCCGTTCACGTCCATTCGTCCGTTCGTTCGTCCGTTCGTCCACGCACGAACGAACGAACACTCGTTCGTTCGTCCGTCCATCCGTCCATCCATTCGTTAGCGTCTGTTTGTTGATTTTATCATTCTCGTTCGTTCGAAAATACAAAATTCACAATTCACATACACATTCAAATTTCAAATTTAAATACACATTCAAATTTCAAAATTCAAAATTCACATACACATTCAAATTTCAACTTTAAATACACATTCAAAATTCAAAATTCACATATAAACAGTCCATTCACATATAAACAGTTCATTTACATATAAACCGAACGGTCGATGCGGACGTCGCTGTTCTGATTCGTGCTCTTTAAGTCTTGGGCCCGTATGTAAAATGTGTACCCATTGATTTCATATGCCTGGAATGTGGTGATCGAGCAAGATGGTCCCCTCGCCAAGAAGGCTAGTTGTTGGTCAATGCTCGCGTTGCCCATGAGACGTTGTCGCAGCCAAGAAGGGAATGCATCGATGTGATAGCGTGTAATCCAGGCGTCCGTCTTACTGATGTTTTCCGAGCGAACAATCGCCAAGTGCTTCTCAATGTAAGGAGCCACCAAGGAAGATTGTTACAACACGGTCCAATGTGCTTTCCTGTACAAGTCATTGTCTATGTTCATTATTGCCTTCCTTCCAAGAGTTCCCTTCCCCCGTAGTCTACCTTCATGGCTTGATTCAGACACCCCGATGGGACGAAAGTCTTCAATAAAGTCGACGCAAAACTCAATCATCTCCTCTGTTCCATATCCATTGGCGATGCTGGCCTCCGGATGCAAACGGTTACAGACGTACTTCTTTAGAACGCTCATATACCTCTCGAAAGGGAACATGTTGTGTAGGAATATCGGACCGAGGATACGGATCTCTTTGACAAGGTGGTATAGGAGATGCGTCATGATATTGAGGAAGGAAGGCGAAAAGATCATCTCAAAGCTGACAAGACATTGGACCACATCATTTTAAAAGTCTTCTAGTCTGTCTGGATCGATGATCTTCTGTGAAATTACGTTCAGGAAAGCACATAGCTTTGTTATTGTTGCCCGGACATTATCGGGAAGGATACCCCGAATTATAACGGGAAGCAGCTGTGTCATCAGCATGTGGTAGTCATGGGACTTTAGATTTGTGAACTTCTTATCCTTCGTGCTTATTATTCCCTTTATATTTGAGGAGTATCCAGATGGTACCTTGATGCTCTTCAGGCATTCAAACATTATTTTCTTCTCTGCCCTGCTCAGAGTGTAGCTGGCTGGACTTAGGTATTGGGCTCCTTTCTCCTTTGGTTGCGGGCGAAGGCCATCGCGTTGTGCCATATGTTTCAGATCGTTACGTGCCTCAAGTGTATCTTTTGATTTTCCATATACACCTAGGAAGCCAAGCAGGTTTACGCAAAGGTTCTTGGTGAGGTGCATCACGTCGATTGCGTGGCAGACATCCAAGACTTCCCAGTAGGGCAACTCCCAAAAAATTGACTTCTTCTTTCACATTGCCGTGTGACCACCTTCACTTGCTATAGATTGGTTGCGGGGTCTGTTTCCAAATACTACTTTGAGGTCTTTCACCATGGCAATGGAGAGCTGCGGCACGTTAATTGCATCGCGTGCAACAGAAGTCACCGAGATCAATCTCCACGGAAACCCTCCCCACTTTTGAGCCAAACCCTAGCCTTGCATCGCGTGCTAGCACACGGGTGTTCGGCGTTACGTCCCCGGGTATCGGCGTCGGCTTACGAGAATCGGCTACACATTCCGGATCGGATAGCCACGATTGGTGTTTCATTGCACACTCCAATCGGTAACGATCTATCGGCCCTTACTTGCAAGTGTTCCTGGTTTGCGCGGTTAAAAGTTTTTTTCGGCTAGCGTAGCCTCCGCGTAACCCTTCAGGCAAACACGGCCTTTTCGTTGCGATGCTTTGGTTTAGTATGATGGTCTGCCAGTTGATCAAAATGTTTGCCTCTTCTCCGGACAGGGTGGCTTGTAGCAAGAAAGCGACGATGGCCCATGTACACTACCTTCTTATAGTGTTTCAGGTACGTACACTCAGTCTCATCCATACAGTGGGTGCAAGCGTTGTACCCCTTGTTTGACTGTCCAGATAGGTTGTCAAGTGCAGGCCAATAATTGATGGTAATAAACAGGAACCCTCGTAGATTAAACTGCTCCTGTTTATCTTCATCCCACACGGGAACACCTTCTTTCTTCCACAATAGTTTTAGATCTTCGATCGGCGGTCTCAGGTAGAAAACGTTTCTACGCCATGCTTTGAGATGGTATGGCCCTATTGTATGTATGAGATGCATGTGATGCATGTAATATTCTTTCATATGTGCAATCCCTGTAATATTCTTTCATACGTGCAATGCTTGTAATATTCTTTCACGACCTGCGAGTCGATGTAATCTTCAATTAGAGCTTCTATAGTAGTAGCTTAGTTTGAAGATATCAAGCATTCGGCACTCGGAAGAACGGTGATGAAGATGGAGATCCTCTACACCGGCATGGAGATAGAGATCACCATGTGAAGGGGGCCATACTATTTCATGCTATTCTACTTGCTTTCATATGTGATATGTTTGTTTGATAGGATAGCATCCCTCGTAAAATTAAGTAGTAATGATGTCCTTCCAAATGTTGCACCCGTCACCGTTATGCTCGTCAATGGTGGGTGCGCAAGCAGAGTGCCATTCTCTATCATAACACGAGGGGGTAGACATATACATGCAGGAGCATTTGGTTTACTTAACAAGGCTATCAAAACAGTTTTGGGCCTTGGGGCATAGGTTGGCGCCGGGGCATGGAGATGCCACACCAACAACAAGAGTCACATAGAGATGTGATTAGCAAGGAGTTGCTTACCGATGTTATTAATTTTCTAGCAGTGATGCCAAAGCTCACTAGAAAATTAATTAACATGTGGATCTTGACCCAATACGTAACCTAGAGGGAAGGTGGAAAATACGTAATGGGAGTCTAATGTTAAATTGTTTAACAATAGACATAGCATAAACATTGTGCTAAACTTTGCTTTTTCTGTTGAAGAATAAATGGCGGCTAATACTACACCCAGTTCTTTTAATTTGCGATCTATTCTCGAAAAGGAAAAATTAAATGGAACAAACTTTATGGATTGGTATCGCAACTTGAGAATTGTTCTCAAGCAAGAGCGTAAGGAGTACGTTCTTGAAGTACCCTATCCTGAGGATTTGCCAAATAATGCCACTGCAACTGCACGGAGGGCTTATGAGAAGCACACTAATGATGCCCTAGATATAAGCTGTCTCATGCTTGCTACAATGTCCCCTGAGCTTCAGAAGCAATATGAGAGCAGCGATGCTCACACTATTATTCAGGGACTGCGTGGCATGTTTGAGAACCAAGCTCGGGCCGAGAGGTTCAACACCTCAAAGTCCTTGTTTGCGTGCAGGCTTGTTGAGGGGAATCCCGTCAGTCCGCATGTGATAAAAATGATTGGCTACATTGAGAGTCTGGAAAAACTAGGTTTTCCCCTTAGCCAAGAGTTGGCTACTGATGTGATTCTCCAGTCGCTCCCTCCGAGCTTCGAGCCATTCATATTGAATTATCACATGAACAATATGGATAGAACCTTGGCTGAATTGCATGGGATGCTAAAGACAGCTGAGGAGAGTATCCAGAAGAATGGTCATCATGTGATGATGATGCAGAAGGCTAAGCGCAAACCACCTGTCAAGAAACTTTGCACCAAGAGGAAGTTAACTCCCGATGAGATCGCGAGTGCCTCCAATGCAAAGAAGGGCAAGAAGGGGTCGGCGGCATCAGATGCCGTTTGCTTCTACTGCAAGGAGACAGGCCACTGGAAAAGGAACTGCAAGAAGTACATGGAGGATCTCAAAAGAAGTAAAGTACGACTTCGCTTCGGGTATTAATGTTATAGACATTAATCTTGCTACTTCACCTACCGACTCTTGGGTATTTGATACCGGATCGGTAGCTCATATTTGCAAATCGTTGCGGGGAATGAGAAGAAGTAGAGGATTGAGAAGGGGCGAGGTGAACCCGCGCGTCGGCAATGGAGCAAGCGTTGCTACGTTCTTGTCGGCACGATACCACTTCATCTACCTTCGGGATTAGTTTTGGAATTGAATAATTGTTATTGTATTCCAACACTATGTCAAAACATTATTTCCGCTTCATGTTTGCAAGCGGAAGGATATGATTTTAGATCAATGAACAATGGTAAGATGACATGTGAGTCTTGTTTACTTGGTAAGATGACAAAGGCACCTTTCACGGGACATAGTGAGAGAGCAAGTGACTTATTGGCACTCGTACATACTGATGTATGTGGACCAATGAGCTCAACGGCCAGAGGTGGTTATCAGTACTTCATTACCTTTACCGATGACTTTAGTAGATATGGTTATATCTACTTAATGAGGCATAAGTCCGAATCCTTTGAAAAGTTCAAAGAATTCTAGAATGAAGTACAGAATCATTTAGGGAAAACAATCAAGTTTCTACGATCAGATCGTGGAGGAGAATACTTGAGCCAAGAGTTTGGTAATCATCTGAAAGATTGTGGAATTGTTCCACAGTTGACTCCGCCAGGAACTCCACAATGGAATGGGGTGTCCGAACGGAGAAATCGCACCTTGTTGGACATGGTGCGGTCGATGATGAGCCAAAGTGATCTTCCGTTATCCTTCTGGGGATATGCTCTTGAAACAGCTGCGCTCACACTAAATAGAGTTCCATCTAAGTCGGTTGAAAAGACACCATATGAGATATGGACGGGCAACCCCTAGTTTGTCTTTTCTCAAAATTTGGGGATGTGAAGCTTATGTAAAACGTTTACGATCGACAAGCTCACACCCAAATCGACAAGTGCTTCTTTGTGGGATATCCTAAGGAAACCAAGGGATATTACTTTTATAATCGGGAACAAGGCAAAGTGTTTGTCGCTCGACACGGTGTCTTCTTGGAGAAAGAGTTTCTTTCAAGAAGGGTTAGTGGGAGCGGGTGCATCTTGAAGAAGTTCAAGAAACACCGAGAAAATGTTTCGCGACCACGGAACCACAACGGGAGGAGCAAAGTGTTGCGCCACCGGTTGTAGATACACCGGCCCACGGAGTCGAAAGATCACGTCGTGCACCAGCAGTACACAGTGCGGAACAACGTGATATATTGTTGTTAGACAACGATGAACCTAATACCTATGAGGAAGCGATGGTGGGACCCGATTCCAACGAGTGGCTTGGAGCCATGAAATCCGAAATAGAATCCATGTACGACAATCAAGTTTGGAACTAGGTTGATCCACTGATGGTGTCAAAACCATTGAGTGTAAATGGGTTTTTAAGAAAAGGCCGATATGGATGGAAATGTTCACATCTATAAGGCGTGATTGGTGGCGAAAGGTTTTAAACAGATTCAAGGAGTTGATTATGATGAAACCTTCTCACCCGTCGTAATGCTTAAATCTATTCGGATTATCCTAGCGATTGCTGCATATTTCGATTATGAGATATGGCGAGATGGATGTCAAAATGGCTTTCCTAAATGGAAACCTAAGCGAGGATGTATACATGATACAACCTCGGGGTTTTGTCGATCCGAATCGCTGGAAAGATATGCAAGCTACGAAATCCATTTATGGATTGAAGCAAGCATCTCGGAGTTGGAATATTCGTTTTGATGAAGTAATCAAAGGGTTTGGTTTCATCAAAAACGAAGAAGAGGCCTATGTTTACAAAAAGGTCGTGGGAGTGCAATTGTATTTTTAATCTTATATGTGGATGACATATTGTTGATTGGAAATGATATCCCTATGCTAGAATCCGTCAAGTCTTCATTGAAAAATAGTTTTCCATGAAAGACTTAGGGGAGGCAACATACATATTAGCATTCGGATCTATAGAGATAGATCCAAGAGACTAATTGGATTAAGCCAAAGTACATACATTGACAATGTGTTGAAAAGGTTCAACATGCATGATTCCAAGAAAGGTTTCTTGCCCATGTCACATGGCATTAATCTTAGCAAGAATCGGTGTCCTCGGACACATGATGAGCGGAATAAGATGGGTATGGTTCCATATGCTTCGGCAATTGGATCCATCATGTATGCCATGCTTTGTACACGCCCGGATGTCTCGTACGCTTTGAGTGCTACGAGCAGATACCGTCGAGATCCAGTGAAGGTCACTGGATCGTAGAAAGAATATCCTTAAGTACTTGAGAAGAACTAAGGATATGTTCCTAGTCTATGGAGGTGAAGAAGAGCTTGTTGTAAGTGGTTACACCGATGCTAGCTTCCAAAAAGACAAGGATGATTATAAATCGTAATCGGGTTCGTGTTCGCTGAACGGAGGCGCGATCAGTGGAAGAGTTCCAAGCGGGATACGTTGCTGATTCTACAACGGAGGCCGAGTACATTGCTGCTCGAAGCCGCAAAGGAGGCTGTTTGGATCAAGAAATTCGTTTCGAGCTTGGTGTGATGACTAGTGCGACGGTCCAATTTCTCTCTATTGTGACAATAGTGGAGCCATTGCGCAAGCCAAGGAGCCGAGGTCACATCGAAGTCCAAACACATACTTCGGCGATATCATCTCATCCGCGAGATTGTGGACAGAGGTGATGTCAAGATATGCAAAGTGCACACGGATCTCAACATAGCCGATCCGTTGACAAAACCTCTCCCTCGCCGAAGCATGAGGCGCACACAAGAGCAATGGGTATTAGATACTTACATGATTGACTCTAGTGCAAGTGGGAGATTGTTAGTGATATGCCCTAGAGGCAACATGGAGATGTTGGATATCACGTCAATGTTTATGTATTTATGAATAAAGTGTTATTCGGTTCCATGAAATAGACATCTTGTATTGATCAATAAGTACGTGACTTATTTATGAGACTCTTTATGTATGAATCTATTTCTAAATGATCCCGATCATATATCATATTATTGGAACAAATATGATTCTAAGATCGGCATGTTTATTGATTGATGATCATGTCTCATAGATCATGGGTATGGAGATACCAAATCAATAAACATGGACATATGTGTTAGAGAACATATTGTTGGATAGACCCACCATAAGACACTACGGGAATTAATGTGCCATTAGTTGGTCTCGAGGTAGTGTTGGTACAAAGTCCTTAGACCTGAGATCACCATGGATTCCAACATGTGTAGTAGCCTAGTTTGGGACTACCAAACACTATTCCGAATGCTGGGTAGTTATAAAGGTAGTTTTCGGGTTTGCTATGAAACATGGAGTGGAATGTGAGTGATCAAGATGGAATTTGCCCCTCCTTTGGAGAGATATCTCTGGGCCCCTCGAGGTAATGGATTATGGAAATGCATGGCCATGCTAAGTTGATTGAGGAGTCAATCAACGGACGGATAATCCAATACGGTTCGAGTGAATGGTTAAGCTATTGAAGAGATGGCACACATCTTGCTTATAGCTTAAGCGGTATCGTGAGGCAAAGGGATTTGTGTACACATTACAGGTTCGAGCCGATATTATTCTTGTACACTATGGTGTCAATATGTGCTTGCTAGGCGCCGCGTTGATAGGTCGGCTGAGTTGAACTCGAGCCGACGGTCGGCTAAGTTAGACTATAGCCGAAACCGAGTATACCTGAACCTACGGGGTCGCACGCTTAAGGGGATAGAATAGATATTCGAGTTGGACTCGGATACGGCTCGATTGGATAGGGATCCGATCGGATAGAGTCCTATGGGCTTATGACGTATGGGCGGCCAACTGCGTGAGATTCGGATAGGATCCGATTCAAAATAGAGTCCCGATCGGCCACTAGTCCCGTCGGCCAACTCTATATAAAGGAGGGAGGGGTGGAGAGCTGCGGCACGTCAATTGCATCGCGTGCAACAGAAGTCGCCGAGATCAATCTCCACGGAAACCCTCCCCACTTTCGAGCCAAACCCTAGCCTTGCATCGCGTGCTAGCACACGGGTGTTCGGCGTTACGTCCCCGGGTATCGGGTGTCGGCTTGCGAGAATCGGCTACCTTGTTCCGGATCGGATAGCCACGATTGGTCATTTCGCATTGCACACTCCAATCGGTAACGATCTATCGGCCCTTACTTGCAAGTGTTCCTGGTTTGCGCGGTTAAAAGTTTTTGTTTTTGGCTAGCGTAGCCTCCGCGTAACCCTTCAGGCAAACACGGCCTTTTCGTTGCGATGCTTTGGTTTAGTATGATGGTCTGCCAGTTGATCAAAATGTTTGCCTCTTCTCCGGACAGGGTGGCTTGTAGCAAGAAAGCGATGATGGCCCATGTACACTACCTTCTTATAGTGTTTCAGGTACGTACACTCACTCTCATCCATACAGTGGGTGCAAGCGTTGTACCCCTTGTTTGACTGTCCAGATAGGTTGTCAAGTGCAGACCAATAATTGATGGTAACAAACAGCAACCCTCGTAGATTAAACTGCTCCTGTTTATCTTCATCCCACACGGGAACACCTTCTTTCTTCCACAATAGTTTTAGATCTTCGATCGGCGGTCTCAGGTACACATCGATGTCATTACCGGGTTGCTTTGGGCCTTGAATAATAACTGGCATCTGAATGTACTTTCGCTTCATGCATAGCCAAGGCGGGAGGTTGTAGATACACATCGTCACAGGCCAAGTGCTATGCCCGCTGCTCATCTCTTCAAAAGGATTCGTGCCGTCCGTGCCTAAGTCAAACCTTAGGTTTCTTGCATCCTTGCCGAAGTCTTCAAATGTTCTGTCGATGTTTCGCCACTGTGACCCATCGACGGGATGTCTCAGCATGTCATGTTGTAGGCGTTCTTCCGCATGTCAACGCATCATTCTTGCATGCTCTTTGTTCCTGAACAGACGCTTCAGCCGTGGTATTATAGGAAATAGGAAAATATCACATCACCTTAGCAGGAATCCTTTTCTTCGAGGGCCGTCCGTCAACTTCGCCTGGATCATCTCGTCTGATCTTGTATCGAAGTGCTTTACAAACCAAACATGCTTCTAGGTTCTCATACTCCTCACCGCGGTAAAGGATACAATCGTTAGGACATGCGTGTATCTTCTATACCTCCAGTCGTAGAGGGCAGACTAACTTTTTAGCCTCGTACGTTGATTCTGGCAATTCGTTTCCCTCTGGAAGAATGTTCTTCACGAGTTTTAGTAACTCGCCAAATGCCTTGTCACCGACACCATTTTTGGACTTCCATTGCAAGAATTCCTGGGTACACGGACCTTTTGTGGTCCGTCAACATATGCTCCAATTTCTGCACCTCCTTTACGCCTTCGCAGTCCCCCTGTACGTCGCGCAACATCTCACCAAGGTCATCGGCACCGTCATTTTCTTCAGCATCCCCGCCCGCCTCGCCCGCTGTATTCTCTTCAAACCCACTGTATTGACCACAGTCTGGAATGTTGTCGTCGTCTTCTTCATCTTCTTCCATTGCAGTCCACACCTCTCCGTGCGATGTTCAGCAATTATAGTGACGCATGCATCCCGACTGAAACAAGTGGGCATGAATAATTCTTGATATAGAATACTCCTTCTCGTTTTTGCACTTTTTGCATGGACAACGTATGAAACCCTTCTGCTTGTTGGCATCGGCCACACTCAAAAAATAATGCACGCCTTGAATAAACTTTCTCGACCGTCGATCCACGTTGTACATCCATTGCCGATCCATCTACATGGAATGCACAAAAATCGTAAGAAAATTCCACGAAATTTAAATCATTTAAATATTATTACAATAATGATATATATATGTAATCGACAATTATTATATACTAATCCAACATATGTAATGTGTTGTTCTAAAAAAATTGGAATTATTTATAAAAGGTCGTTTAAAGTGATAAACATAAAATTAATTAATTATTTTGCATCTATTTTAAAATGTCCTTTGTCATCTATTTTATAATTTTTTTGTCCAAAAGATTCTCTCTCATCATTTTCCATAAACATTTTTTGAGATAAAATTGTACGGACTAAATTCCTAGAAATGTAATGTGCTAAGCATACTTTTCTTCCTCTTTATTTTTCCTGACTTTTTTCTCAACACAATGTAATGTGCTTAGCAAAATAATTAGTTCAAACAAATTTTCTCTCTCCTCATGTTTACAAAAAAATCTAGAGATGAAAATGTATAGAAAACAACCGTAAAATGCGAAGTGCTAAGCATAGATCATAAGAGGAACAATTTGCTAACCTTGTAGATAGCAAAGATTTGTGTATTATCACCAAAACAAAATCACAAAAAATTTTGGCAGCACATCCCCTCTAGTTAGAGAAAATCTTTGAAGACAAGTCTAGGCGGCTCGGTGGAGGAGGAAGGAGTTTAAAAGGAACTCCATCTTTAGTCCCGGTTGGTGTTACCAACCGGGACTAAAGATGGCGCCAGAGGCTGTCAGAACCTGTCAGAGCGCCGGACATCTTTAGTCCCGGTTGGTAACATCAACCGGGACAAAAAATAGCATCTTTTGTCCCGATTGGTGTTACCAATCGGGACTAAAGATGCCCGGTGCTCTGACAGGTTCTGACAATATTTGAACCGGGAGTAAAGATGATCTTTAGTCCCGGTTCTTGTCACGAGCCGAGACTAATGTTCCTTGAAATCCGTGGACTTTTTAAACCGGGACTAGACATATTCTTTAGTCCCGGGTGCAACTCAAACCAGGACTATTGTGGATTTTGGCACTTCAACCGAAAATAGTTTCTCCAGTAGTGGAAGTGGAGTAGTTGCACGAAGTGTTTCCCAAAAACTATATTAGCGCCCGATTGCCAGAGCATACCAGCGAACGAGAAAGCTACACATGATTAGATCAAACAGACAAAACATGATTGATTGAGATGTACCGATAGATCTAATTCTATTGAGGAAGTGGAGCAGTGGCGCGAAGTGATTCCTGAAAACCTTATTAACGCCTGATTGCAAGAGCATGCTAGCAGGCGGGATGGAGTAGGCTACGTTGACGTTGCAGTATAGAGGAGGTAAACCCGAAATTTGTTTTTCTGTCTATTGCGTGAAGACGGCGGCTCGGTATTTATTGAGATATCAGGGAGGGTTGTGATGAAAACTTCTGCACGATGTGCAAAATATATAACCGAACTGGATAAGTCATGCGTATACGAGAATTTGTTGAATTTTGAAACATCAAACTATGCAGCAAAATAAATCTACAAAATAAAGCAGCGTTTGCGCAAGCATGCATTGGGAGCCACTTTTGGCAGACCGAATAACGCATATGTCATGTGCACGCCACCCGTGCAGTCAAGACGAGCAAGCACGTGTGTTTTCTCCTTCACACATTGTTCGAGTGGCTAGGAGAGCACTCACTTTTTTAAAGAGGCCTCCTTCTAAAATAATCAATGTGGGTCTTTGTGATTTCCCTAGGAATTATTTTTCACATGGGTCTTAGTCCATTTAATAACTAGATGATACCCCGCGCATTGCTACGAGATTGTAGAGGGTTCATTCAGAAGAAAAATATATTTGTAGTTTACAGAACAATATCCAGTTATTCACCAGCAAGAGGTGTCACCATATCAATATTTTAGATTAAGAGTTCTAGGCATGATTGAAAAATGAAAATTTTCCATAGCCTACATTACATCGTAAGAAAAGATTATTCCAATTAAGGACCAGGCCAGTATTATGAACTCTGGAATTTGTTCTCGGTCCTGAAGACTTAACAGAAACAAACTAAAAACTCAGCACTGGAATAAGAAGACTATTATTATTTATCTGTAGACAAAATCATCAAATTGCGCACATCCCCATAGTTGATAGTTGCATACCTTAGCAAATCAAACTTCACAAAATGTGGATCTTGAAAGTATTAAACATGCCGGTTTTATTCGTAAGCATAGAGGAAAGTTCAGGCATGCATTGTAGGGCACTTCACATTTCGATCGGTGCTTTTTTTGGCCAGGAATCACCGCATCTACAGGCATAACTCTATTTGAACTGAATCTGCTGAAATTGAAATTGGACATGGTGAAATGCACTTGCATTAATTGCATTATGTATATATAATGTAAAAGAAAAAAGGTAGAGAACTCAGATGTATTCAGATCTGTGGTTCTTGGCTGCACAAATTGCAATTAGCTTGGATCGATGTTGTCGAAACTTGGTTTCGGCAATATAATTTCTGGGGTCGCAGTCAAGATCGCCAAGCACAATGGGTTAGGAGGAAAAGAAGATTTAGACAGGTTCAGGCCCTCTCGTGAGGTAATACCCTACTCCTGTTTCGGTGGATTCGATCCGTCGAGTGTCTTTATTGATCTCGTGATCTAAAGCTGAAGGCTAAAAGCTGATCTCCTATTGGAATCTCTGATCTCACATAATACATCCCTCAAGGGACGCCCTCTACCCCCCTTATATAGTCTTGGGAGGAGGGCTTACAGATCGAAAATCCTATCTTACTCTAAATCGGTTTCCTCAATCTTACCAAACCATGACTATAGGTCGATTGCCTTATCTCTATCGGCAATCGTAATACCCAAGTCATGTTTGGTTTACAGATATGGCAGGCGCAATCTATCCCTACCTCCAGTCGGATAAGCTTGCCATGTAGATACCCTATTGCCATAATCTCCACAGATGTCAAACAATATAAGAAGTTTTCACTTCATTTGCATCAAAAAGGTTTACTGAAAACTTATCACTGAGAATTAAGACTGACACTGCTGGAGAATTTATCGAATTCCATAGGGAAACAATTCAAATAATACAAGTAGGTTTCCAAATACCAAATGCCTAATTTGAGAAAATAGTTTCGAAAAGCTCAGAACTAGAGAGAAACCTTGCTGCTTGAGCCAAGGAACAATTTTATTTGGATCCATATAATACATGCAGACATTAAGAGATCGACACTTGAAAGATATTTTTTTAAAGCAGTAGTCGCTTAACTTGTAGTAGTTGATGCAAAACTGGGATCTTGGTAGATTTAGTAAGCAGATAGTGAACAGATCAATTGCTCAATGACTAGTTTGTCTTTCACAAAAGAAATTGGCAAAATTCTATATACAGGTGCCGATGCCATTGTTGATGCCTATATGACAGTAGTGCCTCAAATGTATTAAGGACGTATTTAGCTTTGGGGGGCAACCACATTGATATTGATAAGAAGAACCACATCAATATTGGCCAGAAGAATCTCATAAATATAGGCACACTGAAGAGTATCAATATCAACACCAAAGGAATCAGAATAATGAGTGAGCCAATAAAATTACTGAGATGATGAGGAAACAATTTGGAATCAAACCTAATGAGAATACCTATATGTATCAGTGTCACATATCCTAAGTGGTTTAATAGGGTTCTAATGCCGCACCGATAAAAGGTTTCAAATTTCTCTAAATTTTTAGGACAAGATAATATATCAATAGTTAAGCATATCATCCGATTTTTAGCTCAGTGCGGAGAAGCATCGACTGAGGAAAAAGCTTTGAAAATTAAATTATTTCCCTTATTATTGTCTGGATTGGCTTTTACATGGTTTTCATCGTTACCTCATAATTCTATCAAAAGATGGGTCAATCTAGAAAAGTAGTTTCATAAGTATTTCTTTACTGAAATCAATGAAATTAAACTCACAGACTTGACATCAATTAAGCAGCAGATGAATCAGTTCTAGAATATATTCAAAGATTTTGTGGTGTTCATAGCCAATGCTATAGTTTGAGCTTTAGTAAAGGGCAATTTGTAGGATTGGCATTTCAAAGATGATTAGCCCCTATCAAATAATGATTTTTTCTATAGGAGTTTGAAAGTTTAGCTCATGTAATGCAGAAGGTATCGAGCCATGAAAGTCGATTTCTATAGGCAAAGAAAGAAAGAATTTTGGAATCATAAAAGCCAGAAAGAAAATAGTTTTGAAGCATGATTTCTCACACTCCAAAATTGAAGGGCATGTGTTAAAACCAAATTTTGGTATGGTTTTTTAGTTGATTCGGTTAAGAAAAAAGCCAATTGGTAAATGAAAGTTTATCCACATCAAGCTGAATACAAAGACGAATCGTGAAGACCAGGACAAGGCAATTTAGTATTTTTAGTATATCTCTTATATAGTCAGGATTAATTATTTTTCTTTTCTTGTTAGGAGTCATATCTCATGTCCTATCAGGACATGTATCAACCCGAAACCCAAAGGTATAAATATATATACCCAAGGTTTTTGTAAGACATGTCCATAGATCAATACAATTACTTTCGGGGCATTGCCACCATTTTATTCCGGTGAGTTCTTAGTTTCAAGTTATGCTACATCGGTTTCAATCTCTAGTGAGAAAGTAAGTTACGTCAACTTCGCTTGTATTGGCTTGGCTAGAACTTTCTCGGTTAAGTCTGATATTCTATTTTAGTTGATGTAATCGTTGTCTATCAGATATATAGATTCCACCTTTAACTAAAACAAAGTTTAGAGTTGTATGACTTAGTTAGGACTTTCTCGGTTAGATCTGATATTTTGGCTAGTTGATATTTCTCTAATCGTGTTGTCGTTCTAGATATATTTTGTTACATCCAGCACATTTGCATAGATCTATTAACAAAATAGATTTTTCTTATTATCTTCAACCTTATATTCTCTCGGTTAGGTCTAATCTATTATATTGCTACTAATAAATTTAATTCTATTAAGTCGATAGGTTTATATGCAGTGTTCATTACAGTTCTAGCCAATGAGTTATTATTATTGTTGGCTTCAGCTATCAGATCTATCAGTTAGTTAGTCAATATATATTTCAATTTACTTGCATCAAATCTCCAGCCGATGTATGCTTTAATCATTAGACTTGTATCTATGACGTTGTATCAGCTTTGTCTGATTGGTTCATATTATATTATCTCGTGCAATCTCCGAGCTACATCAGCTCATACTCAAACTTGTATAATCTTTAGATAAATATCTCTTTATCAACTTCAATCTTATACTGTCTCAGTTCGATATGATCTATCAAGGTTGTCTTTGATAAAGAACGCTTTATTGTTGATTATGCATAGTTTTAGTTAGCCGACAATAACATGTATCTCATTGTTCATGTAATTATTTGAATCTATATTAGATCTATAGCTGATTGATCAAAACCATATTGATATCAGCTGGCCTCGCTACATCACATCGGCCTATTGGCTGATCGGCCCCTTGGTCTTATACGATCTGTCTATCTATCTTATTAGTTACAGAATCAAATTGACTGACACACCCTAAACCCGATTAATAGGACCTGCACTAGGGCTCAATAGATCTCCCAACTCTTCATGTGTCACGATGAATTTCACGTCAACACCAGGTCCTCAAGCAACACCTGCACATGAACAACAAAGAAACCATATCTGACCACAAATTTGCATGAGCTTGACTAAAATCAGCACACAAACAATATCATATACATATAGAAACAATCAAGAAGTCATACACATAAACCTAACTAGAAAATCGACAAAACAACCCAAAGCCGACTCCCTTCTGGAGTCAGCCGGTCTGACCATCGGGCAACCTGGCCACACCGCCCAAACAACTCTGTTCTGTCTAGTAGAACCTCACTTATATTGTTACCAAGCACAACAATATACTAGAGGTAAAAGTCAATGCTCTTAATTTCTTGTCCTTTTTTTATTTTCATAATTAGAGCAATGTATGAAAGCAAACATGAATGCAGTGAAAAAGTATAAACTCCCCCACAAATAATCCTTTAATCCCTTTAAATAATATCAAGAAGAAATCATAGATTTTCAAAACGACATCCAATTGCCAATAATATTATCAAGATTCTTAAGAATTGACTTGAAACCACTTGTACTAACCACAGCTACTACCTCCCATACTAGCACAAGAAAGCTAATAAATGAGAAAGTAGAACAAAAGTATGTCAATCTAGAAGTAAATTGATGTTACATTAAAAGCAATAGCTGTCTCAACATTGTGTGCACAAGGGTATTATACCGCCAAAATATCTACGGACAAGAAGATGTTGAGGCCTTCATGTTAGTGTTAGAAATATGAAATTTTGGAATCCAACATTGAGTCACACAACCAACTGAACCAGTAGGTACATATGCACATATGCACGTGAAAAAATAGAACTAAAAGTACCTGAAAACACCTGGATGTTTCACAAAAAGCGAGTTTGAACGCTGCACAAACTCTGTCCAAGGCGGGTCTGACCATTGCTTTGCCACCGGTCGACCAAACCGAGGCCGATCGGCCGTCGGTCGATCGAACGAGATCCTTGCCTCAAAACCTGTTTTTGCCATCTGTATTTTGCAAAAGGAATTTCTCTTTCCTTCTTCTACTCATGAACAAGTCTAAAACAAAATGAACCAAATGTCCATCTTTTCTAAAAAAGAACAAGTATACTTCTCACGACAAGATGATCATGATTTTGAAATTGATGGTTCTACAATCGAATACTTTCTTTCTTGAATCAAAGAAGAAAGAGACGATATAATCCCAGTAGATTTAAAAACCATTTTCTTGGTTTCAGGTTTTGTCAAAATTTTACCTTTTTCCATTATGCTCAAAACAACATGTTGTTGACGTGTAAAATTGTTTGTGCATCAAAACCTACAACCTTATTGTAAGTGATCACTTTTGATTGAACCAAAATCAGGTTATGTTTCTTTTTATCCTTGGAAAATATTTAGAAAGAACTTTTCAAATAACAAACTTAATTTGTTAAATTTGCATGATTTTTGCAATCAATCAAAGCATCCTTTTGTGTGCGTCACTTTGAACAAGAAATCACTTCATGCGTTTTCAAATCGTTTTGCACAACCTTAACATGATCTAGTACATTTTCTAATGTTATTTAATTCCAAAAGAACTTTTAGCAACTTTAAGAAACCAAAATATCCTTGTGTTTTTTGAACCCTCTACTCAAAACACTAAATAAACAATTCACACAAAGATCTCAACTTCTCCCAACCCTAGTTCCGATCCATCACTAGCATTACTCTCCGAGGCATCAAGCAACACTAGCACGTGAACAAATAAAGAAACCACATCCAAGCATAAGTTTACACCATCTTGACTCACATCATCATAAGCAGTATCACATATGTACCGAAACCATCTAGAAGCCATAAAAAATGAAGTAATCTATAAAATCCATGAAAACAATATGAAACCGAGTTCCTCGTGGAGTCATCTGATCTAACCGTCAGGCTACCAAGTCAGACCACCCAAACAACTCTGATATGACTAGCAGCACCTACCAGGATAGTCGCCTCATCGAGAACACTTCAAAATCAACAGAATTGTCTCCTTTGACAATTGTTCATCATCAAGACTAAATCATCGCAAGATCTCAGATCATCTATCTCATGACTATTTTCAGATCAGGTGATATTCTAATATATAGGAGTTTCTTTCTCTAAAGCCAACCCTCCTCTTCTACGCAAGTGGGGTAGTTTTGTGCACTATGACTTGGCAATCATCTAGAATTCTAAGAACTGAGTGCAGAAGATTTCACCAAGCATAATGAATCTTTACGAAGTCAGTGATTATGTGGAAAATAGTCTCGTTGTAAGGCCCCCATTTTTGCTGAACCAATAAAGAGCTATTTTAATAAAAACATTGTTAACCCCCAAATTTGGCACCTAGAACAAAAATAGAAAATATAGCTGAATTTGGAAATGACCCATTTTCCTTCACAGAGTCAGTCTGACCGCCGTCATAGGGCTGGTCAAACTAGCGGTGTAGGTTCGGTCTAACCGGTGGCATATGGCTGGTCAGACCAGCTTGAGTCCGACTCCAACTCCAATATTGTCAAGTCTCGGGTTTCGTTGCTTCAAAAGGTGTTTTTTGTGTTCTAATTGATCTCTGCACCGAGTAAAACTTGGAGAGGGTCATGTGTAAGATAAGACCAACCCCTTTATAAGGGTTATGGCCGATTAGATTTTCTTTGACCATAACCCCTACAAAATTTATCGAGTCATTCTTTTATCTTTAATTTTTAGTCATGTCTTCTACTAGTTTCGTTCATCTATGTCGATTTGCATCGTAAATCATCCGTTTTTGCTGCGAGAGCGCGATATATCTATAGGTTTGTCCCATAAACCTTCGGATTTGCTCATGAGACGAATGTTTACCCTTATATCGATCTAAATCGGGCTAGAGGATATTGTGATCTCAAAATCGGTTCTACTAGCTGGTTTTGCTTTTTTCTACACTCGTTTTGATTTGGAGTTTTCTAGATCAAGGTGGTTGATGACTCTTAACACTGTAAATCTTTAGGTGAGTTTGTGTTAACAGGAAATGATGTCAACACGAATTGACGACTTCACGGAGGAATTCAAAAATTTTGGCCTTGCTGCGGTTGAAATAAATCTAGATAGATACCAAACCGTTGTCATTGCATCAGCGATTTCCCGTCGAGTTGAGAGTTTCGGCTATTCAGCCGACACCGATCTACACATATTCTTTTATCATCTCTATTTAATTTGCTTGTCCACTACTGCCACGAGTGCATCGCCGCCATAAACGACGTGTTGTTTTCTCTCCGATCCAAACGCTCATGCACGCACAAGGAGACAGCAACAAACGGCTAGCAGCATCTTTGCTGTACACGGCCAAAAATTCAGAAACTCAATCCAATTCGGTCTGCTGTGTATATACGTGTTCTAATAAGAGAACAAGGAATAGGCTATTAAAGCCAATCTACTACTGCCCACATATTGAAAATCCACGTAGCCACCGTGGCCACCGAGAGGCAAGCAGCAGCTCGTTGGCTTATTGCGCATAGTTATCGAAAGGAAAATCAAACAGAAGCAGGTCTCTGTTTCTTGCCGTGTACTGCTACAGAAGAGAAAAAAAGAAGCCGATTCCTACTGTCGATTCCTACTGTATTGGCTATTATTGTAAAGCTTTAGTTTCCAAAATTTGTACTAGGTATGCACACATGTGTAAAAAAAATTTCAAGACCGTGTATTGATCTATTCTGTCAAAATATATGTACAAGAAAATTTCAAGACTGTGTATTGATCTATTCGGTCAAAATATTTCAACAATGATTAATATGGAAAAAATTCACTAAAGAACATCTTCATCAATCATGACAAATGAAGATGAGATTGACAACATGTTTACCAAGGAGGACTTGACTGAGGAGGAGCGACAAAATTTTGAGAAACAAGTGGTGACGTTAGAGAAGGCATTCCTCGCATGCTTCATCAGGACCGTTCAAGGTGTCTCCAAAAGAGACGTCCTGGTACCTCAAATCGTTTCACATGAGGCAACCTCCAATCCATCCGATTCATCCCTCGCCTGTATAGATGTATCTGTTAGCACTTATATACATAGATTTGATGATATTTTAGAAGATGCTTTTAATATTAGATAAATCAAAAGTGTGAAGAGAACAAGAAACTCATACATTCTACTACATTCTGCATGTCAAAGCTCAAAAGTTAATGACATGGGGCTTTTCATCAAATTCAGATAGAGATTTACAAATAGACTTCATTAATTATTTTTTTCCTATGTGCTGGCTTTTATTATTCGGTCTTTATGATGTTGCCTGATTGTTTGCTCTCTTTGAGATAATATTGTAATAAGTGGCTATAGCTTCTTTGAAGCAAAGGCCATGCTTCATCCCATTATATAAAATAGTAGATACAACAATGTCATCAAGAAAATTGGCATCGCCATAGCCAGTTCTCAACTATCTAGTGCCATTCATGGTTTTTTCTCTGTACAACGGATGGATCAACGGGTATTTACACGATCGATTGCATGGGAATCGATGATACACAAAACCTAACAGACAGTCAGATCGGGTATGATGTCGGCCTGACCGCTCCCTCTGCCGGTCAGACCACACCCACTATGATCGATCAGACCGTGCCTTACCTCCGCCAGATCGTGCCTCTTGTGGCTGATCTGACCAGGCATTGCGTCGGTCGACCGGGGACCAGACCGATCTGACCGGGCTGCTTGTAGACGGTCAGACAGATTATCTGAAACCACTTTCATATTATTATTGCTTGATTAGCGGTACTGATTTTAGTAGTTATATGCATCTGTTAATACTGCTAATCATGTTATTTCATACACACATGCTATTTGCCCTGATGATTCCTATGAGCCAGTCAAAAACTATGGAGTAGATGGTTTGGCACAAGACAAACATTATGGTAAGCAGGAGGTTGACTCTCAAAACCCTGTTGTGCCCGTACACTTTAGGCCAAAAAACAAGAGGATAATCAATTAAGGCCTGAAGTCTCGGAAGACCTACATGGACGGACACGTGCTATAATTAAAGAAGCTTTTAAAATTAAGCCAAAGAATGAGGCTACTCAAAAGCCTTATCCTGATTACTTTGGTACAATCCCATATCCTTGTGATCTCAAAGTGCCCGAATTTGTAAAATGTAGCGACGAGGATAATATGATCACATATGAACACATAGGCCAATTTTTAGCTCATATGATGTAGGAAGTAGTTCCAATAATTTTAAATTGCGCTTGTTTTCCTTATCTTTGTTCGGTACCGCTTTTCTTGGTTTACCTCTTTATCAACAAATTCTATCTATACTTGGGCTCAATTAGAACACAAATTTGATGATTATTTTTATACCAGTGAAACTGAGATTAGGTTGATTGATTTAACATCGGTGAGGAGAAAAATACAATGAGTTTGTCACTGATTGACTTAACATCAGTTAAGCAAAAGCCGAGCGGATAACTGATTCAAATGCTGATTTGGGCAGTGAAATAACAAGTATAGCTAGACCAAGTGACGATTTGGATTGCGTTAATAGTTTAGACAATGACACTATAGAAAATAGTGACGGTTCGGATTGTCGTACATGTGAAAGTGAGATAGAATTGTCTTCTAAGACCAAACCACAAATCAGTCATGTGAATGTTGGAAAAGAGATTGCCAACGTCTTGCAAAATAGCGGCAAAGTAGAATCCAAAGTAATCATGCATACATATGAAAAACTATATGCTGAGCATTTAGGTTCAATACCATACCTGGAAAGATTTGAGATGGCCAACTTCACAAAATTCACAGGTGAGGACAATAGAACTACGATTAAGCATATCGGCCAATTTATTTATGATTGTGGAGAGGTTGGTAGCAATGATTTGCTGAAATTGAAATTATTTTCACTTTCTTTATCAAGCTTTGCATCTATATGGTTTAGTTTACTTGCTTTTAATTCAATTTATACATGGTCATAAATGGAGCATGAGTTTCATGATTATTTTAGAGATGCAAGCTTAATGGAGCGAAGACCGGAATTGTTCGTGATCCTCTCCCTGTTGCTCCCATAGACTTTGACAATAAGAGAGTGTTGATTCGGTCAAGCCAAGCCGACTCCACAAGATGGAAGATTTATTGTGGATCCTTGATCCAAAGTGATTAAGTTCAATAATTACAAGGACAAATATCATAAGGTTACAAAGATGAGTCATCTAGTTCTAAAAGGACTAAACAGCTGAAGGTTACTTTCGAGATGCTTATGGCTAAATACAAAAAAGGATTGACCGGTCAACAATTTGATAATTGGCCTAGTGATTAGAAAAGACCAAGACCATCTCCTATGAAGAGATCTGGTCAAATGCCGAAGCAATGGGAGCCACCTAAAATACCAACTACATACAAATTTCTAACTGTAATGCCATGGTATCCATATCCAATGCCACCATTTGGTTATTCTTTTATGTACTACATGTCGTGGATGCTTCAACAACCTATGCCATTTCATCATGGATGGAAAGAACCACCAAGGTCAATACTGAATCATTCATCTAACTTTAGTCTAGGCCATTTCCCACAAAAGAACTGGTCCAGTGGATCAAAGGTGAAAATGTAAAGAGGATATGTGTGAAGAAGGAAATGAAACATCCGAAGGTCATTACTTTTAATAAGGGGTCCCAAGATGTCCAAATATTTACTAGAGATGCGGCAGAGAGGCTACAAGCAAAGAAGACTGAAGCTGACATCGTGACCATTGATAGGAGAGGTATGACCTAGCCTTTAGGTCGGTCTGATCGATGCCTTATAGCTGGTCCGACTAGGCCCCGAGGCTGATCCGACCAACAGCCAGTCCGGTCTGACCAGACTTCATGGCCGGTCTGACTGGGGTCACCAGAGATAAGTGGGTGTTCAAAGGGCAACGCAGGTATCGGAGCATGGAACCCCTGACAACCGGGAAGCGAGGGCCCCCCATTTGATGATTTATCTGGGGACGAGTCAAGCCTGAGTCACCCTTTGGGAGTAGATAGACACAAAGGATTATACACGTTCGGGCTGCATGAATACGTAACACCCTACTCCTATGCGTGTGTTGACGAGAAATTTCTCTCACGCGCTGGCCTGGGAGATTTGCTTAGCTCAGGTGCAGGTCCTTCTCGGCTGCCTGTGCAGTGCAGGGCGTGCCAGTTGGTCTGATCTGTTAACCAACAAGAAAAACAAAGACATATGCGTCAAGTGTTAGGTTAGATCCCCACTAGATCGGCTGAGGGAATCCATGAGCATATATATGCTACCCTAAAATATATTTAAGCCAAGTGACTGGAATGAATCGGCTATACCGAGACAGCATCAGCCGCCTAACCCAAATACAGTAAAGGATAATAGATATATATATTGATAACCTAGCCGATACTGGAAAGCTAACTATGTATCGGCTAGTACTCCGATGATTCTTATGAAAAGATATCATTCTTGAGCTAGATATGCTTAGCCCAGGAAATCGGCCATCGGCTGTTGATAGCAGGCCGATCTCGGGTTGTGATGTCCAACAAGAATGAGATCTTAATATAAGAGGCAGTCCTAACATAAATCTAGTAATAAATATACTAAAAATATATTAGGGTAGATAAGGCCGGATAAAACTCCAGCACTGTCTCTAAACATATAAATCTAACCAAAAAGATCATTGGAAGTTCTAAAAATGACTTAATACTTCAATGTTGATGCAGCATTAAGTATAAAAAGAGCAACCTGATCCGTTGTAGCTGATTTATACCTCTCGAGACGGTGGATACCGCATATAAACTAGCCCAACCTTTAGATCTAGCCCTACCGGCCATGGGTTCTCGATAGAACTGGCCGATGGCAGGATAGATCTAAACATTGCTCCAGTTTATATGCGACATATGGTAAATAGTGCAGTATAAACCCCTGAATCTAATGTGTCATTACGATGGAAGCACTAGAATCAGCAGAACATACCACTAATGACAAGCATTTACCTGGATTTGGGGATCGAAACAATGCAGCCCGTAGCCAAATCAATTGCTCGTCTGAAGAAAAAGGTTTGGCGATGCGCCGAAGGTTGTTTGATTGATTGAATGTCTCTTTACAGGGGGTCTCGGTTCCTATTTATACCCAAGATAACATTATCTGTACAGACCCTGGACTCTATCTAAACTACTATTTAAAATACGACAATATCCTAGGAAGGACCCACGCCGCATTATAATAAATAGTTTAAACAAACTCCTAATTTACAGATACAATTGCCGTTACAGGACTCTATCCATAGATGGCAATATCTTTTAACACGCAATCTGATAACCGAATCTTCTATTTATCTTCAAACATCTGCACCAGAAATAGTTTTATCTTCTATGAAGCTAGAATCGGCTATCGGCCGCTCTTGTCCGATTCAACCTTAGCCGACTGGCTTCACAGCCGATTGCTTCTTAGCCGATGTGGCCTCTGTTTCTCCATCAAACCAGCCGATCCGATTCTATTTCACCCTTGTTAGGACTTAGGGATTCAATTACCAAATTTAGGTGTTAACACATGCCCCCAAGTCCGTGATACGAAGTGTTACGGATTTGTTGCCTGTTCAAATTCCCGCTCTTTTCTGACCTAAACTGCTTCGGCCGCCCCAAGTGCCCTCTAAATAGCCTTTCACTTCGACCGAAACGATCACACTTTCAAAACCCACTCAAACACTTCGCAAGCAAGCTTTCTTCTCCTCTCTCCTCTCCGGCGACTCACCGACGCTTTGCATCACTTCGCGGCGCCCCTCGCGAATCAGAACCCGTCTTCGTCTCCGATGACTCCAATGGCTTCCAACACCGCCGCCGCATCGAGCGCCTCCGTCGCACCGGCCGCCGCCGCCGCACCAGCTGCCACCGCCGCACCGACCACCGTTGCCGTCGAGTTCCTTGAGGTATGCCCACCGGTTCAAAACTCTTTTTCTTCGGATTTCCTTTTCTAGCCATGCCTCCTAGCATTGTTGCATTCATCATGCCTTTAGTCGTTCTTGATTAGCATTTTTCCTCTTTCAAACTGTAGTACCAGTCACATCAAGTGGTCATCCCAAGTTTGACCCAAGAAAAGAGGTACTTTCTCGGCCCCATCGGCAACACTGACCCAACCGATGTGATTATAGCCGAAACCAACAGGATCCCCTACAACACTAGGAAACCATCCTTAGCCCATTGGAACGGGACTTTCATGTCATGGCCGACGACAGATGCAGCCTGGATTGAATGGTATAAGAGGGTGCGATCGGCCAAGTACGCTCAGTGGGAAGAAACCAGAATAGCCCAGTGCTTCGCCTTGTCCGTCGCCAACATGGAGAAAGATGAGCCGCTGATGTCGGCTGCAACGTATTTTTGGAATGACAGTTTATCCGCCTTCATATTCGTGCAAGGGCCGATGACAATCACCTTAACCAACGTATACATGACGACCGGACTGGATATCCTGGCGTCGGCCAACCCTGGAAACCTGAACCAAAGGGGCAACACCAATTCAAAACCAAAGCCATCGACGGGTGGAGCGGCTTCATTGCTCAAAACATGAAGGACGGATCGATCGGCCACAGGGAACACGCCGCGTTTCTTATGATGTGGCTCGAGAAGTTCCTGTTCTGTGGCTCAAGCTGCGGGCCGACCGCCAACTGGCAGGTCGTAGCCGAACTCCTAGCCAATGGGGGCAAGCTTGCACTGGGGAAATACCTCCTCGTCTACCTGTACCAAATGTTGCATCAGGCCGCCGCGAAGATAGCCGCCAACGCCCCTGTCAACACTGGCGGCCCCTGATGGTTTTTACAGATCTGGCTGGTGCTTGCGACCCAAAAATTAGCCGGTCGGCTCCCTCCGCGAGGCCGCTTTCCCAAGATTGGAGCCGATTGAAGGCGAAGACGGCAATAAGATCACCACCACCAGATGCATGACCTATGGAGAAGCAGCGGCTGCTCATGCGGGCTCAAAGCAATCGGCCATCCTGCTGGCCGAATGGTTCATCGTCCTGTACGATGGGCTGTCACGTGAGAACCACGCCTGGTACTTTTACCGGGATCGGGCACTGTTCGAGTTGCCGGCCGATTTCAATTGGGAAGACATCAACTCAGCCGACAACCCAAAGTGCAAGGAGTTGTTCATCGCCGCCCTGTCCCCTTGCATCCTACTGACCGGTATCCACCAGGGCCGATCAGTGGCCAAAGTTATGAATTTTACTACCCGGTATCAGCTGCGAGACAGTTTGGTCTTGGGTAACTGCCCGTCGGCTTCTATTATGCCGACAAGATTGAGACGAGGAGAGTGGTGAGCCAAGAACTAATAATGCATCGGCTGTTGAACATAGCCGGCCCTCCCCTCGGCAGCATCGGTGAGATGACCCTGGCGCTCAAGAAAAGAGCGGCCTACGACCAATGGTGGGCCGAAATCAAGCGACAATCTTCCACCAGCGGTCATCTTATTACGTTGATTTGCTCTTGCCCGAAGAGATCCCCTCGGTAAGCTTTAAACTCCAAATGATATTTCCTTTTTAACATTGACCGATGTAGCCAATTAACACTTGCCCTCTGACTTGCAGGAGACCGAGACGGAGCGGCCAATGGTGAGCGACTCTGGGATCCCCATCGAATACCGTCTAGGTGTTTTGGATGGGGGCGGCCTTGCTCCGTCGGCGATTGGCTGGGGTGCGCCGAAGCTGGCGTCCTTGCTGCGCGGGCAAGTGCGCGAGCCGATTGCTCACAAGAAAAGGGCCGTGCCTCTCGTACAGCCATCGGCCGCGCCTTCCCCTAAGAAGCTAAAGGAGAAGAAACCGGCCACGCCAGCCGATAGCCTTCCCCTTTGGAACCGAGCGTCGTGCAGTTCCTTGACACCGTCGCCAGCGAGGAGATGCCGGCGGTTGTTGGAGCGGCGGCTGAACCCGAGAGCTCTAGCCACGAATCTGTCAACGCTCTAGCCGACGTCCCGCTGGTTCCAAGTCCCCCCGCGAAAAAAAGGCCGATAAGCCCTCATCTCATCAAATTCGGCCTTATGATGATATCACTTGCATCTGACCGAACAATTCTTCTCAGGTCAAGAAATTGGCCGGCCGCACTCCGTGTCATTGTAACACCCGAGGTGTTTTCCCTTTTAAAAATCCAAAAGAAAATCGCAAAAGAAAATCGTTGGAATTAACTGGAGGGAATCAATAATTTTAAAATCCAAACGATAAATGGAAATGGCATGGTAGGATTTTTCCTAAATTCTACATGTCAAAATACGCGAACATGATTTTTAGTGGAATTTTCAGAGCACCAAAAATAATTTTTAACCAATTAAAATCATGTTTGGAATTAATAAATCCTGGGAAAATCAATTTCTTTCTCCTCCGTCCTTTCCCGCTCTTTTTCCGACTGTGGGATGCCGGCCCGAGTCGACGGCCCATCCTCTCCCGCGCGCGCCCAGCCGATCGGCCCAGTCGACCGGGCCGTTTCCCACCCAGCCGACGCGCGCCCTCCTCTCTCTCGCGGGCCGACTGAAGGCTACGGCCCGCCAGACCCTCGCGCCCGCAGCTAAGTCCAGTTCGTCTCCCCCTTCTTGCCGGGACACTAGCAGGTGGGGCCCACCTGTCAGCCCCGTCCCCTACCTCCGGCTGCCCCGCCGCCATTGACGCCGCCTCTGCCCCACGCGGATCTCGGCCGCCCGTCCCTCCCGCGTACCCTAAAGGCACCGCCTTAACTTCCCGTCTCTCCCGCCGCCATCAATCGCCCCGGCCGCCGCTCCCGCGTCCCCTTAATGGTCGGATTTAACCACCGGCCATTACTTCCCCCAAACCGCGCCGGCGAGAAATTCCGCCCTTATCCGGTCGCCACCGACCTTCCTATCCCCTATTTAAGCACCCCCTCGCCCTCCCCGAGCTCCCCACACCTCCACTCAAGCCTCTCTCTCTCTCCGTCGTTCCCGCACCGTGTGCCCCTGCTTCGGACTTCGTCGCCGAGGTTCGGCCGTGTGTTCCCGCTGCTCCGAGACGCTCCGAGCTCCGCCAACTCCTCCCTCCTCGTCACCAGTGCCAGCGCCGCTCCGGCCACCCTTCCCCGAGTGGTTCCGCCGCCTCCCTCACTGTCCGCGCCGTCGTCCCCTTCGACTCCGGTCGCACCGCGGTGAGCACTCGTGTCTATTTCCCCTCTCGGCCGAGTGTGCGCTGCCGTCCCCGAGTGCGCACGGCTCCGCCCACACGTGAGCCGCGGTATTCCGCCGCCCGCATCGCCGCCCAAGTGGCGCCAGTCGGTCTCCGGCCGCCGTGCACCATTGCCGGCCGATCGCGCCGCCCGAACCCCTTCCCGGCCGTCCGATCTGCCTCGGTAGATCAGGGCTGTCCGTCCCCGCTGGCCCGCGTGGCACACCGCGTGGCCGCCGAGTCGGCGCCCCCGTGTGCGCCACGTGGTGCGCGCTCTCCCTCTCGGCCCGTGGACTCGGTCCACCATGGACCGGTGCTCCCGCGGCCGATGACGCCATTGCGACGTCGGCTCTAGCGCCGACGCAATTCCGGGTTTTATTGCGCAATAAATTATTAAGGATTTTTCTGTTTTAGTAAAAACACAGATAATCTTCTAAAAATCATATCTTTTCAACCCGACCTCCGTTTTAACCCATTCAAATTTCATTAAATCCGTAAAAATGCCAAGAATCCATTAAAAATGGTTTTGTTTTCTGTCTTAGTAGCTTTTTAGCCTGTTTTTGAAGTGCTTGTATGCCGTGTAGATCCCGGTAGTCCATCCGTCCCGGTTTACTTCGAAGTCGTCGCAGAAGTTCCCCAAACCGAAGAGCAAGGCAAGTCATGCTATATCATTGATCATATTGCTCCCGTTTTGCTAAAACACCTGTTTTACTCTATGAAATTGCACGTATTTTATGTTGTCATTTCATGAGAAATAATACACCCTATGCTTAGTTTATGCCCTAGGTTTGACACCCCAAACCCTTTGACAAAACTTGGGAAAATAATGTGACTAGATTTCAGGACTAGGTTATGCTTAGCCTGGCTTAGTTTCACTAGCTCACTAAATGGGTCATTTTCTCACTTAATATATATCTCTCGGACTTATGTTCGGAGGATTATTGATTAAAGACTCAGGTGAACCGGACTAATAACTAAAATATGACAAATGGTGGGCTGTGGGCGCTATGGTTTTGGCTGGCGGCGCCCATAGCGATTAAGGACCGGTTCACGGGACCCCTCGGGAGAATGACCGTGCAAACCACAAGCCGAAATGGGTAAGGTAGGTCCCGTAGTGTAGCCTCTCCTAGGTGACGAGCCCATCGGCAAGGGTGAGCGGGATGGAGTTTCAGTCGGCCCCGGTATAAGGGTTGCTGGGCTGCCGGATTCACCGAGGCACTCGGGGCTGCCCACTCCCGTGGTCCGGGAGTGGGGGCGAAACCCGGTGGGGTTCGTTTGGTTAGAAGAGGGTTATACGAAAGGTCCTATCACGTTCCTTTTCGGGTACCGCGGTGGTATTCCGGCGCACGGGAAACCGTGTTGTGGGGCCGTGTCTTGTGGGTACAGCTTGTACACCTCGATCGAGTAAATCTATTCGAATAGCCGTGCCCGCGGTGATGGGGCGATCAACCGAGCTCTCCGTGATTAGTCTCACACTTTTACACCCTAAGTTTTGGAACATGACTAGTATAAGAGGATGGTTTGGGCCTGTCACAACGTGGGGATAACGTTGGACGGTGTTGGAGTAAAAATGTTTTACTTACTCAATTTACTGTTGTTTTGGTTTTGTTCAAATTCGCATTGTTTGGAAAAACTCCTGCCGTTTGCGCAAAAGCAAACCTTAGCCGACCTTGGTCTCCCCGCATTCATTCTTCTCCTCTTAGGCGTGACTTGTTGAGTACGTGGAAGTACTCATCCTTGCTTCTTCACCAGAACCTGAGCCAGAGGTTGAAGACGAAGATAAAGTGGAGTAGGCTTTGTCCTGCACTCTGGAAGCTGCCTGTGGAATGGTCGAAGCCGCGTGGCCAGCGCCAAGCTTAGGCTTAAGCCCTTTTTCTTTTTCCGCTGCTCTTTTGTAATCTTTTTGTATTGTTTCTAAGACGTGGAACTGTAATATCAACAATTGTCGTATGTGTACCACTGGCTGGTCTGGACGGGGATTTTAATACACATATAGCTTTGGAAATTCGGGTCGAATTTCGGGCGTGACAAGTTGGTATCAGAGCCAATTTCCAGACCGTAGGAAAAGCCAAACGGAAAAACCTTAGGAGCTCTCTGAATCTTTTCATATGCATGAGCCCTGGCTTTTGAAAATGGTTTCGGGAAAATGGGACTTGTTTCCTCGGGATTGGGGAAAAATTTTAAGTTTCTCTCAAAGCATTTTGAAAACCTGGTCAAGTCTAAGTGACAGGATTCTAGAGTTAAAATTTGGAAAAATTATTTGATCTCTTATTCAGCCGCCAAGTTGGGATTTTCTAAGGGGTCAATGTCCTAAGTCGAGATAGGAGGGAATGGTCGCCATTTTATATTATAACTAAGCATTTTATATTATAACTAAGCATCTATTTTTCAGCATCATTTAGGGGATGTCCTTAGAAATTTTACTTAGCCTCATAAAAATGTTTCTCAAAAACATTTTTTTCTTCTCGTTTACTTTACTTGAGTCCTTTATCATTTGTCTAACTTGGGTTTGAGCATGCATTGATCCCCTACCTTGTCTTCTCTAGATGGCAGGCCGTCCAGTCACCCACAACGGTCAGGGTCTGAAAGGGTTCGTCGCGGAGCTGGCAAGAATGGCCTTGACAGTGGGCTATCCGGATGCACCTGAGTACACTGTCGTCTCACCGTTTGGCGGTGAGTTGCCTCACCAAGTCCGCCTGGAGGTGCACGGGTTCGTAGGCACCAATATACCGAACATGGTGGTCACGGCGTCGGGAGGAACAGATGAGCATGCTCGCCAAGAGGCGGCTTATCTAATGCTTGGCTCGGATGAGGGAGATGCATGACTACCATCTCCGCCACTCTGCCTACCGGTACCATCCTCGGCGGGGGACTTCATCAGCAACCAACACCTTCCAGTCTGTTGAAGGGGAGAACGACACCACCTTCTCCCACATGAGGACGGTGATTGAAGGGCTGGATAAGATGCATGCAGAGCTTCACATGGCGGCAAAGGCCTTGAATGACCAGAAGATCTTAAAGATCAAGAGTTTGAAGGATGAGGTAGATCGACTCAAGAGAGAGATCGCCAGTCTGAAGGGGCTTCCACCTCCCAACATCCTTCGGATAAGGATCACGCCACGGAAGAACACCAAGGCTCCGGTACGGATGCAACTGGTGCCCAGGGTTCCACCTCCTGCACCACCGCCTTCCCCAGTCCCAGTACCAGATCCTGCTCTTGCTCTGGTGCCTGCCCCAAGCGGAGGAGGAGGATGGATCTCGGTGTCCAGTAGCAGCGGCAGCTCCAGGAGTCCCAGACGAAAAAGCGAGTTAGCCAGCTCTCGAAGCCACTCAAAGGAAAAGGAAGACGAGAACTCCCTTGGAAGTGGTTTCGACTCCTCTGACCGTGGAAGCCGTTCCGACCCTTAGAGCGTCGCCACCCTTAGTTTACCGTTTTCCTAGTTTTTCTGTTTGCCTAGTTGCTGTATGTTAGGTGTGCTGTGCGTGGGTAGTGGTCAACCTATATCAAGTGTGGATATGGGTTGCCCAATTAAGGATGTTGGGTGTGTTTTAAGTGTTTTAAGTCAAGAACAGATCAAAACAAGTAATAAAGATCAACTTCTCTGTTCAATCTATTTTACTCCTTCTCCCCGCCTTGTTTGTTCCGCTCCTTCAGATGGTGAACACCAGGAATGGTAGCAACAGCAATGAGTCAGCTGGGAACAACACCCGTGCTAATACCAACAACCCACCTCCTCCCCCTGAGAACATCACCTTGGCACAAGTTCGGCCAACCGGACCCGGATGATGGCTGCAATGATGCAGCAAATGCAACAGCAGCATCGGCAGATGCGTTGCAAATGATGCAACAATTTCAACAGCAGAACCAGCATCAGCACGACCATTTCGCACCACCCCCTCCCCCACAAAACACACTATCAAAATTTCTTCGAGTCCGACCCCCAACTTTTTCCCCACCACCAACCCTATGGAGGCTAATGACTGGATCATTGCCATAGAAAAGAAGTTGGACCTTCTCCGTGCACAGACCAAGAAAGAGTGTCTTTCGCCGCTCACCAACTCCAAGGTCCCGCCTCAGCCTGGTGGGACAATTTCTTGGTCACCCGTTGGGCGGACGCACCCGCAGCTTACTTGGGCAGAGTTTTGCCACCAATTCCGGAAGGCTCACATCCCCGGAGGGGTAGTAGCCCGAAAAAGAGGGAGTTCGGATCCTTGGAGCAAGGCACTCGAACCGTCACCGAATATCGCACGAATTCAATCGCTTAGCGCGATATGCTCCGGAGGACGTACGTATAGACGCCGAGCGTCAAGAGAAGTTCTTGGCCGGGCTGGACGATGAGTTGACGGACAAACTCATCTCCGGTGAGTATGCCGACTTCGAAAAGTTGGTGGACAAAGCCATCCGTCAAGAAGACCAACGCAATAAAATGCTCAGAAAACGGAAAGCTACCCAGTTTAGGCCACATCCCCAGCAAGGGAATTCCCAGCGCGCGCTTCACTCCGGATGGTCGAACGGGCCTACCACTATGATCGTTCGTCGGCATCGCCCGTACCATCCCGGGAATTTCCAACCCGGCGGAAGCCGTCAAGTACGGCCGCGGCGGAATCCGGCCCCACGTCCGCCAACGGCGCAGCCGCCACCGCAGTCCAAGCCAATGCCACCAAAGAAGGACCCGGGATTCAAACCGGGTAACTGTTTCAACTGTGGAGAACCTGGACATTTTGCAGACAAATGTCCAAGACCAAAACGCGCACCCAGGTTCATCCAAGCAAGAGTGAATCATGCTTCAGCAGAGGAGGCACAGGACGCACCGGATGTCATACTAGCTATGTTCCCGGTGAACTCCTTTAATGCATCAATCCTGTTTGATTCGGGTGCAACCCATTCTTTCATATCAAAAGCATTCGTGGGGAAACACGGGTTGTCGGTGTTAAAACTTAAGATACCCATGCGGGTCCAAACACCCGGGAACCGTTTGAACACCTCCCACTTTTGCCCTTCAGTGGCAATAAAAATCCAGGGATTCCTCTTTCTAGCCAATCTTATCCTTCTAGAATCAAAAGGCCTGGATGTCATCCTTGGGATGGACTGGTTAACCCGTCATAAAGGTCTGATCGATTGCGCAAGCCGCACTATCTCTTTAACCAATGACGAAGGGAAGAAAGTAATTTACTGCTCCCCTAAAACACTGAGGGTAGTAGCAAGTCTGAATCGGATCTCGGCTAAGGAGAAGCCCGAAGAGAAAGGAAAGGATCGGGCGAAGTTAGAAGATATTCCCGTGGTCCGTGAGTACCCGAAGTCTTCCGGAAGACCTAACCACAATGCCACCCGAAAGAGAGATAGAGTTTCGGATCGACCTAGTCCCCGCACCGCTCCGATCCATAAGAGACCCTATAGAATGGGAGCCAATGAGTTGGCGAGAGGTCAAGAAGCAAGTAGATGAACGATTCTGAAAGGTTATATCCGCCCGAGCACATCGCCCTAGGGTGCGCCGAGTCATTTTTGTGGAGAAAAAGGATAAGACCAAAAGGATGTGCGTCGACTATCGCGCACTCAACGAGGTCACTATTAAGAATAAATACCCTCTCCCTAGGATTGATGACCTATTCGATCAATTAAAGGGAGCAAAGGTGTTCTCCAAAATAGACCTGCGGTCTGGCTATCATCAGCTAAGAATCCAAGAAGAAGATATTCCCAAGACTGCCTTCGTCACTCGGTACGGCGTATGAGTGCACAGTCATGTCCTTCGGACTTACAAATGCCCCAGCCTTTTTCATGAATTTGATGAACAAAGTGTTCATGGAATTCCTAGACAAGTTTGTCGTGGTGTTCATCGACGACATCTTGATCTATTCGCAGTCGGAAGAGGAACATGAGCACCATCTCCGGTTGGTACTTGAAAAGTTAAGAGACCACCAACTCTATGCTAAGTTTAACAAATGTGCTTTCTGGTTGAAGGAAGTGCAATTCCTTGGCCATATCGTGAATGCCCAAGGCGTCGCAGTCGACCCTTCCAATGTAGAAGCTGTGACCAAATGGACTCCACCTAAAACCGTCACCCAGGTCAGAAATTTTCTAGGACTGGCGGGTTATTATCGTCGGTTCATCGAAAACTTCTCCAGAATTGCCAAGCCTTTGACACAGTTGCTAAAGAAGGATGAAAAGTTTATATGGACTGCCGAGCGCAACCAGAGTTTTGAAACACTCAAGAGAAAACTGGTGTCAGCACCCGTGTTGATCTTGCCAGATCAAACCAAGGATTTCCATGTCTATTGCGATGCATCTCACCAGGGGTTAGGCTGTGTGTTGATGCAAGATGGAAAGGTGGTCGCGTATGCTTCCCGCCAGTTGAGACCTCATGAGTCTAATTACCCAACACATGACTTGGGGCTAGCAGCAGTCGTCCATGCTCTGAAAATATGGCGACATTACCTCGTCGGTAATTGCTGTGAAGTATATACGGATCATAAGAGCCTGAAATACATCTTCACCCAACCGGATTTGAACCTCCGTCAGCGACGATGGTTGGAGTTGATCAAGGATTATGATCTCAGTGTACACTACCATCCCGGCAAAGCTAACGTGGTAGCTGATGCTCTGAGCCGGAAGAGTTATTGCAACTCTATTCACATAGAAGGAAGATGTGAACAACTACTACAAGATTTAGAGCACCTCAACCTGGAAATTGTTGAACTCGGATTTGTGGCCACTCTTGAGGCCCAACCCACACTCTTAGATCAAATTCGCATAGCTCAAGCCTCAGATCCGAACATAGTTGAGCTTAAGAAGAATATGAGAGTGGGAAAAGCTCGTGACTTCACGGAAGACGAGCATGGAACCATATGGATGGGCAACAGGATATGTGTGCCAGAAGATAAGGAATTGAAAAAGTTAATCCTTACTGAAGCACATCAGAGTCAGTACTCTATCCATCCGGGAAGTACCAAGATGTACCAGGATCTTAAGGAAAAGTTCTGGTGGGTTAGCATGAAAAGAGAAATAGCAGAGTTCGTGGCACTCTGCGACGTATGTCAGCGAGTAAAGGCAGTGCACCAGAGGCCTGCTGGATTATTACAGCCACTCCAAATTCCAGAATGGAAGTGGGAGGAAATCGGGATGGATTTCATCACCGGTTTACCCCGGACATCATCAGGATACGATTCCATCTGGGTCATAATCGACCGCCTCACTAAAGTGGCTCATTTCATCCCAGTGCTTACCACCTATATGGGTAGAAGGTTAGCAGAGTTATACCTTGCAAGGATTGTGTGTCTTCATGGTGTACCTAAGAAGATAGTATCTGATCGTGGTAGCCAGTTCACCTCCAAGTTTTGGCAAAGATTACAAGAGGAACTCGGCACCCGGTTGAATTTTAGCACGGCTTATCACCCGCAAACCGATGGTCAGACAGAACGTGTGAACCAGGTTTTGGAAGATATGCTGAGAGCTTGTGCTCTGGATTTCGGAGGAGCTTGGGATAAGAGCCTGCCCTATGCAGAGTTCTCTTATAACAATAGTTATCAGGCTAGTTTACAAATGGCACCTTTTGAAGCACTTTATGGACGAAAGTGTCGAACCCCGCTTTTCTGGGATCAGACCGGCGAACGTCAGTTGTTCGGGACCGAAGTGTTAAGTGATGCTAAAGAGAAAGTCAGAATCATAAGAGAAAGGCTGAAAGTCGCACAGTCACGTCAGAAGAGTTATGCAGACAACCGCCGCAGAGAGCTAGTTTTTAAAGTTGGAGATTATGTATATCTTCGTGTCACCCCACTTCGGGGAGTGCACCGATTCCAAACCAAAGGCAAGTTGGCACCACGCTATGTGGGACCATATCGGATTCAAGAGCGCAGTGAAGTGGCATACCAACTCGAACCGCCACCCACCATGGCAGGAATCCACGATGTTTTCCACGTCTCCCAACTCAAGAAGTGTCCGAGAGTTCCTGAAGAACAAGCTAGTCCGGCACAGCATTGAAATCCGGAAGATCGACTTATGTGGAGAAACCAAGCACGGATACTCGAAACCGGTGAACGAAGGACCCGAACAAGGTCATCGGTGTTCGCGAGTGCAATGGACCCATCACTCCGAAGAAGAAGCAACTGGAAAGGGAAGATGAGCTAAAGGCCGCTCATCCCGATCTGTTTGCCGTACCTCCGAATCTCGGGGTCGAGATTCCGTTTAAGGGGGTAGGTTTGTAACACCCCGAGGTGTTTTCCCCTTTAAAAATCCAAAAGAAAATCGCAAAAGAAAATCGTTGGAATTAGCTGGAGGGAATCAATAATTTTAAAATCCAAACGATAAATGGAAATGGCATGGTAGGATTTTTCCTAAATTCTACATGTCAAAATACGCTAACATGATTTTTAGTGGAATTTTCAGAGCACCAGAAATAATTTTTAACCAATTAAAATCAAGTTTGGAATTAATAAATCCGGGAAAATCAATTTCTTTCCCCTCCGTCCTTTCCCGCTCTTTTCGCATGTGGGCCGCCGGCCCGAGCGACGGCCCATCCTCTCCGCGCGCCTGCCGATCGGCCCACCACGGCCGGGCCGTTTCCCACCCACCGACGCGCGCCTCCTCTCTCGCGGCCGGCGAAGGCTACGGCCCGTCGACCCTCGCGCCCGCAGCCTAAGTCCAGTTCGTCTCCCCCTTCTTGCCGGGACACTGGCAGGTGGGGCCCACCTGTCAGCCCCGTCCCCTACCTCCGGCTGCCCCGCCGCCATTGACGCCGCCTCTGCCCCGCGCGGATCTCGGCCGCCCGTCCCTCCCGCGTGCCCTAAAGGCACCGCCTTAACTTCCCGTCTCTCCCGCCGCCATCAATCGCCCCGGCCGCCGCTCCCGCGTCCCCTTAATGGTCGGATTTAACCACCGGCCATTACTTCCCCCAAACCGCGCCGACGAGAAATTTCGCCCTTATCCGGTCGTCACCGACCTTCCTATCCCCTATTTAAGCACCCCCTCGCCCTCCCCGAGCTCCCCACACCTCCACTCAAGCCTCTCTCTCTCTCCGTCGTTCCCGCACCGTGTGCCGCTGCTCGACTTCGTCGCCGAGGTTCGGCCGTGTGTTCCCGCTGCTCCGAGACGCTCCGAGCTCCGCCGACTCCTCCCTCCTCGTCACCAGTGCCAGCGCCGCTCCGGCCACCCTTCCCCGAGTGGTTCCGCCGCCTCCCTCACTATCCGCGCCGTCGTCCCCTTCGACTCCGGTCGCACCGTGGTGAGCACTCGTGTCTATTTCCCCTCTCGGCCGAGTGCGCGCCGCCGTCCCCGAGTGCGCACGGCTCCACCCACACGTGAGCCGCGGTATTCCACCGCCCGCACCGCCGCCCGAGTGGCGCCAGTCGGTCTCCAGCTGCCGTGCACCATTGCCGGCCGATCGCGCCGCCCGAACCCCTTCCCGGCCGTCCGATCTGCCTCGGCAGATCGGGGCTGTCCGTCCCCGCTGGCCCGCGTGGCACACCGCGTGGCCGCCGAGTCGGCGCCCCGTGTGCGCCACGTGGTGCGCGCTCTCCCTCTCGGCCCGTGGACTCGGTCCACCATGGACCGGTGCTCCCGCGGCCGATGACGCCATTGCTGACGTCAGCTCTAGCGCTGACGCAATTCCGGGTTTTATTGCGCAATAAATTATTAAGGATTTTTCTGTTTTAGTAAAAACACAGATAATCTTCTAAAAATCATATCTTTTCAACCCGACCTCCGTTTTAGCCCATTCAAATTTCATTAAATCTGTAAAAATGCCAAGAATCCATTAAAAATGGTTTTGTTTTCTGTCTTAGTAGCTTTTTAGCCTGTTTTGTTGAAGTGCTTGTTTGCCGTGTAGATCCCGGTAGTCCATCCGTCCCGGTTTATTTCGAAGTCGTCGCAGAAGTTCCCCAAACCGAAGAGCAAGGCAAGTCATGCTATATCATTGATCATATTGCTCCCGTTTTGCTAAAACACCTGTTTTACTCTATGAAATTGCACGTATTTTATGTTGTCATTTCATGGGAAATAATACACCCTATGCTTAGTTTATGCCCTAGGTTTGACACCCCAAACCCTTTGACAAAACTTGGGAAAATAATGTGACTAGATTTCAGGACTAGGTTATGCTTAGCCTGGCTTAGTTTCACTAGCTCACTAAATGGGTCATTTTCTCACTTAATATATATCTCTCGGACTTATGTTCGGAGGATTATTGATTAAAGACTCAGGTGAACCGGACTAATAACTAAAATATGACAAATGGTGGGTGTGGGCGCTATGGTTTTGTGGCGGCGCCCATAGCGATTAAGGACCGATTCACGGGACCCCTGGAGAATGACCGTGCAAACCACAAGCCGAAATGGGTAAGGTAGGTCCCGTAGTGTAGCCTCTCCTAGGTGACGAGCCCATCGGCAAGGGTGAGCGGGATGGAGTTTCGTCGGCCCGGTATAAGGGTTGCCGGGTGCGGATTCACCGAGGCACTCGGGGCTGCCCACTCCCGTGGTCCGGAGTGGGGGCGAAACCTTGGTGGGGTTCGTTTGGTTAGAAGAGGGGTTATACGAAAGGTCCTATCACGTCCCTTTTCGGGGTACCGCGGTGGTATTCCGGCGCACGGGAAACCGTGTTGTGGGGCTGTGTCTTGTGGGTACAGTTGTACACCTCTGATCAGAGTAAATCTATTCGAATAGCCGTGCCCGCGGTGATGGGGCGATCAACCGAGCTCTCCGTGATTAGTCTCACACTTTTACACCCTAAGTTTTGGAACATGACTAGTATAAGAGGATGGTTTGGGCCCGTCACAACGTGGGGATAACGTTGGACGGTGTTGGAGTAAAAATGTTTTACTTACTCAATTTACTGTTGTTTTGGTTTTGTTCAAATTCGCATTGTTTGGAAAAACTCCTGCCGTTTGCGCAAAAGCAAACCTTAGCCAGACCTTGGTCTCCCCTGCATTCATTCTTCTCCTCTTCCGGCGTGACTTGTTGAGTACGTGGAAGTACTCATCCTTGCTTCTTCACCAGAACCTAAGCCAGAGGTTGAAGACGAAGATGAAGTGGATGGAGTAGGCTTTGTCCTGCACTCTGGAAGCTGCCTGTGGAATGGTCGAAGCCGCGTGGCCAGCGCCAAGCTTAGGCTTAGGCCCTTTTTCTTTTTCCACTGCTCTTTTGTAATCTTTTTGTATTGTTTCTAAGACGTGGAACTGTAATATAAACAATTGTCATATGTGTACCCTGGCTGGTCCTGGACAGGGATTTTAATACACATATAGCTTTGGAAATTCGGGTATGAATTTCTGGGCGTGACAGTCATGCACCGTCGGTAACCGTCCCTTGCAACTTGATTTATAGAACTTAGCCGACTTGACCGCTAACCCTTTCTTTTGCTGCCCCCACGATCTCCGTCGGCTGCCCCCCAGGCGTCTAGTGAGCACGTTGTGACTGCCGCGGGCGGCGGCAATGGCACCGATGACGAGGCCCTGATGGCTGCAGGCGGCGAACCAGCCAAGCCAGTCGCTCCGACCCTAGTGCCCACGGTAAGCCGACTGAATTTTATGATCGGCTCTGCCAACTCAACATTTTCTAATCATCTTCTCTTTGCAGAACATAGCCGACCTGCTCAATTTTGACTTGTCGGAGTTCGAGGAGTCTGGCGAGATCGGCGAGGAGGCGCTGGTGACGTCGGCCGAGGATCTGAGGGCCAGCCTAGCTGACATCGGCAACCGGCTGGAGGCTTCGCTAGACGCGTTGGTAGTCGACAGCGGCTCGATCTGCGCACGCTTCAAGGAGATCCAAGGCCAGCTGCCGGAAGCTCTAGCCGATGCCATCGTGCTGGCCACCTTCTTGGAAGCCCACCAACTCAAATACGAGCGGGCACGGCAGCGGATAGCCGACCGTCGCGAGAACCAGATGCAGTCGGCCACCCTCCAGTCGACCAAGGAAGCCATCGAGAGCCAGAAGGCTGCCTTCGACTGCCTGAAAACTGAGCCGACGGCCAAGCTCGAGCAGCTCATCTCGCGCCAAGATCAGCTGATGGCCGATCTCGTTCAAATCACGAACGAGATCGACGTCCACAAGGAGTACATGGCCGGCCTGCCAGCCGAAATCGACGCTCAACGTCAAAGTATCAAGGCGGCTGTGGCGCATCTTTGAGACCTGGTGAAGGGCATTCGGCCGGTGGCTGGGTCCGAGGCCGACGACATCAAGGCCATCGAGGAGGTGGACCAAATCAGGCAGACGGCACTGTCGGCTATAGCCGATTTCCTGAAGCAATGAACTTTATAATATTTTAGCATTCTGAAATCGGCTACTGCTTCATGTAATATATTCACTAAATGTTTGTAATGAACTTGGTCGACTGCCCAACTCTTGTAATCGCTTTCTGCCTTTGGCTTGTTTGATATATCTTGACTTTTGCAACTGTGCTTGTAAACGAAATCGGCTCTGGCCGCACGTACTAGCTTGATACTACTATCAATTCTAACTTAGCTGTGCGGAAACCGGCCTTGGCCTCACATGCTGCACTATGTTTGCCGATTCCGAAACAACGATTGTGAATGAAATCGGCCTCAGCCTTATGCGTTGTCTTAGTACAACTGTTAACCCCAAACTGCCTATGCCGAAATCGGCCCTAGCCACCCGCGTTACGTTGCTTTTGCCGATTCCGAAACCACGCCACGACCGTCGACCTTAACACTTGAATTACGGCCGCTGATCCCAATCACTTAAAATGCTTTGACTGCCGATTACGAAGTTTAAAAAATTTAGAATTTCTTGACATCCAATTTTGTAATCGGCCATGTATGTATATGCCCCCCAAATTTTGTTGATAGCTTCGATGTCAACAAAATTGTGAATCCAAGCCATTCGCGCATCATTGCCGTCGCTATCGGCCAATCGTTAGCCGACCGTATAAAACTTAGGAAAAAAATATTGCATAAAAATGCCTAAAGGCGATGCCTTATTGAAAACAAGACATCGACTGTCATAAATCGGCTAAGCAACCAGAGCCGAATCATGAGTTGACCCATACACTTGGGTAGTATTTCTTCAGGTATTTTTCCATTAAGAGCACTTCCAAATACTTCTCTGTCCAACCCTTTTAGCATGTAAGCTCCTTTAGAGACGCATTTGTGGATCTTGAAAGGCCCTTCCCAATTTGATGACCACTTGCCGAAATTGTTATCCCTAGATCCGATCGGCAGTATCAATTTCCAAACGAGTTCGCCTTCCTCGAAAGATTTAGGCACCACTTTTTTTGTTATAATGTCTGGCTACTCGTTCTTTATCCCTTGTAACTTTTTCCAAGGCCCTCATCCTGCATAAAACTAAGTCTTCTGATTCGTCCATCATCAAGTGATAATAATCATCGGCTGTAAGTTGATCTTGTAGCTCAATGCGCCTTGAGCCGACGACGCTTTCCCATGGTAGCACCGCCTCATGCCCGTAGACCAGCTTGTACGGAGGGACTTGAATTGATCCATGGCATGCCATCCGATACGCCCACAGTGATTCGGCTAATCGGTTGTGCCATTGTTTGGGGTGCTCAAAGATCTTTCTTTTAATCAATTTAATCAAACTTTTATTTGAAGCTTCGGCTTGTCCGTTGGCTTGTGCGTAGTACGGCGAAGATTTAAGTAACTTGATCCCCATGCCGTCAGCAAACTGAACAAACTCATCCGATACGATGATAGATCCCTGGTCTGTTGTTATCGTTTGTGGGATGCTAAATCGGTAGATTATATGTTCTTTGACAAACTCGATTGCATCCTTAGAATCCACTTTCTTTAGGGGAACCGCCTCCACGTATTTTGTGAAATAATATGTTGCCACTAGATAAATTTATGCCCTTTGCTTGAGGGTGGATTGATCTGGCCTATCATATCAATGCCCCATCCTCTGAACGACCAAGGCTTAATAATTGGGTTCATAGCCGATGCTGGTGCTCGTTGTATGGCACAAAATTTCTGACAATCCTGGCAACCCTTGTAATATTTGAAACCATCCTCCAGCATTGTCGGCCAGAAATATTCTGCTCGGCGAAGCAGCAACTTTATTTTGTGGGCCAATTGATGCGTGCCACAGATCCCCTCGTGCACTTCTCCGATGGCCACTTTGGCCTGATCGGCTCCCAAACACTTGAGTAGCACACCATCAATCGTCCGATAGTACAGATCTTCATCGAGCAAAACATAACTTAACGCGTTGTATCGTAATTTCTTGGTAGCCGATTGAGAGGGGTTTTTGAGATAGCTGTAAACTTCGAATCTCCAATCATCGGCTGTAATGACGGCAACCTCTATGTCGATCTCTTTCAACATCGGCTGATAGCCCAATGCCCCTTGAGCTAAATCATTGGTTTCTGTGTTCTGCTCTCTGGGGATATGTCTCAAAGTAACTAGCCAAAAACCATCCATTACTTCTCGGCATTGCTGATAATAGACCATCAGCGCATCGTTTTTGCACTCGTATTCTCCTGATAATTGGTTGATGACCAACAGTAAATCTCCCATTATTTTGATGGCGTCGGCTTCAACTTCCTTGAGTAGATGTAATCCTTTAAGGACGGCTTCGTATTCGGCTTGGTTGTTTGTACCGTGGGGGTTGATAGCAAAAGCAAATTCGAAACTTGCCCCCCTGGGTGAAATAATGACTAAGCCGATGTCGCAGCCGTTGGTGCAAGCCGAGCCGTCAAATGTCAAAGTCTAGGGCATAATTTCCACTGAGCCGATCGAGTCATTTCTGTGCTCCACGATAAAATCAGCTATTGCTTGTCCTTTGACTGCCCTGGGTGCTTGATACCTAAAATCAAACTCTGTTAGCACAAAAATCCACTTCCCAATTCTTCCTTTCAACACTGGAGCGATAACATGTACTTGACGACATCGGCTTTGCAGATTATTGTGCACTCATTGGATAGCAGATAATGCCTTAACTTTGTACATGGAAAATAGAGGCATAGGCATAGCTTCTCCACAGGCGAATACCTTGTTTCTGCGTCTAGTAACCATCGGCTGAGGTAGAAGATGGCTTTCTCTTTGCCCTCAACTTCTTGGATTAAAATAGAGTCGATTGACTTGTCATCGGCTGATAGGTATAGCTTAAACGATATCCCTTTTTGTGGAGGCATTAGAACTGGAGGGGAACTCAGATAATCCTTGATGTTGTCCAAAGCCTTTTGTTGCTCTGCCCCCCATGTGAATGCTTGATCGGCTTTTAGCCGAAGCAGTGGTGTGAACGGCTCCATCTTTTCTGAGAGATTGGCTATGAACTGCCTGATGAAATTTATCTTGCCGATCAACGACTGGAGTTGTTTCTTGTCCTTCGGAGGTTGAATTGTCTTGATAGCATTTATGCTCCTTGGCGTAACCTCAATTCTTCTTTCATGAACAAGAAATCTCGGGAACTGCCCAGCCGATACGCCGAACGCGCACTTAAGTGGATTAATCTTCAGGCCATATTTCCTCGTCCGCTCTAACACTTGTCTCAGATCGGCTATATGGCTCTCTATCTCCCTGGACTTGAAAACTACGTCATCAATGTAGATCTCTACTAGTGAGCCGATCATGTCATGAAAAATGTAGTTCATGGACCGTTGATATGTTGCCCCAGCATTCTTCAGGCTGAATGTCATTACCACCCATTCATACAAGCCGATTGCGCCAGGGCACCAAAAAACAATCTTGTGGATGTCTTCGTTGGCCATAAATATTTGATTATAACCTGCATTGCCGTCCATAAAACTAATAATCTTGTGGCCTAAAGCAGCATCGATGAGCAAATCGGCTATTGGCATCGGGTATTCATCCTTAGGGGTGGCCTTGTTTAGATCTTTGAAATCGATGCATTCCCTAAGTTTACCGTTTCTCTTCAACACTGGGACAATGTTTGAGACCCACTCGGCGTATCGGCAAGGCCGAATGAATCCCGCATCGTATAGCCAAGTGATTTCAGCTTTGATTGCATCGTACGTATCGGCCTTAAACCTCCTAGGAGGCTGTTTGAACGGCCGATAGCCTGCCTTAATCGGCAGTTGATGGACCACTATTGATCGGCTGAGGCCGGGCATCTCGAAGTACTCCCAAGCAAAAAAAATCTTTATATTCTCTTAACAAATCGATAAGCTGGCATCTGCAATGAGCCGATGTCAATTTCTTCTAATTCGTCGGCCGACGTGAAACCTTGCCCGAGCTTGCCATCATCTTCGTCTGCAGTGTCCATGCCGAAGACGCTTGAGCCCTCCACCATGTCTTGTTCGAAGTAGCACCTGCGGCTCATCATCTCCAATCGGTTGTATCGTGGAATTGGACACATTTAGAAAATCGGCTTGCCATATTTTCCCAGACAAACAATCGATGCCTTCGATTTCCCAAAGCGGCAAATCGGCACTGACCGCTAACTGACCTGTCGGCTGGTATGATCTCAATCTTGTTGCCGTCCCATTGGATCAGGCTCTGATGAATTGTGGAAGGAACGCAATAATTAGCATGTATCCAGTCCCTTCCGAGCAAGCAGCCGTAAGACCCCTTCCCGTCGATGACAAAGAATGTTGTGGGCACGGTCTTATTGCCGATGGTCAGTTCGACGTTCAGGATGCCCTTGGTTTCTGATGGGAGGACGCCGAAGTCTTTAAGCACCATATTGGTCTTTATCAGGTCTTCGGCTCCTTTGCCAAATTTTCTGAATGTTGCGTAGGGCATGAGGTTGACCGCAGCTCCCCCATCGACTAGCATCTTGGAGATCGGCTTGCTGTTGACAAATCCTTTAACGTACAACGGCTTTAGATGCCGATTTTCGGTCCCCTCGGGTTTGTCGAAATTGGCTTGGTCCGGTGAGATTGCTAGTTTCACCAAGTCGTCCTCAGTGGTGTCTGCATCGGCTTCAGGGGCACTGAATTCGGCTGGCAATATGAACACCTTGTTGACCGATGCAGAAACTTTGCCTTTCCCTTTGGCTGCCCTCCTGGCTTGATCGGCTGGACTCTCCTGGGCTTGCTCCTCATCGGCTGTGGCGGTTTTCTCTTTAGGGACCCATCGCCTTTTGATCTTACCCAGCCGATGGTGTTGTTCGTGGATCATGTGTCGAACTTCATCTTCTCTTCCTTCACGCTTGAGTTGTTGAATTCTTCTTTTCTGTGTCTTTGTGAAGAGATCGGACATGCACCATTGGGGATTGGCCGATTCCTCATCGTTGGCTTCTTTGTCATCGCGGTTGCTGTCGTTGTTGTCTTCATCGACGAAAAAGTATTGATGGATCGGGCCGAGCTGATCATGGACGAGCCGCCGCATCTGATTTAGCTGCACAGCTCTAGGGATGAACCGAGTTGGGCTCGCAGCCAATGAGTTCCTGTGTTCATTGTTGCGGCGATCGTTGCACGCTGGGCAGTCATCCAGTGTCGGCAGCCTCATGCCGGATTCCCAGCAGTACCTAAAAAACCATAATGCCAATGCGGATCGGCACTGTTGTGGCGCACCTCGTACCATCGGTTTTGGGTTTCTGGCTCGCGCCGACGAGGTGCTTCATCGCGAGCTTCTTCCTGCCGAGACCGGTGCTGAGGACGATGTCGGCTATCTTCATAGATCGACCGTCGGTCAGCCGATCTGATAACGGGATGCACCATGTTGATTGGCGCGGCGTGATATCCAGTCGGCTCACCTTCTGTCCTGGCCCCGATTGATGTGTTGACTAAGCCGTGCGCCATTCTGTTCTGTCGATCGGCTCACCTAGGGCCGGCTTGAACAGTGTTGACCGGGAAAGGGTTGCCGTCTACCTTCATCGGCCAATTTGAATCAGCAAATTTCAACTCCCCGGCCTCAATCGCCGACTGGATTTGCTGCCTGAAGACTTTGCAGTCGTTACTGACATGGGATGTGGAGTTGTGCCACTTGCAATATTTCTTCTTCTTTAATTCCTCGGCCGATGGGATCTCATGATTTTCAGGGAGCTAGATCTGTTTCTCCTTGAGCAGCATGTCAAAAATCTTATCGGCCTTAGTGATGTCGAAGTCATATCTCTCTTCTTTGGCCGTCTTCAGCAGCCATTGGCAGGCGATGGCCTTTTTGTTCTTGGCCCATTCGGCTGCCGCCACCTCTGTGTCATCGCCATTGGAATCAGAATCTGACTCAACGACGACTTGAGTTATGTTCTTGACGGCCTTCCTGGTGTCTTGAAATCTTTGTTCGTGGGTCATCACCTTCTGCGCCAAATGAGCTAGGATATCAAAGTCCTGCGCGGAGAACCGCTCTCGACGGGGCGATCAAATCGTGAAAGGCCAAATCGGCCAACTGGGTGTCCGATAGCACCAGGCTGTAGCATCGGTTCCACATCTCCCTGAAGCGTTGGATGTATTCTTGAATCGATTCGTTGTGCTTTTGCCTTATACTGGTGAGGTCCCACAACTTCATTTCATGGTTGCCGGAGTAAAAGTAGCTATGAAATTGCTTTTCAAGATCGGCCCAACTCTGAATTGAGTTGTAAGGCAATGAGGAGAACCAGGTAAAAGCCAATCCCAAAAGAGACAAGAGGGAACAACCGGACTCGCAAGGCGTCTGTAGCAGATGCTTCGCCGCACTGCGCTAAGAATCGGCTAATATGCTCATAGGTTGATACGTTGTCTTGCCGTGAGAACTTTGAGAAATCTGAGATTTTGTATCGGTTGGGCAACAAAATCCGCTCAAAGTGCTCTAGATAAGGATACCGATACATGTTCCCTGAGTCCTTTGGCTTGAGGCCGAATTGATCGCACATGACATCTGCAATCAGGTCGGCCCAAGTCCGGTTGTCCTTCTGTATCGGCTCATATGGGTCATATGATGCGGGTGCTTGCCGATATAGCGGTGGTGGCGTCTGAGGCCTGTAGTTATGATCTTGACGGCCTCCTTGATACTGGTAGTAGAGTGGATGATCAGTAGGAGGCGGCCGATGCGCCGGCGGTGGCGTTGGTGGTCCTAGGAATAGCTGTCAGCCACCGGCGTTGTATCGTCTGTCCAGGTCAATCTGGGCAATCGGCTGACTGCCGATTGTCGTTAAACATGTTAGCGATATGATCCTGGGGTAGCGGCTGCTGTCGGTTCAGCATGGTAATCACTGGCCTTGTAGCCGATTCAGTTGGATTCGGCTGGCCGAGGACCCCTTCTGGCGGCCCTAGTTGCGTTGGCGGTGGGATCGGCCGATTCTAGGTGACCAACGTCCTGTAACCAAGAAACTGACCGTCTGTGAAGTACGTCGGTGTAACATCCTGAAAATCGAAGAAACTGAAATCGGAAACGTAAAAATCGGAACTTTCAAAACCTTCGCTTGTTGCTTCTTCCTCGGGTTTGTTGCTTCTTATTTGCCGCTCGCTTGCATAAATCTAGTTATGATCAATTCCTTTTTTGGTGTTTGTGGATGATTTGGAGTTTGTCGGAGAGAAAAATTCGAAATTCTGTATTAGGAATTTTTAAAAGAAATTGGTGAATGAAGTGCGGATTTATGGAAATACGAATTGGAAAGAATAGAATAGTAATTGTGGTTGGGGGAAGATAAATTAGGACACAAAATAAACAATAAAATATTTGGGAGTCTTACTGAACTGGGAAATTTTTGGAAATAAATAGGTGAAGTATGAAAATTAGGAAAAAGGGATTTAAATAAATAAATATGAAAAATATTGTGGGAAAATAAAAGTGGAGAAAAAGTTGAAAATATAATATTAAAAATTATTTTTGGAATATAGGAATTTACTTTGGAATTTTTAGAGGGGAGGAAAATTGAATTAGGAATTAAAAATAAAAATCGGAAAATTACAAAATCGCACGTTCACGCCGCGCCAAGTGTTCGACGCCGTACCGCGCCGCCCGCGCCCGGCCCCGCCTCGCACCGTGCGCGCGCCGGCCGCCCTAACCCCGCGCGCCACGCGCGCGCGCACGCGCACCCGCGCCGACCCCACCACGCCTCGCGCCGCGCTCCGCCGCGCCGTGCCGCCCCGCCGCGCCTCGCGCCATCGTTGCCGCGCGTCGCCGACCCGCGCCGAACCCGCCCGCTCGCGCCGTGCACACGACGCCGTACGCGGCCCCGCGCCCGCGCCGCGCCCTTCCGCCACGTCGCAAGCGCCCGAGCCGGCGCGACCCCTTGCGCCGCCGCGTGGCACCCGAGCTTGAGCCGGCCCCCCCTTCCCTCCATCTTCTCTCCCGGCCGCGCCTATAAAAGGGCCGGCGTCCCCCCTTTGCTGCACCGCCGCCGCCCTCCCTTCTCCCTTCCCGAGCCCAACACCACCCAAAACGCCGTCGCCGCCGTGCGCCGAAGTCGGCCGTGCCTCGCCGCATCTCCCGAGGCCGCGTCGCCGGTAATCCCCGCCGCCGCCTCCCGTTTCCTTGCACGCTAGCGCCGCCGCCGCCTTGTTTGCCGCGCCACTGGCCGAGCACCTATCGGGTAATGAACAAGTGGCGCTGGGAAAATAAAAAAATAAAAATTTTAGAAAATTTGGAAAAATATTTTGGAAAGATTTGAGTAAAATTTTTGGCAAAATTAAAGTATTTTCTTGTATGTTTTCTCGGTGCGAAAATTTGAAAATCAAAATTGAACTTTTCCAAAATTCCGTTTTGTGTCGTTTTTGAATCTGAATTTCGTTTAGAGCTTTTTCGCCATTTAAAGATGTTTCTATTTTTGTGCTCGGACCTCCAAGACCTCGAGCACCAATCCTCCGCGGATATTTTCAAATCCATTTTCTTGAACAAATCGTGATCGCCGCTTGCGAAAACCCTAAGTCATCGACCCGACGTCAAAACTTGGAGTTTTCCCGGGCGATCTTAGTACAAACTTAAGTAGGAATTTGGGCTTAGCGTTTGGAATCGTTTCTGAGGCTTTTTCGGATCTTTTCGACCTTTTGGTGTTATATGGGATTCTAATCGGAATCGATTGATTTTTCGCACGTACGGGTAGCACCTGAAGAGTCCGGCATCGACCCCGTTGAAGACATCACTCCACAAGCGTGCGAGCAAGGCAAGTTATCACACTCTTTGAACATATTGATCCTACCTTGCGAAATGATGTTGATTTCAATTGCAAAATTGCATGCTATACACAGATGTGTACCTATGATTGATATACCCTGCTTTGATGTTGATTACCATTAGAATTATTCTTTGTAACCTTTGATGTGATATGACCAGAGGCTAACTTCGGTAAAAATGCTTAGCCCCGCTTATACTAGATCCCCGCATACTCATGATTTTACAAAGAAGCTTTGCGCTTGGGCAACTACCTTAGGGAAGGTAGTTGAAATGCGGCCTGTGGAGACATGAGCGCCACATGGCCATGAGAATGATGAACTAAGTTTGATGAAAATTGAAAGGACTATACAAATGTTTTAGACTCGGGGCGGCCGGATGATTTGGGTGGATTCCGGAAAAGGCAAGTGCGGACCCGGTCAATTAAGGACCGAGCCATGAGATAGCCGGGAAACGAGCCAGTACAACCGTACTTCTCGAATGGGTATAGACCTAGCTGACTAGATAGCCGAGCGGAGGCAGTATCCTTGCATAGATGGTTCTTTGTGATGTGGTTTGGGTGATGAGGGTGAGGCTGCGGCCTATGTTGTGGATGGTGGAATTAAATCGATATTAATAGAACTTAAAGATTAAGGAAGTTTTCCCTTACCCCGGGTGCGCAAGAACTCCTCTCACCGCTAGAAAATGACGGCTAGAGTGCATGAGGGCTTAAGTTCATGGAGCGGGTACGCCAAAGTGTGGTTATCGAAAGGCTTTGCCGTGACCGTCTCATGTGTTGGGACGTAGGCTCATTTGTTGGGCTGTCGCGGAGTACGGGTAAAGTGTACATCCACTGCAGTGTGAATGAATCAATCTATTCGAATAGCTGTGCTCGCGGATATTGAGCATCGTGACAAGACTTTCGCTTGGCTAGACTTCAAAACTTAAAAATGCTGGGATGGGTTTGCATGATGATTTCATTCGTTGGCGGATCAACTTCTCGAGACGCGAGAAGGGGTGGACTCCCTAGGAAAACCATGACGAATCGGAGGCGGGAAGCCATCCTTGGAATCACGATGGATGGTAGATAGAACCGTCGCCGAATTAATGAACCATGAAACTAAAACTTGACTCGGCTAGTGGTTAGGCTTGTGAAAAGATTTATGAAAATTAGCTTTATGCATAAAGAGCTCCAGCCATTCATTGAATAACCCTATCATATGCATCACTTCCGTGTTGACATGTTGAGTACGGTTGGTACTCACCCTTGCTATACGCACAAACCTCCAGATGGTGGGAACGAAGAATCAGAGGATCCTTACGCTTACTACTAGGAAGGAGAAGAAGCTGATGGCGCTTACTAGGTCTTAGCCCCGGTCGTTGCCTGTGGCAACCGACATGCCGCTGCCGTATCTAATTTCTGCTTTTGTGTTGTATCCGGACCATGAGGTCCTGTGTGGTGAACATTGCCTTCGGGCCTATCGTTGTAATAATTTCATTGTAAGACTATTCGTGCATGTGCACCTGATTATTCAGTACTATATTTCGTGGGTACCAACTACTCGATCCAGGAAAATGGTACTAAGAACACGAAAGATTCCCGTTCCAAAAACGGGGGTCCACAGTCGGCCCCCGTTGCAACTGGTCGGCTATCTTGGCGTCGACCACAGTAGTGATCACATTGTTGAGAGTGTTGACCAGGATGCTACTCTGGTTGACCAGCGCATGATGGACGGCCGAATCGATCCGGTCTTGCAAGGTTTGCAGGGCCGAATCATCTTGTTCCTGAATTGGCTCCTCCACCATTTGTTTGCCTTTTGATCCACTGGAGGATGCCTTGAGTTCGTCCATGCTGAACTTGTACTTCTTATGTACAGCCCCGGATCTGGTCTGGGTGAATGATTGCAAGTAGTTGGCCTGGAGATCTTCCACCATATTCTTGTAATCGGCTTGCTGCTCAGCTGATAGCTGTTCCATCTTCACAGGCACGATGTTGTCCTGAGAAACATTGGGGCTCTTGGAGACGACCATCTTGACGGCTGAGTCGATGCGTCCTAGCCGAGCCGACAGAGAAAGTCCCACCGGGCATGACAAGAAGCGTGTTGACAAGAAATTTCTCTCACGCGCTGGCCTAGGAGATTTGCTTAGCTCTAGTGCAGGTCCTTCTCGACTGCCTGTGCACTGCAGGGCGTGCCAGTTGGTCTGATCTAATAACCAATAAGAAAAACAAAGACATATGCGTTAAGTGTTAGGTTAGATCCCCACTGGATCGGCTGAGGAAATCCATGAGCATATATATGCTACCCTAAAATATATTTAAGCCAAGCGACTGGAATTGATCGGCTATACCGAGACAACATCAGCCGCTTAACCCAGATATAGTAAAGGATAATAGATATATGTATTGATAACCTAGCCGATACTGGAAAGCTAACTATGTATCGGCTAGTACTTCGATGATTCTTATGAAAAGATATCATTCTTGAGCTAGATATGCTTAGCCCAGAAATCGGCCATCTACGTTGATAGCAGCCGATCTCAGCTTGTGATGTCTAACAAGAATGAGATCTTAATATAAGAGGCAGTCCTAACATAAATCTGGTAATAAATATACTAAAAATATATAAGGGGGATAAGGCCTGAAACCCCGACTGTCTCTAAACATATAAATCTAACCAAACAGATCATTGGAAGTTCTAAAATTGACTTAATAGTTCAATGTTGATTCCGCATTAAGTATAAAAAGAACAACCTGATCTGTTGTAGCTTATTTATACCTCTCGATACGGTTGATACTGCATATAAACTAGCCCAACCTTTAGATCTAGCCCTATCGGCCACGGTTCTCGATAGAACTGGCCGATGGCGGATAGACCTAAACATTGCTCCAGCTTTATATGCAACATATGGTAAATAGCGCAAGTATAAACCCCGAATCTAATGTGTCATTACGATGGAAGCACTAGAATCAGCAGAACATACCACTAATGACAAGCATTTACCTGGATTTGGGGATCGAAACGATGCAGCCCGTAGACAAATCAATTGCTCGTCTGAAGAAAAAGGTTTGGTGATGCGTCGAAGGTTGTTTGATTGATTGAATGTCTCTTTACAGGGGGTCTTGGGTCCTATTATACCCAAGATAACGTTATCTGTACAGACCCTGGACTCTATCTAAACTACTATTTAAAATACGACGATATCCCGGGAAGGACCCACGCCGCATTACAATAAATAGTTTAAACAAACTCCTAATTTACGGATACAATTGCCGTTATAGGACTCTATCCATATATGGCAATATCTTTTAACACGCATCCGATAACCGAATCTTCTATTTATCTTCAAACATCCGCACTGAAACGGTTTTATCCGTTCTTGTCCGATTTGGGCTATCGACCGCTCTTGTCCGATTCAACCTTAGCCGATCGGCCGCAGCTCGATCGCTTCTCGCCCGATGCGCCTCGTTTCTCCGTCAAACCAGCCGATCCGATTCTGTTTCACCCTTGCTAGGACTTAGGGATTCAATTACCAAATTTAGGTGTTAACAGCGTGGTGAGTTATCTATCAGGAACTTGAGTTACAATGAGATATGAGACTTGTGTGAGCTCTAAATGTTATCAGTCCAACCCCCTTACTCATTGGCATGGATCCTCCTTTTATAGGCCAAGGGGAGTGTCCACATATGAATTGAGGAGTGAGACGCACTCTAAAGAGGTTGTATGCTTAGTCTTGTCGATGTCCCATATGTCAAACCGGTTGGATGAGACATCCTTGCTCTCAGGTTGACACATGACGCATGATGGGGGCGATCTCTACCTGGTTACCATGGGATCCACCAGCTTGTTCTTGCGAGGTGGCAAGATGAAATGCATTCGGGCGATGTGGGCGCGACACGTCACACCCCTCCTGTTCCTTCTCGAATGGGTATAGACCTAGCTGACTAGATAGCCGAGCGGAGGCAGTATCCTTGCATAGATGGTTCTTTGTGATGTGGTTTGGGTGATGAGGGTGAGGCTGCGGCCTATGTTGTGGATGGTGGAATTAAATCGATATTAATTGAACTTAAAGATTAAGGAAGTTTTCCCTTACCCCGGGTGCGCAAGAACTCCTCTCACTGCTAGAAAATGACGGCTAGAGTGCATGAGGGCTTAAGTTCATGGAGCGGGTACTGCCAAAGTGTGGTTATCGAAAGGCTTTGCCGTGACCGTCTCATGTGTTGGGACGTAGGCTCATTTGTTGGGCTGTCGCGGAGTACGGGTAAAGTGTACATCCACTGCAGTGTGAATGAATCAATCTATTCGAATAGCTGTGCTCGCGGATATTGAGCATCGTGACAAGACTTTCGCTTGGCTAGACTTCAAAACTTAAAAATGCTGGGATGGGTTTGCATGATGATTTCATTCGCTGGCGGATCAACTTCTCGAGACGCGAGAAGGGGTGGACTCCCCAGGAAAACCATGACGAATCGGAGGCGGGAAGCCATCCTTGGAATCACGATGGATGGTAGATAGAACCGTCGCCGAATTAATGAACCATGAAACTAAAACTTGACCTGGCTAGTGGTTAGGCTTGTGAAAAGATTTATGAAAATTAGCTTTATGCATAAAGAGCTCCAGCCATTCATTGAATAACCCTATCATATGCATCACTTCCGTGTTGACATGTTGAGTACGGTTGGTACTCACCCTTGCTATACGCACAAACCTCCAGATGGTGGGAACGAAGAATCAGAGGATCCTTACGCTTACTACTAGGAAGGAGAAGAAGCTGATGGCGCTTACTAGGTCTTAGCCCCGGTCGTTGCCTGTGGCAACCGACATGCCGCTGCCGTATCTAATTTCTGCTTTTGTGTTGTATCCGGACCATGAGGTCCTGTGTGGTGAACATTGCCTTCGGGCCTATCGTTGTAATAATTTCATTGTAAGACTATTCGTGCATGTGCACCTGATTATTCAGTACTATATTTCGTGGGTACCAACTACTCGATCCAGGAAAATGGTACTAAGAACACGAAAGATTCCCGTTCCAAAAACGGGGGTCCACAGTCGGCCCCCGTTGCAACTGGTCGGCTATCTTGGCGTCGACCACGTAGTGATCACATTGTTGAGAGTGTTGACCAGATGCTACTCGGTTGACCGGCGCATGATGGACGGCCGAATCGATCCGGTCTTGCAAGGTTTGCGGTGGCCGAATCATCTTGTTCCCGAATTGGCTCCTCCACCATTTGTTTGCCTTTTGATCCACCGGAGGATGCCTTGAGTTCGTCCATGCTGAACTTGTACTTTTTATGTACAGCCCGATCCGGTCGGTGAATGATTGCAAGTAGTTGGCCCGGAGATCTTCCACCATATTCTTGTAATCGGCTTGCCGCTCACCGATAGCGTTCCATCTTCACAGGCACGATGTTGTCCCGAGAAACATTGGGGCTCTTGGAGACGACCATCTTGACGGCCTGAGTCGATGCGTCCTAGCCGAGCCGACAGAGAAAGTCCCACCGGGCATGACAAGAAGCGTGTTGACAAGAAATTTCTCTCACGCGCTGGCCTAGGAGATTTGCTTAGCTCTAGTGCAGGTCCTTCTCGACTGCCTGTGCACTGCAGGGCGTGCCAGTTGGTCTGATCTAATAACCAATAAGAAAAACAAAGACATATGCGTTAAGTGTTAGGTTAGATCCCCACTGGATCGGCTGAGGAAATCCATGAGCATATATATGCTACCCTAAAATATATTTAAGCCAAGCGACTGGAATTGATCGGCTATACCGAGACAACATCAGCCGCTTAACCCAGATATAGTAAAGGATAATAGATATATGTATTGATAACCTAGCCGATACTGGAAAGCTAACTATGTATCGGCTAGTACTTCGATGATTCTTATGAAAAGATATCATTCTTGAGCTAGATATGCTTAGCCCAGGAAATCGGCCATCGGCTGTTGATAGCAGGCCGATCTCAGCTTGTGATGTCCAACAAGAATGAGATCTTAATATAAGAGGCAATCCTAACATAAATCTGGTAATAAATATACTAAAAATATATAAGGGCGAGATAAGGCCTATGAAACCCCTAGACTGTCTCTAAACATATAAATCTAACCAAACAGATCATTGGAAGTTCTAAAATTGACTTAATAGTTCAATGTTGATTCCGCATTAAGTATAAAAAGAACAACCTGATCTGTTGTAGCTTATTTATACCTCTCGATACGGTTGATACTGCATATAAACTAGCCCAACCTTTAGATCTAGCCCTATCGGCCACGGGTTCTCGATAGAACTGGCTGATGGCAGGATAGACCTAAACATTGCTCCAGTTTATATGCAACATATGGTAAATAGCGCAGTATAAACCCCTGAATCTAATGTGTCATTACGATGGAAGCACTAGAATCAGCAGAACATACCACTAATGACAAGCATTTACCTGGATTTGGGGATCGAAACGATGCAGCCCGTAGACAAATCAATTGCTCATCTGAAGAAAAAGGTTTGGTGATGCGTCGAAGGTTGTTTGATTGATTGAATGTCTCTTTACAAGGGGTCTTGGGTCCTATTATACCCAAGATAACGTTATCTGTACAGACCCTGGACTCTATCTAAACTACTATTTAAAATACGACGATATCCCGGGAAGGACCCACGCCGCATTACAATAAATAGTTTAAACAAACTCCTAATTTACGGATACAATTGCCGTTATAGGACTCTATCCATATATGGCAATATCTTTTAACGCGCAATCTGATAACTGAATCTTCTATTTATCTTCAAACATCTGCACCAGAAACGGTTTTATCCGTTCTTGTCTGATTTGGGCTATCGACCGCTCTTGTCCGATTCAACCTTAGCCGGCTTCGCAGCCGATCGCTTCTCAGCCGATGCGGCCTCTGTTTCTCCGTCAAACCAGCCGATCCGATTCTGTTTCACCCTTGCTAGGACTTAGGGATTCAATTACCAAATTTAGGTGTTAACAGCGTGGTGAGTTATCTATCAGGAACTTGAGTTACAATGAGATATGAGACTTGTGTGAGCTCTAAATGTTATCAGTCCAACCCCCTTACTCATTGGCATGGATCCTCCTTTTATAGGCCAAGGGGAGTGTCCACATATGAATTGAGGAGTGAGACGCACTCTAAAGAGGTTGTATGCTTAGTCTTGTCGATGTCCCATATGTCAAACCGGTTGGATGAGACATCCTTGCTCTCAGGTTGACACATGACGCATGATGGGGGCGATCTCTACCTGGTTACCATGGGATCCACCAGCTTGTTCTTGCGAGGTGGCAAGATGAAATGCATTCGGGCGATGTGGGCGCGACACGTCACACCCCTCCTGTTCCTTCGTAGACGTTGGCGTGCCGGAGTCTACGTGCAACGCCATGTTCCTGAGTTATAGACGAGTGAGCCGTTCTCAAATTTTCTCCCTCCTGTAACAGAAAGAATGATGTTGGGTTGGAGTTAAATCCTCAGGCCCACCTAGTAAGGCGGAGAAAACCGCAATGTGAGCCCGGGGCAATGGGCTGTGCTCTAGCTCTTACCTGGAGCCCCTAGCCGCTTGTACTGCACCCTAGGACTACATCTGCTTCTCGGGGCAGCCACCTACTTGGGGCTTGTTCTATACATGGGGCCCTTAGGTGGACCTAGGCCTCGCACGTGTTCCCTCTGCTTCTTTACAGAATATCTCATTAATTTGGATGAGCTTCTCGAAGATGTCGAAGATGAAGGAGTTCATGATGGATATGGTCTTGGAGCAGAATGCCGATGTCGTGAGCTGCATCTTCAACAACTTCAAGATGTAGATCTTGTACTACTTGTATTCCTGGTGTCCCCCTGAGCACTCATGGGCCATGCACGAGGGAGATGTGCCCTGAGCGCATCTCGCGGAGGGCCACGCCCGAGGAGAGAGGTGCCCCGAGCACTGCCCATAGGGGCCACGCCCGAAGGATGGATGTGCCCCGAGCACCGCCCGTGGGGAGGGGGCATGCCCGAAGGCCAGATGTGCTTGGGCACAGCATGTGGGGGCCGTGCAGGTATCGCCAAATGGCTCTCTCAATTGAAACACTGTTTGATCTCACCACTCTGTCTATTGAGGATCTTACTGGCCGGCTCATCACCATCGACCATCACCCTGAGTCCGACGGCGAGGACGCGGGCCAGGCTCTGTTTGGCGGGAAGGAGACTCCAGCGTGTGCATTGAAGGATCGAAGGCGTCCACCCCACGACAACGGTACTGGGAGGAGCTTGCCTGGAGTGCGACACCAGGGCCGCGACGCGCGTGACCGCGACACCGACGGCAAGCAGGGTATGTCCCAAGCGGCAGGTCGCAACGTCTCCAAGGACAAGTGCCACTACTATGGCAAAATTGGCCATTGGGCTAAAGATTGTCGCAAGGCGAAGCGAGATCGTGAGAAGCTTGCACAAGCTAATCTTCTCATGGCCGAACCAGAACAGGCCACTGAGGAGAACGAACCAGCTTTGCTCATGGCACAGGTATGTGAACTTGCTCCTGCCATGGATCCTGACGAAGCTGACGGGGAGGTGACTCTCAATGAGGAGCGTGCGAACGTGTCACTCCAGGAGGATGGTGAACCGACAAATGCTAATTGGATTCTAGACACGGGCGCATCAAACCATATGACGGGCCAGCGGGACGCCTTCTCCGAGCTCGACACAGGCGTTCGGGGCACGGTCAAATTCGGTGACGCCTCCAGAGTCTGCATGAAGGGGCGAGGCACGGTGTTGTTCTCCTGCAAGAACGGTGACCACTGTGTGCTCACCGGAGTCTACTACATCCCCAAACTCCGTAGGAACATGATCAGCCTCAGGCAACTCAATGAGGCACGCTGCAAGACGGTGATTGACAATGGTGTTCTCACTTTAAGTGATCCACAACATCGTCTCCTATGCAGGGTGCACCGAGGATCTGGGCGCCTCTACGTCCTCCGTGTCGAGATGGCGCAGCCGGTGTCCCTTCTTGCAAAAGGGGACGACACGGTGTGGATCTAGCATGGGCGGTTCGGCCGGCTGAATTTTGAAGCCCTTCGGTCGATGGCAAGCCACGGCATGGCGCGCGGCATCCCCATCTTCAATTGCATTAACCAGGTGTGCGATGGCTGCCTGATAGGCAAGCAACGTCGAGCACCTCTTTCGGCGACCTCACTACATCGCGCCTTCGGCCGACTAGACCTTGTGCATGGAGATATCTGCGGGCCTATTACACCTTCAACACATGGCGGTAAAAAATATTTCCTCCTGTTGATCGATGACTTGACTCGTTACATGTGGCTCTATCTGCTAACATCCAAGAGCGAGGCCCCTGCTGTCATCAAGCGCTTCAAGGCTGGTGTCGAGGTGGAGACAGGCTGCAAGTTATGTGTTCTGCGCACCGATCATGGAGGGGAATTTAACTCCATTGAGTTCGGTCTCTACTGCGTGAACGAAGGTGTTGCACGACAATTGACGGTGCCATACTTGCCTCAGCAAAATGGTGTCATCGAGCGCCGCAATAAGACGATTGTGGCCATCGCTAGGTGCATGATGAAGACCAAGAACATGCCCAACGCATTTTGGGGGGAGGTGGTGACCACCGCCGTCTACATCATCAATCGATCTCCAACTAAAAGTGTTCACGACAAGACTCCCTTTGAAGCCTGGCATGGTCGAATACCTGCGGTGCATTACTTTCGCATGTTCGGCTGTGTTTGCTATGTCAAGGAGGTGAAGCCACACATCAAGAAGCTTGATGACCGAAGCAAAACAATGGTGTTCCTCGGTTATGAGCCGAATTCCAAGGCATACCGCGTCTTCGATCCGACGACGAAACGGGTTGCAGTGAGCCATGACATCGTGTTTGATGAAGCGGCATCGTGGCCATGGGCATCATCCTCGGGGGAGCGCGAGAATGTGTTCTCCCCAGACATCTTCTCTGTGCGCTATCAGATGGCCACGGAGAAGGCACCGCCAAGCCAAGGCGATGTCACACCTCCGCAAGTCTCTCCGGAGATCCAGGCGAGCCCCCTGTGGTGCCATCTCCTGCCTCACCAAGCGCTCCCTCAATTGAGATCGTATCACCTCCCTTTGGGACGCCAGACGTCGACGATGATCATGGGGGGCCGTGACGGTTCCGGTCGGTTGCTAACATCCTCGACACAACATCACCAATTGAGCTCGAGGCTGATGAGTTACATCTTGCTGCCGCCGAGGAGCCCTGCAACCACATTGAGGCAGCCGGATGCGCACTGGGTGCAGGCAATGCAGGAGGAGCTCACTTCTATCGAAGAAAACCAAACCTGGTCATTGGTGGATCTCCTGGCTGGCAAGTGTCCAATTGGATTGAAGTGGGTGTTTAAACTCAAGAAAGATGAGATCGGCAAGATCATCAAGCACAAAGCTCGGTTGGTTGTGAAGGGCTACGTTCAGCGCCAGGGTATAGACTTTGATGAAGTCTTCGCTCCTGTTGCCAGAATGGAGTCGGTGCGTTTACTTCTTGCCGTCGCGGCTCATCTTGGTTGGGCAGTGCATCATATGGACGTTAAATCGGCGTTCTTAAATGGTGAGCTTGAAGAAGAGGTCTATGTCACACAGCCCCCGGGTTTCACAGATGGCAATCACCCGCAACAGGTTTTTCGACTAAATTGAGCTCTCTATGGTCTTCGCCAAGCTCCATGCGCCTGGAATGCTAAACTTGACTTCAGCCTCATTGATCTGGGTTTCACTCGGAGCGCAACTGAACACGCTGTGTACACACACGGTGACGGGGACAAGCGTCTCATTGTTGGCGTCTATGTCGGTGAGTTAATCATCACCGGAGCCGACTCTGATGCAATTCAGAGTTTCAAAGGGGAGGTGAATTCCCTTTTTCAAATGAGTGAGCTCGGATTGCTCAGCTATTACCTTGGGATAGAAGTTCAACAATGCAACCAAGGCATCACAATTAACCAGACTGCATATGCGCACAAACTCCTGAAGATGGGTGGATTAGCTGAGTGCAATTCAACATGTGTTCCTATGGAAGCTCGACTAAAATTGACAAAGAACAGTGATCGACTCGGAGTTGATCCTACTCTGTACCGAAGCCTAGTTGGGAGCCTATGGTACTTGGTTCATTCGCGGCCAGACATTGCGTTTGCCGTGGGTTATGTCAGCCGATTTATGGAGTCGCCACATGATGATCATCTCAAGGCTGTGAAACACATACTGTGCTACATTGCAGGTACTGTGAATTTTGGTTGCAAGCTCGAATGTGCAGGTACTGTGAATTTGGTTGCAAGCTCGAATGTGTAGGGGAAAGGGGATGAAACTGCTAGGGTTTTCAGACAGCGATTTGGGGGGAGATGTGGATGATCGCAAAGCACTCTAGGTGTTCTGTTCTTCCTTGGCTCCAGCCCGATAGCCTGGCAATCTCAAAAGAAAAAGTTTGTCGCCCTTTCCTCATGTGAAGCAGAATACATCGCCGCCACAAGTGCGGCGTGCTTCGGCATCTGGCGGCGCGACTGCTAGCCGAAGTGCTGGGGTTTCAATAGGAGAAGGCCCTCCTCAAAGTCGACAACAAATCGGCGATCTCCTTGTGCAAGAATCCGGTGTTCGATGATCGAAGCAAGCATATCGACACGAGGTATCATTTCATTCGGTAGTGTATTGAGGAGAAGAAGGTTGAGGTGGAGTTTATTCCTTTGGATGAACAAATTGCGGACATTCTCACGAAGCCACTCGGGCGAATTAAGTTCCTTGATTTACACGGCAAGGCAGGTGTCGTGGAGGTTGTCAAACGGCGACAAGATTAGGGGGGATTGTTAGCTTCAGCTTTAATCCTGTGCCATTTTATCTCTTCTTACTGTACACCATTTAGGTGTTGTCATTTTCTTTCAGTAGGTGTCCAGGTTTTTTTTCAGCTTTCGGGTTGTTTTCCTTTCTGTGGAGATTATGGCAATCGGATATCCACATGGCAAGCTTATCCAACTGGAGATAGGGATAGGTTGCGCCTACCAAATATGTAAACCGGCTATGACTTGGGTATTACGTTGCCGATTAGATAAGGCAACGGCTCATAGTCATGGTTTGGTAAGATTGAGGAAACCGACTTAGAGTAAGATAGGGTTTTCGGCTTGTAAGCCCGCCTCCCAAGACTATATAAGGGGGGTAAGGGGCGTCTGTTGAGGGATATATCGGCTTTAGATCAGATTCATGAGCTATTAGCTTTAGAGGCAAGAGCACCAGATCTTGAGATCAATAAACACTCGGCGGATCAAATTGTTAGTGATATGCCCTAGAGGCAACATGGAGATGTTGGATATCACGTCAATGTTTATGTATAAATGAATAAAGTGTTATTCAGTTCCATGAAATAGACATCTTGTATTGATCAATAAGTACGTGACTTATTTATGAGACTCTTTATGTATGAATCTATTTCTAAACGATCCTCGATCATATGTCATATTGTTGGAACAAATATGATTCTAAGATCGGCATGTTTATTGATTGATGATCATGTCTCATAGATCATGGGTATGGAGATACCAAATCAATAAACATGGACATATGTGTTGGAGAACACATTGTTGGATAGACCCACCATGAGACACTACAGAATTAATGTGCCATTAGTTGGTCTCGGTAGTGTTGGTACAAAGTCCTTAGACCTGAGATCACCATGGATTCCAACATGTGTAGTAGCCTACTTTGGGACTACCAAACGCTATTCCGTAACCGGGTAGTTATAAAGGTAGTTTTCGGGTTTGCTATGAAACATGGAGTGGGATGTGAGTGATCAAGATGGAATTTGCCCCTCCTTTGGAGAGATATCTCAGGCCCCTCGAGGTAATGGATTATGGAAATGCATGGCCATGCTAAGTTGATTGAGGAGTCAATCAACAGACAGATAATCCAATACGGTTCGAGTGAATGGTTAAGCTATTGAAGGGATGGCACACATCTTGCCTATAGCTTAACGGTATCGTGAGGCAAAGGGATTTGTGTACACATTACAGGTTCGAGCCAATATTATTCTTGTATACTATGGTGTCAATATGTGCCGCTAGGCGCCGCGTTGTTGCAGTCGGCTGAGTTAGACTCGAGCCGACGATCGGCTAAGTTAGACTATAGCCAAAACCGAGTATACCTGAACCTACTGTGGTTGCACGCTTAAGGGGATAAGAACAAGCATTCGAGTTGGACTCGGATACGGCTCGATCGGATAGGGATCCGATCGGATAGAGTCCTATAGGCTTACGACGTATGGGCGGCCAACTCTATGAGATACGGATGAGATCCGGTTCAAAAATAGAGTCCCGATCGGCCACTAGTCCTAGTCGGCCAACTCTATATAAAGGAGGGAGGGGTGGAGAGCTGTGACACGTCAATTTGCATCGCGTGCAACGTAAGTCGCCGAGATCAATCTCCACGGAAACCCTCCCCACTTTCGAGCCAAACCCTAGCCTTGCATCGCGTGCTAGCACACGGGTGTACGGCGTTCGTCCCCGGACGTGTGGATACCGTGCAGAGGCGCTGCAACGTTGCACGCTCTTGATCGGCTTCGGATCGGCTGCACCGGAGCGATCGACCGTGGTGGAATCGGGCGCGGTCGGACGCATCGGAGCGAGGCGTGAGAATGCGGCCGGATGACTCGAATCGGCGATTGGCGAATCGGCCGTCTCCGGGAATCGGCTACACGTTCCGGATCGGATTGCCCGATTGGCTATTCCGCCGCACTCTACTCTAATCGGTAACGATCTATCGACCCTTACTTGCAAGTGTTCCTGGTTTGCGCGGTTAAAAGTTTTTGTTTTCGGCTAGCGTAGCCTCCGCGTAATCCTTCATGGTATCGAGCTAATCTTGCTTAGTTCGGGTTTTAGATTGATCCGGAACAAGTTTTGCGCACGGGTTGATTAGATCAATCGGTTTAACGGGATTCGTTGAGGAGAGTTAATGGTAATTGCGTTCCTTGATAGTGTATCGGAACGGCGTAATGTGATTACGTCGAAGCAATTTCCATATAACTCGGTTTGAGTTGGGTTCGAGATAGTGTTCCTTGATAGTGTATCGGAACGGTATAATGTGATTATGCCGAAGCTATCTCGTAGTCCGATCTTGTTTTGCCTCGCGCCGCGCAAACCATCTCCCTTGATAGTGATCGGGACGGCATAATGTGATTATGCCGATATGGTTTCGTAAGCGATTTCATAGATTGGATCTATGAATTTCATGTGGTGTTCAGCGCTGCCCGGAAGCCCGCCGTGTGCGTACCCCCCCTTATAGGTCGTCTCGATGCCGTAGCTCGCGATAAGTAGAAAACGTTTCTACGCCTAACTTGTTTTTGCAGAGAATGCTTTGAGATGGTATGGCCCTATTGTATGTATGAGATGCATGTGATGCATGTAATATTCTTTCATATGTGCAATCCCCGTAATATTCTTTCATACGTGCAATGCTTGTAATATTCTTTCACGACCTACGAGTCGATGTAATCTTCAATTAGAGCTTCTATAGTAGTAGCTTAGTTTGAAGAAATCAAGCATTCGGCACTCGAAAGAACGGTGATGAAGATGGAGATCCCGTACACCAAGGAGATGGAGATCACCATGTGAAGGGGGCCATACTATTTCATGCTATTCTACCGCTTTCATATATGTGATATGTTTGTTTGATAGGATAGCATCCCTCACAAAATTAAGTAGTAATGATGCCCTTCCAAATGTTGCACCCGTCACCGTTATGCTCGTCAATGGTGGGTCTCGCCAAAGCAGAGTGTCATTCTCTATCATAACACGAGGGGTATATGTCGGACATATACAACAGGAGCATTTGGTTTACTTAACAAGGCTATCAAAATAGTTTTGGGCCTTGTGGCATAGGTTGGGGCGGGGCATGGAGATGCCACACCAACAACAAGAGTCACATAGAGATGTGATTAGCAAGGAGATGCTTACCGATGTTACTAATTTTCTAGCAAGTGATGCCAAAGCTCACTAGAAAATTAACTAACATGTGGATCTTGACCAATACGTAACCTAGAGGGAAGGTGGAAAATACGTAATGGGAGTCTTATGTTAAATTGTTTAACAAAAGACATAACATAAACATTGTGCTAAACTTTGTTTTTCGTTGTAGAATAAATGGCGGCTAATACTACACCCAATACCTTTAATTTGCGATCTATTCTCGAAAAGGAAAAATTAAATGGAACAAACTTTATGGATTGGTATCGCAACTTGAGAATTGTTCTCAAGCAAGAGCGTAAGGAGTACGTTCTTGAAGTACCTTATCCGGAGGATTTGCCTAATAATGCCACTACAACCGCACGGAGAGCTTACGAGAAGCACACTAATGATGCCCTAGACATAAGTCGTCTCATGCTAGCTACAATGTCCCCCGAGCTTCGTAAGCAATATGAGAGCACGATGCTCACATTATTATTCGGGGACTGCGTGGCATGTTTGAGAACCAAGCTCGGGCCAAGAGGTTCAACACCTCAAAGTCCTTGTTTGCGTGGAGCTTGTTGAGGGAATCCCGTCGATCCGCATGTGATAAAGATGATTGGCTATATCGAGAGTCCGGAAAACTAGGTTTTCCCCTTAGCCAAGAGTTGGCTACCGATGTGATTCTCCGCCGCTCCCTCCGAGCTTCGAGCCATTCATATTAAACTATCACATGAACAATATGGATAGAACCTTGGCTGAATTGCATGGGATGCTAAAGACAAATGAGGAGAGTATCCAGAAAAACGGTCATCATGTGATGATGATGCGAAGGCAAAGCGCAAACCACTCGTCAAGAAACTTTGCACCAAGAGGAAGTTAACTCCCGATGAGATCGCGAGTGCCTCCAATGCAAAGAAGGGCAAGAAGGGGTCGGCGGCATCGATGCCGTTTGCTTCTATTGCAAGGAGACAGCCACTGGAAGAGGAACTGCAAGAAGTACATGGAGGATCTCAAAAAGAAGCAAAGTACGACTTCGCTTCAGGTATTAATGTTATAGACATTAATCTTGCTACTTCACCTACGACTCTTGGGTATTTGATACCGGATTAGTAGCTCATATTTGCAAATCGTTGCAGGGAATGAGAAGAAGTAGAGGATTGAGAAGGGCGAGGTGAACTGCGCGTCGGCAATGGAGCAGCATTGCTACGCTTGCCGTCGGCACAGTACCACTTCATCTACCTTCAGATTAGTTTTGGAATTGAATAATTGTTATTGTGTTCCAACACTATGTCAAAACGTTATTTCCGCTTCATGTTTGCAAGCGGAAGGATATGATTTTAGATCAATGGACAATGGTTGTTCAATATATCGTAGAGATATGTTCTATTTTCATGCTCCATTGGTGAATGGATTATACGTTTTGAATCTTGAAGCGTCTCCCATCTATAACATTAATACGTAAAGGCAACTCTCTAATGATATAAACCCCACGTTTATCCGGCATTGTCGCTAGGCCATATAAATAAGAAACGCATGGAGAAGCTCCATAAGGATGGATTGCTTCACTCTTTTGATTTTGAATCATTTGAGACATGTGAGTCTTGTTTACTTGGTAAGATGACAAAGGCACCTTTCACGGGACATAGTGAGAGAGCAAGTGACTTATTGGCACTCGTACATACCGATGTATGTGGACCAATGAGCTCAACGGCCGAGGTGGTTATCGCACTTCATTACCTTTACCGATGACTTTAGTAGATATGGTTATATCTACTTAATGAGGCATAAGTCCGAATCCTTTGAAAAGTTCAAAGAATTCCGAATGAAGTACGTAATCATTTAGGGAAAACAATCAAGTTTCTACGATCGATCGTGGAGGAGAATACTTGAGCCAAGAGTTCGGTAATCATCTCGAAAGATTGTGGAATTGTTCCACGCTGACTCCGCCAGAACTCCACAATGGAATGGGGTGTCCGAACGGAGAAATCGCACCTTGTTGGACATGGTGCGGTCGATGATGAGTCAAAGTGATCTTCCGTTATCCTTCCGGGGATATGCTCTTGAAACACTGCGCTCACACTAAATAGAGTTCCATCTAAGTCAGTTGAAAAGACACCATATGAGATATGGACAGGGCAACCCCTAGTTTGTCTTTTCTCAAAAATATGGGGATGCGAAGCTTATGTAAAACGTTTACCTCGACAAGCTCACACCCAAATCGACAAGTGCTTCTTTGTGGGATATCCTAAGGAAACTAAGGGATATTACTTTTATAATCGGGAACAAGGTAAAGTGTTTGTCGCCCGACACGGTGTCTTCTTGGAGAAAGAGTTTCTTTCAAGAAGGGTTAGTGGGAGCAGGGTGCATCTTGAAGAAGTTCAAGAAACACAGAAAATGTTTCAGCGACCACGTAACCACAACAGAGGTGCAAAGTGTTGCGCCACCGGTTGTAGATACACCACCCCCACGGAGGTCCGAAAGATCACGTCGTGCGCCCGATGTGTACACAGGAGCGGAACAACGTGATATATTGTTGTTGGACAACGATGAACCTAAGACCTATGAGGAAGCGATGGTGGGACCCGATTCCAACAAGTGGCTTGGAGCCATGAAATCCGAAATAGAATCCATGTACGACAATCAAGTTTGGAACTTGGTTGATCCACTGATGGTGTCAAAACCATTGAGTGTAAATGGGTTTTTAAGAAAAAGGCCGATATGGATGGAAATGTTCACATCTATAAGGCGCGATTGGTGGCGAAAGGTTTTAAACAGATTCAAGGAGTTGATTATGATGAAACCTTCTCGCCCGTCGCAATGCTTAAATCTATTCGGATTATCCTAGCGATTGTTGCATATTTCGATTATGAGATATGGCGGATGGATGTCAAAACGGCTTTCCTAAATGGAAACCTAAGCGAGGATGTATACATGATACAACCTCGGGGTTTTGTCGATCCAGAATCGCTCGGAAAGATATGCAAGCTACGAAGTCCATTTATGGATTGAAGCAAGCATCTCGGAGTTGGAATATTCGTTTTGATGAAGTAATCAAAGGGTTTGGTTTCATCAAAAACGAAGAAGAGGCCTGTGTTTACAAAAGGGTCAGTGGGAGCGCAATTGTATTTCTAATCTTATATGTGGATGACATATTACCGATTGGAAATGATATCCCTATGCTTGAATCCGTCAAGTCTTCATTGAAAAATAGTTTTTCCATGAAAGACTTAGGGGAGGCAAGCATATATATTGGGCATTCGGATCTATAGAGATAGATCAAAGAGGCTAATTGGATTAAGCCAAAGTACATACATTGACAAGGTGTTGAAAAGGTTCAACATGCATGATTCCAAGAAAGGTTTCTTGCCCATGTCACATGGCATTAATCTTAGCAAGAATCGTGTCCTCGACACATGATGAGCGGAATAAGATGGGTATGGTTCCATATGCTTCGGCAATTGGATCCATCATGTATGCCATGCTTTGTACACGCCTGCATGTCTCGTACGCTTTGAGTGGTACGAGCAGATACCGTCGATCCAGTGAAGGTCACTGGATCGCATAAAGAATATCCTTAAGTACTTGAGAAGAACTAAGGATATGTTCCTAGTCTATGGAGGTGAAGAAGAGCTCGTTGTAAGTGGTTACACCGATGCTAGCTTCCAAACAGACAAGGATGATTATAGATCGCAACTGGGTTCGTGTTCGCTCGAACGGAGGCGCGCCACTGGAAGAGTTCCAAGCGGATACCGTTGCCGATTCTACAACGGAGGCCGAGTACATTGCTGCTTCGGAAGCCGCAAAGGAGGCCGTTTGGATCAAGAAATTCGTTTCGAGCTTGGTGTGATGACTAGTACGACGGTCCAATGTCTCTCTATTGTGATAATAGTGGAGCCATTGCGCAAGCCAAGGAGCCGAGGTCACATCGAAGTCCAAACACATACTTCGGCGATATCATCTCATCCGCGAGATAGTGGACAGAGGTGATGTCAAGATATGCAAAGTGCACACGGATCTCAACATAGCCGATCCGCCGACAAAACCTCTCCCTCACCGAAGCATGAGGCGCACACAAGAGCAATGGGTATTAGATACTTACATGATTGACTCTAGTGCAAGTGGGAGATTGTTAGTGATATGCCCTAGAGGCAACATGAAGATGTTGGATATCACGTCAATGTTTATGTATAAATGAATAAAGTGTTATTCAGCCCATGAAATAGACATCTTGTATTGATCAATAAGTACGTGACTTATTTATGAGACTCTTTATGTATGAATCTATTTCTAAACGATCCCGATCATATGTCATATTGTTGGAACAAATATGATTCTAAGATCGGCATGTTTATTGATTGATGATCATGTCTCATAGATCATGGGTATGGAGATACCAAATCAATAAACATGGACATATGTGTTGGAGAACGTATTGTTGGATAGACCCACCATGAGACACTACAGAATTAATGTGCCATTAGTTGGTCTCGGTAGTGTTGGTACAAAGTCCTTAGACCCGAGATCACCATGGATTCCAACATGTGTAGTAGCCTACTTTGGGACTACCAAACGCTATTCCGTAATCGGGTAGTTATAAAGGTAGTTTTCGGGTTTGCTATGAAACATGGAGTGGGATGTGAGTGATCAAGATGGAATTTGCCCCTCCTTTGGAGAGATATCTCGGGCCCTCGAGGTAATGGATTATGGAAATGCATGGCCATGCTAAGTTGATTGAGGAGTCAATCAACGTACGGATAATCCAATACGGTTCGAGTGAATGGTTAAGCTATTGAAGGGATGGCACACATCTTGCCTATAGCTTAACCGGTATCGTGAGGCAAAGGGATTTGTGTACACATTACAGTTCGAGCCAATATTATTCTTGTATACTATGGTGTCAATATGTGCTGCTAGGCGCCGTCGTGCAGTCGGCTGAGTTAGACTCGAGCCGACGATCGACTAAGTTAGACTATAGCCAAAACCGAGTATACCTAAACCTACGTGGTCGCACGCTTAAGGGGATAAGAACAGGCATTCGAGTTGGACTCGGATACGGCTCGATCGGATAGGGATCCGATCGGATAGAGTCCTATAGGCTTACGACGTATGGGCGGCCAACTCTATGAGATACGGATGAGATCCGGTTCAAAAATAGAGTCCCGATCGGCCACTAGTCCTAGTCGGCCAACTCTATATAAAGGAGGGAGGGGTGGAGAGCTATGACACGTCAATTTGCATCGCGTGCAACGAAGTCGCCGAGATCAATCTCCACGGAAACCCTCCCCACTTTCGAGCCAAACCCTAGCCTTGCATCGCGTGCTAGCACACGGGTGTACGGCGTTCGTCCCCGGACGTGTGGATACCCGTAGAGGCGCTGCTACGTTGCGCGCTCTTGATCGGCTTCGGATCGGCTGCAATCGGAGCGATCGACGTGGTGGAATCGGCGCGTCGGACGCATCGGAGCGAGGCGTGAGAACGCGGCCGGACGACTCGAATCGGCGATTGGCGAATCGGCTGTCTCCGGAATCGGCTACACTGTTCCGGATCGGATTGCCCGATTGGCTATTCCGCTGCACTCTACTCCAATCGGTAACGATCTATCGACCCTTACTTGCAAGTGTTCCTGGTTTGCGCGGTTAAAAGTTTTTGTTTTCGGCTAGCGTAGCCTCCGCGTAATCCTTCACGAATCCCCGAAACAGGAGTAGGGTATTACCTCACGAGAGGGCCTGAACCTGTCTAAACCTTGTTTTTCCCCTAACCCATTGTGCTTGGCGATCTTGACTGCACCCCCAAATTTCTATTGCCGAAACCGAGTTTCGACGTTGGCGCGCTAGGTAGGGGACCGCGCGTCAAGACTTCTTCAACAATCTCGCCGGCAAGCGCGATGGGATCTTCTTCAGGCATCGGCGACTTCGCCGCCAACGACTTCAACAAGTTTTCCTCCTCAGACTCGGATTTGCACCAGTCGGGAAACCCGCTCGGCGCCGTTCGGGCTACCGAACAATGCCAAGATCTGCGACCGAATCCTGAGTTCCAAGATGCAATCCATGCACTCTGAAGGAGGAATCTACTCGGCGCTGTTCGGACTACCGAATGCCGCTGAGATCTACAGCGGTCTCCTCACCTCCCCGTCGGAACCAATCTACTCGGGAGAAAACCTCTCGGGGCCGTTTGGATTACCAAACGCCGCTGAGATCTACTGCAAGCTTCTCTCCCCCGAGTCGAGGTCGACCCACTCAGAGGGGTCCACGTCATCGAGTTTCGACTCGGACTGAAACGATCCAGATCCAAACCATCCGGGCCCAAGGGAAATCGTGTAACACCCGAAAATCGAAGAAATTAAAATCGGAAATTAAAAATCGAAACTTACAAAAACTTTTGCTTATTGCCTTTTGATCGTGTTTGTTGCTTCTTATTTTCTAGCTCGGTTGCATGAATTTAGTTGTGAACAATTCCTCTCGGTGTTTGTGAAAACCGAATGATTTGGATTTTCGTCTGAGGGAAAAGTCTTGAAGTCTAAGGTTAGGAATGTAAAATAAAATAGGAAAAGAGATGTGGAATCACAAAAAATACGTATTTGGGAAAATAAAACATTATTTGGTGATTGTGAAATGTTAATTAGGAAATAAAATGGGCAATAAAGTATTTTAAGGGATTTATATAAAATCAAGAAAATTGGTTGGAATTAAAAATGGCAATTTATGAACTTAGCAAAAAAGGATTTAATTAAATATGGAAATATATATTTTTAAATAAATAATGGTGGTGAAAAGTTTGAAAAATATATTTATAATTAATTTTGGGAATACTATATTTTTATTTGGAATTTTTAGAGTAAAGAAAAGTTAGAATTGAAAAATAGAATTGAAAATCGGGAAAATAAAAAAGAGCATTGTTCATTGGTCACAACCCGTTCGACGCCGCACCGGCCCCGCGCCTCGGCCCCACCCGCGCGCACGCCGCTCCCGCCACACGCCAAGCCGCCGACGGCCCACGCCCATGCACGCCACGCGTCGCCGCTGTGCCGGCCCCGCCGCGCTCACGCCACGCGTCAACGCCCGTGCCCGCCCGCGCGTCGCCCGCGTTCACCACGCCGGCCCCGCCAACCCGCGCACCGCGTGCCTCGTCGGCCGTACCGCCGCGCCGCCCCCTTCTCCCCGTTTTCCCTGGCCGTGCCTATAAATAAGGGTCGAAGCCCTCTCTTTCCCCACCTCGTCGCCTCTAGCTTTCCCTCTCTCGCCGGTTTCCTTTCCCCTCCCAAGCGCCGCCGCGAGCCACCGAGCGCCGTCGCCACCGTGTGCCGAAGCTCCACCGCCCTCCCCAAACGCTATCGTCGCTGGTAAGCCGAGCCGCCACCCTCTCCCCCTTCGCTTGCGCCGGCCGGCGGCCGCAACAAAGAGAAGAGAGAAAGCGAGGTTCGGTCGAGCACCTAGCGGATCAATGAATAGTAAACGAAAGAAAAAGAAAGAAAAGAATAGAAAAAAGAAAAGGGAAAAGAAAAAAAGAAAAAATATGGAAAACTTTTAGAAAATTAGGAAAAATGTTTTGAAAAGATTTGAGTGAATTTTTGGGCAAAAATATATTATTTTCTTGTATATTTTCTCGAGCAAATTCGAAAATCAAAATCGGACTTTTCTGAGATTTCCTTTCGCGTCGTTTTTAAATCCGGATTTTGTTTAATTCTTTCTCGCCATCTAAATATGTTTTTCTTTTGTGCTCGGACCTTCAAAACCTTGAGTACAAACCCCCCCTCCGTTGATATTCCTAAATTTATTTTCTCGATAGTTTCAATCGTTGTTTTGCGAAAACCCTAGGGCATCGACTCGATTTGAAAACTCAGATTTTTTCCCTAGCAACCCTCGTCCGAACTCAAGTAGAATTCTAGGCTAAACGTTTGGAGTCGTTTTCGTGATTTTTATGGTTCTTTTCGATCTCTCGGTATTTTATTGAATTCTGATTGAATTCAATTGATCGTTCGCACGTACGGATAGCACCGAAGAAGCAAGCACCGGCTCCATTGAAGACCCCGCTCAACAAGAGTGCGAGCAAGGCAAGTCATCACACTCTTTGAACATATTGATCCCAATTGCGAAATGATGTTGTTTTAAAATTTAAACATGCATGCTATACACAAAGAATTACCTATACTTGTTATGCCATGCCTTGTTATTGATTACCTTTAGAATTATTCCTTGTAACCCTTGATGTGATACATACAACCGGAGAATAACTTCGGTAAAATGGTTAGCCATGCTATTATTAGATTCATGCATCCTCATGCTTTTGCAAATAGCTACATTCTTGGGCAACTACCTTTGGGAAAGGCAGTTGAGATACGGCATGTGGAGACATGAGCGCCACATTGCCATGAGAATGATAAAATGAGTTTTGATGAAAACTGAATATACCAAATAAATGTTTTAGACTGGGGCGGCTGGATGATTTTGGTGGATTCTGAAAAAGGCAAGTGCCGACCCTGGTCAATTAAGGACCGAGCCATGAGATAGCCGGGAAACGAACCAGTACAACCGTCCTTCTCAAATGGGTATAGACCTAGCGGAGTAGATAGCCGAGCGGAGGCGGTACCCTTGCATAGTGGTTCTTATGTATGAGATGAGATTGGAAATGGATGATTGAAAATCGGAATTTATTATAACTTGATGAATGAAGTCTTCCCTTACCCCGGGTGCGCCAGAACTCCTCTCACTGCTAGGAAATGACAGCTAGAGTGCATGAGGGCTTAAGTTCATGGAGCGGGTACTGCCAAAGTGAGGTTATGTAAAGGCTTTGCCGTGACCGTCTCATGTGTTGGGACGTAGACTCATTTGTTGGGCAGTCGCGGAGTACGGGTAAAGTGCATATCCACTACAGTGTGAATGAATCAATCTATTCGAATAGCCGTGCTCGCGGATATTGAGCATCGTGACAAGACTTTTGCTTGGCTAGACTCTAAACTTTAAAATGATGGGATGGGTGTGCATGATGATTCTTATTCACTGGTGGATCAACTTCTCGCAAGGCGAGAAGGGGTGGACTCCCCAAAAAACCATGACGAACCGAAGGCGGGAAGCCATCCTTGGAATCACGATGGATGGTAGACAGAACCGTCGCTGACTTAATGAACTGTGGAACTAAAACTTGACTTGGCTAGATGCTAGGTTTGTGATAAGATTTCTAAAGTTGGCTTTGTGCAAAGAAACCATGGCTTTCCTTGAAAATCCCTATCATGTGCACCTTTCCATGTTGGCTTGTAGAGTACGGTTGGTACTCACCCTTGCTAGACGCACAAACCTTCAGATGCTGGAAATGAAGACTTGGAGGATCCATATGCCTGCTACCAGGAGGGCGAAGAAGCCGATGGCGCCTGCTAGGTCTTAGTCTTCGGTCATTGCCTGTGGCGCCTATACCTTTATCCCCATTTCTTTTACTCAAATTGTTTTGATATTATCTCTCTCTGAACCTAAGTTGCCTTCAAAAGCAGATGTCGGACCATGTCAGAGTTTGGGAGATCACAGTTCCGCGAGAAGAAGGATTCGTGTCGCAACTCCAGTTATTGCTATGGTGCCTAAGGTACCCAGATGCACCCACCTACCGGATTAGGAGGCATGGCACTGAAGGATACCTGGTATGGGAAGCAGCAGTTTCAGCTGAAGCTCGCATGGGGAGCGAGACACCCTATTGCTTCCACACTCGTTACCACCTAGATCTGGTAGAAGCAGCTCTTCAGGACGTAGCCCGCGAAGCGTTCCTCCGCCTCAACGCCATTCACCGTGCTGAGCTCGCCGTGACTGAGTTTGTACACCACCCCTACCGTGAGGAAGGCAACCCAGTCTGCACCGTGGAAGCCACCCCCTGCTGCTATAATCCTATGGTCACCCGTCTGTCCCGCTGGGCAGAAACAACGGATGACTACTATGAAGAGGCTTTGCTCGAAATCGACGACCAACAGCGACGCCTCAATGATCTGGTCGAGGAACACCAAAACCGTGGGGATCGGATCAACTTGCCTGCACCAGCCGCAGCTAACGGTGCCCAAGATACGAGCACTCTCGACCACTATATGGCCCATGGAGAAGCCTTGGTGGAGCTGGAAGAACAACCCAGGAAGAGCAAGCAACAGGTTAGTCAGCTGGAAGAGCAACTTCGCTTCAATCCTGTCCCTGCCGCTGGTACATCCACCGAAGTTGCACCAACACCCCCTGCCCCTGTGCCCGACCACTACTACCTAATGACTCCAGCATACCTGAACACTTTTCAAGCCATGATGGAGCAGGCCTTCATGTTGAGCACAGAGTCAGCACCATACCTGATAGACCCCACTGCTGCTACCTCAATGGAACCCACCTCGAACTCCATGGCTGTACCATCCGAGCTTGGTTCCGGAGAGGAGAACCCCATCCAGATCAACACTGACTTTGAGTCCGAGACAGAGCCTGTGGAGATCAAGTGGGAGTCCAGTGATACTGATCCAGCAGAGGAGGAAGCTCCTACTCATCGCTTGACTCACACCGGAGGTCCCATCACCCTCAGGACTGCCCGGAAGAGTACCCGACCACTAAGCAGGAAGATCAAAACATGACTCCGAGGCCACTACTTCGATTTTCTTCGGCTAAGGACCACCCCCTTCCTGCACCTGGTTCCTGCGGTTGGTTGGATGACTAGACGAGAGGTCTGCACCGGCTTTGACCTCACTTTGGATGTTTTTTTTGGCAGCAAGGATCACACCCTCTCCCTAGTAGCTGATGGCAGTAGTGCGATGTTAGCTTTTGCATTGTGTTATGTGGGACTGCGTATGTGCAGTCCATTGTATCCCCATTGATGTAATCACTATGGACCTATGTAATGTTTTATGGTATGTTATTAATGAGTTTATTCCACCATGCTTGCTCTGTTCAAAGATCACTTAAAAACAACTTGAAGAGAAATCACTTAGAAACAAATTTCTTAACTCATCTACCTCCTTCAAATGGCGCATCGTCGCAGAGCTTCAACATCCAACGAGAACCCACCAGAGCCTAATCCCTCCACCCTAACGGAGGTCATGGCTTTGCAAACCCAGTTGCTTCAAGCCATCGCCAATAACCAAGGGAATCGCGGAGGATCAAGCTTGGGAGAGTTTATGCGAGCTAAGCCGCCTACATTTTCCACGGCCGACGAACCAATGGATGCTAAGATTGGCTGAGAGTAATAGAGAAGAAGTTAACCCTCGTCCAGGTACAAGAAGCTGACAGAGTCATTTTTTCCACCAATCAATTGGAAGGTCCCGCAAGTGACTGGTGGGACACCTACAAAGAGACACGGGCAGAAGACGCCGGAGAACCAACCTAGGAGGAGTTCACGGCCGCCTTCCATGAAAATTTTGTACCCGCCACGGTCATGAGAATGAAGAAGAACAAATTTCGAAGGTTGCGCCAACGCAACACCACGGTACAAAAATACCTGAACAAGTTCACGCAGCTTGCCCGATATGGCACCAGCAACCTGGCAGACGAAGAAGAGAAAATAGATAAATTTATCGAAGGGTTGAACGATGACCTGAGAGGGCCAATGATCGGTCAAGACCACGTCAGCTTCCAAAGCCTTATAAACAAGTTTGTGCGATTGGAGCATGACCAGAAGATGGTGGAGAACAACCGCAAGAGGAGGCTTGCTATGACCCGCCCACTTCAGGGCGCGTCTCAGCGTCCCAAGGGAGCTACCCCATCTGGATGGAAACCAACCGTCGTGGCAGCCAGTCGTCCTACTGCACCCGACAATGTCAGCATGCCGACTGCGCCCCAGTTTCGTACCCCGACACCGACTCTAGCCGCTCCTGGAAGAAGAAATGTGAACTGCTTCAACTGTGGAGAGTTTGGGCACTATTCCAACAGCTGCCCCAAGCCACGCAACACTCCCATGCGTACAGGTGCCAATACCACGGCTGTACGAGGAACTATTGCTCCTGCTGCTGGACGCGGTCTGTTTAGGACGCTGCAACCCAATGAGACTACTACCGGATTCCGGCGCGGACAAGTGAATCATGTGCGTGCCGAAGAAGCGCAGGAGGATCAAAACGTGCTGATGGGTATGTTCTGTATCAATTCTACCCCAGTTAAAGTCTTATTTGATTCTGGAGCATCGTATTCATTCATATCATCACAAGTAAGCAAACAACACCATCTACACCAGGTAGAACTTAAGAGACCCATGTTGGTACACTCGCCTGGGGGAAACATAACCGTACCCCATGCTTGCATCAATGTGCCCATACGGATTAGGGACGTGGTATTCCTTTCAGACCTTATGGTACTACAACCACAAACTCTTGATATCATACTTGGAATGGATTGGTTGACTAAGAACAATGGAGTCATAGACTGTGGCCGAAGGGAAGTCACAGTATCCACCCCATGGGGATCACCAATGAACATAACCATGGACCAAAACCCGAAGCTATGTGAGCAAGCTGCGGGAGTATTTACCATGCTACCTTTGAGCGGGATGCCAGTAGTGCAAGATTACCCGGACGTATTCCCTGAGGAATTGCCCGAAATGCCCCCTGACCGTGACATAGAATTTATCATCGACCTAATGCCTGGTACTGCCCCCATATCCAAGAGACCCTACCGAATGCCGGCTAACGAACTAGAAGAACTCAAGAAGCAAATCAGAGAACTACAGGAAAAAGGATTTGTACGCCCTAGTTCTTCTCCCTGGGGAGCCCCAGTGCTCTTTGTCAAGAAGAAGGATGGAAGTATGAGGATGTGTGTAGATTATTGATCGTTGAATGAAGTGACCATCAAAAACAAGTACCCACTACCTCGAATTGATGACTTATTTGATCAACTCAAGGGTGCCCAAGTGTTCTCGAAGATTGATCTTCGGTCAGGATCCCATCAGTTAAAGATTGGAGCCAGAGATATTCCCAAAACAACATTCTCTACGCGTTATGGCTTGTATGAGTTCACAGTAATGTCTTTTGGGTTGACCAATGCCCCGGCGTATTTCATGAATCTGATGAACATGGTATTCATGAAATATCTGGATAAATTCGTGGTGGTGTTTATCGACGATATTCTTATCTACTCCAAAGACGATGAGGAACATGCAGAACACCTACGACTGGTACTAGAGAAGCTACGAGAGCACCAGTTGTATGCGAAATTTAGTAAATGTGAGTTTTGGCTTAAAGAAGTCGCTTTTCTTGGCCATGTAGTCTCAGCCGGAGGAGTAGCGGTGGACCCTGCCAAGGTCGAAGCTGTTACAGAATGGAAGGCACCCAAGTCAGTAACAGAGGTTCGGAGCTTCTTAGGATTGACCGGATATTACCGGAGGTTCATCGAAGGGTTTTCCACGATAGCCCGACCCATGACTCAACTTTTGAAGAAAGAGAAGAAATTCGCTTGGAACTAGAAGTGTCAGGAGGCCTTTGACCAACTAAAAGAAAAGTTAACCACCGCCCCAATCTTAATCCTACCTGACAACCGTAAGGATTTTGTGATATACCGTGATGCGTCTCGACAAGGACTGTGATGCGTATTGATGCAGGATGGAAAGGTCGTAGCATATACCTCGAGACAGCTGCGACCCCACGAGGAAAACTACCCCACACATGACTTGGAATTAGCAGCAGTTGTTCATGCATTAAAATCTGGAGACACTATCTGATCGGGAATCACTATGATGTATACACTGATCACAAGAGCCTGAAATACTTCTTTACTCAGTCCGATCTCAATCTACGTCAGAGACGGTGGTTGGAATTGATCAAGGACTACGATCTAGGAATCCATTACCACCCCGGGAAGGTGAATGTAGTGGCCGATGCGTTACGCCGCAAAGCCCAATGCAACCATATGAGACTGGAAGGCATGGCCAGTGAGCTCCAAGAAGAGATGGTTTGACTTAACTTACACCTGATTCCTCACGGAGGAGTGAACTCACTAGAAATCCAACCTCTTCTGAGGACTCAAATAGAAGAAGCTCAAAAGGATAATGGAGAAACACAAGCGATCAAAGAGCGCATGGCCGCTGGGCACGCGAAGGAATTCTCAGTAGATGACAAGGGAACCCTGTGGTATAAGAGAAGAATCTACGTGCCTGAGCAAGGTGGTTTGAGAGGATTGATCCTAAAAGAAGCACACGAATCAGCCTATTCGTTACATCCGGGAAGCACAAAGATGTACCAGGATTTGAACGAGGAATACTGGTGGCCCAATATGAAGAGGGGCATAGCCGAATACGTGGCCATATGCGATGTATGCCAAAGGGTAAAAGCCGAGCATCAACGACCGGAAGAGTTGTTGCAGCCACTCAAGATTCCCGAGTAGAAATGGGATGAGATAGGCATGGATTTCATCGTTGGACTACCCAAAACTGCAGTGGGATATGATTCCATCTGGGTAATAGTAGATCGGCTCACCAAGACCGCCAGATTCATCCCCGTAAAGACTAACTACAATAGTGCCAAGCTGGCAGAACTATACATGAGTAAGATCGTGTGTCTTCACGGTGTACCAAAAAGAATTATATCGGATCGCGGTACTCAATTCACGTCCCATTTCTGGAGCAAAGTTCATGAGGCACTCGGAAGTCACCTTGCCTTCAGTACCGCTTACCACCCACAGACCGACGGGCAGACCAAAAGGACAGATCAAGTTCTTGAGGATATGTTGAGAGTCTGTGCGTTGGATTTTACCAATGATTGGGAAAAATGCTTACCATATGCCGAATTCTCCTACAACAACAGCTACCAAGCAAGTCTGAAGATGTCGCCAAATGAAGCCCTATTTGGTCGGCGATGCCGAACCCCATTGATGTGGTCAGAAACCAGAGAACGAGCCATGTTTGGGCCTGACATAATCAAAGAGGCCGAGGAAAAGGTTCGCCTGATCCGGGACCGATTAAAGGCGGCCCAATCTCGAAAGAAGAGCTACGCGGATACTCATCGAAGGAACTTAGAGTTCAATGTAGGCGACTATGTACCTAAAGGTCTCACCATTACGAGGGACTCAGAGGTTCAAGGTCAAAGGAAAACTTGCGCCAAGATACGTGGGCCCATTCCTGATAAGCGCTAGAAGAGGCGAAGTGGCCTACCAGCGGGAGTTACCCGAGAACATCTCCGATGTCCACGGAGTGTTCCATGTGTCGTAGTTGAAGAAGTGCCTGCGAGTGCCGGAAGAGCAAGCTCCTTTGGAAACCATCCATATCGACAGTGACCTCACATACTCGGAACATCCAATAAAGATATTGGACGAGGCAGAAAAGAGGACACGAACCAAGTCATGGCGCATGTACAAAGTGCAATGGAGCAATCACACCGAAGAAGAGGCCACCTGGGAGAGCGAAGATTTTCTAAAGACTGAATACCCACACCTACTCAACAGCCAGTAAGAAATCTCGAGGACGAGATTTATTGTTAGGGGGGTAGGTTTGTAACACACTGAAAATTGAAGAAATTAAAATCGGAAATTAAAAATCAGAACTTACAAAAACTTTTGATTATTGCCTTTTTGATCGTGTTTGTTGCTTCTTATTTGCCAGCTCGGTTGCATGAATTTAGTTGTGAACAATTCCTCTCGGTGTTTGTGAAAACCGAATGATTTGGATTTTCATCGGAGGGAAAAGTCTCGAAGTCTAAGGTTAGGAATGTAAAATAAAACAGGAAAAGAGATGTGGAATCACAAAAAAATACGTAGTTGGGAAAATAAAACATTATTTGGTGATTGTGAAATGTCAATTAGGAAATAAAATGGGCAATAAAGTATTTTAAGGGATTTATATAAAATCTAGAAAATTGGATTAATTAAAAATGGAAATTTATGAAGTTAGGAAAAAGGATTTAATTAAATATGGAAATATATATTTTTAAATAAATAATGGTGGTGAAAAGTTTGAAAAATATATTTATAATTAATTTTGGGAATACTGTATTTTTATTTGGAATTTTTAGAGTAAAGAAAAGTTAGAATTGAAAAATAGAATTGAAAATCGGGAAAATAAAAAAAGAGCACTATTCATTGGTCACGCCCGTTCGACGCCGTGCCGGCCCCGCGCCTCGGCCCTCCCGCGTTGCACGCCGCTCACGCCACGCACCAAGCCGCCGTCGCCCGCGCCCGTGTGTGCCGCGCGTCGCCGCCATGCCCGGCCCCACCCGCGCCGCTCGCCACGCGTCGCCGTACCCCGACCCTACCCGTGCTCACGCCACGCGTCAATGCCCCGCGCCCGCCCCGCGCACGCCCGCGTTCGCCGTGCCGGCCGCGCCAACCCGCGCACCGCATGCCTCGTCGCCGTACCGCGCGCCGGCACCCCCTTCTCCCCCATTTTCCCTAGCCGCGCCTAGAAATAAGGGTCGAAACCCCTCTCTTTTCCCCACCTCGCCGCCTCTAGCTTTCCCCTCTCTCGCCGGTTTCCTTTCCCCCTCCCGAGCGCCGCCACCGCCGCAAGCCGCTGCGAGCCGCCGAGCACCGTCTCCACCCTGTGCCGGAGCTCCGCCGCCCTCCCCAAACGCTGCCATCGCCGGTAAGCCGAGCCGCCACCCTCTCCCCCTTCGCTTGCGCCGGCCGCCTGCCGCAACAGAGAGAAGAGAGAAAGAGAGGTTCCGTCGAGCACCTAGCATATCAATGAATATTAAACATAAAGAAAAAGAAAGAAAAGAAAAGAAAAAAAGAAAATGGAAAAGATAAATAGAAAAAAATAGGGAAAACTTTTAGAAAATTAGGAAAAATGTTTTGAAAAGATTTGAGTGAATTTTTGGGCAAAAATATATTATTTTCTTGTATATTTTCTCGAGCAAATTCGGAAAATCGAAATCGGACTTTTCCGAGATTTCGTTTCGCGTCGTTTTTAAATCCGGATTTCGTTTAATTCTTTCTCGCCATCTAAATATATTTTTCTTTTGTGCTCGGACCTTCAAAACCTTGAGTACAAAATGCTTAGCCATGCTATTATTAGATTCATGCATACTCATGCTTTTGCAAATAGCTACATTCTTGGGCAACTACCTTTGAGAAAGGTAGTTGAGATACGGCATGTGGAGACATGAGCGCCACATTGCCATGAGAATGATAAAATGAGTTTTGATGAAAACTGAAAATACCAAATAAATGTTTTAGACTGGGGCGGCTGGATGATTTGGGTGGATTCCGGAAAAGGCAAGAGCCGACCCTGGTCAATTAAGGACCGAGCCATGAGATAGCCGAGAAACGAGCCAGTACAACCGTACTTCTCAAATGGGTATAGACCTAGAGGAGTAGATAGCCGAGCGGAGGCGGTACCCCTGCATAGTGGTTCTTATGTATGAGATGAGATTGGAAATGGATGATTGAAAATCGAAATTTATTATAAGTTGATGAATGAAGTCTTCCCTTACCCCGGGTGCACCAGAACTCCTCTCACTGCTAGGAAATGACGGCTAGAGTGCATGAGGGCTTAAGTTCATGGAGCGGGTACTGCCAAAGTGAGGTTATGTAAAGGCTTTGCTGTGACCGTCTCATGTATTGGGACGTAGGCTCAGTTGTTGGGCAGTCACGGAGTACGGGTAAAGTGTATATCCACTGCAGTGTGAATGAATCAATCTATTCGAATAGCGGTGCTCGCGGATATTGAGCATCGTGACAAGACTTTCGCTTGGCTAGACCCTAAACTTTAAAATGATGGGATGGGTGTGCATGATGATTCTTATTCACTGGTGGATCAACTTCTCGCAAGGCAAGAACGGGTGGACTCCCTAGAAAACCATGACGAACCGGAGGCGGGAAGCCATCCTTGGAATCACGATGGATGGTAGACAGAACCGTCGCCGACTTAATGAACTGTGGAACTAAAACTCAACTTGGCTAGATGCTAGGTTTGTGAAAAGATTTATAAAGTTGGCTTTGTGCAAAGAAAGCACGACTTTCCTTGAAAATCCCTATCATGTGCACCTTTCCGTGTTGGCTTGCTGAGTACGGTTGATACTCACCCTTGCTATACGCACAAACCTTCAGATGATGGAAATGAAGACTCGGAGGATCCATATGCCTACTACGAGGAGGGCGAAGAAGCCGATGGCGCCTGCTAGGTCTTAGTCTTCGGTCATTGCCTGTGGCAATCGACAAGCCTCTGCCTTCATTCCACTGCCTTACCTAATTTCTACTTTTGGTTGTATCTGGACCATGAGGTCCTATATGTTGGATATTGCCATCGGGCCTATTATTGTAATAATTTCGATGTAAGACTATTCGTGCATTTGCACCTGATCATTCAGTACTGTATTTCGTGGGTACCAAACTACTCGATCCAGGGAAATGGTACTATGAACATGAAAGATTCCTGTTCCAAAAACGGGGGTCCACAAATCGCCGTCATCCTCCAACCGTTCGGGTCATGCTCATCCTCGGAACTCGATGAATACCTCAGCTCCTCAGGCTTCGACGACCTTTACGGCATCCCCTTGGACAAAGCCAACGACTCCGACTGCGACAAGGACTACGAGCCGAAGTGCTTTGACGTCCTCATGGCTAAGGTGGCCGAGACTGACTCAGCCATGGCCCGTAGGGTCGCAGAAGAAGAACAAGCCAGACTTGAGCAAGAGGGCAAGCTGGCAGAAGAGGACAAGAAGCGCAAGGAGAAAGCCGACAGGAGAAAGCGGGATCTAAGGGCAACCGGACGATCTGCTCGGGAGGCCATACTTCAAACGCGAATCCACAACACCAACATCTTCCAGACGCCTCAGCAGAACGCTGTCGCTGCCCTGACGCTCCTAGACACCGTGATCGAGACGGCGCCCCTCGACGTGACGCAAATCTTGGATAAGATCAAGACCATCGTCGCGGCTACAGCCAATGGTTCTCCCTCCACCTCAGCACGAAGGCCGACCGAGTCCATGGCAGAAACGCCCGACAGAAGCCGACTTTCGCCGCTGCGCTCGAAGGATTACAAGAGGCCCGAACAAGACCGGACGACTACTAGGTCAAGAGACCTTCGTCACGACACCACGCGCAAGCATCGTGCAATCGGCCGACTCCCGCGAGAAGCGGCATGGACGACCACCCGTCCACCACCGGTCCGCCGCAAAGAACAACTCCGACTACCGAAGCAGCTTGCCAAGGACCCCGCCAAGCGATCTACGGGAAGTCCTCGACCGACACTATCAAGAACGAGATCAGCGCTCCCGCAAATATCAAAGGGGCTTGCTCGACAGCAATGACGATGGAGTACCCGCTTTCACTCGGGACCTGCACCGAGTGCACTGGCCGAATGGCTTCAAGCCGACAAGAATCGAGAAGTATGACGGGAAGACCGACCCCAAGTCGTGGCTAACCGTGTACACCCTCGCCTTCCGTGCAGCAGGAGGTGACAACAAGGCCATGGCCAATTACCTGCCTATGGCCCTTGCTAACTCAGCTAGGAACTGGCTCACGAGCTTGCCAAGAGGCTCGATCGGTTCGTGGTGCGAATTAAGGGACCACTTCATCGCCAACTTCCAAGGCACTTTCGAAAGGCTTGGGACCCACTTCGACCTCTACAACGTCGTCCAGAAGCCAGACGAGCCATTGAAGGACTACATCCGGCGCTTCTTCGAAAAGCACAACAAGATCCCCAACATCACCGACGACATCATCATTGCCGCCTTCCAGAAGGGTGTCCGTGATGAACTGTTGATCGGAAAATTTGGGCGCAGGCCACCGAAGATGGTGAAGCAGATGTTCGAGATGGCGAACTCATACGCCAAGTCCAGTGACGCAATCAAAGCGGCGCGCCAAGACCGGCCTGACAGAAGGGACGACAAGCAGTCGGGAGGAAGCCAGCATCCTAAGAAGGATAATGGCAACAACAACCAAGCCCAGAAGGACCGCAAGCGCCAACCTGAGGACCTGGTGAAGGGTTACGCGGAAGCTACGCTAGCCGAAAACAAAAATTTTCTACCGCGCAAACCAGGAACACTTGCAAGTAAGGGCCGATAGATCGTTACCGATTGGAGTGTGCAGCGGAAACAGCCAATCAGGGCTATCCGATCCGGAACAGTGTAGCCGACTCCCGGAGACAACAGCCGATCAACAGCGCGCAACGTAGCAGCGCCTCTACCGGTATCCACACGTCCGGGGACAGAACGCCGTACACACGTGTGCTAGCACGCGATGCAAGGCTAGGGTTTGGCTCGAAAGTGGGGAGGGTTTCCGTGGAGATTGATCTCGGCGACTTCGTTGCACGCGATGCAATTGATATGCAGCAGCCTCTCCACCCCTCCCTCCTTTATATAGAGTTGGCCGACTGGGATTAGTAGCCGCTCAGACTCTATTTTGAATTGGATCTCATCCGTATCTCATATAGAGTTGGCCGCTCACACGTCGTAAGCCCATAGGACTCTATTTTGAATTGGATCTCATCCGTATCTCATATAGAGTTGGCCGCTCACACGTCGTAAGCCCATAGGACTCTATCCGATCGGATCCCTATCCGATCGAGCCGTATCCGAGTCCAACTCGAATGCCGTTCTTATCCCCTTAAGCGTGCGACCCAGTAGGTTCAGGTATACTCGGTTTCGGCTATAGTCTAACTTAGCCGATCGTCGGCTCGAGTCCAACTCAGCCGACCACAACAGCGGCGCCTAGCAAGCACATATTGACACCATAGTATACAAGAATATAATATCGGCTCGAACCTGTAATGTGTACACAAATCCCTTTGCCTCACGATACCGTTAAGCTATAGGCAAGATGTGTGCCATCCCTTCAATAACTTAACCATTCACTCGAACCGTATTGGATTATCTGTCTATTGATTGACTCCTCAATCAACTTAGCATGGCCATGCATTTCCATAATCCATTACCTCGAGGGGCCCGAGATATCTCTCCAAAGGAGGGGCAAATTCCATCTTGATCACTCACATCCCACTCCATGTTTCATAGCAAACCCGAAAACTACCTTTATAACTACCCGTTACTGAATAGCGTTTGGTAGTCCCAAAGTAGGCTACTACACATGTTGGAATCCATGGTGATCTCGGGTCTAAGGACTTTGTACCAACACTACCCGAGACCAACTAATGGCACATTAATTCCCTGTAGTGTCTCATGGTGGGTCTATCCAACAATGTGTTCTCCAACACATATGTCCATGTTTATTGATTTGGTATCTCCATACCCATGATCTATGAGACATGATCATCAATCAATAAGCATGCCAATCTTAGAATCATATTTGTTCCGACAATATGACATATGATCGGGATCGTTTAGAAATAGATTCATACATATAGAGTCTCATAAATAAGTCACGTACTTATTGATCAATACAAGATGTCTATTTCATGGAACCGAATAACACTTTATTCATTTATATATAAACATTGACGTGATATCCAACATCTCCATGTTGCCTCTAGGGCATATCACTAACAATCTCCCACTTGCACTAGAGTCAATCATGTAAGTATCTAATACTCATTGCTCTTGTGTGCGCCTCATGCTTCGGCCTGAGGGAGAGGTTTTGTCGCGGATCGGCTATGTTGAGATCCGTGTGCACTTTGCATATCTTGACATCACCTCTGTCCACTATCTCGCGGATGAGATGATATCGCCGAAGTATGTGTTTGGACTTCCGATGTGACCTTGGCTCCTTGGCTTGCGCAATGGCTCCACTATTATCACAATAGAGAGACATTGGACCAGTCGTACTAGTCATCACACCAAGCTCGAAACGAATTTCTTGATCCAAACAACCTCCTTTGCAGCTTCCGAAAGCAATGTACTCGGCCTCCGTTGTAGAATCAGCAACGTATCCGCTTGGAACTCTTCCAGTGATCGCGCCTCCGTTCGGCGAACACGAACCGCATTGCGATCTATAATCATCCTTGTCCGTTTGGAAGCTAGCATCGGTGTAACCACTTACAACGAGCTCTTCTTCACCTCCATAGACTAGGAACATATCATTAGTTCTTCTCAAGTATTTAAGGATATTCTTTACGGCATCCAGTGACCTTCACCTGGTCGGACGGTATCGCTCGTAGCACTCAAAGCGTACGAGACATGCGGGCGTGTACAAAGCATGGCATACATGATGGATCCAATTGCCGAAGCATATGGAACCATACCCATCTTATTCCGCTCATCATGTGTCCGAGGACACCGATTCTTGCTAAGATTAATGCTATGTGACATGGGCAAGAAACCTTTCTTGGAATCATGCATGTTGAACCTTTTCAACACCTTGTCAATGTATGTACTTTGGCTTAATCCGATTAGCCTCTTGGATCTATCTCTATAGATCCGAATGCTCAATATGTATGCTGCCTCCCTAAGTCTTTCATGGAAAAACTATTTTTCAATGAAGACTTGACGGATTCTAGCATAGGGATATCATTTCCAATCGTAATATGTCATCCACATATAAGATTAGAAATACAATTGCACTCCCACCGACCTTTTGTAAACACAGGCCTCTTCTTCGTTTTTGATGAAACCAAACCCTTTGATTACTTCATCAAAACGAATATTCCAACTCCGAGATGCTTGCTTCAATCCATAAATGGATTTCGTAGCTTGCATATCTTTCAGCGATTCTGGATCGACAAAACCCCGAGGTTGTATCATGTATACATCCTCGCTTAGGTTTCCATTTAGGAAAGCCGTTTTGACATCCATCGCCATATCTCATAGTCGAAATATGCAGCAATCGCTAGGATAATCCGAATAGATTTAAGCATTGCGACGGGCGAGAAGGTTTCATCATAATCAACTCCTTGAATCTGTTTAAAACCTTTCGCCACCAATCGCGCCTTATAGATGTGAACATTTCCATCCATATCGGCCTTTTCTTAAAAACCCATTTGCACTCAATGGTTTTGACACCATCAGTGGATCAACCAAGTTCCAAACTTGATTGTCGTACATAGATTCTATTTCGGATTTCATGGCTCCAAGCCACATGTTGGAATCGGGTCCCACCATCGCTTCCTCATAGGTCTTAGGTTCATCGTTGTCCAACAACAATATATCACGTTGTTCCGCACTGTGTACTGGGTGCACGACGTGATCTTTCAGACCTCCGTGGGGCTGGTGTATCTACAACTGGTGGCGCAACACTTTGTTCCTCCTGTTGTGGTTCTGTGGTCGCTGAAACGTTTTCTGGTGTTTCTTGAACTTCTTCAAGATGCACCCTGCTCCCACTAACCCTTCTTGAAAGAAACTCTTTCTCCAAGAAGACACCGTGTCGGGCGACAAACACTTTGCCTTGTTCCCGATTATAAAAGTAATATCCCTTAGTTTCCTTAGGATATCCCACAAAGAAGCACTTGTCAGATTTGGGTGTGAGCTTGTCAGACTGTAAACGTTTTACATAAGCCTCACATCCCCAAATTTTGAGAAAAGACAAACTAGGGGGTTGCCCTGTCCATATCTCATATGGTGTCTTTTCAACCGACTTAGATGGAACTCTATTTAGTGTGAGCGCACTGTTTCAAGAGCATATCCCTAGAAGGATAACGGAAGATCACTTTGGCTCATCATTGACCGCACCATGTCCAACAAGGTGCGATTTCTCCGTTCGGACACTCCGTTCCATTGTGGAGTTCTGGCGGAGTCAAGCGTGAAACAATTCCACAATCTTTGATGATTACCAAACTCTTGGCTCAAGTATTCCCCTCCACGATCGATCGTAGAAACTTGATTGTTTTCCCTAAATGATTCTGTACTTCATTCTGGAATTCTTTGAACTTTTCAAAGGATTCGGACTTATGCCTCATTAAGTAGATATAACCATATCTACTAAAGTCATCGGTAAAGGTAATGAAGTACGATAACCACCTCGGCCGTTGAGCTCATTGGTCCACATACATCGGTATGTACGAGTGCCAATAAGTCACTTGCTCTCTCACTATGTCCCGTGAAAGGTGCCTTTGTCATCTTACCAAGTAAACAAGACTCACATGTCTCAAATGATTCAAAATCAAAAGAGTGAAGCCGTCCATCCTTATGGAGCTTCTCCATGCGTTTCGATTTATATGGCCTAAGCGACAATGCCGGATAAACGTGGGGTTTATATCATTAGAGAGTTGCCTTTTTGTATTAATGTTATAGATGGGAGACGCTTCAAGATTCAAAACGTATAATCCATTCACCAATGGAGCATGAAAATAGAACATATCGCGAGATATATTGAACAACCATTGTTCATTGATCTAAAATCATATCCTTCCGCTTGCAAACATGAAGCGGAAATAACGTTTTGACATAGTGTTGGAACACAATAACAATTATTCAATTCCAAAACTAATCCGAAGGTAGATGAAGTGGTACGTGCCGACAAGAACCGTAGCAACGCTTGCTCCATTACCGACGCGCGGTTCACCTCGCCCCTTCTCAATCCTCTACTTCTTCTCATTCCCGCAACGACTTGCAAATATGAGCTACGATCCGGTATCAAATACCCAAGAGTCGAGTAGGTGAAGTAGCAAGATTAATGTCTATAACATTAATACCTGGCGAAGTCGTACTTTGCTTCTTTTTGAGATCCTCCATGTACTTCTTGCAGTTCCTCTTCCAGTGGCTGTCTCCTTGCAATAGAAGCAAACGGCATTTGATGCCGCCGACCCCTTCTTGCCCTTCTTTGCATTAGAGGCACTCGCGATCTCATCGGGAGTTAACTTCCTCTTGGTGCAAAGCTTTTTGACAGTGGTTTGCGCTTAGCCTTCGCATCATCATCACATGATGACCGTTTTTCTGGATACTCTCCTCACTGTCTTTAGCATCCCATGCAATTCAGCCAAGGTTCTATCCATATTGTTCATGTGATAATTTAATATGAATGGCTCGAAGCTCGGAGGGAGCGGCGGAGAATCACATCGGTAGCCAACTCTTGGCTAAGGGAAAACCTAGTTTTCCGGACTCTCAATGTAGCCAATCAATTTTTATCACATGCGGATGACGGGATTCCCTCAATAAGCTCGCACGCAAACAAGGACTTTGAGGTGTTGAACCTCTCGGCCCGAGCTTGGTTCTCAAACATGCCACGCAGTCCCGAATAATAGTGTGAGCATCGCTGCTCTCATATTGCTTCAAGCTCGGGGACATTGTAGCAAGCATGAGACACTTATATCTAGGGCATCATTAGTGTGCTTCTCATAAGCCCTCCGTGCGTTGCGGTGGCGTTATTAGGCAAATCCTCGGGATAGGGTACTTCAAGAACGTACTCCTTATGCTCTTGCTTGAGAACAATTCTCAAGTTGCGATACCAATCCATAAAGTTTGTTCCATTTAATTTTTCCTTTTCGAGAATAGATCGCAAATTAAAGGTACTGGGTGTAGTATTAACCGTCATTTATTCTACAAATGAAAAAGCAAAGTTTAGCACAATGTTTATGCTATGTCTTTTGTTAAACAATTTAACATAAGACTCCCATTACGTATTTTCACCTTCCCTCTAGGTTACGTATTGGGTCAAGATCCACATGTTAGTTAATTTTCTAGTGAGCTTTGGCATCACCGCTAGAAAATTAGTAACATCGGTAAGCAACTCCTTGCTAATCACATCTCTATGTGACTCTTGTTGTTGGTGTGGCATCTCCATGCCCCGGCCCCAACCTATGCCCCAAGGCCCAAAACTGTTTTGATAGCCTTGTTAAGTAAACCAAATGCTCTGTTGTATATGTCCGACATATACCCCTCGTGTTATGATAGAGAATGGCACTCTGCTTTAGACCCACCATTGACGAGCATAACGGTGACCGTGCAACATTTGGAAGGACATCATTACCACTTAATTTTGTGAGGGATGCTATCCTATCAAACAAACATATCACATATATGAAAGCGGGTAGAATAGCATATAATGAAATAGTATGGCCCCCTTCACATAGTGATCTCCATCTCCATGTCGGCGCCGAGGATCTCCATCTTCGGCACCATCTTCCAATGTGCATGATGCTTGATTTCTTCAAACTAAGCTACTACTATAGAAGCTCTAATTGAAGATTACATCGACTCGCAGTCGTGAAAGAATATTACAAGCATTGCACGTATGAAAGAATATTACAAGGATTGCACATATGAAAGAATATTACATGCATCACATGCATCTCATACATCTCATACATACAATAGGGCCATACCATCTCAAAGCATTCTCTGCAAAAACAAGTTAGGCGTAGAAACGTTTTCTACCTATCGCAGAGATACGGCATCGAGACGACCTATAAGGGGGTACGCACACGGCGGTCCCGCTAGCCGGTTAGCGGGCGGGGGTCGAGGAGGAAAGCCGCCCCTCGCGGGCTTCGGGCAGCGCCCGAACACCACACGAAATTCATAGATCCAATCTATGAAATCGCTTACGGAAACCATATCGGCATAATCACATTATGCCGTCCCGATACACTATCAAGGGAGATGGTTTGCGTAGGCGCGAGGCAGCAAACAAGATCGGACTACGAGATAGCTTCGGCATAATCACATTATACCGTTCCGATACACTATCAAGGAACGCTATCTCGAAGCCGACTCAAACCGAGTTCTATGGATATTGCTTCGACGTAATCACATTACGCCGTTCCGATACACTATCAAGGAACGCAATTACCATGAACTCTCCTCAACAAATCCCGTAAAACCGATTGATCTAATCAACCCGTGCGTAAAACTTGTTCCAGATCCAATCTAAAACCCGAACTAAGCAAGATTAGCTCGATACCACCGAAGGGTTACGCGGAAGCTACGCTAGCCGAAAACAAAAATTTTCTACCGCGCAAACCAGGAACACTTGCAAGTAAGGGCCGATAGATCGTTACCGATTGGAGTGTGCATGAAATGACCAATCGGGGCTATCCGATCCGGAACAGTGTAGCCGACTCCCGGAGACAACGGCCGATCAACGCGCGCAACGTAGCGGCGCCTCTACCGGTATCCACACGTCCGGGGACGAACGCCGTACACCCGTGTGCTAGCACGCGATGCAAGGCTAGGGTTTGGCTCGAAAGTGGGGAGGGTTTCCGTGGAGATTGATCTCGGCGACTTCGTTGCACGCGATGCAATTGATATGCAGCAGGCTCTCCACCCCTCCCTCCTTTATATAGAGTTGGCCGCGGGATTAGTAGCCGCTCGGGACTCTATTTTGAATTGGATCTCATCTCGTATCTCATATAGAGTTGGCCGCTCACACGTCGTAAGCCCATAGGACTCTATTTTGAATTGGATCTCATCCGTATCTCATATAGAGTTGGCCGCTCACACGTCGTAAGCCCATAGGACTCTATCCGATCGGATCCCTATCCGATCGAGCCGTATCCGAGTCCAACTCGAATGCCTGTTCTTATCCCCTTAAGCGTGCGACCCGTAGGTTCAGGTATACTCGGTTTCGGCTATAGTCTAACTTAGCCGATCGTCGGCTCGAGTCCAACTCGGCCAGCACGTCAACGACGGCGCCTAGCAGCACATATTGACACCATAGTATACAAGAATATAATATCGGCTCGAACCTGTAATGTGTACACAAATCCCTTTGCCTCACGATACAGTTAAGCTATAGTCAAGATGTGTGCCATCCCTTCAATAACTTAACCATTCACTCGAACCGTATTGGATTATCTGTCTATTGATTGACTCCTCAATCAACTTAGCATGGCCATGCATTTCCATAATCCATTACCTCGAGGGGCCCGAGATATCTCTCCAAAGGAGGGGCAAATTCCATCTTGATCACTCACATCCCACTCCATGTTTCATAGCAAACCCGAAAACTACCTTTATAACTACCCGTTACGGAATAGCGTTTGGTAGTCCCAAAGTAGGCTACTACACATGTTGGAATCCATGGTGATCTCGGGTCTAAGGACTTTGTACCAACACTACCCGAGACCAACTAATGGCACATTAATTCCTGTAGTGTCTCATGGTGGGTCTATCCAACAATGTGTTCTCCAACACATATGTCCATGTTTATTGATTTGGTATCTCCATACCCATGATCTATGAGACATGATCATCAATCAATAAGCATGCCAATCTTAGAATCATATTTGTTCCGACAATATGACATATGATCAGGGATCGTTTAGAAATAGATTCATACATATAGAGTCTCATAAATAAGTCACGTACTTATTGATCAATACAAGATGTCTATTTCATGGAACTGAATAACACTTTATTCATTTATATATAAACATTGACGTGATATCCAACATCTCCATGTTGCCTCTAGGGCATATCACTAACACCTGGTTGCCGCAACGTCCAACTCCCAACACCGTCCTCGAGTCGCGGCCTATGACGCTATCATGAACACTCAGTGCACGCATCATCCCAACCACAAGAACGCGGCCAAAGATTGCTTCATTTACAAGCAATTGGCCGAGCAATATGCGGCACAACTCAACAAGAAGCCGACTGACAAAGCCGGACCATCGGGCACCAAGAAAAACAACCCAACTGGAAACACGGAGCCATTTCAAGACCCCGTGGGCGAGCTAAATCACATCTTCGGGGGGCCGCAAGCCTATGAATCCAAGAGGAAACAGAAGCTAACCGACCGTGAGGTCAACGCGGCGCAACCCGAAGTCCCACAATACCTACGATGGTCGGAGGTGGCCATCACGTTCGACCGCTCGGATCACCCTGACCGAGTGGTTCACCCGGGGCGCTATCCACTGGTGTTAGACCCGATGGTCCGCAACATCAAACTGAAGCGTGTCCTCATTGATGGGGGCAGCGTCCTCAATATTCTGTTCGCCAAGACCTTGGACGAGATGCAAATCCCAAGAGCCGAACTCAAGGCAAGCTCAGCCCCCTTCCACGAAGTAATCCCAGGGCTGTCGTCCACGCCGCTCGGGCACATCGCCCTTCCAGTCACATTCGGAGTTCGTGAGAACTTCCGAACGGAGAATATAACTTTCGGAGTGGCTGACTTCGAGACGGCCTACCATGCGATCATCGGAAGGCCTGCACTCGCCAAGTTCATGGTGATACCGCACTATACCTAGCTCTGCATGAAGATGCCAGGCCCTAATGGCGTCATCAACTTGCGCAGCGACGTAAAGCAAGCCTTCACCTGCGACAAGGAAAGCTGCGACATGGCCCAATTTCGCAAGAGATCGCATGGCCAGGAGGAAATCCGATTGGCCACATCAACTTCTGCAGAGGGTGAAATCCCCCCGCGAAGAAGATAGCCAAATAGGGTCAAGGCGATGCCAAAACGAAGAAGATCTCTCTCGATCCATCGGATCCTGCCAAAACCGCTGTAATCGGCGCTGAGCTAGATCCTAAATAGGAAAGCACACTCCTCAACTTCCTCCAAAATAATAAAGATGTTTTTGCTTGGAAACCATCTGATATGCCTGGAATTCCTAGGGAGGTGATCGAGCACTCTTTACACGTCAAAGATGACGCGAAACCAATCAAACAACGACTGCGCAGGTTCGCACAGGATCGAAAAGATGTCATCAAGGAAGAACTCACAAAGCTCTTAGCCGCCGGTTTTATCAAGGAAGTTCTATATCCCGACTGGTTGGCTAACCCAGTCCTGGTTCGAAAGAAAACGGGGCAAGGGCGCATGTGCGTTGACTACACCGACCTCAACAAAGCCTGCCCCAAAGATCCGTTCGGACTGCCTCGCATCGACCAAGTCGTGGACTCAACAGCCGGCTGCCAGCTTTTAAGCTTTTTGGATTGCTACTCAGGCTACCATCAAATCAGCTTGAAGGAATCCGACTGCCTGAAAACATCGTTCATCACGCCGTTTGGAGCTTACTGCTACATCACGATGCCCTTCGGCTTGAAGAACGTCGGGGCCACATACCAACGCATGATCCAAAGATGTTTTCAGACGCAGATCGGGAAGAATGTGGAAGCTTACGTTGATGATGTCATCATCAAGACCAAGCAGAAAGAAGACCTGATTGCCGACTTTGAAGAAACCTTTGCAAATATTCGAGCCTTCAAAATGAAGTTGAACCCAGAGAAGTGCACGTTCGGTGTGCCATCAGGCAAACTACTCGGCTTCATGGTGTCACATCGCGGCATTGAAGCTAACCCAGAGAAGATCAACGCCATCCTGAATATGAAGCCCCGAGTAACCAAAAAGATGTCCAAAAGCTTACCGGCTGCATGGCAGCGCTAAGCCAATTCATCTCTCGGCTTGGTGAACGAGGAATGCCTTTCTTCAGGCTACTGAAGAAAACTGACGACTTCCAATGAACTACGGAAGCCCACAAGGCCTTTGAAGATTTTAAAGAATTTCTCACGACGCCACCCGTCCTAGCCTCACCTCAGCCGCAGGAGCCCCTGCTACTGTACGTCTCAGCCACTCACCAAGTGGTCAATACGGTTCTTGTGGTCGAGCGTGAAGAAGAAGGACGAGTCCAGAAAATCCAAAGGCCAATCTACTTCGTTAGCGAAGTACTGGCAGGAGCCAAAATCCGCTACCCTCAGGTACAAAAATTGCTATATGGTGTTCTGATAACCGCGAGGAAATTGGTGCATTACTTTCAGGGTCACTCGGCCACCGTCATCACTTCCTTTCCACTCGGCGATGTCATCCACAACCGGGAGGCAACTGAGCGCATCGCGAAGTGGGCCCTAGAACTGATGCCACTGGACTTAACTTTCAAGGCAAGGACGTCTGTGAAGTCACAAACCCTGGCGGATTTCTTAGCCGAGAGGACCAAACAACAAGAAGATGTACCTCGAGAAGACCTTCAATACTGAACCATGCACTTCGACGGATCCAAGAGGATCACCGGCCTGGGAGCAGGAGTCGTGCTGATCTCCCCGACTGGGGAAAGGCTAAGATATGTTCTCCACCTTCACTTCTCCGCCTCACACAACGTCGCTGAGTACGAAGCCATGCTACATGGACTGCGGCTTGCAGTTTCACTCGAGATACGTCGGCTCGTCGTGAAAGGGGATTCCCAGCTGGTTGTCAACCAAGTAATGAAAGACTGGTCCTGTCTAAACGACACCATGGAGGCCTACCGACAAAAAGTCCACAAACTTGAAGACAGGTTTGACGGACTAGAGCTATCCCATGTCCTAAGACATAATAACGAGGCAGCTGACGAGTTGGCGCAGTTTGGGTCCAAGCGAGAAGCCGCTCCAACAGACATTTTCGTAGAGCATCTCTATGAACCAACTGTTGCAGCCAAACCAACTCCGAACGAGCAAGCTGCAAATGAAGTCGCCATGATCGACGCCGACTGGAGGATGCCGCTCATCAAATTCTTAACTCAGCATGAGCTGCCGGAAGACCGGGATGAGGCAGAACACGTCCGACGCCGTTGTCAGGCTTATGTCATGGCTGATTCTGATTTATACAAGAGGAGCCCCTCTGGAGTCCTGATGAGATGCATCACACGTGAGGAAGGACGACAACTACTCCAAGATATCCACTCGGGCATATGCGGAAGCCACGCGGCAGCACGCACCTTGGTGGGCAAAGCCTACAGACAAGGTTTCTTCTGGCTCACGGAGGTCTCCGACGCCGACAAGGTGGTCTGCACGTGCGAAGGTTGCCAGTTCTTCGCTCGGCAAAGTCATGTCCCAGCCCAAGAACTACAAACAATTCCACTATCTTGGCCATTTGCAGTATGGGGCTTAGACATGGTTGGTCCTTTCAAAAAGGCTCCAGGAAGATTCACACACTTATTCATCGCAATTGACAAATTCTTCAAGTGGATCGAAGCTAAGTCGGTTTCTACGATCGCTGCTGACAAGGCACGAGACTTCATCCTCAACATCGTGCACCGGTTCGGCGTCCCAAACAGAATAATAACCGACAATGGGACTCAATTCACTGGGGGCATCTTTAAGGAATTTTGCGAAGACTTCGGAATCAAAATCTGCTACGCATCAATTGCACATCCCAAAAGCAATGGACAAGTTGAGCGTGACAATGGCATGGTTCTTCAAGGCATCAGGGCCCGAGTGTTTGACCGGCTAAACCCTTATGTCGGCAAATGGGTCCAAGAGCTCCCCTCGGTTCTATGGTCTCTGCGGACTACGCCCAGTCGGGCTACCGGCCAAACTCCTTTCTTTTTGGTCTACGGGGCAGAGGCCATGTTGCCGAACGAAATTGAGTACGAATCTCTCAGAGTCTGCAGCTTTAACGATGAACGCTACGATCAAGACCGAGTGGATGACCTCACCCAACTGAAAGAGGCCCTCATCCAGTCGGCAAAATATCTTCAAGAACTCAGACGATACCACAGTCGCAACGTTCGATCATGAGCTTTTATCGTTGGCGATTTGATTCTACACAAGATTCAGACCACCAAGGACCGTCACAAGCTATCTCCATTATGGGAAGGACTGTATATAATTGCTGAGGTGACTCGGCCAGGAGCATATCGACTAAAACGTGAAGACGGATCCATGGTGGAGAACTCCTGGAAAATCGAGCATCTTCGACGATACTATGCTTAAAATGCCTTAAGTTTCATGTTCTCCTTGACTGCCAACTTCAAGCAAGATGACTTCTTGAGTTAGCAGTCAGGGGCTGTACATATGATAATAAAGCATGGTTTTCTTCGGCAACCTATACATATTTGGTTTATCATTGTTTAATGTTCCTTGATTTGAGTTCAATGCATAAGGACTGAGAATTTTCTGATGACCTAATCAAGCTTGGGCTTGGTGACAGTCGGACGAAAATTACTTAAGAAATTTTACATGAAAACTCGGATCAAGGGATTAACATAAATAAACTGAATATTTACAAGCCACATCAGAAAGTTGCATACAGATGTTCATGAAGCAATCAAGACCGGAAAATGTTCACTACATCAGCGGCCACCTTTTTGGCCAACTCCTGCGCCTCACTAATCAATTCCAGGGCTTGTTCATCCGAAGTACCATCAGCGAACCCCTCCCCGATTGAATCAACATCTACCCGGGGGTAGAGCGACTTGGTCAGCGCAAGGGCGAAGCCCGCTCCCATGACAGCTGCTTCAGAAATGTTAGCTAGATATTGATCAGGGGCCCTCCGAAGCTTGTCGAAGACCTCGACGGTGTCCAACGAGCTGGTCCCAAGCCCATTATGGAATAGCGACAAGAGAATCAGTGTTGCTGCGTTAGCAACATCATCCCTGATGCTTTCAGTTTTTCTGACCCTCTCAATATAAACATCATATTGGGCTCGGGTGTTGATCTTATAAGCTGTCAAAGACATACAATCTCATAAACATTCGGAGACGAAGCAAAATAAAGAGTGCTGTTTTGAAAGAGCTTACCTTCAAACTCGGACTCCAACTCAGCCTTGCTGGCGTTGGCTTCGTCCAGCTGGGTCTGGAGCATGTGGACTTCCGATGAGTTTTCTACAACAAAAAAGGTTATCAACGACCAAGATCAACAGACTGCAACTAAAAGCACAAAGAGACTAAGGGGATTAAGCGTACTCCCGACTGAACCCCGGAGGTCGAGGTTCTCCTCCCGGAGTACGGCTATGTCTCTCCTTAAAGCCGCTTCTCTCGACGCAGCTTCCTCTCGAGTGCTCTTTAACTCCTGCTGGATGTTCTCCAGGGAGTTCAAGTGCTGGACCAACTTCTCGAGTGCATCGGTTTTGGCCATCGACCGGTAATACACCCTCTGCACACAGTTTCTAAAGATTGGCCGACTGAAAAGCAAGTACAAAGCTACAACAAAAAGGGAGCGAAACTTACGTTTAACAGCCGAGTCGCTTCGTTCAGGCTATCTACAAGCATGTCTCTTTCTTTATTCTCCATTTGCTTGTTCAGAATGATGCCCTGTCTGTGGCCTTCAGAATCGCGCCACTCAATCTTGATTGGAGGGACCCAGGTTTCAGAAGACTGCAACCTGGGGATCTCCTCCACTTTGGCTGAATGGTTCAGAAGGAGCAGATGAAGATACAGGAGAAGTAAACCGGAGATTAAAAAGTGAAAGATTGAGTCAAGGCTTACCAGCTTTGTTGCCCGAATCCTTAATCGGCACTTCCCGGTTGCCTTTCACTTCTTGGCTCTTGCCCGACTGGTCTTTAGTCGGGGCCGTTTGAGTAGTAGCAGGGGATTCTTCTGTGGTTGACTGGTTGCTGGTCGGGGTACCCCGGCTGGCGGTCGGGGGCTCTCCCCTCGGGATGCCCTCACTAGGCGGAGTGGGCATCCCACTCGGAGCGCTCTCACTCGGGACAGGGCTCCGAGGTTTTGGTTCTGCAGGCCTCGTCGCCTCGGCCGATGCAGATGGTGTTGGCCCCTCACTCTGCCTAGAGGGGTCTATGTTTTGGGGCCTCCTGCAAAGAGAAAGACAGGAGCAATCAGGATGAAGACAAAGAAATTTTCAACAAAGAGCTCAATTTCAGTCGTAAGGCGTACGTGGTCGATCGGCGGATCTTGGGCGCCGTTTTCGGTGACGGCCTCGGAGGAGTCGCTTCGGCTTGAGGGGCTGGGACATCGTCGTCCGAATCATCAATGATCAGCCTCCTCTTACTCGCCCGCTTGCTGATGTCTTCACTCGGAGCAGCCCTCTTGCCAATCAGATCGCTCTGGATCTTTATGCTGCCAGCTGGCTTCTTGGCAGGCTGAGCCGGCACATCGTCATGATGAATTTTATATGGCTTTGAGATGATGGAGGCATTTTCCTGCAAGAAAGATTCCTTCAACACTAAGAAGTGTGGCATTAAGATTGAAAGGCAACAAAGAAGCTAAGTCAGCTTACCGGAGGAGGAGGATGATATAGGCTGTATGGGAGGACCGGCAGCATGAGGCTGCGCTCGACTAAAATCCTAGTCGAGAAAATCTTATACATGCGAATCTTCAAGATCTCGAAGCTGAGGGAGTCGCGGTCTTCCTGATTGGGGTCCCTCTCGCCCTCGTACTCAAAGGCAGGCCTGGACCTCTCCTTGATCGGGGCCAGTCGGTTTCTAATGAAGTGCCGAGTGATCTGCTCGTCCCGAAGACCTTTCTGCTTCATCTCCAAGATCTTCGCTAGCAGCTTGTTTGCTTCGTCCTAGTCTTGGGCCACTGGCATGGTGCTCCAGTTGGGTCTAGGCACAGGGGGAAGGCCAACGAAGTTTGGCAGGCTGGGTTCAGGGTTGGCGATATAGAACCAGTTTGCGTGTCAGCCCTTGTTAGAAGATTTCAAGGGAAGAGAAAAATAGTCTCGACGGAGAGATCCGCGGAGCTGGAAGCCGGCCCCACCAACGACGCAAGGCTCATCCTTGTTTGGATGCGGCTTGAGGTAGAACATGCAGCAAAAGAGTTGGAAATGAGAAAAGATGCCGAGGAAGGCTTCGCAAACATGGATGAAGAGACCAATGTGGAGCATAGAATTGGGGTTCAGATGATAAAGCTGAAGGCCGTAATAGTCAAGAAGACCCCTAAAGAACTCAGAGGTAGGGAGGCCGAAACCGCAATAGAAGAAAGAGGTGAAGACGACGAGCTCACCGGTGTTCGGAGTGGGAAGCTCCTCACCGGCCGCCAAGCGCCAGCCGACAATCTCCTTAGGAGGGAGAACTCCGTGCTTCATCATCTCCTTGAGAGTGGATTCTCCGACATCGAGGTAGCCCATTGCTCGAAAGGGATCTTTTCTCTCCGGCAATGGATGTGGTTTTGGGGGAAATGGATCTAGCTCGAGGGTTAGGGATTTGGGATGGGGCTCTCTGGAGGTGGATGCGGAGGCTAGCTGGTGACGAAGCGCGAGCTCCTGGATTTGTGGATTGGGTGCGCGCGTGAGCCTAGGGTTCTCCGCTGCAAGCTGGTGAACAGTGTTGCAAGTGGGGAATTTTTCTGGGAAGACAAAGTGGCGGGGATGACCTCGAGGCTTTGTAAGAGATTTGAGGGTTTGCTAGATTTTCTCGCGATTGGGCCGAGCCCATGAGGGACTTGCGGCCCAGCTAGGGTGTGGCCTAACGCGTGTCCTTAGGGACTTAAGTGGATGAACTTAAGCAGGTTTGCTTTGGCAACATGCACGTGTCTGAGTGCCCTGTACCTTTGGAAATCCTTTTATATCGCGGTTTGCACAACTTCATGAGAAGTTGGCACGATGCAATTTGAAAGGTGACAAACAGTTAAGTTTTTCATGGCTGTCCTGATGACAGGGACTGTTTGGTTTTTAAGCATTTGATTAAATGATTATATCAATGCTATTTTTCCACCTTGGTGAAGATCTTTTTAGATTAAGACCAATATTATGGTATGAGCTATTTAATATTTTGGTAATATTTTTTAGATGACTGAAAAATTTGTCCTGAGATGACTCGGGCGAACCAAATCGGATGAGCTTAAGCTTGCCGAGTGAATTGGTTTTTTACCCATTAGGGTCGATTAAATTATTCGTTCCGAGATGACTCGGGCAAGTTAACTCGGATAAACATGAGGTTTTCGAGTGTTTTTCACCCACGAGGGTTGATTGAACTATTTGTTCTGAGATGACTCGGGCAAATTCACTCGGATAAGCATGAGCTTGCCGAGTGGTGAAATTTTTTACGATGATTGCTTTAGCTTAAGCTAAATATTTATATGAGAATGATTTTTTATAGTTCTTGACTATATGCTTAGTCTGTTTTCGACTAACCACATAGTTGGGGGCTACACCTAATTAGGTGCATCAGGAGAAGCACCTAGATATTTTTTTTTTGAGAATTTTTGGGATATTTTCCAGCCCTTCACAGTCTTTGGAGCTACTCGGGAGTTTCAGACAGAGGTGATGGAGTCACTCGGCGCCAGAAAAACTCGGTCAAAGAGTTGTTTGGCTGTGTACTATCTTGGTTCGATGCTGAGTTATCTTGTTGATTGTAAAGGACTCGGTGGCTACTGTGGAGATTATGGCAATCAGATATCCACATGGCAAGCTTATCCGACTGGAGATAGGGATAGGTTGCGCCTACCAAATATGTATACCGGCTATGACTTGAATATTACGTTGCCGATTAGATAAGACAACAGCTCATAGTTATGGTTTGGTAAGATTGAGAAAACCGACTTAGAGTAAGATAGAGTTTCTGGCTTGTAAGCCCGCCTCTCAAGACTATATAAGGGGGGTAAGGGGCGTCCCTTGAGGGATATATAGGCTTTAGATCAGATTCATGAACTATTAGCTTTAGAGGCAAGAGCAACAGATCTTCAGATCAATAAACACTCGGCGGATCGAATCCCCGAAACAGGAGTAGGGTATTACCTCACGAGAAGGCCTGAACCTATCTAAACCTTGTTTTTAACCTAACCCATTGTGCTTGGCGATCTTGACTGCACTTCCAAATTTCTATTGCCGAAACCGAGTTTCGACACTTTCTATTCCTTTTCTGTTAGCTTGATCTGACCTCGCGGAGCTGAGTGGTGTTCGTGGGTGATCGTGGTAGAGAGTCTTTAGGCCACAATTTTTGTTTGTTACATGTAATTTTTCGCTTTATATAATGGAGATCAGAAGTCGCAGTGGAGTTGATGTGGCACCAAATTTGCTCTGCCCCAATCCTCTGTTTTTCCCCAAAATTCATTGAGCATCTGAATTGCTGGGCGCAGGCTGTCAAAGGCTTTCTGTTGTGAAGTGAAGAAAGAGGTCCACAGAGACTTCTATTATCATGCCCGTCTTGAACGTTTACAGCTTGCTCCGCTATTCCATTATATCGCAAGTGCTTCTGTCTCTTGTTTCTATCTAATAGTCTCATAATAAAATACTAGGGAAACTTTTGTTTGGCACTGGATTTTTCTGGACTACTCAGAATTGAATTGTGGTCTGCTTCCAAAATTGGGATCGATGCATTTTGTTGCACTCGATTTCCCGTGGGACAATGAGTTTATTCATCTGAAATATTTGTCTCTCCTGTCACCTAGAAATACGCCCTTTTCACATTGACCCCCTCTACTGTACTATTTATTGCTGTATAAACCAAGGATACTGAAATCGTGAAAACCACCACGGTTTTCGCAGTTTTCGCCCTTACCGCGGGGGTGCGGCACGGTAGCCGCACAACATTTTGAAAAATTTCGTGAAGATTCAAAAAATTTAAAAAAATTTATAAAAAAATCATGGTTATAGATCTAGATTTTACAAGAATTAATTTTTTCCATTAAAATACATAAATTATCAGCGTTTAAAAAATCGTTTTCAGTTTGGGAAAAAAGAAGAAAATAAATAGCACTGTGCAATAGTACTGTTCATCAAGACCCGTTTGAAGCCCATCACCTTTCCTTCACAAAAATCACCCTTCTTCCACCTATCTCAAGCCACAGCTAGCATAAACTTCTCTTTTCGCCCTCTTCGCCCTCTCCCTTGCAAGCCGTCGCCAAATCTAGCTAAGCCGCCACTGGCGAAGCAAAAGCCGCACGGCTTGCCATGAAAACAATGACGGCAGGGACGAAAACCGCGACAACAGGTACGCCGTTTTAGCATTGCTAGAGCGCACGGTTTTTGCACGATTTGGTGGAGATTTTGTCTGGATCTACGTGGTTTTCATGAGAAATTTGGCGGCACGGTTTGCGCGGCATGCCTTGCGGTCGGATGCAAAAACCGCGGTGTTGGCGCTTGTGTATCGTGCGGTTAGACGCAGTTTTCGTTGGTGATTTATTGTGTCCGAATGAATGTACGGCCGCACGGTTTGGGGCGAAAACCGCGAGCTTGCTTATATGTACTGTGCGGTTTAGTGCGGTTTTCGCGTGGTTGTGCATGCATATCGTCGATTGGTTGATGTTGTGGTTTAGGGTTTAGGGTTTGTTTGTAGTTTAAATATGTAGCAAATTATAGAAAAACCCATGAATGTCACTTTATGCGTACATGTTAAATTATAGCAAAACCATAGATCTTTAGTATATTAAATTTATTTAATATCAAGTATTGTAAAACTACATATTAAATATTGATGTTTACGAATTATAGAGTTTAAATCCTTGACACTATGGTTTTTGTTGAGTAGATGCATAATACGTTTATCAAATTTTCAATCACACAATTGCTCAAATTTTAAATCGATTGAGAACATATGTACGGTTATGTATATTGAGTGACATCGTGACTTACATGTTCAATTTGACCATTTTAGGTTCGAAATGGCAGACAATGACCCAGTGTGGGAACATGGACATAAGGTGGGGGATGGTTTCGTATGCAAATATTGTCATACGAGGAAGAGTGGGGGTGGAGCCACAAGATTTAAGTACCAATTGGCTCATCGGGGTACGGGAGTAAAGTATTGCACCTCTGTTCCACCCGATGTAAGGGATTTCTTTCGCCGGCAACTGGACAGAATTCACGAGGCTGTTGATGAGTGAAAACTTGAGAAGGAAAGAAAGGACGATGCAACTGCAAGAAGACATACTCAGTTCACGGGAGATGCTGATGAGGAAGAATAGATGGAGGCGGAGATGGCGGCATTGCGCCGCGATGCGGAATACAGAAGGGATGTGGAGGGAAGAGGAGGTGTCTATGAACATGGAGAGGGAAGGGGCCAAGCCGCGCCTTCCCAATCATCAAGACAGTCTAGGGGGGACGTAACCCCATAACTGATTTTGTGTGGAAGATTATAACATAGCTACTTCGGGGTCAACTGTTCAGCCTATGATTGACACAAGTTGGTGGTCGAAGAAGGGAAAGCTAGCTAAGGACGCTATTGGAACGGCGTGGGCTAAATTCTATTACACTGCCGGCATTGCAGGACAATCCCTACTTTGTGAGTGCTGTTAAGGAAACACAGAAGTGGGGTGAGTAACTGTTTTCTACGTTACATTGCTTATAGACATTTAGTGAATTTATGTGCGATGAAAATTTTATTCATGTATGCAATGCAGGAGAATGGGTCCTTTCGCTAACGGTTCGTTATATCGACGGCAAGTACCTTGACGCCACTGTGGCCGACGTGAAAAAGCAATTTGAGAAATTAAAGGAGGACTGGCCAACATATGGTGTAACCCTTATGTGCGATTCCTGGACAGGACCTACCAAGATGGCAGTGATCAATTTTTTGATCTATTGTAATGGCACCATGTTTTTTTCATAAGTCCTTGGATGCATCCTCCTTCAGCCAGGACGCCGACAACCTACATTCCGTAAGCACCACATCACAACATTAATGTTATATTGTAATGATTTATTTGAGATGAATGATTAGTTGTTTACTAGCGCACGTTCATCGGCTAATTGCTTATTTATTGATGTAGGAGATAAGAAAGGTAGTTCGTGACATTGGGTCCGAGCATATCGTTCAAATTATCACGGGCAATGGTGCAAACTACAAGAAGGCCTGCAAATTCGTAAGGCGAGAATATCCACATATAGTTTGGCAGCCTTGTGTGGCACACACTATAAATCTGTTATTGAAAGATATTGAAAAAATTCTTGAGCATTCAGCGGTACTTGAGAGTTCCAGAAAGATTTGTCAGTGGTTGTATAATGATGAAGAGACCATCAGTGGAGAGCTTGTTCGGTGGAACATCACATGGTTCAGAACAAATTACATGTTCCTTGACAGCTTCCGCAAGAAAAAACCCAGTTTATGCAATGGGTTGGCTCTCCAAGTTCCGCAATAGGCTAACTCACAAAAAGTTGAACAAGCTGGTCTACGTCAACTGCAACCTCCGCCTGAGGATAAAGCAGGCTGGAGGCTTCTTCAGACTTGAAGACAACGACCCGCTTCAGAGACTTGCGGAGCTTTCTTTCCATGAGAGCAACAACAACATTAAGGCCTGGATGGACAATGGTAGATCAAATGCTGACCCCGTGCTTGACGAGGACTCCGACAGACGGGAGACCCCACTTCCATCTCAGCTAGTGGTCGACCAGATAGACACGGCTGATTTGCAGAGGTCAACGGGGATCCTTTCATTCGCCACTGGGCGGATAGGAATGTGTGTGCCACCCACATTGGAAAAAGAAAGACAATGCAGGGTCCTTCAAAAGACTCGAGGGAAAAAACCAAGAACTGTCCACAGCGACGACGAAATGCAAAGCAGGCCATCATCCATGGACCATAGCTCGAAGACAGATTCAGACGATGACAATAGAGGCGATGGGGACGATGGAGGCAATGCTGATGGACAAGCTGCCACTACCGCACCTACAGGACAACAATCATCTCAATAGCATGGTGAAACTCCCATGGCTCCGATCAGTACTATGTGAAATACGCAATTATTAATATCTTGATTTTACCACATCATTGCTTTCTAATCGTTCCTGTGTACCACTCAACAGGTGAGACTTACTTCGACCACGTAACTCAGGATACAGACCTTGTCTCTCATGATGTTCCAATAGCTCCACGCCACACTACAATGAGTCAGACGAGACAATATCTATTGCCAAGTATCCGTCCCAATCGAGCTACACCGACTTTAGCTCATCTAGTGTGCACACTGCTTATCCAACCTACAACTATCATACACCGAATGCGGCTGAGAGTCCTCTAGTCACTTCGGTGTACAAGTGGCAAGAGCCGCAGTGGTACACTCAAATCTACAGCCAGTGGCAAACCACCACTGCCTGGACCGGTCAGAGTTGGAACGAGTACAAGGCGGAGTTGCTACGAACAAATGGGTTGATGGTAATGTCTACCGAGGAATATGCCTTGGCTTATAGACATTGGAATGAGTAGATTGCACATCTACAACCATGAAGGTATCCTCTCCATCATTTTTAAAACATATTGAATTTTCTTAGTATATTCTAATTGCATTGTGGCTTTATGATATGTTCGTGACCTATGTGAATTGTGCTGTTGTGAACTTGTGTTCTGATATGTTGAACTATGAAGTTGTGAATTTGTGATATGTTGGTTGGGGAATGTATAATCATTGTGCATATGTCTTATAAGCAACTATTAGTAAAGGTCATGCCGTAATTTTCAACAAATTTCGTACTTAGCCAAATTTATTGAGTACTTTAAATTTTTCCCACAACGAAATATTAATTGTTGCGGATATATCTCTATTTGTCCCAAAAAGTTTCATCCGATTAAATGTCACAAAAAATTATTTTTATCATATAAATATATTAATATAAATATTATATATATTTATCACTAATTTTAGTATTTTTTCAAAATTTTTAAACATCACATAAATTATTTCTCCATGGTTTCAACGGTTTCCGCGGTTTCACCGTGGTTTTCGCGCGGTAGGGACAAAAACCATGGCACAACATAGCGATTTGGAATCCATTCAAATTCAAAATGGCACACTGTTCATATCGCCATGGTTTTCACGCTATCACCAGGTGGCGGCACGGCAGGCTGAAACGAAATAGCAAACCCTGGTACAAACTATGTAAATATTAACCTCGACAAACACTGTATGAATGGTGGAAGGGCAGACATGCCACGCCAAAAAATTTTACACAAAAGCCCTCCCTATTTCAGACAGTTCCGCACCACTTTCCACCACCAGGATCCGTTCGATCTCGTTGTCTTTACCACGCAATACCTCCTTCAAAAGCTTCAAAAGCAGTACGTGGAATGGTGTACACCAAGTCCACCAAAGTTTAAATTTTATATTCGTCACTATTTGTCACCGGTGTACTAATCCATATGTTCTCGGTAATACATATGTTCTCGGTAGTTATCACTACTATATAAATGAAAAAAAACACTAGGTATCGAAAATACTAAAACCGACACCTATGATACTTTTCCCGTCCAAGACGTGCGTCCATGGAGGGCATCGGCTAGAACAGGAACCTTTGTGAATAGATAGGTGCTGGTTTTAAACAAAAATACTTGTCGGTTTTTTAGAAAAACGGCACTTATAATATACTGTAGTTGTCGGATTTGTCGGATTTTTTAAGAAAATGGGTACCTATTAAAAAACTGATCCAAACCACCAGCTCCACCGGCTCTCTCTCTCTTTAGTTCCCCCTCCCTCCCTTATCCTCTGCACCTCTCCTTTCTCGGTCTCTCTGCCTCCTCCCCTCTCCCTCTCCTCCGCAGCACATCCGAGTGGTGAGCAGTGGTGCTCCGCAAGCGGCGTCCTCCTCGAAGGTGCACGGCGGGCGGTAGGTGGCGGCTCTCCTTCTCTCCACTCCTCACCTCCTCTCCCTCTACCCTGGCCTCCCACTGGTGGCATGTGGCCTTCTTCTCTCCACCACGGCCACGCGCGCACCTTCTCCTCTCCACCGCCGCATCCATGAGTACAAGGATGGCCAGATATGCACCTTCATCTCTCCCTTGGCTGGCTATCGTGAGCTAGGGGCCAGATCTGGCCGCCCCCAGCTCGGGGGCGACCAGATCTACGTGGCTGTTGAGGACTCAGCATGACGACGACAAAGGCATTGATGACCAAATCCATGTGCCACAATGAGGAAGGTGACCACCACCAACGTCGTGGCTCCTTCCCCATGCCCTGGCAAGAGGATTTTTTATGGATTTATGTAACACCCTAAAAATTTTGAAACAAAATCCAAAACAGAAAATTGGAGACAACAAATTTTTCCCAAAACTTGCATCATGCTGGATCTTCCTAGAGTTCACTTTATTTTCATACCAGTGCCAGTTTAAATTTAGTTAATTTACAGACCATTTGTAAACATCAAATCCCTCGAAGCAAATTTCTAAGAAAAGAAAGCACTAAACCTAAGTCTAAGCTCCCTCCCTGGGCTCAATCTTCCTTCGCCTCTCTTTCTTTCTTTCTTTCGCTCAGTCTCTTTGTTTCTTTCTTCCGCTCAGTCTAGCCCAATCCCCCCTCCCTCTCTCGCAGCACAGCCAAACTAGGCTGGCCTCGGCCCATTTCACCCCTGCGCCTCCTAAATCTACTTTCCCTTTCTTCGATTCCTTCCACGCGGACGCCCGCGCCCTTAGCCACCGTGCACGTGCTTGCCAGATTGGAGCCATGCTAGGCCTACACGTCAGCAACGCGCGACTCCGCAAATGCCAGCCCAAGCATGACTCGCATGGCCGTCTCCTTCCTCGTGTGCCCCTTTCACCCAGTGGACCAAGTGCCGCACCGTCTCCCTCATTATCAGTGAAGCACGACATCCGCCCCGTCACATCGCCATCGAATCCCGTGCCGTAACAATACCCACTTTTCCCCATACCACTGACATTGGCCCCGGCGTCCATGCCATCCTTCCCATCCTCACCACTATGCGGCTATGCCCCGTCCTCTCTGCCAGCTCTCATATGCACTGGCCATCACCAAGAAAGTACGCCCGTACCGCCGCCCATGCGAACCACCCGCTTCGCCACTCGCAGAGTGTCGCCTCTTCAGACCGTCAAGTTGAGCATCACCGCCATAGCCATTGGACCGTGCAAGTACACGAGCATTGTGATGGACCGACAGGAGTCCACCTCCCCCCCAATCACGCGCGTCATCCTCCCCATCCTTCCCTCACGACCGAACGCCCAACCCCTACCACTAGGTTGTGCCATCTCGTCCTCGTCGTCCTTGCACGACAGGGAGAGAGCAGCCGTCGAGCCTGTCTATGCCTATAAAAGGGGTGGACCAGGACATCGTTGCCGCCAACCACACACACCACTCCACCCTGCAAAGCCGCCTCGGCCCCTACCACCACAACGCGACACCTCCCCACCCCCGCTCAGCCGCTGGAGCAATTCCCGCTCCCTCATTTGGGCAGATGCCGCCGGAGCAAGGAGGAGAAGGCCGCACGAGACCACAACCAATCAACGCCACCACCATTGGACGATCCGCACGACAAAGTTAGGAGGAGGCATCGTTGCGGTTCTGCACCAAGCATCCCCAAGCCGTACCCCGTCGACCATCATTCCACTCCATGCCTCGCTCGGTTGTGCCGCTTTGCGGCCACCGCATGGTATGCATCCTCCATTGCCTTCGTCTCCCTCTCTCTATCTCCGGTCGCCACCAGTCCCCGTGGTTGCCTCCTCGCCCACGTAGAGTCACCGCGTTAGGCCATATTGGCCCTCAGGCGCGTCGGCAACAGGCTCGTGGCCACTCGCCCATCGGGCAGTGAGGTCCAGTGACCCCTCCTGGGCCACCGTCGGCCTCCCGCGCTACCCCCGCTCAACTTCGTCGAGCCGAGCGAAGAAGGGAAGGAGGAGGAGGAGAAGGGGATAAATCACCTCCCCTCTGCGACCGACATGTGGGCCCCACTACTTAATGATGTTAGTTAATCACTAATGAACATTTATTAGGTTAACCATCCCACAATCTGTGAGCCCTGACATGGGATTAGAAATTGTGTCACTGACATGTAGGCCCTGGGCCATTGACAGGTCAAATTGACCGAATCCACCTTGACTCCAGCCCCACTTGTCAGTGATTAAATCCATTTCCTATAATAAATTATTTAGGAAAATATTTGGAAATGCATGGAACCCACCTGTCGAGGAGTAAATACCCTCGGCCGGTAAAGGATAAAATAATACATAGTAACTTTTCATAATTACTTGAATATTTTGAATTTGAATCTTTAAATACTCATAACTCAATCATCCTAAGCCCAAATGCAGTGAATGTCTCACCTAAATTCATCTAAAATCAAGATCTATCTATTGGCACTAGTTTTGTATTTTTCCCATTTTATTTAGTATTTATTCCCTATTAGTTAGTCATGGGACCGTGTTTTGATTTAGTCGATTCGCCATTTAGGTTACATTTGCGAGGAAGAACCTTTTGATGCTGAGCAAGGCAAGTCACCCTGTCCTCCTCCTTTGAACACGTTTACCCTATTGTGAAATGTTCTGTTTGCAACTAAAATGCATGTTATGTTAAATTGTGTTCCTATATTGTTGCATATGCATATCCTTTGATATTGTTGCCATGTATCTTGATGCCATGCACTACTTTATGTTCCTAGTCAATTATTGACAAATGCTTACTCATGCTTAATATATGATCCGTATCCTATACTTATGATGGATGGGATGGGAGTAATCACTCTAGATACGGAGTGGTTACACTTATGCAAGTGGAGACATGAAATGCTACTTGCAATGAACACGTGAACCGCTTGAACAGAACTCTTTTTGGCTAAGAGGCATGGACTGAACCGGGAAAGATTAGCACCGATCCTTACCAAGTAAGAACCGTGTCAAGAAAACACGCAGGAAACAAATAGAGTTACGACCGTTTTTTCTTGTGGGCATAGACCTAGTGGACTAGGTGATTCTGATGGGACGGCACCCCAGTCATGGCCAGTTCTGAACATCATGTGTTGTGTTGAGAATGGAGAAAGAGGATAGTGCATGTGTTTATGACATGTCGAGTAAAATGAACCATTTCTTGCTTTCCTTTCCTTTCATACCTCGGTGTCCAAGACTCCCCTCCCGACTGGCGCAGCGGGATGAAGGGCAAGGAAGTGCATGGGGATTTATAGTCTTTGGAGTGGGTGCCGCAATGCTAGAAGATCGAAAAAACTAGGCTGTGATTCGTCTGATGTGTTGGGCATGTCACGGACTACGGGTAAAGCGTACATCCACATCAGTGTGAGTAAAACTAATCTATTCGAATAGTCGTATTCATAGTTAATTGAGTGCCGAGACTTGTACTACTCTTGAGTAGACTCTTAAATATCAATTTGACTAGGATGGAATGAAGACTTCGGTAAACTTTTCCGAAAGGCGGGAAAGTCAAAGTTGAAGTAAGAGATGGATGAAATGGACCACAAGGTAAACCAAACCAAGTGGAGCTTGGCAAGGTGGACACAACCTTCGTGGAATGGTTAAACTACTTAACAGTAACGAACCCTTTTGGTAAAATGTCTAACTCTTAGGCTTGTGAAATGATTTGTGAAAACATGCTTTATGCAAATAACCCTACAACCTTCCTTGAACCCTATATGCATTAATCATGTTGTAGTGGTGGCTTGCGAGTACTCTATGTTCTCATCGTTGTTGTTCTCCCTTTTACTACAATTAGATACTGCAAGTGACCCATCTGAGCAGTTCTCTGAGGAGGAGTCGAAGATGACGCCATAGGACCTAAGTTCCTAGGTGATGCTTGTGGACAAGCGTAGGGCCGCCGTAACTTAGCTTCCATTGTCTTATCTATCTATCTATCTATCTATCATTTGGGCCCCAATTGGATAACCTTTGTATCCCTATTATGTTATAAGACTTTATGATGATGAGGGCAATATATCAACACTCTTATGTGTATACCAAACTACTGATTCAGGGAATTGGTACGGAATACATATGAGGTTTCCGATGTCAAACACCGGGGGCTGACAATCTATCTGTTGATTTGTTGGTTTTTCCCAAATGTTGCTTGTTTATATTGGTTATCCCTCTGATGCTGCAATGGATAGCTAATGCTTGGGTAGATGATCATTGTGATAAAATTTGTGATTCACTATGTGATTTTGATGTTGGAAAGCAATTTGCGATTGATTGACAACAACTTGGTGCTCGCACGCAGGGTTTTTGTGCTGCTTGATGCATCAGCTCGATTGAAACCGTTGTGTCAAGCCGGATTTTTTCTCATTTCTCAAACCTTAAAGGTGTCGGTTCCTAAACAGACACCTTTAAAGAAGACACAAAGGTGCCAACTGCTGAGTGCTGGTTGGAAAATCCAGCTTCTATGGTTGGTTCCCAACCAGCTGGGTGCCGTCTGCTTGATTGCTGTCTCAAAAAAGGGCAGAATAATGAAGGGTCACATGGTGTCTAGAGGAAAAAATAGTTCTGTTAGTGCCAGAATGATGGGGGAAATGGTACACATTGATAACTTTTAGGGTTTTAGAATAACCACAATGCATTGATGGTCTCACAGAGTTCACAAAATCAAACCTATATGATGTCTTGTGGCAACAAAGCTCTCTACGAATATTTGACAACAGATTTTATCATGATAGACCAAAATCATTACCGAGATCACAGCACACTACAAATAGTTGACGACAAACAAAAAATGTACTGTAAGAGAACAATACTTAGAAAACCATCGAAGAAGCAGGAAATCAACTATTTGTCCCCTGTAGAGTAGTCCAAGCTTGATGAATTCCTGGTCTAGTTCTGGTCTATATCCATTATTTGCTCCATGTGCTCAAGGCCTTTTGCTTTGGCTCTTTTAGCATTTTTTGTCTATCTCTTCATCCATCTTTGCGATTTCTCCGAACTCAACTACTGCGATATCAAGTGCATAAGCATAGTTACCTCGATGTCAAAGAGTTTCCCGTACCTACCAATCCCAGTCCCAGGATATATACAAAGGAAGGTTGCATTTGGGTAAAATGAACATTGAGCTGTATAGTCTTTTGTCATGTATCTCGTGAGTGCTTTTTGGTCAGACGATATTCTATTATATAGGAGTTCCTTTCTGTAAAACATTGGTATCCCTCCTCTCCAACACTTGTGGGGCATTCAGTGCACAAGATCTCGCTGATCGAGCACAATGTATCTTTCTTGAAAGCATTGGTTAGCTACAAACCCTCTTCCTTATATTCCTCTAACTTGTGGGATCATATAATCCTTTTGCTGCTGGGTGAATGATGTCTTTGACTATGGCAACATTGCTTCATCAGAAATAAAAATTGAAAGCTGCTCAACCAACTTACAGGTAAGTGTGGAGTGGCAGTTGGTCTTTACAAAATAAAAACACATGATATTTCAAACTCTGTCATAATTTAGTTCTTTAATGCACAAGGTTTAAAGGAAGCTAAGTTATATTATCACAGTGCTAGCCTACAACCTAGCGCTAGATGCCCTATATACTAGTGGCAAAAATACTTAGTTGTTCATTATTCTCGTAAGAGCCTTTTGGCATTCATATGACAGTTATATTAGTGTACAAAGTGGAAGAGAAGTTAGCACATGGTACACAAAGGACAGAGCTTTACATGTTTGGTGCTTTTTTTTTCTCCGAATACGCAGCAAAGCTGCATATCTTTGTATCAAAAAGAAGGAGGAGATACAAGTAAATCTCCTGTTGGAGGAACACAAGCAAGGCCAAATAAAATATACACAGCACAAAACCTTCAGACACACTAGGTTAGATACGCGCCTGGAACAAACAAAGAACAACCGCGTGACCTGGTTAACCTAGCGTCAGCCATGGACAATATTCTAATACATCATGCAAAATAGAAAATTGTGAGCGCAAGAAATATTGGAGTCAGAGTGTTAGCTTGATTTTGCAGTAATTTCTAGGTGTAATTTCAAAGTAGCGTAACCATAAAATGGCTTCTGATAACTATATGAGGCCAATTGACCTCAGAACTTCAACTCGCCCCCAGTTGCATACTGGATATACAAATTGTTTGCCTGTTTAACAATTGTAACTCACAAGATGGGATGTAGTTACTAATTAACAGAGTCTCCAACATTATATGTAAGCACAAGGATGTAAACAGTAACCCAGTATAAAACATTTATTTGGTGCGCAATATGTATATAGAGGATCTACTAATATCAGTTGAGTATGTATTTTCTTATTTCATTTTTGCACTGCTTTAAGTCTGGAAACATTGGCATATAAAGCATCTGAATCATTGCATTTGAAAATTTCATTGAACTTGTGTTTGTCAACGGACAACCACCGAGGTTGTTCCACGCCCACACCTTTGACAGATATACTATTGACACTCGCTACAAATTTGCATACAGGTGTCATTCTTGTAGGTCATATAGTACTATACTAACGACAATAAAAATTGTAATTTGTGAATTCTCTGTAAAATAGTAGTAAATTTTGTGACTATTATATCATTGGTTAAAATACTTTGTATTTTTTTTAATGCTTGGCACAGTGGATCTTCGCGTTGGTTTAACCGGTGGATTGGAAACACCTGGGCTTTGTAGTAAGCTAAGCTGATGATGATGAATGTCAAGGTTAATTTTGTCACTGGACTTGAGTTTATTTGCTCCCAAATGAATTATTACTACAAATTGCTCTGGAAGACGTTGATGCCATGCGCATATTATTTGCTCACTTTGTTGGATGCCCATTGTTCTCGGATGTATTTGACGATTGCAAAATGCTGTTGTGATCTCGGGGGTATTTGACGTTGCAACCAGTGTTGTCATCGTCAAGCGGCTTGGGGGAGTGAATACCACCAGAAATGCGCCAACTCCAGCGCCGTTGTCACCCAGTTTCCTGATGTCTCCCAATCATACTTCTACATCCCACAATACAGGACAAGTATTCTTGGGCTTCCATGACACGTGAAGTTCCCAGCGTTATCAACAGGCCTTTATGTTGTTGTAAGTTTTTCTGGTCTTGAGGAAACCCTCGCTACTACAAAAACCTTTATAGGGACCGGCTTATAGGTACCGGGCGGTTTTTTTAAAAAAATCGACACCTATAATATATTATAGGTGTCGGTTCTAAATCATCTTATAGTTTGATTTTTTTAAAAAAAACCATACAAATAGTATAGGTGCCAGTTTTCTTAAAAAACTGGCACCTAAAGAACCAAGTCGAGCCGGCAAGTGAACCGAGCCGGCAACCACAAGGGATATATAAGTGTATCTCGTGGTCCTCTCTCTCTCGATCTCGCCTGATCTCTCTCGATCTCTCCCGACCTCACTCGATCTCTCCCCTCTCTCTCGATCGAGCTCTCGGTGACGGCGGCCCGGCGCTGGCGACCACGAGGATGTGATAAGTCCCTCTTGGTCTCCTCTCTCTCCCCCTCTCTCTTGCTCTCTCTCAATCTCTCCTCTCTCTCGCTCTCCCCTCTCTCGGCAACGGCGGCCCGATGACGGCGGCGACACCCTCCCCTTTGCCAGATCCGGGGGAAGGGGAGGCGGCTCCCGAGGGGAGGTCTCGGGCAGCAGGCGGCGGCACCCGAGGAGCGGCGACGGGTGGCGCGCTCCCCTCTGCCAGATTTGGAGGGAGGGGAGGTGGCGGCCTTTGGAGACGGGTGGTAGCAGCAGTGGGAGGGAAGGAGTAGAACGCCAGCACCGTGTGTATCCTTGATTTGTTGATTTGTTCACTTGTTGATTTATTGATTTGTGTCAATAGCAGCAGCAGCATGTTGATCTGTTGTTTTTTATGTTGATTTCTTGATTTGTATCAACAGCAGCACCTTTGTTGATTTGTTTACTTTTGTATCGTTGATTTGTTGATTTGTATCAACAGCAGCAGCAACATGTTGTTGATTTGTTCATTTGTTCATCGCCATGTGTATCGTTTGTTAGACGCGATGACGGTAAAACAAGAAGTAAACAAGATCAACCGCAAAGAAGACACGAGATTTAACGTGGAAAAACCCTCCCAACACGAGAGGGAAAAAACCACGGGCGCAAGCCAGCAACAATCTTCACTATATCTTGGTGAGGTTACAGAACGCCTGGGATTTTCAACTGAATCAACTTATCCCATGCGGCGGCTTACAGGAACTTAAATAAGGTGGAAACCCTAAACTGGGTATAAGGAAACCCTAAACCGGGTAAGTGTGGACCGCTACGCTCCGGCCCAAGCCTCTGGCGACGGGCCTCCGCTACGCTACGGCCAGAAGTCGGCCTTTGTTTGTAGATGAATTTGGAACATAAACAACATACTCCACCTTGAGACAAATTCCTTCCTGCAGCATCAATCAATCCCCCACCTGAAAACATAACAAAGAAAAATACCACTGGCACCATAGCCTCATGGGCTAAGCTGAAATACCAACCAAGCTTGAGCAAATCTCAAACTTGGTAACAGGAACTGGCTTGGTCATCATATCAGCTGGATTATCATGTGTACTAATCTTGCACACCTTTAACTTCCCTTGTGCAATAGCATCACGCACAAAATGGTACTTGATATCAATGTGCTTAGTTCTCTCATGAAACATCTGATCCTTAGTGAGACATATAGCATTTTGACTATCACAAAATAGGTTAATGCAAGAATCAACTCCACATAACTCAGAATATAAACCTTTCAACCATACCAATTCTTTTGTAGCTTCTGCAACTGCCATGTATTCTGCTTCAGTGGTAGATAATGCAACAACTGGCTGCAATATTGCTCTCCGCTACGCTCCGGCCCAAGCCTCTGGCGACGGGCCTCCGCTACGCTACGGCCAGAAGTCGGCCTTTGTTTGTAGATGAATTTGGAACATAAACAACATCGTTGGGTTCACGGGTTGAAGGGGAGTCGAGCCAAATGCATCGAGCCATTTTTTGTTGGATCGTTCAACCTCAAAGGTTCTGGTTCCTAAACCGGCACCTTTGAGAAAATACAGAGGTGTCGACTAATAGGCGTCGGTTGGAAACCAGCGTTGGTTCCCGGCCGACACTTAAGGGGGTTTGTGTACTAGTGCCTTTACCTCAGCTGGAAACGTTGAAAAACTTCTTCAACCAATCAACCTTCACTACAACAAAACAATCATTTGCTGGTGGTCAAAACCAAAGGTCAAATAAAATCGTGGATTTTCATAGGTGGGCAAGATCCACCGGCGAAAATCAATTTTCGCTGATGGCACCTTTTAGTCAACCGCCAGCAAAGAGATATTTGGGTCCAAAAGAATAAATAAAAACGACTTTCACAAGAACAATGATTTGATTCAAATTGACTATATGATGGAAATATCAACATCAACATATTAACACCAACAAATTCGATATGAACATCCAAAAACATCAACATCATCGTCGTCGCACTCAGCACCATCGTGGTCGCCGTCATGTCGAGTTATATCAGCTAAGGCGCACGCAGATCCCTTCTATCCTGTCGACAGATCCAGGCCACGCTGAGCCACAGCCCTACCCTTCGTGCTTGTCTCTGGGCCATCAGCTGCCGAGGCCCACCAACGCCCGATCTGGCTGCCCCGAGGTTCGCCGCTGCAAAATCTAGCGGTCTTGAGGCTGCCCCGCCATCACCATCCCGCCGCCAACTCATGGAGCTGCTATGGGAGAGTGTGGAGGGCGAATGATTGGAAACTGGCTGCCGTCGTCACTCTGCCGCTGCCTCATGGAGCTGCTATGGAATAGAGTGGAGAAGTAGAGCGAGTGGAGAGGAGTGAGGGAAAGAGCGAGGGATGGGAGAATGTTTCTTGGAGTATTTCATAAGTCGTCAATACTTTTGTGGGAGGTCTTGTTAAGAGGGTTGTCTATAAAAATATAATCATTTTTACAAGCGGTCGTCTTAAGGCTTCTACCATTAAAAATTGAGACAGTCCACAATGTGGTGCCCTCGGTGCATTTTAGCTAGCCTTTTTCTATTTTGTCGCTAGCGTAAAGAGAAGGGGTGATGCAACGAAAACAATATTTTTGTGGTACTTGTTGTGTGCATGTAGTCCACCGGAGTATATGTTTTATACTTGCTCGCTTTCTTGCTTGTTGTAGAAGATGTCGATCCCATGCACATATTACTTGCTCACTTAGTTGTATGCCCATAATTGTCAGCTGCATTCGACGGTTGTTTACAATGCTGTCGTGAGCGAATCTCAGGCACACAAGGGAGCATATGTGGGATCTTTAAAAAAATTAACAATAATTCTAAACTTACTTTATTAAGTACTACGTTTGATTATTATTATATATTTATTTATATATAATTATTATATTATTATTTAATTAATTTGACTTTCGTGAATTTTTGTTACAATTTTTGTGCATTTCAGGTAGATGGATCGACAATGGATGTATACCATGAACCGATGGTCGACAAACTTTATTTAAGACGTGCATTATTTTTTGAGGTTGGCCAATGCTAACAAGTATAAGGGCTTTATATGTTGTCCATATAAAAAGTACAAAACCAGAAGGAGTATTCTACATCAGAACTATTCATGTCCACTTGTTTGAGTCGGGATTCATGCCTAACTATAATTGGGCTGCAATGAAAGAAGACGAAGAAGAAGACGATAACATTCTGGACTAGGGTCAATACGGTGGATTTGAAGAAAATACGACCGGCGAGACGGACGGGGTTGTTGAAGATAACGACGGTGCGGATGATCTTGGTCAGATGTTATGCGATGTAAGGGAGGACTATGAAGGTGAAAAGGAGATCCAGAAATTAGAGCATATCTTAGTGGACCACAAAACGTCCTTGAACCAAGGTTACAAACAAGATCACAAAAAGTTGGGTACCACACTTGAATTCTTGCAATGAAAGGCCAAAAATAGTGTGAATGACAAGGCATTTGGTGAGTTGTGAAAACTCGTAAAGAACATTCTTCCGAAGGAAAACAAATTGTCCAAATCAATGTACGAAGCTAAGAAGGTAGTTTTCCCTCTAGGACTAAAAGTACAAAAGATACACACATGTCCGAACGATTGTATCCTCTATCGTGGTGAGGAGTACGAGAACCTAGAAGCATGTGCGATTTGTAAAGCACTATGACAAGATTACATGAGATGACTTAGGTGAAGTTGACTGACAGCCTTCAAAGAAAAGAGTTTCTGCTAAGGTGATGTGGTATTTTTCTATAATACCATGGCTCAGGCATTTGTTCAGGAACGAAGAGTATGCTAGAATGATGCACCGGCAAACGGAAAAACATCAACAAGACGGATGTTGATACACCCCATCGATGGCTCGTAGTGGCGAAACATCGACAGAACATTTATAGATTTCGGCGATGATGCACGAAACATAAGGTTCGGTTTAAGTACGGATGGCATAAATCCATTTGGAGAGATGAGCAGCAGCCATAGCACTTGGCCTATTACGATGTGTATCTACAACCTCCCCCGTTGGCTATGCATGAAGCGGAAGTACATCATGATGTCTATTATTTTTCAAGGCTTAAAGCAACCTGGTAACGACATTGATGTGTATCTAAGACCATTGGTCGAAGATCTAAAACTACTATGGAAGAAAGAAGGTGTCCCGTGTGGGATGAGGACAAACAGAAGCAATTTAACCTACGAGCGTTGCTGTTCGTAACCTCGACGATTGACCTGCACTTAGCAACCTATTCGGACAGTCAAATAAGGGTACAAGGCTTGCACCAATGTATGGATGAAACTGAAACACATATCGTCGATAAACATTGTAAGAAGGTTGTGTACATGGGCCATCGTCAATTTCTTGTTACAAGCCACCCTGTCCGAAAGAAAGGTAAACATTTTGAATAGAAGGCAGACCACTGTCCTAAGCCAAAACATCGTAATGAAAAAGTCATGTTTGATATGGTGAAAGATCTGGAAGTAACATTTGGGAAGGGACCTGGTAGCCAACCTATAGCAAGTGAAGATGGTCACGCGGCGATGTGGAAGAAGAAGTCTATTTTTTGAGAGTTACCCTATTTGGATGTTTTGGACGTCTATCACGCAATCGATGTGATGCACCTCACTAAGAACCTTTGCATCGACCTGCTGGCTTCCTAGGTGTATATGGGAAGTTGAAAGATACACTTCGAGCACGTAATAATCTCAAGCAGATGGAACAACATGACGGCCTACACCCGAAACCAAAGGAGAAAGAAAGACATTACTTGAGTCCAGTCAGCTACACTCTGAACAAGGCAGAGAAAGAAAGCATGTTTGAATGCCTAGAGAGCATCAATGTACCGTCTGGGTGCTCCTCGAATATAAAGGCAATAATAAGCACGAAAGAGTAGAAGTTCACAAACCTAAAGGCTCATGACTGCCATGTGTTGATGATACAACTGCTTGTGTTATAATTCGGGGTATCCTTCCTGATAATATCCGGGCAACAATAATAAAGTTATGTGCTTTCATGAACACAATTTCACAGAAGATCATCGATCTAGACAAATTAGAAGCCCTTCAAAATGATGTGGTGCAATGTATTGTCAGCTGGGAGATGATCTTTCCACCTTCCTTCTTCAATATAATGACACATCTTTTATGTTACCTTGTCAAAGAGATCCGTATTGTCGGTCCTATATACCTACACAACATGTTTCCTTTCAAGAGGTACATGGGCGTTCTATAGAAGTACGTTCATAACTGTTCTCGTCCGAAGGCAAGCATCACCAAGGGGTATGGAACAGAGAAGGTCATTGAGTTCTGCATAAAATTTATTGAAGACCTTCGTCCAATCGGGGTGCCTGAATCAAGCCATGAAGGGAGACTACGGGGAATGGGTACTCTTGGAAGGAAAGCAACAATGACTTTAGACAATGATTTATTCCGTAAAGCGCATTTTACGGTTTTGCAACAATCTTCGTTGGTGCTTCCTTACATCGAGAAGCACTTAGCGATTGTTCGCTGCAAAAACATCGGAAAGTCCGATGCTTGGATTACACGCCATCACATTAATACTTTCTCCGCTTGGCTGCGACAACATCTCATGGGTAACGAGACGATTGACCAATAACTAGCCTTCTTGGCGAGGGGATCATCTTGCTCGATCACGACATTCCAAGGATATGAAATCAATGGGTATACATTTTTCACAAGAGCCCAAGACAGAAAGAGCACGAACCAAAACAGTGTTGTTCGTATCGATGCCATGAGATACTATGGTACAACTAGCACGGATTACCGTGGCATCGACGATATATAGGACCTTGACTATGGACCTCTGAAGGTCCCACTTTTTCGATGCCAATGGGTTAGGCTGACTGGTGAAGGCGTAACGATTGATGACAGTGGGATGACAACAGTTGACCGTAACAAGGTTGGATACTCAGACGATCCCTTCATCCTAGCCAAGGATGTAACATAAGTTTTCTACGTGAAGGACATGTCTAGCGAAGTAAAGAAAGGGAAAGGGGCCGATGAGCCAAAGCGCCACGTGGTTTTCCCAGGAAAAAGGAAAATCATCGGAGTCGAGGATAAGACTGACGAAGATTATGATCAGTTCGATGGACAACCTCCATTCGCAGTGATGGTTGACCCGAGCATCCTCCTATCAAATGAGGACACCTCTTACTCACGCAACGATAATAGCGAAGAAACATTAGTGAAGAGAAAGTACGTGAGGTCAACCATCACGTTGTAAATTATGTTTAATGTACTCACCTAGGTTTTTGTATGTACGATGTAAATTATTTTGAATGTATTGAAGATCCATATGTTAATTATATATGATTATTACAATTTAAAATAATTTTAAATCAGGCATATGATAATTATATATGATTATTATAATTTGATAACAAATTTAAGACATATGTTAATTATATATGATTATTACAATTTTAAATAATTTTAAATCGATCATATGTTAATTATACGGGACTATTACATTTTAAAACAATTTTAAATCGGGCATATGTGAATTATTTACGATTATTACAATTTAATAACATGATTAAACTATTTGATATGTTTTCTCATTAATTTTGTGATTTTATTAAATTTTAGTTCATTACTTATTATTGTTTTAAACATATATTTAATGAAATTAATTTTGCCCGGTTTAATGAATTATTTAATATTTAGTCTCGGTTGTTAACCCTAGCCGGGACAAAACTTTTTTTGAAATAGCCTGGTTGCTAGAAACAACCGGGACTAAAGATGGATTAGAAATAGCGGAAAATTATATTTAGTGCCGGTTGAAGCCACCAACCAGGACTAAAGTTATCTTTAGTCTGGTTCTTGGCTCCAAGGGACTAAATATTGTATCTTTAGTCCTAGTTGTTGCCACCTACCTGCGACTAAGATATCTTTAGCCCCGGTTGGTAGCTCCAACCGGGACTAAATATATCTTTAATCCCCGTTGTTGCCACCAACCGGGACTAAAGATCCAGGTATACATATCCTAGCGCGCATCGTCTTCTCCATCCCCAAGACTTAGTCGTTTTTTCACATTGTCTGTACACTCTTATTGCGCCGAGCTCTCTGTTTTGCAGGAATCGCCACCACCATTGTCTTGCCTCATCGTCTCACCACTGTCGTCATCATCGTCGCCGCCCTCTCCACGCGTCGCATGTGAAGGTAAGACCGAATCCGCCCGATTCGATTTCTCCGCTGCTGCCGATCTGTCATTTCGCGCCATCCTCGTCGTCGTCACCACACGCCGCAACCGTCGACGCTGCTCTGTTCGCCGTTCTCATCATCGCCGCTGCACGCCGCAACTGCCGACACCGACACCGCACGCCGCAACCGCTTATCTCTTAGTTTTTCAAAACAAATATCATCTAAATTGTTCTGAGATACTGTTTCCTCTGTTGTAATGTGTGGATGAAGGGGATCAAAAGAGAAAATTTGATCATCTAAATTGTTGTTAAAAATTCTCAAAAGAAATGACAACATTATGTGGTTGTTTGTGAGATATATGGATTGACATGTGGACTCCGCTGACATGTGGACCCTGCTGTTTAAATTATATATGAATGTGCCTTCCTAGTAGGAATGTGTATTCTTCAAAGTACACTTTGTCTCTTTAATAAAAAATTAATAAATCCGAGATAAGGTTTTGTGTTAACTATTATTTACTGAAAATGCTAAAACTTTGGAAAATCATACAAAATTCATTCTAACTCCCATTGTTGAGGTGAACCAAATTTCTATCGACTCATAATAATTTTCTATTTAATATTTTACATTGAAACGTAGTACCTTTGTTGTGAAAAATTCCACTAATTTAAATTTGAATAGTAACTTTCGTATTGGGAATTTAGACTTAGGACTTCAAAATACGCTTTCTTTCTTTAATAAAAAAATTAATAAATCCGAGATAAGTTTTTTTGTTAATTATTCCAAAACAAAATTTGTCTTTACTCCTATGCATTGGGAATCAAGACAAAGTTTGTTCGGTTGTTTTCACCCCATATCCTGAGTTACTATCTCTCATATAATGATGTATATATGCATTGGGAATTTAGAATTAGGACCATTGTACATGTTTAACTAAATATTTTTCCCTGTCAGAATTACTTGGTCAAGCTGCTGACTGCCGACGCTCAAGCTTAAGTGGTCCCAAGGCCTCTAAGCAGAACTAATAGATGGCAGATCGCATCGACGAACAGATCCTCCATGATGAGATCGCACAGGGAAGCAGCCAATATTGGAATCATGAGCAGTGGAACGAGGATCCAAAACAATACCTTAACGAGCAGGGGAACAAAGGAGGGCAACGATGAGGGGAATTAGGTGGACATTGATAGCACACCGGCCGTTGGAGAGAAGAGGGCTCGCGCACAACGCGGTGTCACAAAAAAGATTGAAGATTGACATATTATAACTGAAGTGGCATTAGACAGTCAACCATGTGCCCTAGCCGATGCCGCGAGGAAGTTTGTCACACATAGCGGTTGGGTAGCGAGCGATCACGTGCCCATCAGCATGTTGTTCTGGCGCTGAACAAGGACAGACGGGGATGACCAAAGCTATCTCCTAATTACGGAGAAAGAGATGTTGTGGACCACATTGTTCGATACCTTCACATTCCCTAAGGCAGAGCATGCCAAAGTGAAGGAATGGACACTAAAGAAGATGGTCGAACTGTTCAGGAACTACAAGAATGAATTGTACAAGAGATATATCTTGAAGGACTAGACACCAGATTTTGACAAATTCCCCAAGCTAAGAGAGCAAGCGCAAACGCTGATAGAGAAAAATAAATCGAATGCCGCTAAGAAGCACTACCATCACAGGCTAGGCTTAGGCGGCTATAACAAGGCAGTGCCAAGAGGGGAGCGAATGGAAGCCGACCTGATAGCAAGAGGTATCATTCCGGCCACAGCTGATTGGCCGGAATGATCGAAGCATTGGTACTACGCTCACAGTGGAGCGCTCAATCCTGGCGATAACTCCCTAATATTCAGCGATAAGATTCATGAAGCCGCCAACGACTGAAGGATGCAGTAGAGGCCTCTGCTTCGGGCACATTCCAGCCCAATAGAGAGAAGGACGAGCTTACGCTCGTGCTACAGAATCCCGAGCATCCAGGATGAATGCGAGAAGAAGGTGTCATTCCCTAAAAATATGGATTCCAAGAGGACATCCAAGCATACAGGAGTCGCATGAGGAGCAAGCGAGATTCATTGGCAAAACTAACAGATCTCGAGTATAGGCTCATGACCCATGAGCTCAAGATGCAAGAGGAGGTGTCCAGATAGGTGGACCAACTGCTGGCCGAACAACGGAGCTAGCAAGGCCAACTAGAAATTCCACCCGTCACGGTGAGCCCCTCAGGCAAGCGCAACATTTGTGCATCTACAGGCCAAGTACCAGAAATGGCCATTGAAGCTGAAGATGAACTCTTATGCCCTGTTGATGAGATCACGCGGCGGACACCTTGTGAGCTGCATATTCCCTTCAAGAACTTGTCAATCAAGGTATATATGCTCATAGTTTTATGATATACACTTTTACATTGTGAAAGTTGGTGCATAGGTTGATTACTAATTAATAACCTCTCTTCTCGTAAAGGTGACGTCGGACATGGCCATACCAGTTGAACGAGATGGGACATATCACTATAGGTGGAACGAGGTCAAAATTGAGCAGATGGAACGAGGTTTTGAAGATCTCGAACTAGATATCCTCGGAGGAGACGGGGAGACGAAACTAGGAGACACATCCCACACAATTATACTATGGTGCAAGCAATTCATTGTATTTCCCGAGCGAGAACCAACTTCTGTTCCTCCATCTCCTCCATGTGGACCATCTCCTCTGCCTCCTCCGTCTCCTCCGTCGCCTCCGTGAGGACCGACTCCTAAACGGTCACCGATTCCTCAGCGTCCTTCGCGTCCTTTGTCGCCTCCACGAGCACCGACTCCTAAACGGTCAACGACTTCTCCGCCTCCTCCGCGCGCAACTCGTGCCGTGTTGTAAAAGTCAATGAAACAAACAAATAAGCCAAGATTTGATGCGCCAAGGCTCCCACTCTAAAAAAAGGGCGTACAACTGCACCACCAAGGAGATTGCCATGATCGTAGCTGTGGAAGTGAAGGTGCATTTCAAGCCTCGGAGTCCTGAAAAGAAGATTCCATCAACACGGTGACTAAGGCCTTCTTTAAGAAGATCAGCGCATCGGTTAAACCGGCCTTACCGTTCGACTACAAACGATCACTTAGGAAGCCTTTTCAGAAGGCGAAAGGAAAGTTGAAAGTTGTTCGTCAGCTCGATGAACCTCTTGTCAAGCCTTCTCACGCTTAAACTCTCGACAAGATGTACCGATTCCATCAATGGTACATGCAACATTTAGGAAAAGGTAGAGAGATGTTCGGTGTGCAGATAAGAAATGAAGATTTCTTCCAAGGAGATGATATCATGTGGATCCGCTTCGAGAATGTATTCGACCTATACCAGCTAGATGCCCTCAATGTCTCTCTTATCGGTTGTTGGATTTTGTAAGTATCGTTCAGTTAACTTTATTTTGTTACTTAGCTCCTTGTAAGTAGCTGATGAAAATTTGTTTTATCCGTTGTAGATCCTAGATTCAACAGTGCCGTAAGTAGGGGTGTTTCAACATTGATTCATCGACCCCCGCAAACTAAACACGGACATGATACGTGATTCTGAGAAAGAAACAAAGGACAATATCGTCCATATGCTGGTGCTGCAACATTACAGGAGTTGGATACTCTTGCCGTAAAATATAGCCTGAGTTTTTTACTACCTTTTGTACCAATTTTCTTCTCGCACATGTATAGTTTCATTTATATCATCTCACATAATTTGTAGATTTCATTGGGTCCTTTTTCTTTCTGACCTTTTCTCGTCCAAAATCCATGTCTTTGACTCAATGGATATACCAGAGTCAACCTTCACAAAGATTTTTGAAGTGATAGATAGATAATGCCGTCTGTTTCACTGTCATTATGAATGTTGCTATTGCTACTATACGGATCTCGCATAATTAATCATAGCTTGCAACTATGCATAGGGCATGGGCACGATTCCTTACAACTGTACGTGGGACTTGGAAAGAAAAGCTTGATGTGGGGACAAAATTTCCAGTGAGTACATGCTCCAAAATTATATTAAATTATTAATTTGTTCTAAAATAGAAATGTATATTAAATATCTTATTGTTTCTTCTTTAGTATGCAAAACAGGAGTGGGGGATGAACTTGTGTGGCTACTACGTTTGCGACTATACTCATCTCCTCGTTCACCAAATCAAATCTCGAAGGAAATGAATGTACATAAAAATTATTTATATATTATGTCTTGATTTCTTATTGATTTTATATATTTGTTTATCATTTTTCAAATGATAGATTTTATACATGACGAGGAACTCTCCCACGATGAATTTATAAAGGTTGTTCAAGAATCAATGATGATATTTATCAATGAGCAGATTATTATTGATCCCGAGAAGAGTTCCACTACGATGAAAAACCAATTGATCCTCAACCCCACCCAACGGATTAGATTTTGTAATATACGATATAGAACAAGATTATAATACATGTATATATTTATCTGTGTTTATATATTTTGGTATAATATGTATATATACATACATATGCATATCGCGTATATATGTATAAATATATATATTACATATATACATATCATATATATTATGCATGTATATGTATAATATATAAACAAGCAGCAAGCAGCAGGAGCAAAATTAAAAAACATCTTTAATCACGGTTGGTAAAAATAGACATCTTTAGTTCCGTTTTTATTTTCCCGGTTTGCAACTCAGGAACTAAAGGGGTTATAAACTATATAGGTTTCCCAGTAGCGTTATCATCTCCAAGTCTGCAACAATGTGAAGGACTCACATGTATCTGAGTGCACTATTGTTTCCTCTGAAAGAAGACCTGGCTAGAGTAGGAACACATTTAAGAGATGCAGTGTAGGGCTCTGCTGAATCGCCAAGTTTCAACAACGGTGGACAAGTCAAGTATTACGTGCTTGTGCTCACATGACTGGTGAAGTTCTCCAGAACTACGTACAGGCCTTTATATGTTGTTGCAATAGGTGATTGTTTGGTCTTGAGGACGTACCCGGATTATCGTAGCAGACAGTGTTCAAAATACTCCTGAACCAATTGATGGTGGAGACCGAGACGTGCTTCAATGCTCGGGGGTTGCCATAAGCGTGTCTGCGCCAGCTTCTATGCTACCCAGCGCCCCAGCTAGCCAGTTTTTTTTCCGCAATTTTTTCTAGCGAATCTTTTTTTCCAAATTTTTAGCACACGTTTTTTGTTTTCTTTTTGTGAATTGTTTTCAGGCATTTTAGAATTTAAATCTTTCACCTCAAATTTTAAAACATTATATTGAAAACTTTCAACACGAAATTTGAACTCAAAGTTTAAAACTTTCATCTTAAATTTCAAACTATCAACACAAATTTTAAAAAAACTTTGAACTCAAAATTTAAAACTTGAATAAATCTCAACTTAAAAACTAAATTTTTGAACTCAAAATTTAAAACTTGAATAAATCTCAACTCAAAAACTAAATCTGACTTGAAAGTTTTTAAATCTTGAGTTGAAAGTTTTTCAATTTAAGTTGAAAGTTTTCCAATTTAAGTTGAAAGTTTTAAATCTTCGGTTTGAAAGTTTTCAAATCAAGTTTTCAAACTTAAGTTGGAAAGTTTTTAAAATTCAAGTTGAAAGTTCAAATTTTGAGTTGAAAGTTTTAAATTTTGAATTGGAAGTTTTTAAAATTTGAGTTGAAAGTTTCCAAATTTTGAGTTGCAAGATTTAATTTTTGGGTTATGAATTTTTTGAAAAGTTTTAAATTTTATGCATAGATTTCAAACTTTCAATAGAAAAAGGAAACAACGTTCTGGGGAAAAAAGAAGGCTTATCTTAATAACCTGAGATTATTGGAACCTAAGTACATAAAAGGAAACTAACTATGCTTTTTTTATCTGAGTTGTGATTTTTTTCTCTGAGTATTGTGCGCACGTGGGGCACGATCGAGAAAAAAAAAGAACGCATGTGGTGTCACATGCCGAGGCTATAGACGAAAAACGCGTATACCTAAACGCGTATACCTTATATCAATCTCAATGAAAAGTTTCATCTTACTCTTTACAAGACGTAAAAATGTTGGAAAGAGTGAATAAAACAAGTTTCCTCAATGAAATAGTTTCATTTCCCTGTTTCGTAGGATTATTTTATTATTTAATTAATGGGTCTCATTGTCCAAGACAAGATAAAACGAAAGAGGTTCTCAGTGGGGGGTTTCACACTGTTTCCAAGACGGGATGAAACACAATACGCTCTCAGTGAAGGTTTCAAGTATGTTTTATCTTTTTAGAAACAGTGCCTGAAAGGTTTCATCAAGATAAAACTTTTAATTCTCTCTCCTCCTAATTTCATGCAAAGACTGATGTGACAGAATATTAGATGTGCATGAAACCTCAAGTGAAATCCCATTGAGACTAGCCTTAGTCTCCTCGCGCGTATGAGCAGATAGGCTTCTTGTCTATGCTCTTCAAAATTGTTAAACAAGATGTGAGGTCTAGATTAGATGGTACTTAATAGTATAAACTTCAATTAGAGAGGGCAATTTTGCCCTTGAGGGAGTTAATCAACGATCTTGTTGGCAACTTTTTTGACAAGAAAACAAACATGATCGAAACACCTAAACGCCTGACGATGATATGGAGTCGCCTGCCATCTCGATCTAGCAAAAAAACTGAACCAATGGATAGCAAAGACAATTTGAATAGATCGATGGATAAATACCCGTCTCGTGGGCAAACGGAAGGTTTTCAGAACAAACATACAAAGAAGTGTCGCACTCTCACAACGACGACGGACGAATTACAGCGCAAATCGACAAAGATGGATGAACTAATGTGGAAAAAGTAAAAGAAATATTCAATTGGCTAAAACCTAGAAACTAGATTTCATCTTGTATGTTGTGTGTCTCTCTTGCCAATTGAACCGGCCTTAGCCCTTAAATAGGGGTTGGTCTTGCCTTCTACAGGTCCTCCTACAAGTCCAATTGGGGATAAACACCACAGGAAACCCGAAACATATATTGTAGAGCAAGAAAACCCGAGTACCGACAAAATTATCTTGGTTTCAGACTCTACCGGTCAGACCGGCCACATGCCTCCGATCTGATCGGTCCATACACGGCGGTCAGACCGGCCCTCTGGAGGAAATCGGCAGATTTCCCTAATATTGATAATTTTCCCTATTTCAATCCTAGGTGCCAATTTTGGGTGTAAACACAGGCCCCCCTACCTTTTATGATGAACATCGTGAATCTAAAACACAGAATATGTTTGACTCAGGGTGATAATCTAATTACCGGCCATAAAACTTCCTAAGCATTTTGCCAAACACTTGGGAAGTATTTCTTCAGGTATTACCATTGATAGCTCGCTGAAAATGCTCTCCTTGAAGTGTCTCCAGAAAATACACATTCCCTCGAACGATTCCCCATATCCGATAAAGTTCTTCCCAACTTGGTGACCACTTACCGAATTCTTTAGATCGAGAACCCAAAGGCAAAATTGTTTTTCATACCAAATCTCCTACTTGGAATGTCTGTACCTTCACCCTTTTGTTATATGCTTTACCCACTCTCTTCTTCTCTTTCTTTATTTCTTCCAAAGCCTTCAAACGCTTGTCGATCACCTCATCAAGATTATCTCCCATTAAGGTCTTGTAGTATATCGAAGAGAGCCAAGATTCACCTCAACTGGTAAAACGACTTCTTGTCCATAGACCAACTCAAAAGCGGTTACCTTGGTAACACTATGTTTAGATACTCTATACGCCCATAATGCCTCAGAAAGCACATGATGCCACCTCTTTGGATGTTCTTCGATCTTCTTTTTGACTGGTTTTAACAAAGTTTTATTACTCGACTCGGTTTGTCCATTAGCCTGAGCGTAGTAAGGAGAAGAACTCAACAATTTGATACCATAAGATTCGGCAAAACTTTTCACCTCTTTGGACATAAAGGAAGCTCCTTGATCCATAGTCAACGTTTAAGGAATACCGAATCTATGTATAATATGCTTTAAGAAAAAGTCAATTACCTTCGTATGAGTCATATTCTTGAGCGGCACGGTTTTGGCCCACTTGTTAAGTAATCTGTCGCAACTAGCATGAACCAATGCCCTTTCGATAACGAAGGATAAATTTGACCAATAAAATCCAAAGCCTAACCTCGGAACGACCATGGTTTAATAATAGGATTCAACACCATAGCTGGTGCCAATTGAGCATTATGGAACTATTGACAAGCTTCACATCCTCTATAATATTTGAAACAATCATCAATCATCTTCGGCAAATAGAATCCCGCTCTCCTAAGCAACCAATTCATTTTATGGGCCGATTGATGAGTTTCACAAATACCCTCATGGACTTCTCCCGTAGCAACTTTAGATTGATCATTATCTAAGCACTTTAATAGCACCCCATCTACATTTCGGCGATATAAATCTTCATCAAGCAAAGTATATTTGAATCCTTGCCGCCAAATTTTTCGATCAACCTTAAGACTAGGATCTTTCAAATATTGAATCAAAGGAATTCTCCAATCTTCTACTGTTTCTAGGGCACAAACGTCCGAACTTAAAATTAATTTGGCCTTTGTATCAGATGAATTATGCCCCCAGCACCTTCTGTGAACCCGGTCTGACCGGCCAAGCAACTCCGGTCAAACCGCTGGCCACCCGCGGTCAGACCGGAAGTAATGCTTCGGTCAGACCGCCTGCCACCCATGCTGAGACCGGCGGCGATGCACCGGTCAGACCGCCTGCGATCTGTATCTTCGCTAGTTTCGCCTAAAAAGTTATAATCAAGCACCGATTTTTGTAATATAAGAAATATCTCTCTCTTGACACTATAACCAGATGCTTGCTGAGCCAAATCATTTGCTCTGGAATTTTCACTTCTAGCAATATGTTCATTAGCAAAATCATCGAAATTGGTGATAATATCTAAACATTGATCAAGATACTTGTTTAGCGGCCCATCAAGGCATTTGTAAATTCCGGCAACTTGTTGCACCACCAACTTTGAGTCACCAAATGCTTCTACATGCGTAGCTCCAATGATCACCATCACTTGTAAACCGAATAATAAAGCATTGTATTCGGCTTGATTATTTGTACAAAAATATTTTAGATGAGCCGATTCTTCAAAACATTGACCATTGGGCAAAATTAAAACTACACCTATACTTGACCTTCTTTGCATGAAAACCATCAAAATAAATGTTCCAAGGTGTAACACTAAGCAAGCAAACCTTATCTTCATAAGCAATATCCACATGATGGTCTACTCTAAAATCTACTACAATTTGGCCTTTCATAGATTTCAAGGGTTCATAAGCCAAATCATATTCAATCAACGTATACGCCCATTTACCAATTCTCCCACTCAGAATTGGCCTTTGCAACATATGTTTAATAACATCGGTCTAACAAGCAACTATGTAAGTACTAGATAACAAGTAATGATGCAACTTTGTAAAAGCATAGTATAAGCAAAGACAAAGTCTCTCCATAAAAACATACCTTGTTTTGCCATCTAAAAGACGATGACTCAAATATGTGATTATGTATTCCTTGTAATCTTTCTCTTGTGTCAAAACAACTCCAATAACTTTGTCCTCGGCAGCAATATATAACCGAAACAGAATTCCGGCTTTAGGCACTCGCACCACAAGTGGAGTAGACAAATATTTCTTCAATCCTTCAAACGCCTCTTGCTGTGCTGCACCCCAAGTAAAATCGGCTTGTTTTCAAACGTAAAATACGAATAAAAGCATAGATTTTACCCGCCAGGTTAGATATAAACCTCCTCAAGTAATTTACTTTACCTAGCAACTTTTGAACTTCTTTTTTGCATGTCGGCGCCTTGAAATCTTGAATCTTCTCAACCTTCTTAGGATCAATCTCAATTCTTCTCTCATGCACCATGAATCCTAAAAACTTTCCCGCCGACACACAAAAAACACACTTGAGTGGATTCATCTTTAAACAATACCGACGCATTCTTTTAAAAGCTAGCATCAAATAGGATATATGACCATCCATGTCATCCAATTTGACAACAATATCATCAATGTAGATTTCTAAGATAAAACCTAACAAATCATGAAAAATCAAGTTCATCGCCTTTGATATGTTGCACCGACATTCTTCAATCCAAACATCATGACAACCCACTCAAACAACCCTACAAATCCTGGGCACCTGAAAGCCGTCTTGACAAATCCTCTTCCACCGTAAAGATTTGATTGTAGCCAACATTACCATCCAAAAAGCTAATTACCTTATGACCTGAAACATCATTTATCAACATGTTGGCTATAGGCATGGGATATTCATCTTTAGGAGTAGCTTTATTCAAATATCTAAAATCTATGCATACTCTAATCTTGCCACTCCCCTTCTTCTCCACCCGTACAATATTGGACACCCACTCCGCATAACGACATAGCCTAATAAACCCCGCCTTCAATAATCGGTATATCTCTTCTTTGACACAATCATATATGAGGGGGTTGAAGTGACAAGGAGGTTGTTTATGAGGCCTAAATCCTGATTTTATAGGAAGCCGATGCTCAACAAGATCACGGCTAAGTCCCGGCATCTCATGGTACTCCACGCAGAACAATCAATGTATTCTTGAAGCAACTCGATTATTCTAACCTTATAATCAGCTTTCATGTTTTTGTTTACAAACGTCGGCCTTGGAATACTTCCATCTCCTATGTCCACTTCTTCTAATGGATCGGCCGATGTAAACCCTTGACCAAGTTTCTCTACTTCGTCAATATCTTCAATAGTTTCTCCAATATCGTTCTTTGTAGACCGATATTCTTGCACCCTCCTTTGCAACTACTCTATATTGGCTTCTTTACTCATTATACAAAGTAATACCACCTAGCCGTGCTAAACTAGCCGGCTTTACAGAGACAGGTACAAAGCCATCTTTACAAATACTAATAAAATCAAAGCTAGAGAGATCTAACCCTGACAGACATTGCATATTCCAATGTTGCCACCCCATCGAAACATCGGCCATTGCAAGATTGGCCAATGCATCTGCTTGAACAACTTCAACATCATCGTCGTCCCATTCAATCAAGCATTGGTGCAAAGTCGAAGGAACACAACAGTTGGCATGAATCCAACAACGCCCCAAAATAACACTATAATTACCTTGCACCTCGACGACGAAGAAAGCGGTAGGCAACGTCTTGTTTCCTATTGTGAGCTCCACGGACAGAATTCCCCTGGCCTCCATCGATTCACCACTAAAGCCGTTGAGTATCATATTGGTTTTCTTTAATTCAGATTCTTCATGACCCAACTTCTTGAAAGCGAATACGTCATCAGGTTCACGGCAACACCTCCATCTACCAGCATCTTCGAGATCGGCTTCCCATCAATATGGCCTTTGAGATAAAGAGGATTCGTATGATGGTTAGACTCATTGGGCTTCTCGAAGGCATAGAACTCCATGGGCAACATGCACACCATGCTAATGTCCATGCTCTCACTCGATGATGATACCTCAGCCGGTTGTTCATTTTCATTCCTTTCCTCTTCCTCTTGAACAACCATCGGCTCTTCACCTTTCAACAGTTTGGATCTCTATTCCTTCATTGGTGGCGGTCGCAACTCATCAAACCTTCTATGTCTCCATTCTTCAGCCTCTTTCTCTTTCAACTCACAAGCCCGAAGACGTTGCAACCTTCTCCTCTATGTAGCCGTTAAATCAAAATCCTTAGGTATCCACCTTGGCTTCGGCTGTGTACCAGGAGGTATGTAATGCCCCCCATTGTTCCTTCGCGAAGAAGAGGCAAAACCCGAACCACTTTCAGAAGACTGGCGGTCAGACCAGTGATGGTAACCGGTCGGACCGGCCTTGTGCCTGCGGTTAGACCGGTCAGTGGACCTGGTCAGACCGGTTGTAGACCTTCGGTCAGACCAGCAAGCAGGCCCGATCAGATTGACTGTAGATCTTCGGTCAAACCGGCCAGCAGGCCCGGTCTGACTGTTCTTCTCCGCAGAACATGCATTGACTTTGGTTTGATCACCAAAAACCACGTTAGTTTTCTCCTCAGATGGTGTTGGCACATCATGAGACCCTATCTTGATAGTAACCACCTCCGAAGTCCTCTCTTCCGCCTTAATACGCTTTTGCGCCCTCTTTTCCTCTTCGAACCGATTGCTCGATTGAAATCGGCTTCCGTTTGATGAAGATATGCACTCATTGTAGGGTTACGCGGAGGCTACGCTAGCTGAAAACAAAAACTTTTCTACCGTGCAAACCAGAAACACTTGCAAGTAAGGACCGATAGATCGTTACCGATTGGAGTATGCAGTGGAAACAGCCAATCAGGGCTATCCGATCTGGAACTGTGCTGGCCGATGATAGCCGACTCCCGCAAGTCGACAGCCAATTCCTGGGGACAGTCGATTCACCAATCAGCCGATTCGCCGATGTAGCCGATTCGCCGAATCGTCTGACCATGTTCTCGCGGCTCGCTCCGATGCGCTCGACCGCAGCCGATTCTACCACAGTCGATTCGTAGCCGATCAACAGCGCCCCAACGTAGCAGCGCCTCTACCGGTATCCACACGTCCGGGAACAGAACGCCGAACACCCGTGTGCTAGCACGCGATGCAAGGCTAGGGTTTTGGCTCGAAGGTGGGAGGGTTTCCGTGGAGATTGATCTCGCCGACTTCTAAAGCCGCGTGTGATCAGATTAATTTTGGTGCAATTGACTTCAATTGATCGATCAACATCTGTCCACCCCTCGCCCCTTTATATAGAGTTGGCCGACTGGGACTAGTGGCCGATCAGGACTCTATTTTGAATCGGATCTCATCTGAATCTCATAGAGTTGGCCGCCCATAAGTCGTAAGACCCTAAGACTCTATCCGATCGGATCCCTATCCGGTCGAGCCGTATCCGAGTCCAACTCGAATGCCTGTTCTTATCCCCTTAAGCGTGTGACCCTATAGGTTCGGGTATACTCGGTTTCGGCTATAGTCTAACTTAGGCGATCATCGGCTCGAGTCCAACTCAGCCGACCTGTCAATAGCGGCGCCTAGCAGCACATATTGACACCATAGTATACAAGAATATAATATCGGCTCTGAACCTGTAATGTGTACACAAATCCCTTTGCCTCACGATACCAATTAAGCTATAGGCAAGATGTGTGCCATCCCTTCAATAGCTTAACCATTCACTCGAACCGTATTGGATTATTTGTCTGTTGATTGACTCCTCAATCAACTTAGCTTGGCCATACATTTCCATAATCCATTACCTCGAGGGGCCCAGAGATATCTCTCCAAAGGAGGGGCAAATTCCATCTTGATCACTCACATCCCACTCCATGTTTCATAGCAAACCCAAAAACTACCTTTATAACTACCCAGTTACGGAATAGCGTTTGGTAGTCCCAAAGTAGGCTACTACACATGTTGGAATCCATGGTGATCTCAGGTCTAAGGACTTTGTACCAACACTACCCGAGACCAACTAATGGCATATTAATTCTGTAGTGTCTCATGGTGGGTCTATCCAACAACGTGTTCTCTAACACATATGTCCATGTTTATTGATTTGGTATCTCCATACCCATGATCTATGAGACATGATCATCAATCAATAAACATGCCGATCTTAGAGTCATATTTGTTCCAACAATATGACATATGATCAGGCATCATTTAGAAATAGATTCATACATATAGTCTCATAAATAAGTCACGTACTTATTGATCAATACAAGATGTCTATTTCATGGAACCGAATAACACTTTATTCATTTATACATAAACATTGATAGTGATATCCAATATCTCCATGTTGCCTCTAGGGCATATCATTGACAGTCTCCCACTTGCACTAGAGTCAATCATGTAAGTATCTAATACCCATTGCTCTTGTGTGCGCCTCATGTTTCGGCTGAGAGAGAGGATTTGTTAGCGGATCGGCGATGTTGAGATCCGTGTGCACTTTGCATATCTTGACATCACCTCTGTCCACAATCTCGCGGATGAGATGATATCGCCGAAGTATGTGTTTGGACTTCTGATGTGACCTCGGCTCCTTGGCTTGCGCAATGGCTCCACTATTATCACAATAGAGAGACATTGGACCAGTCGTACTAGTCATCACACCAAGCTCAGAAACGAATTTCTTGATCCAAACAGCCTCCTTTGCAACTTCCGAAGCAGCAATGTACTCGGCCTCCGTTGTAGAATCAGCAACAGTATCCTGCTTGGAACTCTTCCAGCTGACTGCGCCTCCGTTCAGGCAGAAAACGAACCTAGATTGCGATCTATAATCATCCGTGTCCGTTTGGAAGCTAGCATCGGTGTAACCGCTTACAACGAGCTCTTCTTCACCTCCATAGACTAGGAACATATCCTTAGTTCTTCTCAAGTACTTGAGAATATTCTTTCTGACGATCCAGTGACCTTCACTGGATCGACTAGTATCTGCTCGTAGCACTCAAAGCGTACGAGACATCTGGACGTGTACAAAGCATGGCATACATGATGGATCTAATTGCCGAAGCATATGAAACCATACCCATCTTATTCCGCTCATCATGTGTCCGAGGACACCGATTCTTGCTAAGATTAATGCCATGTGACATAGGCAAGAAACCTTTCTTGGAATCATGCATGTTGAACCTTTTCAACACCTTGTCAATGTATGTACTTTGGCTTAATCCAATTAGCCTCTTGGATCTATCTCTATAGATCCGAATGCCCAATATGTAAGCGGCCTCCCCAAAGTCTTTCATGGAAAAACTATTTTTCAATGAAGACTTGCAGATTCTAGCATAGGGATATCATTTCCAATCAACAATATGTCATTCACATATAAGATTAGAAATACAATCGCGCTCCCACGACCTTTTGTAAACACAGGCCTCCTCTTCATTTTTGATGAAATCAAACCCTTTGATTACTTCATCAAAATAAATATTCCAACTCCGAGATGCTTGCTTCAATCCATAAATGGACATTTCCATCCATATCAGCATTTTTCTTAAAAACCCATTTACACTCAATGGTTTTGACACCATCGAGTGGATCAACCAAGTTCCAAACTTGATTGTCGTACATGGATTCTATTTCGGATTTCATGGCTCCAAGCCACTTGTTGGAATCGGGTCCCACCATCGCTTCCTCATAGGTCTTAGGCTCATCGTTGTCCAACAACAATATATCACGTTGTTCCGCTTTGTGTACGTCGGGTGCACGACGTGATCTTTCATACCTCCGTGGGGCTAGTGTATCTACAACTGGGGCGCAACACTTTGCTCCTCTGTTGTGGTTCGTGGTTCTTGAAACATTTTCGGTGTTTCTTGAACTTCTTCAAGATGCACCCTGCTCCCACTAACCCTTCTTGAAAGAAACTCTTTCTCCAAGAAGACACCGTGTCGGGCGACAAACACTTTGCCTTGTTCCCGATTATAAAAGTAATATCCCTTAGTTTCCTTAGGATATCCCACAAAGAAGCACTTGTCGATTTGGGTGTGAGCTTGTCGATCGTAAACGTTTTACATAAGCTTCGCATCCCCAAATTTTGAGAAAAGACAAACTAGGGGTTGCCCTGTCCATATCTCATATGGTGTCTTTTCAACTGAATTAGATGGAACTCTATTTAGTGTGAGCGCGTTGTTTCAAGAGCATATCCCTATAAGGATAACGGAAGATCACTTTGGCTCATCATGGATCGCACCATGTCCAACAAGGTGCGATTTCTCCGTTCGGACACCCCATTCCATTGTGGAGTTCTGGCGGAATCAAGCGTGAAACAATTCCACAATCTTTCGATGATTTCCAAAATCTTGCCTCGAGTATTCCCTCCACGATCGATCGTAGAAACTTGATTGTTTTTCCTAAATAATTCTGTACTTCATTCGGAATTCTTTGAACTTTTCAAAGGATTAGGACTTATGCCTCATTAAGTAGATATAACCATATCTACTAAAGTCATCGGTAAAGCTAATGAAGTACGATAACCACCTCGGCCGTTGAGCTCATTGGTCCACATACATCGGTATCTACGAGTGCCAACAAGTCACTTGCTCTCTCACCGTGTCCCGTGAAAGGTGCCTTTGTCATCTTACCAAGTAAACAAGACTCACATGTCTCAAATGATTCAAAATCAAAAGAGTGAAGCAATCCATCCTTATGGAGCTTCTCCATGCGTTTCTTATTTATATGGCCTAAGCGACAATGCCAGATAAACGTGGGGTTTATATCATTAGAGAGTTGCCTTTCTGTATTAATGTTATAGATGGGAGACGCTTCAAGATTCAAAACGTATAATCCATTCACCAATGGAGCATGAAAATAGAACATATCTCTAAGATATATTGAACAACCATTGTCCATTGATCTAAAATCATATCCTTCCGCTTGCAAACATGAAGCGGAAATAACGTTTTGACATAGTGTTGGAACACAATAACAATTATTTAATTCCAAAACTAATCCTGAAGGTAGATGAAGTGGTACTGTGCCGACAGCAACTGTAGCAACGCTTGCTCCATTGCCGACGCGCAGGTTCACCTCGCCCCTTCTCAATCCTCTACTTCTTCTCATTCCCTGCAATGATTTGCAAATATGAGCAACTGATCCGGTATCAAATACCCAAGAGTCGGTAGGGTGAAGTAGCAAGATTAATGTCTATAACATTAATACCAGCGAAGTCGTACTTTGCTTCTTTTTGAGATCCTCCATGTACTTCTTGCAGTTCCTTTTCCAAGTGGCTGTCTCCTTGCAATAGAAGCAAACGACATCGATGTCGCCGACCCCTTTTGCCCTTCTTTGCATTAGAGGCACTCGCGATCTCATCGGGAGTTAACTTCCTCTTGGTGCAAAGTTTCTTGACGGATGGTTTGCGCTTAGCCTTCGCATCACATCACATGATGACCGTTTTTCGGATACTCTCCTCGGCTATCTTTAGCATGCCATGCAATTCAGCCAAGGTTCTATCCATCTTGTTCATGTGATAATTTAATATGAATGGCTCAAAGCTCGGAGGGAGCGGCGGAGAATCACATCGTAGCCAACTCTTGGCTAAGAGGAAACCTAGTTTCTCAAGACTCGATGTAGCCGATCGTTTTATCACATGCGGATGACGGGATTCCCTTCAACAAGCACTGCACACAAACAAGGACTTTGAGGTGTTGAACCTCTCGGCCCGAGCTTGGTTCTCAAACATACCACGCAGTCCCTGAATAATAGTGTGAGCATCGCTGCTCTCATATTGCTTCTGAAGCTCAGGGGACATTGTAGCAAGCATGAGACAGCTTATATCTAGGGCATCATTAGTGTGCTTCTCGTAAGCTCTCCGTGCAGTTGTAGTGGCATTATTAGGCAAATCCTCAGGATAGGGTACTTCAAGAACGTACTCCTTACGCTCTTGCTTGAGAACAATTCTCAAGTTGCGATACCAATCCATAAAGTTTGTTCCATTTAATTTTTCCTTTTCGAGAATAGATCGCAAATTAAAAGCACTGGGTGTAGTATTAGCCGCCATTTATTCTACAACGAAAAAGCAAAGCTTAGCACAATGTTTATGCTATGTCTATTGTTAAACAATTTAACATTAGACTCCCATTACGTATTTTACACCTTCCCTCTAGGTTACGTATTGGGTCAAGATCCACATGTTAGTTAATTTCTAGTGAGCTTTGGCATCACGCTAAAAGATTAATAACATCGGTAAGCAACTCCTTGCTAATCACATCTCTATGTGACTCTTGTTGTTGGTGTGGCATCTCCATGCCCCGGCCCCAACCTATGCCCCAAGGCCCAAAACTGTTTTGATAGCCTTGTTAAGTAAACCAAATGCTCCTGCTGTATATGTCCGACATATACCCCCTCGTGTTATGATAGAGAATGGCACTCTGCTTTGGCAGACCCACCATTGACGAGCATAACGGTGACGGGTGCAACATTTGGAAGGGCATCATTACTACTTAATTTTGCGAGGGATGCTATCCTATCAAACAAACATATCACATATATGAAAGCAGGTAGAATAGAATATAATGAAATAGTATGACCCCCTTCACATGGTGATCTCCATCTCCATGTCGCGCCGAGGATCTCCATCTTCGGCACCATCTTCCAATGTGCATGATGCTTGATTTCTTCAAACTAAGCTACTACTATAGAAGCTCTAATTGAAGATTACATCGACTCGCAGGTCGTGAAAGAATATTACAAGCATTGCACGTATGAAAGAATATTACAGGGATTGCACATATGAAAGAATATTACATGCATCACATGCATCTCATACATCTCATACATACAATAGGGCCATACCATCTCAAAGCATTCTCTGCAAAAACAAGTTAGGCGTAGAAACGTTTTCTACCTATCGCAGAGAAACGACATCGAGACGACCTATGAGGGGGGCGTACACGGCGGGCTTCCGGGCAGCGCCCGAAACACCACACGAAATTCATAGATCCAATCTATGAAATCGCTTACGGAAACCATATCGGCATAATCATATTATGTCGTCCCGATACACTATCAAGGGAGATGGTTTGCGTAGGCGCGAGACAGCAAACAAGATCGGAATACGAGATAGCTTCGGTATAATCACATTATACCGTTCCGATACACTATAAAGGAATGCTATCTGGAAGCTGACTCAAACCGAGTTCTATGGATATTGCTTCGACGTAATCACATTACGCCATCCCGATACACTATCAAGGAACACAATTACCATCAACTCTCCTCAACGATCCCGTAAAACCGATTGATCTAATCAACCCGTGCGCTAAACTTGTTCTAGATCCAATCTAAAACCTGAACTAAGCAAGATTAGCTCTGATACCACTTTAGGGTTATGCGGAGGCTACGCTAGCCAAAAACAAAAACATTTCTACCGCGCAAACAAGGAACACTTGCAAGTATGGACTGATAGATCGTTACCGATTGGAGTATGCAGCGAAAACAGCCAATCAGGGCTATCCGATATGGAACTGTGCTGGCCGATGATAGCCGACTCCCGCAAGCCGACAGCCAATTCCTGGGGACTGCCGATTCACCAATCAGTCGATTCGCTGATGTAGCCGATTCGCCGATGTAGCCGATTCGCCGAGTCGTCTGACCGCGTTCTCGCGCCTCGCTCCGATGCGCTTGACCGCAACCGATTCCACCACAGTCGATTCGTAGCTGATCAAGAGCGCCGCAACGTAGCAGCGCCTCTACCGGTATCCACACGTCCGGGAACAGAACACCGAACACCCGTGTGCTAGCACGCGATGCAAGGCTAGGGTTTTGGCTCGAAGGTGGGAGGGTTTCCGTGGAGATTGATCTCGCTGACTTCTAAAGCCGCGTGTGATCAGATTGATTTCGGCGCAATTGACTTCAATTGATGGATCAACATCTCTCCACCCCTCGCCCCTTTATATAGAGTTGGCCGACTGGAACTAGTGGCTGATCAGGACTCTATTTTGAATCGGATCTCATCCGAATCTCATAGAGTTGGCCGCCCATACGTCGTAAGACCCTAAGACTCTATCCGATCGGATCCCTATCCGATCGAGCCGTATCCGAGTCCAACTCGAATGTCTGTTCTTATCCCCTTAAGCGTGCAACCCTATAGGTTCAGGTATACTCAGTTTCGGCTATAGTCTAACTTAGCCAATCTTTGGCTTGAGTCCAACTCAGCCGACCTATCGATAGCGGCGCCTAGTAGCACAAATTGACACCATAGTATACAAGAATATAATATCGGCTCTGAACCTATCATGTGTACACAAATCCCTTTGCCTCACGATACCAATTAAGCTATAGGCAAGATGTGTGTCATCCTTCAATAGCTTAACCATTCACTCGAACCGTATTGGATTATCCGTCCGTTGATTGACTCCTCAATCAACTTAGCATGGCCATGCATTTCAATAATCCATTACCTCGAGGGGTCCAGATATCTCTCCAAAGGAGGGAAAATTTCATCTTGATCACTCACATCGCACTCCATGTTTCATAGCAAACCCGAAAACTACCTTTATAACTACCCGATTTACGGAATAGCGTTTGGTAGTCCCAAAGTAGGCTACTACACATGTTGGAATCCATGGCGATCTCGAGTCTAAGGACTTTATACCAACACTACCGAGACCAACTAATGGCACATTAATTCTGTAGTGTCTCATGGTGGGTCTATCCAACAACGTGTTCTCTAACACATATGTCCATGTTTATTGATTTGGTATCTCCATACCCATGATCTATGAGACATGATCATCAATCAATAAACATGCCGATCTTAGAGTCATATTTGTTCCAACAATATGACATATGATCGGGATCATTTAGAAATAGATTCATACATATAGAGTCTCATAAATAAGTCACATACTTATTGATCAATATAAAATGTCTATTCATTTATACATAAACATTGACAATGATATCCAACATCTCCATGTTGTCTCTATGACATATCATTAACACTCATGTACTGATCTCCTCTCCCTTCCCCATCGTTGATAAAATTGCATTGGGGGCATATGATTATACATTTGTGGAATTGCCCCCGTGGCATAAAATAAGGGAAAGGATATCCCGGCGACGGTATTGGGCAAGGCCCCCATGGCATGACTTGAGGACAATGCGGGAACGGTGGCTCCAACGCCCTTGGAGAATGACCAAATCGCTCCCTAGGAGGTGATCTTGGTCTCTTGCCCTTGTTACGCTCCTTCTCCATGCTTCTATTCTCATATTTGTTCAAGAGCATATCAAAAGAGACCTTCGGCTTCCGGAGGTTTCTTGAACTTGAAGCTTTACCTTCATTCTTCTTCCAAATGCCAACCTACGGATCCTTGGGCATGAGCATCTTGGGTCTAGACTCCCCAATCATAACCCCTTTCCCCTTAGCAGATCTGGCTTGTCACGGTCGAATCAACACTTTTTTCATTGAAGTCAATGACATTAATAGGTAAAGGATTGCTATCAAGCTTCATCTTGGAGCCCTCAGTAAACTTCAATCGTCCTTCCTCTATGGCTGGTTGAACGTGTCGACGAAACATATTACACTCATTAGTAGAATGAGAATAAGAATCATGCCACTTACACTAAGACTGACGCTTCAATTCTTCTACTGAGGGTATGAAATGGCCTTTAGGCAATTTAATCTACTTCTCTTGCAAGAGATAATCAAAGATTTTATCACATTTGGCCACATCAAAGCTATACTTAATCTCACTTTGCCGATCCTTGCGAGGAGTCGGCGTCAAGCTAGAGCAAACAAAAGGCTTATTTTATTAGTCCAGGACCACTCAACAACATACATATCATGATCACTCTCATCATTATCAAAATCACTATCATTGGAGCAACCAACCATACTAACACGAGGTCCTTTGTCATTAGCTCTAACAAATTTCTTACTATCCCTGACCCGGCTTTCCTGAGCCAGAGCCTTCTGCATGACTTGACTAACATCAAGAAATTGTTAGCCATCTAACCTTTCTTTAATAGGAGCAAGTAAACCACTAAAAGCAAGATCAGCCAAATCTCTTTTAGTTATATTCAAACTAAAACACCGGTTTCTAGCATCTCTAAATCTCTTAAATATAATCAATGATAGATTCATTATACTTTTGCTTAACCGATGTCGAATCACATAGCCTAAGCTCAGTTTCACCAGTATAGAAATAATAATAAAATTTCTGCTCTAGTTGAGCCCAAGTATGAATAGAATTTGCTGGTAAAGAAGTAAGCCATGTAAATGTAGTACCGGACAAAGATAAAGAGAATAAGTGCAATTTAAAGGCATCAGAAGTACTAGCTTCTCCACATTGCGCTAAGAATTGTCCTATATGCTCCCATGTAGTCCTATTATCCTCACCACTAAATTTAGAGAACTCAGAAACTCTATAACCACGAGGATATGAGATATTATCAAAGTAATCGGGATATGGCTTTTGGTAAACCATAGCATGATTCCCCGGCTCAATTCCAAATGACTCTCCAATGATATTCTTAATCCGTTCCTCCATATTTTCAGGCCTCGGCGGATTGGGTACATTTGGTGACCTAAAAAGTGGTTGTTGCGACGCAATATTACCATATTGGCCATACCTAGTATCATACGAATAACCTCTATTAGGATCATTATATTGATTAGGTACATGTGGAGGAATTTGTGGAGGAACAATAGCTAGAGGAGAGTCGTGTACAGGAACGTGGTATAAAATCGAGTTACCCGTGATTGGATCTATATCCTGTACTGGCACCAATGCGCCGGTCTGACTGGTCCAGGGCCCAGTCTGACCACCAAGGTATGGTGTGGTCTGACCGACCATATAGTCGCCGATCAGACCGGTGAAGGGGACGGTCAGACCGACCTGTTGGCCGGTCTGACTAATGTAGGGTGCGCCGGTTAGACCGGCCGTAGGCTCGGTCTGACCGATGTAGGGTGCGCTGGTCAGACCGGCCGTAGGTCTGGTCGGACCGATAGGAGCGGTAGAACTCTCCCCTCCCAGATTGTTGCACGATCGCCCCATCGGTTTTGCTAAATATTTGATTAACAGGGGCCTGGCCAGTGCTTGCAATAGAGGTAGGTGGTAAATCAGCCATGAGATAACTGGATTTAGCACTCATATAAGTATCAATCATCATATTAAAGCAAGACTCTATAGTAGATTCAAGTTTGTTGTTGACGCTGGCAGTCACAGATTCATCTACTGAGCTTGCCACAAGCTTTTGAATAGGAAGAGCAATTCCTTCAGTGCTTACCTTGTCATGGACGACTTTGAGCAGACTTCCAGACTTGAGGACCACGCCTTGACGAGTTTTAGTGCATGATTTGTCCAAAACCTCCTGTGTGAGCACTTTAATCCGCTCCTCCATGATCTTGTGTGTTTCTCCGTCAAGATCATCTAATGAAACATGTATGACTTTGAATGGATCCAACTCCTGTGCGACTTGCTTCGACATCGCGGCGTCGAAATTGAGATGGTGTTGAACGGATCTCCCAGTGGAGTCGCCAAAAGTCGTGTTGGTAACTTTTTTGGCAAGAAAACAAACACGATCGAAACACCTAAATGCCTTGCGGTGATATAGAGTCGCCAACCACCTCGATCTAGCAAAAAATTAAACCAAGATGAATTTTGTAGATTAAACCGGCTAGCTAAGCCGATTTGAATAGAACGATGGATAAATACACGTCTCATGAGCAAACGGAAGGTTTTCAGGACAAACCTACAAAAAAGTGTCACACTCCCGCAGCGGCGGCGGACGATTTACAACATAAATTGACAAAGATGGACGAACTAATGTGAAAAAAGTAAAAAAACGATTCAATTGGCTAAAAACTAAAAACTAGATTGGATCTTGTATGTTGTGCATCTCTCTTGCCAATTGAACCGGCCTTAGCCCTTAAATATGGGTTGGTCTTGCCTTCTATAGGTACTCCTCCACGTTCAATTGGGGATAAACACCTCAGGAAACCCGAAACATATCTTATGGAGTAAGAAAACCCGAGTACCAATAAAATTATCTTGGTTTTGGACTCTGCTGGTCAGACCGGCCACATGCCTTCGGTCTGACCGCCTTTAGGCCCCGTCTGACTGGCCCGTATACGACGGTCAAACCGGTCCTCTGAAGGAAACCGACAGATTTTCCAAATGTTGATAATTTTCCCTATTTTAATACCAGATGTCAATTTTGCGTGTAAAGAGATCCTACGAGTCCGGAAGCCACACCAAAGCTCACCGGCAACTTGTCGTGCTCGCCGCCATCACAAACTGAAAACCACTAATCGACAATCGCAATCAGCATTGCATTTGCATCGCATCACAAACACACATCGTTCATCACTTCAAACGGCATCCAAGCTGTAATCATTCTCGTTTACAAAATACATCCAATTCAAAGTTAAGCAGCGGCAATTGTTGCCAGTGCACCATGGGATCGAGCAAGAAAGCACGGTGCGTTCGATCACTCTTCACTGTTTTTAACTTTTCTCTTCTCTCCACTAAACTGATATCCATCTTCGTACTTGGCAATGCTGGTCCAAAACTGATCTAAAAGAGGAGACAATTCCCAAATGCAAATCCTTGTAAGCCGATATGATTTTCTTATCTGTAACCTGCATCAAACCTAAGAGAACTGACCGAATTACTTAACCGTGATGCCATTGATTAAAGCAACCAAATCAGAGACGAGAAAGATCTGCTCAGTGCGGGGATCATGCTGAAAAAAAAAAAGAGAGAGGATTCCGAGTTCAGTTCGTCGAGGCTGCAGTGCAGTTCTAACCACGACAATGGGATCCCGGGCCAGCAGCTTCGTCCAGGGGATCCGGGTAGATGTTGGTGACTACAACAGCTTTGTTCGGGGTAGCGCCGGCATGGTGATTTTGACAATATGGTCGAGTGATGGCGCCGGAGGTGGAGAAGAACGACGGGAGAGATGGGCGGTGATACTGTGTAATTTTCTTCAAAGACAAAATTGCTCTTGATAAAAACGTTTAGGCTATTGAAGTACTTCTAATCTGAGTCCCTCATCTTCTTGAAAAATTGTGCTGCTTTTTCTTTGAAAAGCATAGAAGCACATCTGTTGTGTGCAAGTTGTCCACCAGACTTCATGTTTTATATCTGTCACTAGTGTTCAATGATTCTATAGGACTACCCACATACTTGCTTTTCCGTTAATATCATGAACTGTACACGGCCTATGTGTTCTTATCATCTTCAGCAATCTCAAGGACTCACATGCATGTGTGTATACTACTCTTAAAAAAGGTCTAGCTGAAGGGGCAGATGGTGTATTATTTAACAAAGAGTCTAGACGATAATTCGGTTTTGGTATTTAGTGCTAGAAATTACGGGGTTTCAAAAACGAGCTAGGGGCGCAAACTACCAAAATGCCTAGATATTATAGCTAACATTTTAGTCTAGCAAATTAATTGGATTTTAAGCGCGTTATGTGCAAACCTAAATATTTTCTAAGGCTATTCCACTACTATAGAAACGATCTTTGTTCACTTGCCAAAACCTACAATAGTCCCGATTAAAAAAAAACCGAGACTAGAAAATATTTTTAGTCCTGGTTAAAAAAGACAACAACTCTTTAGGATCTTTAGTCCCGATTAGATTCGTGTCGAACACATCGGGACGACGAGGATTTAAGTCCCGATTAGTGTTACCAACCAAGACTAAAGATGAAGTTGCTTTTTATATTTCTTCTTTCTCCTCCAGCCCAAGCCAGCTGCAGTGTCTTCAAACTTCTCTAGCTAGAGAAGAGGTGGAGCTAAAATTTTTTGTGAATTTCTTTCGATGATAATATACAAATCTTTGCTATTTATAAGGTTAGGAACTTCATCCTTTTATGATCTACGCTTAACATTTTGCTTTTACTGTTGATTTCTATATATTTTTATCTCTAAATAGGTTATGAAAAAATGAAGAGAGAAAATTTGTTTGGGAAAATTATTTTTCTAAGCACACTACATTTTGTTGAGAAAATTATTTGGGAAAATAAAGAAAAAAAGTATGCTTAGCACATTACATTTATATGTATATTTTACGTATAATTTTATCTCACAAAATATTTATGAAAAATGATGAGAGAAACCTTGGGATAGAAAATATTATAAAATAGATAACAAAGGAAAAAATATAAAAATTTGATAGTAGATTAGAAAATGAGGTAATTTAAAGATCGTAAAAATAGTTAGAAATATGTACACTATGTACATTAATTAATTTTATGTTTACAACTTAAAAAAAACTTTTTAAAATAATTTTTTTAAGTACAACACATTGTGTATGTTGGATTATTATATAATTATTCTCGATTATATATATATAATTATTGTAATATTATATAAATGGTTTGACCTTCTTGGATTTTTCTTACAATTTTTATGCATTTCATGTAGATGGATCGACAATTGATATACAACGCGGACCAACAGTCGACAGAGTTTATTCAAGGCGTGCATTATTTTTTGAGTGTGGCCGATGCCAACAAGCAGAAGGGCTTTATACGTTGTCGATGCAAAAAGTGTAAAAATGAGAAGAAGTATTCTACATCAAGAATTATTCATGTCCACTTGTTTTAGTCGAGATTTATGCCTCACTACAATTCTTGGACATCGCACGGAGAGGTGGGGGTTGCAATGAAAGAAGATGATGAAGAAGATGACAATATTCGGATTGTGGTCAATACGGTGGGTTTGAAGAGAATACAACAGGCGAGGCGGGCGGGTATGCTGAAGAAAACGGCGGTGCCGATGACCTTGGTCAGATGTTGCGCGACGTACAGGAGGACTGCGAAGGTGAAAAGGAGAAGTAGAAATTGGAGCGTGTGTTGGCGGACCACAAAACGTCCTTGTACCCAGGTTGTGAACAGAGGCATAAAAAGTTGGGTACCATGCTGAAATTCTTGCAATGGAAGGCCAAAAATGGTGTCAGTGATAACACATTTGGCGAGTTACTAAAACTCGTAAAGAATATTCTTCCAGAGGGAAATAAATTTCCGGAATCAATGTACGAAGCTAAAACGTTAGTCTGCCCTCTAGGACTAGAGGTACAGAAGATACACGCATGTCTTAACAATTGTATCCTCTATCGCGGTGAGGAGTACGAGAACCTAGAAGCATGTCTGGTTTGTAAAGCACTTTGATACAACATCAGACAAGATGATCCAGGCAAAGTTGACGGACGACCTTCAAAAGAAAAGAGTTCCTGCTAAGGTGATGTGGTATTTTCTTATAATACCACGACTGAAGCTTCTGTTCAGGAACAAAGAACATGCAAGGATGATGCGCTGGCACACGGAAGAACGCCAACAAGACGGCATGCTGAGACATCCCACCGATGAGTCACAGTGGCAAAACATTGATAGAACATTTAAAGACTTCAGCGAGGATGCAAGAAACATAAGGTTTGGCTTAAGTACGGACGACATGAATCCTTTTGAAGAGATGAGCAGCGGGCCTAACACTTGGCCTGTAACGATGTGTATCTACAACTTCCCGCCTTGGCTATGCATGAAGCGGAAGTACATACAGATGCTGGTTATTATTCAAGGACCAAAACAACCTGGTAACGACATTGATGTGTACCTAAGATCACTGATCAAAGATCTAAAAGTGCTGTGGAAGAAAGAAGGTGTCCCCATGTGGGATGAGGATAAATAGGAGGAGTTTAACCTACGAGGGTTGATGTTCGTTACCATCAATGATTGGCCTGCACTTGGCAACCTATCCAGATAGTAAAACAAGGGGTACAACGCTTGCACCCACTGTATGGATGAGACTGAATGTATGTACTTGAAACACTGTAAGAAGGCAGTGTACATGGGCCATCGTCGCTTTCTTGTTGCAAGCCACCCTGTCCGGAAAGAGGCAAACATTTTGATCAAAAGACGGACCATCGTACTAAGCCAAAGCACCGCAATGGAAAGGCCGTGTTTGCCATGGTGAAAGACCTCAAAGTAGTGTTTGGAAAGGGACCTGGCAGCCAACCTATATGTAACACCCTAAAAATCGATGAATTTAAAATCGAGAAATTAAAAATCAGAACTTACAAAAACCTTTTGGTTTTATTGCTTCTTATCGTATTTATTGTTCTTATTTGCCAGCTCAGTTGCATAAGAATTCTTTCGAATTTACTTGATGTGAATTTGGGATAAAACCCTAAAAATAAAACCCCTAGCTGGGAAGAAAATTCTAGAGTATATGTTTTCAAGGAAAGATAAGTGCACAATTTGGAAGATTTCTAAAGTTAATTTGGGAAAACATATAATTAGGTCTAACCCTGGATTGAAGAGGAAAAAGTGATTAAGGTTTTGGGGCTTAAATAGTCAAAGAATTTTAAACAGAAAAATATAGATTTGAAAGACATCTTGCCAAAAATCTTGAAATCTTGAAATTTAAAAGAGAGATAAATTCAATATGAAAAATATAGTTTTAAATAATAAAAGTGGGGAAGATTTGAAAATATAATTCTAAGAATTGTTTTGGGAATATTAGATTTTATTTGAGATTTTTAGGATGAAAGGAAATAAAATTGGGAAAATAGGAAATTTAATTCGGGAAAATCGGAAAAGTCACTATTCATTGCACGCCACCTGTTCGATGCCGTACCCCGGACCCCGGACCGCCTCGCCACCGCGCGCCGCGCGTCACTCGCCATGCCAGGTGCTCGTGCATGCACGTTCCAGCCGGCGTCAGCCTCGCCCGCGCACAGGAGAAGCCGTACGTCGCATGACGCCGAAGTCGCCGCTCGCCACGTCGCCCGCGTCACCGCGTCCCGCACACAGCGCCCGCCACGACGCCCACGCACGCACGCGCTCGCCGAAGTCGCTGGACCCCGCCCCGAGTGCCGCCACGCGCCGTGCCCGCACCCGGTCCCGCCGCCCCTCGCGCCCACGCGTCGCCTATCACCCCAGGCCCCCTCTCCGCGCGTCAGCTACACCTCCCCGTGCCCATGCCACCGTCGTCACCATCCTGTTCCCACGCCTCGCCATCGTTGGCCACGCGCGTGCCACGCCCGTGATGCACGCGACAGTGCCGCGCCATGCCCTGCACCGCCACCGCGGTCTCACCGCAAAACCGATATAAATAGACCTCGATAGCACAAACTCTATACACCAATCTTGCTCGCCATCTTTTCCTCTGTAAAACCCCTCAAATATCCCCAGCTGCCATAGCCCGTGCGCTAAGAATTTCGCAAAAGATCGGAGCTCGGTAGGAGGAACCCTAATTCGGCCGCCCGGAGCAAAGAATCAAAATTCGTCGCCCTCGGTCGAGTTCTTCCCAAATTGAAGGTACGATCATGCTCCCCACACTCAGCTCTACCTTTTCTCTCACTTGCCCGAGCCAATGCGCCGCCGGAAATCGCCGGCGACGAGCGCCGCCGAACTCCCCTGCCTCGGCCGCCGTCGCGCGCACGCCGCTAGTCCACCCCGATGCCATTCCGGCCAAACGACTGCCTCCATTAGCAGCGCTGAGCCCCGTAGACACTTCCCCACCCCTCGCCGTGTCCATTCCGGCATGCCGGCGACGAGCTCCATCGTCGCCGTGACATGGCCGCCGTCGCCGGCACGTTCTACCACCTCAAAGCTTCGGCTATCCCTTGGAACACAACCATCATAGCTCCTAGATGGTTAAAAGTAGCCTAGCACCCCTAGACCGGCCACCCTCGCCGTCATTCGCTCGGGAGATTTGCCGGCATCGCGAGAAAGAAGAGAAAGAACCGTGCAAGGCAAAATAAAAATAAGGTAGGAGCGAGAGTGAACGACATCGGCTCGCGGCGCAGCGGTTGAGCCGAGCCGCGTAAGTCACCAGGTCGCGGGTTCGAATCCCTCCCCGTGCCATTTTGTTTTCTTTTTCTCTTCTTCTTTCCTTTTGCCAGCGAAGAGAGGAAAGAAGGTATAAAAGAAAAGAAGGGGGAAAGAAAAACGAGAACGGGCTGCTAGCCTAGTGGAGAGAGCGCGGGGCTGAGGAGGAGGTCGCGGGTTCGAACCCATGTGTGAAATTTTGCCGATTTTCATTTTTTTCCTCTCCCGCCGGCCCACACATAAGAGAGAGAACAGAGAGAGACCAGCGAAGGAATGAAAAAAAAAGAGAAAAAGAAAATGGGGAAAGAAATAAAAAGGAACAAAAAATATTTAGGATAGGTATAGAGTAATGAAAATTAGTTTTCTTTTTTGAAATAAATTATTTAGGGAAATATATATTTAGAGAAATTGGGATAAAGGTTGATTTTCGGAAAATAATTATTTAGGGGATAATTATGAGATTAATTTACGACACAAGTACAACTTTTATCTAAACTCTGGATTATTAGGAAAATTCACATAGCTATAATTAAGATATTATCATGACATGTTATTTAACATTATCATAGGTTTCCGCAAAATCTAAAGTAACCAATATGGTTCCAAACATTGGGAATATAATTGTCACCTAAAATTGGTATTAAACACTAATTATATCATATGGGTTTTCTAAAATTAAAATCTAAAATTATTTAATGCAGTGTCAAGCTTTAGGGTTAACTAGTTATTTTTGGATTCAATTATTGTAAACCCTAGGACTTCTCGACCGAGGAATATTTTGATAAAATTAAAAGATAACCACTTCCTTTTGTTAATTGAATCATCAACTCTAATATTTCCCAAACTTTAAACATATAAACTTAAAATAAATATCACATCATACTTAATTAAATCGGGTTCAATACGAGTTCAAATCATTGCAACTCTTTCGCTCTAACTCAGATTTCGCCGAAACTCGAGCCTAGGTTCGCGTAGAGTCATAGCCTAGTATTAGGAGCCGCTTTCACGATTCATTTGGCTCTTATTGGATCTTATTGGATTTTATTTGAATTCTAATCGAATTCAAATTGGATTTCTCGCACGTATGATAGAGTCAGAGGAACCGTCGAGAACGTCGAAGACTCAAGCCAACGGGGTTGCAAGCAAGGCAAGTCGTCACACTCTTTGAACATATTGATCCTAATTGTGAAATGATGTTATTTTAAACTCTAAACATGCATGCTATACGAGTTACCTATACTTGTTATGCCATACCTTCTTTGTTGATTACCTTTAGAATTACTCCTTGTAACTCTCGAAGTGATACAAACAATGGAGAATAACTTGTGCGCTTATACTGCTAAACTTAGATTCATGCATACTCATGATTTTATGAAGAGCTTTATGCTTGGGCAACTACCTTAGGGAAGATAGTTGGAATGCGGCATGTGGAGACATAAGCGCCACATTGCCTAAAACATGATGAAATGAGTTTTTATGAAAACCAAAAAGGAAAAACCAATGTTTTTAGACTGGGGCGGCTGGATGATTTGGGTGGATTCCGGAAAAGGCAAGTGCCGACCCTGGTCAATTAAGGACCGAGCCATGAGATAGCCGGGAAACGAGCCAGTACAACCGTACTTCTCGAATGGGTATAGACCTAGCTGATTAGATAGCCGAGCGGAGGCAGTATCCTTGCATAGATGGTTCTTTATGATGTGGTTTGTGTTATGAAGATGAGGCTTCGGCCCATGTTGTGGATGTTGAAATTAAATCGATATTAATTGAACTTAAAGGTTGAGGAAGTCTTCCCTTTACCGGGTGCGCGAACTCCTCTCACTTGCTAGAAAATGACGGCTAGAGTGCATGAGGGCTTAAGTTCATGGAGCGGGTGCGCCAAAGTGAGGTTATCGAAAGGCTTTGTCGTGCGTCCCATATAAAGGGATATAGGCTCATTCAATGGGCAGTCGCGGAGTGCGGGTAAAGTGTACATCCACTGCAGTGTGAATGAATCAATCTATTCGAATAGTCGTGCTCGCGGATATAGAGCATTGTGACAAGACTTTCACTTGGCTAGACTCATAAAATTTAAAATGATGGGTTGGTATGCATAATGATTTTGTATGCTGGTGGACTCAGCTTCTCGACCTGCGAGAAGAGGTAGACTCCCCAGAAAACCATGACGCACTGGAAACGGGAAACCATCCTTGGTATCACGATGGATGGCAGACAGAACCGTCGCCGATTTAATATACTCGGAACTAAAACTTGACTTGGCTAGTGTTAGGCTTGTGAAAAGATTTGTGAAAATTGGCTTTATGCAAAAGAACCCCGACCATCCTCCGAATGACCCTATCATGTGCATCACTTCCGTGTTGGCTTGCTGAGTACGGTTGGTACTCACCCTTGTTATACGCACAAACCTTCAGATGGTGGGAATGAAGAATCGGAGGATCCTTACGCCTACTACCAGGAAGGCGAAGAAGCTGATGGCGCTTACTAGGTCTTAGTCCCCGGTCGTTGCCTGTGGCAATCGACATGCTGCTGCCTTCCGTCTGCTATCTTATCTAATTTCTGTTTTCGGTTGTATCCGGACCGGTAGGTCCTATATGTATTGGATATTGCCTTCGGGCCTATTATTGTAATAATTTCGATGTAAGACTATTCGTGCACTTTGCACCTGGTAATTCAGAACTGTATTCGTGGGTACCGAACTACTCGATCCAGGGATAAGGTACTATGAACACGAATGATTCCCGTCCTCAAAAACGGGGGTCCACACTATAGCAAGTAAAGGTGGTCACGCGACTATGTGAAAGAATAAGTCTATATTTTGGGAGTTACCCTATTGGGATGTCTTGGACGTCCGCCACGCAATCGACGTGATGCACCTCACTAAGAACCTTTGCAAAAACCTGCTAGGCTTCCTAGGTGTATATGGAAAATCAAAAGATACACTTGAGGCACGTAATGATCTAAAGCATATGGCACAACACGATGGCCTTCACCCACAACCAAAGGAGAAAGGAGCCCATTACCTAAGTCCAGCTAGCTACACTCTGAGCAAGGTAGAGAAGAAAATCATGTTTGAATGCCTGGAGAGCATCAAAGTACCGTCTGGATACTCCTCGAATATAAAGGGAATAATAAGCACGAAGGATAAGAAATTCACAAATCTAAAGTCCCATGACTGCCACGTGCTGATGACACAGCTGCTTCCCGTTATAATTCGGGGTATTATTCCCGATAATATCCGGGCAACAATAACAAAGCTATGTGCTTTCCTGAACACAATTTCACAGATGATCATCGATCCAGACAAACTAGAAGACTTTCAAAATGATGTGGTATAATGTCTTGTCAGCTCTGAGATAATCCTTCCGCGTTCATTCTTCAATATCATGACGTATCTCCTATGCCACCTTGTCAAAGAGATCCGTATCTTTGGTCCGGTGTTCCTACACAACACATTTCCTTTCGAGAGGTATATGGGCGTTCTAAAGAAGTACGTCCATACCGTTCTCGTCCGGAGGCCAGCATCGCCAAGGGATATGGAACAGAGGAGGTCATTGAGTTCTGCGTCGACTTTATTGAAGACCTTCATCCCATCGGGGTGTCTGAATCAAGCCATGAAGGTAGACTATGGGGAAAGGGAACTATTGGAAGGAAGGCAATAATGACCATAGATAATGACTTGTTCAGGAAAGCACAATGGACTGTGTTGCAACAATCTTCCTTGGTGGCTCCTTACATCGAGGAGCACAAGGCGATTGTTCGCTCGGAAAACATCGGTAAGACCGATGCCTAGATTACACGCCACCACATTGATGCATTTCCTGCCTGGCTGTGACAACGTCTCATGGGCAACGCGAATATTGACCAACAAATAGCCTTTTTGGCTAGGGGACCATCTTGCTCGATCACCACATTCCAGGCTTATGAAATAAGCACGAATCAGAGTAGTGCAGTCTACATCGATGCCGTGGGATACGATGGTATGGCTAGCACATATTACGACAGCATCGATGACATATGGGAGCTGGACTATGGACCTCTGAAGGTCCCTCTGTTTTGGTGCTAGTGGGTTAGGCTCAGTGGTGGAGGCGTAACCATTGATGCAAGTGGGATGACAACGGTCGATCCGAGCAAGGTTGGATACTCAGACGAACCCTTCGTCCTTGCCAATGATGTACGATAAGTTTTCTATGTCAAGGACATGGCGAGCAAAGCAAAGAAGGGGAAAGGGTCCGACAAGCACCATTGCCACATGGTTCTCCGAGTCAAAAGGAAAATCGTGGGAGTCGAGGATAGAACAGACGAAGATTACGATCAGTTTGACGGGCAACCTCCGTTCGTGGTGGCGGTTGACCCGAGCATCCTCCTATCAAATGAGGACACCCTTTACTCATGCGACGATCATATTGAAGGAATAATTGTTCGGAGAAAGTACGCGAGGACAATCATTAAATAGCTAAATTTTTGAATTTATTGAATTTATTGTAAATATTTGAATTTATTGAATTTATTGTAAATATTTGAATTTATTGAATTTATAAATAATTGTAAGCCTATCTCAGTGTTAAACTTCAGGGGTACTAGTAGTAATTCTGGTGTACTTATAGTATGTATTACATTGTATCCTCCTCCATGGCTACTTTTTGCTTTGCCTCTGCAAGATGGTGTGTGTGATGTCAAATGAACATGGTTTTCAACTAGGGTATTTGTTAATTATATATTATTATTACAATTTAAAATATTTTTCAATAGGGCATTTGTTAATTATATATTATTATTAGAATTTCAAAATTTTTTCAAATAGGCCATATCTTAATTATATATGATTATTACAATTTAAAATATTTTTCAATAGGGCATTTGTTAAGTATATATTATTATTGTAATTTAAAATATTTTAAATAGGGCATTTGTTAACTATATATTATTATTAGAATTTAAAATACTTTTAAATAGACCATATGTAAATTATATATTATTATTAGAATTTAAAATATTTTTCAATAGGCGATATGTGAATTATATATGAATTTAAAATAATTTTCAACTGGGCATTGTTTTAATATTTAATCTCGGTTTTTAACACCAACCGGGAGAAAAAAACATTTGGAAATAGCGGGAAAACATCTTTAGTCCGAGTTGATGGCTTCAACTGGGACTAAAGATTCTCACCTACCGGGGATACGGGTATCTTTAGTCCCGGTTGAAGCCACCAACCTAGACTAAAGTTTGGATCTGTAGTACTGGTTAAAGCCAACAACCGGGACGAGGATATCTTTAGTCGCGGTTAGTGGCTCCAACCGGGACTAAAGATATCTTTAGTCCTGGTTGGTGGTTTCAACCGGGACCAAAGAGCCCGCTATCTATATATAGTAGAGCATTCGATGGATCCAAACACTTTTTGCAACCATCGTTGTCTTCGTCGCCGAGAACCATAGACCGCCGCCGCGCCGCCGTCTTCTTCACACGCCGCCGTATTCTTCACGCGCCGCCGCCGCCGTCGTCGCCGTGGAGCTGCCGTTGCTACCACATATGTTGTCGCGGCATTCCGAGGTTAGTTCCAAAAGCGCTGATTTCTTTTCCTCTGATGTCGCGCGCAAACCCTAGCTAACCCCCTGCGCCATCGCCGTCGTCGTCGTCGTCGTCACCGCCGTTGTCGTCACCGTTGCCGCCGCCGCCGCCGTCCCCTGCCGCCGCCGCTGCCGCCCTCTTGTCATTGGCGCCTTCCGCCGTTGCCGCCCTCCTGCCGCCGCCGCCGCCACCCTCTGCCACCGCCTCTGGCAATGGACTTCATGTATATATGGGACATTTTATTTAAATTTGAATGTGAATGGACATTATTTATATATGGATGTGTGAATTTTGATTGTTTATGTGTATATGAATTTTTAATGTGTATATGGATTTTGAATGTGTAAATGGACTTTATATATACGGACTGTGAATTTGAATTCCCGTTATAATTTGGAATGCAAATTTGTTTAATTTTGAATGTTAATTAAATTGGAATGTGAATATGAATTTGTTTGACAATATATAGTGCTACGATGTTTTTTGTGTTTATATTTGAACGGACGTGAACGAATGATAGAACGATACAACGATTTTCACGACCAAATGAGTTTATTCATTCGGCCGTTCGGTCGGTCGGTTGGTCGTTCGTTCGTTCGGTCGGTCGGTCGGTCGTTCGGTCGTTCGTGAGTTTTTCGGCCGACTGATCGCCCATCTCGTGATAACGTGGATCTCGTGCATGTTTCGGCCGACCGACCATCGCTCCCATGAAAACGTTTTAGTTTATAGTTTGTACGGAATGAAATAAAATCAACCTCGCCATCCTCGTCTCTTTCTCTCATCTCCCCTCCACTTCCTCTCCTCTCGACCTTATTTCCCTCACGTCATCCTCATCTCTTCCTCTCCTCTCCTCTTCACTTCCTCTCCTCTCCACCTTATCTTCCTCACGTCATCCTCTCCTCTCCTCTCCACTCTGAATAGATGAGGGATTTACGTCAAGTTGACAAGAGGAAGAAATGAATCGCAAGGCAAAGAACTGTCCCAATGGAAATGTCAATGATTCGACAAAGAAAAAAATGCCGTCGAAACTCGATCTTATTCTTATAATGCAATACAAATCTATAATTTGATTATATATATACATCAATATATAGTATGATGACATTAAACTGAGTTAACGAGTAGCTCGACAATATTTCTCCTATATTTTCCTGTAAGGTACCCAAATTCTAGGGTCAACGAAATTGTTGTCCAAATAAAATGAAAGCAAAGTTTTCCAATTTTGTGAACCAAAAATTTTTCATTTCCTAACTTAGATTAAAGAACATCAACCTAGTTGCATGAATTAAAAATTTGAAAGCCAAAATTTTTCTTTTCTAATTAGGTGGAGTATTTCAACTCATCTCATGAAAAACATTTGAGAATAAATTAAAAACTTCTTCTTCCTAAACCTAGGACATAAAAGCAATCGAACATAAGCGCATGCTATCATCAAACATGTTTTGATTTGAGTCACCTATGTGAGTTTGTATCTTTGAATTGCATTTCAAAAAATAGGACTCATAAGCACAGCCCATACAGTTGAGAGTTGGCTACACAAGCCTACCACTCGTGTTGGGTGATGACAAGTGATCATGAAATTTAATCCAAAGATCGTCTACTCAGCCCAAGAGGAGAAATAATACGAACCCGGATATTTTAATAGGCATGAGTGCACATAGAAAACACCTAAACCTAGGACAAACCACCCTAATTTTTCTAGATTAAACCATATAGGGTAAAATCATGGAAAAATTTGTGTAGATGCAAAATATTATGGAAAACTCAAATACAATTTTTGAACTATTTAATAGATAGGTTTGGTGCTCAAATAATCTGGACAAAAACAGACGAGTAATAGGCAAATTAGTGTCCCTATCGGTTAAAAATGCAACTTGCCTAAAAAGATATTAAAATGCACATAAAAATATATAGGAAATAATTTATTCAAATACTAGGTTAAACACCAAAATTAAATATAGTTTTTATAGAATTTTTTGGACTGTTTGAACCCTCTAAAAATTCAAATAAGATTTTAAATATCCAAAATTTGCTTAATTTTTGGGAGCAAACCATAAGTGATCTTTAAGTAAAACCAATGAAAATGGATTCTATGTTTGCTTCCCTAACCCCAGAAAAATTTTCATAAATTTATCTAACCCACCCAATGAGTTAGAGGGCTGCAAAGTGAGAGAGGGAGAAATAATTTGAAAATAAGTTTGAAATTCAGCTACACATCGAGACTTACCGATCCCTCACTCCTCTGCCTCAGTACCGTGGACTTGGGCCCATTGTCAGCGTCCGTAGCTAGCTCCCACTCTGTACCACTCCTTCTCCATAGCTGAAGGCACCAGAGCGTGGGCTGACAGCCTCCGGACGCCAGCGACACGTGTGCCCGATGTGTCAACGTGCCACGCTTCTTCTCTCGTCCTCAAATTCTCTAGAACCTGTCGCCTAACCCCACTCTTCACCCCAGTGCTGACCAAACCAAGAGAGGAAGCCTTGGCTCTACCATTTCCCTCCCTTCTTCATCACCGGCCGAGAGGGGGATGACGGCCACTGTCTCCGGAGAGCCATGGTCATGTCCACTTCCCTCGTGTTCCCTAACCTCCTCTCCATGCCGGTGTAAATCCATGTTGATCTTGATTCATTCCATGCAGTGACTCAACGGGAACGTGGACCTCGCCGACGCTAGCCTAGGGCGTGCTCCAGAGCGTCGCCACCACCTTGACGTCAATGTTCCGGCCGCTGTAGACCAGTGCAAGCCGAACCACCACGCCATCATCCTCACCTCAACCCTCTTAGTGTTTCCCCCCAAGAACCCCAACCAACGATGCAGCAAGCATGGAGATAGGGGTTTTCTTCCTCAACTCCAGTCAACCGGCCGCCGCGGGCCGTTCCGTCCACACCAATGAGGTACAAGTTGATTCCCTGGAACCACACCATCTCTAAGTAGCTCTTGACGACGTGCGTATTCTGGTTTTGGAGCTCTTTGTCCGGGATGAGCTGGCGCCATTGTCGAGGGGCTTTTCCGCCGCTGCCGGATCTGTTCATGGAGTTCCACCGTTGACCAGCCTTCAACAAACATCACCAGCCATTTGGTAAGTTTCCTAGATACCCAAGAACCCACGTGCATGCATCAACACAACTAGATCTGGCCTCTAGAGTAAACCACCCCAATATGCCAAGAACATTCGCCGCTTGCGCCCTTGCCATCTTCGATTCCGGCCACCTCTGCCCACAAGGAGACCACCACCAGTTTCGCCATTGTCCCCTGTACATTTTTGGTTTTGGGCGTATCCACGTTCGAGCCGCCGTTCGTCGACGACGAGGCCGGACAGGGACTCCGGTCGCCGAGGTCTGCCTCTCCTCTTCCCCAGCCTCAGTGCCATACGGGCCCCATGCCATTAGGCGCTAAGAAATCCAGTTAGTGAAAGTTTAAAAGTTGTGAGGGCTTAGGTGCAAAACATGTAAGGCTTACATGTGGGACCAAGGATTTATTAGCAAATAAATCAAAACCCCGGGGCTCTTAATAAACATGGAATACCCACGTGCTAAGGACTGCGGCCCTTATTTGCTGGAAGCACAGGGACCTTTTCACATATTTACCAGCAGCTGACCCGTGGATCCCCTGTACAGTAGGTTTAAAAAAATAAAAGAAAAGAAAAACAAGAAGAGCAGTAAGCTTTGCACTAAGCTAAAGACACTTATAAAATTCATACAAAATTCATTTGAACACATTTTTGAGTGGAACATATTTCTGTAGACTCCCTATATGATGAACTATAACTTAGGATTATAAAACATGGCCTTCACTGTACCAATTTTACCTCTAAAATTCAAATAAGGAAAATCATACCTAGGGCTAGCACAAACTTATAAAATCCATAGGAAATTAATTCAACTCATTTTGGACAAACTCAAATTTTGTAGATTCCTCAACTCACACCCTCTATTTATGAAAAATAAAAACATATAGTTACCTTGTGCCAAATACCCTTAAAACTAATTACATTTAAAATGATGAATTGTAGGTAGGCTGAAATTTAGAAAATTATTTAAAATTCATCTTAACTCCTTTTTGAGTTAACCCAAGTTCTGTAGGATCACCAAATTATGTACTTTCTAGTTATAAAATAAAAATATCAGCTTACTGTGTAGCAACATGACCTAAACATTTAGGTAAGAAATAAACCCTATTATGCACCCATCAACTTATAAAATTTGTAGTAAATTAATCTTTAATCCATTTTGGGTGAACTAAATTTCTATTAAACCAGCAAGTAGTGAACTACATGTAGGTAAAATAAAATGTGGCAATTCATGTACTAAAATGTAGGAAAGCTTTAAATAGTTAACTTAGGTGCTAATCACTATAGGCAAATTAAGTACTATATATATGTATGCATAGATGTAGGTATAAATTATACCCTAGCTCGAACTGAATATAAATAAAACATGACGGACCAGTGGAACCTTAAGATCCATCCTTAGTTGCCAAAAACATGCACACCTAGCTCATATATCACTTCTTAGTTAATATGCTAAAAAAATAAACTTAGAATCCTCTCTAGTCTACACAATAAATGGTAGAATAACACAAACTCTAAAATTATGAGCTAAGATTAAATGGTCCAACTAAATTACTCATTTTCACACATCCTTAAGCAAATAAAACAAGTTCTGGACCTAAAACCCTTCAGCCATCTAGTTAAGAAATGCTATAGGCCTAGAACCCGTCGTAAAATCATAAAATGCCTAAGCAATTCATAATAGCTCCAAAAATTATGAAACCAATTGTGTTAGTCTTATAAAACCTATCTCCACACCCCTATAGAGTCAAATTAACAAAAATCAAATTATAGAGACCTGTCCAAACAGCACCTACCCCATATGCCGACACATTCCGATAAAAATTCTAAAAATCATAACTCTCAATTGGGATAAGATAAAAACAAAATTCTTTCGCCAAAAAATCATTTAAGATCAGTACCTACTTAATGTGTAAAAATCATGCATTTGAGAGCATTTTGGATTTTTCGCATATTTCGGTGTTTAATTGCATAACGTGTATTTTTCTTAGATAATTGCACAAACGATGGAGGAGAGGATTAGACGTAGACATTTCTTCAGACCAAGGCAAGTTCTTGCCCCTCCTTTGCGAAGGGTTACGCGGAGGCTACGCTAGCCGAAAACAAAAACTTTTTACCGCGCAAACGAGGAACACTTGCAAGTAAGGGCCGATAGATCGTTACCGATTGGAGTGTGCAGCGGAAACAGCCAATCAGGGCTATCCGATCTAGAACTGTGTAGCCGGTTCCCGCAAGCCGACAGCCGATACCCGGGGACGGCCGATTCGCCAATCAGCCGATTCGCAGATGACGCCGCCAATCCGAGTCGTCCGACTGTTTTCTCGTGCCTCGCTCCGATGCGTTCGACCGCAGCCGATTCCTCCACAACCGATGAACAGTGTGCAACGTAGCAGCGCCTCTACCGGTATCCACACGTCCGGGGACAGAACGCCGAACACCCGTGTGCTAGCACGCGATGCAAGGCTAGGGTTTGGCTCGAAAGTGGGGAGGGTTTCCGTGGAGATTGATCTCGGCGACTTCTGTTGCACGCGATGTAATTGACTTGACGTATTCAGCAGCTCTCCACCCCTCACCCCTTTATATGGAGTTGGCCGACTGGGACTCGTGGCCGATCAGGACTCTATTTTGAATCGGATCCCATCTGAATCTCATAGAGTTGGCCGCCCATACGTCGTAAGCCCATAGGACTCTATCCGATCGGATCCCTATCCGATCGAGCCGTATCCGAGTCCAACTCGAATGCCTGTTCTTATCCCCTTAAGCGTGCGACCACGCAGGTTCGGGTATACTCGGTTTCGGCTATAGTCTAACTTAGCCGATCGTCGGCACGAGTCCAACTCGCGCAGGCATGTCAACGACGGCGCCTAGCGGCACATATTGACATCATAGTATACAAGAATATAATATCAGCTCTGAACCTGTAATGTGTACACAAATCCCTTTGCCTCACGATACCAGTTAAGCTATAGGCAAGATGTGTGCCATCCGTTCAATAGCTTAACCATTCACTCGAACCGTATTGGATTATCGTCTGCGTTGATTGACTCCTCAATAACTTAGCATGGCCATGCATTTTCATAATCCATTACCTCGAGGCCCAGAGATATCTCTCCAAAGGAGGGGCAAATTCCATCTTGATCACTCACATCCCACTCCATGTTTCATAGCAAACCCGAAAACTACCTTTATAACTACCCAGTTACGGAATAGTGTTTGGTAGTCCCAAAGTAGGCTACTACACATGTTGGAATCCATGGTGATCTCAGGTCTAAGGACTTTGTACCAACACTACCTGAGACCAACTAATGGCACATTGATTCCTATAGTGTCTCATGGTGGGTCTATCCAACAATGTGTTCTCTAACACATATGTCCATGTTTATTGATTTGGTATCTCCATACCCATGATCTATGAGACATGATCATCAATCAATAAACATGCCGATCTTAGAATCATATTAGTTCCAACAATATGATATATGATCAGGGATCGTTTAGAAATAGATTCATACATAAAGAGTCTCATAAATAAGTCACATACTTATTGATCAATACAAGATGTCTATTTCATGGAACTGAATAACACTTTATTCATAAATACATAAACATTGACGTGATATCCAACATCTCCATGTTGCCTCTAGGGCATATCACTAACACTTTGAACACATTGAACCCATGTTTTCGAGCAATGTATTTTGGTTGTGAAATTTTGCATGTGTAATTTATTGTATCGTCGTTTTAAATTAATATTGGTAGTTAAGTCCTAAAAAATTGCATGTACCTTTTCTAAAATACTCCCTTGCTGTTTTGAACCATAGGAAATAAATTAAAACTACTCATATGAGAATATGCAATGCTTTATGAAAATGATATGCTTAGCCTTGCTTACCATTGTTTGAAAAATAGGCATGGATTGATTTTCTAAACTCTTTGGAAAGAACTTTTGTGTGTTCTAAACTAAATGGGGAGAAACTCCAATTATTTGCAAAACAAAGGCAAAACTTGATTTTCTTGACTTGGGCGACAAGTCATATGCGATTGATGTATTTGTATACCGATAGGGGGAGTGTTTGCCTGAGTGGAATAAGGACTGAACTATGTGTCTTTCATTGTGTATACCGTATATCCACATGTGCTAGTATGGTATAGCGTTAGCCAAGTAATCTTTTAGCACCTAGCTTTGCATTATGGTAGGCCGAAGTGTATCGGTTCGGATAACCCAGAGGAACTTCCTATTTACTCCCGAAGTGGTAGTTTAGGTGACTAAGTCTGTCGAATACAACGATATCGTGCCACGTGGGTGGGTTCCTATCGTTTCCGCCACCGCGGTGTTAAGTTAAGGCATGGGCCCGCCAGTTAACGGTTCTAGGTTTTATTCCAGTATGACCTAGGATGGAGGAAACACGTATCGTGCTGGTGCAAGGCTAGGGATTAAGTAGTGTAAAGACTACGTTATGACCTCTAGATCGCACTCAACTTGAAGAGTGTGATAGAGACTTGCAAACTCGAAACAAACTAGAGTGTTCATATCATGTGGGTGAAGCTGTACAAACTCTGCAGAGTTAATAAAACTAATTGATTAGCCATGCTCACAGTCATGAGTGACATAATGATATGCTATGGGTATACATTTCAAATTTTGTGCTTTCCAAAATATTTTCTTGAAGACAACTGTTTTGTGCTAAAACTGAGGTTGCGTTGAGCAACATTTTTGCCTTACTCCCCGACGTGAGTAAGATGATGAAATTTATCTATGTATATGTTGATGAGAAATATCTCTCACATGCTGGCCTTGGAGATTTGCTTAACTCCAGTGCAGGTCCTTCTCGGCTACCTATGCTGTACAAGGCGTGTCAGTTGATTTGATCTGTTAACCAACAAGAAAAATAGAGATATATGCGTTAAGTATTAAGTTAGACCCTACTGGATCGGCTGTAGGAGTCAATTTACATATATATACTATTCCAAAGTATATTTAAACCAAGTGACTAGAATAGATCGGCTACACCGAGATAGTATTAGTCACTTAATCCAAATATACAACAGAATAATAAATATATGCTTTAACAATCTTAGCCGATGTCATAAGTCCAACCGTGAATCGGCTAATACTCCGATTTATCTTATGAAAAGATATTGATCTGAGCTAAATGCGCTAAACCTAGATCAGTCGGCTGTCGGTTGTAGCTGACAAACTGATTCTGGCTTAGGGCATTTAACTAGAGCAAGATCTTAAAATAAGAGGCGGTTTTAATAATCCTGATAACAAATATATCAAAAGAACATTAAAACAGATAAGGCCGGCTGAAACCTCGGTACTGTCTCCAAGCAATATACACCTTGCCGAACAAATCATAAAAGCTCTAAAAACGACTTAATAGATCAATAATGATGCAACATTAAGTATAAAAAGAACGATTTGATCTACTGTAGCTGATGTAAATACCTCGAGATGGTGGATATCGCATATAATTTAGGCCATCTCTTAGATCTAGCTCTATCGACTGCTGATCCTTGACAGAAATGAGCCGATGTCGAGATAGATCTAAACATTGTTCTGGATTATATATTATATATGATAACTACCGCAGCATAAATCATCGAATTTAGAATGTCATAACGATGGAAGCACTAAATTCGACGAGATACACCACTAATGACAAACATTTACTTGAACTTGGATATCGAAACGATGCAGTCCGAAGCCGGATCAGTTGTTCGTCTGAAGAAAAAGGAGGCGAAGCGCCGAAGGTTGTATTGATTGTGATAATTAATATTTACAGGGGTCTCGGGTCCTATTTATACCCAAGTACAGCGAAGATCACGCTACACATGGTTACAACTAACTACTGTATCTATATGACAAAAGCTCAGGAAGCAATCCTTTACCACCTTTACAATAGGATTATCCCTAAAGAAATCTCTAATTTACATACATTCGCCGTTATGGGACTTTATCCCTAGATGACAATATTTCTTAATGCGCAATTTGGAAATCGAATATTCTATTTTATCTCCAAATATTTGCATCAGAATTGGCTTCAACTTCTCTGAACTTGGAATCGGCTATTGGCTGTTCTTATCTGATTTGACCTTAGCCGACTAGTTTCGCAGCCGATCGCATCTCAGCCGACTCGGCCTCTATTTCTCCGTCAAACCAGCCAATCCGATTCTGCTTCAACTTCAGCAAGGACTTAGGGATTTGGTTACCAAATTTAGATGTTAACACATGCCCCCAAGTCCGTGATATGATATGAAATCTTTTCTGACCTAAATCATTTCAGCTGCCCAAAATATCCTTTAAATAATCCTTCCTCTCCACTGAAACGGCCACGCCTTCACTCCGCACATCTCGAGCGCTTCGCAACCAAACCCTTCTTCTCTCTCCTCTCCGGCAACTCACCGGCGCGCTTGGTGAATCTCAGCGATTCCGGCGGCCAAAAGCTCGAATCCACTGCCGCTGAGGGCTTCCTCCACCGCCGTCGCATCGGGCGCCGCTGCCGCTGAGTTCCCCGAGGTACGTCCCAATCGGCTCAAAATCCCTCTTCCTCTTCTTCCCTTTTTCTTTAATTTGCATTCTAGGGTTCTTGATTTGTAATCTCCTCCCCTTTTTTTCAACTATAGCACCTGTCCCATCAGATTGCAATTCCCAGTCTCCCTCAAGAAAAAAGATATTTCCTCGGCCCTATCGGCAATGCTGATCCAACTGACATCATAATAGCCAAAACCGATAGGATGCCTTACAACATGAGAAAACCATCCTTAAACCACTCGGCGGGCACCTTTAAGTCATGGCCAACCACAGATAATGCCTGGATCGAGTGGTACAAGAGAGTGCAATCAGCTAAACAAGCTCAGTGGGAGGAATTAGGGATACAGTGCACGGCCAATATGGAAAAAGATGAGCCCCTCATGTTTGCCGCAACTTACTTTTGGAACGACACTTTCAATGCCCTTATGTTTCAGCAAGGCCCCATGACTATAACCTTAGCCGATGTAGTTATGACAACTGGGCTGGACATTTTGACATCGGCTAATTGGTGGATGGAGTGGCTACATCGCCAAAAACATGAAGGATGGATCAGTCAGCCATAGGGAACACGCCGCATTCCTTATGATGTGGCTGGAAAAGTTCGTGTTCTGCGGCTCAAGCTGTGAGCCAACTGCCAACTGGCAGGTTGTAGCCGAATCCCTGGCCGAAGGAAGGAAGCTTGCTCTGGGCAAATATCTTCTTGGCTATCTGTACCAGACTCTCCATCAGGCCGTCGCGAAGATAGCCGCCAACGCTCCTGTCAACACTGGCGGCCCCTGGTGGTTCCTTCAAATCTGGCTCGTGTTGATGACCCAAAAGATAGCCGGTCGGCTACCCGTGACCGAAGCATGTTTCCCCCACTTGGAGCCGATAAAAGATGACGATGGCAACGAGATCACCACCACCGGATGCATGAGTTATGGAGAAGCAGTAGCCACGCACGCGGGTTCGAGGCAACCGGCTGATCTGCTGGCTGAAAGGTTCATCTCTCTGTACGACGAGCTCTCCCACGACAATCGCACTTGGTACTTCTACCGGGACCGACAGTTGTTCGAGCTGCCGATCGACTTCAACTTGGAGGAGATCAACTCAGCCGACAACCCCAGGTGTAGAGAGCTATTCATTACCGCTCTCACCCCTTGCATTTTGCCGACGGGGATTCATCAAGGCCGATTGGTGGCCAAGAGCTATGAGTTTTACTACCCCGTATCGACTGTCAGGCAGTTTGGGTTTGGGCAACTGCCCATTGGCTGTTATTGCACCGATAAGATCGAGACCGGGGTTTGTGGACCAGGCCCACATCATGCATCGGGCATTGAACATAGCCGGTCCCCCTCGCAGTATTGGCCGGATGGTGCTAGCGTACAAGAAGAGCGCAGCCTACAACCGCTGGTGGACCGAGATCAAACAACACATCTTCCATCACCGATCCTCCTACTATGTCGACTCGCTGCTTCCCGAAGAAATCCCTTCCTCGAGTTTTGAACTCCAAATCATTCTTCTTCTCACATCATCGGCTAACTTAGTCGGCTAACACTTGTCTTCTTTTGTTCGCAGGAAACCAAAACAGAACGACCAACAGTGAGTAGCTCCTGGATTCCCATCGAGTACCGCCTAGGCATTCTGCCGGACGGAAGCGGCCTTGCCCCGTCAACGATCGGCTGGGACATGCTGAAATTAACATCCTTGCTGCACGAGCAGACGCGCAAGCCGATAATCGCAAGAAAAGAGCTACGCCCCGCAAAGCCATCGGCCGCCCCGCCCCCAAGAAGAAGAAACAACCGATTGCGCTGCGATAACCTCCCTTCGGTGGATTCGAGCGTCGAGCAGTACCTTGAGGAAGCTGTGGCCGACGAAGAGATGTCGGCGGCCGTCGGGCGGCAGCCGGGTTTGGCAGTTCAAGTCATCAATCTATCAGTCCTCCAACTGATAATCCGCCGGTTCCAACTCCTCCCACGAAGAAACGGCTGGTAAGCCTTCACCTTGTCCAGCTTGGCCTTAATATGATATCACTCTGTACTCAGCCGAACGTGCCTTTTCCAGGTTAAGAAACTGGCTGGCCGCACTCTGCGTCGCGCTCCATAAATAATTACCTCTTTCGGCTTGCACCTCGACCCACGGACTTCAGCCGACTTAACTGCTAATACTTGTGTTTCTTTTGCAGCCTCCTTGATCTCCATCAGTTGCCTCCCAAGCGTCGAGCGAATGCACAACGTCGGCATGGGTGACCAAGGAGTTGGAGACACCGAAGAGCCAGCCAAAGCTGAAGCAGAAGCCGACCCAGTGCCCGCGGCAAAGGTAAGTTCACTCTTGCCCTCTTTCTTGCAATATCTTGAGTAATCAGCCATTTGATCTACTCTCGCTGTTCCTTTTGCGCAGTCTCTGGCCGATCTGCTTTCCTTCGACATCAAGGAGTTCCTTGGTGAAGATGAGGTAGAGGCAGCCAGTCCTAGTGAGGCCCCAACCGACGAGCTCAAGGAAAGGCTCGAAGATATATGCCGTCGGCTGGACATCAACATCGACAGGCTCGTGGAGGAATGTGGATCGCCCAGGAGCCGATTCTTCGAGATCGAGGGCCAACTCCTAGACGACCTAGCTGCCAAGATCTCGGCCGCAATCTGCATTGATATACACCGATCAATGCTTGGACGCGCCATGCAGTGTATGGTTGAAAGGCTTGCCCAAGTCAACATAACCGCCAAGATCCGAGACACGGTCAAGACGGTGGAGGCCGAAAAGGCAAAATTGAATGAGCTGGAAGCCGGCCCAAGCACCTTCCAGGTCCGGATCGCTACTCTGAAGGAGAAAGAGGCCAACCTGATGAAGCAACTGGAGGATTTCCGCGCCGAGATCGCCGCCGAGGAGAAAGCACTGGCCGACTTGCCCAAGACTACCGAAGATCAAAAGGGCAGGTTGACAGCCACGATCAAGTATTTGAAAGAACTCCACAAATCGGCTAAAGTGCTCCCCAGCTCCGATGCTGAAGATCAAGCCGTCGTCGATGAAGTCAATGCGATAAAGGTCGCGGCAATATCGGCCATCGACACATTTTTGGCTCAATAGCCAATGTAACAGATAAACTAAATTATTTTGTAATTGGCTTTAGCTCGTAATCGACAGATGGAAACTTCGTGATTGGCTTCGGCCTACAAATGCTCAAGATGACTTAACTTTTAAAATCGTACTTGTGAATGAAATCGGCTTCGGCCTTATGTGTTAGATTATCCTTGCTGATTCTGAAATCATGTCGCGATCATCGGTGTCAATGCTTATACCACAGCCGCCGATCCCCAATTACTCACAAAATTCCTAAGTTCGCACGTCTTGTCTTCTCATAACCGGCTTAGATCTTGTACTCAACCTGATGCGAGGCCGATCTCGAAAATGCTTCAAAAACCCTTATTGACTGCTGATTATGATGACCGCTGATGACGACGCTCGAAAAACATTTGATCCCTGTAATAATGCCGATTACGAAGCCCGAAATTTGTTGACGTCCACCTTTCTGTAATCGGCTCGAATCTTGTGTGTGTATATGTCCCCCTAATTTTGTTGATGTCTTCGATGTCGACAAAATTATGAACTCAATTGCGCCCTCGCGATCGGCAATCCACAGCCGATTATCAAAAGTGAGGGAAAAACATGCCACAAAAATGGCCTAAAGGCGATGCCTGATTGAAACAGGACATCGGCTAGCATGAATCGGCTAGGCAAATAGCAGAATCATGAGTTGATCCATATGCTTGGGTAGTATTTTTTCAAGTATTTTCCATTAAGAGCCATTCCAAACACTTCTCCATCTAAACCTTCTAGCATATAAGCTCCTTTAGAGACGCATATAAGGCCCTTCCAATTTGATGACCATTTGCTGAATTTATTGTCGCTGGATCCAATCGGCAGTATCAATTTCCAAACGAGTTAGCCCTCTTCAAAAGATTTAGGCACAACTTTTTTATTAAAATGTATGGCTACTCGTTCTTTATCCCTTGTAAGTTTTTCCAAGGCTCTCATCCTGGATAAAACTAAGTCTTCTGATTCATCCACCATCAAGTGATAATAATCATCGACCGTGAGTTAATCCTGTAGTTGAATACGCCTTGAACTGATGACGCTTTCCAATGGTAGCACTGCCTCATGCCCGTAGACTAGCTTGTATGGAGGGACTTGAATTGATCCATGGCATGCCATCCGATATGCCCACAGTGATTCGGCTAATCGGCTGTGCCATTGCTTGTGGTACTCAGAGATCTTTCTTTTAATCAATTTAATCAAACTTTTATTTGAAGTTTCAGCTTGCCTGTTGGCCTGTGCGTAGTACGGCAAAGAATTAAGTAGCTTGATCCCCATGCCATCGGCAAACTGAACAAATTTGTCTAATATGAATATAGATCCCTGGTCCGTTGTAATTGTTTGTGGGACGCCGAATCGGTAGATAATATGTTCTTTAATAAACTCGATTGCGTCTTTAGAGTCAACTTTCTTTAAGGAAACTTCTTCCACCCATTTTGTAAAATAGTCTGTTGCCACCAGAATAAACTTATGCCCTTTGCTTGAGGGTGGGTTGATCTGGCCGATCATGTCAATGCCCCATCCTCTGAACGGCCAAGGCTTGATGATTGGATTCATAGCCGATGCTGGTGCTTGTTGTATGGCACCAAATTTTTGACAATCCTCGCAACCCTTGTAATACTTGAAATAGTCCTCCGGCATTGTCGGCCAGAAATATCCTGCTCGCCGATGTAGCCACTTCATCTTATGAGCCGATTGATGCGTGCCCCAAATCCGTTCATGCACCTCTCCAATACCCACTTTGGCTTGATCGGTTCCCAAACACTTAAGCAGCACACCATCAATCGTCCGATAATACAGATCTTCATCTTGCAAAACATATCTTAGTGCCTTGTATCGCAGTTTCCTTGAAGCCGATTGAGAGGGGTTCTGCAAATAGCTGTAAACCTCAAACCTCCAATCATCGGCTGTCATGGCAGCGACCTCTATCCCAACTTTTTTATCATCGGCCTGTAGCCTAATGCCCCTTGAGCTAAATCATTTGCTTCTGTATTCTGCTCTGTGGGGATGTGGTTCAATGTAACCAGCCGAAAGCTATCCATTAATTCTCGGCGTTGTTGATAATAGACCATCAACGCATCATTTCTGCATTCATACTCCCATGACAACTGGCTAATGACCAATAATGAATCCCTCATTATTTCGATGGCGTCGGCTTCAACTTCCTTGAGTAGATGCAATCCTTTATGTACGGCTTTGTATTCGGCTTGGTTGTTTGTAGCACGGGGCTTAATAGCAATAGCAAATTCAAAACTTGCCCCCTAGGCAAAATAATGACCAAGCCGATGCCGCAGCCGTTGGTGCAAACCGAGCCATCAAATGGCAATGTCCAAGGCATGATTTCTACTAAGCCGATTGAGTCATTGCTGTGCTCCATGATAAAATCGGCTACAGCTTGCCCTTTGACTGCCCTGGGTGCCTGATACCTCAAATCAAACTCTGTTAGAGCAAAAATCAACTTCCCAATTCTTCCTTTTAATACTAGATCCGATAGCATGTACTTAACTACATCGGCTTTAGAGATTATCGTGCACTCGTTGGATAGTAGATAATGCCTTAACTTGGTACATGAAAAATATAGGCATAGGCATAGCTTCTCCACTGGTGAATACCATGTCTCTGCATCTAGTAGCCGTCGGCTGAGATAGAAGATAGCCTTTTCCTTGCCCTCAACCTCTTGGATTAAAACCGAGCCGATTGACTTATCATCGGCCGATAGGTACAGCTTGAATGGTATCTCTTTTTGTGGAGGCATTAAAACTGGAGGGGAGCTTAGATAATCCTTGATATTGTCCAAAGCCTTTTGTTGCTCTGCCCCTCATGTGAATGCTTGATCGGCCTTTAGCCGAAACAGTGGTGTGAACGGCTTCATCTTTTCTGAAAGATTTGCTATGAACCGCCTGATGAAGTTGATTTTGCCGATCAGTGATTGAAGCTGCTTCTTTTCCTTCGGAGGTTGTATCATTTTGATAGCATTGATGCTTCTTGGTGTGTCCTCAATTCCTCTTTCATGAACAAGAAACCCTATAAATTGCCCGACCGATACGCCGAACGCACACTTCAACGGATTCATCTTCAGGCCATATTTTCTTGTCTGCTCCAAAACCTGCCTCAGATCGGCTATATGGTCCTCTATCTCCCTGGACTTGACAATGACATCGTCGATGCAGATCTCCACCAGAGAGCCGATCATATCATGAAAAATGTAATTCACGGCCCGTTGATCTGTTGCCCCAGTATTTTTTAGCCCGAACGTCATAACGACCCATTCGTACAAGCCGATTGCCATAGGACATCGAAAAGCAGTTTTGTGAATGTCCTCTTCGGCCATGAAGATTTGATTGTAGCCTGCATTGCCATCCATAAAGCTAATAATTTTGTGGCGTGACGCAGTGTCTACGAGCAAATCGGCTATGGGCAATGGGTATTCATCTTTGGGGGTAGCCTTATTCAGGTCTCTGAAGTCGATGCATACCCTGAGTTTGTCGTTCTTTTTCAACACTGGGACAATGTTTGAGACCCTCTCAGCGTATCGGCAAGGCCGAATGAATCCAGCATCGTATAGCCGAGTTATTTCGGCTTTAATCACGTCGTACATATCGGCTTTGAACCTCCTGGGAGGTTCTTTGAACGGCCGATAGCCTGCCTTGGTTGGCAGTTGATGAACGACAATAGATCGGCTAAGACCGAGCATCTCGAAGTACTCCCAAGCAAAACAATCTTTATATTCTTTTAACAAATTAATGAGCTAGGATCTACAATGGCAAGATATATATTTGCTAATATACATCGGCCTCGGCTTGTCACCAGAGCCGATGTGAATTTTTTCTAACTCGTCGGCCGACGTAAAACCTTGCCCAAGCTTGCCATCGTCTTCGTCCGCGGTGTCCATGCCGAAGATGCTTGAGCCCTCCACCATGTCTTGTTCAAAGCAGCCGCTGTGGCTCGTCATCTCCAATCGGCTGTATTGTGGAATCGGACACATTTAGAAAATTGGCTTGCCAGATTTTCCCAGACAAACAATCAATGCTTTCGATTTCCCAAAGCGGAAAATCGGCACTGGCGACGCTAACTGACATGTCGGCTGGCACGATCTCGATCTTGTCGCTGTCCCATTGGATCAGGCTCTGATGCATTGTAGAAGGAACACAACAATTGGCGTGTATCCAGTCCCTTCCGAGCAGTAGGCTGTAAGACCCCTTCCCGTCGATGACAAAGAATGTTGTGGGCACGGTCTTATTGCCGATGGTCAGTTCGACGTTCAGGACACCCTTGGTTTCTGATGGGTTGCCGCCGAAGTCCCTGAGCACCATATTGGTCTTGATCAGGTCTTCGGCTCCTTTCCCTAGTTTTCTGAATGTTGCGTAGGGCATTAGTTGACTGCGGCTCCCCCATCAACTAGCATCTTGGACATCGGCTTGTCGTTGACAAATCCTTTAACGTACAACGGCTTCAGGTACCGATATTCAGTCCCCTCGGGTTTGTCAAAAATAGCTTGGTCCGGGGAGAGTGCTAGTTTCGCCAAGTCATCTTCGATAGTGTCTGCATCGGCTTCAGGAGCACCGAATTTGGTTGGCAATAGAATCACATGCTGACCGATGCAGGAACTTTGTCTTTCCCTTTGCCTGCCCTCCTGGCTTGATCGACTGAACTCTCCTTGGCTTGCTCCTCGTCGGCTGTGGCGGTTTTCTCTTTGGGGATCCATCGCCTTTTGATTTTACCCAGCCGACGACATTGTTCTTCGATCATTTGCTGAATTTCTTCTTCCCTTCCTTCATGCTTTAGCCTTTGAATTATTCGTTTCTGTGTTTTGGTGAAGAGGTCAGAGGGGCACCATTGGGGTTTGGCCGATTCTCCGTCATCGGCCTCTTCTTCATCGTAGTAGTCGTCATTCTCGTTTTCGTCGAAGAAGTCTCGATGGATCAGCCCTAGCCGATCGTGAACGGACTGCCGGTGCCAGTTGAGCTGAACGGGCCTTGGGACAAACCGAGTTGGACTGGTGATCGGCTGGCTTCTGTGTTTGTCCTCGGGGTACTCGCTGCAAGACATGCAATTTTCTAGCATCGGCAGTCTCATCCTGGTTTGCCAACAGTGCCTGGAAAATTCACAATGCCAATGGGGATCGGCACCGCTGTGATTCCTGTCGTATCGGCGGCCTCGCGTTTCTGGTTCTTGCCGACAAAACCTTTCAAACCGAGCCTCTTCCCGCCAAGATTGCTGTTGGAGGCGGCGTCGGCTGTTCGTGTTGATCGGCCGTCGATCAGCCGATCGGGCAACGGGGCACACCATGTTGATTGGCACGGGTTGGCTTCCAGTCGGCTCACCTTCTACATTGACCGCTTTCAATGTTTTGGCTAAGCTGTACGTAATTCTGCGCTGCCGATCAGCTTGCCTAGGGCCGGTTTGAACCATGTTGATTGGGAAGGGGTTGCCATCTACCTTCATTGGCCGAGCAAAATCAGCAAACTTGAGTTTGCTGGCCTCTATTGCCGACTGGATCTGCTGCCTGAAGACTTTGCAGTCGTTGGTGGCATGAGATGTAGAGTTGTGCCACTTGTAGTACTTTTTCTTCTTTAGTTCTTCGGCCGATGGGATCACGTGGTTCTCAGGAAGCTGGATCTGTTTCTCCTTGAGAAATAAGTCAAAAATCCTATCAGCCTTGGTGATGTCAAAGTCATATTTTTCCTCTTTGGCCGTCTCCAGCAGCCACTGGCAGACGATGGCTTTTTTTTCTTGTCCCATTCGGCTGTCGCCAACTCTGTGTCTTCGTCGTTGGAATCGGAGTCTGACTCAATGATGACTTGAGTTATGTTTTTGACGGCCTTCCTGGTGTCCTGAAATCTTTGTTCATGGGCCGTCACCTTCTATGCCAGATGTGCCAGGCTGTGGAAGTCCTGAGCGGAGAAGCGATCACGGATTGGCGCGATCAGGCCGTGGAAGGCCAAATCGGCTAGCTGGGCATCCGACAACACCAGGCTATAGCATCGGTTCCTCATCTCCCTGAAGCATTGAATGTATTCTTGAACCGACTCATTGTGTTTCTGCCTGATGCTGGTGAGGTCCGGCAACTTCATTTGATGGTTGCTGGAGTAGAAGTAGCTATGAAATTGTTTTTCAAGATCGGCCCAGCTCTGAATTGAGTTGTAAGGCAATGAAGAGAACCAGGTGAAAGCCGATCCCGAAAGCGACAAAGGGAACAACCGGGCTCTCAAGGCGTCTGTAGCCGATGCTTTGCCACACTGTGCCAGGAAACGGCTGACATGCTTGTAGGTCGACACATTGTCTTGCCCTGAGAACTTTGAAAAATCTGGGATCTTGTATCGGTTGGGCAATGGAATCCGCTCAAAATGCTCTAAATAAGGATACCGATACATGTTCCCTGAGTCCTTTGGCTTGAGGCTAAACTGATCGCGCATGACGTCCGCCATCAAATCGGCCCAAGTCCGGTTGTCCTGCTGTATCGGCTCATATATTGATCATATGGTGTGGGTGCTAGCCGATACAGCGGTGGTGGCGTCTAAAGCCTGTAGTGATGATCTTGACGACCTCCTTGATACAGGTACTGGAACGGGTGAACAGTGGGAGGTGGCCGATTTGCCGGTGGTGGCGTTGGTGGACCCGGGAACAGCGGTCGGCCACCGACGTTGTACTGTCTGTCCAGGCCAATCTGGGCAACCGGCTCTAACTGCCGATCTTCGTTGAACATGTTGGCAATCTGATCCTAGGGCAGTGGTTGCTGTTGGTTCAGCATGGTGATTACTGGTCTCGCAGCCGATCCGGACGGATTTGGCTGGTTGAGGACCCCTCCTGGCGGCCCTGGTTGTGCTGGCGATGGAATCGGCCGATGCTGGGTGGCCAACGTCCTATAACCAGGAAACTAGCCTTCTGTGAAGTACGTCGGCCCCCGCTGCAGCTGGTCGGCTATCTTGGCGTCGACCACAGTAGCGATCATGTTGTTAAGGGTGTTGACAAGGATGCTACTCTGGTTGACCAGCGCGTGATGGACGGCTGAATCAATTCGGTCTTGCAAAGTATGCAGGGCTGAATCGTGTTGTTCCTGAATCGGCTCCTTCACCTTCTGTTTGCCGTTTGATCCACTGGAGGAGGACGCCTTGAGTTCGTCCATGCTGAACTTGTACTTTTGATACACGGCCTCGGATCTTGTCTGGGTGAATGATTGTAGGTAGTTGGCCTGGAGCTCTTCTACCATCATTTTGTAATCGGCTTGCTGTTCAGCCAGTAATTGCTCCATCTTCACAGGCACGATGTTGTCCTGAGAAACATTGGGGCTCTTGGAGTCGACCATCTTGTCAGCTGCATCGATGCGTCCTAGCCGAGTTGACAGAGAAAGTCCCACTGGGCGTGCCAAGAAGCGTGTTGATGAGAAATTTCTCTCACGCGTTGGCCTGGGAGATCTGCTTAACTCCAATGCAGGTCTTTCTTGGCTACCTATGTTGTACAAGGCGTGCCAGTTGGTTTGATCTGTTAACCAACAAGAAAAATAGAGATATATGCGTTAAGTATCAAGTTAGACCCTACTGGATCGGCTGCAGGAGTCAATTTACATATATATGCTATTCCGAAGTATATTTAAACCAAGTGACTAGATAGATCAGCTACACCAAGACAGTATTAGTCACTTAATCCAAATATACAGACAAAATAATAAATATATGCTTTAACAATCTTAGCTGATGTCATAAGTCCAACCGTGAATCGGCTAATACTCTGATTTATCTTATGAAAAGATATTGATATGAGCTAAATGCGCTAAACCTAGATCAGTCGGCTGTCGGCTGTAGCTGACAAACTTATTCTGGCTTAGGGCATTTAACTAGAGCAAGATCTTAATATAAGAGGCAGTTTTAATAATCCTGATAACAAATATATTAAGAGAACATTAAAACAGATAAGGCCGGCTGAAACTCCGACACTGTCTCTAAGCAATATACACCTAGCCGAACAGATCATAAAAGCTCTAAATACGACTTAATAGATCAATAATGATGCAACATTAAGTATAAAAGAACGATCTGATCTACTGTAGCTGATGTAAATACCTCGAGACGGTGGATATCGCATTATAATTTAGGCCAACTCTTAGATCTAGCTCTATCGGCTGTTGATCCTTGAGAGAAACGAGCCGATGTCGAGATAGATTTAAACATTGTTCTAGATTATATACGATATATGATAACTACCGCAGCATAAATCATCGAATTTAGAGCGTCATAACGATGGAAGCACTAAATTCAACGAGATACACCACTAATGACAAACATTTACTTGAACTTGGGATCGAAACGATGCAGCCCGAAGTTGGATCAGTTGTTCGTCTGAAGAAAAAGGAGGCAATGCGCCGAATGTTGTATTGATTATGATAATTAATATTTACAGGGGTCTCGGGTCCTATTTATACCCAAGTACAGCGAAGATCGCGCTACACATGGTTACAACTAACTACTGTATCTATACGACAAAAGCGCAGGAAGCAATCCTTTGCCGCCTTTACAATAGGATTATCCCTAAACAAATCTCTATTTACATACATTCACCGTTATGGGACTTTATCACTAGATGGCAATATCTCTTAATGCGCAATTTGGAAATCGAATCTTCTATTTTATCTTCAAATATCTGCATCAGAAGCGGGTTCAACTTCTCTGAACTTGGAATCGGCTATCAGCTATTCTTGTCTGATTCAACCTTAGCCGACTGGTTTCGCAACCGATCGCATCTTAGCCGACCCGGCCCCTGTTTCTTCGTCAAACCAGTCGATCTGATTCTGCTTCAACTTTAGCTAGGACTTAGGGATTTGGTTACCAAATTTAGCTGTTAACAGTATATATATATTTAATGAAACCATGCCATTTTTAGTAGAGGTTTGTGCTTTGCTGAAAATGACTTGATTAAAACCACGTTGTAAATTGTTTGTGAACTAAAACTTGCTTTGTGCTGAAGTCGAACCATTCAAATAGCCTCCTTTGATTATATGCCAAAAATATAGTACGTTAGGTTTAAATGTGCGCTTGCCACTGCATTATTCCTAATAATATACTGACACTTGTTATTAGAATATCCATTTTGTTTGCAGGACTTAGAATTAGTCTTTTGAAGAGATTGCGGGTAATCGACTGCTTCTTTAGGATTGAACTTAACGGGGTAAACCCCTAGTCGGTGTGCTTGTGAATGGGTAGTTAAGCCACCGCTGTTCGCTCCTCTCTGATAATATTTATTTGGATGTTCGGCCTATGTAACTATTATGTTGTTGTAATTATTTAAGTCTATTTCATCTTAAGTGTACTTGCTATGTATATCCATGCTTGGGATAAAAGTGTGAATCTAGTGCATGTCCTGGGAACTAGATTCACATAAGTATGAGTTAGGAATAATTGAGGCATTGTAGATCTTTATCCATTTTGTCAAGTCTCCTGACTGTGTAACACATCTGGTCGCCACCTTCGAGTGGTTTGACGGGCACACTTCAGGCTGAAGTTTGACTAGCAGGCTAAAGGCCCAGCGATGTCTCACTTATCCTTCTCTCGGGACTTCGGATGTTTCGTTATACTTGTCATATGAGCTGAACCATTTTAACTCATATTGCAAATAGAACGGAGGGTCCGGACGTCTCCGACAGGCATGGTATCAGAGCTTAGACCAACTATAGGAGCCCCTTAAGTTGGTCGTTTAGAATGTATTCTCAAAAATTATTTTGAGGGCTTTTCTCTCAGCTACAAACTATTTGCGAAAAACATATTCAATCTTATATCTCATCCCTCTCTAGAGATTATTCTTCTATATGTCTCTATTTCAATTTAAAAACTCTTATCTTGCTCTATAGGACCGAAGCCTTTTGAAAGTTGGTGTTTTTATGAAAAGGAGTTGAAAACACTAAATTAACACAACTAATCAGTACCAAGGTTTTTAGAAAAGTTTTGAAATCCCTTTGCAAATTATCCCTATGTACTAGATTGGATTTGCAAATTATCAGGTTAGAAATAGCCTCTAGTGAATGGGTTTGGAAAATGGGTTGATAGAGATTAAAACTTGATAGACACTATAGGGATTCTATCCTCTCATGTTATCTCTGCACCAAAAATGATTTGGGTTGATTTTGAGCTCCTATCTCTCAACTTTTCAAATTTTATCGAATGGCCTAAAAAGGGTAGTTTGGAAAAGAATAGAATCTGTTGTGCTTAAACCTCTAGATTGATTGCTTAGATGGACCATCCAAAATTCATATAGACTTTGGACCACTCTAACATAATGCATTTAAAAGACTATAAATTTAGGCACCATAAAACTTGTGCAAAGTTTCATTTGTGTCGGATGTTTGCATTCTGAAATTTTTGAGTCAGTCTGTTTACAAAATTTTTCATAGGCCAAACCATAGATGATAAACCTGAGAATTTTTACAGGAAACATGTAGACTAACCTAGGAACCCTCATGAATTTTTACCTAAATTTTAGACCCCTGCATCATAAGGAAATGGATCGATTAGTTAGTCTAACTGTGTTTTGGAAAACTGTAGACAGCAGCCCTTATCTTATCTGTAGACAGCAAAAATGTTCAACTCTTACCAGTAGCTCCATACATGCCCCGAAAGCTCCACGAAGTTTTGTTGAATTTTTGGGCTTCAGCCTCATGGTGAAACCATCTAGTTAACTAGCATAGCCATGATCTGAAAATTTACAACAGCTGCCTTTATCTTTACCTATAGCCCAAACCATACCTGCTAAAATATACATCTTTTGGAAGTGGCCTATAGACTTACCCAGTATGCCTGACGAATTTTGCCAGAATTTTTGATCCCCTCACTACTACAAAAAAACTCATAGGTATCGCCCCAAAAGGTGTCGTTCAAAATAAATCCGGCACCTATTGAAACAATAGGTGTCGGTTTTAAAGAAAAATCGACACCTATAATCTAGGTATCGGTTTTTTAGAAAAAACTGATACCTATAATATATTATAGGTGTCGGTTCTAAACAAAAACCGGCACCTATACTGTTGGGACCCGTTTTTTTAGAAAAACTGACACCTACAATATATTATAGGTCTCGGTTTTTCTAAAAAACCGACACCTATACTTTTGAACCGAGCCATAACCGCACGAGACAAGATAAAGCCGACGCACACAAGCTACTCTCTCTCGGCTCCATCTCTCTCTTGCTCGCGACTCTCCTCTCTCCCTCTCTCCCTTGGCGACGGCGGCCCGGCTGGCGGCGGCGCGTCAGATCTGAGGATGGCGGACCGGCCGGCGGCGACGGCACCCTCCCCTCCGTGGCTCCACTAGATCTGGGGGGAGGAAAGGCGTTGGATGCGGCGTCGGCGGGGCGGCGTCACCGGTGGATGCGGCGTCGACGGCGGGGGGAGGGGAGCGGTAGTGGCACCCTCCCGTCCGCCAGATCTGGGAGGGAGGGGAGGCGGTGGATGCGGCGTTGGCGGAGCAGCGTCGGCTGCGCGGGGTGGGAGCGGACGGCCGCCGGCGGCGGCGGTGGCAGCGTGCAAAGGGAGGGCGGCGTTGGCAGCGAGGGAAGGGGACGATGACGACATGAGGAGACGGTGGCGACGGCGGCACGAGGAGACGGCGGCGGCGGTGGCGTCTCCTCTCCCTCTCTCTCGGCTCTCTCTCCATCCCTCTCTCTTGCTCTCGAGTCCCCTCTCTCCCTCGAGACGGTGGCCCGACAGGCGGCGGCGACGCGCCGGATCCGGAGGCGAGGAGGCGGCGTCGAGGAAGTGCGTCGGCGATCGAGGGGCAGCCGCGGGCGGGCGGGCGGCGCTGGATCCGGCGTCGACGGTGGTGGGAATGGCTCGATGGATCGGCTCAAGCCAATGCATCGAGCCACAATTTTTGGATTCGAGAGACGTCAAAGGTGCGGGTTCCTAAACCGACACCTTTGAGATACCGCATAGCTGCCGATTAAAAGGTGCCGGTTGGGAAACCGACACCTATACGGGTTTCCCAACCGGCACCTATAGGTGTTTATGTACTAGTGCCTGCAACAAGCCCTAAAATTCATATAGTCCAGGAGAAAGAAATCTGAGACCCGGTATACCGTATGATTTTAAATTTGTACAGACCAAACCATAGGTGATAAAATTATGATTTTCCTAAAGTAGTTTACAAATTTATTTGCCTACCTCCCTGATTTTTCTGAAATTTTAATCCTTTGGGATCTAGCCCAAGGAGACCGATAAAGACAGCAAACCCACATTTTCTAGCACCTTGGCACTTGCCCAAACCGATCCCTATTGTACAGCACTGCCATCGTAAAAATCACCAAAGTATTTCCAGCCCCAGAGAAACATTGTTAGGATGCCCAGAATGGATGCCAATTAATCTTGCAGCTTTTCCAGATTGACCGCTAAGCTCTGTACCTACCACATCGTTATATAGATGAATCTAAGACCATCATGGTGAATTTGGCCTCCCTTTTTCCAAGATCTCCCTATCAAGAGCCCTTTAAATTTTAAGGGGGATAGTAAACCCTGATCTCATACACCCATGGATAGATATGAAGCTTTTGTACGACCCCCAAACATGGTTTGAAGACTTGACTTGTATCTTTGATAAACCTCCCAATATATGTACATATATACACCTATTGTTTCTATGGCATAAAGGCAATGCAAAAATATTTTTCATAAGCATTGGACCATTTCATTCATTCATCGCATCATTCATACATCACGATATCATAGCGTTCATGTATATCTTTTTCGCATAAAAAATATTGCCACACATGCCATATGACGATCATTTTCCTACTATGACCCCAGTACATGGATATAAACCCATGGGTAGCCACGACCATTTTCCCATGTCTTTGAGAATTTAGAGTAGAGATCAATGGACTTGCAAAACCCCTTTGGAAAAGACTATCCATGAGCCGGATACCGCCAAGACCCACTACCCGGTTAGACCCTATGCCCTATTCCCAGTAGAACAAGGTGTAGTTAGACCTAAGACTACTGGACGAACTTGTTTTCCCATTTTGCGAAATCCTCCTAGCCATCAATTTTCCAAACATTAAGGGGGATAGCATGGCTTGTTAACCTCAACCACTTGAGACAGCACCCATGTTGTCCTTACTCGCCTTCGCTATAAACTGCCGAGCGAGGAGAGTTCTACGGCTATTTTCCATTTTAGCCCAACAAGCCTTATGGAAAAAAGTAAAAATAAATAGGGACCCATTCAGCTTCAAATCCATAAGCTACGTACTTGCTATGCCAAAAATTTAACCCTCATAGATATAAGCTCGACCAAGCCACGGTTGACCCCTAGATTTTCCGTCATTATGCCCGAATGAAGGCCTGATCCCGCCAAACCTTTTGTACCAATACTCCATCGCCCACCAGAATACATGGCAGCTACCATGCTCGTCAAGAACGCCCCCTCACCTCCTCAGTAAAAGCTTTTCCCAACCTTAGTTAAGCAACACTATTATACAACTTAGGAAGAGTTAAGAAATAAGCGAATTAAATCTTGTATGTTTGAAAAGATTTCAAACAACAAGGAGCCGATAAAAACCACGTTATCTGAAACCCAGTGCCCGCTACAGTAGCATCCCTTTCGGTGTATTCGACTCATTTTCCCATACACTTTACCCGGTCCAGAGTATCCCACTATAATCTTCAAACAAAGCCTAATGGGTACCACCCCAGCCAGTGAAGTGCGACATGCCGAACCAACGTACCACACATTTGCCCACACCCGTCGCCGAACGACAACCCCTTTTGCTGGGATATAGCCTCCACGACCAAGGCGCCTCGGTACCCTAATTATCCGAGCATCGACACTGCCAACAAAACTATCCATTTCCCTAAACTAGTAAAGAAGCTCCCTTTTCCCTCCTGGATGATGTGACCACGGCCCCTAATTGTCAATAGAGTCCGCATTATCCTAATCAAGTATCCTACCCCTCGGTGTGATAGGATAAAGTTCTAGGAGTGACAAACCTAGTTAAACCGACGCACACCTCACCATGCCCCAACCCAAATCTCGGGGACGAGATTTCCTTTAAGGGGGATAGAGCTGTCACGTACCCAAATTCTAGGGTCAACAAAATTTTTGTCTAAATAAAATGAAAGCAAAGTTTTCCAATTTTGTGAACCAAAATTTTTTCATTTCCTAACTTAGATTAAAGAACTTCAACCTAGTTGCATGAATTAAAAATTTGAAAGCCAAAAGTTTTTCTTTTCTAATTAGGTGGAGTATTTCAACTCATCTCATGAAAAACATTTGAGAATAAATTAAAAACTTCTTCTTCCTAAACCTAGGACATAAAAGCAATCGAACATAAGCGCATGCTATAATAAAACATGTTTTGATTTGAGTCACCTATGTGAGTTTGTATCTTTGAATTGCATTTCAAAAAATAGGACTCATAAGCACAGCCCATAAGGTTCAGAGTTGGCTACACAAGCCTACCACTAGTCTTGGGTGATGACAAGTGAACATGAAATTTAATCCAAGGATCTTCTCCTCAGCCCAAGAGGAGAAATAATACGAACCAAAATATTTTAATAGGCACGAGTGCGCATAGAAAACACCTAAACCTAGGAAGAGCCAAACTAATTTTTCTAGATTAAACCATATTGGGTAAAATCATGGAAAAAATTTATGTAGATGCCAAATATTATGGACAACTCAAATATAATTTTTGAACTATTTAATAGATAGGTTTGGTGCTCAAACAATTTGGACAAAAACAGACGAGTAATAGGCAAATTAGGGTCCCTATCGGCTAAAAATGCAACTTGCCTAAAAAGACATTAAAATGCACAAAAACATATATAGGAAATAATTTATTCAAATACTAGGTTAAACACCAAAATTAAATATAATTTTTCTAGAATTTTTCTAGACTGTTTGAGCCTCCTCCGTCACCTCCTAAGCGCAGAGCTCGAGCCACGCATTCAATGTCAACCAGTGGATCAAGAAGGAAGATGCCAAAACTTGACCCGCTCCTGCCATCCCCAAAGAAAACATCGTACGACATGACTCCCGGGGAGTAGCACGAGGTCGTCCAAGCTGAGGTGAGGGCACATTTCAACAAGAAGTCTCCTGAGAAGCCTCCTGAAATCACCCCGGAGACCAAGGCCTTCTTTAAGAAGACGTACTGTACGCCATAGCCTAAACCACAATCACAACCGCAGTCCAACTATGATAGGATGATCAGGAAGGCTGCTAGGAAGACGCCAGCAAAGGGCAAAGATGTACCGCAGCTTGGGATGCAGCCTCAGAAACCCCTTGAGTTTAGCACAACACCAAATGGAATCTGCGGGAATAACGATGTACCAAGTATCCGGACGTGCACCTTTTGGGAAGGCTCAGCTGGAATACAAGTTCAAACTCGGGAAACCTCTTGTAAAGCTCGATCAGGTCAAAAATTTACCTACACAGATGTACCGCTTCCATAAGTGGTACATGCAAGAATCAAGCAAAGGTACAGAGATGGTCATGGAAAGATAATCAATGGACTATTTCTTCAATGGAGGTGACCACTTCTTCTCTGCTTCGAGGACCTCGACGTCTCACTTATAGCCACATGGGTTTTGTAAGTGTCATTCAGTTATATTTATTTCGTTCCTTAGCTCCTTGTATTTAGCTGACTAAAATTATTTTAACCTTTATAGAATGGCTATCCAATATTGCAACAAGCAACAAATATGGATTCATGGACCCCCAGAAAATTAATTGTCACACCCGAAAATTTATCCCAAATTTTCAGACTATTTTGTGTATTAATTCCCTGTCCAGGACCAACCAGGGTACACAAAATGACAAATCAAATACACAGATCCAAACGTAAATTAAAGCGTATAAATACTTACAGAAGAGGCACTTAGTCCCTGCACTCGATGAAAACTGCAGCGGAAAACAAGGACGATCCTAGCGGGGCTTCAGCTCCACTCCACAGGCAAACTCAACTGGGGTCTGAGCCTTGGTCCTCTAACACTGTCTTCGACTCAGAGGCACTACACTTCTGAAAGGGGGAAGGAATTGCAAGGCTGAGTACAACTATCGTACTCAACAAGCCATGCCGAGAGAATGCAAATATAATGCAAGGTGGTACAAAGGATTCATATATAGGGCTATTTTGCAGAAAACCAGCATTTCAAAGCATTTAAATATTTGAAGGCATTTTAATAAACATGAACCTATCACTAGTCAAATTATTATCAAGTCGTGCACCAACACGATCTTGCCTTAACCCAGGCCAACAACTGCTAACTCCAATTCTTTCAATTTTAAACAGAATTAAACTCTAACTTGGGCACATTGCTTAGCTTGCCCATAACCGAGGGCGCGACTATTCAAATAGATTTACTCTGATCAGAGGTGTACATCTTTACCCACCAGACATGTCTTCCTAACGTGTTGCGACGTGCCACATGCCACCATGGCATATGGACGGAAGCCATGACATAACTCATCGCTTAGTATTGCCCTAGCAAAGAAGACTAACATAGACTTTCCCCGCCAGGTGCCCTGGGTCGAGCAGACAATCTATGCCCCCAGGCATCTCGACTCGTTCTGAGCCTTCACTTGCCAGAGATGTCAGCCCATGGGCTTCAACCCTTCCTAGGGCTTCATTCATCCCTATCCGTGTCTTTTTTGTTTCAGACCGTACTAGTCGACATGTTAAGCCTTACCCATTAGACAAATGGTAGTACAGGAATGCTTTGCAATAGAGGTTCGAAGACTGGGCCTTATGACGGCCGAGGTGCGACTAGCAAAACCAAGCACCCCGTGCCCAGCCGAAAACATGTTTGGGGAATTTTGAAGGGGACATTTATTGCCACAGCTAAACAGCCAAAATTTCCATCATTTACAAAGTTATTCCTTAGTCTAATTATTGAAAACATCTAATTATTTCTATTCAAGCATGTCTAAGCATATTCCTAAGTCTGCTAGTGAGTCCCACATACATAAAGTGCTCACTAGTTTTATTTTTCCTAGGGTTATCAAGGATCATAATACAAGTAACAGGGCTATAACAAGGAGAATCTGTAAGGCTAAATAAAACAGTGATAGACGCGAGAATTTATAAAGAGAAATGCAGTAATTTAAATAAATATAATTTTGTAAACTGGGATAGCAATATGATCAAAATGACATGACTTGCCTTGCTCCTACCAACAAATCTTCTTTTCCTCACGAGCGCGAACCTCGAAACGAAGAAGTCTACACGCTGGCATGCAAAACAAGGAAAACCCTAATAAAAACAAATAAACAATACAAGAAAAGTAGACAAACATGTAGAGCTCAATTTTAGATGAATTTTGCAATTTAAATGGCCCAATTTGGAGTTTGTATGGATTATATAGGAATTTTAGAAGTTTTGGACCATTTAAATGGATTTTGGAAATTAAATTGATTTATGACACAATTTTTAATTATTTTGGAAGGAAAAGAGTAGGATGACAATAGCGGGCAAGGACTGTCGGCGAGTGAGAGCGGAGAGAGGAGGAAGGAACTCATTGGGCGCACGACGGTGAGTGGAGGAAAAGGCATCACGGCGGTGAGGATGACGACGGCGGCCGGCGGCGGCCGCACGGTGGTGAGGACGGTGTGGAACATGCTGCCATGTTGCCGTTGATGGAGACAACGAGGCCACGGGGCGACGTGCTGGCAAGGAAGAATGGCTTGTCGAAGATTGTACTGGTGAGGACGATCACGGGACGCTGGCGAAAAACGGAAACCAAGCGGATGCCAGCAAAGGAGACGACGCCACAATGCCGGGGAAGGAGGCAGTGACGTCGGATAACACTCCGGCAAGGCGGTAGGGGCTGCTGAAGTTGCGCCGACAAGGCTGAGGGAGAGGCACCATGGGCAACGGGGTTTCGGTGTGTTCCGCGCAAAAACGGGCCTTGGCCGAGGTGGAGGGCAATGCTGCGATGCCGTAAGTGGTGATGGCGCAGCCAACCGGTGCATGGGTGAGGAGGAAAAGCCGACCGGAGTTGCGTCAGTGAGGTGGATGGACAGGCCGGCACGATGGTCTCCGGGCAAAATGGAGGTGAGGCCGGGGAAGAGGAGGTGTCTGCGAGGCCGATGGAGGTGGTGGCAAGGTCTGGCGCTGCTCGACTTGACAGGGAAGGGTGGCCGAAGTTCGCCGATGCCGAGGAGAGAGGAAGCCATGTGGAGGGATGGAGGGAGAGCAAGGGAGAACGAGGTGGTGTGAGGGGAGTGAGGAGGGTGCTGGGGGCTCTCTTTTACAGGTCGGAGGGGAGAGAGATCGATGCCGGGGAGAGGAACAGCCGGGGAGAGGAAGGGTCGGCGCCGACCATGGTGCAGTTCAATAGAAGAAGAACATGCAGCGATTCAAGGCATGTTAGTGTACGATTGAGGTTGATTCAAGAGGGGAAATAATGGGGAGGTGAAGGGGACTCGATTTTTGCAGTTAATTGGGAAGGGAATCGACCGGGGAGGGAGATCGACCGGCAATGGTGGACCTCAACAATGAGAAATATAATCACAATCCACCACGAAAACATGCGAAATTTAGTGGGGAATCGTGGGGGAATTGAAGAGGATGAGCTGAGGATTAATTCCCCTCGATCAATTTTGAATTTTGGATTTGAGAAAGGGATTTGGCTGGAAATGGAAAGGAAAGTAAACAAACTCAAATCGGGATGAACAGTGCGCAGACTGCTGCAGGTTGAAGAAGACACTATAGCAGAGGGACGCAAAAGAGACTTTTCCTTCCAAACTTCCTTGAATTTTTATCTGTACTTCCAATGCTCAAATAATTCCAAGAAAAATCCTAAAATTAGATGGACACAAAGTATTTAATAAAAATACAAGAAGGTCATTTACTGATTAATTTATTTATTTAAATAATTACTTTAATGCTCTTTGTATTTTTAAAAATTATTTCGGAGCTCCAAAATTTCACGAAAAATTTCGAGAGCACTTTAGGGCATGGAAAATATTTCAAAAATATTTTCCAGCCATGGTTTTTAAAGGAAATTTTTATTTTCTTATTACTTTCACTTGATTAATCTGCTTGTTATTTTATTTAATTTCTAGAAAATGAATTATTTAATGATTTTTAATTCCGAACAAAAATCGGGGCATGACATTTACATTGTGATGTTAGACCAAGTATCCAACACAAACAGAGGAGAACATCTACAATATATTGGTGCAGCCGCATTTCAGGACATTTATACTTATACCATACAACACAACGTGAGTTTGTACTACCTTTCGTACCAATATCAATCCCGTGCATACATACAGTGTCATATAATATGTCATCTCACACAATTTGCAGATTCCACTGGGCTTTTTTTTGTAATTGACGTTGAGAGCTCGCGGATCCATGTCTTTGACTCAATGGATAAACTAGAGTCTACGTACACAAAGATTTTTGAAATGTGAAACATGTAATGCCATCTTACTTGCTATTGCATATATGCGGTTCTCAGATAATTACTCGCTAGCTTTCAACTGCACGTAGGGCATGGGCACGGCTCCGTGAGACGGTTCGCGGGAATTGGAAAGAGAAGCTTTCTGTGAGGATGAATTTTCCAGTGAGTAAACATGCTCCAAAGTTATATTGAAATGTATATTAAAATATAAATGTATATTAAATTTTCCTTCATTTCTCTGTCAGTGTGCAAAACAGGTGAAGGGGACAAACTTGTGCGGCTACTACATCTGTGACTACATTTACTGCCTAGTTAACCATGACACATGTATATATGTATAAATATATATGTGTGTAAAATATGTATGCATATATATATTGCACATATATATAATTAACAAATAGCAAGGAGCAAAATTTGTAAAAAAGAAAAAAACCTTTACTCCGGTTGGTAACACCAACCGGGACTAAAGATGGCGGAACCAGCCACGTGGTGCCGCCATCTTTCGTCCCGGTTGATGTTGCCAACTGAGACTAAACATGGATCTTTAGTCCCGATTATTTCAACCAAGACTAAAGCTGTCGATCTTTAGTCCCGTTTTCATTGTCCCGGTTTTATAACCGGGACAAACAGGGTTACAAACCGGGACAATTGTAGGTTTCCCCAGCAGTGTTCCCAGTGGAAAGTTTTATCTCGCGGTTTTCAAGAGTAACATGTCACCAAAAGAAATTTGAGTTGATGAATGAAATCAATCCTCCTGATGCAAAGTTACATTTCATGATTTTATAGGCTACGCATATCATTTAATTACAAGGTATGTGATTGGATATGGTTAGATGAAATGAAACAGTCTAACCTCCCATGCCAGTTTATCAGGTTTTATAGTCTTGAAAATAGTGCATACACAGTTTCATCTTGATGAAACTCCTTCCTCCTCTCTCTTCAAAATTGCGTCATCATTTATGCTGATGTGTCATGTATTTAATGTGCATGAAACATCTATCAAACTTCCACTAGGATTAGCCTAAGGAAGCATTTTTATTAGTAGGATAAAATATTGACAGAGAAATTCAATCGTAGAACATTTCAAATATTTGATAACAATTTTACCTTTAGATAACAATATATAACAGGTAATCATGAAAATAATGGGAAAAGTAGACATATCGTCTCTCCTTCAGAGTGGCCACCAAGGTTTGACGCACTTGGTATTGTAATATATTACTGAGTAAATTTTATTTTGGGCCATCTTTTATTTTCAGTGTTTTGTTTTGAGGCACCATTCAATCAATGTTTTCACTTTGGACCAGGTAATTTTAAAATTATATCACTTTGGACCACCCTTAACTCTTAAATCCATCTACATCCAATTTGTCATATGTCAAAGAGAACGGTCTACATACAGCTATGGAGGTTTATTGACGAATAGAAGCTGGCGTACTCGAGGTTGTTTGTATTCTTAAGAAAAGAGTTGGGGTGATCCAAAGTGAAACAAAGACGAGATTACCAGGTCCAAAGTGAAAAACATTAGTTAAAGGGTGGTCCAAAGTAAAACATTGGTAATAAAAAGGTGGCCCAAAGTGAAACTTACTCTTTATTATTTGATCCCATGGGCACCTCTTCTTTTGCTTTTGGTTCCTTTGCAGTTTTTTTCTTCACATCCTGGAAAATTTTGAGCATAAGAATTGTTAGGGTGAGTCCATTAGATTGTAAATTTAATTTTGGTGTAACATAACACTACTAAATATTTGATGTTTTTGGGACGAGGGCCCTTCAGGTTGCAGGCGGGTTGTAACTGCCCTCATATGAAAATATAGCTTCTCCGAAGGTGGTTCAAGGCCTGCCTACGGTAACGCATTATGGCAGGTGGGCGCTTAAGAGGCCGCATGTCATAATGGCTGCATTATCACATGTGGGCCTTTTAAGGGCTGCCTGCGATAATGCGGTTATCATAAGCGGGCCCTTCAGAGGCTCGCATGTGATGATCTGCCTTTATCATCCTTGCAGCCCGAGCTTTTGCATTTTATCAACCAAAATTTCTCACTCCATATCGAAGCAACAAATATGAGAGAGGTTTTGAACTTGTAATCTTTGCTTGAATTCATATAAAAGGTAAGGTACTTCCATACCACCTCGATTTGCCCCTATTTCTTAAAAAATATTATCGGTGCAATGCGGAGAATTTTACAGTTCCAGAAGAGAACTCTTATGAGATATTTTTACAAATTTTAGCTGCAATAGGATGTTAGATGAGCAAAATTCTTGTTATAATCACTATTTTAAACTAGTTCAATGTAATGTTGCATTATTTTCAAGGAGAAACATGTATTTTCATGTTTTATTGGAAAACTCTAATTGTTTAATTTTATCTGTATTGTGATCATTTACAGATAAATTGGGCATGGATGTACAAGATGCGAAGAACTCATCCGTTGCACATCTCGGAAGTATCTAATTTTTTTACCGTCCTAAGATACATGCTTTGAGGGAGAATAGGATTTTTTTTGTCCGTGCGTTAATTGCAAGAATCATAAAGTGTCGACGGGTGGGTCGGCAGTCCTGCAAGGGGGGTTCCCGACGAGGTAGAAGAGAGATTGGTAGAGAAGCTGCCCTCTGATGGATTCGATGGTCGACTCAAATCCTAAGATGAGCCAAGAAACAAGGCGCGAGGAATTATACTGGTTCAGTCCTCCCGAAGGATAATAGGCCTACGTCCAGTGTGTGGTGTTCTTTCTTAGGGGTGGATGATGAACAAGATTTACCAAGGTGTGTGCTAGAGTTCTCTCGGCACGGGCTCCGCCGTGGCCCTATGGCCTTGCCCTCCCTTTTAGGTCCTAGTACATGTTGGTATGCTAGGTCCTCTACACCGTGGGTATCTTGTGCTCCTGCCAGCCCTGGGACCCTCCTCCTGTGCGCCAGGTGGTGTCAGATGCTACCGGGCTGTCTCCTCCCTCTTCCTCCGTGCCTCCCAAGTTTCTTCTCGAGGATGCTCGAGGTTGGGCGATTAGTCAGGGTCGAGAGAAGGGGCCGAGGTCGGACTCGGGGGAAGGCCAGAATGCCTGACCCCCGGGAGGGTCGCGCTGTGGGTCACATGTCGAGGACACTTGGTTTGACTTATGTTGGGGTCCAATCCGGGTTTTTTAGGCACCCCAGGGTGACACCTCCCACAGAAGCCCCCGAGCCTAAGGAGGTATAAAGCATCCAATCTTAAGGTCAGAGTTTTGTCGGAGTGTTGTCTTCAAGGGATCCTCGGAGCTTTGAGCTATGGTTATGGTAGGTGCACCACCTAGATGCACCTGCCAGGTGTAGCTCCCGAGCCTAAGGGCGAATAGAACATTCGGCCTTACGGTCAAGTCTTCTTCCAAGGTATTGATTCCTAGCAGTTATTGTGAATCGAGATTTTGCAGGTGCGCCGCTTAGGTGCACCTGGCAGGTATAGCCCCCGAGCCTAGGGTCGGATGGCAGATCCGAGCCTAGGGTTGAATCATCAAGATCCCGATGATCCGAGTGATGCTCGAGGTCCACAAAAAGGGGTTAGTCGAGACGAACAGGTCTGCTGCCCGAAGGCGTTTGGCAGTCCCTGCTTTGACCGAGGGGAGGCAACTTGGCCTTTAGCCCCCGAGTCAGAGAGTCCACTGCCCAAAGGCAGTGAGGATGGGTGAGGTGCTCGGGGCTATAGGCCCTGGGGCTCGAGGTAACCACGACCTCACTTGTGGACTATCTGGAAAGCCCACATTCGAGTCGTCAAGGTCACCGCCCTAGGGCGGCGATGAACATGGTCATGGTCGAGACTACTGCCCGAGGGCACATGGTAGTCCCGACCTAGACAGGGGGCTAGCTCGAAAGCCGGCCCTGAGTTGACAAAGCCATCGCCCGGAGGCAATGGGAATTGAGGTTAAGGTCGAGACTACTGTTAGTGATATGCCCTAGAGGCAACATGGAGATGTTGGATATCACGTCAATGTTTATGTATTTATGAATAAAGTGTTATTCAGTTCCATGAAATAGACATCTTATATTGATCAATAAGTACGTGACTTATTTATGAGACTCTTTATGTATGAATCTATTTCTAAATGATCCCTGATCATATGTCATATTGTTGGAACAAAATATGATTCTAAGATCGGCATGTTTATTGATTGATGATCATGTCTCATAGATCATGGGTATGGAGATACCAAATCAATAAACATGGACACATGTGTTGGAGAACACATTGTTGGATAGACCCATCATGAGACACTACAGAATTAATGTGCCATTAGTTGGTCTCGGGTAGTGTTGGTACAAAGTCCTTACACCCGAGATCACCATGGATTCCAACATATGTAGTAGCCTACTTTGGGACTACCAAACGCTATTTAATGCGGTAGTTATAAAGGTAGTTTTCAGGTTTGCTATGAAACATGGAGTGGGATGTGAGTGATCAAGATGGAATTTGCCCCTCCTTTGGAGAGATATCTCTGGGCCCCTCGAGGTAATGGATTATGGAAATGCATGGCCATGCTAAGTTGATTGAGGAGTCAATCAACGGACGGATAATCCAATACGGTTCGAGTGAATGGTTAAGCTATTGAAGGGATGGCACACATCTTGCCTATAGCTTAACCGGTATCGTGAGGCAAAGGGATTTGTGTACACATTACAGGTTCGAGCCGATATTATTCTTGTATACTATGGTGTCAATATGTGCTGCTAGGCGCCGCGTTGACAGTCGTCCGGAGTTAGACTCGAGCCGACGATCGGCTAAGTTAGACTATAGCTGAAACCGAGTATACCTGAACCTACGGGTCGCACGCTTAAGGGGATAAGAACAGGCATTCGAGTTGGACTCGGATACGGCTCGATCGGATAGGGATCCGATCGGATAGAGTCCTATGGGCTTGCGACGTATGGGCGGCCAACTCTATGAGATACGGATGAGATCCGATTCAAAATAGAGTCCTAATCGGCCACTAGTCCCGTCGGCCAACTCTATATAAAGGAGGGAGGGGTGGAGAGCTGCCACATGTCAATTGCATCACGTGCAACAGAAGTCGTCGAGATCAATCTCCATGGAAACCCTCCCCACTTTCGAGCCAAACCCTAGCCTTGCATCGCGTGCTAGCACACGGGTGTCACGGCGTTCGTCCCCGGACGTGTGGATACCGGTAGAGGCGCGCTACATTGCGCGCCGTTGATCGGCCGGATCAGCTGCAATCGGAGCGATCGATCGTGGTGGAATCGGCTGCGGTCGGGCGCATCGGAGCGAGGCGTGAGAACGCGGTCGGACGACTCGAATCGGCTGATTGGCGAATCGGCTGTCTCCGGGAATCGGCTACACTGTTCCGGATCGGATTGCCCTGATTGGCTATTCCGCTGCACTCTACTCCAATCGGTAACGATCTATCGGCCCTTACTTGCAAGTGTTCTGGTTTGCGCGGTAAAAGTTTTTGTTTTCGGCTAGCGTAGCCTCCGCGTAACCCTTCGGTGGTATCGAGCTAATCTTGCTTAGTTCGGGTTTTAGATTGGATCGGAACAAGTTTTGCGCACGGGTTGATTGGATCAATCGGTTTTACGGGATGTTGAGGAGAGTTAATGGTAATTGCGTTCCTTGATAGTGTATCGGAACGGCGTAATGTGATTACGTCGAAGCAATTTCCATATAACTCGGTTAGAGTTGGGTTCGAGATAGCGTTCCTTGATAGTGTATCGGAACGGTATAATGTGATTATGCCGAAGCTATCTCGTAGTCCGATCTTGTTAGCTGCCTCGCGCCTACGCAAACCATCTCCCTTGATAGTGTATCGGGACGGCATAATATGATTATGCCGACATGGTTTCCGTAAGCGAATTCATAGATTGGATCTATGAATTTCGTGTGGTGTTCGGCGCTGCCCGAAGCCCACGAGGGGACCGCCGTGTGCGTACCTCCTTATAGGTCGTCTCGATGCCGTATCTCTGCGATAAGTAGAAAACGTTTCTACGCCTAACTTGTTTTGCAGAGAATGCTTTGAGATGGTATGGCCCTATTGTATGTATGAGATGTATGAGATGCATGTGATGTATGTAATATTCTTTCATATGTGCAATCCCTGTAATATTCTTTCATACGTGCAATGCTTGTAATATTCTTTCACGACCTGCGAGTCGATGTAATCTTCAATTAGAGCTTCTATAGTAGTAGCTTAGTTTGAAGAAATCAAGCATCATGCACATTGAAAGATGGTGCCGAAGATGGAGATCCTCAGCGCCGACATGGAGATGGAGATCACCATGTGAAGGGGGCCATACTATTTCATAATATGCTATTCTACTTGCTTTCATATGTGATATGTTTGTTTGATAGGATAGCATCCCTCACAAAATTAAGTAGTAATGATGCCCTTCCAAATGTTGCACCCGTCACCGTTATGCTCGTCAATGGTGGGTCTGCCAAAGCAGAGTGCCATTCTCTATCATAACACGAGGGGGTATATGTCAGACATATACATGCAGGAGCATTTGGTTTACTTAACAAGGCTATCAAAACAATTTTGGGCCTTGGGGCATAGGTTGGCGCCGGGGCATGGAGATGCCACACCAACAACAAGAGTCACATAGAGATGTGATTAGCAAGGTGTTGCTTACCGATGTTACTAATTTTCTAGCAGTGATGCCAAAGCTCACTAGAAAATTAATTAACATGTGGATCTTGACCCAATACGTAACCTAGAGGGAAGGTGGAAAATACGTAATGGGAGTCTAATGTTAAATTGTTTAACAATAGACATAGCATAAACATTGTGCTAAACTTTGCTTTTTCTGTTGTAGAATAAATGGCGGCTAATACTACACCCAATACCTTTAATTTGCGATCTATTCTCGAAAAGGAAAAATTAAATGGAACAAACTTTATGGATTGGTATCGCAACTTGAGAATTGTTCTCAAGCAAGAGCGTAAGGAGTACGTTCTTGAAGTACCTTATCCTGAGGATTTGCCTAATAACGCCACTGCAACTGCACGGAGGGCTTATGAGAAGCACACTAATGATGCCCTAGATATAAGCTGTCTCATGCTTGCTACAATGTCCCCGAGCTTCGAAGCAATATGAGAGCGCGATGCTCACACTATTATTCGGGGACTGCGTGGCATGTTTGAGAACCAAGCTCGGGCCGAGAGGTTCAACACCTCAAAGTCCTTGTTTGCGTGCAGGCTTGTTGAGGGGAATCCCGTCGGTCCGCATGTGATAAAGATGATTGGCTATATCGAGAGTCCGGAAAAACTAGGTTTTCCCCTTAGCCAAGAGTTGGCTGCGATGTGATTCTCCGTCGCTCCCTCCGAGCTTCGAGCCATTCATATTGAATTATCACATGAACAATATGGATAGAACCTTGGCTAAATTGCATGGGATGCTAAAGACAGTGAGGAGAGTATCCAGAAAAACGGTCATCATGTGATGATGATGCGAAGGCAAAGCGCAAACCACTGTCAAGAAACTTTGCACCAAGAGGAAGTTAACTCCCGATGAGATCGTGAGTGCCTCTAATGCAAAGAAGGGCAAGAAGGGGTCGGCGGCATCGGATGCCGTTTGCTTCTATTGCAAGGAGACGAGCCACTGGAAGAGGCGCAAGAAGTACATGGAGGATCTCAAAAGAAGCAAAGTACGACTTACGCCAGGTATTAATGTTATAGACATTAATCTTGCTACTTCACCTACCGACTCTTGTGTATTTGATACCGGATCGGTAGCTCATATTTGCAAGTCGTTGCGGGAATGAGAAGAAGTAGAGGATTGAGAAGGGCGAGGTGAACTGCGCGTCGGCAATGGAGCAAGCGTTGCTACGTTCTTGTCGGCACGATACCATTTCATCTACCTTCAAGATTAGTTTTGGAATTGAATAATTGTTATTGTGTTCCAACACTATGTCAAAACGTTATTTCCGCTTCATGTCTACAAGCGGAAGGATATGATTTTAGATCAATGAACAATGGTTGTTCAATATATCTCGAAGATATGTTCTATTTTCATGCTCCATTGGTGAATGGATTATACGTTTTGAATCTTGAAGCATCTCCCATCTATAACATTAATACGAAAGGCAACTCACTAATGATATAAACCCCACGTTTATCCGGCATTGTCGCTTAGGCCATATAAATAAGAAACGCATGGAGAAGCTCCATAAGGATGGCTTCACTCTTTTGATTTTGAATCTTTTGAGACATGTGAGTCTTGTTTACTTGGTAAGATGACAAAGGCACCTTTCACGGGACATAGTGAGAGAGCAAGTGACTTATTGGCACTCGTACATCGATGTATGTGGACCAATGAGCTCAATGGCCGAGGTGGTTATCGAGTACTTCATTACCTTTACCGATGACTTTAGTAGATATGGCTATATCTACTTAATGAGGCATAAGTCCGAATCCTTTGAAAAGTTCAAAGAATTCCAGAATGAAGTACTGAGAATCATTTAGGGAAAACAATCAAGTTTCTACGATCAGATCGTGGAGGGGAATACTTGAGCCAAGAGTTTGGTAATCATCGAAAGATTGTGGAATTGTTCCACGGTTGACTCCGCCGGGAACTCCACAATGGAACGGAGTGTCCGAACGGAGAAATCGCACCTTGTTGGACATGGTGCGGTCGATGATGAGCCAAAGTGATCTTCCGTTATCCTTCGGGATATGCTCTTGAAAGCATGCGCTCACACTAAATAGAGTTCTATCTAAGTCAGTTGAAAAGACACCATATGAGATATGGACAGGGCAACCCCCTAGTTTGTCTTTTCTCAAAATTTGGGGATGTGAGGCTTATGTAAAACGTTTACAATCTGACAAGCTCACACCCAAATCTGACAAGTGCTTCTTTGTGGGATATCCTAAGGAAACTAAGGGATATTACTTTTATAATCGGGAACAAGGCAAAGTGTTTGTCGCCCGACATGGTGTCTTCTTGGAGAAAGAGTTTCTTTCAAGAAGGGTTAGTGGGAGCAGGGTGCATCTTGAAGAAGTTCAAGAAACACCAGAAAACGTTTCAGCGACCACAGAACCACAACAGGAGGAACAAAGTGTTGCGCCACCAGTTGTAGATACACCAGCCCCACGGAGGTCTGAAAGATCACGTCGTGCGCCTGACAGGTACACAGGTGCGGAACAACGTGACATATTGTTGTTGGACAACGATGAACCTAAGACCTATGAGGAAGCGATGGTGGGACCCGATTCCAACAAGTGGCTTGGAGCCATGAAATCCGAAATAGAATCCATGTACGACAATCAAGTTTGGAACTTGGTTGATCCACTGATGGTGTCAAAACCATTGAGTGTAAATGGGTTTTTAAGAAAAAGGCCGATATGGATGGAAATGTTCACATCTATAAGGCGCGATTGGTGGCGAAAGGTTTTAAACAGATTCAAGGAGTTGATTATGATGAAACCTTCTTGCCCGTCGCAATGCTTAAATCTATTCGGATTATCCTAGCGATTGCTGCATATTTCGATTATGAGATATGGCGGATGGATGTCAAAACGGCTTTCCTAAATGGAAACCTAAGCGAGGATGTATACATGATACAACCTTAGAGTTTTGTCGATCCAGAATCGCCTGGAAAGATATGCAAGCTACAAAAATCCATTTATGGATTGAAGCAAGCATCTCGGAGTTGGAATATTCGATTTGATGAAGTAATCAAAGGGTTTGGTTTCATCAAAAACGAAGAGGAGGCCTGTGTTTACAAAAAGGTCGAGTGGGAGCGCAATTGTATTTCTAATCTTATATGTGGATGACATATTACGATTGGAAATGATATCCCTATGCTAGAATCCGTCAAGTCTTCATTGAAAAATAGTTTTTCCATGAAAGACTTAGGGAGGCAGCATACATATTGGGCATTCGGATCTATAGAGATAGATCCAAGAGGCTAATTGGATTAAGCCAAAGTACATACATTGACAAGGTGTTGAAAAGGTTCAACATGCATGATTCCAAGAAAGGTTTCTTGCCCATGTCACATGGCATTAATCCTAGCAAGAATCGGTGTCCTCGGACACATGATGAGCGGAATAAGATGGGTATGGTTCCATATGCTTCGGCAATTGGATCCATCATGTATGCCATGCTTTGTACACGCCCGAGATGTCTCGTACGCTTTGAGTGCTACGAGCGAGATCAGATCGAGATCCAGGTGAAGGTCACTGGACTGCCGTAAAGAATATCCTTAAGTACTTGAGAAGAACTAAGGATATGTTCCTAGTCTATGGAGGTGAAGAAGAGCTCGTTGTAAGTGGTTACACCGATGCTAGCTTCCAAACAGACAAGGATGATTATAGATCGCAATTTGGGTTCGTGTTCTGCCTGAACGGAGGCGCAGTCAGCTGGAAGAGTTCCAAGCAGGATACTGTTGCTGATTCTACAACGGAGGCCGAGTACATTGCTGCTTCAGAAGCTGCAACTACTGCCCAAGGGCGTATAGTAGCCTTGACCCCACTTGTGGGCTAGCTCGGAAGTCCACACTCGAGTCGTCACGACCACCGCCCTGGGGCGATGGAAGTCATGGTTAGGGTCGGGACTACTGCCCGAGGGCGCATGGTAGTCCTCACCTCGACCGAGGACTAGTTCGGAAGTCCACTCCGAGTTGAAGGAACCCATTACATTTGAGTAATGGAGTTGAGGTTGAGACCACTGCCCGAAGGCAATCTGTGGTCTCATTCTCGATTGAGAGCTAGCTGGGAAGCCCTTCTCTCGAGGTGTCGGGGTCCCGACACGGGGGTCAGCGATGGTCTATCATGGTCAAAGGAGGAGTTACCTGAACCTTGTCGTCAGTCGGTTTCTTAGTCGCGAGGTATTCTCCGCAAATTTGGGTCCCACCTATCAATAATGAGCAGGGGTCCTCCTACGTCTCGTCGGGCAACCGCAAAAACTAGCGTGATTTAATGGCTAGTCCTGTTCCCACTTCCCACTTTCCTCATTATGCCAGATGTGGCTGACGGTTGGGGTAAGAAGAGGGAACGTCACCAGCGATTTCTTTGGGTGTCGCAACAGGCGTGCAAAAGACGTCGTTACCCTCCTTGAAAGACGAATGGTCCAGATTAAAAGCCCGAGAGACGTGGACCTTGGGGAGATTAAGGATTGAGAATGCCTCGGATGCTCAGTGCATGCCGTTAACAGCGTTGCGCGTCCTCCGAGATTGGCGCTGTCAGCCTTTCCATCATGCCCCTTATAAACTCTGCCGCCGCTCGACTTTTCCTCTTCCTTATGCTTCCCAATAGCCTAGGAGCCCTAAACCTTCTTCTGGCTCCACCATGCTTCAAACCACAGTGTTGCCATCCTCACTGCCGCTGTGTAGTTTGCTATCGCAAGGGCGGCAACTATTTTGGCTGAAGGTGATAGCACCAAAGAAGATTACGAAGAAGATAGGCCCCGGCGACGTGTGGAGACGAGGTCAAGACAAGTTCGCCCTTCGTTCCCTCATGCGCGGGGAAGGCAATGGTCGAGGAGCTAGTGTGGCTCGGTGTTCTTCCCTGCCACGTAATCTCTTCATGGCACGCTGCGCAGGGAGAGGTGTTCCCAACCGCGAACACCGGTGAGTTGGTTGTTTTCTCTGCCTTCCACCTAAGCGGCTTCAGGGTGCCGGCCGATCCCTTTTTCCGAGGTCTACTAGAGCACTATGGGATAGAACTCTGCAACCTCAACCCCAATTTCATCCTCCAAATCTCCATCTTCATTCATCTCTACAAGGCCTACGTCGGGGGAGACCCGCACTTCAACCTCTTCCACCACTACTTCTGCCTGCAGCGGTTAGGGAGTGGCGGTGTCGTCGGTGGGGCCAGAATCCAGCTTCGCGGAGGGATGGGCGAGAGCTACATCCCCGTCGACGTTACTACCTCCAACAAGGGGTGGCACGTGGAGTGGTTCTACATTGCGAACCACGAGCTGGCCCTCAGTGAGGACATCCACAAGGAGCCGTTACCCAACCTCAACAGGGCGGGCACCTGCTGCTCGAGCAACCAGGATCAGGTTGACGAGCTCGTTGAGCTGATCAAGGACCTGAGGAAGCGAGGTCTGAGCAGTGTCCACGTGATGCGCGACTTTGCCCTCCGCTACATCCAGCCCTGCAAGCACAGGGAGCGCACAGCGTACCAGTGCTCGGGCAGCTTTTTTCAAGGCACGGCAGGCTCTGGAGAAGGGAGCCCGGAGCGTTTCTCGATAGACAACCCTCCTCCGGCGGTAAGATCGACCCCTTTCTTTGTTTTTTGAAAGTTTTTGTTTTGCCTGATATCTCACCTGCCAGGTGTCGAAACTGATCCCCGGAGCCCACTCGGTCGACAAATCGAGGGTCTGGAGGCCTTCTGCGAGGCTGAAGGGGAGGGGGAGAAGAAAGGAGCTTAGGCTCCAAGATCGGCAAGAGGGATCCGGCGCCGTGGCGCCGGGAGGCACCAAGAAGAAGATGTTGCTCAAGTCCTCCTCCGAAGAGAGGTACAATGACCCGTCCGACTCGGACGTGTCGAGGGCGAAGCCGCCGCCGCCGCCAAAAAAGACGACGAAGTGGATCAGCTTCAAGTGCAAGGCGTAAGTGCAATCCTTGGACCCAAGTGAAATTGCTCTATTTCCTTTCTGCGTTAAAAGTTTCCTTCTTGATTAGGCCCGCTGGAGGTGCTGGGCCCCGCACCGACGCGACTCTGGGGACGACCGGAGTCGCTGGGCCAGTCGCTGCAAGGGAATTTGGCCCTTCCCCACCTGCCGTGGGCTCGGGGACGGCGGCGACGACCGACCTATAGGAGGACCGCCGCTGGTAGAGACCATCGGCGGATCCGAGGAGGAGGCGGCCGAGAATGTGGCCGCGCTAGTAGCTAAGGCTGCCACTGAGGCTGCACGAGTGGCTGGGGCACCCACCGAGGTTGAACGGGTGGTCACGGAGGCCGAGTTGATGCCTGGGTGGAGGAGGCTGCCGTCGGAGTAACCGCGCTGGCAGCCAAGTCAACCACTGAGGCTCTAGCCGATCAGCTGGGGGACGGTGAGAACTCCTCTGGCATCAGTTGGGACCGACTCGGCAATCTCATCGACGATGAGATTGTCACCGAGTTGCCCGTCGAGGGTCCTAATGCTCCACCCACGACCATCTCCGTGGAGCTCCACGATGCCGGGGTTGAGAAGACCAAGGCTATCGAGGTCATCGACGCTGAAGCCACCGAAGGCGAGCTGGAAGTCGACGAAGGCTCCGGGTCCCAAGCCAATGACTTGTCAGAGCTCGACAACCGTTTCGCCAGCATCCGTGGCTTGTTCATGGTAAGGCTCAAATTTTTAGCCTTCTTTGCATAACTCTTGTCTGACTTTCTATCGTTCCAGAGGCGCACTCGTCCGTCTGAGCCATCGGAGGCTGAGCGGGCGCTGGAGGAGAGGCTCGCGGAGGCCTGTCACCATGAGTCCGCTTACCTTTGCTTCTCTTCTTCCTCCTCCCATTCGTAGACTGTTATGAAAACTTTCGCAGGGGCTCGGGACGCCCTCGAGCAAGCCGAGGTCCTCTGGGCCGAGCGAAACAACGCTCGGGAGGCCTTCAAGCTTTTCAAGGATGCCCGGAAGACGGCCGAGGGCGCCGAAGGCACCTTGGAGGCACAACTCGGGATGGCTTGGGCCGAGATGGAAGGGTTGGCTGTAGCCAAGGCCGAGCCCGAGAAGGCCAGGGCCGAGGCTGAGTCTGTGAAGGCCGAGGCCGAGGTGGCCAAGGCCGAGACCGAATTGGCTCGGGCCATGGCCGAGCGGGCCAAAGCCTCGGCCGAGTAGTCTAAAGCTGAGGCGGAGGCCGCCAAGGCTGAGGTGAAGGTGTCATTGGCCAAGGCAGGGGAGGAGCTTTCCGCCACGGAGAGCGTGATGGCCAATCTGGCCAAAGAGCTATAGGACACCAAGGCCTCCGCGGAAGGTAAGCGTCAATTCCTGCATTCATCCCTGACTCTTTGTTTTTCTTTCTCACCTCGATTCTTACCTCCCGTCCTCATCTCCGCACAGAGCGCGTTGAGATTTCCCGCTAGCAGATTGGTCACTTCAAGGGGCTCCTGGAAGTGGCTGAAGCTTGGCTGTGCGATGTTCAAGATGGTGCTCTCGCCATTCTGAACCGGGCCGACAATGACCTCCCCCTGCCCAGGAAACCCGCGACAAGTTCCTCAACCGCCTACGGGATGGACCTCGCTGCCTCGACATCTTCTTGAAAGACACGGCGAAGGCCGCGGTGGGCCCTCGGCATCGTCAACCGACGGTTCTCGAAGGTGCCGGTCACCAACATCGGACTAGGGTGGCAAGAAGGCCAGGAAGCCGGCGAGCCCGAGGCCATCGTCACCGAATTTGACAAGACTGTTGATCAGGTTATTGATCTTATAGAGTTTTGATCACTCTCTGCCGTAATAGCTCTGAGTAGGAAGGAAAAATGTTTTTAAGTTAATATCAGGGTCTCATGCCCTACCCTTTTGCATTGCCGTGCCGAAGGGTGTTTGGCCGGGGCATGCAAAGGTTCATATTTGCCTACTTGTATTATTCTCGACGTTTAAGCCTTAGAAAACGATCTTCGCCTGGAATAGCCAGGAGGATCCGCTAAGCGGTCTTTGACAGATTTTGGATCGGCCTTCAACATTACTATCATTCATTTTACGAGCTAGGCGAAGTGAAGGGTCTCGGAGGACAAAATTTTCTGAGTAGTTTGATCATACGTCAGGCCATTCTCGTGTTTCAACTTCAACCCAAGTTCGACTCCGGGAGGGAAAATCCAACTCTGACCGGAGGGGGATGGGATTGAAGCAAACACGTTGGGCAAAGTCGTATTTCTTTGATACTTAGGAAAAGAGTTGTATTGTCAAGTAGTGATTGACTCAAACGATAACATTCTGTCCTGAGAGCCCGGAGCACATCGGTCGGGGCCGCGAAACTCAGAGCTGGTCATGAGCACTTGTGTAGAAGCTATCAAATCGTTTGGTCGTTACTTGTCATCAGGAAGCATCGCTAAGCCCCTGAGCGGCAGAAAGGCAAGCTCGGCAAGCAACCTACCAGAGAACCCCAACCAGGGCAGGTCGGGGCCACGTAGCTCAGGGCTGGCCATAAGCAATGCATGGGAGCTGTCGAGGGCATGTTGCTAGCTCGGCGGCTAAGCGGAACTAAGATAGAGAATGCAGGAACATGCAAGGATTATGATTTTTGGAAATTGAAAGAGAAGGAAAAGGAAACGTATCTGTTCGAAGACTTCATTGGAAAAGGTAGATCTCCATCGGACCACCGCAGACGAAGAACAGCGTCCCTACCTGGCGTGCCAACTGTCGACGGGTGGGTCGGCAGTCCTCCAGGGGGTCCTCGAGGAGGTAGAAGAGAGATTGGTAGAGAAGCTGCCCTCCGATGAATCCGATGGTCGACTCGAATCCTAAGATGAGCCAAGAAACAAGACACAAGGAATTATACTGGTTCAACCCTTCCGAAGGTTAATAGGCCTACGTCCAGTGTGTGGTGTTCTTTCTTAGGGGTGGATGATGAACAAGAGTTACCAAGGTGTGTGCTAGAGTTCTCTCAACATGGGCTCCCCCTGGCACGTCGCCCTGCCCTTCCTTTTATACCTCAAGGGGGGCAGGTACAGATGAGCTTGTGGGCCAAGGAAGCTAAGAATATGAGAGACAAAAGGTGGGGTACAAAGAATATCTGACAAAGAACATGTTGATCTGCTAGGTCTTGTACACCGTGGGTATCTTATGCTCCTGCCAGCGATGAGACCCTGCTCCTGTGCCGCAATGTTGTGTCAGATCCTACCGGGCTGTCTCCTCCCTCTTACTCCATGCCTGCCAAGTTTCTTCCCGAGGATGCTCAAGGTCGGGCGACGAGTCGGGGTCGAGAGAAGGGGCCGAGGTCGGACTCGGGGGAAGGCTGAAATCCCCGACCCTCGGGGGGGAGGGGGGTCGGGCTCTCGGTCACATCCTGATGACACTCGGTTGGACTTCTGTTGAGGTCCAATCTGGGTTTTTGAGGAACCCCGGGGTGACACCTCCCACATAAAGTATGAATAGATTCCCAAATAATCTTTGGGCATTTACTGGAGCATGGATTTGTGAAAGATTACAAGGTTTGGACCTATCACGGGGAAATCGTTGTTCCTGAAGGTGATTGTAATCCTGAATGTGCAGAGACAATCTTTCCATTGGACATGACATAAAATTTTACAATCAATGATATGGCCCATGAAATGATGGACGAAGATGGTTCCACTGGTATTAATGATTTTCATCTAGATTTTTACCTATAGAATATACTACGTCATTCTAAACCAGAATTGCTAATGGGTACATCAAGAAGGTTTGGGCAATTTTGAGGTGTTAGAGACGTGAGCCAAGGATCTTCTTTACGATGAATCCAAGGGATGTGAGAAGGATTTTACGGTGTTGTGTTTTGTGCTTGAGCTTCAATGACTTGTTGGTTCGCTTAAGAGCTTTGCTTCCTAGACCTAACTTCCTGCCATTCAAGAAATGTAGACCTCTCGGAAAATGTATTGAACAACATGAAGAACCTACTATGGGAGGAGATGCAGAAAATTCTAGTTTATCTGCTCAGCTCGAGGATTAGGGGGAAAGGGTATGTACTAAAATAATTGGAGATCACTCAAGGAATTGGAAGTCCGATCCAAACAAGAACTATGTGAAAAAGAACAAGACCCCATTCAAGGACTGTGGCAGGATCTCGTGGGCCGAGTGGGATGAGTTCGTCACGAAAAAGACAACAGCAGAATCATTGGTGAAAAGAAAATAGATGTCGGACCTAGCCTAGAAAAACATCTATCCACATCAATTGGGTACGAGCGGGTATGATGGTCACGTCGATCATTGGCAAAAAATGAAACAGAAGTTCGTTGAGAAAGGCAAACCCCTGCACGTCGACACCTTAGACACAATAAGATGCTCAGCCATCGGATTCCCAAAAAGTCAGTATTATGGGACAAGGAGGACTTGCAAGTTAAATCTACAGATGTTCCCGAAGAATACGAATATGGCAAGCCATTCTTATCATGGAAAATTTTGAAGGAATGTGCCATGCTAGATGAAGGCGTTGCATGAATGGTATATCAAGGCACATAGAAAGGGCCTCGGTTTCATTAGTGTCAAGGTCCCGCATGACGCTTTCATGGGTGGACCCAATGGGATATTCCTAATTGATTTCTATGACCTACACACACTCTTCAAGCTAGATAAAATGGACGTCAATCTCATCACCGCGTTTGCCCTGTAAGTGTTTACTCCTGTGTGGTACACGTAAATGCATCAAACAAAATTTCATTTCATTTAATTTGTATTCTATAAATTACAATTCCACGAAGCAAAGAGGACGAGGCAACCAGTTGCTATGTCACCTCAACAAGGATTTGTAGGACGCAACATACTGTGGATCTTTTTTGTGGATTGCATGAAACTAAAGGACAAGATGCTTGAGGTAAAGGAAACATACAAAAAGAAAATGCACTACGAAAAGAAGATCAAGCGATGCTCTCGCACCATGACAATAATGTCTTAATGGTCTCATACGCTTTTATGTAAGCAATGGCTCTTCCATTTGATTATTATGTTCACAGTAATCCATCATTATTGTCAAATACCATCTCTAGTTCATCTATCTTGTTTGCAACGACCACTACATTTTATTCCTAGTATGTCTAAAGGACCACTTGGTCGTAGCGCTTGACCCAACAAACTATGACAAGGAAAGCTACAGGGAATTCCTCACTATTTTGAATTTGTAAGTAATAAAATTCCCCCTTAGTACCTAATTTTTATTATGAAATTTTTAAGTTTCTCGAAGAAACAATTTATTTGCATAGCGCGCATAGGTTTTACATGAAACATTACGGGCCAATAAAGGATTAGCAAAGGACAAAGCTAAACATCAAAACAAGCTAGCCGATACTGACATATGACATGAAGACATATTCTTCGAATGATTACTTGTTTATAATGACCGGTGTTATTATTATTTTCACAGTATTTCAAGCAACCCTCGGGCATTGTACTATGTGGATATAACATATGCAAAATGCTTAGGATCAACAGAAGGTATAAAACAAACTGGGAACATGTAAATCGAGAGATTCTTCTATATACAGAGTATTTCATCTACAGTCATTTCCTAACACTTATTGACAATTTTTTCACACATCCGTCAAATCCCTTATGTAGCAAACCGGTTCAACAAACAAACAATCCTTAACATATGCGCTGACCTATGCCACTTCATCCTTCATGACTGCTGCAACGTATTATGAACTTTCTATGACGATGAGAGCCAGTTGGCATTAGAGGAGAAAATCAAGTCCTACAGAGAGTGGGAGAAAGAACATATGAATTAAAAATCTATGGTTATGTCAAACAAGAACAACCGTCTGTAATATGTGGGACATATATGTTCATATGTATATAAATGATATATGTCTTGTATATTAAAAGCCTATTTATTTGTCAATGCAAGATTCTAGTTACTATGTGCTAAGAGCGACAACTCGGTTAGATCTTATACGTACCATTTCAAATTTTGATTAAAAATAGCCATAAATATTTAATTAGATAGCGGGCACAATCTTCCCAATCGACTAGTGAGTTATATGCCATATAAAAAAACATTAGGCGGGCCTCTTAATGCAACTATTTGTGATAATCGATATTCAAAGGCAGACGTATTAAGAGGCCCTCCTATGATAATGGGTCCTCACATGCGGTTGGGCCAGCCGTCTTCGGAAATGCTGATTTTCGTAGACACCTGCGTGCAGGCGGACCGTCCACCCACTTACGAAGATCGATTTTAGCCGTATGAAAAAACCCTTTCAGTAGTCATGTAAAGCTCAATGCAACTACGTACAAGCTGCAGGGACCATTGGAATAAACGACTAGAGAACTGAGCTCCTGCACCAATTCCCCGTCGTCGACTCCTTCCATCCGACCGTCGCTTCATCCAGCTCCCCGACACCGTCGCTGATGACGTCATCCACCACTGATTACTTGGCTTTCCCTAGCCAGCAATGGGTTCTTCCTTGGATCTTAGAGACAGGCTCAATTTTAATCGGGGTTTGAGCTTTCAAGATGAGGTTCGTCATCTTTTCAAATCACCGGTACACCATCCTCTGCCTTCGCCTACTCGATTGTTCTTTCTACTGGTCACTTTTCGTTGCTACCCCTTTTGCCTCACAGAAGATTCAGTTTCTTTGGCTCTTCAATCTTGCTTGGGTGGCAAAGCCAAGGACTTTCATGTGACGTTCCTGAGCAACAATCATTTTCGCTTCTCTGTGTTCTCTAAGCAAGTTGGTTATCACATTTACAAGCTTCACCGTGTTACCACTGATCTCTTTGATTGCTATTTTCATATGTGGAACAATGGCACCCCTCACTGGAAGCGTGAGAAATGTCTCTGGGAGATCAAACAGGGAAAGGAATGGGCTAAAGTTATCTCGAAGAGTTCCAGAAAGAAAGCTCTTAAAAATGTCAAGAAATTTTCCTTTGCTAAGAACCTGGTTCTTTCCCCAATCAAAAAACCTACCTACGACAGATTCATTTCTTTTGGTGCTTTCTCGTTCCTCTTGAAAAAGATCTTGGTATGCTTCCTAGTAATTTGATTTTTGGCAAGCCTGCTATTCTTTCCAAGAAGGAAGATGTTAGAGTCTGTTCTTCGCCCTTGCCTGAAACGGTCACCTATGAGTCGTAGCCGTAGTCGCATTCATGGCGCCGCGTGCAACACCAATCCAACTGCTCTGAAATCTTTGATGGCACATTCTTCCACTTCCAAATCCCCGATTTTTGGGCTTTGCTCCTCCTGCCTCAGGCCAGGTCACATTGGCTTTAATTGCCCGGGGAGAACTCGTTACCGTCCATGCTCAAATTTTGGCCACACTTCCAGGCATTGCATGTCACTACTCTTTCCATCCCACGCCTAGTCTAGCAATCGAAATCACTCTCCTCTTCAGCCTGCAACCAAGGGGCCAGTCGCGTGACTCGTGTCAAGCCCAGTATCCTCTGGACTCCAAAGGCTGATTCTTGGAAACAAACCGATGACGTCGATTCTCACACCCACATCCGCCGCAACAAAGAACAAAACTACCCCTCTATCCACCCACATTCTCCACAGCAATCCCAATCTCAGTTTCTTCCTCCTCCAAATCCTGCTCCCAAGCTTCAAGAAAAGGACCACAATCCCTAGCCGGCCAACGTCACCCCAAAAGCTGACACTACTTCCATGGCCATCATCTCGGTTAACCCTAGGCCCTTCCTCGTTTGTGGTATACAGGTTGACCATGGATTGAATCGACCCATGCATGGCAGGGTCGCTCTTGGCGGGGAACCACCGAGAGGGCATGAGGAATATGCCATTGTCTCCCTTGAGCCGATGCCACAAGATGATAATCAACTCTGCCCGGCCCTCAACAACATCTGTAACTTCCTCGAGGAAGATCAACAGGTTTGCATCGAGGATTCCCATCTATCCCCTCTTGGCCTTGGTTTAATTATGTTGTGCACAATAGTTCAAAGGGATTGATTGGTGCGCAACTCCCCTTTCCACCCGAGATAAGATCACATTACTGGTGTGGTCAAGCATGATGTGGAAATCAACTTCAGGTATTGTACCTACACTAGAGATTGTTGGATCATGCTCTTGGTTTTTCGTCTAGACTACCAGAATGACACTTACATAAATGCAATAGTTTCTTCTTTTGGTAGGTTGCTGGAATGGTATAGTGATGCAAACAAATCTAGGATTCTTGTTCGCATCTTGCTTCTGAGTCCGGATAGAGTTCCAAGGAGCTTGGTGATCTCTAGTGGGTCCATGTTTGATGGCCTGGGCAGATCGTGGACAATACCTGTGTACATCCTAAATGGCTAGTTCCCAGATCAGTTTCCCATGGACGAGGATCCTGTTCCTCATGATGGGGAGCCTCACCCCGAACATGGTCCTGTTGCTCTCAAGACCTGCTAGAATCCAATTGGCAGAATGAACTCCAAGGTGTTGCAGAACACCGTGGGTTCATGGGCAATAATCCTGTAACTCCCTGAAAATCGGAGAGTTTAAAAAAAACCGAAAATTAAAAATCGGAGCTTACGAAAATTTTTGCTTGTTGCCTTTTGCTTGTGTTTATTGCTTCTTATTCGCCAGCTTAGTTGCATGAGTTTATATGTGGGTGATTCATCTCGGTGTTTGTGAAAACCAAACGATTTGGATTTTCGTTGGGAAGGAAAAATCTCGAAGTATAAGGTTAGGAATTTTTAAAATAAAATCGGAAAAGGGATGCGGATTCATAAAGATATATGTTTGGAAAAATAACACATTAATCAGTGATTATGGAGTATTAATTGGGAAATAAAATAGGCAATAGAGTATTTTAGGGAATTTATATAAAATTTAGGAAATTATTTGGAATTAAAATGGTGATTTATGAATTTGGGGAAAATGGATTAAATTAAATATGGAGATATATATTTAAAAATAAGTAAAGGTGGTGAAAAGTTTGAAAATATATTTTTAATTACTTTTGGGAATACTATATGTTTATTTGGAATTTTTAGAGTGAAGGAAAATAGAGATTGGAAAATAGGATTGAAAAATCGGGAAAATTAAAAATCGGCACTATTCATTGGTCACCACCGTTCTCGCCGTCACGGCCCGGCCGCGCGCCAGCCGCGCATCGCCGCTGTACCGCACTCGCGCCCGCGCACGCCACGCGCGCGCCGCGCGCCCGGCCCGGCTCGCTCCGCATGCCGCGCCTCGGCCCCGCCCACGCCGCGCACCGGGCGCCACGCGCTCGCCCGTCGTACCAGCCCCGCCCATGCCGTGCGCCGTCGTCGCCACCCGTCGCCGCCATGTCCGGACCCGCGCCCGCCGCCACCCGTCGCCGCCTCACCCGGCCCCCGTTCGCGACCTCGCCACGTGCCGCCGCCCCGCACCCGGCGACGTGTGTGCCCGTACCCCGCGCCCGTCCTCGGCCACCCGCGCGCCGTGTGTGCGATGCCGCACCGCCGCGCGCGCCAGCCCCCACCTCTTTCCGTCGTTCCCTCTCCCCGCCACGCCTATATAAGATCTCCTCTCCCCCTCTGTTTCCCCCACACCGCCGCCGCCCATCGCCGTTTCCTCACCGTCTTCCCGCGCCGTTCCCGCCACAAGCGTAGCCACCGAACGCCGCCGTCGCCGCGAGCCCTACCGCCGTGCGCCGGAGCCCCACCGCCCTCCCCGAGCGTCACCATCGCCGGTAAGCCCGAGCCGCCGCGCCTTCCCCTCGCTTGCGCCAGCCGCCGGCCGCAACAGAGAGAGAAGAGAGAGGGAACCCGGTCGAACAACTTGCGGGCTAAGGAAAAGTGGGCGAGAGGAAAAGAAAAGAAAAGAAAAGAGAAGAGAAAAAGGGAAAATAAAAATAGAAAAAATGGAAAATTTTAGAAAATAAGGAAAAAATGTTTTGAAAAGATTTGAGAGAATTTTTGGGAAAAAATATATTGTTTTCTTGTATATTTTCTCGGAGCAAATTCGGAGAGTCGAAATCAGATTTTTTAGGGATTTCGTTCGCGTTGTTTTAATCCGGATTTCGTTTAATTCTTTCTCGCCATTCAAATATGTTTCTCTTTTGTGATCGAACCTTCAAAACCTCGAGTACAAAATCCCTCTGTTGATATTTCTAAATATATTTTCTCAAATGATTACGATCGTCATTTTGCGAAAACCCTAGGGCATCGACTCGAGTTCAAACTCAGATTTTTCCCTAGCAACCCTCGTCCGAACTCAAGTAAAATTCTAGGCTAAACGTTTGGAGTCGTTTTCATGGTTTTTATGGTTCTTTGCGATCTCTCGATATTTTATCGAGTTCTAATTGAATTCAATTGATCTATCGCACGTACGGATAGCAACCGTGGAAGCGAGCACCGGCTACGTTGAAGACCCCGGCCAACAAGTGTGCGAGCAAGGCAAGTCAACACATCCCTTTGAACACACTGATCCTACTTTGCGAAATGATGTTGTTTTCAATAACAAATTGCATGCTATACACAAATGAGTGCCTATACTTGATGTGCCCTGCCTTGAGATTGAATACCCTTAGAAATGTTCTTTGTAACCTTCGATGTGATACAACCGAAGGATATCTTCAGTAAAATGCTTAGCCACGCTTATGTTAGATTCTTGCATACTCATGATTTTACAAATAAGCCTCGTGCTTGGGCAACTATCTTGAGAAGATGGTTGAGATACGGCAAGTGGAGACATGAGCGCCACGTTGCCTTGATCATATTGGAATACCTTTGATGAAAAAGAGAAATACAAACCAATGTTTTTTTAGACTGGGGCGGATGGATGGATTTGGGTGGTTTTCTGGGAAAGGCTAGTACCGTCCCCGGTCAATTAAGGACCGAGCCATGAGACTACAACTTAGAACGGGCTAGTACAACCATACTTCTTGAATGGGTATAGACCTAGCAGAGTAGATAGCCGAGCGGAGGCAGTATCCCTGCATAGTGGTTCTGGTGTAAGTGCTGAGTTAGGTACCTACCAAGGGTAAGGTGCCCATGATTGTGATGAGATGAAAGGCCTTATTGTGAATAGTAACCTAAACCTATTGATGTCTTAAAGATAAAGTGAAGTTTCTCTCTTACCTCAGGAACGCCAGAACTCCTCTCACTGCTAGGAAATGATGGCTAGAGTGCATGAGGACTTAAGTTCATGGAGTGGGTACTGCCAAAGTGAGGTTATCGAAAGGCTTTGCCGTGACCGTCCCATATAGAGGGATGTAAGCTCATTCAATGAGTATTTGCGGAGTACGGGTAAAGTGTACATCCACTGCAGTGTGAGTCAATCAATCTATTCGAATAGCCGTCCTTGCGGTTAATGAGCGACGTGACAAGTTTCTCCCGTGGCTAGACTCTTAAACTCTAAAATGTTGGGAATTGGGATTGCATAATAATTTTTGTATCTTTGGTGGACTTAACTTCTCGACTGCGAGAAGGGATAGACTTCCGGAAAAACCATGACGAACCGGAGACGGAAACCATCCTTGGTATCACGATGGATGGCAGACAGAACCGTCACCGATTTAATATACTCTGAAACTAAAACTTGACTGGCTAGATGTTAGATTTGTGAAATGATTTGTGAAAACTGGCTTTGTGCAAATAAACCTTAGCCTTCCATTTGAATGACCCCATCATGTGCATCATTCCGTGATGGCTTGCTGAGTACGTTGGGTACTCACCCTTGCTATACGCACAAACTTCAGATGGAGGAAACGAAGAACTGGAGGACCCCTATGCCTACTTCCAGGAGGAATAAAGACAATGAAGTGCGCTAGGTCTTAGTCCCCAGTCGTTGCCTGTGGCAATCGACATGCCACTTCTTTTCGTCTGCTTATCTCATCTAAACTCTGATTTTGGTTTAATTCGGACCAATAGGTCCTATATGTATTGGATATTGCCTTCGGGCCTATTATTGTAATAAGTCGTTGTAAGACTATTCGTGCACTTTGCACCTGGTAATTAGAAACTGTATTCGTGGGTACCAAACTACTCGATCTAGGGATATGGTACTATGAACATGAATGATTTCCGTTCCCAAAAACGGGGGTCGACAAAGCTGGTATCAGAGCAGTGCGACTGTAGGAAAAGACCAACTGGCGCCCTATCCCTGACTAGCTGGCTAAAGGGAAATATCCCTATGTAGGATATTTTTACAAACTATTTTTACAAAACAAATCTACCTTTTCCTATACCCTTATCCCCATTTCTTTTGCTCAAATTGTTTTGGTATTATCCCTCTCTGACTCTAAGTTACCTTCAAAAGCAGATGTCGGACCATGTCAGAGTTTGGGAGATCAAAGTTCCACGAGAAGAAGGATTCGTGTCACAACTCCAGTTATTGCTATGGTGCCTAAGGTACCCAGATGCACCCACCTACCGGATTAGGAGACATGGCACCGAAGGATACCCGGTATGGGAAGCCGCAGTTTCAGTTGAGGCCCGCATAGGGAGCGAGACACCCTATTGCTTCCACACTCGTTACCACAGAGATCTGGTAGAAGCAGCTCTTCAGGACGCAACCCGTGAAGCATTCCTCCGTCCCAACGCCATTCACCATGCTGAGCTCACCGTGACTGAGTTTGTACATCACCCCTACCGGGAGGAAAGGCAACCCAGTCTGCACCGTGGAAGCCACCCCCTGCTGCTATAATCCTATGGTCACCCGTCTATCCCGCTGGGCAGAAACAACGGATGATTGCTATGAAGAGGCATTGCTCGAAATCGACGACCAGCAGCGATGCCTCAATGATCTGGTCAAGGAACACCAAAACTGCGGGGATCAGACCGACTTGCTGCAGACCCAGCTACAGGCTAACGGTGCCCAGTACGAGCAACTCTCTAACCGTTATGTGGCCCGTGGAGAAGCCTTGGTTGAGTTGGAAGAACAGTTCAGGAAGAGCAAGCAACAGGTCGGCCAGCTGGAAGAGCAACTTGGCTCCAACCCTGTCCCTGCTGCTGGTACTTCCACCGAAGCCGCACCAACACCCCCTGCCCCTGTGCCCGACCACTAGTATCTCATGACTCCAGCATGCTTGAACACTTTTCAAGCCATGATGGAGCAGGCCTTCATGTTGAGCACAGAGTCAGGACCATACCTGATAGACCCCACTGCTGCTACCTCAATGGAACCCACCTCAAATTTCATGGTTGTACCATCCGAGCCTGGTTCGAGAGAGGAGAACCCCATCCAGATCAACACTGACTCCGAGCCCGAAAAAGAACCTAGGGAGATCAAGTGGGAGTTCAGTGATACTGATCCATCAGAGGAGGAAGCTCCTACTCATCGCATGACTCTCACCGGAGGTCCTATCACCCTCAGGACTGCCCGGAAGAGTACCTGGCCGCCAAGCAGGAAGATCAGACATGACTCTGAGGCCACTACCTCTGAGCCATGGGAACTTCAATTCGCTTCGGCCAAGGATCACCCCCTGCTAGCACCTGGATCATGCGGATGGCTGGATGACTAGTTGGACTTCAGCAGCAGCCCTGGTCTTGCTTTGGATGGAGTTAAGACAGCAATGACTAAGCCCCTACCCTCTTATGTATGAGACCATAGAACGATGTTAGTAATGTTGTATTGTGTCGTATGTACTATACAAGTCCAATGTATCCCACTAATGTAACATTTAAGAACGGATAATGAAGTTCTTTGTTATGTCCTAAATGAGTTTATTCCACCAAGCTTGCCTTGAAAGATCATTTCAAACAACTCAAAGAAAATTCCCTAGTATTGCAACATTAGCAAAGCGAGCCTCTTACCTTATCCCCATTGTTCAAATGGCGCATCGTCGCAGAGCCCCAGCAGCTCCCGAGAACCCGCCAGAGCCTAACCCTTCCACCTTAGGAGAAGTCATGGCTTTGCAAACGCAGTTGTTGCAAGATATCGCTAATAACCAAGGACAGCAAGGAGGATCAAACCTCGGTGAATTTATGAGGGCAAAACCGCCGACATTCTCCTCGGCAATTGAACCCATGGACGCCGATGATTGGCTAAGGGTAATAGAAAAGAAGCTGACCCTCGTCCGAGTTCGGGAAGCCGACAGAGTCATCTTCGCCACCAACCAGCTAGAAGGACCCGCGAGTGATTGGTGAGACACCTACAAGGAGACACGGGCTGAAGATGCCGGTGAACCCACGTGGGAGGAATTCATGGCCGCCTTCCGTGAAAACTTCATACCTGCTGCAGTTATGAGAATGAAGAAGAACGAGTTCCGTAGATTGCGTCAAGGCAACATCATGGTACAAGAGTACCTTAACAAGTTTACCCAGCTTGCCCGTTACGCCACAAGCGATCTGGCAGACGAAGAGGAAAAGATGGAAAAGTTTATTGAAGGGCTGAACGACGAGTTAAGAGGACCGATGATCGGTCAGGACCACGCTAGCTTTCAGAGCCTCATCAACAAGGTCATAAAGCTTGAGCATGACCAAAGGACGGTTGAAAACAACCAGAAGAGGAGACTTGCTCTAGCCCGCCCAATTCGAGGTATGCCCCAGTGACCCAAAGGAGCAACCCCGTTGGGTTGGAAGCAGACCATTGCAACAACCCATCGCCCCGCCGCACCAGGCAATGTCAGCAGGCCACCTGCAACCCCCTCTCGCACTCCAGCACCTACCTTGGTAGCCCCAGGAGCCAGGGATGTCAATTGCTTCAAATGCGGAGAGCTTGGACATTATGCCAACAGCTGCCCTAAGCCGCGCAACACCCCCAACCGCACCGGAGCCAATGCCGTTGCAGTACGAGGAACCCCTGCTCCAGTAGCTGGACGTAGTATATTCAGAACACCCCAACCTAAGGAAGCCGCGACCGGATTCCGTCGTGGTCAAGTCAACCATGTGCGTGCTGAAGAAGCCCGAGAGGACCAAAGCGTGCTAATGGGTACGTTTTCTGTCCATTCCGCACCGGTTAAAGTTTTGTTTGATTCTGGAGCTTCGCATTCATTTATATCGTCAAGGATAAGCAAAGAGCACAATTTGCATCGAGTAGACCTTGAGAAACCCATGGTAGTACACTCACCTAGGGGAGAAGTGACCATACCCCATGCGTGCATTAATGTGCCCATTCAGATCAAGCATGTGGTATTCCTGTCCAACCTTATGGTTTTGCCGCCCCAAACCTTGGACGTTATACTAGGAATAGATTGGTTAACCAAGAACCAAGGAGTACTAGACTGTGGACGAAGAGAGGTTACCCTATCTACCCCATGGGGATCGTCGATGTTAGTAACCATGGACCAAGACCCTATGCTCTGTGACCGAGCTACGAGAATATTCACCATGCTACCCATAGATGGAATGCCAATAATTCAGGACTACCCAGATGTATTTCCTGAAGAATTACCCGGAATGCCCCTAGACCGAGACATAGAATTCGTTGTAGACCTCATGCCTGGAACCGCCCCCATAGCTAAGAGACCCTACCGGATGTCGGTGAAGGAATTGGAGGAACTTAAGAAGCAAATAAGGGAACTGCAAGAGAAAGGCTTCGTACGCCCTAGTTCTTCACCGTGGGGAGCCCCAGTATTGTTTGTTAAGAAAAAAGGACGGAAGCATGAGAATGTGCATAGACTACCGATCATTGAATGAGGTTACCATTAAGAACAAGTACCCGTTACCTCGAATCGACGACCTGTTCGATCAACTCATGGGAGCCTGAGTGTTCTCAAAGATCGATCTTCGATCCGGATACCATCAGCTGAAGATTAGGACTGAGGATGTACCCAAGACTGCGTTCTCTACACGCTACGGCTTGTACGAGTTCACAGTAATGTCTTTTGGACTGACCAATGCCCCGGACTATTTCATAAACGTCATGAACAAAGTATTCATGGAATATTTGGACAAGTTCGTGGTACTCTTCATTGATGATATCCTCATCTACTCCAAGGATGATGAAGAACACGCAGAACACCTGCGCTTGGTACTAGAGAAGCTGCGAGAGCATCAGCTATACGCCAAATTCAGCAAGTGTGAATTTTGGCTTAAGGAAGTAGCTTTTCTAGGACACGTCATCTCAGCAGGAGGCATAGCAGTAGACCCCGCCAAGGTCGAAGCTGTTACCAAATGGAAAGCACCCCAGTTGGTAACAGAGGTTAGAAGTTTCTTGGGATTGGCTGGATATTACCGATGGTTTATAGAAGGATTTTCTAAGATAGCCCGACCCCTGACCCAACTGTTGAAGAAGGAAAAGAAATATGCATGGACTGGGCAGTGTCAACAGGCATTTGACCAGCTCAAAGAAAAGTTAACCACCGCCCCAATCTTAGTCCTACCGGACAACCGGAAAGACTTCGTTATATATTGCGATGCCTTTCCTTCTTAGTCCTTCAGCATTGCCTATCACCCTTAGACAGATGGACAGACGGAAAGGACGAACCAAGTCCTAGAGGATATGCTAAGAGCCTGTGCGTTGAATTTTACTAAGGACTGGGAGAAATGTCTGCCCTACGCAGAGTTCTCCTATAACAATAGCTACCAGGCTAGTCTAATGATGTCACCAAATGAGGCCCTATTTCGACGAAGATGCCGCACTCGGTAGATGTGGTCAGAGACCGGCGAACAAACCATATTTGGACCAGACATCATTAGGGAGGCCAAAGAGAAAGTTAGATTCATAAGGGATCGACTTAAGGTAGCCCAATCTCGGCAAAAGAGCTATGCCGACACTCGCCGAAGAGAGTTGGAATTCAAAGTAGGTGACTTTGTGTATCTGAAAGTCTCGCCACTAAGAGGAACCAAGAGGTTCAAGGTTAAGGGAAAACTAGCGCCAAGTTATGTAGGACCTTTCCCTATAAGCACCAGAAGAGGCGAAGTGGCTTATCAACTGGACTTACCAGAAAATCTTTCCGATGTACACCCTGTCTTTCACGTGTCACAACTGAAGAAGTGTTTGTGAGTATCGGAAGAACAAATCCCCTCGAAAGACATACTTATCAGTGAAGACCTCACATACCCCGAATACCCTGTAAAGATTTTGGACGAAGCTGAAAAGAAGACTAGGACCAAAACATGGCAAATGTACAAGGTGCAATGGAACAATCACACGGAAGATGAAGCCACTTGGGAAAAAGAAGACTTTTTGAAGACCGAGTATCCGAACCTATTCCCCTAGCGGTAAGAAATCTCGAGGACGAGATTTATTGTTAGGGGGTTAGGTTTGTAACGCCATGAAAATCGGAGAGTTTAAAAAAACCAGAAATGAAAAATCGGAGCTTACGAAAACTTTTGCTTGTTGCCTTTTGCTCGTGTTTATTGCTTCTTATTTGCCAGCTTAGTTGCATGAGTTTATATGTGGGCGATTCATCTCGGTGTTTGTGAAAACCAAACGATTTGGATTTTCGTTGGGGAGGAAAAATCTCGAAGTATAAGGTTAGGAATGTTTAAAATAAAATCGAAAAGGGATGCGGATTCATAAAGATATATGTTTGGAAAATAAAACATTAATCGGTGATTATGGAGTATTGATTGGGAAATAAAATAGGCAATAGAGTATTTTAGGGAATTTATATAAAATTTAGGAAATTATTTGGAATTAAAAATGGTGATTTATGAATTTGGGGAAAATGGATTAAATTAAATATGCAGATATATATTTTAAAATAAATAAAGGTGGAGAAAAGTTTGAAAATATATTTTTAATTACTTTTGGGAATAATATATGTTTATTTTGAATTTTTAGAGTGAAGGAAAATAGAGATTGGAAAATAGGATTGAAAAATCGGGAAAATTAAAAATCGGCACTGTTCATTGGTCACCACCCGTTCGACGCCGTCAGGCCCGGCCACGCGCCCGCTGCGCGTCACCCACCGTACCGACCCGCGCCCGCTCCCGACCCCGCCCGCGCCGCGCGCCGTTGCCGCCACGTGCCCGCCGTCGTCCGGCCCCCGTTCGCGACCTCGCCACGTGCCGCCGCCCGCGCCGGCCCCGTGCGCGCCCCGCACCCGCGCGCCGGCCCGGCCACCCTCACACCGCGTGTGCGTTACCGCACCGCCGCCGCGCTGGCCCTCCCACCTCTTTCCCTCGTTCCCTTTCCCCGCCGCGCCTATATATGACCTCCTCTCCCCCTCTGTTTCCCCCACACCGCCGCTGCCATCGCCGTTTCCTCGCCGTCTTTCCCGCGCCGTTCCCGCCACAACCCTAGCCACCGAACGTTGCTGTCGCTACGAGCCCTACCGCCGTGCGCCGAAGCCCCACCGCCCTCCTCGAGCGTCGCCATCGCCGGTAAGCCCGACCAGCCGCCCCTTCCCCTCGCTTGCGTCGGCCGCCGGCCGCAACAGAGAGAGAAGAGAGAGAGGAAACCCGGTCGAACACCTTGCGGGCTGAGGAATAGTGGGCAGAGGAAAAGAAAAAGGAAAAGAAAAGAAATGAGAAAAAAGGGAAAAGAAAAATAGAAAGAAATGGGAAAAATTTTAGAAAATTATGAAAAATGTTTTGAAAATATTTGAGAGAATTTTTGGGAAAAAATATATCTTTTTCTTGTATATTTTCTCGGAGCAAATTCAGAGAGTCGAAATTGGATTTTTCAGGGATTTCGTTCGCGTTGTTTTAATACGGATTTCGTTTAATTCTTTCTCGCCATTCAAATATGTTTCTCTTTTGTGCTCGGACCATCAAAAGCTCGAGTACAAAATCCCTCCATTGATATTTCTAAATATATTTTCTCAAATGATTACGATCGTCGTTTTGCCAAGACCCTAGGGCATCGACTTGAGTTGAAACTCGGATTTTTCCCTAGCAACCCTCGTCCGAACTCAAGTAGAATTCTAGGCTAAACGTTTGGAGTCGTTTTCATGGTTTTTATGGTTCTTTGCGATCTCTCGGTATTTTATCGAGTTCTGATTGAATTCAATTGATCTTTCGCACGTACGGATAGCAACCTAGGAAGCAAGCACCGACTACGTTGAAGACCCCAGCCAACAAGTGTGCGAGCAAGGCAAGTCAACACATCCCTTTGAACATATTGATCCTACTTTGCGAAATGATGTTGTTTTCAATTACAAATTGCATGCTATGCACAAATGAGTGCCTATACTTGATGTGCCCTGCCTTGAGATTGAATACCCTTAGAAATGTTCTTTGTAACCTTCGATGTGATACAACCGAAGGATATCTTCGGTAAAATGCTTAGCCACGCTTATGTTAGATTCTTGCATACTCATGATTTTACAAATAAGCCTCGTGCTTGGGCAACTATCTTGAGAAGATGGTTGAGATACGGCAAGTGGAGACATGAGCGCCACGTTGCCTTGATCATATTGGAATACCTTTGATGAAAAAGAGAAATACAAACCAATGTTTTTTAGACTGGGGCGGATGGATGGATTTGGGTGGTTTTCTGGGAAAGGCTAGTACCGTCCCCGGTCAATTAAGGACCGAGCCATGAGACTACAACTTAGAACGGGCTAGTACAACCATACTTCTTGAATGGGTATAGACCTAGCAGAGTAGATAGCCGAGCGGAGGCAGTATCCCTGCATAGTGGTTCTGGTGTAAGTGCTGAGTTAGGTACCTACCAAGGGTAAGGTGCCCATGATTGTGATGAGATGAAAGGCCTTATTGTGAATAGTAACCTAAACCTATTGATGTCTTAAAGATAAAGTGAAGTTTCTCTCTTACCTCAGGAACGCCAGAACTCATCTCACTGCTAGGAAATGACGGCTAGAGTGCATGAGGACTTAAGTTCATGGAGCGGGCGCTGCCAAAGTGAGGTTATCGAAAGGCTTTGCCGTGACCGTCCCATATAGAGGGATGTAACCTCATTCAATGAGTATTTGCGGAGTACGGGTAAAGTGTACATCCACTGCAGTGTGAGTCAATCAATCTATTCGAATAGCCATGCTCGCGGATAATGAGCGATGTGACAAGTTTCTCCCGTGGCTAGACTCTTAAACTCTAAAATGTTGGGAATTGGGATTGCATAATAATTTTTGTATGCTGGTGGACTTAACTTCTCGGCCTGCGAGAAGGGATAGACTTCCCAGAAAAACCATGACGAACCGGAGACGGGAAACCATCCTAGGTATCATGACGGATGACAGACAGAACCGTCACCGATTTAATATACTCTGAAACTAAAACTTGACTGGCTAGATGTTAGGTTTGTGCAATGATTTGTAAAAATTGGCTTTGTGCAAATAAACCTTAGCCTTCCCTTTGAATGGCCCCATCATGTGCATCATTTCGTGATGGCTTGCTGAGTACGTTGGGTACTCACCCTTGCTATACGCACAAACTTCAGATGGAGGAAACGAAGAACTAGAGGACCCCTATGCCTACTACCAGGAGGAATAAAGACAATGAAGTGCGCTAGGTCTTAGTCCCCAGTCGTTGCCTTTGGCAATTGACATGCCGCTGCTTTCCATCTACTTATCTCATCTAAACTCTTATTTTGGTTGAATTCGGACCAATAGGTCCTATATGTATTGGATATTGCCTTCGGGCCTATTATTGTAATAAGTCGTTGTAAGACTATTCATGCACTTTGCACCTGGTAATTCAGAACTGTATTCGTGGATACCAAACTACTCGATCCAGGGATATGGTACTATGAACACGAATGATTTTCGTTCGCAAAAACGGGGGTCGACAAATCCCCACCAGGAGCCACAGATTTGATAGTAGATCATCAGCGTGTTGTTCTTGCACTTATCTTCTCCTGATAATTGGCTGATGACCAACAGTGAATCACTCATTTTCTCGATGGCGTCGGCTTCAACTTCCTTGACCAGTTGTAATCCTTTGAGAACGACTTCATATTCGGCTTGATTATTTGTTGCATGAGGTGTAATGGAAAAAGCAAAGTCAAAGCTTGCCCCCTGGGAGAGATTATCACCAAGCCGATGCCGCATCCGTTCGTGCAGACCGAGCCATCAAAAGTCAAAGTCCAAGGCATGATATCAACTGAGCCGATTGAATCATCTTTGTGTTCCACTATAAAATCGGCAATGGCTTGTCCTTTCACTACCTTGGGTGCCTGATACCTCAAATCAAACTCCGTCAAAGCAAATATCCATTTGCCAACTCACCCTTTCAGAACTGGAGCCGATAGCATGTATTTTACTACGTCGACTTTGCAAACTATTGTGCACTCGTTGGATAACAAATAATGCCTTAACTTTGTGCAGGAAAAATATAGGCACAAACACAACTTCTCCACGGAAGAGTACCTCGTTTCTGCATCCAGAAGTCTTCTACTAAGATTGAAAATTTCCTTCTCCTTGCCCTTGATCTCCTAATCAGAACGAGCCGATAGACTTCTCGGTGGCTGATAGGTATAATTTGAACAGCACTCCCTTTTGTGGAGGAATCAATACCGGAGGGAAACTTAGATAATCTTTGGTGTTGTCCAAGGCTTTCTGCTGCTCTGGCCCCCCAGGTAAACTCTTGATCGGCTTTCAGCCGTAGTAGAGGCGTGAATGGCTCCATCTTTTCTAACAAGTTGGCTATGAAGCGCCTGATGGAGTTAATCTTGCCGAACAAAGACTGCAATTGCTTCTTGTCCTTCGGAGGTTGAATAGTCTTGATAGCATTGATGCTTCTTTCTGCGACCTCGATTCCCCTCTCATGGACAAGAAACCCCAAGAACTAGCCAGCCGACACGCCAAACACGCACTTTGTTGGATTCATTTTTAGGCCATATTTTCTTGTTCTCTCCAATACCTTTCGTAAATCGGCTATGTGGTCTTCCACCTCTTTAGATTTGACAACGACGTCATCAATGTAGATTTCCACTAGAAAGCGGATTAGGTCGTGAAAGATGTAATTCATGGCCCTCTCATACGTAGTTGTTGATGAGAAAAGCTTCCCACGTACTGGCCTGAGAGATTTGCTTTACTCTAGTGCATGTCCAAGTTGATTGTCTTTGGTGGAATTCGGGCGTGCCAGTTGGTTTGATCCTGTAACCAACAAGAAAACAAGAAATATGCGTTTGGGTTAAGATTAGATCCTACTCGATCGGCTAAAGGTATCAATAAACATATAATCGTTATCCCAACACACCTTTAAACTAAGTGATTGGGATAGATCGGTAGTATACCGAGACAGTATAAACTACTTAGATCGAAAAGTGCATTAGTATAAAAATTATATGCATTCATAACCCAGTAGATGTCGCAGATCTAATGTAAATCGGATAATACTCTGAGATATTTTGTAAAAAGATATTAATCTGAGTTAAATGCGATAACCCTAGATCATTCAGCTGTTGATATGATTCAACAGATTGATGATGGCTTATGGCATCTAAATAGATTGAGATCTTAATATAAAAGGCAGATCTAATACATCTAATAGTAATTAATACTAAAAGACGATTAAAACAGGTAAGGCCGGGTGAAACCCCGTCACTGTCTCTAAAGGTAAGCATTATGCTGAACAGATCTATATACCTCTAAAAGCGACTTAACAGGTCGATTTGATGCAACATTAAGTACAACATTAAGTACAACATTATACTAGATCTGTATAGGCCAATGAGAACCTCTCGAGACAGTAGACATGCCATATAATCTAAATCAACATCTAGATCTAGCTCCATCTGCTGCCGTTTTTAGACAGAACTCAGCCAATTGCAAGATATATCTAGACATTGTTCTAGATTATATGTCGCGTATGGTAACTCAAGCAGTTTATAACATCGAAATTATAGTATCATGATGATGTAAGCACTAACCCCGATGATACAAGACACTTGCAACAAAGAATTACCTTGTTCGGAGATCGACGTTGATGCAGCCCGAGCAAAAGCAAGAACTTGTTGAGAAAAGTAAAAACAAAAAGGTTTGGCGATGCGTCGAGATTGTATTGATTGTTGATTGATATCTATTTTACAAGCCCTCGGGTCTTATTTATACCCGGATACACAATGAATCCGTGACGGACATGATTCCTATTACAGATTAGATTACAAAACAAACTGACATTATCACGAAAGGAAACTATACAAAATATCCTAACTTAACAGATACATTTGTTGTTGTAGGACATTATCCATAGATGGCAATACCTTTAACGCACTTTGGAAACCAAATCCAATACTTTATCCTCAAGCTTTCTTTTCGGGATTGGCTTCACTTCTATCTTCAATCAGAATCGGCTATCAACTGTCCAAGGCCAACTCAGACATAGCCGACTAGCTCCTCAGTCGATGCGAACTTAGCCGACGCGGCCTTTGTTCCTCCGCAGATCACGTTTCTCCGATTCCGCTTCAATCTTAGCTTCAAACATGGGGATTTGCTTACCAAATTTGGTCGTTAACACATGCCCCCCAAGTCCGCCATATGAAAATGTTGCGGATTTTGTGCAATTCAAATTCCAAGCGTAACCCTAGATTGAATTTGTTTTGGCCGTTATGAAAACTCTTTAAATAGCGCCTTCCCCGCGCAACACATCGGCTAACATGGATCGGCAAAATCTTAGCCGAATCATTCTCCCATGGCAGAATTGCTTCATGTCCATAGACCAATTTGTATGGAGGCACCTGGATTGATCCATGGCAAGCCATCCGATAAGCCCATAATAATTCGGCCAATCGGCTGTGCCATTGCTTTGGGTGCTCAGCGATCTTCCTCTTTATCAGTTTGATCAAACTTTGATTGGAAGCTCCTGCTTGCCCATACTATGCCTGAGCATAGTATGGCGAGGAATTTAACAGCTTAATCCCCATGCCATCGGCAAACTGAACAAATTCATCTGAAACAAAGATAGATCCCTGATTCATGATAATAGTTTGAGGGACACCGAATCTGTAGATATTGTGCTCCTTTACAAATTCGATTGTGTCCCTATAGTCAACCTTCTTCAAGGGAATTGCTTCCACCCACTTGGTTAAATAATCGGTTGCCACTAATATAAACTTATGCCCTTTGCTTGAGGGTGGATTAATTTGGCCGATCATATCGATTCCCCAACCTCTGAACGGCCAAGGCTTGATAATGGGGTTCATAGCCGACGCTGGAGCTCTCTGGATGGCTCCAAACTTTTAGCATTCCAGACAACCCTTACAATATTTGAAACAATCTTCCAGCATAGTCGGCCAAAAGTACTCTGCTCTCAGAAGTAGCCACTTCATCTTGTGGGTCGATTGATTCGTGCCACAAATTCCTTCATGTACTTCTCCGATAGCCACTTTGGCTTTATTGGCACTTAGGCATCTGAGCAACACGCCATCAATCGTTCGATAGTATAAATCTTCATCGAGCAAAACATATTGTAGCGCATTGTCACGCAATTTCCTTAAAGCCGACTGGGACAGATTTTGCAGATAGTTGTAGACTTCATGTCTCCAGTCGTTGGCTGACATGTTTGCAATTTCTATTTTGATTTCTCTCGTCATCGGCTTATAGCCTGATGCCCCCTTAGCTAGATCATTGGCTTCTGCATTTTGCTCCATGGGGATATGTTTCAGGGTTACTAGCCGAAAGTTGTCCATCAATTCTCGGCACTTTTGATAGTAGACCATCAATGTGTCATTTTTGCACTCATATTCTCCTAATAACTGGCTGATGACCAATAGTGAATCTCCCATTATCTCGATGTCGTTAAACTCCCTTCAGCACATCCTCGTATTTGGCTTGATTGTTTGTTGCATGTGGTGTGATTGAAAAAGTGAACTCAAAGCTTGCCCCCTTGGGGAAATTATTACCAAGTCGATGCCGCACCCATTTGTGCAAACCAAGCCATCAAAAGTTAAAGTCCAAGGCATGATATCCACTGAGCCGATTGAATCATCTCTGTGTTCCACTATAAAATCAGCTATAGCTTGTCCCTTTATTGCCTTGGGTGTCTGGTATCTCAGATCAAACTCTGTTAGGGCAAAAATCCACTTCCCGACCGTCCTTTTAGAACTGGAGCCGATATCATGTACTTTACTACGTCGGCTTTGCATACTAGAATGCACTCATTGGATAATAGATAATGCCTTATCTTCGTGCATGAAAAATACAGGCACAAACATAACTTCTCCACTATGAATACCTTGCCTCTGCATCCAGAAGTCGTTGGCAAAGATAGAAAATTGTCTTCTCCCTCCCTTCGATCTCCTGAATCAAAACTGAGCCGATGGATTTCTGGTCGGCTGACAGGTATAACTTGAATGGCACCCCTTTTTGTGGAGAAATCAGGACTGGAGGGGAGCGGAGATGATCTTTTATGTTATCCAAAGCTTTCTGCTATTCTGCCCCCCAGGTGAATGCTTGATCGGCTTTGAGCCGAAGCAAAAGGTGTGAACGGCTCCATCTTCTCTGATAGGTTTGCTATGAACCGTCTGACAAAGTTGATTTTGCCGATCAAGGACTGCAATGCCTTCTTGTCCTTCGGAGGTTGAATCGTCTTAATGGCGTTGATGCTTCTTGATGTGACCCCAATTCCCCGCGTTGATGCTTCTTGGTGTGACCTCAATTCCCCTCTTGTGAAGAAGAAATCCCAGGAATTGGCCAGCCGATACGCCAAACGCGCACTTGATAGGGTTCATCTTCAGGCCATACTTCCTTGTCCTTTCCAAAACCTGCCTTAGATCAGCTATATGGTCTTCTATTCCCTAGATTTGACAACGACGTCATCGATGTAGATTTCTACTAGGGAGCCGATCATGTGATTAAATATGTAATTCATGGCCCTCTGGTACGTAGCTCCAGCATTCTTCTAGCCGAAAGTCATGACGACCCATTCGTATAGGCCGATTTCTCATGGGCACCTGAAAGCTGTTTTATGGATGTCTTCCTCGGTCATAAAAATCTGATTGTAACCTACATTGCTGTCCATGAAACTTATAATTTTGTGGCCATAGGCGGCATCCACTAACAAATCGGCTATAGGCATTGGGTATTCGTCCACCCTAAGCTTGTCGTTTTTCTTCATTACTAGAGCTATATTTGAAACCCATTCAGCATATCGACAGGGCCGAATAAATCCTAGCCGAGTGATTTTGGCTTTGATCGCATCATACGTATCAGCTTTAAACCACCTGGGAGGCTGTTTGTACGACCGATATCCTGGCTTGATAGGAAGCTGATGTACAATAATGGATCGGCTTAGACCAGGCATCTCAAAATATTCCCAAGAAAAATAATCTTTATATTCCTTTAACAATTCAACAAGTCTGGTCTTAAAATGAGAAGACAAATGTTTACTAATATATGTCGTCCTAGGCCTATCTCCTAGACCTATATCCACTTCTTCTAACTCATCGGCCGACATAACACCTTGCCCGAGTTTACCATCGATGTCATCCACGTTGTCCTCGTTGTAGACGCTCGAGCCCTCCACGACGCCTTCAAAGTAATAATTGAGGCTCTTCGTCTCCAATTGGCTGTATATCAGAATTGGACACCTTTAAGAAATTGGCTTGCCAAACTTTGCCGCACAGGCAATCAATACCATTGATTTTCCAAAATGGAAAATCGGTGTTAGCAACGTTGACAGACCTGTCGGTTGGCACGATTTCTATCTTGTCGCCTTGCCACTAGATTAAGCTTTGGTGCATTATGGAAGGGATGCAACAGTTGGCACGGATCCAATCCCTCCCAAGCAGCAGGCTATACGACCCCTTCCCATCGATGACGAAAAACGTAGTGGCCATGGTTTTGTTGCCAACGTCAGCTCAACATTTAAAACTCCCTTGGCTTCTGAAGGGTTGCCGCCGAAGTCCTTGAGCACCATGTTGGTCTTGATAAGATCTTTGGCTCCTTTCCCTAGCATTCTGAAAGTTGCGTAAGGCATTAGGTTGACAGCAGCCCCTCCATCAACTAGCCTCTTGGACATCAGCTTCCCATTGACAAATCCTTTGATGTATAAGGGCTTCAAGTGCCGATTCACGGTCTCCTCAGGTTTCTCAAAGATAGCATGTTCCGGGGACAGTACCAATTTAGCCAAGGTTTCTTCCACTGTGTCTCTATCGGCTTCGATAGTCTCAAATTCGGCCGGCAATATGAAAACCATGTTGACCAATGCAGTGACCACTCCTTTGCCCTTTGCCGCCTTTTGGCCTTGTCGGCTGGGCTCTCGTTGGCTGAAGCTGCCTGTTTCTTGACACACCATTGCTTTGCACCCTGCCGATGTAGTTGCTGTTGGATCATCCGCTGGACCTCTTCTTCCTGTCCCTCACTCTTAAGCCTCTGAATTTTTCTTTTTTGCGTCTTGGTGCACAGGTCCGAAGGGCACCATTGGGGGTTGGCCAATTGTTCTTCATCAGCCTCCTCTTTGGCCTCTTCTTGGAAGAAGTCCTAGCAGATTGGTCCGAGCCGATCATGGACGAAAAGTTTCAGCTGGTTAAGTTGAACGGCTCGGGGAACGAATCGGCTAGAACTTTCCATCGGTGGATCCCTGTATTTGCCTTCCCTGTATTCGCTGCATGCCGGGCAATTTTCAAGGGTGGGTAGTCTCCTTGCTCCCAGCAGAACCTGAAGAACTCGTAGCGCCAATGTGGATCACAGCCGTCATGGCGGCGGTAGTATGCTACACCCAGCCGATCGGGTGTCCTCTGGTATGGATTACCGCGCTGGCTCTCTTCTTCTTCTTGGACCGTGTGCTGGAATCGCACTCAGCTGTCCGTCTGTTTGGGTCGACGGTTGGTCGATCGGCTGCTGGTGTAAACCATATTAATTGGCGCGACTCACACTACAGTTGGATTTTGCTGGTCCTCGGCTGAGCTGTACACCATTCTGCCCTGTCGATCAGCTCGCGCAGGACTAGCTTGGACAGTGTTGATAGAGAAGGGATTACCGTCGACCTTCATCGGCTTAGCCAATTCCTCGAACTTAATCTTCGCTGCCTCGATGGCCGACTGTATCTGTTGGCAGAAGACCTTGCAATCGTTGGTACTGTGAGAGGTGGTGTTGTGCCACTTGTAGTACCTCTTTTTTTTGAGCTCCTCGGTCGATGGTATGACGTGGTTGGCCGGAAGCTGTATTTGCTTCTCTCTCAACAACAGATCAAAGATCCTATCGGCTTTGGTTATGTCAAAATCGTATTTTTCTTCCTTAGCCGATTTCTTCAACCATTGGCACGTGATGGCCCTCCTGTTTCTGGTCCACTCGGCTGCCGCCACTTCTTCATCGCTGTCACTTGAGTCTGAGTCCATTGCATAGGCGACGTGGGTGACTTTTCTGAAGGTTTTCTTGGATTCTTGAAACCTTTCCTCATGGGCTGTCACCTTCTGGGCCAAGTGGGCTAGGCTTTCAAAGTCTTGAGCCGAAAACCTCTCACGGATTGGAGCCAAAAGTCCGTGAAAGGCCAAATCGGCTAGCTGCGAGTCTGATAGCCCCAAGCTGTAGCCACGCTTCCTCATATCTCTAAAGCGCTGAATGTAGTCTTGAACTGATTCTTCGTGCTTTTGCCTGATGCTGGTGAGGTCCGACAGCTTCATCTCGTGGGTGCCGGAGTAGAAGTAGCTGTGGAACTGCTTTTCAAGATCGGCGCAGGTCCGTACTGAATTGTAAGGCAAGGATGAGAACCAGGTGAAGGCCGATCCCGATAACGATAGCGGAAATAAACACACTCTGACCTTGTCTGTAGCCGATGCCTCCCCGCATTGAGCTAGGAATCGGCTGACGTGTTCATAGGTGGACACGTTGTCTTGCCCAGAGAACTTTGAGAAATACGACACCTTGTACCGGTTTGGCAGGGGCACGCTCTCGAAGTATTCCGGATATGGGTACTGGTACATGTTCTCGGAATCCTTGGGTTTAAGGCCGAATTGATCGCGCATGACGTCGGCAATCAGGTCGGCCCAAGGTCTGTTGTCTTGAGCTTGAACTTGAGGTATCGGCTCGTACTACTCGTAGTGAACAGGTCCTTGCCGATACTGGAGTGGAGGCGTCTGCGGCTGGTATTGTTGCTCATAATGGCCTCCCGGATATTGATATTGGAACTGGTTTGCAGCGGGAGGCGGCCGAGACACGAACTGGGGCGGCTGCTCAGAAGGAGGTCGATTACCGTTGGCATTGAGATGCGGTTCTCGCGTGAAGCTGCCAATCAGCTCTTTAAACATGATAGGTGGTCGATTGGCGTTGAACATGTTCTTCAACTGCTCCTGGGTCACTGTTGAGATGTCGTGGCCCTGGTGTTGAGGTTGTTGCCTGACCAGCATCTTAGGACGCGGCTCTGAAGCCGATGCCTGTGGATTCGGCTGGATTGTGTCGACCCCCATTTTTGAGGACGGGAATCATTCATGTTCATACTACCATATCCCTGGATCGAGTAGTTTGGAACCCACGAATATAGTTCTGAATTACGAGGTGCAAAGTGCACGAATAGTCTTACATTGAAATTATTACATTAATAGGCCCGAAGGCAATATCCAATACATATAGGACCTACTGGTCCGGATACAACCAAAAGCAGAGTTTAGATAAGATTAGCAGTCGGAAGTCAGCGGCATGTCGATTGCCATAGGCAACGACCGGGGACTAAGACCTAATAGACGCCTTCTCCTCCATCGCCCACCTGGCAGTAAGCATAGGGGTCCTCCAGTTCTTCGTCTCCTCCATCTGAAGGTTTATGCATATAGCAAGGGTGAGTACCCAACGTACTCAGCAAACCGACACGGAATGATGCATATGATAGGGTCATTCAAAGGATGGCTGTGGTTCATTTGCACAAAGCCAATTTTCCAAATCATTTCACAAACCTAATATCTAGCCAAGTCAAGTTTTAGTTCCATAGTATGTTACAACGGTGATGGTTCTGTCTACCATCCATCGTTATTTCCAAGGATGGCTTCCCGCCTCTGGTTCGTCATGATTTTCTGAGGAGTCCACCCCTCCTCGCATTTCGAGAAGTTGAGTCCACCAGCACACAAAATCATTATGCAATCCCATCCCATCATTTTTAAATTTATGAGTCACGTCGCTCATTAACCGCGAGCACGGCTATTCGAATAGATTGATTTACTCACACTGTAGTGGATGTATACTTTACCCGTACTTCGCAACTACTCATTGAATGAGCTTTCATCCCTTCATATGGGATAGTCACGGCAAAGCCTTTCCATAACTTTGCTTCGGCAGTACCTGCTCCATGAACTTAAATCCTCTTGCACTCTAGCCGTCCTTTTCTAGTAGTGAGAGGAGTTCTGGCGCTCCCGGGGTAAGGGAAAAACTTTCACAATATTTTCATTCATTACTCAACACTTAGGCCGCAGCCTTATCTCAATAACCAGAACCACCTCTTCACTCAAGAACCACTATGCAGGGATACTGCCTCCGCTCGGCTATCTACTCCGCTAGGTCTATACCCATTAGAGCAGTACGGTTGTACTGGCTCGTTCTAGGTTATAAGTCTCATGGCTCGGTCCTTAATTGACCTGGGACGGTTCTTGCCTTTGCCGTAATCCACCCAAATCCATCCATCCGCCCTAGTCCAAAACATTGGTTTTGTACTTTTTATTTTTCCTCAAAACTATTTTCATCATGATCAAGGCAATGTGGCGCTCATGTCTCCACATGCCGCATTCTAACTACCTTCCCAAAGATAGTTGCCCAAGCACGAAGCTTCTTTGTAAAATCATGAGTACGCACGAACCTAATATCAGCAGGGCTAAGCACTTTACCGAAGTTATCCTCCGGTTATATCACATCGAAGGTTACAAAGAATAATTCTAATGGTAATGAACATCAAGGCAGGGTATATCAAGCATAGGTACTTATTTGTGCATAACATGCAAATTTGTAATTTAAATCAACATCATTTCGCAAAGTAGGATTAATATGTTCAAAGGGGAGTGTTGACTTGCCTTGCTCGCACACTCGTTGGCTGGGGTCATCAACGTAGTCCGTGCTTGCTCCCTCGGTTCCTATCCATACGTGCGAAAAATCAATTGAATTCTATCGGAATTCAATAAAATACCGAGAGATCGAAGAGAACCATAAAAACAGCTCCGAGTATTTAGCCCAAAATTCTACTCGAGTTGCGGCGAGAGTTTTAGGGATAAAATCCGACATAAAAAACGAGTTTGGAATTTTAGGGTTTTCACAAAATCTCGATCCAATTTAATTAATGGAATACATTTAGAAAAGCACTTGATAAAAAGAATTAGTGCTCGAGGTTTTGGAGCTCCGAGCACCAAAATATTATATTTTTAATGGTGGAAAGAAAATAGATAAACTCCAGATTAAAAACGACGTGAAAAGGAAATCTCCGAAAATCCGATTTTGATTTCGAATTTGCACTGAGAAAATACATGAGAAAACAATATATTTTTGCCCAAATATTTTCCCAAATATTTTCTAAATATTTTTCCTAATTTTCCTGAATTTTTCCATATTTCCCTTTTTTATTTTTTCCTTTTTTTCTTTTTTGTTTTCCCTTCCCTTTTTTTCCTATTCCTTTCCCTCCTCTCTGTTCGACCGCGCGCTCCCTCCCATCCTCTCTGTTTTCGGCCGGCGGTCGGCGCTAGCACGAGGGACGGCGGCTCAGGGACTTACTGGCGGCGACGGCGACGGCGAGGGGAGGCGGCGGAGCACCGACGCACGACGGTGACAGCTCGCGGCAGCTTGTGGCAACTTGTGGTGCTCGGCGGCGAGAACCGACGAGGGAGTGGAGGAAGGTGGCGGCGAGGTGGGGAGAACAGGGAGGGCTTGGCCCTATTTATAGCCACGGTGAGAGAGGGGGGAAAAGAGGGGAAGGGGACCCGGCGCGGCAGCGGGCAGAAGGCACGCGGTGGCGCGGGATGGCGGGGCCGTGCGTGGCGAATGCGGGCGCGCGCGGGGACGCCGGGGTCCGGCGTGGGGCGACGCGTGGCGCGACATGGGGCGGGGTCCGGGCGCGGAGTTGTGGCACGGGCGCGGCACAGCGGCGGGGACCGAGCGCGGGGTCGGCGTGTGGCGTGCGCGAGTGCGGGGGCTCTGTACGGGTGGGTGACGCGCGGTGGCGGGGCATGGCGCGGGCGGGGCCGGGCGCGGCGTGCGCGGGCGTGCGGCGCGAGGCCGGGGCTGGCGCGGCGCGGGCGGCATGTGCGCGCGCGGGAGTGGGGGCCGAGCGCGGGCGAGCACGGCACAGCGCTGGGGCGCGCGTGCGGACGCGCGGTACAGCCGGTAGGGCGTCGAACACTTGGCGCATGATGAACAGTGACATTTCCGATTTTTCCCGATTTAATTTCTAATTTTCAAATCCTATTTTCTTTCAGCCCCAAAAATTGAAATAAAATATAGTACATCCAAAAATTAAGTTATAAAATATATTTTCAACCTTTTCACCCACTTTTATTATTTAAAAAATATATCTCACATATTTAATCAAAATTTCGAATAATTTTTGGACTTCATATATATCTTTTAATATATTTTATTGCCTATTTTATTTACTAATTAATATTACACAACCACCAAAATAATGTTTTGTTCCCAAATATATATTTTTATAAATCCATAACCCTATTCCTATTTTATATTAAAATTCCCAACTCTAACCTTCGAAATTTTTCTCCCTAGCGGAAATTCAAATTGTTTGATTTTTCTCAAACATTGAGAGGAATCACACACATACAATTTTATGCAGCCAAGCTGGCCAATAAGAAGCAATAAATATGATCGAGAAGCAACAAGCAAAAAGTTTTTGTAAGTTCTGATTTTTAATTTCCGGTTTTAAGTTCTCCGATTTTTAGGATGTTACTGTTAGTGATATGCCCTAGAGGCAACATGGAGATGTTGGATATCACGTCAATGTTTATGTATAAATGAATAAAGTGTTATTCAGTTCCATGAAATAGACATCTTGTATTGATCAATAAGTACGTGACTTATTTATGAGACTCGATATGTATGAATCTATTTCTAAACGATCCCTGATCATATGTCATATTGTTGGAACAAATATGATTCTAAGATCGGCATGTTTATTGATTGATGATCATGTCTCATAGATCATGGGTATGGAGATACCAAATCAATAAACATGGACATATGTGTTAGAGAACACATTGTTGGATAGACCCACCATGAGACACTACAGAATTAATGTGCCATTAGTTGGTCTCGAGGTAGTGTTGGTACAAAGTCCTTAGACACGAGATCACCATGGATTCCAACATGTGTAGTAGCCTACTTTAGGACTACCAAACGCTATTCCGTGCTGGGTAGTTATAAAGGTAGTTTTCGGGTTTGCTATGAAACATGGAGTGGGATGTGAGTGATCAAGATGGAATTTGCCCCTCCTTTGGAGAGATATCTCTGGGCCCCTCGAGGTAATGGATTATGGAAATGCATGGCCATGCTAAGTTGATTGAGGAGTCAATCAACGACGGATAATCCAATACGGTTCGAGTGAATGGTTAAGCTATTGAAGGGATGGCACACATCTTGCCTATAGCTTAAGCGGTATCGTGAGGCAAATGGATTTGTGTACACATTACGGTTGAGCCGATATTATTCTTGTATACTATGGTGTCAATATGTGCTTGCTAGGCGCCGCGTTGACGGGTCGGCTGAGTTGGACTCGAGCCGACGATCGGCTAAGTTAGACTATAGCCGAAACCGAGTATACCTGAACCTACAGGGTCGCACGCTTAAGGGGATAGAATAGATATTCGAGTTGGACTCGGATACGGCTCGATCGGATAGGGATCCGATCGGATAGAGTCCTATAGGCTTACGACGTATGGGCGGCCAACTCTATGAGATACGGATGAGATCCGATTCAAAATAGAGTCCTAATCGGCCACTAGTCCCAGGCGGCCAACTCTATATAAAGGAGGGAGGGGTGGAGAGCTGCGACACATCAATTGCATCGCGTGCAACAGAAGTCGCCGAGATCAATCTCCACGGAAACCCTCCCCACTTTCGAGCCAAACCCTAGCCTTGCATCGCGTGCTAGCACACGGGTGTACGGCGTTCTGTCCCCGGACGTGTGGATACCGGTAGAGGCGCTGCTACGTTGCGCGCTCTTGATCGGCTTCGGATCGGCTGCAATCGGAGCGATCGGGCGTGGTGGAATCGGCGCGGTCGGGCGCATCGGAGCGAGGCGTGAGAACGCGGCCGGACGACTCGAATTGGCTGATTGGTGAATCGGTTGTCTCCGGGAATCGGCTACACCGTTCCGGATCGGATTGCCCCGATTGGCTATTCCGCCGCACTCTACTCCAATCGGTAACGATCTATCGGCCCTTACTTGCAAGTGTTCCTGGTTTGCGCGGTAGATTTTTTTGTTTTTGGCTAGCGTAGCCTCCGCGTAACCCTTCAGTGGTATCAGAGCTAATCTTGCTTAGTTCGGGTTTTAGATTGGATCTGGAACAAGTTTAGCGCACGGGTTGATTAGATCAATCGGTTTTACGGGATCTGTTGAGGAGAGTAGATGGTAATTGCGTTCCTTGATAGTGTATCGGAACGACGTAATGTGATTACGTCGAAGCAATTTCCAAATAACTCGGTTTGAGTTGGGTTCGAGATAGCGTTCCTTGATAGTGTATCGGGACCGCCGTGTGCGTACCCCCTTATAGGTCGTCTCGATGCCGTAGCTCTGCGATAAGTAGAAAACGTTTCTACGCCTAACTTGTTTTTGCAGAGAATGCTTTGAGATGGTATGGCCCTATTGTATGTATGAGATGTATGAGATGCATGTGATGCATGTAATATTTTTCATATGTGCAATCCTCGTAATATTCTTTCATACGTGCAATGCTTGTAATATTCTTTCACGACCTGCGAGTCGATGTAATCTTCAATTAGAGCTTCTATAGTAGTAGCTTAGTTTGAAGAAATCAAGCATTCGGCACTCGAAAGAACGGTGATGAAGATGGAGATCCAGACACCGGCATGGAGATGGAGATCACCATGTGAAGGGGGCCATACTATTTCACTATATGCTATTCTTCTTGCTTTCATATGTGATATGTTTGTTTAATAGGATAGCATCCTCGCAAAATTAAGTAGTAATGATGCCCTTCCAAATGATTGCACCCGTCACCGTTATGCTCGTCAATGGTGGGTCGCCAAAGCGAGTGTCATTCTCTATCATAACACGAGGGGTATATGTCGGACATATACATGCGGAGCATTTGGTTTACTTAACAAGGCTATCAAAACAGTTTTGGGCCTTGGGGCATAGGTTGGGGCCGGGGCATGGAGATGCCACACCAACAACAAGAGTCACATAGAGATGTGATTAGCAAGGTGTTGCTTACCGATGTTACTAATTTTCTAGCAAGTGATGCCAAAGCTCACTAGAAAATTAATTAACATGTGGATCTTGACCCAATACGTAACCTAGAGGGAAGGTGGAAAATACGTAATGGGAGTCTAATGTTAAATTGTTTAACAACGGACATAGCATAAACATTGTGCTAAACTTTGCTTTTTCTGTTGTAGAATAAATGGCGGCTAATACTACACCCAGTACCTTTAATTTGCGATCTATTCTCGAAAAGGAAAAATTAAATGGAACAAACTTTATGGATTGGTATCGCAACTTGAGAATTGTTCTCAAGCAAGAGCGTAAGGAGTACGTTCTTGAAGTACCCTATCCGAGGATTTGCCAACTAATGCCACCGCAACGCACGGAGGGCTTATGAGAAGCACACTAATGATGCCCTAGATATAAAGCTGTCTCATGCTTGCTACAATGTCCCCCGAGCTTCGAAGCAATATGAGAGCGCGATGCTCACACTATTATTCGGATGCGTGGCATGTTTGAGAACCAAGCTCGGGCCGAGAGGTTCAACACCTCAAAGTCCTTGTTTGCGTGCGAGCTTGTTGAGGGAATCCCGTCGATCCGCATGTGATAAAGATGATTGGCTACATTGAGAGTCCGGAAAAGCTGGTTTTCCCCTTAGCCAAGAGTTGGCTCGATGTGATTCTCCGTCGCTCCCTCCGAGCTTCGAGCCATTCATATTAAATTATCACATGAACAATATGGATAGGACCTTGGCTGAATTGCATGGGATGCTAAAGACAGTGAGGAGAGTATCCAGAAAAACGGTCATCATGTGATGATGATGCGAAGGCTAAGCGCAAACCACTGTCAAGAAACTTTGCACCAAGAGGAAATTAACTCCCGATGAGATCGCGAGTGCCTCTAATGCAAAGAAGGGCAAGAAGGGGTCGGCGGCATCGATGCCGTTTGCTTCTACTGCAAGGAGACGAGCCTTGGAAAAGGAATTGCAAGAAGTACATGGAGGATCTCAAGAAGAAGCAAAGTACGACTTCGCTTCCGGTATTAATGTTATAGACATTAATCTTGCTACTTCACCTACCGACTCTTGGGTATTTGATACCGGATCAGTAGCTCATATTTGCAAATCGTTGCGGGAATGAGAAGAAGTAGAGGATTGAGAAGGGGCGAGGTGAACTGCGCGTCGGCAATGGAGCAAGCGTTGCTACGCTTGTCGGACAGCATACCACTTCATCTACCTTCGGGATTAGTTTTGGAATTAAATAATTGTTATTGTGTTCCAACACTATGTCAAAACGTTATTTCCGCTTCATGTTTGCAAGCGGAAGGATATGATTTTAGATCAATGGACAATGGTTGTTCAATATATCTTAGAGATATGTTCTATTTTCATGCTCCATTGGTGAATGGATTATACGTTTTGAATCTTGAAGCGTCTCCCATCTATAACATTAATACGTAAAGGCAACTCTCTAATGATATAAACCCCACGTTTATTTGGCATTGTCGCTTAGGCCATATAAATAAGAAACGCATGGAGAAGCTCCATAAGGATGGATTGCTTCACTCTTTTGATTTTGAATCATTTGAGACATGTGAGTCTTGTTTACTTGGTAAGATGACAAAGGCACCTTTCACGGGACATAGTGAGAGAGCAAGTGACTTATTGGCACTCGTACATACGATGTATGTGGACCAATGAGCTCAACGGCCGAGGTGGTTATCAATACTTCATTACCTTTACCGATGACTTTAGTAGATATGGTTATATCTACTTAATGAGGCATAAGTCCGAATCCTTTGAAAAGTTCAAAGAATTCCGAATGAAGTACAGAATCATTTAGGGAAAACAATCAAGTTTCTACGATCGATCGTGGAGGGGAATACTTGAGCCAAGAGTTTGGTAATCATCTCGAAAGATTGTGGAATTGTTCCACAGTTGACTCCGCCAGAACTCCGCAATGGAACGGAGTGTCCGAACGGAGAAATCGCACCTTGTTGGACATGGTGCGGTCGATGATGAGCCAAAGTGATCTTCCGTTATCTTTCGGGGATATGCTCTTGAAACATGCGCTCACACTAAATAGAGTTCCATCTAAGTCGGTTGAAAAGACACCATATGAGATATGGACAGGGCAACCCCTAGTTTGTCTTTTCTCAAAATATGGGGATGCGAAGCTTATGTAAAACGTTTATCCGACAAGCTCACACCCAAATCGACAAGTGCTTCTTTGTGGGATATCCTAAGGAAACTAAGGGATATTACTTTTATAATCGGGAACAAGGCAAAGTGTTTGTCGCCCGACACGGTGTCTTCTTGGAGAAAGAGTTTCTTTCAAGAAGGGTTAGTGGGAGCAGGTGCATCTTGAAGAAGTTCAAGAAACACCGGAAAATGTTTCACGACCACGAACCACACAGGGAGGTGCAAAGTGTTGCGCCACCGTTGTAGATACACCAGCCCCACGGAGGTCCGAAAGATCACGTCGTGCACTGCATGTACACAGTGCGGAACAACGTGATATATTGTTGTTGGACAACGATGAACCTAAGACCTATGAGGAAGCGATGGTGGGACCCGATTCCAACAAGTGGCTTGGAGCCATGAAATCCGAAATAGAATCCATGTACGACAATCAAGTTTGGAACTTGGTTGATCCACTCGATGGTGTCAAAACCATTGAGTGTAAATGGGTTTTTAAGAAAAGGCCGATATGGATGGAAATGTTCACATCTATAAGGCGCGATTGGTGGCGAATGGTTTTAAACAGATTCAAGGAGTTGATTATGATGAAACCTTCTCGCCCGTCGCAATGCTTAAATCTATTCGGATTATCCTAGCGATTGCTGCATATTTCGATTATGAGATATGGCAGATGGATGTCAAAACGGCTTTCCTGAATGGAAACCTAAGCGAGGATGTATACATGATACAACCTCGGGGTTTTGTCGATCCGAATCGCTCGGAAAGATATGCAAGCTACGTAAATCCATTTATGGATTGAAGCAAGCATCTCGGAGTTGGAATATTCGTTTTGATGAAGTAATCAAAGGGTTTGGTTTCATCAAAAATGAAGAAGAGGCCTGTGTTTACAAAAAGGTCAGTGGGAGCGCAATTGTATTTCTAATCTTATATGTGGATGACATATTACGATTGGAAATGATATCCCTATGCTTGAATCCGTCAAGTCTTCATTGAAAAATAGTTTTTCCATGAAAGACTTAGGGGATGCAGCATATATATTAGCATTCGGATCTATAGAGATAGATCCAAGAGGCTAATTGGATTAAGCCAAAGTACATATATTGACAAGGTGTTGAAAAGGTTCAACATGCATGATTCCAAGAAAGGTTTCTTGCCTATGTCACATGGCATCAATCTTAGCAAGAATCGGTGTCCTCGACACATGATGAGCGGAATAAGATGGGTATGGTTCCATATGCTTCGGCAATTGGATCCATCATGTATGCCATGCTTTGTACACGCCGGATGTCTCGTACGCTTAAAGTGCTACGAGCAGATACCGTCGATCCGGTGAAGGTCACTGGATGCCGTAAAGAATATCCTTAAGTATTTGAGAAGAACTAAGGATATGTTCCTAGTCTATGGAGGTGAAGAAGAGCTCGTTGTAAGTGGTTACACCGATGCTAGCTTCCAAACAGACAAGGATGATTATAGATCGCACTGGGTTCGTGTTCTCGCCGAACGGAGGCGCAGTCACTGGAAGAGTTCCAAGCGGGATATCGTTGCTGATTCTACAACGGAGGCCGAGTACATTGCTGCGGAAGCCGCAAAGGAGGCCGTTTGGATCAAGAAATTCGTTTCGAGCTTGGTGTGATGACTAGTACGACGGTCCAATGTCTCTCTATTGTGATAATAGTGGAGCCATTGCGCAAGCCAAGGAGCCGAGGTCACATCGAAGTCCAAACACATACTTCGGCGATATCATCTCATCCGTGAGATAGTGGACAGAGGTGATGTCAAGATATGCAAAGTGCACACGGATCTCAACATAGCCGATCCGCCGACAAAACCTCTCCTCGGCCGAAGCATGAGGCGCACACAAGAGCAATGGGTATTAGATACTTACATGGTTGACTCTAGTGCAAGTGGGAGATTGTTAGTGATATGCCCTAGAGGCAACATGGAGATGTTGGATATCACGTCAATGTTTATGTATAAATGAATAAAGTGTTATTCGGTTCCATGAAATAGACATCTTGTATTGATCAATAAGTACGTGACTTATTTATGAGACTCGATATGTATGAATCTATTTCTAAACGATCCTCGATCATATGTCATATTGTTGGAACAAATATGATTCTAAGATCGGCATGTTTATTGATTGATGATCATGTCTCATAGATCATGGGTATGGAGATACCAAATCAATAAACATGGACATATGTGTTAGAGAACACATTGTTGGATAGACCCACCATGAGACACTACAGAATTAATGTGCCATTAGTTGGTCTCGGTAGTGTTGGTACAAAGTCCTTAGACCTGAGATCACCATGGATTCCAACATGTGTAGTAGCCTACTTTAGGACTACCAAACGCTATTCCGAATCGGGTAGTTATAAAGGTAGTTTTCGGGTTTGCTATGAAACATGGAGTGGGATGTGAGTGATCAAGATGGAATTTGCCCCTCCTTTGGAGAGATATCTCGGCCCTCGAGGTAATGGATTATGGAAATGCATGGCCATGCTAAGTTGATTGAGGAGTCAATCAACGTACGATAATCCAATACGGTTCGAGTGAATGGTTAAGCTATTGAAGGGATGGCACACATCTTGCCTATAGCTTAACCGGTATCGTGAGGCAAAGGGATTTGTGTACACATAGTACGGTTGAGCCGATATTATTCTTGTATACTATGGTGTCAATATGTGCTGCTAGGCGCCGGTGACGGGTCGGCTGAGTTGGACTCGAGCCGACGATCGGCTAAGTTAGACTATGGCCGAAACCGAGTATACCTGAACCTACAGTGGTCGCACGCTTAAGGGGATAGAATAGATATTCGAGTTGGACTCGGATACGGCTCGATCGGATAGGGATCCGATCGGATAGAGTCCTATAGGCTTACGACGTATGGGCGGCCAACTCTATGAGATACGGATGAGATCCGGTTCAAAAATAGAGTCCCGATCGGTCACTAGTCCTAGTCGGCGACATCTATATAAAGGAGGGAGGGGTGGAGAGCTGCGACACATCAATTGCATCGCGTGCAACAGAAGTCGCCGAGATCAATCTCCACGGAAACCCTCCCCACTTTCGAGCCAAACCCTAGCCTTGCATCGCGTGCTAGCACACGGGTGTACGGCGTTCTGTCCCCGGACGTGTGGATACCGGTAGAGGCGCTGCTACGTTGCGCGCTCTTGATCGGCTTCGGATCGGCTGCAATCGGAGCGATCGGCTGTGGTGGAATCGGCTGGGCGCATCGGAGCGAGGCGTGAGAACGCGGCCGGACGACTCGAATTGGCTGATTGGTGAATCGGCTGTCTCCGGGAATCGGCTACACTGTTCCGGATCGGATTGCCCTGATTGGCTATTCCGCTGCACTCTACTCCAATCGGTAACGATCTATCGGCCCTTACTTGCAAGTGTTCCTGGTTTGCGCGGTAGATTTTTTTGTTTTTGGCTAGCGTAGCCTCCGCGTAACCCTTCAGTTACAAACCTACCCCCCTAACAATAAATTTCGTCCCCGTGATTTCTTACCGTTCGTGGAATAGGTTCGGGTACTCGGTCTTCGAAAAGTCTTCTTTTTTCCAAGTGACTTCATCTTCAGTGTGGTTGCTCCATTTTACCTTGTACATTCGCTACGTCTTAGTCCTAGTCTTTTTTCTCGGGTTCGTCCAAAATCTTTACGGGGTGTTCGGGGTATGTGAGGTCTTCACTGATAAGGACGTCTTTCGAGGGGATTTGCTCCACTGGTACTCGCAAACATTTCTTCAGTTGTGATACGTGAAAGACAGGGTGTACATCGGAAAGATTTCCGGCAGGTCCAATTGATAGGCCACTTCGCCTCTTCTGGCGCTTATCGGGAAAGGTCCAACATATCTTGGCGCCAGTTTTCCTTTGACCTTGAACCTCTTGGTTCCTCTTAACGGTGAAACTTTTAGGTACACAAAGTCGCCTGTTTTGAATTCCAACTCGCTGCGGCGAGTGTCCGCATAGCTCTTTTGCCGAGACTGGGCTACCTTAAGCCAATCTCTTATGAGACGAACTTTCTCTTCGGCTTCTCTAATGATGTCTGGACCAAATATGGCTCGTTCACCGGTCTCTGACCACATCAACGGGGTTCAGCATCTCCGTCCAAATAAAGCCTCGTTCGGCGACATTTTCAGACTAGCCTGATAGCTATTGTTATAGGAGAACTCTGCATAGGGCAGACATTTCTCCCAGTCCTTAGTGAAATCGAACGCACAGGCTATTAGCATCTCCTCCCGGACTTGGTTCGTCCTCTCAGTTTGTCCATCAGTCTGAGGGTGATAAGCAGTACTAAAGGCGAGGTGAGTTCCCAACGCCTCGTGAAACTTATCCCAGAAATGAGATGTGAATTGAGTACCACGGTCTGACACAATCCTTGTGGGTACTCCATGTAGGCACACAATTCTGGACATGTACAGTTCTGCCAATTTGGCGCTACTATACCGAGTCTTGACCGGGATAAATCGGGCAGTCTTGGTCAGTCTATCCACGATCACCCAAATGGAATCGTATCCGGTAGCAGTTTTGGGTAGTCGCACTATAAAGTCCATGCCTATTCATCCCATTTCCACTCAGGGATCTTGAGTGGTTGTAGTAATCCTGCCGGTCGCTGATGCTCAGTCTTAACTCGTTGACATACATAACATATGGCCACATATTCCGCTACGTCTCTTTTCATGTTGGGCCACCAGTATTCCGTTTTCAAATCCTGGTACATTTTGGTGCTGCCCGGGTGTAGCGAGTATGCTGACTCATGGGCTTCTTTTAAGATTAGCTTTCTCAATCTGCCTTTCTCAGGTACGTAAATCCTTTTATGATACCATAGGATTCCATTGTTGTCGGCTGTGAATTCCTTGGCTGTCCTTCAGCCATGCGCTCCTTGAATAGCCGAATTTCCACACAATCCTTTTGGGCTTCCTTAATCTGACTTCATAGGAGAGGTTGTATTTCCAGCGAACTAAGTTGTCCATGAGGAATCAACTGTAGGTTAAGCCGAGCCATTTCTTCTTGAAGCTCATTGGCCATATATTCCATCCTTAGTTGGTTGCACTGGGCTTTGCGGCTCAAAGCGTCAGCTACAACATTAGCCTTACCAGGGTGGTAATGGATTCCTAGGTCATAGTCCTTGATTAGTTCCAGCCATCTTCTCTGGCGCAGGTTAAGATCTGTCTGGGTAAAGAAATATTTCAAGCTCTTGTGGTCCGTGTATATCACGTGGTTTCCGATCAGTAGTGCCTCCAAATTTTCAAGGCATGCACCACTGCGGCCAATTCTAAGTCATGGGTGGGATAATTCTCCTCATGAGGTCGCAGTTGTCTTGAGGCATAACCCACAACCTTTCCATCTTGCATCAACATGCCTCCTAATCCTTGTCGAGATGCATCACGGTATATAACGAAGTCTTTCCGGTTGTCCAGTAGGACTAAGATCGGGGCGGCGGTTAACTTTTCTTTGAGGTGGTCAAATGCCTGTTGACACTGCTCACTCCATGCATACTTCTTTTCCTTCTTCAATAGCTGGGTCAGGGGTCGAGCTATCTTAGAAAATCCTTCTATAAACCTCCGGTAATATCCAGCCAATCCCAAGAAACTTCTAACCTCTGTTACCGACTGGGGTGCTTTTCCACTTGGTAACAGCTTCGACCTTGGCGGGGTCTACTGCTACTCCTCCTGCTAAGATCACATGTCCAAGGAAAGCTACTTCCTTAAGCCAGAATACACACTTGCTGAATTTGGCATATAGCTGGTGCTCTCGCAGTTTCTCTAGTACCAGGCGCAAATGTTCTGCGTGTTCTTCATCATCCTTGGAATAGATGAGGATATCATCGATGAACACTACCACGAACTTGTCCAGATATTTCATAAATACTTTGTTCATGAGGTTCATCAAGTAGGCCGGGGCATTGGTCAGTCCGAAAGACATTACTGTGAACTCGTACAAGCCATAGCGTGTAGAGAATGCAGTCTTGGGTATATCCTCAGTCCAAATTTTTAGCTGATGGTATCCAGATCAAAGATCGATCTTTGAGAATACTCGCCCTTGAGCTGATCGAACAGGTCGTCGATTCGAGGTAACGGGTACTTGTTCTTAATGGTAACCACATTCAATGACCTATAGTCTATGCACATTCTCATGCTTCCGTCCTTTTACTTAACAAACAGTACTGGGGCTCCCCACGGTGAAGAACTAGGGCGTACGAAGCCTTTCTCTAGCAGTTCCCTTATCTGCTTCTTAAGTTCCTCCAATTCGATCACCGGCATCCAGTAGGGTCTCTTAGCTATGGGGGCGGTGCCTGGCATGAGGTCGATGATGAACTCTATGTCTCGGTCTGGGGGCATTCCCGATAGTTCCTCAGGAAATACATCCGGGTAATCCTGAATTACTGGCATCCCAACTATGGGTAACATGGTGAATATTGCCGTAGCTCGGTCACAGAGCATAGGGTCTTGATCCATGGCTACTGTCATCGGTGATCCCCATGGGGTAGATAGGGTAACTTCTCTTCGTCCACAGTCTAGTACCCCTTGGTTCTTGGTTAACCAATCCATTCCTAGTACGTGTCCAGGGTTTGGGGTGGCAAAACCATAAGGTTGGACAGGAATACCACGTCCTTGATCCGAATAGGCACATTAATGCACGCATGAGGTATAGTTATATCTCCCCCGTGTGAATGTACTACCATTGGTCTCTTAAGGTCTACTCGGTGCAAATTGTGCTCTTTGCTTACTCTTGACGATATAAATGAATGCGAAGCTCCAGAATCAAACAAAACTTTCACTGGTGTAGAATGGATAGAAAACATACCCATTAGCATGCTTTGGTCCTCTTGAGCTTCCTCAGCACGCACATGGTTAACCTGACCACGGTGGAATCCTGTTGCAGCTTCCTTTGGTCGGGGCGTTCTGAACAAACTGCGTCCAGGTGCCAGAGCAGGGGTTCCTCGTACTGCGATGGCGTTGGCTCCGGTGCGGTTGGGGGTGTTGCGCGGCTTAGGGCAACTGTCCAAACTCGGTTTCGGCAATAGAAAATTAGGGGTGCAGTCAAGATCGCCAAGCACTATGGGTTAGGTGGAAAACAAGGATTTAGACAGGTTCAGGCCCTCTCGTGAGGTAATACCCTACTCCTATTTCAGGGATTCGATCCGCCGAGTGTCTTTACTGATCTCATGATCTTGTGTATCTAAAGCTGAAAGCTGATCTAATTTCTGATATCCCTCAAGGGACGCCCCTATCCCCCCTATCTTACTCCAAGTCGGTTTCCTCAATCTTACCAAACCGTGACTATGAGCCGTTGCCTTATCTAATCGGCAACGTAATACCCAAGTCATAGTTGGTTTACATATTTGGCAGGCGCAACCTATCTCTATCTCTAGTCGGATAAGCTTGCCATGTGGATATCCGATTGCCATAATATCCACAGTAGCCCCCGAGTCCTTTGCAGTCGATGAGATAACCCAGCCTCGAACCAAGACAGGACACGACCAAACAACTCTTTGGCCGAGTGCTTCTGGTGCCGAGCGATTCCATCATCTCTGCCTGATTCTCCCGAGTGGCTCCAAAGACTGTGAAGGGCTAGAAAATATCCAAAAAATAAATATCTAGGCGCATCTCTCGATGCACCTAATTAGGTGTATCCCCCGACTGTGTGGTTAGCCAAAAATAGACAAAACATATAGTCAAGAACTATAAAAAATCATTCTCATGTATATGCTTAGCACAAGCTAAAGCAACCTCACTGTGGAGATTATGGCAATCGGGTATCTACATGGCAAGCTTATCCGACTGGAGGTAGGGATAGATTGCACCTGCCATATCTGTAAACCGAACATGACTTGGGTATTACGATTGCCGATAGAGATAAGGCAATCGGCCTATAATCACGGTTTGGTAAGATTGAGGAAACCGACTTAGAGTAAGATAGGGTTTCCGATTTGTAAGCCCTTCTCCCAAGACTATATAAGGGGGGTAGGGGGCATCCCTTGAGGGATATTCGATGCTAGATCAGAAGTTAGATCAGCTTTTAGCATTGAGCCTTAGATCACGAGGTCAATAAAGACACTCGGCGGATCGAATCCACCGAAACAGGAGTAGGGTATTACCTCACGAGAGGGCCTGAACCTGTCTAAATCTTTTTTTCCTACTAACCCATTGTGCTTGGCAATCTTTACTACGACCCCAGAAATTATATTACCGAAACCAAGTTTCGACAGTTGGCGCGCCAGGTAGGGGGCCGCGCGTCGAGACTTCTTCAACATTCTCGCCGACAAGCGTGATGGGATCTACTTCAAGATTCGGCGACTTCGCCGCCTACTTCGTCGACGATTCCTCCTTCGACTCGGATTCGGACTAGTCGGAAGGAGAAATTCACTCGACGCCATTCGGACTCCCAAACAGCGCCAAGATCTACAACGACGTCTTGAAGACCAAGATGCAATCTACTCTCTCCAATGAAGGACTTCGCTCGGCACCATTCGGATTACCGAATATCGCCGAAATCTGTGCCAATCTCCTCGGCTCCCCGACGGAGACGATCTACTCGGACGAAGACCTCTCAGTGCCATTTGGGTCACCAAACGCCGCCGAGATCTACAGCAAACTTCTCTCCCCCGAGTCGGGGGCGACCCACTCGAAGGAGCCCGCATCCCCAAGCTCTGACTCGGACTGGAACGATCCAGACCCGGGCTACCCAGGATCGAGGGAGGTCGCCGTCATCCTCCCATCATTCGGCTCCTGCTCATCTTCGGAGCTCAATGAATACCTCAGCTCCGCCGGCTTCGACGACCTCTATGGCATCCCCTCTGACGAAGCCGACGACTCCGACTGCCGCAAGGACTATGAGCCGAAGTGCTTTGATGTCCTCATGGCCGAGCCGGACGAGTCCGACTCAGCCATTGCCAGGAGGCTTGCTGAAGAAGAGCGAGCCAAGATTGAGCACGAGCGCAAGACGGCCGAAGACGAGAAGCAATGCAAGGACGAGGCTGACAAGAGGAAGCAGGATCTATGCGCAGCCGGACGATCCGCCCAGGAGGCCATCCTCCAAACACGGGTTCGCAACACCAACATCTTCCAGACGCCATAGCAGAACGCTGTTGCCGCGCTCACGCTCTTGGACACCGGCATGGAGACGGCACCCGCCAATGTGATTCCGATACTCGACAAGATAAAGACCATCATCGCAGCCACAGCTAACGGCCACCCCACCACCTCAGCACGAAGACCGACTGAATCTGTGGCTGAAACGCCCGACAAAAGCCGACTCCCGCCTCTAAAGTCCGGAGACTATAAGAGGCCCGAGCCAGATCGGTCGACGACAAGGCCAAGAGGCCCACCCCGCGAGTCCACGCAGAAGTACCAGGAGCAAACGGCCGACTCCCGCGACAAACGACACGGACGTCCACCCGTCCACCACCGCGTCCGCCGCAACAACAGCTCCAGCTACCCAACCAGCCAACCGAAGACCCCGCCGAGTGATCTGCAGGAAGTCCTCGATCGCCACTACCAGGAGCGGGACCGACGCACTCGGGAAGATCGGAGGGGATCACCCGATAGCGGCGACGACGGAGTGCCGACTTTCACTTGGGAGCTTCGCCGAGTGCACTAGCCGAGTGGATTCAAGCCCACAGGAATTGAAAGGTACAACGGCAAGACCGACCCTGAGTCATGGCTTCCATCTACACCCTCGCCATCCGTGCAGCAGGCAGTGACAACAAGGCCATGGCCAATTACCTGCCTGTGGCCCTCGCTAACTCAGCCAGGAACTGGCTCACGAGCCTGCCAAGAGGCTCAATCGGCTCGTGGAGCGAGCTGAGGGACCACTTCATCGCCAACTTCCAGGGAACCTTCGAGAGGCCCGCACACACTTCGATCTATACAACGTCATCCGAAGCCGGACGAGCCTCGAAGGATTACATCCGCCGTTTCTCCGAGAAGCGCAACAAGATCCCCAACATCACCGATGACATCACCATCGCTGCCTTCCAGAAGGGAGTCCGTGATGAGCTGATAATCGGGAAGTTCGGGCGCAAGCAACCGAAGACGGTGAAACAGATGTTCGAGACGGAGAACTCCTACGCAAAGTCCAACGACGCCATCAAGGCTGCCCATCAAGACCAGCCCGATAGGAGGGAAGACAAGCAGGCAGGAGGAAGCTGGAATCCTAAGAAGGATAACGGCAACAGCAACCACCAGGCCCAAAAAGATCGCAAGCGCCGATCTGAGGACCTAGTGGCAAGCAACTTCCAACACTCAACGCCGTCCCGAGTCGCCGCCACGACGCCATCATGAACGCCCGTGCACTCATCATCCCAATCATAAGCACGCGGCAAAGGATCTTCTTTTATAAACAGTTCGCCGAGCAAGACGCGGCCCACTCAACAAGAAGCCGACTGATGAGGCCGGTACATCGGCGCCATGAAAAACAGCGCGGCTGAAAATGCCGAACCTTTCCAAGATCCCGTGGGGAGCTCAACCACATCTTCTGAGGGCCGCTAGCCTATGAATCCAAGAGGAAACAGAAGCTAACCGACCGAGAGGTCAACGCGGCTCAACCCAAAGTCCTCGCACTGCGATGGTCGGAAGTGGCCATCACTTTTGATCGCTCGGATCACCCTGACCGAGTGGTTCACCTGGGGTGCTATCCACTCGTCCCCGGATCCCGTGGCCAACAAGAAGTCCGATTGGCTGCATCAACTCTCGGCAGAGGGCGAAGTCCCCGCAAGAAGATAGCCAAATCGGATTCGGCGACGCCAAGACCAAGAAGATCTCCCTTGATCCGTCGGATCCCTCAAAAACTACTATAATCGGCGCTGAACTAGATCCCAAATAGGAAAGTGCGCTCATCACCTTCCTCCAAAATAATAAAGATGTTTTTGCTTGGAAACCATCTGATATGCTTGGAATTCCTAGGGAGGTGATCGAGCACTCTTTGCACGTCAAAGATGACGCCAAACCGATAAAACAACGATTACGCAGATTCGCGTAGGACCGAAAAGACGCTATCAAGGAAGAGCTCGCAAAACTCTTGGCCGTCGGCTTCATTAAAGAAGTCCTTCATCCCGACTGGTTAGCCAACCCAGTCCTGGTCCGCAAGAAGACGGGGCAATGGCGCATGTGCGTTGACTATACTGACCTCAACAAAGCCTGCCCCAAAGATCCATTTGGGCTGCCTCGCATCGACCAAGTCATAGACTCAACAGCCGGCTGCCAACTCCTGAGTTTCTTGGATTGTTACTCGGGCTATCACCGATCGCTTGAAAGAATCCGACGCCCGAAGACATCGTTCATCACGCCGTTTGGGGCCTATGCACATCACCATGCCTTTCGGCTCGAAGAACGCCGGCGCCACATACCAACGCATGATCCAAAGATGCTTCCGCACGCAGATCGGCAAGAACGTAGAAGCTTATGTCGACGACGTTGTCATCAAGACCAAGCAGAAAGAAGACCTGATCGCTGACCTAGAAGAAACTTTTGCAAACATCTGGGCCTTCAAAATGAAGCTGAACCCGGAGAAGTGCACTTTCGGCGTTCCATCAGGCAAACTGCTCAACTTCATGGTGTCACATCGTGGCATTGAAGCTAATCCAAAGAAGATCAACGCCATCTTAAGCATGATGCCCCCGAGCAACCAAAAAGACATCCGGAAGCTCACGGCTGCATGGCGGCGCTAAGCCGCTTCATCTCTCGACTCGGCGAACGAGGCATGCCCTTCTTCGATTGCTAAAGAAGACAGACGGCTTCGTGGACCGCGGAAGCCAACAAGGCCTTTGAAGATTTCAAAGAGTTCCTTACAACGCTGCCCGTCCCGGCCTCGCCCCACCCCAGGAACCTTTGCCGTTGTATGCGTTTCAGCCACTCACCAAGTGGTTAGTACGGTCCTCGTGGTCGAACGCGAAGAAGAAGGACGGGCTCGAAGATTTAGAGGCCGATCTACTTTGTTAGCGAAGTGTTGGCAGAGCCAAAATTCGCTACCCTCAGGTACAAAAATTACTCTATGGTGTTCTAATAACCGCGAGGAAATTGGCACACTATTTTCGTGGTCACTCGGTCACCGTCGTCACTTCTTTCCCACTCGGCGATGTCATCCACAACCGGGAGGCGACCGGACGCATCGCCAAGTGGGCTTTAGAGCCGATGCCGTTGGACTTAACTTTTAAGGCGAGGACGTCCATAAAGTCACCAGCCTTGGCGTGATTTCCGGCCGAGTGGACTCGAGCAACAAGAGAACGTACCTCGGGAAGACCTCCAACACCGGACCATGCACTTCGATGGATCCAAGAGGATCACCGGCTTGGGAGCAGGAGTTGTGCTGATCTCCCGACCGGGAAAGACTAAGATACGTCCTTCACGTCCACTTCTCCGCCTCACACAACGTTGCCGAGTACGAAGCTCGCTACATGGATGCGTCTCGCAGTTTCACTGAATACGTCGGCTCGTCGTGAAAGGCAACTCCCACCTGGTCGTCAATCAAGTGATGAAGGACTGGTCCTTTCTAAACGACACCATGGAGGCCTACCGGCAAGAGGTCCGCAAACTTGAAGACAAGTTTGACGGGCTCGAACTCTCACATGTCTTGAGGCATAACAACGAAGCACCCGATGAGTTGGCATAGTTCGGGTCCAAGCGCGAAGCTGCCCCAACAGACGTCTTTGTCGAGCACCTCTATGAACCAACCATCACGGCAAAGACAACTTCCAACGAGCAAGCCGCGAACGAAGTTGCCATGACTGACGCCGACTGGAGGACGCCGCTCATCAAATTCTTAACCCAGCAAGAGCTGCCGGAAGACCGGGATGAAGCAGAACGCGTCCGACTTCGTTGCCAAGCATATGTCATGGTTGACTCCGACTTATACAAGAGAAGCCCCTCCGGAATCCTAATGAGATGCATCACACCCGAAGAAGGAAGGCAGCTACTTCAAGACATCCACTCGGGCATATGCGGAAGCCACGCGGCAACATGCACTCGGTCGGCAAAGCTTACAGCAAGGTTTCTTCGGCTTACCGCGGTCTCCGACACGGACAAAGTCGTACGTGCCTGCGAAGGCTGCCAATTTTTCGCCCAACAGAGCCATGTCCCAGCCCAGGAGCTACAAACAATCCCACTATCCCGGCAGTCGCGGTATGGGGCTTGGACATGGTCGGCCCCTTCAAGAAAGCTCCGAGGATTCACACACCTTTTCGTCGCAATCGACAAGTTCTCCAAGTGGATTGAAGCCAAGCCGGTCGCCACAATTACGCCGACAAGGCACGGGACTTTTTCCTCAACATCGTGCACCGCTTCGGCGTCCCAAACAAAATCATAACTGATAACAGAACTCAATTCACGGGAGGCACCTTCAAGGAATTCTGCGAGGACTTCGGAATCAAGATTTGCTACGCATCGCTGCCCATCCCAAAAGCAATGGACAAGTCGAACGAGCCAACGGCATGGTCCTCCAAGGAATCAAGGCCCGCGCGATCGCCTAAACCCTTACGCGGGCAAGTGGGTCCAAGAGCTTCCTCGCCTTATGGTCTCTCGCGGACCACACCGCCGGGCTACCGGCCAAACTCCCTTCTTTTCGGTCTACGACGCAGAAGCCATGTTGCCAAACAAGATGGAGTATGAATCCCTCCGAGTCCGTAGCTTCAACGATGAACGCTACGACCCCGACCGAGTGGACGACCTTACCCGCTCGAAGAGGCCCGAGAGGCAACCCTCATCCAGTCGGCCAAATATCTTCAAGGGCTCAGGCGATACAACAGTCGCAACGTTCGGGCACGAGCTTTCATCGTTGGAGACCTAGTTCTACGCAAGATCCAGACCACCAAGGACCGTCACAAGTTAACCCCCTTATGGGAAGGACCGTACATAATCGTTGAGGTGACTCGGCCCGGTGCATACCGGCTAAAGCGTGAAGACGGATGTATGGTGGAGAACTCCTGGAACATCAAGCATCTTCGATGATTTTATGCCTAATTTGACTAAGGTTTCATGTTTTCCTTGACTGCCAACCTCAAGCAAGATGATTTCTTGAGTTAGCAGTCGGGGGCTATACATATGTCAATAAAGCTTAAGTTTTCCTCATCAACTTCTGTGCATAATTTGGTTTATCATTGTTTAATGTCCTTCAATTCGAGTTCAGTGTCTAAGGACTGAGAGTTTTCTAATGACCTAATCGAGCCTGGGCTTGGTGACAGTCAGACGAAAATTACTTAAGAAATTTCACACAAAAACTCGGATCAAGGCATTAACATAAATAAACCAAATATATCACAAGCCTGTATCAGAGCACCACAATCATATGATATTTACAAGCCAATGTTCACAAGACAAATCAAATCCAGAAGTTATTTACTACGTCAACAAAAATCTTCTTCGCCGACTCCTGCGCCTCACTCAGCATATCCAAGGCCTGCTCATCTGTGGTCCCGTCAGCGAAGCCCTCTCCGACCGAGTGGATATCCACTGGGGTAGAGGGACTTGGTCGTGCAAGAGCCGACCGGTCCCCATGTTTGCGGCCTCGGTGATTTTCGCGATATTGGTCAGAGCCCTCCGCAGCCTTGTCAAAAATTTCTACCGGCTCTAGCGAACGGCCCCGACCCTTGATGAAATAAGGATAGCAAGAGTGGCGCAGCAGCATTGGCGACCTCTTCCCGGACCTCCCCGGCTCGTTTGACCCGCTCAAGCAAGACATCATATTGAGCTCGGGTCTTAACCTTGTAAGCTGCCAAAAGCATCTGATCATGCAAACCACTTGGAAATAAAGCAGCACAAGGAATGTTACCTCAAAGAGGCTTACCTTCAAACTCGGCCTCCAGTTCGGCTTTGTCAAGGCTGACTGCCTCCAGCTGAACTTGGAGCGAATGAAGCTCCGACGAATTTTCTACAAGTAAAGAGGATCATCAGCAACCGAGGTCAACATGAGAATCATAAAGAAACTCGGAGAGACAAGCTCACTCCCGATCGATCCTCGGAGGTCGAGGTTCGCCTCCCGAAGCTCCGCGATCTCCCTCCTTAAAGCCGTCTCCTCGACGCGGCTTCCTCCCGAGTAGTTTTCGCCTTCCGCGGACGTCCTCTAAGGAGCTCGGTGAGGAACAAGTTTTTCCAAAGCACCTCGGACTTTGCCATGGAACGACAATACTCCTTCTGCGCCTGAAATCTGAAGAGTGACCGACTGGAAAAGGATGATAACACAATAAAAGGAAAAGACTAAGGCTTACGTTGAGTAGCCGAGTCGCTTCGTTTAAGCTTTCGACAAGGGCATCCCTTTCCTCCCTTTCAGCCCGCCTGTCCGGACGATGCCCCGCCTTTGGCCTTCCGAGTCCCGCCACTCGATCTTGATTGGGGAACCTGTGTCGAAGACCGTAACCTGGGATTTCCTCCACTGTGGCTGGCATATAGGAAGAACAAATGAAGACATGAAAGATTCAAACTAAAAGAGCAAAGAGAAGATTCTGATACAAGACTCACCGGCTTCGTGGCTACGCACTTGGGTGGAATGCCGCTGGCCTCCTTCCTCTCGGCTCTTCGCCGAGTGACCCTCGGCCGGCGGCCGAGCCGTGGCCCGAGGTTTCCGGCTATCGACGGCTTCCAGTCGGGATGTCCCGCCGGCGGTCGGGGCTCCTTCTTTGGGGCATCCTTCTTCGGAGGCGAAGGTTTTTTGCCCGGAGCGCTCTCGCTCGGATGCGGGCTCGAGATTTCGGCTCGCAGCTTCGGTGCCTCGGAGAGCGGGGGTCGGCCCTCACCCTTCCCGTAGGATCTATGTCCCGGGGCCTCGTGATAATCAATACAGCTGGGGTGAAGACAAAGAAAGCTTTCAATGAAAAAGTTCGGACTTCAGTCATAAAGCACACCTGGACGACCGGCGGATCTTCGGCGCCGTCCTCGGCGATCGCCTTGGAGGAGGAGTCTCGACTGGAGGAGCCAGGACGTCATCGTCCGAACCCTCAATGATGAGCCTTCTTTTGCTCGCCCCGCTTGTTTGTGTCCTCACTTGGGGCCGCCCGCTTTCCGATTGGATCACTTTGGATCTTGATCCCGCCAGCCCGCTTCTTGGCAGGGCGACGCGGCGCGTCATCGTGGGGCACCTTGTACGGCTTTGAAGTAACAGAAGCATTTTCCTACAAGAGAAGTTCGCACAACACTAAGAGACAAGATATCATGATTGCAAGACATTATGAAGCAGCCAGTCCGCTTACCGGAGGAGGAGGCCGTTGGATGCTGAAGGGGAGAACCGGCAGAATGAGGGCACGCTCAACTGCAATTCCAGTCGAGAAGATCTTGTACATCCGGATCTTCAGGATCTCGTAGCTGAGTGGATCTTGATCTTCCCGCCTTCGTATTCAAAGGCTGGCTTTGACCTCTCTTTGATTGGAGCCAGTCGGCACCGAATAAAGTGCCGAGTGATCTGCTCGCCGCAAAGACCCTTCTGTTTAATTGCAAGGATCTTTGCAAGCAGTCTGTTGGCCTCGTCCCAATCTTGGGCCATTGGAACGGTGCTCCAAGTTGCCCTGGGTACAGGGGGAAGGCCGACGAAAGCTGGCAGGCTGGGTTCGAGGTTGCTAATATAGAACCAGCCCGCGTGCCATCCCTTATTGGAAGATTTTAAAGGAAGAGAGAAGTACTCCTTGCGAAGAGATCCGCGGAGCTAGAAACCTGTCCTACCAATGACGCATGGGTGGTCTTTATTCAGATGTGGTTTAAGATAAAACATGCGGCGGAACAGTTGGAAGTGGGGGAGGATGCCAAGGAATGCTTCGCATACATGAATGAAGAGGGCGATGTGAAGCATGGAGTTGGGGTTCAGATGGTAGAGCTGGAGACCATAGTAATCTAAAAGGCCCCGGAAGAACTCAGAGGTGGGAAGGCTGAACACGCAATAGAAGAAAGAGGTGAATACAACGAGCTCACCGGTGTTCGGGGTTGGGAAGTCCTCACCGCCGCCGGCGCCACCCACGATCTCCTTTGGGGAAGCACGCCGTGCTTCACCATCTCCTTGAGGGTAGATTCCCTCACATCCGATGTGGCCCATTGGTCAAATGGGATTCTCTTTTCCTCCGCCATGAGTGTGGTGTGGATGGGAAGTGGATCGGTCGGAAAGGATGGCGATTTGAGCAAGAGATCTTGGAAGATTGGCTACGGAAGCTGGTTGTGGCAAGAAGCGAGCTTTCGGATGGATGGATTTGGGAGCACGCGAGTCTAGGGTTCTTCGCAGGGGAATTGGTGAACAAGGCTGCGAAAAGAGGAATCTTTTGGAAGATGAAGAGGCGGGGACGACCTCGAGCCTTTATAGAAAGATTTGAGGGTTGCGCTAGGTTTTCTTGTGATTGGGCCGAGCCCATGAGAGAATCTGCGGCCCAGTTAAGGTGTGGCCCGACGCGTGTCCTTAGGGACTTAAGCGGATGAGCATAAGCAGATTTGCCCTGGCAATATGCACGTGTCCAAATGCCCTGTACCTTTGAAAATCCTTTCATACCGCGGTTTGCTTGACTTCATGAGAAGCTGGCGCGATGCAACTTGGAAGGTGACCAACAGTGAAGCTTTTTATGGCTGCCTTGATGACAAGGGCTGTTTGGTTTTTTACCATTTGATTAAGTGATTATATCGATGCTATTTTTCCACCTTGGTGAAGATCTTAATAGATTGAGACCAGTGTTATGGCAAAAGCTATTTAATAACTTGGTCATATTTTTCATATGATTGAAAGAACTCGTTTTCCCATGAGGGACGATTAAAATATTTGTTCTGGGATGACTCGGGCAGATCCACTCGGATAAGCATAAGCTTACCGAGTGCTTTACACCCATGAGGGATGATTGGGTTATTTGTTCTGAGATGATTCGGGCAAATTCACTCGGATAAGCACGAGCTTGCCGAGTAATGAGGTTGCTTTAGCATGAGCTAAGCATCTACATGGGAATGATTTTTTATAGTTCTTGACTATATGCTTAGTCTGTTTTTGACTAACCACATAGTCGGGGTCTACACCTAATTAGGTGCATCAGGAGATGCACCTAGATATTTATTTTTGAGAATTTTTTAGATATTTTCCAGCCCTTCACATTCTTTGGAGCCACTTGGGAAGATTCGGGCAGAGATGATGGAATCACTCGGCGCCAAAAGCACTCGGTCAAAGAGATTTTTGGCTGTGTGCTGTTTTGGTTTGAAGTTGAGCTGTTTCATCGACTGAAAGGGACTCGGGGGCTACTGTGGAGATTATGGCAATCGGGTATCTACATGGCAAGCTTATCCGACTGGAGGTAGGGATAGATTGCGCCTGCCATATCTGTAAAACGAACATGACTTGGGTATTACGATTGCCGATAGAGATAAGGCAATCGGCCTATAGTCACGGTTTGGTAAGATTGAGGAAACCGACTTAGAGTAAGATAGGGTTTCCGATTTGTAAGCCCTCCTCCCAAGACTATATAAGGGGGGTAGGGGGCGTCCCTTGAGGGATATCCTATGCTAGATCAGAAGTTAGATCAGCTTTTAGCTTTGAGCCTTAGATCACGAGATCAATAAAGACACTCGGCGGATCGAATCCACCGAAACAGGAGTAGGGTATTACCTCACGAGAGGGCCTGAACCTGTCTAAATCTTCTTTTCCTACTAACCCATTGTGCTTGGCGATCTTGACTGCGACCCCAGAAATTATATTGCCGAAACCAAGTTTCGACACTCACCACTCGGCAAGCTCGTGCTTATCCGAGTGAATTTGCCCGAGTCATCTCAGAACAAATAAGTCAATCAACCCTCGTGAGTGAAAAGCAGTTGGTAAGCTCATGTTTATCCGAGTGGATCTACCCGAGTTATCTCGGAACAAATATTTTAATCATCCCTTATGGGTAAACAAGTTTTTAGTCATCTGAAAATGCGACCAAAATATCAAATAGCTCCTGCCATAATATTGGTCTCAATCTAAAAAAGATCTTCACCAAGGTGGAAAAACAGCATTGATACAATCATTTAATCAAATGCTTAAAAATCAAACAGTTCCTGTCATCAAGGCAGCTATAAAAAGCTTCACTGTTTGTCACCTTTCAAATTGCATCGTGCTAACTTCTCATGAAGTTACGCAAACCGCGGTATGAAAGGATTTCCAAAGGTACAGGGTACTCAGACACGTGCATATTGCCAAAGCAAATCTGCTTAAGTTCATCCACTTAAGTCCCTAAGGACACGCGTCAGGCCATACCTTAGATGAGCTGCAGGTCTCTCATGGGCTCGGCCCAATCGCGAGAAAACCTAGCGCAACGCTCAAATCTTTATAGAAAGCCTCGAGGTCATCCCCGCCACTTCGTCTTCCTAGAAAAATTCCCCAATTGCAACACTGTTCATCAGCTCGCAGCGTAGAACCCTAAAATCTTGCGCGCTCCCAATCCACCGGTCGAAAGCTCACGCTTCATCACCAGCCAGCCTTCGCATCCATCTTTTCAAATCCCCATCTCAAATCCCTAGCCCTCGAGCCAGATCTATTTCCCCCAAAACCACATTCATGGCGGGAGAGAAGAAGATCCCTTTTGAGCAGTGGGCTACCTCGGATGTCGTGGAATCCACCCTCAAGGAGATGGTGAAGCACGGAGTCCTTCCTCCTAAGGAAATCGTGGGGGGGTCCGGCGGCCGGTGAGGAGTTCCCTACTCCAAACACCGGTGAGCTCGTCGTTTTAGCTTCTTTCTTTTGCTGCGGCTTCAGTATCCCCACCTCTGAGTTGTTTAGGGGACTTCTTGACTACTATGGCCTTCAGCTCTATCATTTGAACCCCAACTCTATGCTTCACATCGCTATTTTCATCCATGTGTGTGAAGCTTTCCTTGGCATTCTCTCCCACTTTCAACTCTTCCGACGCATGTTCTACCTTAAGCCGCATCTGAATAAGGATCAACCTTGCGTCGTCGGTGGAGCGGGTTTCCAACTCCGCGGACCCTCCGCAAGGAGTATTTCTCTCTCCCCTTGAAATCCTCCAACAAGGGCGGCACGCAAGCCGGTTCTATATCAACAATCTTGAGCCCAAGATGCCCAACTTCGTTGGCCTTCCCCGTACCTAGGCCTACCTGGAGCACTGTACCAGTAGCCCAAGACTAGGATGAAGCCAACAAGTTGCTAGCGAATATCTTGGAGATGAAGCAAAAAGGTCTTCGCGGCGAGCAAATCACTCGGCACTTTATCAGGAGCCGACTGGCACCGATCAAGGAACGATCCAAGCGCCTTCGAATACGAGGGCGAGAGGGACCCCAATCGGGAAGACCGTGATTCCTCGCCTTTGAGATCTTGAAGATCTGCATGTACATGGTCTTCTCGACTGGAATTGCAGTCGAACGCAGCCTCATGCTGCCAGTCCTCCCATACAGCCTATATCGCCCTCCTCCTCCAGTAAGCTGACTTAACTCTTTCATTGCCTTGCAACCTTGATATCACACTTCTTAGTGTCGTAAGAATCTTTCTTGTAGGAAAATGCCTCAATCATTTTGAAGCCGTACAAAATTCCTCACGATGATGCGCCGACTTGGCCTGCCAAGAAATCAACCGGTTGCGTGAAGATCCAGAGTGATTCAGCCGGGAAGAGGGCAGCCCCGAGTGAAGATATCAGTAAATGGGCGAGCAAGAGGAGGCTGATCATCAATTACTCGGACGATGATGTCCCGGCCCTCAAGCCGAAGTAACCCCTCCAAGGCCGTCACTGAAGGCAGTGCTCAAAATCCACGGATCGACCAGGTACATCTTATGACCAAAATCAAGTTGTTTGTTGAAGATTCCTTCATCTTCATCCCGACTGCGCTTGTCGTTCGTTTGGAAGGAGGCCTCAAGATATAGACCCCGCTGGGAAGAGTGAGGGACCAATGCCGCTTGCAAAGCAACCGAGGCACCAAGGTCCGCGGGCCAAACCCCTGAGCCCTCTCCCGAGCGAGAGCGTTCGGGTGGAAGGACCTCACCTCTCGGCGAAGATACCTCAAGGAGGGAGCCTCAACCGCCGCCGGATACCCCGACCGGAAACCGCTGGCCGCAAGCAGAGCCCCCGGCCGTTACTCAAGGGCCCCGATCGAAGACTAGTCGGGCAAAAGCCAAGAAAGGAAGAGCCCGGGCAAGGCTTGGTCAAAGACCCACCACCGAAACCCGTAAGTCTTGAATCAATCTCTTAACTTTTCAATCTCTAGTAAATTCTTCGTATCTTCATCCGCCCTTCGATCCATTCAGCCACGGTAGAGGAGATTCCCAGTTGCGTCCTCGAAACCCGGGTTCCTCCGATCAAGATTGAGTGGCGGGATTCAGAAGGCCAGAGACAAGGCATCATCTTGAATAAGCAAATGGAAAGCGAAGAAAGAGATGCGCTTGTGAGCAGTCTGAATGAAGCGACTCGGCTGTTAAACGTAAGTCCTAATCCTTTTCTGTTGTAGCATCATCATCTCTTTTCAATCGACCAATTTCAGATCTTATGCGCAGAGAGAGTACTGCCGATCAATGGGCAAGTCCGATGCACTCGAGAAATTGGTCCCGCATCTAAACTCTCTGGAGAACATCCAGCAAGAATGGAAGACCACTCGAGAGGAAGCTGCATCAAGGGAAGCGGTCCTGAGGAGAGAAATAGCCAAACTCCGAGAGGAGAACCTCGACCTCTGGGGTTCAGTCGGGAGTAAGCTTATCCCTCTTGGTCTTTTTATGCCTTTAATTGTATTCTGTGCTGATCTTGGTTGTTGACGACCTTCTTGTTGTAGAAAATTCATCGGAGGTCCACTTGCTTCAAACCCAGCTAGAAGCAGTCAGCCTCAGCAAGGGCAAGCTAGAGACCGAGTTTGAAGGTGAGCTTCTTGAAAACAATGTTCGTTGTGTCGCTTTATCCTTGAATGCTTTGTGTGATCATATGTCTCTTGGCAGCTTACAAGGTCAAGACCTGAGCCCAATACAATGTTTTGATTGAGAGGGCAAACAAGCTGGAAGAGTCAGGGAGGATGTGGCTAACGTGGCAACGCCGATCCTGCTATCGCTGTTTCATAATGGAGTCGGGGACAGCTCGTTGGACCCAGTTGAGATTTTTGACAAGCTTAGGCGAGCCCCTGACCAATATTTGGCCAACATTTCCGAGGCGGCTATCATGGGAGCGAGCCGCCCTTGCGCGACGAAGTCGCTCTACCCTCGGGTGGACGTTGATTCGCCGGAGGGCTTCGCCGATGGCACTTCGATGAGCAGCCCTCGAATTAATTAGTGAGGCACAGGAATCGGCCAAAAAGGTGGCCACCGATGTAGTGAACCACTTCCGACCTTGATTGTATTGTGGAACATTGTATGCAAGTTTCTGATGTAAACTTTGTAAATATTCAGCTTATTTATGTTAATGCCTTGATCCGAGTTTTTATGTAAAATTTCATAAGTAATTTTTGTCCGACTGTCATCAAGCCTAAGCGTGATTAGGTCATCAAAAAATTCTCAGTCCTTAAACATTCAACTCGAATCAAGGAACATTAGACAATGATAAACCAAATATGCACAGGTTGCCGAAAAAACATGCTTTATTGACATATGTACAGCCCCCGACTGCTAACTCAAGAAGTCATCTTGCTTGAGGTTGGCAGTCAAGAAGAACATGAGACTTAAGGCAATTTAAGCATAGTATCATCGAAGATGCTCGATGTTCCAGGAGTTCTACACCATAGATCCGTCTTCACGCTTTAATCGGTATGCGCCTGGCCGAGTCACTCAGCAATTATATACGGTCCTTCCCATAAGGGGGATAACTTCTGACGGTCCTTGGTGGTCTGAATCTTCCGTAGAACCAGATCGCCAACAACAAAAGCTCGTGCCCGAACGTTGCGACTGTGGTATCGTTTGAGCCCTTGAGGATATTTTGCCGACTGGATGAGGGCTGCCTCATGGGCCTCTTCCAGTCGGGTGAGGTCATCCACTCGGTCTGGGTCGTAGGGTTTGTCGTTGAAGCTGCGGACTCGGAGGGATTCGTACTCCATCTCGTTTGGCAACATGGCTTCTGCGCCATAAACCAAAAAGAAAGGAGTTTGGCCGATAGCCCGACTGGGCGTGGTCCGCAGGGACCATAGAACCGAGGGGAGCTCTTGAACCCACTTGCCGGCATAAGGACTTAGGCGATCAAATACGCGGGCCTTGATGCCTTGAAGAACCATGCCGTTGGCATGCTCAACTTGTCCATTGCTTTTGGGATGTGCAACCGATGCATAGCAGATTTTGATCCCAAAATCTTCGCAAAATTCATTGAAGATGCCTCCAGTGAATTGAGTCCTATTGTCGGTTATAATTCTGTTTGGGACGCCGAACCGATGCACGATATTGAGGATGAAGTCCCGTGCCTTGTCAGCAGTGATTGTAGCAACCGGCTTAGCTTCGATCCACTTGGAGAACTTGTCGATTGCGACGAATTGGTGTGTGAATCCTCCTGGAGCCTTCTTAAAAGGGCCGACCATGTCTAAGCCCCATACCGTAAACGGCCAGATAATGGAATTGTTTGTAGCTCTTGGGCCGGGACATGGCTCGTCGGGCAAAGAATTGGCAACCTTCACAAGTTCGTACCACTTTGTCGGCGTCGGAGACCGCCGTGAGCCGAAGAAACCTTGTCTCGTAGGCTTTGCCCACCAAGGTGCGTGCTGCCGCATGGCTTCCGCATATGCCCGAGTGGATGTCTTGGAGTAGCTGTCATCCTTCCTCGGGTGTGATGCATCTCATCAGAACTCCAGAGGAACTTCTCTTGTATAAATCTGAGTCAACCATGACGTAAGCTTGACAATGACGTCGGACACGTTCTGCCTCATCCCGGTCTTTCCGGCAGCCCTTCTTCGAGTTAAAAATTTGATGAGTGGTGTCCTCCGTCGCGTCGACCATGGCGACTTCGGTTGCAGCTTGCTCTTTGGGGGTTGGTTTGGCTGCAACAGCTTGGTTCGTAGAGATGTTCTACGAAAACATCTCGTTGGAGCGGCTCTCGCTTGGACCCGAACTGCGCCAACTCGTCAGCTGCCTAGTTGTTATGTCTCAAGACATGGGATAGCTCCAATCCGTCAAACTTGTCTTCAAGTTTGCGAACTTCCTGTCGGTAGGCCTCCATGGTGTCGTTTAGATAGGACTAGTCCTTCATCACTTGGTTCACAACCAGCTGGGAATCCCCTTTCACGATGAGCAGACGTATCCCGAGTGAAACCGCGAGCCACACCATGTAGCGGGCTTCGTACTCGGCGACGTTGTGTGAGGCGGAGAAGTGAAGGTGGAGGACATATCTTAGTCTCTCCCGGCCGGGAGATCAGCACGACTCCTGCTCCCAAGCCGGTGATCCTCTTGGATCCGTCGAAGTGCATGGTCCAAGATTGAAGGTCTTCTCGAGGTACATCTTCTTGCTTCATTCATCCACTCGGCCAGAAATCCGCCGGGCTTGTGACATTACGACGTCCTCGCCTTAAAAGTTAAGTCCCGTGGCATCAGCTCCGGGCCCACTTTGCGATGCGCCCGGCTGCCTCCCGGTTGTGGATGGCATCGTCGAGTGGAAAGGAAGTGATGACGGTGACCGAGGGACCCCGAAAATAGTGTGCCAATTTCCTCGCGGTTATCGAACACCATATAGCAATTTTTGTACCGAGTGTAGCGAATTTTGGCTCCTGCCAGCACATTGCTAACAAAGTAGATCGGCCTCGAATCTTCGCACCCGCCCTTCTTCTTCACGCTCGACCATGACGATGTACTAACCACTTGGTGAGTGGTGAAACGCAGCAGCACGGGCTCCCGGGGCCGAGGTGAGGCTAGAACGGCGGCGTCGTGAGAAATTCTTTAAAATCTTCAAAGGCTTTGTGGGCTTCCGTAGTCCATTGGAAATCGTCGGTTTTCTTCAGCAGCTTGAAGAAAGGCATGCCGCGTTCGCGTTCGCGCGACTTAGCGCCGCCATGCAGCCAGTGAGCTTCGGATGTCCTTCGGTTACTTGGGGGCTTCATGCTCAGGATAGCATTGATTTTTTCTGGATTGGCTTCAATGCCGTGATGTGACACCATGAAGCCGAGCAGTTTGCCTGATGGGACGCCAAAAGTGCACTTCTCCGGGTTCAACATCATTCTGAAGGCCCGAATATTTGCGAAGGTTTCTTCTAGGTCAGCAATCAGGTCTTCTTTCTGCTTGGTCTTGATGACGACCTCGTCGACATAAGCTTCCACGTTCTTCCCAATCGCATCCGAAAACACCTCGGATCATGCGTTGGTATGTGGCATCGGCGTTCTTCGGGCCGAAAGGCATTGTGATGTAGCAAGAGGCCCCAAACGGCGTCATGAACGATGTTTTCAGGCAGTCGAATTCTTTCAAGCTGATTTGGTGGTAGCCCAAGTAACAGTCCAAAAAGCTTAAGAGTTGGCAGCCGGCTGTTGAATCCACGACATGGTCGATGCGAGGCAGCCCGAATGGATCTTTGGGGCAGGCTTTGTTGAGGTCGATGTAGTCAACGCACATGCGCCATTGCCCCGTCTTTTTCCGGACCAGAACCGGGTTGGCCAACCAGTCGGGATGTAGGACTTCCTTGATAAAACCGGTGGCTAAGAGCTTTGTGAGATCTTCCTTGATGGCATCCTTTCGATCCTGAGCGAACCTGCGTAATCGTTGTTTGATTGGCTTTGCGTCATCTTTGACGTGTAAAGAGTGCTCGATCACCTCCCTAGGAATTCCAGGCATATCAGATGGTTTCTAAGCAAAAACATCTTTATTATTTTGGAGGAAGGTGATGAGCACGCTTTCCTATTTAGGATCTAGTTCAGCACCGATTACAGCAGTTTTTGAGGGCTCTGATGGATCAAGGGAGATCTTCTTGGTTTTGGAGTCGCCGGTTCTCGATTTGGCTATCTTCTTCACGGGGATTTCACCCTCCGCCGAAGTCGATGCGGCCAATCTGATTTCTTTCTGGCCACGTGATCTCTCGCGAGATTGGGCCAGGTCGCAGCTCTCCTTGTCGCAGGTGAAGGCTTGCTTTACATCGCCGCGCAAGGTGATGATGTCATTCGGACCCGGCATCTTCATGCAGATGTAGGTGTAATGGGGTATCGCCATGAATTTGACGAGTGCAGGTCTTCCGATGATTGCGTGGTAAGCCGTCTCGAAGTCGGCCACCTCGAAAGTAATGTTCTCCATCCGGAAATTCTCTCGAACTCTGAAGGTGACTGGAAGGGCGATGTGCCCGAGTGGCGTAGATGACAGCCCCGAGATAACTCCATGGAAGGGGGCTGAGCTTGCCTTTAGTTTGGCTCTCGGGATCTGCATCTCGTCCAAGGTCTTGGCGAACAAAATATTGAGGGCGCTGCCCCCATCGATGAGGACGTGCTTGAGCTTGATGTTGCGGACCACCGGGTCCAAGACGAGTGGATAGCGCCCCTGGTGAATCACTCGGTCGGGATGATCCGAGCGGTCAAAAGTGATGGCCACCTCCAACCATTGTAGGTACCGTGGGACCTCAGGATGCGCCGCGTTGACCTCACGGTCAGTTAGCTTCTGTTTCCTTTTGGATTCATAGGCTTGCGACCCCCCGAAGATGTGATTCAGCTCGCCCATGGGGTCTTGAAAGGGCTCGACATTTCCAGTCGGGTTGTTCTTCTTGGCGCCCGATGGACCGGCTTCATCAGTCGGCTTCTTGTTGAGCTGTGCCACATATAGCTCAGTGAACTATTTATAAATAAAGTAGTCCTTAGCCGCGTGCTTGTGATTGGGATGATGCGTGCACCGAGCGTTCATGATGGCGTCGTAGGCCACGACTCGGGGGCGACGTTGGGAGTTGGACGTCGCGGCAACTAGGTCTTCAGGTCGACGCTTGCGGTCCTTCTGGCCCTGGTTGTTGTTGCCGTTGTCCTTCTTAGGATGCCGGCTTCCTCCCGATTGCTTGTCGTCCCTCCTGTGAGGCCGGTCTTGGCGCGCCGCTTTGATGGCATCGCTGGATTTGTGTAGGAGTTTGCTGTCTCAAACATCTGCTTCACCATCTTCGGTGGCTTGTGCCCAAACTTTTCGATCAACAGCTCATCACGGACTCCCTTCTGGAAGGCGGCGATGATGATGTCGTCGGTGATGTTGGGGATCTTGTTGCGCATTTCGTAGAAGCGCCGGATGTAGTCCTTCAAAGGTTCGTCCGGCTTCGGATGACGTTATAAAGGTCGAAGTGGGTTCCGTGTCTCTCGAAGGTACCCTAGAAATTGGCGATGAAGTGGTCCCTTAACTCACTACACGAGCCGATCGAGCCTCGTGGCAAGCTCGTGAGCCAGTTCCTGGCCGAGTTTGCAAGGGCAACAGTGTAATTAGCCATGGCCTTATTCTCGCCTCCCGCCGCCCGGATGGCGAGGGTGTACACGGTCATCCATGACTCGGGGTCGGTCTTGCCGTCATACTTCTCGATTCCGTCGGCTTGAAACCATTCGGCCAATGCACTTGGCGTAGGTCCCAGTGAATGCGGGTACTCCATCGTCAATCGTCGGGCGAGCCCCTTCGATCTTCGCGGGAGCGCCGATCTCGTTCCGATAGCGTAGGTCGAGGACTTCCCGCAGATCGCTCGGAGGGGTCCTTGGCAAGCCGCTTCGGTAGTCGGAGTTATTGCTGCGGCGGACCCGGTGGTGGACGGGTGGTCGTCCGTGCTTCTCGCGGAGTCTCGCGATTGCTCCCGATGCTTGCGCGTGGCCTCGTGGCGAAGGTCTCTTGACCTAGTCGCCGTCCGTCCGGCTCGGGCCTCTTGTAATCTCGTGACCACAGCGGCGGGAGTCGGCTCCTATCGGGCGTTTCCGCCACGATTCGGTCGGTCTTCGGGTTGAGGAGGTGGGAGGAGCATTGGCTGTAGCCGCGACGATGGTCTTGATCTTGTCCAAGATTGGCGTTACGTCGGGGGGCGTCATCTCGATCATGGTGTCCAAGAGTGTGAGGGCAGCGACAGCGTTCTGTTGTGGCGTCTGAAAGATGTTGGTGTTGCGAACCCGCGTCTGAATTATGGCCTCCTGAGCGGATTGTCCGGCTGCCCTCAGATCCTGCTTCCTTCTGTCGGCTTCCTCCTTCCGCTTCTTCTCTTCTTCTGGCAGCTTACGCTCTTGCTCAAGTCTCGGCTCGTTCTTCTTCCGTGAGCCTACGGGCCATGGCCGAGTCGGTCTCGGCCACCTCAGCCCATGAGGACGTCAAAGCACTTCGGCTCGTAGTCCTCGTCGCGGTCGGAGTCGTCAGCTTCGTCCAAGGGGATGCCGTAAAGGTTGTCAAAACCTGAGGAGCTAAGGTACTCGTCGAGCTCCGAGGATGAGCATGATCCGAACGGTTGAAGGATGACCGCGACTTCCCTTGAGCCCGGTGGTTCGGATCCGGATCGTTCCGCCCGAGTCGAGTCCGATGACATGGATCCCTCCGAGTGGGTCGATCTTGACTCGGGGAGAGGAGCTTGCGGTAGATCTCAGCGGCGTTTGGTAATCCAAATGGTGCCGAGAGGTTTTCTTCCGAGTAGATTGGCTCCGACGGGGAGATGAGAAGACCGTTGCAGATCTCAGCGGCGTTCGGTAGCCCGAACGGCGCCGAGTGAGTTCCTCCGTCAGAGTGGATGGACTGCATCTCGGAATCCAAGATTTCATCGTAGATCTTGGCGTTGTTCGGGAGCCCGAACGGCGCCGAGTGGGTTTCTCCTCCAGACTGGTCCGAATCCGAGTCGAAGGAGGAGAACTTGTTGAAGTCGTTGGCGGCAAAGTCGCCGATGTCTGAAGAAGATCCCATCGCGCTTGCCGGCGAGATTGTTGAAGAAGTCTTGACGTGCGGGCCCCTACCGGTGCGCCAACCGTCGGAACTTGGTTTCGGCAATAGAAAATTGGGGGTGCAGTCAAGATCGCCAAGCACTATGGGTTAGGTGGAAAACAAGGATTTAGATAGGTTCAGGCCCTCTCGTGAGGTAATACCCTACTCCTGTTTCGAGGATTCAATCCGCCAAGTGTCTTTATTGATCTCGTGATCTTATGTATCTAAAGCTGAAAGCTGATCTAATTTCAGATATCCCTCAAGGGACGCCCCTATCCCCTCTTATATAGTCTTGGGAGGCGGGCTTACAGATCAGAAACCCTATCTTACTCTAAATCGGTTTCCTCAATCTTACCAAACCGTGACTATGAGCCGTTGCCTTATCTAATCGGAAACGTAATACCCAAGTCACAGTTGGTTTGCATATTTGGCAGGCACAACCTATCCCTATCTCCAGTCGGAAAAGCTTGCCATGTGGATATCCGATTGCCATAATCTCCACAGCAGCTATTGGTGTAATGCCCGAATTCTCCGCAGTTGAAGCGGTTGACATTCCTGGCTCCTGGGGCTGCCAAAGTAGGTACCGGAGTGCGAGACGGTGTTGCAGGTGGCCTGCTGACGTTGCCTGGTGCGAAAGGGCGATTGGTTGCCACTATGACTGGCTTCCAACCTAATGGGGTTGCTCCTTTAGGTCGCTGGGGTGTTCCTTGAATTGGACGGGCCATTGCAAGCCTTCTCTTTCGGTTGTTTCCAACCATCCTTTGGTCATGCTCAGGCCTCACGACCTTGTTGATGAGGCTCTGGAAGCTGGCGTGGTCTTGACCGATCATCGGTCCTCTGAACTCGTCGTTCAGTCCTTCAATAAACTTATCCATCTTCTCTTCTTCGTCTGTCAGGTCGCTTGTGGCGTAACGTGCAAGCTGCGTGAACCTGTTAAGGTACTCTTGTACCGTGGTGTTGCCTTGGCGTAGCCTACGGAACTCATTCTTCTTCATCCTCATAACTGCAGCAGGTATGAAGTTTTCACGGAAGGGAGCGGTGAATTCTTCCCAAGTGGGTTCACCGGCATCTTCAGCCCGGGTTTCCTTGTAGGTGTCCCACCAGTCACTTGCGGGTCCTTCCAGCTGATTGGTGGCGAAGACGACTCTATCAGCTTCCCATACTCGGACGAGAGTCAACTTCTTCTCTATTACCCTCAGCCAATCTTCGACATCCATGGGTTCATCTGCCGAGGAGAATGTCGGCGGCTTTGCCCTCATAAATTCGCCGAGGTTTGATCCTCCGCATTGTCCTTGGTTGTTGGCGATAGCTTGAAGTAGTTGGGTCTGTAAAGCCATGACTTCCGCTAGGGTGGAGGGGTTAGGCTCAGGCGTGTTCTCAGTAGCTGCTGGGGCTCTGCAACGATGCGCCATCTGAACAACGGGGATGAGGTAAGAGACTTGATTTGCTAACATCACGATACTAAGGAATTTCCTTTGAGTTGTTGGAAGTGATCTTTCAAATCAAGCTTGGTGGAATAAACTCATTTATGACATAACATGGAACTTTATATCAGTTCATAGCTGCTACATCAAGGGGATACATTGGACATGTGTAGTCCATACTGAAGGGTTACCCGGAGGCTACGCTAGCCGAAAACAAAAATTTTTCTACCACGCAAATGAGGAACACTTGCAAGTAAGGGCCGATAGAGCGTTACCGATTGGAGTATGCAGTGGAAACAGCCAATCAGGACTATCCGATCTGGAACAGTGCAGCCAATCCCCGCAAGCCGACAGCCGATTCCTAGAGACAGTCGATTCACCAATCAACCGATTCGCCGATGTAGCCGATTCGCCGAGTCGTCTGACCGTGTTCTCACGCCTTGCTTCGATGCGCTCGACCGCAGCCGATTCCACCACAGCCGATTCGTAGCCGATCAACAGCGTGCAACGTAGCAGCGCCTCTACCAGTATCCACACGTCCGGGGACAGAACGCAGAACACCCGTGTGCTAGCACGCGATGCAAGGCTAGGGTTTGGCTCAAAGGTGGGGAGGGTTTCCGTGGAGATTGATCTCGCCGACTTCTAAAGCCTCGTGTGATCAGATTGATTTTGGTGCAATTGACTTCAATTGATCGATCAACATCTCTCCACCCCTCGCCCCTTTATATAGAGTTGGTCTACTAGGACTAATGGCCGATCAGGACTCTATTTTGAATCGGATTTCATCCATGTCTCATAGAGTTGGCCGCCTATACATCGTAAGCCCATAAGGACTCTAGCCGATCGAGCTATATCCGAGTCCAAATCGAATTCCTGTTCTTATCCCCTTAAGCGTGCGACCCTGTAGGTTCAGGTATACTCGGTTTCGGCTATAGTCTAACTTAGCCATCGTCGGCTCGAGTCCAACTCAGCCGACCCGTCAACAGCGGCGCCTAGCAGCACATATTGACACCATAGTATACAAGAATATAATATCGGCCCACCTGTAATGTGTACACAAATCCCTTTGCCTCACGATACCAATTAAGCTATAGGAAAGATGTGTGCCATCCCTTCAATAGCTTAACCATTCACTCGATCCGTATTATATTATCTGTCTGTTGATTGACTCCTCAATCAACTTAGCATGGCCATGCATTTCCATAATCCATTACCTCAAGGGGCCCAGAGATATCTCTCCAAAGGAGGGGCAAATTCCATCTTGATCACTCACATCCCACTCCATGTTTCATAGCAAACCTGAAAACTACCTTTATATCTACCCGCCACGGAATAGCGTTTGGTAGTCCCAAAGTACGCAACTACACATGTTGGAATCCATGGTGATCTCGGTCTAAGGACTTTGTACCAACACTACCCGAGATCAACTAATGTCACATTAATTACCGTAGTGTCTCATGGTAGGTCTATCCAACAACGTGTTCTCTAACACATGTGTCCATGTTTATTGATTTGGTATCTCCATACCCATGATCTATGAGACATGATCATCAATCAATAAACTTGCCGATCTTAGAGTCATATTTGTTCCAACAATATGACATATGATCGAGGATCATTTAGAAATAGATTCATACATATAGAGTCTCATAAATAAGTCACGTACTTATTCATCAATACAAGATGTCTATTTCATGGAACCGAATAACACTTTATTCATTTATACATAAACATTGACGTGATATCCAACATCTCCATGTTGCCTCTAGGGCATATCACTAACAATCCCCACTTTCACTAGTCAATCATGTAAGTCTCTAATACCCATTGCTCTTGTGTGCGCCTCATGTTTCGGATGAGGGAGAGGTTTTGTCGCGGATCGGCTATGTTGAGTTCCGTGTGCACTTTGCATATCTTGACATCACCTCTCGTCCACTATCTCGCGGATGAGATGATATCGCCGAAGTATATGTTTGGACTTCGATGTGACCTCGGCTCCTTGGCTTGCGCAATGGCTCCACTATTATCACAATAGAGAGACATTGGACCAGTCGTACTAGTCATCACACCAAGCTCGAAACGAATTTCTTGATCCAAATGCCTCCTTTGCAGCTTCCGGCAAGCAATGTACTCGGCCTCCGTTGTAGAATCAGCAACGTATCCCGCTTGGAACTCTTCCGCCTAATCGCGCCTCCGTTCGGCGAACACGAACCCGGATTGCGATCTATAATCATCCTCGTCCATTTGGAAGCTAGCATCGGTGTAACCGCTTACAACGAGCTCTTCTTCATCTCCATAGACTAGGAACATATCCTTAGTTCTTCTCGGGTACTTGAGGATATTCTTTACGGCGATCCAGTGACCTTCACCTGGATCGACGAGTATCTGCTCGTAGTACTCAAAGCGTACGAGACATCTCGGACGTGTACAAAGCATGGCATACATGATGGATCCAATTGCCGAAGCATATGGAACCATACCCATCTTATTCCGCTCATCATGTGTCCGAGGACACCGATTCTTGCTAAGATTAATGCCATGTGACATGGGCAAGAAACCTTTCTTGGAATCATGCATGTTGAACCTTTTCAACACCTTGTCAACGTATGTACTTTGGCTTAATCCAATTAGCCTCTTGGATCTATCTCTATAGATCCGAATGCCCAATATGTATGCTTGCCTCCCTAAGTCTTTCATGGAAAAACTATTTTTCAATAAAGACTTGACAGATTCAAGCATAGGGATATCATTTCCAATCAACAATATGTCATCCATATATAAGATTATAAATACAATTGCGCTCCCACTCGACCTTTTTGTAAACACAGGCCTCCTCTTCATTTTTGATGAAACCAAACCCTTTGATTACTTCATCAAAACGAATATTCCAACTCCGAGGTGCTTGCTTCAATTCATAAATGGATTTCGTAGCTTGCATATCTTTCAGCGATTGTGGATCGACAAAACCCCGAGGTTGTATCATGTATACATCCTCGCTTAGGTTTCCATTTAGGAAAGTGTTTTGACATCCATCTCGCCATATCTCATAATCGAAATATGCAGCAATCGCTAGGATAATCCGAATAGATTTGAGCATTGTGACGGGCAAGAAGGTTTCATCATAATCAACTCCTTGAATCTGTTTAAAACCTTTCGCCACCAATCGCGCCTTATAGATGTGAACATTTCCATCCATATTGGCTTTTTCTTAAAAACCCATTTACACTCAATGGTTTTGACACCATCAGTGGATCAACCAAGTTCCAAACTTGATTGTCGTACATGGATTCTATTTCGGATTTCGTCGCTTCAAGCCACTTGTTGGAATCGGGTCCCACCATCGCTTCCTCATAGGTCTTAGGCTCATCGTTGTCCAACAATAATATATCATGTTGTTCCGCACTGTGTACTGTCGGCACACGACGTGATCTTTCGACCTCCGTGGGCCGGTGTATCTACAACCGGTGGTGCAACATTTTGCTCCTCTGTTGTGGTTCGTGGTCGCCGAAACATTTTTCGTTGTTTCTTGAAGTTCTTCAAGATGCACCCTGCTCCCACTAACCCTTCCCGAAAGAAACTCTTTCTCCAAAAAGACACCGTGTCGGGCGACAAACACTTTGCCTTGTTCCCGATTATAAAAGTAATATCCCTTAGTTTCCTTAGGATATCCCACAAAGAAGCACTTGTCGATTTGGGTGTGAGCTTGTCGACCGTAAACGTTTTACATAAGCTTCACATCCCAAAATTTTGAGAAAAGACAAAATAGGGGTTGCCCTGTCCATATCTCATATGGTGTCTTTTCAACCGACTTAGATGGAACTCTATTTAGTGTGAGCGCAATTGTTTCAAGAGCATATCCCCGAAGGATAACGAAAGATTACTTTGGCTCTTCATGGATCGCACCATGTCCAACAAGGTGCGATTTCTCCGTTCGGACACCCCATTCCATTGTGGAGTTCTGGCGGGGTCAACTACGGAACAATTCCACAATATTTCGATGATTACCGTAATCTTGGCTCAAGTATTCCCTCCACGATCTGATCGTAGAAACTTGATTGTTTTCCCTAAACGATTCCGTAGTTCATTCGGGAATTCTTTGAACTTTTCAAAGTATTCGGACTTACGCCTCATTAAGTAGATATAACCATATCTACTAAAGTCATCGGTAAAGGTAATGAAGTACGATAACCACCTCGACCGTTGAGCTCATTGGTCCACATACATCGGTATGTACGAGTGCCAACAAGTCACTTGCTCTCTCACCGTGTCCCGTGAAAGGTGCCTTTGTCATCTTACCAAGTAAACAAGACTCACATGTCTCAAATGATTCAAAATCAAAAGAGTGAAGCAATCCATCCTTATGGAGCTTCTCCATGTGTTTCTTATTTATATGGCCTAAGCGACAATGCCGATGAACGTGTGGTTTGTATCATTAGAGAGTTGTCTTTCGTATTAATGTTATAGATAGGAGACGCTTCAAGATTCAAAACATATAATTCATTCACCAATGGAGCATGAAAATAGAACATATCTCGAGATATATTGAACAACCATTGTCCATTGATCTAAAATCATATCCTTCCGCTTGCAAACATGAAGCGGAAATAACGTTTTGACATAGTGTTGGAACACAATAACAATTATTTAATTCCAAAACTAATCCCGAAGGTAGATGAAGTGGTACTCGTGCCGACAAGCAACTATAGCAACGCTTGCTCCATTGCCGACGCGCAGTTCACCTCGCCCCTTCTTAAGCCTCTACTTCTTCTCATTCCCGCAACGATTTGCAAGTATGAGCTACCGATCCGGTATCAAATACCCAAGAGTCGGTAGGTGAAGTAGCAAGATTAATGTCTATAACATTAATACCGATGCGAAGTCATCTCGTGCTTTTTTGAGATCCTCCGTGTACTTCTTGCGTTCCTTTTCCAAGGCTCTGTCTCCTTGCAATAGAAGCAAACGGCATCGATGTCGCCGACCCCTTTTGCCCTTCTTTGCATTAGAGGCACTCGCGATCTCATCGGGAGTTAACTTCCTCTTGGTGCAAAGTTTCTTGACAAGTGGTTTGCGCTTAGCCTTCGCATCATCATCACATGATGACCGTTTTTCTGGATACTTTCCTCACTGTCTTTAGCATCCCATACAATTCAGCCAAGGTTCTATCCATATTGTTCATGTGATAATTTAATATGAATGGCTCGAAGCTCGGAGGGAGCGACGGAGAATCACATCGTAGCCAACTCTTGGCTAAGGGGAAAACCTAGTTTTTCCGACTCTCAATGTAGCCAATCATTTTTATCACATGCATCGACGGATTCCCCTCAACAATCCCGCACGCAAACAAGGACTTTGAGGTGTTGAACCTCTCGGCCCGAGCTTGGTTCTCAAACATACCACGCAGTCCCCGAATAATAGTGTGAGCATCGTTGCTCTCATATTGCTTCGAAGCTCGGGGACATTGTAGCAAGCATGAGACGCTTATATCTAGGGCATCATTAGTGTGCTTCTCGTAAGCTCTCCGTGCGTTGCAAGTGACATTATTAGGCAAATCCTCGGGATAGGGTACATCAAGAACGTACTCCTTACGCTCTTGCTTGAGAACAATTCTCAAGTTACGATACCAATCCATAAAGTTTGTTCCATTTAATTTTTCCTTTTCGAGAATAGATCGCAAATTAAAAGCTTGGGTGTAGTATTAGCCGCCATTTATTCTACAATAGAAAAGGCAAAGTTTAGCACAATGTTTATGCTATGTCTATTGTTAAACAATTTAACATTAGACTCCCATTACGTATTTTACACCTTCCCTCTAGGTTACGTATTGGGTCAAGATCCACATGTTAGTTAATTTCTAGTGAGCTTTGGCATCACCGCTAGAATAACATCGATAAGCAACTCCTTGCTAATCACATCTCTATGTGACTTTTGTTGTTGGTGTGGCATCTCCATGCCCCGGCCCCAACCTATGCCCCAAGGCCCAAAACTGTTTTGATAGCCTTGTTAAGTAAACCAAATGCTCCCGCGTATATGTCCGACATATACCCCCTCGTGTTATGATAGACAATGAAACTCGCTTTGGTAGACCCACCATTGACGAGCATAACGGTGACGGGTGCAACATTTGGAAGGGCATCATTACTACTTAATTTTGCGAGGGATGCTATCCTATCAAACAAACATATCACATATATGAAAGCAGGTAGAATAGCATATAATGAAATAGTATGGCCCCCTTCACATGGTTATCTCCATCTTCATCACCGTTCTTCTGAGTGCATGATGCTTGATTTCTTCAAACTAAGCTAATACTATAGAAGCTATAATTAAAGATTACATCGACTCGTAGATCGTGAAAGAATATTACAAGCATTGCACGTATGAAAGAATATTACAGGATTGCACGCATGAAAGAATATTACACGCATCACATGCATCTCATACATACAATAGGGCCATACCATCTCAAAGCATTCTCTGCAAAAACAAGTTAGGCGTAGAAACGTTTTCTACCTATCGCAGAGATACGGCATCGAGACGACCTATAAGGGGTACGCACACGACGGTCCCGCTAGCTGGTTAGCGGGCGGGGGGTCGAGGGGGAAGCCGCGCCCGGAACATCACACGAAATTCATAGATCCAATCTATGAAATCGCTTACGGAAACCATATCGGCATAATCACATTATGCCGTCCCGATACACTATCAAGGGAGATGGTTTGCGTAGGCGCGAGGCAACAAACAAGATTGGACTACGAGATAGCTTTGGCATAATCACATTATACCGTTCCGATATACTATCAAGGAATGCTATCTCGAAGCCGACTCAAACGAGTTCTATGGATATTGCTTCGACGTAATCACATTACACCGTTCCGATAAACTATCAAGGAAAGCAATTACCATCAACTCTCCTCAACAGATCCAGTAAAACCGATTGATCTAATCAACCCATGTGCTAAACTTGTTCCAGATCCAATCTAAAACTCGAACTAAGCAAGATTAGCTCGATACCACCGAAGGGTTGCGCGGAGGCTACACTAGCCGAAAACAAAAATTATTCTACCGCGCAAACCAGGAACACTTGCAAGTAAGGGCCGATAGAGCGTTACCGATTGGAGTATGCAATGAAACAACCAATCGGGACTATCCGATCGGAACAAGGCAGCCAATCCCCGCAAGCCGACAGCCGATTCCTAGAGACAGTCGATTCACCAATCAGCCGATTCGCCGATGTAGCCAATTCGCTGAGTCGTCTGACCGCGTTTTCACGCCTCGCTCCGATGCGCTCGATCGCAGCCGATTCCACCATAGCCGATTCGTAGCCGATCAATAGCGCGCAACGTAGCAGCGCCTCTACCGGTATCCACATGTCCGGGGACGAACGCCAAACACCCGTGTGCTAGCAAGCGATGCAATGTTAGGGTTTGGCTCGAAGGTGGGGAGGGTTTCCGTGGAGATTGATCTCGCCGACTTCTAAAGCCGCGTGTGATCGATTGATTTCGTGCAATTGACTTCAATTGATCGATCAACATCTCTCCACCCCTCGCCCCTTTATATAGAGTTGGCCTACTAGGACCAGTGGCCGATCAAGACTCTATTTTGAATCGGATCTCATCCGTGTCTCATAGAGTTAGCCGCCCACACGTCGTAAGCCCATAGGACTCTATCCGATCGGATCCCTATCCGATCGAGCCGTATCCGAGTCCAACTCGAATGCCTGTTCTTATCCCCTTAAGAGTGCGACCCGTAGGTTCAGGTATACTCGGTTTCGGCTATAGTCTAACTTAGCCGATCATCGACTCGAGTCCAACTCGGTGACCCATCAACGGCGGCGCCTAGCAGCACATATTGACACCACAGTATACAAGAATATAATATCGGCTCTGAACCTATAATGTGTACACAAATCCCTTTGCCTCACGATACCAATTAAGCTATAGGCAAGATGTGTGCCATCCCTTCAATAGCTTAACCATTCACTCGAACCGTATTATATTATCCGTCCGTTGATTGACTCCTCAATCAACTTAGCATGGCCATGCATTTCCATAATACATTACCTCGAGGGGCCCAGAGATATCTCTCCAAAGGAGGGGAAAATTCCATCTTGCTCACTCACATCCCACTCCATGTTTCATAGCAAACCCGAAAACTACCTTTATAACTACCCCCATTACGGAATAGCGTTTGGTAGTCCCAAAGTAGGCTACTACACATGTTGGAATCCATGGTGATCTCGGGTCTAAGGACTTTGTACCAACACTACCCGAGACCAACTAATGGCGCATTAATTCTGTAGTGTCTCATGGTGGGTCTATCCAACAACCTGTTCTCTAACACATGTGTCCATGTTTATTGATTTGGTATCTCCATACCCATGATATGAGAGATGATCATCAATCAATAAACATGCCGATCTTAGAGTCATATTTGTTCCAACAATATGACATATGATCAGGGATCATTTAGAAATAGATTCATACATATAGAGTCTCATAAATAAGTCATGTACTTATTGATCAATACAAGATGTCTATTTCGTAAAACCGAATAACACTTTATTCATTAGAACATAAACATTGACAATGATATCCAACATCTCCATGTTGCCTCTAGGGCATATCATTAACACATACAACACAATACAACATCACTAACATTGTTCTAGGGTCTCATACATAAAAGGGGTAGGGCATGGTCATTGTTGTCTTAACTCCATCCAAAGCAAGACGAGAGCTGCTGCTGGTATCAAAACTTGTCATCCAACCATCCGCATGATCCAAGTGCTGGCAGAGGGTGATCCTTGGCCGAAGCGAATCGAAGTCCCCATGGCTCGAGGTAGTGGCGTCGAGTCATGTCCGATCCTCCCGCTCGGTGGCCCGGTGCTCTTCCGGGCAGTCCTAAGGGTGATAGGGCCTCCGGTGAGTGTCATGCGGCGGGTAGGGGCTTCCTCCTCTGATGGATCTGTGTCACTGAGCTCCCACTCGATCTCCATGGGTTCTATCTCGGATTCAGAGTCAGTGTTGATCTGGATGGGGTTATCCTCTCCCGAACCAGGCACGAATGGTACAGCCATGGAAATCGGGGTGGGCTCCGATGAGGTAGCAGCAGTGGGGTCGATCGGTATGGTCCGACTCGGTGCTCAAGCATGAAGGCTTGCTCCATCATGGCTTGAAAGGTGATCAAGCATGCTGGAATCATGAAGTAGTAGTGGTCGAACACAGGAGCAGAGGGTGTTGGTGTAGCTGCAGTAGAAGTTCCAGCGGCGGGGACAGGGTTGAAGCGAAGTTGTTCTTCCGGTTGGCCGACTTGTTGCTGGCTCTTCCGAAGTTGTTCCTCCAACTCAACCAAAGCTTCTCCACGAGCCACATAACGATCGAGAGCTGCTCGTATTGGGCGCCATTAGCTTGCACTGGGTCTTCGATGAGTTTATCGGTCTCCACGGTTTTGGTGTTCCTCCTCCAGATCATTCAGGCGTCGCTGCTACTCATCTATCTCGAGTAATGCCTCTTCATAGCAATCATCTGTTTCGCCCGCGGACGATGGGTAACCATGGGATTATAGCAGCAAGGGGTGGCCTCCACGGTGCGGCATCCGGGTTGCCTTCCTCCCGGTATGGATGGTGTACGAACTCGGTTACGTAAGCTCAGCACGGTGGATGGCATTGAGGCGTAGGAATGCCTCGCGGGCTACGTCCTGAAGGGTTGCCTCTATCAAATCTCTGTGGTAACGTGTATAGAAGCAATAGGGCGTCTCGCTCCCAATACGGGCCTCAACTGAAACCACAGCTTCCCATACTGGATGTCCCTCAGTGCCATGTCTTCTGATCCAATAGGTGGGTGCATCCGGGTATCTTAGGCACCATAGCAACAGCTGGAGTTGTGACACGAATCCTTCCTCTCGCGGAACCTTGATCTCCCAAACTCCAACATGGTCTGACATCTGTTTTGAAGGTAACTTAGGGTCAGAGAGGGGTAATATCAAAACAGTTTGAGCAAAGTAGATGGGGATAAGAGTATGAGGGAAAACATATTTGTTTTGTGAAAATAGTCCGTATTTTAAAAATAGTCCTATGTAGGGATAGTCCAGCTATTCGGGGTAGGGCGCCGGTTGGTCTTATCCTACGGTCGCCTTTGCTCGATACCAGCTCTGTCGACCCCGTTTTTGAGGACGGGAATCACTCGTGTTCATAGTACCATATCCCTGGATTGAGTAGTTTGGTACCCACAAATACAGTTCTGAATTGCCAGGTGCAAAGTGCACAAATAGTCTTACATCGAAATTATTACATTAATAGGCCCGAAGGTAATATCCAATACATATAGGACCTACTGGTCCTGATACAACCAAAAGCAGAGTTTAGATAAGATTAGCAGTCGAAAGGCAGCGGCATGTCGATTGCCATAGGCAACGACCGGGGACTAAGACCTAGTAGACGCCTTCTCCTCCATCGCCCACCTCGCAGTAAGCATAGGGGTCCTCCAGTTCTTCATCTCCTTCATCTGAAGGATTGTGCGTATAGCAAGGGTGAGTACCCAACGTACTCAGCAAGCTGACACGGAATGATGCATATGATAGGGTCATTCAAAGGATGGTTGTGGTTCATTTGCACAAAGCCAATTTTCACAAATCATTTCACAAACCTAATATCTAACCAAGTCAAATTTTAGTTCCATAGTATGTTACAATGGTGATGGTTCTATCTACCATCCATCGTGATTTCCAAGGATGGCTTCCCGCCTATGGTTCGTCATGGTTTTCTGGGGAGTCCACCCCTTCTCGCATTTCAAGAAGTTGAGTCCACCAGCACACAAAATCATTATGCAATCCCATCCCATCATTTTAAAATTTATGAGTCTAGCCACGGAAGAAACTTGTCACGTCGCTCATTAACCGCGAGCACGGCTATTCGAATAGATTGATTTACTCACACTGTAGTGGATGTACACTTTACCCATACTCCGCAACTACTCATTGAATGAGCTTTCATCCCTTCATATGGGATGGTCACGGCAAAGCCTTTCGATAACTTTGCTTCGGCAGTACCCGCTCCATGAACTTAAATCCTCTTGCACTCTAGCCATCCTTTTCTAGCAGTGAGAGGAGTTCTGGTACCCCCGGGGTAAGGGAAAAACTTTCACAACATTCTCATTCATTACTCAACACTTAGGCCGCAGCCTTATCTCAATAACCAGAACCACCTCTTCACTCAAGAACCACTATGCGGATACGCCTCCGCTCGGCTATCTACTCGCTAGGTCTATACCCATTCGAGAAGTACGGTTGTACCGGCTCGTTCCAGGTTATAAGTCTCATGGCTCGGTCCTTAATTGACCAGGGACGGTTCTTGCCTTTACCGGAATCCACCCAAATCCACCCATCTGCCCCAGTCCAAAACATTAGTTTTGTACTTTTTATTTTTCCTCAAAACTATTTTCATAATGATCAAGGCAATGTGGCGCTCATGTCTCAACATGCTGCATTCCAACTACCTTCCCAAAGATAGTTGCCCAAGCACGAAGCTTCTTTGTAAAATCATGAGTATGCACGAATCTAATATAAGCATGGCTAATCACTTTACCAAAGTTATCCTCTGGTTATATCACATCGAAGGATATAAAGAATAATTCTAATGGTAATCAACATCAAGGCAGGGTATATCAAGCATAAGTACTTATTTGTGCATAGCATGCAAATTTGTAATTTAAATCAACATCATTTCACAAAGTAGTGTTCAAAGGGAGTGTTGACTTGCCTTGATCGCACACTTGTTGGCCGAGGTCTTCAACGTAGTCAGTGCCTGCTCCCTCGGTTGCTATCTATATGTGCGAAAAATCAATTGAATTCGATCGAATTCAATAAAATACCAAGAGATCGAAGAGAACCATAAAAACAGCTTCGAGTATTTAGCCTAAAATTCTACTCGAGTTAGGGCGAGAGTTTTTCGGATAAAATCCGACTTAAAAAGCGAGTTTGGAATTTTAGGGTTTTCGCAAAATGTCGACCCAATTTAATTAAGGGAACACATTTTGAAAAGTGCTTGATCAAAAGAATTAGTGCTCGAGGTTTTGGAGGTCCGAGCACCAAAAGATTGTATTTTTAATGGTGGAAAGAAAATAGATAAACTCCGGATTAAAAACGACGCAAAACGAAAACTTTGAAAATCCGATTTTGATTTCCGAATTTGCACAGAGAAAATACACGAGAAAACAATATATTTTTGCCCATATATTTTCCCAAATATTTTCTAAATAATTTTCCTGATTTTTTCTATATTTTTCTCATTTTTTCTTTTTCATTTTTCTTTTCTTTTTTTCTTTTCCCCTTCCCTTTTTTTTTCCTATTCCTTTCCCTCCTCTCTGTTCGACCGCGTGCTCCCTCCCATCCTCTCTGTTTCCGGCCGGCGGCCGGTGCTAGCGCGAGGGGCGGCGGCTCGGGGACTTACCGGCGGTGACGGCGATGGCGAGGGGAGGCGGTGGAGCACCGGCACACGGCGGCGATGGCTCGCGGCGCTCGGCGGCTTGCGGTGCTCGGCGGCGAGAACCGGCGAGGGAGTGGAGGGAAGGTGGCGACTGAAGGGTTACGCGGAAGCTACGCTAGCCGAAAACAAAAATTTCTACCGCGCAAACCAGGAACACTTGCAAGTAAGGGCCGATAAATCGTTACCGATTGGAGTGTGCAGCGGAAACAGCCAATCAGGGCTATCCGATCCGGAACAGTGTAGCTGATTCTCGCAAGCCGACACCGATACCCGGGGACAGCCGATTCGCCAATCAACCGATTCACGATGCCGTAGCCGATCCGAAGCCAATCAACAGCGCGCAACGTAGCAGCGCCTCTACCGGTATCCACACGTCCGGGGACAAAACGCCGTACACCCGTGTGCTAGCACGCGATGCAAGGCTAGGGTTTGGCTCGAAAGTGGGGAGGGTTTCCGTGGAGATTGATCTCGGCGACTTCGTTGCATGCGATGCAATTGACATGCCGCAACTCTCCACCCCTCCCTCCTTTATATAGAGTTGGCCGACCGGGACTAGTGGCCGATTAGGACTCTATTTTGAATCGGATCTCATCCGTATCTCATAGAGTTGGCCGCCCACACGTCGTAAGCCCATAGGACTCTATCCGATCGGATCCCTATCCGATCGAGCCGTATCCGAGTCCAACTCGAATGCCTGTTCTTATCCCCTTAAGCGTGCGACCCCCGAGGTTCAGGTATACTCGGTTTCGGCTATAGTCTAACTTAGCCGATCGTCGGCTCGAGTCTAACTCGCCCGACGTCATCAGCGGCGCCTAGCAGCACATATTGACACCATAGTATACAAGAATAATATCGGCTCGAACCTGTAATATGTACACAAATCCCTTTGCCTCACGATACCGGTTAAGCTATAGGCAAGATGTGTGCCATCCCTTCAATAGCTTAACCATTCACTCGAACCGTATTGGATTATCTGTCTGTTGATTGACTCCTCAATCAACTTAGCATGGCCATGCATTTCCATAATCCATTACCTCGAGGGGCCCAGAGATATCTCTCCAAAGGAGGGGCAAATTCCATCTTGATCACTCACATCCCACTCCATGTTTCATAGCAAACCCGAAAACTACCTTTATAACTACCCGATTACGGAATAGCGTTTGGTAGTCCCAAAGTAGGCTACTACACATGTTGGAATCCATGGTGATCTCAGGTCTAAGGACTTTGTACCAACACTACCTGAGACCAACTAATGGCACATTAATTCCTGTAGTGTCTCATGGTGGGTCTATCCAACAATGTGTTCTTCAACACATATGTCCATGTTTATTGATTTGGTATCTCCATACCCATGATCTATGAGACATGATCATCAATCAATAAACATGCCGATCTTAGAATCATATTTGTTCCAACAATATGACATATGATCGAGGATCGTTTAGAAATAGATTCATACATATAGAGTCTCATAAATAAGTCACGTACTTATTGATCAATACAAGATGTCTATTTCATGGAACCGAATAACACTTTATTCATTTATACATAAACATTGACGTGATATCCAACATCTCCATGTTGCCTCTAGGGCATATCACTAACAATCTCCCACTTGCACTAGAGTCAATCATGTAAGTATCTAATACCCATTGCTCTTGTGTGCGCCTCATGCTTCGGCTGAGGGAGAGGTTTTGTCAGCGGATCGGCTATGTTGAGATCCGTGTGCACTTTGCATATCTTGACATCACCTCTGTCCACAATCTCGCGGATGAGATGATATCGCCGAAGTATGTGTTTGGACTTCTGATGTGACCTTGGCTCCTTGGCTTGCGCAATGGCTCCACTATTGTCACAATAGAGAGACATTGGACCAGTCGTACTAGTCATCACACCAAGCTCAGAAACGAGGAGGTGGGGAAAACGGGGAAGGCTTGGCCCTATTTATACGCGGCGAGAGAGGGTGGAAAAGAGGGGAAGGGGACCCGGCGCAGCGGCGGTACAGCGGAAGGCACACGGCGGCGCGGGATGGCAGGGCCGGGCGCAGCGAATGCAGGCGCGCGCGCGGGGACGGCGCGGTCCGGCACGGGGCAACGCGTGACGCGACGCGGAGTGGGGTCCGGGAGCGGAGTTGAGGTGCGGGCGCGGCACGGTGGCGGAGACCGGGTGCAGGGTCAGCGCATGGCGTGCGCAGGCGTGGGGGCCGGTACGGGCGGGCGACGTGCGGCGGAAGTGGCGTATGGCGCGGGCGGGGCCGGGGCGCGACGTGCGCGGGCGCGCGGCGCGAGGCTGGGGCTGGCGCGGTGCGACACGGTGCGTAGCGCGCTCGGGAGTGGGGGCCGGGCGCGGCGAGCGTGGCGCGGCACGTGGCGCGCGTGTGGGCGTGGCGCGAGTATGGCCGGTACGGCGTCGAACACTTGGCGCATGATGAATAGTGACATTTCCGATTTTCCCGATTTAATTTCTAATTTCCAAATCCTATTTTCGTTCACCCCAAAAATTGAAATAAAATATAGTACACCCAAAAATTAAGTTGTAAAATATATTTCAACCTTTTCACCCACTTTTATTATTTTAAATTTTGATTCGAATAATTTCTAGACTTCATATATATCTTTTAAAATATTTTATTGCCTATTTTATTTACTAATTAATATTACACAACCACGAAAATAATGTTTTGTTCCAAAATAAATATTTTATAAATCCATAACCCTTTTTCTATTTTATATTAAAATTCCCAACTCTAACCTCCAAAATTTTTCTCCCCAGCGGAAATTCAAATTGTTTGTTTTTTCTCAAACATCGAGAGGAATCGCACACATACAAATTTATGCAACCAAGCTGGCAAATAAGAAGCAATAAACACGATCAAGAAGCAACAAGCAAAAAGTCTTTGTAAGTTCCAATTTTTAATTCCCGGGTTTAAGTTCTTCTATTTTCAGGCCGTTACAGATTGGTGCTCCTCCTTGGGGGTTCGGCTGTCCTAGTGGCGGAATCGGTAGGCCGTAAATAGATAGCATCCTGTAAGGCGGGAACTGGCCATCGGCAAAGTACGTCGGCCCCCTTGGCAGTTACTTGGCTATCTTTAAATCAACCATGGTGCTTATCATATTGTTGAGAGTGTTAAGCAGTATCCAAGACTAGTTGACAAGCGCGTGGTGGACAACCGAATCGATTCGGTCCTACAGTGTGTGGGGCCCCGAATCATCCTGCTCTTGTTTGATGTGCTCCATCTTCTTCTTTCCTTTCTTGTCCTCATTAGACATCTCAAAGTCTTCGATTGAGAACTTGGATTTCTGGAGGACCGCCCCAGATCTGGTCTGGGTGAACGATTGCAGATAATGAGCGTGCAACCGCTCAACCATCTGCTTGTAGTAGGCTAGTTGTTCAGCCGACAGTTGCTCCATTGTCACTGGGATGACGTTTTCTTGGTCGATCTCTGGAATCTTGGTGTTAGACATCACATCAAACTTGGAAGTCTGCAGAGGTCCCACCGGTCGTGCCAAAAGCGTGTTGATGAGAAAAGCTTCCCACACACTGGCCTGAGAGATTTGCTTTACTCTAGTGCAGGTCCAAGTTGATTGCCTTTGGTGGAATTCAGGCGTGCCAGTTGGTTTGATCCTGTAACCAACAAGAAAAAAAGAAAAATGCGTTTGGGTTAAGATTAGATCCTACTCGATCAGCTAAAGGTATCAATAAACATATAATCGTTATCCCAACACACCTTTAAACTAAGTGATTGGGATAGATCGGTAGTATACCGAGACAGTATAAACCACTTAGATCGAAAAGTGCATTAGTATAAAAATTATATGCATTCATAACCCAGTCGATGTCGCAGATCTAATGTAAATCGGATAATACTCTGAGATATTTTGTAAAAAGATATTAATCTGAGTTTAATGCGATAACCCTAGATCATTCAGCTGTTGATATGATTCAACAGATTGATGATGGCTTATGGCATCTAAATAGATTGAGATCTTAATATAAAAGGCAGCTCTAATACATCTAATAGTAATTAATACTAAAAAGACGATTAAAATAGGTAAGACCGGCTGAAATCCCGGCACTGTCTCTAATGGTAAGCATTATGCTGAACAGATCTATATACCTCTAAAAGCGACTTAACAGGTCGATTTGATGCAGTATTAAGTACAAAAAGAAATACTAGATCTGTATAGGCCAATGAGAAACCCTCGACACGGTAGACACGCCATATAATCTAAATCAACATCTAGATCTAGCTCCATCGGCTGCCGTTTTCAAAGAGAACTCAGTCGATTGCAAGATACATCTAGACATTGTTCTAGATTATATGTCGCGTATGATAACTCAAGCAGTTTATAACATCAAAATTAGAGTATCATGATGATGTAAGCACTAACCCCAACGACACAAGCCACATGCAACAAGGAATTACCTCATTCGAAGATCGACGTCGATGCAGCCCAAGCAAAAGCAACAACTTGTCGAGAAAAGTAAAAACGAAAAGGTTTGGCGATGCGCCAAGATTGTATTGATTGTTGATTGATATCTATTTTACAAGCCCTCAGGTCTTATTTATACTCGGATACACAATGAGTCCGTGACAGACATGATTCCTATTACAGATTAGATTACAAAACAAACCGACATTATCACGAACGGAAACTATACAAAATATCCTATCTTAACAGATACAATTGCTGTTGTAGGACATTATTCATAGATGGCAATAACTTTAACGCACTTTGGAAACCAAATCCAATACTTTATCCTCAAGCTTTCTTTTCGGGATTGGCTTCGCTTCTATCTTCAGTCAGAATCGGCTATCGACTGTTCTAGTCTGATTCGGACACAGCCGACTGGCTCTGCAGCCGATTCGGACTTAGCCGACACAGCCTCTATTTCTCCACAGATGACGTTCCTCCGATTTCTCTTCAATCTTAGCTTCAAACCTGGGGATTTGCTTACCAAATTTGGTCGTTAACAATAGCTCTAGCGTTCTTTAAGCCAAAAGTCATGACCACCCGCTCGTATAAGCCGATTGCTCCCGAGCACCTGAAAGCTGTCTTGTGAATGTCTTCCTCGGCCATAAAGATCTAATTGTAACCAACATTGTCGTCCATAAAAATTATGATTTTGTGGCCAGAGGTGGCATCTACCAGCAAATCGGCTATAGGCATGGGGTATTCGTCCTTAGGGGTAGCCTTATTTAAATCTCTGAAATCGATGCATACCCTAAGTTTTCCATTCTTCGTCACCGCTGGAACTATGTTTGAAACCCATTCGGCGTATCGGCAGGCTAGAATGAAACCAACATTGTATAGCCGAGTGATCTCAGCCTTAATCGCATCATACATATCGGCTTTAAACCTCATGGGAGGCTGTTCGTACTCCCGATATCTAGGCTTAATAGGGAATCGATGTTCAACAATGGATCGGCTAAGACCAGGCATCTCAAAATACTCCCAAGCAAAGCAATCTTTATATTCCTTTAATAAATCAATAAGATTTGTCCTAAATAAGAAGACAAATTCTTGCTAATGGATGTCGGCCTAGGCCTATCCCCTGGACCTATATCAACTTCTTCTAGCTCATCGGCCGACATGAAACCTTGCCCTAGTTTGCTGTTGATGTCGTCCACAGTGTCCTTGGTGTAGACACTCGAGCCCTCCACGATGCCCTCAACGTAGTAATTGAGGCTCTTTGCCTCCAATTGGCTACATGTCAGAATCAGACACCTTCAGAAAATCAGCCTGCCAAACTTTGCCGGACAGACAATCAATGCCGTTGACTTCCCACAAAGTTAAGTCAGCGTTAGCAATGTTGACTTACCTGTCGACTGGCATGATCTCTAACTTATTGCCTTGCCACTGGATTAAGCTTTGATGCATTGTGGAAGGGATGCAGTAGTTGGCGTGGATCCAATCCCTTCCGAGCAGTAGGTTGTATGGTCCCTTCTCGTCGATGACGAAAAATGTTGTGGGCATAGTTTTGCTACCAACGGTCAGCTCAACGTTTAAAACTCCCTTGTCCTCCGATGGGTTGCCGCCGAAATCCTTGAGGACCATGTTGGTTTTTATCTAGTCATCAGCTCCCTTGCCTAGCTTCCTGAAGGTTGCGTAGGACATGAGGTTGACAACAGCCCCTCCATCGACAACCATCTTTGACATCGGCTTCCCATTCACGAATCCTTTAACATATAAGGGCTTCAAGTGCAGATTCTCGGTCCCCCCAGATTTTTCAAAGATGGCCTGTTCTGGGGACAGTACTATCTTGGCCGAGGTATCTTCAACGGTGTCTGCGTCGGCCTCAGCAGCTTCGAATTTTACTGGCAACATGAATACCATATTGACCGATGCAGAGGTTATTCCTTTGCCTTTTGCTGCCCTCTTGGCCTGGTCGGCTGGACTTTTGTCTGCTGAGGCATCATCTTTCTTCGCACGCCATTGTTTCTTCGGGCGGTTGTGTTCTTTCTTCCTCTTCAGCCGATAGTCGATCTCGGCCTGGACTTCCTTTAGCCAACCCTTGCTTCTTAGCCATTGCACCTTTCGTTTTTGTGTTTTTTTGAAAATGTCAGAAGGGCACCACTGAGGGTTGGCGATCTGCTCTTCTTTGTCTTGTTCTTCATCCTCGCCCTGGAAAAAATCCTGATGAATCGGGCCGAGCCGACCGTGGACGGAAAGCTTGCGCTGGTTGAGTTGAACAGCTCCGGGGACGAATCGGCTAGAGCTCTCCATTGGTGGGTCTCTGTATTTGTCCTACATGTACTCGCTGCAGGCCGAGCAGTTGTTGAGGGTGGGTAGCCTAATCCCCGATTCCCAGCAAAATCTAAAGAACTCGCAGCACCAATGTGGATCACAACCATCATGGCGGCAAAAATATGCCACACCTAGCCGATCAGGTGTCCTCTGGTACGGTTTTCCGCATCGGGCCTCTTCCTCCTCCTAAACCCTTAGTTGGAACCGAAGTCGACTGTCCGCCTGTCTGGGCCGACGATCGGCCGATCGGCCACTGGTGCAAACCATGTTGATTGGCGCGGCGTTGGTTGTAGTCAGCTCGTTGGATGGCTTCTGTTGGTCCGAGTCGGCCACGGTTTTTTGTTGGGCTTTGGTTGAGCTGTGCGCCATGCTATACTGTTGATCAGCTCGCTTCTGACTGGCTTGGACCTTGTCGATAGGGAAGGGATTGCTGTCAACCTTCCTTGGCATAGCGATTCCTCGAACTTGATCTTCCCTACCTCGATGGCCGACTGAATCTGCTGGCGGAAGACCTTGCAATCCTTGGTGCTGTGGGAGGTGGTGTTGTGCCACTTGCAATACTTTTTCTTCTTTAGCTCCTCGGCCGATGGGATGACGTGGTTGGCCGAAAGCTGTATTTGTTTCTCCCTCAGCAGCAAATCGAAGATCCTATCGGCTTTAGTTATATCAAAGTCATACTTTTCCTCCTTAGCCAATTTCCTCAGCCATTGGCACATGATTGCCTTTTTGTTCCCGGTCCACTCGGCTGCTGCCACCTCTGCATCACTATCACTCGAGTCAGAGTCGGTTGCGTAGGCGACATGGCTAACTTTCTTGAAGGCTTTCTTGGATTCTTGAAAATGTTGTTCATGAGCTGTCACCTTCTGGGTCAAGCAGGCCAAGCTTTCGAAGTCCTGAGCCAAAAACCTTTACCTGATGGGGGCCAAGAGACCATGAAAGGCTAAATCGGCTAGTTGCGTGTCTGATAGCAAAAGGCTGTAACAACGATTCCTCATGCCCCTGAATCGTTGGATGTAGTGTTGGACCGATTCTTCGTGTTTCTGACTAATGCTGGTCAAGTCCGACAGCTTCATCTCATGTTTGCCGGAATAGAAATAGCTGTGGAATTGCTTCTTGAGATCGGCCCAGCTCTGAACAGAATTGTAGGGCAGGGATAAAAACCATGTAAAGGCCGACCCCGAGAGAGATAGTGGGAACAAGCATACCCTGAGCGCGTCGGTGGCCGATGCTTCCCCGCACTGGGCAAAGAATCAGCTGACATGTTCGTATGTCGAGATTTTGTCCTGCGCAGAGAACGTTGAAAAATCTGGCACCTTGTACCGGTTCGGCTGGGGCACCCTCTCGAAATATTCTGGGTATGGGTACTTATACATATTGCCAGAGTCTTTCGGCTTGAGGCCGAACTGATTATGCATAACGTCTGCAATCAGCCCAAGGCTTGTTTTCTTGCATTTGTGGCATCAGCTCGTATTGCTCGTGGTGGACGGGTCCTTGCCGATACTGCATTGGTGGTGTCTGAGGCCGATAGTGCTCCTCGTAGTTGTCTCCTGGGAATTGACGCTGAAACTGGTTCATGGTAGGAGTCGGCCAAGAGGCACATGGTGGTGTTTGCTCGGGGAGAGGCCGATTGCAGCCAGAGTTATGAGGCGGGTCCGGCAGATAGTTACCAATCGGCACGTTATGTATGACGGATCGCCGGTTGGTGTTGAACATGTCATCCAACTGCTCCTGAGTTGTCACTAGGACACCAAGGCCCTGGTGTTGAGGCTGCTGCCGAACCAAAACCTTGGGATGCGGCTGCGCTGCCAATGACTGTGCATTCGGCTAGATCGGGGCTCCCCTGGAGGAGTCGGCTGCTCGACTAGAGGGACTTGCAATCCGTGGGTCGACAGCGTCCTGTAAGGTGGGAACTGGCCGTCAGGGAAATAAGTTTGGGACAGTCTAGGATTTGGAGGGAATGAGAGCAGTAGTAGGAGCTGACCGAAGTAAAGCCAGGAAGTCAGGAAAAAGTTGTAGAGCTCGCACATCTGAAGGCTGAGTCCATGGGACCAGAGCCAAGCAGCTTGAGGGTTCCGGCCTTGGGGCCTCCATTTGATTAAGAACATATGCAGGCAGTATGATACTGCTAGGGCTTGGCACTCCTGAAGGCAAGTTCCTTCTGTGAAACATATCCATAGTGGCGCATCTGTTTAAAGCAACCTCAAACCTGAGCCGATTTTCATCAACAGAGTTCACCTCATTGCTAGAGGATGAACTATTAGCCAATTCTGCCCAAACTGCTTTGATTGCGATATCTGGTCCATTAGCTCGTAGGAAAGTCAGCGATGAGTCAGAGAGATCAAGATCAAGCTCATGCTAAGGAATAACCGGGAGCTGGGGTACTGCAATTGGGATCCGGCTCCACATCTTGGGCTGCGGTGTCCAGATGCGCTGGATGATTATGTTGATGCTGAATAAAATGCTGATGAAAGTTGAACTGATTTGGATGCAGGTGGGGGTTTCCCCCAAAAAACCCTATGTTGGCCACACCCCCTTGTTACTCATTCTGCCATCTCGGTTCTAGTGGATGAGGACCTAGGACTACCGGCGGTTGCTCCGGATGGGGCTCGCCGTTCAGAGGCACAGGGTCTTCATCTTGAGGGAAAACATCTGGGAAATGCCTATTTAGGCTAAAAACCAGAACTAACGAGGATCTCCCAAACCCCCTACCACCGAGCTGGCGAAAATCCTCAAACTGTGCGGTACTCTATCAGGACTGAGAACCAGAGCTTGCACCAGGATTCATTATCTGTTATTATACATATACCAATTCAACAATCTGCCAAAAGGGGCAATCGCCACCCGAATGAAATTTTCCTTTTGGTAATCAAGAGGAAAAGCAAAGAGCATGATCCAACAGATCCGGGTAAACACACAACTTCTGTAATTAAGACCCTCATCATGTCTAACCACTGTGACAGTATGATTTAGTCCAAATTGGAAAGCAGAAATTCTGACCAGGTGCTCGTGTTGGACTACTGTGCGAAGTTTGATTAGCCCTAACCCAAGGGGGGAGAGAGAACTGCCATCAATATGTACCCGTTGCTATTGCTCGAGGAAGTCACATACTAAGTTGAGCGTGGGGCAAAGTTGATCATTCTGGTCCGGAATTGGGTTGATGGTGACGATCACTATTCATGCACTTTGCACCTGATTATTCAGTACTATATTCGTGGGTACCAAACTACTCGATCCAGGGAAATGGTACTATGAACACGAATGATTCCCGTCCTCAAAAACGGGATCGACACTAGCCATTTGTTTGTGGGTGATATGTTGTACTAAAATTGAGATGAGTTCTCATTGCTTCATGAAGAGCCTGCCATAAACACGAGGTAAACTGGGTTCCTCGATCTGAGATCAATCTTTTGTGGTACTTCATGAAACATATTATCCGATTCAAATAAAGTTCTACTAACTTGTTACCCGAGTAGGTTATCTTGACTGGAATAAAATGTGCTACCTTGGTGAGACGGTCAACTATAACCCAAATAGAATCATATCCTGATTGAGTCTTCGGTAAACCTGTGGCAAAATCCATGCCAATCTCATCCCACTTCCATTCTAGTACCTTCAACGGTTTGCTTTGCCTTGACTCGCTAGCAAACATCACAGAGTGCTACATACTTTGCGATCTCACATCTCATATTAGGCCACAATAGTCTATTCTTGAGGTCTTGATACATCTTGGTACCACCAGGATGAATAGAATAATGGGATTCAAGTGCCTCAGACAATATAAGCTTCTTGAGTTCTGACTGATCCGATACAACCAACTTCTCATGTAACCATATAACGCCATTCTCATCCTTAGTGAAACCTATGGCTTTTCCTTTCTTCATGTTGAGCTTTATTCCTTTGACGTTAGAATCATCTTTCTAAGCTTTCTTGATTAGGTCTTCCAATGTGGGTTTCTAGGTTAGCCACATACCCTTCAGGTATTATCTCCAAGCTCAACATTTCAAACTCTCGGTACAATGATGACTGGCTTACCTTGATCTCCATGTTTTGACAGTAACCTTTCATGTTCAAAGCATCAGCAATTACATCAGCCTTGTCTGGATGATTGTGGAATCCCATGTCATAATCCTTGACAAACTCTAACCATCTCCTTTGTCTCAAGTTCAGATCATGCTGAGTGAAAACAAATTCAGACTCTTGAGATCGGTATACACCTCACATCAATTGCCCACCAGGTAATATCTCCATATCTTCGAGACATGTACCACTGCTACAAGCTCCAAATCATGAGTTTGATAGTTCTCCTCATGTTGGCATAGTTGTCATGAAGCACAAGCGACAACCTTGCCTTCTACATCAAAACACAACCAAGTCTTGTACGAGACGCATCACAATAGATATCAAACCCCTTATAGATATCTGACAAAACCAACTCTGGGGCTGATGTCAAACTTCTTCAGGGCTTCAAAGCTACGCTGGAACTCTGGTGTCCACATAAACTTTTTCTCTTTCTTCAACAATTGTGTCAATGGACGAGCAACCTTGCAGAAATCTTCTATGAACCTTTTGTAGTATCCTGTCATATTCAGGAAACAACGAACTTGGTCATGGTCTTGGGCGGCTGCCAATTGATAACTATACTCACTTTCTTTGGATCGACTTCAAGTCTAGCGACGGTCATAACATGTCCAAGGAATTCAACTTCTTTCATCCAAAACTCACACTTGCTGAACTTGGCATACAACCATACTCCCTTAGATTTTGAAACACAAACCTCAAATGATTCTCATGCTCATTTTCATCCTTGGAGTAGATGAGAATGTCATGATTGAAAACAATCGACGCAGACAGTTTGACCAAAGTTGATCTGCCCGCCCGACCGCCCGTGTAGCCGGTCGACCGCTCGTACAGCCGATCGCCAACACTTAGCCGATTCCCTGTCTTGTAGCCGATCGCCAATGAAGCCCGGTCTAACTGCAGTTGTGCGTGTGGTCTGACCGGTGTGTTGAGTCGGTCTAACCGCCGCACCGAGGAAGAAGAAAACACAAAGAATTCTCCAAGAAGATTGATCTTTATTGAATCTCTCTGTGTTTACAAAATGCAAACAAAGCACTCCTCACAAAATCTCAAGCTAAACTTCAAACCCTAACTCGAAACTCTCTAAAACTTGAATCTAAAGCGATACAAAGAGGCCATGCCTCCCCTCACTATTTATACACAAAACCCGCGGCCAAAAGCCACAAATCCTACTCATATAGAAAGTCCTAAACACCTAGGAAACCTTCCTATATAATTACAAACTTGATATAAACCAACCGTAACAACCTCGGTCTTTCCAAAACCGAAATTCCGCTTTCCATACGCATACAATATCTCCATCGTATGTCATATGGAAACTTCACCAATTATGTGCATCAATCTCTACCCTTCAGCATCCCACATGATCTCCATCTTGGACGTCACCTTATCACCAAGTTGACTCCAACTCGATCACTGGCAACACTTTCCCGAGGCGTAAAGATTACCTGCACACAATTAAACAAAGAATACCATATCCGAGCACAAGCTATCCCAACTTGACTCATTGTTAGCATAAATGAACATACACGTGCATAGGAACATGAAACTCCCATGTATATGCAAGGAAACAAACCGAAACCAAAACCGAATCAAAATGGCAACCAGTCGGACTGGCTCGACCGGTCTGACCGCACGAACACCTCCGGTCCGACCGGAAGTACAAGCCTGGTCAGACCGGCTGTGCAGCCGACTGAACACTGTTCATTGTCTGAAAACCAAAACCACTTTGTCAATAAATCTCCAAATAACAAAACACACAAAGCAATAATCCCAGATGTCAATTGTTCATCATCAAATTAAGAATCAAATACACTTGATTTTACAATCTCCCCCTTGATGAACACATTGGCAAACAAAATGAATAGTGTTGTGTTGGTGTTTGGAAAATTAAAAACAAAAATGATAAAAAGCATTTGAGTGCTCAAAAATCAAGGAAAATTTCTCCCCCTTTTGAAAAGAAAGAAAATCCCTTGACCCAAAAAAACTTGCACTGTGTATGAACAAATCTTGTTGCCTATTCTCCCCCATGTGATATTTAATAAAAACAACATTTGTTCTCCCCCTTTTGACAATGTTTTCATCAAGCATAAGAATTATGGTTACGAATATTCAAGAGCTTAGCACCATACATAAAAAAAGTCATGTCATGTGTTGCAATAATAAGAAGATGAACTTATCAATTATATAGCAAATATGCACTAGAGTATAATCATGAATCAAATATTTTATAAGTAAGATCAACAACGCAATAAAAATTCATGAATTCAAACTATTTATAATGCAACATCTTTACAAGCACATAAGTTGAGAAATAAACCCAAATATATATACCTATTGCAATTTTTATTCTTTCTCAAATTTACCTTTTTGCACACATAATTGAAGAGAAAAGTTTTTCATATTGACTTGAGCCATATTTGTTGCTCATATTTTTTCTCTCAATTATTCTGGGACGTCCTTGTCGTCAAGACTGTTTCCAAGGATTCGGCACCCATTATTTTTGCTCACATCGGATACGTCCTTGTCGTCAAGACTGTTTCCAAGGATTCGGTATTCATTTTTTAATCTCATAGATAATAATTTAGTCTCTTTTCACAATGAGCAAATTTAAAGTAATTTGAGGAATAAAAATTCAATCATGATACATATAGAAGCATTTATAATCCAACTCATGCACTAGTATCAACATTGCATATTTCTTTAATTCAAGTATGATTTTAAAGTGTCATGCATTATTTCACCTAAATATAAAATCTAGATCACATAAAAATACTAGAATACATACAAGCTATGTTAGTGACAAAACCTTCATAATATGCTAGCATGCACATGAACAACGATATGTATGGATAAAGCTCTCTTTTTAGTATATTTTAATCATGTAGCTTGATAAAACAAAGAGCACAAAAACTCCCCCTCAAAATATGCCAAAAGGATGAATGATTCCCAATTCCCCTCGAAGAAAAGCAAAGCGAGAAGAATCCAATGGTTTTGTAAAAGTATCAGCAAGTTGCAATTTTGAGTCCAAAAATTTCAATTCAACATCCTTCTTCTCAACATGATCCCACAAGAAGTGAAAGCGAATATCAATATGCTTAGTGCGTGAGTGTTGAACAGGATTCTTAGCAATGTTTATGGCACTTGTATTATCATAATAAAGAGGCACTTTTTCAAAAGCAAGACCATAATCTTTCAAGGTAGAAATTAGCCAAAGAATCTGTGAACAACAACTAGCAGCAGCAACATATTCAGATTCAGCAGTGGATTGCGCTACACTAGATTGTTTCCTTGAGGACCATGTGTTGACGGGAAAAATCAACACGTCGGCCTGGGAGATATGCTTAGCTCCAGTGCAGGTCCTAGAATAGATGAAGCGCGGGCGTGCCAGTCAATTTGATCCTGCCACTGACAAGTTATGCAAAACAGCAGAACGTAAATCATATCGGCCAAAATCTATAATGGAGCAGCAAAACGTTCCATTGTAGATATACCATCTTCCCCTGAAAACATGGAGAAATCTGGAACCTTGTATCAGCTTGGAAGTGGAACCCTATCAAACCACTGAGGATATGGCAGCCGATACACAGAAGATTGATCCTTGGGTTTAATTCCAAACTGCTCATCCATCACTCTTGCAATCATATTGGCCCAATACTCTCCAAACTGACATCTTTGAATCTGTTCTAGCTGATATTGCTGATGTGGCTCTTCATACTGATATTGATCAACTTGCCCCCCGAGCCAATTTTGTTGTTGCCGATGTTGCAATGTACTCATCAAAACTCCAGATTGATCAAACACAACATGATGAATGATGTTATCAACCATCTCTTGAAGTGCCTTGTCATCCATCGGCTCAGTAGATTGTTCCTTGTCTTCATTCATCAGCTTGAGAGATTGTTCTTCCTCGGTATTGACTTCTTTACCAGACATCTTGCGGCAATTGCGGGTCCCAAGAGCCATTTAACAATATCGTATTGTCAAAACACAGTCCCACTGGGCGTGCCAATAAATGTGTTGACGGGAAAAATCAACACGCTGGCCAGGGAGATCTGCTTAGCTCCAGTGCAGGTCGTAGAATAGATGAAGCGCGGGCGTGCCAGTCAATTTGATCCTGCCACTAACAAGTTATGCAAAACAGCAGAACGTAAATCATATCGACCGATAGACCGATACCCAACAACTAACTGATCGGTTAATAAGCCGATGCTGATGCCAGCCGATGGTGTTAGGGTTTGAATCCATCGGCTGTATGTTGAACAAATATTTATATAAATGCGATCGACTGACAATAACATGATATATATAACATTGCATGAACCAATCACATGAGGAAATAGATATTGATTTAAAGATTAAAGCACATATTGGCTGAAGTCCGATGTCATAAAATCCAAATGATCAAATATTCAACGAAGCCTTTGCTGCAATCGGCTAGATCCAACTTATGTACAATCCTTGCAAGCCGATGCAATATCCAGATAACTCACCGGCTGAAACCCCGATGAAACCCTTAGTGGCAGTCAACAGGCAGGCTAGATATTACGGTTCTAATCATGACTTAGTTGATCAAACTGATGCAGCACTAAGTATGAAAAGAAAAGCAATATCTAGACAATCAAGCCCTTGGCTGATTTTCAGGGTGGTAGATGCCTAAGCTAATCTAATCTAACATAACGATTTAGCCGGTATCGGCAGAAACCCTAAAACGAGAAACAACCGATAGAGCCAAATCGAGATACTAAAATTAGATTCAACAGAGACATATGATAAATAATCAGGCAAAGATATCAACCGAATCGAAGCAATCTAAGAGGTCGAATGTACTGATGTAGCCTTGGACGACGCCAATGTAGCCAATATGATTGCCTGAGCAGGCCAGACCTTGGACTTACCCCTTCGCCGGAGATCGAAGCCGATGCAGCCCCGCGTCAGCTGCCAAGTTCCGCCGGATGACAAAGTAGAACTGATAAGAGAAAGGTGGCGATGCGCCGAGTTGTATTGATCGAGAGATGACATTACATGAACCCCGGGCTTACATATTTATAGCCGTGGGATGACAAAGATCCTAACAGATTACAAAACAAACTTTCCTAAAGATAAAATAGGAAACTAACAACCTCTTCCTAATTAATAGATACATGTTGTATCCTTCATGGACTCGGTTTCTTCTGGATAAGATCTTCTCAAACCGAATCTAACAAGAACCCGACTGCTAGAAATACAAATCCTTCATTGGTTGTCGCAAAACTCTCAGCCGATTATGCTTCGAGCTGATATTAACCCTTAGTCGATAAGGACTCCGGGGCTTACCAAATTTTGGCGTTAACACCATGCAATCAATGAAGTTCCAAGAAAATGACATGTTCCACTAGTACTTTTTCTATCAATTTGTTGATGAGAAATCTCTCTCACGCGCTGGCCTGGGAGATCTGCTTGACTCCATTGCAGATCCTTTTCGGCTACCTACAACGTGTAGGGCGTGCCAGCTGATTTGATCTGTTAATCAACAAGAAAAACGAGATAATACGCGTTAAGTGTTAGGTTAGATCCCCACGGGATCGGCTAAGGAAATCCATGAATGTATATATATACTATTCTAAGCTATATTTAGGCCAAGTGACTGGAATGGATCGGCTACACCGAGACAGCATTAGCCGCTCAATCCAAATATAGTGAAGAATAAATAAATATACGGATTGATAACCTAGCCGATACTGGAAAGCTAACAAAGAATCGGCTAGTACTCCGATGAATCTTATGTAAAGATAATATCCCTGAGCCAAACGTACAACCCGGAAATCGGCCATCGGCTGCCCGGGAAAGGCCGATTTCAGTCGGCAACGTCGAACAGAAACACGATCTTAACATAAGAGGCAGTCCTAATACAAATCTAGTAATAAGCACATTAAAATAACATATTAGGGCAGGTAAGGCCGCCTGAAACCCCGGCACTATCTCTAAATAATATAAATCTCAGATGAATAGATCATTGGTAGTTCTGAAGATGACTTAATAGTTCGAACCCGATGCAGCATTAAGTATAAAAAGAAACATCCGATCTGTTACAGCCAATTTATATTCCTCGAGACGGTGGATACCACATTACCAGCCAACCTTTAGATCTAGCCTATTGGTTGTATGCTCTTGACAGAACCAGCCAATGGCAAGATAGATCTAAACATTGATCTAATTTATATGCGCTATATGATAAATAATGCAGTATAAACTCCTGATTCTAATGTATCATTGCGATGAAAGCACTAGAAACAGCAAATCATACCACTAATGACAAACGTTTACCTGGATCTGGGGATCGAGACGATGCAGCCCGAAGCCAAACAAAGTGCTCGTCTGAAGAAAAGATTGGCGATGCACCGAAGGTTTGATTGATTGAATCATAATGAATTACAGGGGGTCTCATGCCCTATTTATACCCAAGATACAATTACCTGTACAAACCCCGGACTCCATCTAAACTACCAAATAAACAGAGCATTATCCCTAACAGGGCCCATGCCGTGTTACGACTAATCAGCCTAAACAAACTCCTAGATTACAGGTACAATTGCCGTTACAGGACTCTATCATAAGTGGCAATATCTTTTAACGTGCAATTAGCAACCGAATCTTCTATTTATCTTCAGGTTTCTGCACTAGAAATGGTTTCATCTCTTTCGGACCCAGAATCGGCTGTCGGCTGCTCCCGTTCGATCCATCCTCAGCCGATTAGCCCCACAGCCGATCACTCATTTGGCCGATGCGATTCCTGTCTTCAGCCGATCCGATTCCGCTTTCCCTTCGCGGACTTAGGAACTCAATTGCCAAATTTCAGTGTTAACACATGCCCCCAAGTCCGTAATACGAAGTGTTGCGGATTTGCTTGCCTATCCAAACTCTTGCGTCCTTCTTGACCTAAACCGCCTCGGCTTCTCCTCAAGTACTCTTTAAATATTCACTCCCCTCGACCGAACCGCCTTCAAAGCGCACTTCAGCCTCCTTCACAAACAAGCCTCTTGCCCTCTCTCTCTCCTCCGGCGACTTCATCGGTGCTCGTCGAACTCCCTCACGTTCTTCAGGCTCACCTTCGTCTCCGAGCATCCCGATGGCCTCTACCGTCGCTGCATCGAGCACCTCCATCTCGCCGGCCACCGCCGTCACGCCAGCCGCAACCGCTGCGCCGTCCGCTGCTACCATTCCAGCCGTCGCCGCAACCGCTTCAGCCGCCGCAACAACCGAGTTCCATAATTTTACTCCCAAATCTGCTTTTTCAAACATTTTTGCATCAACATTTCATTCGGTCATCTCCCGAGTAGCATTTTTCTTCACATTTTCATCAATTAGTACTTTTCCTTTTCCCGAACCGTAATATGCGACCGTTCTTAATTAGCGCCTCTCTCTTCTCTTCTGAACTATAGCACCTGTCACATCAAATACTCATCCCTAATTCGACACAAGCAGGGAGGTACTTCCTCGGACCTATCGGCAACACAGATCCAGCCGATACCATCATAGCCGAAACCAACCGCATCCCTTTTAACACTGCCAAGCCATCCCTCTCCCACTGGAACGGGACATTCAAAGCGTGGCCATCCACCGATGTAGCCTGGATTGAATGGTACAAAAGGGTACGATCGGCTAAGTATGCTCAGTGGGAAGAGAAAAAACTTGCCCAATGCCTGGAATTGTCCATCGCTGGCATGGAGAAAGACGAGCCGCTCTTATCGGCTGCAACCTACTTTTGGAACGACATCATCCAAATCTGTACTTCAAGAACCATTCAACGATAGGTATCCAGTCTTGCGCAGTCGCCAACCATTCAACGATTCCAGACGCCTTTAATGATGACCTCTTCGACTCTCGCGTCGGCAGCGACCTTTCACATCCGAAAACCGCATCTTTTCTTTCTATAAATGGACTCCTTCAGGCCTTCCTGAACAACTCACAGCCAAAGAAGACACTCTCCAGGTGTACAACATCTACATGTCCAAGTTTTCCATAGGGCTTCCTTTGGCTTCCTCGAGCTCGTCGGTAAACCAGGTGATTTCCCAACTCATCTACTCTCACCATTTCCTCCCCTTAAGTACTCAGGAATGAACTTTCTCGCAGCCGATTCAGCCCCTTTAGGTGATCCTGGAGATCATGGACACGCCGTACGAACTGACGGTCAGCCAGGCACGACAAGTGAGGGCCAATTTGAAGAGCTTCAGGGAGTTGGAGGCTCGTGACCCGGCGGCCAGGCCTCCCATCAACCTTGGTAGCATTCCGGCCGCTGCCCCTATGGTGTCTTCCACGGTCACGTGTCTCGACCGGCTGGAAGGAAGGCAAACACAACTTGCCAACGAACTGTTGACTACGACCACCGACATAAGGGTCACCCGGCTAGAGTATCTGATCTTGGATGCTTTAGAGATGGAGACTGCGGAGCCTATCGAACGAGCCCTGGCGGCCATCAGGGATTATCTAGGGAACATGTAATCAAAGATGGCTTACACCGATTATGAATAAAGATTGTTTAATGTTCTAGCCTGATTTTGTGTTGCAATCGGCCGATTTTTCTGTTGACTTGTGTATTTGTATGCCCCCAAGTTTTGTTGATAGCTTCGGTGTCGACAAAATTGTGAGTTTGAGTCGCTCACGCATTCTGGTCGTTCTTGTTGGTCAATTATGAGCCGATCGTAGGGCGCTTGGTAAAAAGTGATGTGTGAAAATGCCTAAAGGCGATGCCTCGTAAGACATCGGCTATCGTAGATCGACTGAAGTAACTATAGCCGACTCACGAATTGATCCACACGCTCGGGTAATATTTCTTCAAATATTTTCCATTAAGGGCCCTTCCGAATATCTCTCCATCCAGTCCTTTTAGCATGTAAGCTCCTTTGGAGACGCATTTGTGGATCTTGAAAGGCCCTTCCCAATTTGGTGACCATTTGCCGAACTTGTTGTCTCTAGATCCGATCGGCAGTATAAGTTTCCAAATGAGTTCGCCTTCCTCAAAAGATTTGGGCACCACCTTTTTATTGTAATGTCTGGCTACTCGTTCTTTATCCAAGGCCCTCATCCTGGATAAAACTAGATCTTCTGACTCGTCCACCATTAGGTGGTAATAATCGTCGGCTATGAGTTGGTCCTGTAGCTGAATGCGCCTTGAGCCGACGACACTTTCCTATGGCAGCATTGCTTCGTGTCCATAGACCAGTTTGTAAGGGGGAACTTGGATTGACCCGTGGCATGCCATCCGATATGCCCACAGTGACTCAGCTAATCGGCTGTGCCATTGTTTAGGATACTCAGAGATCTTTCTTTTAATCAACTTGATCAAACTTTTGTTTGAGGCCTCGGCTTCTCCGTTGGCTTGTGCATAGTACGGCGAAGAATTAAGTAGCTTGATCCCCATGCCGTTGGCAAACTGAACAAATTTGTTCGATACAAAGATAGATCCCTGGTCTGTTGTTATTGTTTGTGGGACGCCAAAGCGGTAGATGATGTGTTCTTTGACGAACTCAATTGCGTCCTTAGAATCCACTTTTCTGAGGAGGGTCGCCTCCACCCATTTTGTGAAATAATCCGTGGCCACCAGGATAAATTTGTGTACTTTGCTCGAGGGTGGATTGATCTGGCTAATCATATCAATGCCCCATCCTCTAAACGGCCACGGCTTGATGATTTGGTTCATGGACGATGCCGGTGCTCGTTGTATAGCGCCGAACTTTTGGCAGTCCTAGCACCCCTTGTAGTATTTGAAACAATCTTCCAGCATTGTCGGCCAGAAGTACCCGACTCGGCGATGTAGCCATTTCATCTTGTGGGCCGATTGATGTGTGCCACAGATTCCTTCGTGTACCTCCCCGATGGCCACTGTAGCTTGATCGGCTCCCAAACACTTGAGTAGTACGCCGTCAATCGTCCGATAGTATAGGTCTTCATCGAGCAACATGTATCGTAATGCCTTGTATCGTAATTTCCTTGTGGCCGATTGAGAGGGGTTTTTGAGATAGTTGTAAACTTCAAACCTCCAATCATCAGCCGTGATGGCGGCCACGTCTACGTCTACTTCCCTCAGCATCGGCCGATAGCCTGATGCCCCTTGAGCCAAGTCATTGGCCTCTGTGTTATGCTCTCTGGGGATATGCTTCAAGGTTACTAGCCGAAAACCATCAATTAACTCCCGGCATTGCCGATAATAGACCATAAGCGCGTCGTTTTTGCACTCATATTCTCCTGATAATTGGCTGATGATGAGCAATGAGTCTCCCATTATCTCGACTGCGTCGGCTTCTACTTCCTTGAGCAGAGTCAACCCTTTGAGAACGGCTTCGTACTCGGCTTGGTTATTTGTGGCGTGGGGGTTAATGGCGAAAGCAAACTCGAAGCTTGCCCCCCGGGAGAAATAAGGACCAAGCCGATGCCGCAGCCGTTGGTGCATACCGAGCCATCGAACGTCAAAGTCCAAGGCATGATTTCCACTGAGCCGATCGAGTCATTTCTGTGTTCCACAATGAAGTCGGCTATGGCTTGCCCTTTGACTGCCCTTGGCGCCTGGTACCTCAGGTCGAACTCTGTGAGTGCAAAGATCCACTTCCTGATTCTTCCTTTAAGCACTAGAGCCGATAGCATATACTTAACTACATCGGCTTTGCAAATTATCATGCACTCATCGGACAGCAGATAGTGCCTTAACTTTGTACATGAAAAATAGAGGCAAAGGCATAACTTCTCAACAGGTGAATACCTTTTCTCTGCGTCTAGCAGCCGTCGGCTGAGATAGAAAATGGCTTTTTCTTTGCCGTCGACCTCTTGGATTATGACGGAGCCGATTGATTTGTCGTCGGCCGACAGGTACAGCTTGATCGGTATTCCCTTTTGTGGAGGCATTAGAACTGGAGGAGAGCTTAGATAATCTTTTATGTTGTCTAACGCTTTCTGCTGCTCTGCCCCCCATTTTAAGGTCTGATCAGCTTTCAGCCGAAGCAATGGTGTGAATGGCTCCATCTTTTCTAAGAGATTAGCTATGAATCATCTGATGAAGTTTATCTTTCCGATCAACGACTGAAGCTGTTCTTTATCTTTTTGAGGTTGAATTGTCTTGATAGCATTAATGCTCCTTGGTGTGACTTCAATCCCTCTTTCATGGACGAGAAATCCCAAGAATTGCCCGGTCGACACGCCGAACGCACACTTAAGCGGATTCATCTTTAAACCATATTTCCTCATCCGTTCCAACACTTGTCTGAGATCGGCAATGTGGCCTTCTATCTCTCTTGACTTGACAACCACGTCATCAATGTATATCTCCACTAGTGTGCCGATCATATCATGAAAGATGTAATTCATGGCCCGTTGATATGTTGCCCCAGCATTCTTCATGTCGAACGTCATTACTACTCACTCGTAAAGGCCGATTGCGCCAGGGCACCGAAAAGTGGTCTTGTGGATGTCCTCTTTGGCCATGAATATCTGGTTATACCCTGCGTTGCCATCCATGAAACTGATAATCTTATGGCCTGAGGCAGCGTCGACAAGTAGATCGGCTATTGGCATCGGATACTCGTCCTTTGGGGCTGCCTTGTTTAGATCTCTGAAATCGATGCACACCCGAAGTTTACCATTTTTCTTCAATACCGGGACGATGTTTGAGACCCACTCCGCGTATCGGCAAGGCCGAATGAATCCCGCGTCGTATAGCCGAGTGATTTTGACTTTAATTGAGTCGTACATATTGGCCTTAAACCTCCTGGGCGGCTGTTTGAACGGCCGATAGCTGCCTTGATCGGCAGCTGATGGACCACTATCGATCAACTGAGACCGGGCATCTCGAAGTACTCCCAAGCAAAACAATCTTTATATTCTTTTAATAATTCAATAAGTTGGGATCTACAATGAGGAGACAAATTTTTGCTAATGTACGTCGGCCTCGGCTTATCACCAGAGCTGATGTCAATTTCTTCTAATTCGTCGGCCGACGTGAAGCCTTGCCCTAACTTGCCATCGTCTTTGTCCGCGGTGGCTACGCCGAGAACGCTTGAGCCCTCCACCATGTCTTGTTCAAAGCAGCAGCTGTGGCTCATCGTTTCCGATGGGCTGTATTGTTGAATTGGACACATTTAGAAAATCGGCTTGCCGATTTTTCCGATAAACAATCAATGCCTTCGATTTCCCAAAGTGGCAAATCGGCACTGACGACACTAACTGACCTGTCGGCTGGTACAATCTCGATCTTCTCGCCGTCCCATTGGATCAGACTCTAGTGCATTATAGAAGGGCTGTAAGACCCCTTCTCGTCGATGACAAAGAATGTTGTGGGCACGGTCTTGTTGCCGATGGTCAGTTCAACGTTGAGGACGCCTTTGGTTTCCGATGGGTTACTGCCGAAGTCCTTGAGCACCATGTTGGTCTTTATCAGGTCTTCGGCCCCCTTGCCCAGTTTTCTGAATGTTGCATAGGGCATGAGGTTGACTGTAGCTCCCCTATCGACTAGCATTTTGGAAATCAGCTTGCCGTTGATGAACCCTTTAACGTACAACGGCTTCAAGTGTCAATTTTTGGTTCCTTCAGGCTTGTCAAAGACAGCCTGGTCTGGTGAGATTGCTAGCTTTGCCAGGTCGTCTTCGATGGTGTCTGCATCGGCTTCGGGGGCGCCGAACTCGGCTGGTAACACGAAGACCATGTTAACCGATGCAGAAACTTTGCCTTTCCCTTTGGCTGCCCTCCTGGCTTGATTAGCTGGGCTTTCTTCGGCTTGTTCTTCGTCAGTTACGGCAGCTTTCCTTTTGGGTACCCACTGCCTCTTGATTTTGCCCAGCCGACGGTGCTGCTCGTGGATCATTTGTTGCACCTCGTCTTCTCTCCCTTCACGCTTGAGCCGTTGAACCCTCCTTTTCTGCGTCTTTGTGAAGAGATCGGACGAGCACCATTGGGGGTTGGCCGATTCCTCATCATCGGCCTCTTCATCGTCGTGGTTGTCTCCATCATGGTTCTCATCAACGAAGAAATCCTGATGGATCGGACCGAGCTGATCATGGACAGGTCACCGCCTTTGGTTTAGCTGGACGGCTCTGGGAACGAGCCGAGCTGGACTTGTAGGCGACAAGCTTCCATGTCCGTCGTCGCGGCGATCGTTACATGCTGGGCAATCATCCAATGTTGGTAGCCTCATGCCGGATTCCCAGCAGTACCTGAAAAAATTGCAATGCCAATGTGGATCGGCATTGTCATGGTTTACCTTGTATCGTCGGCTCTGAGTATTCGGCTTGCGCCGACGAGGTGCCTCATCATAAATTTCTTTATGCCGAGACCGGTATTGATGACGGTATTGGCTTTGTTCATGGATCGGCTGTCGGCCAGCCGATCTGATGACTGGGCGCACCATATTAATTTGCGCGGCGTGGCATCCAGCCTGATCGCCCTTTGCCTTGGCCGTGATCGATGTATTGGCTAAGTCGTGCGCCATTCTGTTCTGTCGATCAGCTTGCCCGGGGCCGGCGTGGACCGTGTTGACCGGGAAGGGATTGCCGTCTACCTTCATCGACCGATTTCGGTCGGCGAACTTCAGCTTCCCGGCCTCGATTGCCGACTGGATTTGCTGTCTGAAGACTTTGCAGTCATTGGTGGCGTGAGATGTGGAGTTGTGCCACTTGCAGTACTTCTTCCTTTTCTATTCTTCGGCCGACGGGATCACATGATTTTCGGGTAATTGAATCTGTTTCTCCTTGAGAAGCAAATCAAAAATCTTGTCGGCCTTAGTGATGTCGAAGTCATACCTTTCTTCCTTAGCCGTCTTCAGCAGCCATTGGCAGACGATGGCCTTTTTGTTCTTGGCCCATTCGCTGCGACTTCTGTTTCATCGTCATCGGACCCGTAGTCTGAATCGATAATGACCTGGGTTATATTCTTGACGGCCTTCCTAGTGTCTTGGAAACGCTGTTCGTGGGCCGTCACCTTCTGCGCCAAGTGGGCTAGGCTATCGAAGTCCTACGCAGAGAATCACTCTCTAATCGGCGCGATCAAACCATGGAAGGCCAGATCGGCCAGCTGAGCGTCCGATAGCACCAGGCTGTAACATCGGTTTATCATCTCCCTAAAGTGTTGGATGTAGTCTTGGACCGACTCGTTGTGTTTCTGCCTGACGCTGGTGAGGTTCGACAATTTCATCTCATGGTTGCCGGAGTAAAAATAGTTGTGGAACTGTTTTTCAAGATCAGCCCAACTCTGAATCGAGTTGTAGGGCAATGAGGAGAACCAGGTAAAGGCCAATCCTGAAAGAGAAAGGGGAACAGTCGAACTCTCAAGGGGTCCGTAGCCGATGCTTCACCGCATTGCGCCAAAAATCGGCTAACGTGCTCATAGGTGGAAACGTTGTCTTGCCCTGAGAATTTCGAGAAGTCTGGGATCTTGTATCGGTTGGGTAGCGGGATCCGTTCGAAATGTTCTGGATAGGGATACCGATACATATTCCCTGAATCTTTTTGGTTTGAGGCCGAACTGATCGCGCATGACATCTGCAATCAAATCGGCCCATGCTCGGTTGTCTTGCTGTATCGGCTCGTATGGGTCATACGGCACGGGTGCTTGCCGATACAGCTGTGGTGGCATCTTGAGGCCTATAATGGTGATCTTGACGGCCCCCTTGGTACTGGTAGCGATGGTCAGCGGGAGGTGGCCGAGGCGCCGGTTGTGGCGTTGGTGGTTCGGGAACAACCGTCCGCCATCGGCGTTGTGCCGCCGCCTAGATCAATCGGCTCGCCGCCGATTGTCAATGAACATGCCGTCGAGTTGACCCCGAGGCAACGGCCGTTGTCGGTTTAGTATAGTAACCTGTTGGTCTTATAGCCGTTTCACTCGGATTCAGCCGACCGACTCCTCCTGGCGGGCTTGGTTGTGCTATCAGTGGAAGCGGCCGATCTTGGGTGACTAGCGTCCTGTAACCAGGAAATTGACATCTGCAAAATACGTGGGCCCCCGTTTCAGCTGTTCGGCTACCTTGGCGTCGACCACATTAGAGATCATATTATTGAGGGTATTGACCAAGATGCTACTTTGGTTGACCAGTACGTGGTGAACGGCCGAGTCGATCCGATCTTGTAGAGAGTATACGGCCAAATCATCTTGCACCTGGGTCGGCTCTTCCACCTTCTGTTTGCCTTTTGTGTCACCCGAGGAAGATGCCTTGGTATCGTTCAGGCTGAACTTGTACTTTTGGTGCACAGCTCCAGATCTTGTTTGGGGGAAGATTGCAAATAATTAGTCTGGAGTTCTTCCATCATCTTCTTATATTCGGCTTGTTGTTCAGCCGATAATTGTTCCATCTTCACGGGGACGATGTTGTCCTGCGTGAAGCCAGAGCTGTTGGAGTCGACCATCTTGTCAGCTGAGTCTATGCGTCCGAGCCGAGCCGACAAAGAAAGTCCCACTGGGCGTGCCAAGAAGCGTGTTGACGAGAAATCTCTCTCACACGCTGGCCTGGGAGATCTGCTTGACTCCAGTGTAGGTCCTTCTCGGCTGCCTACAACGTGCAGGGTGTGCCAGTTGATTTGATCAGTTAATCAACAGGAAAACGAGAGAATACGTGTCAAGTGTTAGGTTAGATCCCACGGGATCGGCTATGGAAATCCATGAATGTATATATACTATTCTAAGCTATATTTAGGCCAAGTGACTGGAATGGATCGGCTACACCAAGACAGCATCAGCCGCTCAATCCAAATACAGTGAAGAATAATAAATATATGAATTTATAACCTAACCGATATTGGAAAGCTAACAAAGAATCGGCTAGTACTCCGATGAATCTTATGTAAAGATAATATCCCTGAGCCAAACGTACAACCCGGAAATCGGCCATCGGCTGCCCGGGAAAGGCCGATTTCAGTCGGCAACGTCCAACAGAAGCACGATCTTAACATAAGAGTCAGTCCTAATACAAATCTAGTAATAAGCACATTAAAAGAACATATTAGGGCAGGTAAGACCGGCTGAAACCCCGGCACTGTCTCTAAATAATATAAATCTCAGATGAACAGACCATTGATAGTTCTAAAGACGACATTAAGTATAAAAACCCGATGCAGCATTAAGTATAAAAAGAAACATCTGATCTGTTACAGCCGATTTATATTCCTCGAGACGGTGGATACCGCATATAAACCAGCAAACCTTTAGATCTAGCCCTATTGGCTGTATGCTCTTGACAGAACCAGCCAATGGCAAGATTTAAATGCGCTATATGATAAACAACGTAGTATAAACCCCTGATTCTAATGTATCATTGCGATGGAAGCACTAGAAACAGCAAATCATACCACTAATGACAAACGTTTACCTGGATCTGAGGATCGAGATGATGCAGCCTGAAGCCAAACAAAGTGCTCGTCTAAACAAAAGATTGGCGATGCGCCGAAGGTTTGATTGATTGAATCATAATGAATTACAGGGGGTCTCGGGTCCTATTTATACCCAAGATACAATTACCTGTATAAACCCCAGACTCTATCTAAACTACGAAATAAACACAACATTATCCCTAACAGGGCCCATGCCGTGTTACGACTAATCAGCCTAAACAAACTCCTAGATTACAGGTACAATTGTCGTTACAGGACTCTATCCATAAGTGGCAATATCTTTTAACGCGCAATTAGCAACCGAATCTTCTATTTATCTTCAAGTTTCGCACTAGAAATGGTTTCATCTCTTCCGGACCGAATCCGTTGTTGGTGTTCCCGTTTGATCCATCCTCAGCCGATTAGCCCCACAGCCGATCACTCTTTTGGCCGATGCGATTCCTGTCTTCAGCCGATCCGATTCCGCTTTCCCTTCGCAGACTTAGGAACTCAATTGCCAAATTTTAGTGTTAACACAATTCTACAACCCGCAAAATCAGCATCGGAATATCCACTTAAGCACATAGAAGATGAAGTAGAATACCAAATTCCAAACTCAAGTGTATGATTCAAATACCTTATAATGCGCTTGACCGCTTGACAATGTGAACCACGAGGAGAAGCTTGAAAGCATGCACACAAACACACAACAAACTGTATGTCTGGTCTAGAAGCAGTTAGATACAACAAAAATCCAATCATGCTTCTATACTGCTTTTGATCCATGGCCTCACCATCTTCATCGGGATCAAGAACAGCAGTAGAACCAATGGGTGTAGAGATTGGCTTGCAACTCTCCATCTTGAACCTGCAGAACAGATCTTTGGTGTATTTTGTTTGATGGACAAACGTACCTTGAGGTGTTTGCTTAATTTACAATCCCAAAAAGTATGACAGTTCACCCATCATGCTCATTTCAAATTCCTTGCGCATAGTCTCGGACAATTCTACAACCAAAGAGTGAGTTGAACAACCAAAGATGATATCATCAACATAAATCTGAACGAAAAGTAGATTTTCACCATGCTTAAGAACAAAAAGCGTTTTGTCTATTTTTCTCATTTGAAAACCATTTTCAAGCAAAAAATTCTTAAGTCTATCATACCATGCTCTAGGTGCTTGTTTCAAACCATACAAGGCATTTGATAATTTAAAAACATGGTTGGGAAAAATCAGGATTTTCAAAACCCAGTGGTTGTTTAACATAAACTTCCTCCTGTATAAAACCATTAAGAAAAACACTTTTAACATCCATTTGATACAATTTAAAACCTTTGGAAGCAGCAAAAGCTAACAAAAGCCTAATTGCCTCACTCCTAGCAACAGGAGCAAAAGCTTCATCAAAATCTAGACCCTCCACCTGAGTAAAACCCTGAGCAACAAGTCTAGTCTTATTTCGAACAATCAAACCATCCTCATTTTGTTCATTTTTGAAAACCCACTTGGTTCCAATAACATTATGTCCAGAAGGAGGTTCAACTAAAGGCCAAACTTTGTTTCTTTCAAAATTTTCAAGTTCTTCATGCATGGCGTTAATCCACGATTCGTCAGTTAATGCATGAGTCACATCTTTGGGTTCAAAAGAAGCAACAAAAGCAGAATTCATAAAATCATGCACAGTTACCTTAGATCTCATCGTCCGTTCATGTAAATTACGTACCATTTGTTCGGACAAATGTTGTCGCTGAATATGCAAAGGTGCAGTGATCTCAGAAGTTGATTCACGTTCTGGTTCAGCACTGGTTGTAGTCCCTGACGAATCCTCTTGATTGGAATCGACAGAATCCGAAGCTGTCGGCCCTTGCCGGTCTGACCGGGCCTCAGGCCGGTCTGACCGGGCAGCCTCCTCTGGTCTGACCGATGGCGCTCGGCCGGTATGACTGGGCAGGTCGACTTCGTCATCTTCGTCATCACTTTTGTCTTCAAAGATGCAACCATCCTCCCCCTGAGCTTGTGGCAATATACCTGAAAATTCTGGTCTAGTAACGGGACTAGCCTCCTCAAAAGTGACCTCACAAGTCTCGACAATTTTGTTAGTCTCCAAAATAAGTACACGATAGCCACGAGTGTGTGCGGGGTATCCAAGAAATAAACCATCAGTTGAACATGATTCAAACTTGTCCAAATTTCCAGATTTCAAAACAAAGCACTTGCAACCAAAAACACGCAAATGTGAAACTTTGGGCTGACGACCAAAACGAAGCTCATAAGGAGTTTTGCCAAGTTTAGATCGCAAGAAAATACGATTAGAAACATAGCAAGCAATGTTAATAGCTTCGGCCCAAAATTTTCTAGGAGTGTGATATTCATCTAGCATTGTCCTAGCCATCTCAACCAAAGAGCGAATTTTTCTTTCAACAATACCATTTTGTTGAGGAACACGAGGAGAAGAAGATTGATGTTCAAAACCTTTTTCATTGCAAAATTGTTCAAAAGAAGCATTTTTAAATTCACCACCATTATCGCTTCTAATTGTTTTCAAAGAATTGGGAAATTCACAATTTAAGCGAAGAACCAAACTCCGAAAGTGTCCAAAGGCCTCATCCTTGGTTGCCATGAAGAAAACCCAAGAATATCGAGAAAAGTCGACAACAATAACCAACACATACCATTTTCCTCCGAGAGATTGCACTCTAGAAAGTCCTAAACACCTAGGAAACCTTCCTATATAATTACAAACTTGATATAAACCAACCGTAACAACCTCGGTCTTTCCAAAACCGAAATTCCGCTTTCCATACGCACACAATATCTCCATCATATGCCATATGGAAACTTCACCAATTCTGTGCATCAATCTCTACCCTTCAGCATCCCACACGATCTCCATCTTGGACGTCACCTTATCACCAAGTTGACTCCAACTCGACCACCGGCAACACTTTCTCGAGGCGTAAAGATTACCTGCACACAATTAAACAAAGAATACCATATCCGAGCACAAGCTATCCCAACTTGACTCATTGTTAGCATAAATGAACATACACGTGCATAGGAACATGAAACTTCCATGTATATGCAAGGAAACAAACCGAAACCAAAACCGAATCAAAATCAGCAACCAGTCGGACTGGCTCGACCGGTCTGACCGCAGTTGCCTGCCCGGTCTGACCACACGAACACCTCCGATCAGACCGGAAGTACAAGAGTGGTCAGACCGGCTATGCAGCCGACTGAGCACTGTTCATTGTCCGAAAACCAAAACCACTTTGTCAATAAATCTCCAAATAACAAAACACACAAAGCAATAATCCCAGATGCCAATTGTTCATCATCAAATTAAGAATCAAACACACTTTGATTTTACACAACAAACTTGTCCAAATATTCCATGATGACCTTATTCTTCACGTTCATGAAATAAGGAGGGGCATTTGTCCAAATAATATAACTGTAAACTCGTATAGTCCATATATAGTAGAAAATGCAGTATTCGAGATATCGTCAGGTCTGATCCTAAGCTGATAATACCCAGATCTAAAATCAATCTTGGAGAAAACTCCGGCTCCTTTCATCTGGTGAAATTGATCATCAACCCGTGGCAAAAGATACTTGTTCTTGATGGTCACATCATTCAAACTTCTATAATCAATACACATTATCTTGGTATCATCTTTCTTCTGAATGAAAATAACTGGAGCTCCGCATGGTGATGAACTGGGTCTGACATGACCTTTCTCTTGTAACTCTTGTATTTGCTTCTTTATTTCAGCTAACTCATTTGCTGCCATACGGTATGGTCGCCTGGATATAGGTGATGCTACTGGGACTAAATCAATGACAAAACTCGATATCCCTATGTGGTGGCATGCCTCGCAACTCTTTTGGGAAGACATCTGGATATTCTCTAACAATAGGTACCATCTGTAGCTCGGAAACTTCCATATGGTGCACTATGGCTCCTTTCCAAGGGGGATTAACTATAGTTTGTTGTTATGGCTCCTTGTTGTTATGCAACCAATCCATCCGTAGAATGACATCAAGCTGAGGTGGGTCTAACATAATCAGGTTGGCAAAGAACTCTATACTTTGTTTTTCAATCTTCACTCTAGGACAACCGGTTTAGGTTCTCATCTCTAGTCCTGGTGTTTGCATAAGCAAGGAACACTTAAGAGGGATAGCAGAAAACTGATGTTGATAAGCAAAATACTGAGAAATAAACGAATGTGAAGCTCCAGAATCCAATAAAACTGTTGCAAGTATTGAGTTTATGGCGAGCTTACCTAGGACAACGTCTGTAGAAGTTTGAGCTTCCTCTACAGTGACATGGTTCACTCTTCCTCTGACGATTGTCTGCTACGCTGCTAATGTAGCTTGTGGTGCTGCTCCCGATGCTGGTGTCTTGACTGGGGTACTTCTTAAGTTGAGCTTCATTGGAGTAAAGTTCTTGGGATGAGGACAGTTGTTGGTGAGATGGCCTGAGTCTTTGTAGTTTTAACAACGACGAATAAATGCTGGACTCCCTACACCTTGCACAGACTGGGTGAGAGTACCCTAACGAGGTGCCCGAGTACTCAATTTTGGTGTTTGTGGAATAGTCCTGAATTGTTGAGCAGCTGGTTGATGGTTGTTCTACTGTTGGAACACTCCACGCAGACTCTGGCTTAGACCACTTTCTTGCTGGTTTATCTTGCGCTTGTGATCTTCACCGAGTTTCCTACGTTCCTCTTCTAACAGCAGGGTCTTGTCCACCTGGCTCTGGAAACTACTAAAATCATGAGCAACAAGTCCCACCTTGAGTCAAGAATTGAGACCTTTCAAGAAATGCCTCTGGAGATTGGGCCACCTTTAATCTATCCTTGATAGGAGCAACATTCTCTTCGGCCTCACGTATTACATTCGGTCCAAAAACCATTCTTTCGCCAGCCTCATTCCTATTCAAGGGTGTTCTACAAGACTGTCCATACAAAGCTTCAAACGGTGACATTTGCAAGCTTGCTTGGTAGCTATTGCTATAGGAGAACACAGCATGGGGTAAATTCTTGTCCCCATTAGAAGTATACGCGAGAGTACAAACTCAAAGCATGTCTCGTAAGATCTGATTAATTCTCTCAGTCTAGCCATTTGTTTGTGGGTGATATGTTGTACTGAAATTGAGATGAGTTCTCATTGCTTCATGAAGAGCCTGCCAGAAACTCTAGGTAAACTGGGTTCCTCGATCTGAGATCTATCTTTCGTGGTACTCCATGAAACATATTATCTGATTCAAATAAAGTTCTGCTAACTTGTCACCCGAGTAGGTTATCTTGACTAGAATAAAGTGTGCTACCTTGGTGAGACGGTCAACTATAACCCAAATAGAATCATATCCTGATTGAGTCTTTGGCAAACCTGTGGCAAAATCCATGCCAATCTCATCCCACTTCAATTCTAGTACCTTAAACGGTTGGAGCAGTCCAACGGGTCATTGATGCTTTACCTTGACTCGCTAGCAAACATCACAAAGTGCTACATACTTTGTAATCTCACATCTCATACTAGGCCATAATAGTCTGTTCTTGAGGTCTTGATACATCCTGGTACCACCAGGATGAATAGAATAACGGGATTCAAGTGCCTCTGACGATATAAGCTTCTTGAGTTCTGACTGATCCAATACAACCAACTTCTCATGTAACCATATAACGCCATTCTCATCCTCAGTGAAACCTATGGCTTTTCCTTTCTTAATGTTGAGCTTTATTCCTTTGACGTTAGCATCATCTTTCTAAGCTTTCTTGATTTGATCTTCCAATGTGGGTTTCTAGGTTAGCCACATACCCTTCAGGTATTATCTCCAAGCTCAACCTTTCAAACTCTCGGTACAATGATGACTGGATAACCTTGATCTCCATGTTTTGACAGTAACCATTCCTGTTCAAAGCATCAGCAATTACATCAGCCTTGTCTGGATGATTGTGGAATCCCATGTCATAATCCTTGATCAACTCTAACCATCTCCTTTGTCTCAAGTTCAGATCATGCTGAGTGAAAACAAATTCAGACTCTTGAGATCGCTATACACCTCACATCAATAGCCTACCAGGTAATCTCCATATCTTCGACACATGTACCACTGCTACAAGCTCCAAATCATGAGTTCGATAGTTCTCCTCATGTGGGCATAGTTGTCATGAAGCATAAGCGACAACCTTGCCTTCTACATCAAAACACAACCAAGTCTTGTACAAGACGCATCATAATAGATATCAAACCCCTTATAGATATCTAGCAAAACCAACACTAGGGCTGATGCCAAACTTCTTCAGGGCTTCAAAGCTACGTTGGAACTCTGATGTCCACATAAACTTTTTCTCTTTCTTCAACAATTATGTCAATGGACGAGCAACCTTGCAGAAATCTTCTATGAACCATTTGTAGTATCCTGTCATATTTGGGAAACTGTGAACTTGGTCATGGTCTTGGGCGGCTGCCAATTGATAACTATACTCACTTTCTTTGGATCGACTTCAAGTCTAGCGACGGTCATAACATGTCCAAGGAATTCAACTTCTTTCATCCAAAACTCACACTTGCTGAACTTGGCATACAACCATACTCCCTTAGTTTTTCTAACAAAAATCCTCAAATGATTCTCATGCTCATTTTCATCCTTGGAGTAGATGAGAATGTCATCAATGAAAACAACAACAAACTTGTCCAAATATTCCATGATGACCTTATTCTTCACGTTCATGAAATAAACAGAGGCATTTGTCCAAATGATATAACTGTAAACTCGTATAGTCCATATATAGTAGAAAATGCAGTATTCGAGATATCGTCAGGTCTGATCCTAAGCGGATGATACCCAGATATAAAATCAATCTTGGAGAAAACTCCGGCTCCTTTCATCTGGTCAAGCATATCATCAATCCGTGGCAAAAGATAGTTGTTCTTGACGGTCACATCATTCAAACTTGTATAATCAATACACATTCTCTTGGTATCATCTTTCTTCTGAATGAAAATAACTGGGGCTCCGCATGGTGATGAACTGGGTCTGACATGACCTTTCTCTTGTAACTCTCGTATTTGCTTCTTCATTTCAGCTATCTCATTTGCTGCCATACGGTATGGTCGCTTGGATATAGGTGATGTTACTGGGACTAAATCAATGACAAAACTCGATATCCCTATGTGGTGGCATGCCTGGCAACTCTTTTGGGAAGACATCTGGATATTCTCTAACAATAGGTACCTTCTGTAGCTCGAAAACTTCCATAAGGTGCACTATGGCTCCTTTCCAAGGGGGATTAACTATAGCTTTGAAAATTCACTCTCTCCTTTAGAGTTTTCTAATGTGATAGATCTACTTCCACAGTATAGCACTGCCTTGTTGTTATGCAACCAATCCATCCATAGAATGACATCAAGCTGAGGTGGGTCTAACATATTCAGGTTGGCAAAGAACTCTAAACTTTGTTTTTCAATCTTCACTCTAGGACAACCGGTTTGGGTTCTCATCTCTAATCCTGGTGTTTGCATAAGCAAGGAACAGTTAAGAGGGATTGCCAAAAACTGATGTTGATAAGCAAAATACTGAGAAACAAATGAATGTGAAGCTCCAGAATCCAATAAAATTGTTGCAAGTATTGAGTTTATGGGGAACTTCTGTAAGACAACGTCCGTAGAAGTTTGAGCTTCCTCTACAGTGACATGGTTCACACTTCCTCTGACGACTGTCTGCTACGCTGCTAATGTAGCTTGTGGTGCTGCTCCCGATGCTGGCGTCTTGACTAGGGTACTTCTCAAGTTGAACTTCATTGGAGTAATGTTCTTGGGATTAGGACAGTTCTTGGTGAGATGGCCTGAGTCTTTGTAGTTTTAGCAACGATGAATAAATGCTGGACTCCCTACACCTTGCACAGACTGGGTGATAGTACCCTAACGAGGTGCCCGAGTACAGGATTTTGGTGTTTGTGGAATAGTCCTGAATTGTTGAGCAGCTGGTTGATGGTTGTTCTACTGTTGGAACACTCCACGTAGCTTCTGGCTTAGACCACTTTCTTGCTGGTTCATCTTGCGCTTGTGATCTTCACCGAGTTTCCTACGTTCCTCTTCTAACAGCAGGGTCTTGTTCACCTGGCTCTGGAAACTACTAAAATCATGAGCAACAAGTCCCCACCTTGAGTCAAGAATTGAGACCTTTCATGAAATGCCTCTGGAGATCTGCATCTCTAGCAAAATTCTCTGGTACATCATGGGCAATAGTAGTGAACTCAGTTAGGTGCTGCTGCACTGTCTTATTATCCTATTGAAGAGTACAAAATTCTTCCTTCTTTAGCACCTTGATGCCCGCAGGGACATAGTTGTTAGTGATATGCCCTAGAGGCAAGATGGAGATGTTGGATATCACGTCAATGTTTATGTATTTATGAATAAAGTGTTATTCAGTTCCATTAAATCGACATCTTGTATTGATCAATAAGTACGTGACTTATTTATGAGACTCGATATGTATGAATCTATTTCTAAATGATCCCTGATCATATATCATATTAATGGAACTAATATGATTCTAAGATCGGCATGTCTATTGATTGATGATCATGTCTCATAGATCATGGGTATGGAGATAAATAAACATGGACATATGTGGTTAAAAACACATTGTTGGATAGACCCACCATGAGACACTACAGGAATTAATGTGCCATTAGTTGGTCTCAGGTAGTGTTGGTACGAAGTCCTTAGAACCCGAGATCACCATGGATTCCAACATGTGTAGTAGCCTACTTTGGGACTACCAAACGCTATTTCAGAATCGGGTAGTTATAACGGTAGTTTTTGGGTTTGCTATGAAACATGGAGTGGGATGTGAGTGATCAAGATGGAGTTTGCCCCTCCTTTGGAGAGATATCTCCGGGCCCCTCGAGGTAATGGATTATGGAAATGCATGGCCATGCTAAGTTGATTGAGGAGTCAATCAACGGACGGATAATTCAATACGGTTCAAGTGAATGGTTAAGCTATTGAAGGGATGGCACACATCTTGCCTATAGCTTAACTGGTATCGTGAGGCAAAGGGATTTGTGTACACATTACATGTTCAGAGTTGATATTATATTCTTGTATACTATGGTGTCAATATGTGCTGCTAGGCGCCGCCTGATGTGTCGGCTGAGTTGGACTCGAGCCGACGGTCGGCTAAGTTAAACTATAGCCGAAACCGAGTATACCTGAACCTACGTGGTCGCACGCTTAAGGGGATAAGAACAGGCATTCGAGTTGGACTCGGATACGGCTCGATCGGATAGGGATCCGATCGGATAGAGTCCTATGGTCTTACGACGTATGGGCGGCCGACTCTATGACATTCGGATAGGATCCGATTTAAAATAGAGTCTTGATCGGCCACTAGTCCCAGTCGGCCAACTCTATATAAAGGGGCGAGGGGTGGAGAGTTGGTGTATCGCATTGAACCGAATCCGCAACAGAAGTCGCTGATATCAATCTCCACGGAAACCCTCCTCACTTTCGAGCCAAACCCTAGCCTTGCATCACGTGCTAGCACACCGGTGTTCGGCGTTCGTCCCCGACGTGTGGATACCGGTAGAGGCGCCGCTGCATTGCACCCCGTTGATCGGCGCGATCGGCCGTGGTGGAATCGCTGGGCCAAGGGCATCGGAGCGAGGCGATCGCGGAGGTTGGACGACTCGGATTGGCTGCGACATCGGCAAGTCAACCGATTGGTGAATCGGCTATCCCCAGGAATCGGTTGTCGGCTTGCGGGAATCGGCAACACAGTTCCAGATCGGATAGCCCTGATTGGCTGTTTCCGTTGCATACTCCAATCAGTAACGATCTATCGGCCCTTACTTGCAAGTGTTCCTGGTTTGCGTGGTAGAAAAATTTTTGTTTTCGGCTAGCGTAGCTTCCGCGTAACCCTTCAGTGGTATCAAAGCTAATCTTGCTTAGTTCGGGTTTTAGATTGGATCTGGAACAAGTTTTGTGCACGGGTTGATTAGATCAATCGGTTTTACGGGATTTGTTGAGGAGAGTTCATGGTAATTGCGTTCCTTGATAGTGTATCGGAACGGTGTAATGTGATTACGTCGAAGCAATTTCCATATAACTCGGTTTGAGTTGGGTTCGAGATAGCGTTCCTTGATAGTGTATTGGAACGGTATAATGTGATTATACCGAAGCTATCTCGTAGTCCGATCTTGTTAGCTGCCTCGCGCCTACGCAAACCATCTCCCTTGATAGTGTATCGGGACGGCATAATATGATTATGCCGACATGGTTTCCATAAGCGATTTCATAGATTGGATCTATGAGTTTCGTGTGGTGTTCTGGGCGCCGCCCGGAAGACCGGAAGCAGGACCGCCGTGTGCGTACCCCTTATAGGTCATCTCGATGCCGAATCTCTGCGATAGGTAGAAAACATTTCTACGCCTAACTTGTTTTTGCAGAGAATGCTTTGAGATGGTATGGCCCTATTGTATGTATGAGATGCATGTGATGCATGTAATATTCTTTCATATGTGCAATCCCTGTAATATTCTTTGTTACGTGCAATGCTTGTAATATTCTTTCACGACCTGCGAGTCGATGTAATCTTCAATTAGAGCTTCTATAGTAGTAGCTTAGTTTGAAGAAATCAAGCATCATGCACATTGGAAGATGGTGCCAAAGATGGAGATCCTCAGCGCCGACATGGAGATGGAGATCACCATGTGAAGGGGGCCATACTATTTCATAATATGTTATTCTATCTGCTTTAATATGTGATATGTTTGTTTGATAGGATAGCATCCCTCACAATATTAAGTAGTAATGATGCCCGTCCAAATGTTGCACCTGTCACCGTTATGCTCGTCAATGGTGGGTTTGCCAAAGCAGAGTGACATTCTCTATCATAACACGAGGGGTATATGTCGACATATACATGCAGGAGCATTTGGTTTACTTAACAAGGCTATCAAAACAGTTTTGTGCCTTGGGGCATAGGTTGGGGCCGGGGCATGGAGATGCCACACCAACAACAAGAGTCACATAGAGATGTGATTAGCAAGGTGTTGCTTACCGATGTTACTAATTTTCTAGCAGTGATGCCAAAGCTCACTAGAAAATTAATTAACATGTGGATCTTGACCCAATACGTAACCTAGAGGGAAGGTGTAAAATACGTAATGGGAGTCTAATGTTAAATTGTTTAACAATAGACATAGCATAAACATTGTGCTAAATTTTGCTTTTTCTATTGTAGAATAAATGGCGGCTAATACTACACCCAGTACCTTTAATTTGCGATCTATTCTCGAAAAGGAAAAATTAAATAGAACAAATTTTATGGATTGGTATCGCAACTTGAGAATTGTTCTCAAGCAAGAGCGTAAGGAGTACGTTCTTGAAGTACCCTATCCTGAGGATTTGCCAAATAATGCCACTGCAACTGCATGGAGGGCTTATGAGAAGCACACTAATGATGCCCTAGATATAAGCTGTCTCATGCTTGCTACAATGTCCCCTGAGCTTCAGAAGCAATATGAGAGCAGCGATGCTCACACTATTATTCAGGGACTGCGTGGCATGTTTGAGAACCAAGCTCGGGCCGAGAGGTTCAACACCTCGAAGTCCCTGTTTGTGTGCAGGCTTGTTGAAGGGAATCCCGTTAGTCCGCATGTGATAAAGATGATTGGCTATATCGAAAGTCTTGAGAAACTAGGTTTCCCTCTTAGCCAAGAGTTGGCTACAGACGTGATTCTCCAGTCGCTCCCTCTAAGCTTCGAGCCATTCATATTAAACTATCATATGAACAATATGGATAGAACCTTGGCTGAATTGCATGGGATGCTAAAGACAGCTGAGGAGAGTATCCAGAAAAACGGTCATCATGTGATGATGATGCAGAAGGCTAAGCGCAAACCACCTGTCAAGAAACTTTGCACCAAGAGGAAGTTAACTCCCGATGAGATCGCGAGTGCCTCCAATGCAAAGAAGGGCAAGAAGGGGTCGGCGGCAACAAATGCCGTTTTTTTCTATTGCAAGGAGACAAGCCACTAGAAGAGGAACTACAAGAAGTACATGAAAGATCTCAAAAAGAAGCAAAGTACGACTTCTGCTTCAGGTATTAATGTTATAGACATTAATCTTGCTACTTCACCTACTGACTCTTGGGTATCGATACCGGATCGTAGCTCATATTTGTAAATCGTTGCGGGAATGAGAAGAAGTAGAAGCTTGAGAAGGGGCGAGGTGAACCCGCACGTCGGCAATGGAGCAAGCGTTGCTATAGTTGCTGTCGGCACAGTACCACTTCATCTATCTTCAGAATTAGTTTTGGAATTAAATAATTGTTATTGTGTTCCAACACTATGTCAAAACGTTATTTCCGCTTCATGTTTGCAAGCGGAAGGATATGATTTTAGATCAATGGACAATGGTTGTTCAATATATCTCGAGATATGTTCTATTTTCATGCTCCATTGGTGAATGGATTATACGTTTTGAATCTTGAAGTGTCTCCCATCTATAACATTAATACAGAAAGGCAACTCTCTAATGATACAAACCCCACGTTTATCTGGCATTGTCGCTTAGGCCATATAAATAAGAAACGCATGGAGAACCTCCATAAGGATGGATTGCTTCACTCTTTTGATTTTGAATCATTTGAGACATGTGAGTCTTGTTTACTTGGTAAGATGACAAAGGAACCTTTCACGGGACACAGTGAGAGAGCAAGCGACTTGTTGGCACTCTCGTACATACCGATATATGTGGACCAATGAGCTCAACGGCCGAGGTGGTTATCGTACTTCATTACCTTTACCGATGACTTTAGTAGATATGGTTATATGTCACGCCCGAAATTCACACCAGAATTTCGCAGCTAATTTGTGCATTTCACCCTCGTCCGGCATCGCCGAGATACACAAATCGACGTTATTGATAATACGGAACCCTCGTCTTAGAAACAAGTATAAAAGAGTTACACAAATGCAGCGGAAAGGAAAATAAAACCGACTTAAGCTAAACTTGACACGAGCGAAGCGAACGCCAACACCACGGCTAAACCTTGACGAGAACAAGCCTACACCTCCTCGGAGACCTCGATCTCAACCTCTGGCACTGAAGGGGGAAAAAGAAGCAAGGCTGAGTACAACCACCATACTCAACAAGTCACACCGGAAAAAGGGACATGATGCAAGATAAATAACAAGGAAAGGTTAAGGGCTCAATTTGCATAAACAGCATTTGCAGAATATAATAACAATATTTGAATACAGTAAAACAGTAGTAATATTTAAGCTGCATTAAATAAACACTGTCCAACGCTCAAACCACGTTGCAACAGGCCCGTCCATCCACCTGCACTAGTCATGCTTCAACATTTCATTCAAATAAATGAGTGAGACTAATCAAGGTGAATCTGGTCGATCGGGTGAATCTGGTCGATCGCCCGTAACCGTGGGCACAGCTATTCGAATAGTTTTTACTCTGATCAGAGGTGTACAACTGTACCCACAAGACACAATCCTACAACACGTTACCGTGCGCCGGTGCACCACCATGGTGCCCCGGAAAGGAACTGCGACAGGACCCTTCACATAACCCCCTCTAGTAAATCGTACCACACCAAGGTTTCGCCCCCATTCCCATCGGGCAATGGGCAGCACCCTCTAGTGCCGCGGTGAATTCGGAAGCTGATCAACCCTTAAAACCGGGGCCAACCCAACTCCATCACGCCCACCCTCTCTGGGATACGTCAACTAGAGACAGCTACGCTACAGACCTAGCCATTACCCATGCTGGCTTGTGGTATGCACGGCATTTCTTCCAGGGTTTCCCGAGAACCGGTCCTTAGTCGTCATGAGCATGCTAACCAATGTCCAACCATGTGCTCACGACCCACCTTTTTCATAAATCAATATTATTAGAAACAGGATCACAACTTAACATCATCTGAGAGTTAACTTTTAGTAATAAACTTGATTAGTGTGATTCCCTTAAGTGAGCTAGTTGCGCTAAGCATAACTAAGCAAACCTTAAGCTATCATCTAGTCACATTGAACCCCAAGTTATCAATGGTATAAGGTAAACAATCCTATGGTCGAGTACAATAGGTATAAACATCCCATGAAATGACATTCTAAAACATATGCAGTATTTGAAAGAAAAAGAGATATTTACATAAAATAGGTACAATATGGTCAATGTAAGGTATGACTTGCCTTGCTCTGGAGACTGAGGAACCTCGGCGACTACTTCGAAGAGAACGGGCTCGCCGGAAAACTCGGGATCTACACGACAAACAAAGCACTCAACAAACACCCAAAAAGTCTACTAAAACAACACTGAAAATACTTAATGGATTCTTGACATTTTTCTGGATTTAATGAAATTTGAATGGGCTAAAACGGAGCTCGGATTCAAAAGATATGAATTTTAGAAGTTTAATTGCGATTTTTAAACTAAACTGAAAAGATTAAAATATTTATTGCGCAATTAAGCCCCGGGTGACGCAAGCATGGCGCAAGCGGTAGGGCGACGTCGCCTGGCGCAAGCGGCCGACGCAAGCGGCGCGGCGCGGTCCACGGTGGACCGAATCCACACGGCGGCGGCGGGAGCGGGGCACGTGGCGCGCAACGGGGAGGGCGGCGGCGATCGGACGGCGACGGCTTGCGCGCGAGAGGACGGTCGGATCCGCCCGATTCGAAGGATCGGACGGTGCGGATCGCGGTTAGGGTTAGGGTTCGGCGGCGGCCGAGGCGACACGCGGCAGCCATCCGGCGGCGACGACCGGATCGAACGGCGACGGATCGGGCGCGATCGGACGGCGCGGATTCTCCCGATCCGACCGATCGGACGGCCCATAGGAAGCGGCGCTAGGGTTAGGGTTTTGGGCGGTGGCGGCTCGAGCTTGCCCGCCGGCCATGGCCGCGCAGCGGCTGGCCGATCTCCGGCGGCACCAGCGACAGCGGAGGAGGGTGTTGCGGACGCGGGAGTCCACGGCGGAGGGCGGAAACGATGCGCGCGGGAGCGGCTCGGGAGGCAACCCAAAAAACCGAAAAGAAAAAGGACGGCGGCGCACTCACCGGCGTTGGAGAAGACGGCGATGGCGACGGCGGATTTACGGCTAGCGCTAGGGGGAAACAAAGGGGAAACGTGCGGCGGCGAAGAGGGAGTTTTATAGGGGCACAACGGGACCGAAACGAGCACGGAAACGGCGCGGATTTGTCGCCGTTGTTCATGGACTCGGAGAGAGAGGGGGAAACAACGACAACAGATTTCTCGCGGATAGGGTTACCAACGGGCGCGAGGGTTGCGGAGATGGATGCGGCGTTGCGAGATTGGGCCCGGCATGGGTCCGACGTGGCTCGGATTCAAACGGAAAGGAGCGGAGCGGCGCGCATGGCGGGCGGCGGCCGGGCCGGCCGGGCGCGGGACGGGGAACCCGACAGCGGGACCCACTGCTCGGTGCCTCGCGGCGAGGGAGGCTCCGCGGACTTGCGCGACGTGGCGGGCGTTGCGGGCCTCGGCCCACGACCGAAGGGGCGCGCACGCGGGGCGACTTGGGCCGAGGAGGGACCGGGCCGACGGCCCAAGGGAGAGCGGAACACTGTGCGGCCTGTACGGAAAAGAAAAGAAAAAGGAAAAAGGATTTTTGGGGGCTTAATTAATTCCCGATTTCTTATTTAATTGATTAAAAATACTTAGAGTGCTCTAAAAATTCCAAGAAAAATCGTTAGCGTATTTTGACATGCGAGAATTCAAGAAAAATCCAACAATGTCGTTTCCATTTATTAATTGCATTTTAAAATTATTGGTTGGCTCCAGTTAATTCCGTAAATTCCGATTATTTCGGGTAAATTATTTAAATGAATTAGGGAAAAACCCGTGGTGTGACAACCTACCCCCTTAAAGAATCTCGACCCCGAGATTCGGAGGTACGGCGGAAAGGTGCGGGTGCGCGGCCTTTAGCTCATCTTCTCGTTCCCAAGTAGCTTCTTCCTCCGAGTGATGAGTCCATTGAACCTTGCAAAACCGATAACCTTGTTCCGAGTCCTTCTCTCGCCGACCTCAAGAATACGTGCTGGTCTCTCTACATAGGTTAAGTCCTCTTGGATTTCGATCTCGTCCGGACTCGCTGTTCTTCGGTACCCTCAAACACTTCTTTAACTCGGGACACATGAAACACGTCATGAATACCAGTCATGTTGGAGAGGAAGCTCCGGTGATAGGCCACTTCTCCTCGACGTTCCGAATCTGTATGGTCCCACGAAACGTGGTGCCAACTTGCCTTTGGTTTGGAAACGGTGTACTCCCCGGAGTGGTGTAACGCGAAGATACACAAAATCCCCTGCTTCAAAAGCGAGGTCTCTTCGATGATTATCTGCGTAGCTCTTCGTCGGGGTGCGCAATCTTCAACCTTTCCCGAATCGTTCGGACCTTTGCCTCTGCTTCACTTATTACTTTATGCCAAACAAGCGGCGTTCACCGTCGATCCCTGAAAAGGGGTGTGCGGCATTTCCGTCCATACATGCTTCGTACGGTGCCATTTGAATGCCGGCTCGATAGCCGTTGTTGTAAGAGAATTGCATAGGGCAAGCTCTTGTCCCACGCTTTTCCAAAATCGAGCGCGCATGCTCTCGGCATGTCTTCCAAAATCTGATTCACTCTCTCGCTTGACCGTCTTTCCGGATGATAGGCCGTGCTAAAATTCAAACGGGTACGAGCTCTTCTTGCAACTTCTTCCGAACTTGGAAGTAAACCGACTTCCCTATCGGACACGACCTTCTTAGGCACGCCATGCAAACACATGATCCTTGCGAGATAAAGCTCGCTAGCTTCTTTCGAGTAGGTAGTATGAACTGGTATGAAGTGGGCCACCTTGGTGAGTCGGTCCACCACGACCCTAATTGAGTCATATCCTGACGTTGTGCGGGGTAAACCCGTGATGAAATCCATTCCAATTTCTTCCCATTTCCACTGAATTTGGAGTGGTTGGAACAATCCGGCGGCCGTTGATGTTCCGCCTTAACCCACCGACAAACATCACAAAGTGCAACAAACTCAGCTATCTCCCTCCTCATACCGACCCACCAAAACTTTTCTTTAAGATCTTGATACATCTTTGTACTACCTGGGTGAATTGAGTATTGGGTTTGGTGAACTTCTGTAAGGATCATTTTTTCAAATCCTTGTCTTCTGGCACACACAATCTCTTTCCCATCCAGATTGTGCCGTGTTCGTCTTCCGTAAAACCACGAGCTTTTCCGACTCTCATGTTCTTCTTGAGTTCGGCCATCTCGGATCCGATGCCCGAGCAGCTGAATTTGATCAATGAGAGTGGGTTGGGCTTCCGAGCAGCCACAAAACCAAAATCCACCACTCGTAGATTTAGATACTCGAATTCCTGCTGTAACTGGTCGCACATTCCTTCGACACTGAGGGTGGTGGAGTAACTCTTTTGGCTTAGTGCATCCGCAACCACATTAGCTTTGCTGGATGGTAATGTATTCCTAAATCATAATCTTTGATCGGTTCCAACCATCTTCGCCGTCGGAGGTTTAAATCCGGTTGGGTGAAAATATACTTGAGACTTTTATGATCCGTATACACTTCACAACGGTTACCAATTAGGTAATGTCGCCAGATCTTCAGTGCATGAACCACTGCGGATAACTCCAGATCATGAGTGGGGTAGTTGTTTTCGTGTGGGCGCAACTGACGAGATGCATATGCGACCACTTTGCCTTCTTGCATCAACACACATCCCAACCCTTGGCGAGATGCATCGCAATAAACTTGGAAGTCCTTTGCTGGGTCTGGCAGTATCAACACGGGTGCAGACACCAACTTCCTCTTAAGCTCTTCAAAACTCTTGTTGCATTCTGCCGACCACTTAAATTTCTCATCTTTCTTCAACAGTTGAGTCATCGGTTTGGCGATTTTGGAGAAGTTCTCAATGAAGCGGCGGTAGTAACCTTCAAGTCCAAGGAAACTTCGGATCTGCGTAACCGTTTTAGGCGGGGTCCACTTGGTAACTGATTCCACATTTGCTGGATCCACGGCTACTCCTTGGGCATTCACAATGTGGCCGAGGAACTGTACCTCCTTTAACCAGAAAGCACACTTGCTAAACTTGGCGTAGAGTTGATGATCTCTCAACTTCTCGAGTACTATCCGAAGATGTTGCTCATGTTCTTCTTCCGACTTAGAGTAGACCAAAATGTCGTCAATGAACACCACCACAAATTTATCCAAGAACTCCATAAACACCTTGTTCATCAGATTCATAAAGAAGGCCGGTGCGTTGGTTAACCCAAAAGACATGACCGTACACTCAAACAGGCCGTACCTGGTGGTGAAAGCGGTCTTGGGAATGTCCTCTTCCCGAATTCTCAACTGGTGATAGCCCGATCGTAGGTCTATCTTGGAAAACACCTTGGCCCCTTTGAGTTGATCGAATAAATCATCAATCCGTGGTAGGGGATACTTGTTCTTGATAGTAACCTCATTGAGTGTGCGATAATTGACACACATCCTCTTGGTCTTGTCTTTCTTTTCCACGAAAATCACCAGAGCACCCCAAGGTGACGTGCTCGGGCGAATATACCCTTTTTGCAACTGTTCATCCACTTGCTTCTTTACTTTGGCCAACTCGTTGGCTCCCATCCTATACGGCCTCTTGTGTATTGGGGCGGTCCCGGGTACTAGATCAATCCGGGATTCAATTTCCCTTTCTGGCGGCATCTGAGTTAAGTCTTCGGGGAAAACTTCAGGGTATTCTCTGACGATGGGGATATCCTCTAACTTCACAGGGGTCTTTGCTGCCATTTCGGATGATTCCCCGGTGGAAATATGATTCAAACTTGCTACAGACTTGACTTGCATGGGGGAGCGAAAAACAATTCTTTCTCCTTTCGTATTGATTAAAGTAATGGTGCGTCTAGCGCAGTCAATTACTCCCTTATGTCTGGACAACCAATCCATCCCAAGGATGACATCTATGCCTTTGGACTGAAGGAGGATGAGGTTGGCTAGAAACATAGATCCTTGGATTTCTATGGTCACTGAGGGACAATACTGAGTGGTCTCCAAGCGGTTTCCAGGGGTTTGAACCCGCATAGGTATCTTAAGTCCCACTACTGACAACCCATGTGCCCCAACAAATTGCTTTGAGATAAATGAATGTGTAGCTCCCGAATCAAATAATACTGTGGCAGGAGTAAAGTTTACAGGAAACATATCCGGTATAACTTCAGGAGCGATCTGTGCTTCCTCGGCGGACGCATGGTTGACTCGAGCCTGGATGAACCTTGGCCCAGCATGTCTTGGCTTTGGACACTTGTCTGCAAAATGCCCGGGGTCACCACAGTTGAAAGAGACCCCTGGCTTGCCCCTAGAGTCCTTCCTTGGAGGTGGTGGCTGAGATTGGTGCTGGGATGGCGCCGTTGGAGGGCGCGGGGCGGGAGTACGCTGTTGTTGACCACTGCCACTACTGCCAGTTTGGAAATTCCCTGGGTGATAAGGTCGATGCTGACGAACAATCATGGTGGTTGGTCCACTCTGACTTCCAGGCATGAAACGCGGCCTCTGCTGATTTCCCTGCTGTTGAGGAGTTCGGGACTGGAATACTTTTCTCTTCTTGATCATCTTGTTGCGCTGATCTTCCTGTCGAATGGCCTTGTCAACCAGCTTCTCAATGTTAGCATACTCTCTGGAGATAAGCTTGTCCGTGAGTTCATCATCTAAACCAGCCAAAAACTTTTCCTGCCTTTCTGCATCAGTGCGCACATCTTCTGGGGCGTAACGGGCAAGACGATTGAACTCGTGCAGATACTCCGTAACTGATATGTTACCCTGCTCAAGAGAACGGAACTCATGCTTTTTACGTGCAACTATTCCGCAGAATGTGTGCGGTCCTGAAACCGTGACGAAACTCTTCCCTGTAATCGCTGCTCTGCGGGCGAGTAACCAAGTAGTTGTCCCACCAAGCCGAAGCGGGACCCATGAATCGATGAGTGGCAAATGAGACTTTCTCCTGGTCCGTGCACTGCAGCAGATCTAACTTCTTCTCTATGGCATGAAGCCAATCATTAGCCTCCATGGGATTAGTGGTACTGGAGAAGGTCGGCGGTCGGACACGAAGGAACTCTGGCAACTTGGACTGGGGTGGTGGAGCGGCAAACTGATTGTTCTGCTGCTGCTGCTGCATTTGTTGCAGCATCTGCTGTTGCATCTGATGGTGTTGTTGTTGCATCTGCTGCATCATTGCCGCCATCATCTGTGTCTGTGAAGCGAGCACTTGAGCGATGGTGGGGTTCTCGGGTGGCGGTGGAGGAGCATTGCCATTGGCGTCGTGAGCCTCGTTGTTGTTGGCACCTGACTGCCCATTGTTGCTGTTCGCCCCGCTGGTCCTGGTGTTCACCATCTGAAGGAGACGACCGACCGAAGAGAGAGAAAAGAAGAAAACAGACAGACTTAGAACTAATCTTTATTATTAGAATTCAAATGCATTGTTCTGATCTTGACTAAAACAAGGAAAAGCACCAAACATCCTTAATTGGTCAGTCATATCACACTTGATATCGACTGCCAGCTATCCCACACACAGCAACCTAACACACTACCAAGAAGACAAACTAAGTTAAACGGTAAAACTAAGGAGGGCAACTAGAACGATCCACGAGACGAGGAGTCGAAGCTGCTTCCTTCGGAAGATCCCCATTCTTTCGAACGGCTCCTAGAGTCCTCGGGCGTCACCTCAGACTTGGACTCTTCTGAATCGGTTGCCGTAGCCCAACCGATCCTTCCTCTTCCCTCCGAGGAACCTCGAGTCTCTTCGGAGTCCATGTCTTCAGCCGAATTCTCTGAGCTTGAGTTGCTGGAGACGGAGATCCAACCATTACTGCCACCTCCGCCTTGATTCGCCGAAGCCGGAGCAAAGGTGAGAGCAGAGCCTGTAGCGGGAGGAACTCGAACCGGTGCTGAAACTTGAGCGGGTGGAGCTGGAGAAGGTGGTGGAATCCGAGGTGCCAGCTGGATGCGGACAGGCACGGTGGTGGTCTTCCGAGGCGTAGTGCGGACTCTAACCCCAACTGGTGGCGGGAGTCCCTTCAACTCAGCTACCTCCTTCTTCAGACGAACCACTTCGTCCTGCAGTCGTACGATCCTTAGCATCTTCTTGTCGTTCAGCTCTTTGGTTGCCTTGTGTAGGTCAGAGTGCATCTGATCCAGTCCTTTGAGCACGGTGCACATGTGGCCGAAGGTAGAGTCATTCTCCTCTGCCGTAGACTTGAATGCACTGACCTCTGAGGAACTACCTCGACGGGGATGGTAGCGGTAGGAGGAGGTGCGAAGGTCAGCATCATGCAGCTCCCTCATCCTGGCCAACATCAGGTAGGTGGCTTCTTGACAAGCGTGATTTGACATGCCTCCGGAAGCTGTGACCTCCATGTTGGGAAGACACGTTCCCACGAATCCGTGAACCTCAAACCGAACACGGTAGGGCAACTCGCCACTGAGAGGTGCAACTGTTGTATACTCTGGTGCTTCAGGATATCCGATTGCAAGGGCCATATGCGCCAGCTCTGCAACAAAGCCCGTCATCCCTTTTCCGCAGTGCGTCGCTGGGGAACCTGCCATCTATAGAAACAAAGGAGTGGGAAAATCAAAACATGCTCAAAACCCACGACCAACATCCCATTTTCGCAATTCCTAAACCCTAGACTGACTCCACTTTTCAAAACACCCCTTTTTTTAAACATATGCAAATGAAAAGAATTAGAGGGCTCTTAGGGTTTCCAGTTGGCTTGTCCTACAGTCACAGGAAGGCTCTGATACCAACTTGTCACGCCCAGAAATTCACACCAGAATTTCTGCAGCTAATTTGTGCATTTCACCCTCGTTCAGGCATCACCCGAGGTACACAAATCAACGTTATTGATAATATAGAATTCTCGTCTTAGAAACAGTATAAAAGAGTTACACAAATGCAGCGGAAAGGACAATAAAACTGACTTAAGCTAAACTTGACACGAGCGAAGCAGAACGCCAACACCACAGCTAAACCTTGACGAGAACAAGCCTACACCTCCTCGGAGACCTCGATCTCAACCTCTGGCACTGAAGGGGGAAAAAGAAGCAAGGCTGAGTACAACCACCGTACTCAACAAGTCACACCGGAAAAAGGGACATGATGCAAGATAAATAACAAGGAAAGGTTAAGGGCTCAATTTGCATAAACAAGCATTTGCAGAATATAATAACAATATTTCAAGACAAGAAAAAAGAGTAATATTTAAGCAGCATTAAATAAACACTGTTCAACGCTCAAACCACGTTGCAACAGGCCCGTCCATCCACCTGCACTAGTCATGCTTCAACATTTCATTCAAATAAATGAGTGAGACTAATCAAGGTGAATCTGGTCGATCGCCCGTAACCGTGGGCACGGCTATTCGAATAGTTTTTACTCTGATCAGAGGTGTACAACTGTACCCACAAGACACAATCCCACAACACGTTACCGTGCACCGGTGCACCACCATGGTGCCTCGGAAAGGAACTGTGACAGGACCCTTCACATAACCCCCTCTAGTCAATCGTACCACACCAAGGTTTCGCCCCCATTCCCATCGGGCAATGGGCAGCCCCCTCTAGTGCCGTGGTGAATCCGGAAGCTGATCAACCCTTAAAACCGGGGCCAACCCAACTCCATCACGCCCACCCTCTCTGGGATACGTCAACTAGAGACAGCTACGCTACAGACCCAGCCATTACCCATGCTGGCTTGTGGTATGCACGGCATTTCTTCCAGGGTTTCCCGAGAACCGGTCCTTAATCGTCATGAGCACGCTAACCAAAGTCCAACCATGTGCTCACGCCCACCTTTATCATAAATCAATATTATTAGAAACAGGATCACAACTTAACATCATCTGAGAGTTAACTTTTAGTAATAAACTTGATTAGTGTGATTCCCTTAAGTGAGCTAGTTGCGCTAAGCATAACTATGCAAACCTTAAGCTATCATCTAGTCACATTGAACCCCAAGTTATCAATGGTATAAGGTAAACAATCCTATGGTCGAGTACAATAGGTATTAACATCCCATGAAATGACATTCTAAAACATATGCAGTATTTGAAAGAAAAAGAGATATTTACATAAAATAGGTACAATATGGTCAATGTAAGGTATGACTTGCCTTGCTCTGGAGACTGAGGAACCTCCGCGACTACTTCGAAGAGAACGGGCTCGCGGAAAACTCGGGATCTACACGACAAACAACGCACTCAACAAACACCCTAAAAAGTCTACTGAAACAACACTGAAAAGTATTTTTAATGGATTCTTGACATTTTTCTGGATTTAATGAAATTTGAATGGGCTAAAACGGAGCTCGGATTCAAAAGATATGAATTTTAGAAGTTTAATTGCGATTTTTAAACTAAACTGAAAAGATTAAAATATTTATTGCGCAATTAAGCCCCCGGGTGAAGCAAGCATGGCGCAAGTGGTAGGGCTGACGTCAGCTGGCGCAAGCGGCTGACGCAAGCGGCGCGGCGCGGTCCACGGTGGACCGAGTCCACGGCGGCGGCGGAGGAGCGGGGCACGTGGCGCGCAACGGGGAGGCGGCGGCGATCGGACGGCGACGGCTTGCGCGTGAGAGGACGGTCGGATCCGCCCGATCCGAAGGATCGGACGGTGCGGATCACGGTTAGGGTTAGGGTTCGGGTGACGGCCGAAGGCGGACACGCGGCAGCCATTCGACGTGCGACGACCGGATCGAACGGCGACGGATCGGGAGGGATCGGACGGCGCGGATTCTCCCGATCCGATCGATCGGACGGCCCATAGGAAGCGGCGCTAGGGTTAGGGTTTTGGGCGGCGGCTCGAGCTCGCCGCCGGCCATGGCAGCGCTGCGGCGGCCGGCCGATCTCTGGCGGCACCGGCGACGGTGGAGGGAGGGTGTTGCGGACGCGGGAGTCCACGACGGAGGGCGGAAACGATGCGCGCGGGAGCGGCTCGGGACGCAACCCGAAAAACCGAAAAGAAAAAGGACGGCGGCGCACTCACCGACGTTGGAGAAGACGGCGATGGCGACGGCGAATTTAGGGCTAGCGCTAGGGGGGAACAAAGGGGAAACGTGTGACGGCGAAGGGGGAGTTTTATAGGGGCACAACGGGACCGAAACGAGCACGGAAACGGCGCGGATTTGTCGTCGTAGTTCACGGACTCGGAGAGAGAGGGGGAAACAACGGCAACGGATTTCTCATGGATAGGGTTACCATCGGGCGCGAGGGTTGCGGAGATGGATGCGGCGTTGCGAGATTGGGCCCGGCATGGGTCCGACGTGGCTCGGATTCAAACGGAAAGGAGCGGAGCGGCGGTGCGCATGGCGGGCGGCGGCCGGGCCGACCGGGCGCAGGGACGGGGAACCTGACAGGCGGGACCCACCTGTCGGTGCCTCACGGGCGAGGGAGGCTCCGCGGACTTGCGCGACGCGGCGGGCGTTGCGGGCCTCGGCCCACGACCGAAGGGGCGCGCGCGCGGGGCGACTTGGGCCGGGGAGGGACCGGGCCGGCAGCCAAGGGGAGAGCGGGAACACGTGCGGCTGTACGGAAAAGAAAAGAAAAAAGGAAAAAGGATTTTTGGGGGCTTAATTAATTCCGATTTCTTATTTAATTGACTAAAAATACTTAGAGTTCTCTAAAAATTCCAAAAAATCGTTAGCGTATTTTGACATGCAGAATTCAAGAAAAATCCTACCATGTCGTTTCCATTTATTAATTGCATTTTAAAATTATTGATTGGCTCCAGGTTAATTCCAGAAATTTCGATTATTTCAGGGTAAATTATTTAAATGAATTAGGGAAAAACCCAGGGTGTGACATTATATCTACTTAATGAGGTATAAGTCTGAATCCTTTGAAAAGTTCAAAGAATTCCAGAATGAAGTACAGAATCATTTAGGGAAAACAATCAAGTTTCTACGATCAGATTGTGGAGGGGAATACTTGAGCCAAGAGTTTGGTAATCATCTGAAAGATTGTGGAATTGTTCCACAGTTGACTCCGCCAGGAACTCCACAATGGAACGGAGTGTCCGAACGGAGAAATCGCACCTTGTTGGACATGGTGCGGTCCATGATGAGCCAAAGTGATCTTCTGTTATCCTTCTGAGGATATGCTCTTGAAAACATTGCGCTCACGCTAAATAGAATTACATCTAAGTCAATTGAAAAGACACCATATGAGATATGGACGGGCAACCCCTAGTTTGTCTTTTCTCAAAAAATGGGGATGCGAAGCTTATGTAAAACGTTTACGATCCGACAAGCTCACACCCAAATCGACAAGTGCTTCTTTGTGGGATATCCTAAGGAAACCAAGGGATATTACTTTTATAATCGGGAACAAGGCAAAGTGTTTGTCGCCCGACACGGTGTCTTCTTGGAGAAAGAGTTTCTTTCAAGAAGGGTTAGTGGGAGCAGGGTGCATCTTGAAGAAGTTCAAGAAACACCGAAAATGTTTTAGCGACCACGAACCACAACGGAGGAGCAAAGTGTTGCTCCACAGTTTTAGATACACCAGCCCCACGGAGGTCTGAAAGATCACGTCGTGCGCCTGACAGGTACACAGGTGCGGAACAACGTGATATATTGTTGTTGGACAACGATGAGCCTAAGACCTATGAGGAAGCGATGGTGGGACCCGATTCCAACAAGTGGCTTGGAGCCATGAAATTCGAAATAGAATCCATGTACGACAATCAAGTTTGGAACTTGGTTGATCCACCTGATGGTGTCAAAACCATTGAGTGTAAATGGGTTTTTAAGAAAAAGGCCGATATGGATGGAAATGTTCACATCTATAAGGTGCGATTGGTGATGAAAGGTTTTAAATAGATTTAAGGAGTTGATTATGATGAAACCTTCTCGCCTGTCGCAATGCTTAAATATATTCGGATTATCCTAGCAATTGCTGCATATTTTGACTATGAGATATGGCGATGGATGTCAAAACGGCTTTCCTAAATGGAAACCTAAGCGAGGATGTATACATGATAGAACCTCGGGGTTTTGTCGATCGAATTGTCGGAAAGATATGCAAGCTACGAAATCCATTTATGGATTGAAGCAAGCATCTCGGAGTTGGAATATTCGTTTTGATGAAGTAATCAAAGGGTTTGGTTTCATCAAAAACAAAGATGAGGCCTGTGTTTACAAAAAGGTCGAGTGGGAGCGCAATTGTATTTATAATCTTATATGTAGATGACATATTGTTGATTGGAAATGATATCCCTATGCTAGAATCCGTCAAGTCTTCATTGAAAAATAGTTTTTCCATGAAAGACTTAGGGGAGGACATACTTATTGGGCATTCGGATCTATAGAGATAGATCCAAGAGGCTAATTGGATTAAGCCAAAGTACATACATTGACAATGTGTTAAAAAGGTTCAACATGCATGATTCCAAGAAAGGTTTCTTGCCCATGTCACATGGCATTAATCTTAGCAAGAATCGGTGTCCTCGGACACATGATGAGCGGAATAAGATGGGTATGGTTCCATATGCTTCGGCAATTGGATCCATCATGTATGCCATGCTTTGTACACGCCCGGATGTCTCGTACGCTCCGAGTGCTATGAGCAGATGCCGTCCGATCCAGTGAAGGTCACTGGACTGCCGTAAAGAATATCCTTAAGTACTTGAGAAGAACTAAGGATATGTTCCTAGTCTATGGAGGTGAAGAAGAGCTCGTTGTAAGTGGTTACACCGATGCTAGCTTCCAAACAGACAAGGATGATTATAGATCGCAATCTGGGTTCGTGTTCTGCCTGAACGGAGGCGCAGTCAGCTGGAAGAGTTCCAAGCAGGATACTGTTGCTGACTCTACAACGGAGGCCGAGTACATTGCTGCTTCAGAAGCTGCAAAGGAGGCTGTTTGGATCAAGAAATTTGTTTCTGAGCTTGGTGTGATGACTAGTACGACTGGTCCAATGTCTCTTTATTGTGATAATAGTGGAGCCATTGCGCAAGCCAAGGAGCCGAGGTCACATCAGAAGTCCAAACACATACTTCGGCGATATCATCTCATCCGCGAGATAGTGGACAGAGGTGATGTCAAGATATGCAAAGTGCACACGGATCTCAACATAGCCGATCCGCTGACAAAACCTCTCCCTCAGCCGAAGCATGAGGTGCACACAAGAGCAATGGGTATTAGATACTTACATGATTGACTCTAGTGCAAGTGGGAGATTGTTAGTGATATGCCCTAGAGGCAACATGGAGATGTTGGATATCACGTCAATGTTTATGTATTTATGAATAAAGTGTTATTCGGTTCCATGAAATAGACATCTTGTATTGATCAATAAGTACGTGACTTATTTATGAGACTCGATATGTATGAATCTATTTCTAAATGATCCTCGATCATATATCATATTAATGGAACTAATATGATTCTAAGATCGGCATGTCTATTGATTGATGATCATGTCTCATAGATCATGGGTATGGAGATACCAAATCAATAAACATGGACACATGTGTTTGAGAACACATTGTTGGATAGACCCACCATGAGACACTACAGAATTAATGTGCCATTAGTTGGTCTCGGTAGTGTTGGTACAAAGTCCTTAGACCCGAGATCACCATGGATTCCAACATGTGTAGTAGCCTACTTTGGGACTACCAAACGCTATTTCGAATCGGGTAGTTATAAAGGTAGTTTTCAGGTTTGTTATGAAACATGGAGTGGGATGTGAGTGATCAAGATGGAATTTGCCCCTCCTTTGGAGAGATATCTCTCGGCCCTCGAGCTAATGGATTATGGAAATGCATGGCCATGCTAAGTTGATTGAGGAGTCAATCAACGCACGATAATTCAATACGGTTCGAGTGAATGGTTAAGCTATTGAAGGGATGGCACACATCTTGCCTATAGCTTAACCGGTATCGTGAGGCAAAGGGATTTGTGTACACATTACAGTTCGAGCCGATATTATATTCTTGTATACTATGGTGTCAATATGTGCTGCTAGGCGTCGCTGTTGATAGGTCGGCTGAGTTGGACTCGAGCCGACGGTCAGCTAAGTTAGACTATAGCCGAAACCGAGTATACCTGAACCTAAAGGGTCGCACGCTTAAGGGGATAAGAACAGGCATTCGAGTTGGACTTGGATACGGCTCGATCGGATAGGGATCCGATCGGATAGAGTCCTATGGTCTTACGACGTATGGGCGGCCGACTCTATGACATTCGGATAGGATCCGATTTAAAATAGAGTCCTGATCGGCCACTAGTCCCAGTCGGCCAACTCTATATAAAGGGGCGAGGGGTGGACAGTTGGTGTATCGCATTGAACCGAATCCGCAACAGAAGTCGCCGAGATCAATCTCCACGTAAACCCTCCTCACTTTCGAGCCAAACCCTAGCCTTGCATCGCGTGCTAGCACACGGGTGTTCGGCGTTCTGTCCCCGGACGTGTGGATACCGATAGAGGCGCTGCTACGTTGCACGCTGTTGATCGGCTACGGATCGGCTGTGGTAGAATCGGCTGCGGCCAAGGGCATCGAAGCGAGGCGACTACGGGAGGTTGGACGACTCGGATTGGCTGCGACATCGGCAAGTCGACTGATTGGTGAATCGGCTATCCCCAGGAATCGGCTGTCAGCTTGCGGGAATCGGCAACACAGTTCCAGATCGGATAGCCCTGATTGGCTGTTTCCGCTACATACTCCAATCGGTAACGATCTATCGGCCCTTACTTGCAAGTGTTCCTGGTTTGCGTGGTAGAAAAATTTTTGTTTTCGGCTAGCGTAGCTTCCGCGTAACCCTTCAATAGTAATCATGAAAAGCTGTACGAAATTCCTCAAAAGTCAAGGTTTCCCGGTCATCCAAGCCTTCTCTGAGGTTCTCATATCAGTCTAGGGCAACTCCTTCCAACTATTGGACAGTGAAATTGACTTTCTCTCCATCTGAGCACTGTGTGATCTCCAGCTTGCGTTCCTTGGTACGCATCCAGTCTTATGCATCAAGTGGAGTACCCATTCCCTTGAAGGTTGGCGGCTTGGTGCGCAAAAACTCAAACATCTTGCTCTGGGGAGGTTGACCATTAATGGTGCCTTGGGGTTGCTGCGGCTACTGTTGTTGTTTGTTCTGAAGTTGTTGCATCATCATCCTCATGATCTCAGTCTGGGCCAGCATGAATAGTTCAATGTTTCGCGACTCACTTGAGGTGCTTGAGGCAGTTGTTGACCAGTTGCGTGGGCATCATTGTTCTTGCCTCTCCAGCATGACCTCCAGTCCGGGTGTTCACCATCTGTTCATCATGTGACTGGTCAGAAAGGGTATTAAGAAGAAAATAACAGCTCTAAAAAATGGAACCTTTATGGAATAGAACTGCACATCCTAACCAAAAAGACATATGACTATTTGGGAGCCGAAGGGCTACAAAAAGACCATACGATAGACCGGAAGAACCAAAAACTAAAAACAAGCAACACTTCTAGCACACAAGCTTAACGTCTTGCTAATGTGAGCTACTAACTGAAGGCAAAGCGACTCAAAGACAAAAACCACTTCTAGAAATATATCCTAGTTCATGGCGAAGCTTCTTCAAGACTCTTACGCAACACTGGTGTAGATCATCCTTCCAAAGCTGATGATAGATTAAAACAGATAGAAGGATACTTAGAGAGGAAAAAGATAGGAAGGAGTGAGGAAAGAATAAAATTTTTTGTGTTTTCATAAAATAGTTTTGAAATAAGACCAGTCTATCTAAGGTTGCGGCCTACAGTCGACGCGGATCTAATACCAACTCTGTGGGGACCTAGAATAGGTCCTCCTGTGTGTAAGTGCTAGTCCATGATCAAGCTTGCACACACAGACACAAAATATCACAGCCAACATTGTGATGGAAACCTAACATTTATTAATAAAGTGATTGTGATAAGCCTTACGGCTAAAGTTTACATTTATTTTGCCACGAAGGGTCTAAAGAAAATAATAAAATAGCAGCAGAAAAGATAAGCGCGTAGTAGTTCCATTCAACTTGCCACAGGCAGTCAACTGGGACTCACGACTTATTCCTCGTCTTCAGCAGCAAAGTCCTCAGGAAACAGCGAAAACCTTTCTTCTGAAATTGGGAGAATTGCAAGGTGAGTACATGGAATACTCAGCAAGTATACGGAATTTTGCATATGCAAGGCTGACAAAAAAGGCAAAGGCTATTTTGCATAACACAACAATTTTCAGTTATAAACAATTTATAGATAGAGGTTTAAATAACAAATATAAATAACGGGTGTTACCAACGATCCATACACACAAAACTACAAATCTATATTGATAAACTTGCACACGGCTCATTCCTAGTTTCCATAAACTACACTTCATGAGAAATCACCAATCATATCCATAAACTGAACCAGGATGTAGAGCTCAATTTGAGAAGAATTTAGGAAAACAAACGGGTCGAATCAGACTTCGAACAAGAAGTTGTGGACCCCCATTTTTATAACAGGAACCACTCGTGATCATAGTACCATTTCCCTGGATCGAGTAGTTTGGTACTCACGAAATACAGTACTGAATCATCAAGTACGCGTGCACGAATTGTCTCACAAAAAATATTACAATATAGGCCTGAAGGCAATGTCAGAACATAGGACTAAACAGTCTGGAATACAAGCAAAATCAGAAACTAGGCAAGGCAGCGGCATGCCATTGCCACAGGCAACGACCGGAGTCTAAGACCTATTGGGCGCCTTCGTCTTCCTCACCCTCCTGGTAGTATGCGTACGGATCCTCCACGTCTTCATCGCCTCCATCTAAAGGTTTGTGCGTATAGCAAGGGTGAGTACCAACCGTACTCAGCAAGCCATCACAGCAAGGATGCATATGATAGGGGATACACAAGGAATGGCTGTGGTTCATTTGCGCAAAGCCAGTTTTTGTAATTCTTTTCACAAACCTAAAATCTAAGGCTGATCAAGTTTTATTTCCATAGTTCATTAAATCGGTGATGGTTCTGTCCACTATCCATTGTGATCCCAAGGATAGCTTTCCGCCACCGGATCGTCAAGATTTTCTGGGGAGTCTACCCCTTCTCGCATTTCGAGAAGTTGATCACCAACACATAAAAAAATCATCATGCATGTCAATCCCATCCTTTTAAAATTTTGAGTCTAGCCATGGGAATGTCTTGTCACGCTGCTCCATATCTGCGAGCACGGCTATTCGAATAGATTGACTCATTCACACTGCAGTGGATATACACTTTACCCGTACTCCGCGACTAACCAACAAATGAGCCTACGTCCCAACACATGAGACGGTCACGGCAAAGCTTTTCAATAACCTCACTTTGGCAGTACCCGCTCCATGAACTTAAATCCTCTTGCACTCTAGCCATCCTATCATAGCAGTGCAAGGAGTTCTGGTGCTCCCGGGGTAAGGGAAAACTCATTCTTTAAGTTGTAATAAATTTTGACTTTCAATCATCATTTCACACATAGGGCCGCAGCCTCATCTCAATCATAAGAACCACTACCTCCGCTCAGTTATCTACTCCGCTAGGTCTATACCCATTCGAGAAGTACGGTTGTACTGGCTCATTTCCCGGCTATCTCATGGCTTGGTCCTTAATTGACCAGGGTCGGCACTTGGCTTTTTCGGAATCCACCGAGATCATCCAGCCGTCCCAGTCTAAAACATTAGTTTTGTATTTTCAATTTTCGTCCAAAACTCATTTCATCATTTTCAATGCAACGTGGCGCTCATGTCTTCACATGCCGCATCTCAACCACCTTTCCTAAGGTAGCTGCCCAAGCATATAGCATTTGGTAAAAAACATGAGTATGCATGAATCTAACTTAGCATGGCTAAGCATTACCGAAGATTTTCTTCGGACATGTCGTGTCATAGGTTACAAAGAATACATACACAGCTAATCAATGTCAAGGCATGGCATAGCAAGTATAGGAATTCTTTTGTGTATAGCGTGCATATTTGAATTGTTAAAATCAACACAATTTCAGAAACGGGTTCAATATGTTCAAAGGTAGTGATGACTTGCCTTGCTCGCAACCTTACTGACTGGGATCTTCGGCGCAATCAACTGCTCCTCCGGACACTATATGTACGTGCGAAAGATACGATTGAATTCGATCAGAATTCAATTAAAATCATCAAAATGCCAAATACAATCATAAAAGTGACTCCAAAAATTAGTCAACAGTCTTAGACAAATTTAGGTTCGATTTTCGATAAAATCCAAGTTGAAAACGAGAGAGTTATATTAATTTGAAATTTCATGATTATACCGACTTTAATATATATTGTGGTGACAATATTTTAAGTTAAAATACTTAAAATTTTGAAATATAAGAATCAAGGATTCAAAATATTATACCAAAAGATATAATAAAATCTAGTTGTATTTCCAGATTTTATTGGACGTACAAACCCGAGAGTTAAACTAAATTAAACTTAGAATAGTCTACTCTAGAGCTTGACACTATTGAAATAATTTGAAAATCTAAATTTAAGAAAGAAAGGTATATGACAAAATCAATGGTTGTTAATAAATTAAATCATAATTGAGTTCAAATTCAAATTCAGATCAAATCACCTGGGGGTTGTGAGCACTCAGACAATCCAGAACTTCCGATCGGTTCTGATCGGAACTTTCGGTTGCTACGAAATTTTGGACAGAGGACAAGGATCGGAATATCCGGTTGGCTCCAATCGGAACATCCGGCAAGGAGCTCGGGCTCTAATGGCGCGGCGGCGTTGGCGGTGCGGGGAGAGGAGGTGAGGGGAAGGACTGAAGGGTTAGCAGAAGCTACGATAGCTAATAACAAAAATTTTCTACCACGCAAACCAGGAACACTTGCAAGTAAGGGTCGATAGATCGTTACCGATTGGAGTAGAGTGCACTGGATTAGCCAATCAAGAGCTATCCGATCCAGAACAGTGCTGGCCGATGCCAGCCGATTTGCCGACAGCCGATTCCTGGGAACAGCCGATTCACCAATCAGCTGATTCACCAAGTAGCCGATTCGCCGAGTCATTCGACCGCGCTCGCGCCTCGCTCCGCGCCCGACCGCAGCCGATTCCAACACTGCCGATTCGTAGCCGATGAACAGCACCGCAATGTAGCAGCGCCTCTACCGGTATCCACACGTCCGGGGCAGAACGCCAAACACCCGTGTGCTAGCACGTGATGCAAGGCTAGGGTTTGGCTCGAGAGTGGGGAGGGTTTTCGTGGAGATTGATCTCGCTGACTTCTGAAGCCGCGTGTGATCAGATTGATTCGGTTCCAATTGACATGTCGCATATCTCCACCCCTCCCCCTTATATATAGAGTTGGTCGACTGGGTCTAGTGGTCGATGAGGACTTTATTTTGAATCGGATCCCATCCGAATCTCATAGAGTTGGCCGGCCGGACTTTGTAAGCCCATAGGACTCTATCCGATCAAATCCCTATCCGATCGAGCCATATCCGAGTCCAACTCGAATGTCTGTTCTTATCCCCTTAAGCGTGCAACCCTATAGGTTCAGGTATGCTCGGCTTCGGGTTGAGTCTAACTTAGCCGATCTGTCAACAGCAGCGCCTAGCAGCACATATTAAAACCATAGTATACAAGAATATAATATCGGCTCTGAACCTGTAATGTGTACACAAATCCCTTTGCCTCACGATACCAATTATGCTATAGGCAAGATGTGTGCCATCCCTTCAACAGCTTAACAATTCACTCAAACCGTATTGGATTATCTGTCTGTTGATTGACTCCTCAATCAACTCAGCATGGCCATGCTCTTCCATAATCCATTACCTTGAGGGGCCCAGAGATATCTCTCCCAAAGGAGGGGCAAATTCCATCTTGATCACTCACATCCCACTACATGTTTCATAGCAAACCCGAAGACTACTTTTATAACTACCCAGTTACGGAATAGCGTTTGGTAGTCCCAAAGTAGGCTACTACACATGTTGGAATCCATGATGATCTCAGGTCTAAGGACTTTGTACCAACACTACCTGAGACCGACTAATGGCACATTAAATCCTGTAGTGTCTCATGGCGGGTCTATCCAACAATGTGTTCTCTAACACATGTCCATGTATATTGATTAGGTATCTTCATACCATGATCTATGAGACATGATCATCAATCAATAAATATGCCGATCGTAGAATCATATTTGTTCCAACAATATGACATATGATCAGGGATCGTTTAGAAATAGATTCATACATAAAGAGTATCATAAATAAGTCACATACTTATTGATCAATACAAGATGTATATTACATGGAACTGAATAACACTTTATTCATTTATACATAAACATTGACCATGATATCCAACATCTCCATGTTGCCTCTAGGGCATATCACTAACAATGAAATGGCGCGGTGAGGTGGGGGAGAGGCCAGGGGCTCCTTTTATAGGCAACAGGCAGCGTGGCTACGACGTGGCAACGCGACGGCGTGGCGTGGATGATGCGACGGTGGGCGTGCGCGATGCAATGACTCGGCATGGCGACGGGACGGCGGGCGTGGGCGACGCGACGACGCGGTGTGGCGACGCGACAGCAGGCGTGCGCACGAGTGTGACGCGGCGACGAGGGGGAGAGGGGGGCCAGGGGCCTGCGGGACGGCGACACATGGCACGACGCGGGTGTGTGCGTGGGGGAGAGCCGGGCGCGGTGCCGTGGCACGCGACGCATGGTGACGTGGGCGGCGCACGATGTGCACGCGACGTGCGCGCGGTCGCAGGTCGCGGGTCGCGGGCGCTTGACGCCACGCAGCGGGACCGGCTACCGGAACTTCCGGTAGGTTCTACCCGGAACATCTGATCGCCTAATCCCAAATATATTATTTAATATCCTATCAAATTTCAATTTTAATAGTTCAGATATTTCCCCAAAATAAACTTTTGATGCAAAAGCAAATTTTCACCAACCTAGGGTTTTCCCCAACCATACATTTTTAAAATTTTTATATCTAACATTTTGCAATCTATTTTCATTTTAGGAATTCCAAAAGCCTTTTGATTTTTCCAACTACTAAATAAGTAAACCCCCATTTATAACACTCAACGAACTCGCAAATAAGAGGCAATAAGACACGACAAGATGCAAGAACTCAAAAGGTTTTTTTGTAAGCTCCGAATTTTAATCTTCGGTTTTTTTATCCTTCAATTTTTCGGGTGTTACAAACCTACCCCCCTTAAAATAAATCTCGTCCCTGAGATTTCTTACCGGTCGTTAAGTAGGTGTGGGTACTCGGTCCTTAGAAAATCTTCACTTTCCTAGGTGGCTTCTTCTTCGGTGTGATTTCTCCATTTGCACTTTGTACATGTGCCAGGTCTTAGTTCGTGTTCTCTTTTCGGCCTCGTCCAAGACTTTTACCGGATGTTCAGGGTATGTGAGATTATTGTTGATAAGGATATTTTTCCCAGTGGGCTTGCTCTTTTGGCACTCGCAGACACTTCTTTAATTGTGACACATGGAATACGGGGTGCACATCGGAGAGGTTTTCTGATAGCTTTAGCTGGTAGGCCACTTTGCCTCTTCTTTCGCTTATCAGGAATGATCCCATGTATCGTGGCGCAAATTTTCCTTTGTCCATGAACCTCTTAGTTCCCCGTAATGGCGAGACTTTCAGGTACACGTAATTGCCTACATCAAACTCCAAGTCCCTTCGGCGAGTATCCATGTAGCTCTTCTGTCAAGACTAGGCTACCTTTAGTCAACCCCGGATCAGATGGACCTTTTCCTCAGCCTCTTTGATTATGTCCGGTCCAAACACGGCTCGCTCACTAGTTTCTAACCACATCAATGGGGTTCTGCATCGCCGACCAAACAGGGCTTCATTTGACGACATCTTCAGGCTTGCCTTGTAGCTATTGTTGTAGGAGAATTCTGCGTAGGGTAGGCATTTTTCCCAGTCCTTTGTAAAGACCAACATACAAGTTCTCAGCATGTCCTCAAGAACTTGGTTCGTCCTCACGGTCTGCCTGTCGCTCTGCGGGTGGTATGTGGTACTAAAGGCAAGGTGACTTCCAAGCGCCTCGTGAACCTTGCCCCATAAGTGGAAAGTGAATTGAGTATCGCGATCTGATAGAATCCTTTTTTGGTACCCCGTAAAGGCACACGATCCTCCTCATGTATAGTTCCGCCAGCCTGGCATTATTGTAGCTAGTCTTAACGGGGATGAATCTGGCGGTCTTGGTGAGCCGATCTACTATTACCCAGATAGAATCATATCTTGCGGCGGTTTTGGGTATCCGATGATAAAATCCATGACCACCTCATCCCATTTCCATTCATGGATCTTGAGTGGCTGCAACAGTCCTGCCGGCCGCTGATGCTCGGCCTTTACCCTCTGACATACATCACATACGACCACGTATTCAGCTACGTCTCTCTTCATATTGGGCCACCAGTATTCTTCCTTCAAGTCTTGATACATCTTGGTGCTACCTAGGTGTAGCGAGTATGCTGACTCATGAGCTTCTTTTAGAATCAATCCTCTCAGACCACCTTTCTCCGGCACGTAGACCCTTTTCCTATACCATAAAGTTCCATTGCCATCTACCGAGAATTCCTTTGCGCGCCCATCGGCCATGCGCTCTTTGATCAGCGGAATTTCTTCGCTCTCCTTTTGAGCTTCCCTTATCTGCATTCTCAAGAGAGGTTGTATCTTCAGTGAGTTTAATTATCCGTGGGGAATCAGCTGCAAATTAAGCTGAGCCATTTCTTCTCGGAGTTCACTAGCCATGCCTTTCAGTCTCATATGGTTGCATCGGGCTTTGTGGCTCAAAGCGTCGGCTACTACATTGCCCTTGCCAGGGTGGTAATGGATTCCTAAATCGTAGTCCTTGATTAATTCCAGCCACCTCCTCTGGTGTAGGTTGAGATCAGGTTGGGTAAAGAAGTACTTCAGACTTTTGTGGTCAGTGTATATGTCACAGTGGTTCCCAATCAAGTAGTGCCTCCAGATCTTTAATGCATGAACAACTGCAGCCAACTCCAAATAGTGTGTGGGGTAGTTTTCCTCGTGCGGTCGTAGTTGCCTTGAGGCATATGCCATGACTTTCTCGTCCTGCATCAACACTCCTCCCAGTCCTTGTCGGGACGCGTCACAGTATATAATAAAGTCTTTTCGGTTGTCCGGTAGGACCAAGATTGGAGCAGTGGTTAACTTTTCTTTGAGTTGGTCAAAGGCTTACTGACATTGCTCAGTCCAAGCGATCTTTTCTTTCTTCAGCAGTTGGGTCATGGGTCGGGCTATTGTGGAAAATCCTTCAATGAATCTCCGGTAATATCCGGCCAATCCCAAGAAACTTCTCACCTCGGTTACTGACTGGGGTGCTTTCCATTCTGTAACAGCTTCGACCTTGGCAGGGTCTACTACTACTCCTTCGGCTGAAATTATATGGCCAAGAAAAGCGACCTCCTTAAGCCAGAACTCACATTTACTATAACTTCGCATACAACTGATGCTCTCGTAGCTTCTTGAGCACCAGGCGTAGGTGTTCCGCATGCTCCTCATCTTCCTTGGAGTAGATAAGAATGTCGTTGATAAATACCACTATGAACTTATCTCGGTATTCCATGAATATTGTGTTCATAAGGTTCATGAAATAAGCCAGGGCATTGGTCAATCCAAAGGAAATTATGGTGAACTCATACAAGCCATAGCTGTGGGGATATCTTTGGGGATATCTTTGGCCCTGATTTTCAATTGATGGTATCCTATCGAAGATCAATTTTTGAGAACACTCAGGCACCTGTGAGTTGATCGAATAAGTCATCGATTCGAGGTAATGGGTACTTGTTCTTGATGGTCACCTCATTCAACGATATGTAGTCTACACACATTCTCATACTTCCGTCTTTCTTTTTGACGAACAACACCGGGGCTCCCCAGGGAGAGGAACTAGGGCGCACAAATCCTTTTTCGTGTGACTCCCTGATTTGCTTATTGAGCTCCTCCAGTTCGTTAGCCGGCATTTGGTAGGGTTTCTTGGATATGGGGGCAGTACCGGGCAGTAGGTTAATGATGAATTCTATATCACGGTCAGGGGGCATTCCGAGCAATTCCTCAGGAAACACATCCGGGTAATCCTGCACTACTAGCATCCCACTCATGGGTAGCATGGTGAATATTCCCGTAGCTCGTTCACATAGCATCGGGTCTTGATCCATGGTTATGGTCATCGGTGATCCCCAGGGGGTCGATACAGTGACTTCCCTTCGGCCACAGTCTAGGACGCCTTGGTTCTTAGTTAACCAATCCATCCCTAGTATAATTTCAAGTGTTTGTGGTGGTAGTACCATAAGGTTTGAAAGGAATAGCACATCTCTAATCCGAATGGGCACATTGATGCAAGCATGGGGTATCGTTATATCTCCCCCGAGTGAATGTACTAACATGGGTCTCTTAAGATCTACCCAGTGCAGGTTGTGTTATTTGCTTATTTGTGAGGATATAAATGAATGTGATGCTTCGGAATCGAATAAGACTTTAACTGGGCAGAGTGGATAGAGAACATACCCATTAGCACGGTTTGGTATTCCTGTGCCTCTTCGCCGCGCACATGATTTACCTGTCCGCGGCAGAATCCGGTAGTCGCCTCCTTGGGTTGCGGTGTCCTAAACAAACTGCTTCCAGCAGCAGGGGTAGTAGTTCCTCATACACCCGTGGTATTATCACCGGTACGGATGGGGGTGCTACGTGGCTTGGGGCAGGTGTTGGCATAGTGCCAAAATTCTCCACAGTTGAAGCAGTTTACATTCCTATTTCCCGGAGTAGTCAGGGTAGGTGTCGAAGTACGAAACGGGGTAGCAGTTGGCCGGCTGATATTGTCGGATGCTGAGACGATTGGGTGCCATGACAGTTGGCTTCCATCCAGACGGGGTTGCTCCCTAAGGACGCTGGGATGTTCCTTGAGGTGAGCGGGTCATGGCAAGTCTCCTCTTGTGGTTATTTTCCACCATTTTCTGGTTATGTTCCAACCTTACGACCTTGTTGTTCAAACTTTGGAAGTTGGCATGATCCTGTCCGATCATGGGCCCACGCAACTCATCATCAACCCTTCGATGAACTTGTTTATCTTTTCTTCTTAATCTGTCAAGTCGCTGGTTGTGTAACGGGCAAGCTGGGTAAACCGGTTGAGGTACTCCTTCACTGTAGTGTTGCCTTGACACAATCCCCTGAATTCATTCATTTTCATGCGCATTACGGCAGTAGGTATGAAGTTTTCACAGAAGGCGACGGTAAATTCCTCCCATGTTGGTTCTGCAGCATCTTCTGCTCGGGTCTCCCAGTATGTATCCCACTAGTCACCAGCGTGTCCTTCCAATTGGTTTGCAGCGAAGATCACTTTGTTGGCTTCGTGTAACATCCTGAAAATCGAAGAAACTGAAATCGGAACGTAAAAATCGGAACTTTCAAAAACTTTCGCTTGTTGCTTCTTTCTCGAGTTTGTTGCTTCTTATTTGCCGTCGTTGCATATATTTAGTCGTGGTCAATTCCCCTTTCGGTGTTTTTGGATGATTTGGAGTTGTCAAAATGAAAGATGCGAAAGTCCGTATCGGGGATTTTCAAAAAGAACTCGGAGAAGCACGGATTTATGAAAACGTGATTTGGGAAATATAAAATAAAAATTGTGGTTGGGAGAAGATAAATTAGGACACAAAATAAAATATTCGGGAGTCGTACTCAAATCCGGAAAATTTTGGAAAATAAAGGGGTGAATATTGAAATTAGAAAAGAGGGATTTTAAATAAATAAATATGAAAAATAATGTGGGAAAATAAAAGTGAAGAAAAGTTGGAAATATTATATTAAAAATTATTTTTGAATTATAGGAATTTATTTTGGAATTTTTAGAAGAAAGGAAAATAGAAAATGGGAAATTAAAATTGAAAATCGGAAAATCGAAAAGGTACTATTCATGGCGCGCCAGTGTTCGACGCCGTACGCGCCGCACCGACCCGCCCGCGCGCTCGCCACGCGCCACGCCGCGCCGCACGCGCACCGCCCCTACCCCGCGCGCGCCACCGGCGCACGCGCCCCGCGCCGCGCCGCACGCACGCGCCGCACTGCGCCGCGCCCCACGCCGCGCCCTCGCCGCCACGCGGCCGACCGCGCCCGGACCCCCACGCTGCGTGCACTCGCCGCGCCGGCCCCGCCCGTGCCGCGTGCCTCGCCGCCGCGTTGCGCCCCCGCACCGGCCCGTCCCCGCGATTCGCCGCGTGTCGCCCGCCGCCCGCGCCACGCCAGCCCCTCCCCTCTCCACCCCGCGCCCGCACCAAGCCCCCGCCGCGCCTATAAAAGGTGGCGCCCCCCTCTTTTTTTTTTTTTGCCGCACCGCCGCCGCTCCTCTCCCCGTTCCGGCGAGCGCCGCGCAAGGGCCGCCGCCGCAACCCAAGCGCCGCCGTGCGCAAGGCCTCCCCCGTGCCCACCGCACCTCCCCGAGGCCGCCGTCGCCGGTAAGCCCCCGCCCCGCCCCCTTTTTGTCGCGCGCCGCCGCCTCTGTTGGCGGACCTCGGCGAACACCTTGAGGCCAATGAACATGCGACAGAGAAAAAGAAAAAAAGAAAAGAAAATAAAAATAAGGGAAAAATTAGGAAAAATTTTAGAAAATTTGGAAAAATATTTTGGGAAGATTTGAGTAAAGTTTTGGGCAAAAATAAATTATTTTCTTGTATGTTTTCTCGGTGCAAAGTTTGAAAATCGAAATCGGACTTTTTCCGGAATTCGTTTCGCGTCGTTTTTAAATCCGGATTTCGTTTAATTCTTTCTCACCATTTAAATAGGTTTCTCTTTGTGCTCAAACCTTCAAAACCTCTAGCACAAATCCCTCCGCGGATATTTTCAAATCCGTTTTCTCGAACAGATCGCGATCGTCGTTTTACGAAAACCCTAAGTCGTCGACCCGATGGCGAAACTTGGAGTTTTCCGGGGTGATCGTAGTACAAATTTAAGTAGGAATCTGGGCTTAGCGCTTGGAATCGTTTCTGAGACTTTTTCGAATCTTTTCGACCTTTTGGTGTTATCTGGGATTCTAATCAGAATCAATTGGTTTTTCGCACGTACGGGTAGCACCTGAAGAGACCGGCAACGACCCCGTTGAAGACACCACCCCTCAAGCGTGCGAGCAAGGCAAGTTATCACACTCTTTGAACATATTGATCCTACTTTGTGAAATGATGTTGATTTCAAATTATAAATTGCATGCTATACACAGACGAGTACCTATGCTTGATATACCCTACTTTGATATTGATCACCATTAGAATTTATTATTTGTAACCTTCGATGTGATATGACCGGAGGCTAACTTCGGTAAGAAAATGCTTAGCCCTGCTTGTACTAGATCCCTGCATACTCATGATTTTACAAGAAAGCTTTGTGCTCGGGCAACTACCTTAGGGAAGGTAGTTGGAATACGGCCTGTGGAGACATGAGCGCCACATGGCCATGAGAATGATGAAAATTGAAAATGATATACAAATGATTTAGACTGGGGCGGCCGGATGATTTGGGTGGATTCCGGAAAAGGCAAGTGCCGACCCTGGTCAATTAAGGACCGAGCCATAAGATAGCCGGGAAACGAGCCAGTACAACCGTACTTCTCGAATGGGTATAGACCTAGCTGACTAGATAGCCGAGCGGAGGCAGTATCCTTGCATAGATGGATCTCTATGATGTGGTTTATGTGATGAGAATGAGGCTGCGGCCTTTGCTGTGAATGGTGGAATTCAATCGATATTAATTGAACTTAAAGATTGAGGAAGTTTTCCCTTACCCCGGGTGCGCCATAACTCCTCTCACTGCTAGAAAATGACGGCTAGAGTGCATGAGGGCTTAAGTACATGCAGCGGGTACTGCCAAAGTGAGGTTATCGAAAGGCTTTGCCGAGACCGTCTCATGTGTTGAGACGTAGGCTCATTTGTTGGGCTGTCGTGGAGTACGGGTAAAGTGTACATCCACTGCAGTGTGAGTGAATCAATCTATTCGAATAGCCGTGCTCGTGGATATCGAGCATCGTGACAAGACTTTCGCTTGGCTAGACTTTAAACTTAAAACTGCTGGGATGGGTTTGCATGATGATTTCATTCGCTGGTGGATCAACTTCTCGAGATGCGAGAAGGGGTGGATTCCCCCGAAAATCATGACGAATCGGAGGCGGGAAGCCATCCTTGGGATCACGATGGATGGTAGACAGAACCGTCGCCGGATTAATGAACTATGGAACTAAAACTTGATTTGGCTAGTTGATAGGCTTGTGAAAAGAACTGTGAAAATTGGCTTTATGCAAAATAACTCCAGCCATTCCTTGAGTAACCCTATCATACGCATCAATTCCCTGTTGGCTTGCTGAGTACGGTTGGTACTCACCCTTGCTATATGCATAAACCTTCAGCTGATGGAAATGAAGAGCCGGAGGATCCTTACGCTTACTACCAGGAGGGTGAAGGAACTGATGGCGCTTACTAGGTCTTAGCTCCGGTCGTTGCCTGTGGCAAATGACATGCCGCTGCCTCTATTCCGCTGCCGTATCTAATTGCTGCTTTCGTGTTGTATTCGGACCATGAGGTCCTGTGTGTTGACCATTGCCCTCGGGCCTATTGTTGTAATAATGTCGTTGTAAGACTATTCATGCATGCGCACCTGATTATTCAGTACTGTATTCATGGGTACCAACTACTCGATCCAGGGAAATGGTACTAAGAACACGAAAGATTCCCGTTCCAAAAACGGGGGTCGACACTTCCCGCACACGTACAAGGGTCAGCTTCTTCTCTATAATGCGTAGCCAATCTTCTGTGGCTTGGCTCTCATGAACTCGCCCAGGCTTGAACTTCCACGGCCTCCTTGGTTATTGGTGATGGCCTGCAATAACTGGGTTTGCACGGCCATGACCTCCGCCAAGTTTGTCGGGTTGGGCTCCGCTGGGTTCTCATTGGCAGCCGATGCTCGACATCGGTGAGCTATATGTAGAATGTAGGTAAGTGAGAGACTTGACCTGCTAAGGTCACCATCCTAATTAGTTCTATTTTGGGTTGTTTTAAGGTGATCTTTTATGGAGCAAGCATGGTGGAATAAACTCATTCATAGCATACCATAAGACAGTCCATAGGTTCATAGTTAATACATCAAGAGAAGATACATCAGACTACACATACACAGTCCCACAACACAACGCAAAAGCTAACAGCGAGCTACAACCATCACTACTAGGGGGGTGTGTTTCTTGCTGTCCAAAAACCATCGAAAGCAAGACCAATGCCAGTGCAGACCTCTCGTCTAGTCGTCTAGCCAGCCGCAAGAACCGGGTGCAGGAAGTGGGTGGTCCCTGGCGGATGCGAACCAAAGTCCCCAAGGCTCAGAAGTGGTCGCCTCGGAGTCAGTCTTGGGCTTCTTGCCACTGGGTCAGGTGCTCTTGTGGGCCATCCTACGAGTAATGGGCCCTCCCGCAAATGTGATGCGGTAAGTAGGAGCCTCATCCTCTGATGGGTCTATGATGCTGGGCTCCCACTCGACCTCCATGGGCTCTGACTCAGTATTTGGGTCAGTGTCAATCTGAATCGGGATCTCCACTCCAGATCCGGGCTCGGATGGAACAGCCGTGGACGTCGGTGTGGGCTCTGCCTATGTAGCCGCAGGCTATGTCGTGGCAGGATCCACCAGATAGGGTTCGGACTAGGTGCTAAGCATGCTAACCTGCTCCAGCAATGCGTGGAAAGTGTCTAAGCATGGGGGAGTGAGGACGTAGTAGTAATTGGGAAGTAGTGCAGGGGGTGGTGGCTGTGCAGTGGAGGTAGAGGCACCCGTAGTGGTGATCGAGATGGTACGAAGTTGCTCCTCCAACTGACTGACTTGCCTCTGGCTTTTCCTGAGCTGCTCCTTAAGGGTGACCAGGGCCTCTCCACGAGCGACGTACCGATCCGAGAGCTGATCGTACTGTGCACTGTTAAATTGGAGCTGGGTCTTCAGCGAGTCGATCTTTCTGCCGCAGGAGAGGTGCTCCTCCTCAAGCTCGCTCGTACGTCGTTGCTGCTCGTCGATCTCCAGCAGCACTTCCTCGTAACAATCATTTGTAGCCTCAGCCCATCGGGATAGCCGGGTTACCATGGGGTTGTAACAGCAGGGGGTAGCCTCCATGGTGCAGACAGAGTTGCCCTCCTCCCAATACGGGTGGTGCACAAACTCGGTCATCGTCAGCTCAACCCTGTGGATGGCGTTAACGCGTAGGAATGCCTGATGAGCAGCGTCCTGAAGTGCGGCCTCCACCAAGTCACGCCGATGCGTGTCTGGAAGCAGAACTGTGGCTCGCTACCAACGTCAGGCTCGATCGCTATGACGGCCTCCCACTCAGGATGATCTTCGGTACCAAACCTCCTGCTCCTGTAACTGGGTTTCTCTGGGTACCTTAGGCACCGTAACACCTGCCGAAGTTACAGAACATATCCTTCTTCTAGTGGAACCTCAAGTTCCCAAGCTCCGATCTGGCTATGCCCCGACATCTATTTTTTTTAAACAACCAGAGTTAGGGAAGAGTAGGAGCAAAATAAATGTTGTAGAAAAAAAGGGGACAAGAGTATAAAGGAAAACACATTTTGTTTTGTAGACATAATGTTTTTATTTTCAAAATAATCTCAGGTGGGGATTCCTCCCTTTAGCTAGCTATAAAGGGGTGGGACGCCATTGGTCTTATCCTACAGTCGCATTCTCTGATACCAGCTCTGTAGACACCCGTTTTTATAACAAAAATCACTCGTGATCATAGTATCATTTCCCTGGATCGAGTAGTTTCGTACTCATGAAATACAGTACTGAATCATCAAGTGCACGTGCACGAATTGTCCCACACAAAATATTACAATATAGGCCCGAAGGCAATGTCAGAACATGGGACTAAACAGTCTGGAATCAAAGCAAAATCAGAAAGTAGGAAAGGCAGCGGCATGCCATTGCCACAGGCATCGACCAGAGTCTAAGACCTATTGGGCGCCTTCGTCTTCCTCACCCTCCTGGTAGTATGCGTACGGATCCTCCAGGTCTTCATCGTCTCCATCTGAAGGTTTGTGGGTATAGCAAGGGTGAGTACCAACCGCACTCAGCAAGATATCACAGCAAGGATGCATATGATAGGGGATACTCAAGGAATGGCTGTGGTTCATTTGCACAAAGCCAGTTTTTGTAATTCTTTTCACAAACCTAAAATCTAAGCTTGATCAAGTTTTATTTCCATAATTCATTAAATCGGCGACGGTTCTGTCCACCATCCATTGTGATCCCAAGGATAGCTTTCTGCCACTGAAGCGTCATGATTTTATGGGGAGTATACCCCTTCTTGCATTTCGAGAAGTTGATCCACCAGCACATAAAAAAATCATCATGCATGCCCATCCCAACCTTTTAAAATTGAGTCTAGCCCTGCGAAAGTCTTGTCATGCTACTCCATATTCGTGAGCATGGCTATTCGAATAGATTGATTCATTCACAATGCAGTGGATGTACACTTTACCCGTACTCCGTGACTGCCCAACAAATGACCAACGTCCCAACACATGAGACGGTCACGGCAAAGCTTTTCAATAACCTCACTTTGGCAGTACCCGCTCCATGAACTTAAATCCTCTTGCACTCTAGCCGTCCTTTCCTAGCAGTGCGAGGAGTTCTAGCGCTCCCGGGGTAAGGGAAAACTCATTCTTTAAGTTGTAATAAATTTTGACTTTCAATCGTCATTTCACACATAGGCCCGCAGCCTCATCTGAATCATAAGAACCACTTTGCAGGGATACTGCCACCGCTCGGTTATCTACTCCGCTAGGTCTATACCCATTCGAGAAGTACGGTTGTACTGGCTCGTTTCCCGGCTATCTCATGGCTCGGTCCTTAATTGGTTAGGGTCGCCACTTGCCTTTTTCGGAATCCACCCAAATCATCTAGCCGCCCCAGTGTAAAACATTAGTTTTGTATTTTCAATTTTTGTGCAAAACTCATTTGATCATTTTCAAGGCAACGTGGCGCTCATGTCTCCACATCCCACATCTCAACCACCTTTCCTCAGGTAGTTTCCCAAGCATATATCATTTGGTAAAAAACATGAGTATGCATGAATCTAACTTAGCATGGCTAAGCATTACCGAAGATTTTCTTCGGACATGTCGTGTCATAGGTCACAAAGAATACATATACAGGTAATTATTGTCAAGGCATGGCATAGAAGGTATAGGAATTGTTTTGTGTATAGCATGCATATTTTAATTGTTAAAATTAACACAATTTCACAAACAGTTCAATATGTTCAAAGGTAGTGATGACTTGCCTTGCTCGCAACCTTGCTGAGTAGGATCTTCGGCGCAATCAACCGCTCCTTCGGACACTATACGTATGTGCGAAAGATATGATTGAATTCGATTAGAATTCAATTAAAATCATCAAAATGCGAAATAAAATCATAAAAGTGACTCCAAAAATTAGTCAACGGTCCTAGACGAATTTAGGTTCGATTTTCGATAAAATCCGAGTTGAAAATGAGAGAGTTATAGTAATTTGAAATTTCGTGATTATACCAACTTTAATATATATTGTGGTCACAATATTTTAAGTTAAAATACTTAAATTTTTGAAATACAAGAATCAAGCATTCAAAATATTATACCAAATGATATAATAAAATCTAGTTGTATTTCCAAATTTTATTGGACCGACAAACCCGAGAGTTAAACTAAATTAAACTTAGAATATTCTACTCTAAAGCTTGACACTATTGAAATAATTTGAAAATCTAAATTTTAGGAAGAAAGGTATATGACAAAATCAATGGTTGCTAATAAATTAAATCATAATTGATTTCAAATTCAAATTCAGAACAAATCACCTCGGGGTTCTGAGCACTCAGACAATCCTGAACTTTCGGTCGGTTCCGATCGAAACTTTCGGTTGCTACGAAATTTTGGATAGAGGACAAGGATTGGAATATCCGGTTGGCTCCAACCGGAACTTCCGGCAAGGAGATGGGGCTCTAATGGCGCGGCGGCGTCCGCGGTGCGGGGAGAGGAGGTGAGGGGGAGGAAATGGCATGGCGAGGTGGGGAAGAGGCCGGGGCTCCTTTTATAGGCGCGGCGGCGTGGGTGTGGCGTGGCGACACGACGGCGGGCGTGGGCGATGCGGCGGCACGACGTGGCGACGCGGCAGCCAGCGGCGCGGCGAGGGGAGGGGGCCGGGGCGTGCGGGCGGCGACACGTGGCGCGACGTGGGTGTGCGCGGGGAGAGCCGGACGCGATGCCGTGGCGCGTGACGCGTGGCGGCGTGGGTGGTGCACGACGTGCACGCGACGTGTGTGCCGTGCGGAGTCGCGGGCGCTTGACGCAAGCCAGCACGACCGGCCACCGGAACTTTCGGTAGGTTCTACCCGAACTTCCGCCCAAATATATTATTTAATATCCTTTCAAATTTCAATTTTAATAGTTCAGATATTTTCCCAAAATAAAATGTTGATCCAAAAGCAAATTTTCACCAACATAGGGTTTTTCCCCAACTATACATTTTTAAAGTTTCTATCTCTAACATTTTGCAATCAATTTTCATTTTAGGAATTGCAAAAGCCTTTTGATTTTTCCAAGTACTAAATAAGTAAAACTCCCATTTATAACATGCAACAAAACTAGAAAATAAGAGGCAATAAGACACAACAAGATGCAAGAACTCAAAAGTTTTTTTGTAAGCTTTGAATTTTAATCTTTGATTTTTTATCCTTCGATTTTCAGGGTGTTACAAAAGTTATGTCCACCCGAAGTTTAAATTCTAGAAAATCAAAGGATAAAAAATAAAAGGAATATTCCGAGAATATTCTTGGGATATTTTATTTTGAGAATTGAATTATTTTTTTGAGGGAAAATATGGTGGGGTCCATTGGTCAGTGGCTCGGTGCATGGGTGGACTCGGTGCACGGTGGACTGGCTGAAATAGAGTGCCACGTGGCAACACATGGGAAACATGGATGACATGGCGATGACGTGGATGGATCAAGGGCTGACATGGCACATGTCTAGGATTTTGTAGATCCGACGGTTGAGATTGGATCTAGAGATCTGGAAAGCCGATATTGATTTAGGGATTTTGAGCCGAGGGTCCCATATGTTGGTCACAGTGGAGGAGGAGACAGAGCCATGGCTCGGGCTCGCTCCGGTATGGTGGCGTTCACCGAAACCGGTGCACGGCGACATCGATAAGTGGCGGTGCTGAAAAGAGGAGGTGGAGGCGGACGCGATGGCTTCAGAAAAAGAGGTAGATGGGGCAGCAGTGTGGACGACGCTCGACGACGGAATGAGGATGTCGGAGATGGGAAGGGGAGAGAGAGAGCAGGGTGGGCCTCAGGGCTCACCGGTGGCGGTAGCAAGGGAAGGAAGTGGCGGCGACGACGGCACGACCCACTGAGGGCTGTGGTGGCAGCTGAGAGGCGGCAGCGGCGTTGCTCGCGATAAAGATGGTGACGCTGATGGCTTCGGAAAAAGAGGAAGAAGGTGCGACGACCGACGGCTTTGGAAAGTTGGCGTCGGGTTATGGAAGGTGGCGATGACTTGGGAATCCGGCGGCAGTGCGGCGGCGCGGCTTGGGCCGATGAAGATCGGGACGACGGCGGTGGGCCAAGGGCGTTGGTGCGCGGAGGACAAGAGAAGCGGTCGGGACAAGGGCGCAGCAGCTTGGGATCTCCTAGGCCGGAGTGCTCGAGAGAGGAGAGAGGAGGAGGTGGCCGGCTTGAGGTTGAATAAGTGGGAGGAAGAAACAAATGGGAGGAAGGAGGAGGGCCAAACTGCAAAACAGGATATTAGAGAAATAGAGAAAGGAAAAAGAAAAAAGGACATGGATTTTCTAGAAAATTCCATATTTTGATTATTTTGAATTTTTAGGAGATTTAGGGTATTAGGAATTGAATTGAAATACTGGATCCGGGTGGAATTTTGAATTAGGAATTTGAGCTCTACTTCCGAAATGCAAATTAAATCCAATTAAGAACCAAAAAGCTAGCGGCGTAATTAATTAATTAATCAACTTAAATCCTTTCGATTTAACAGAATTTTCATTAAGCTGTTCCAGACGAATAAACCAAATGTGAATTTTCGCAAATAGGCAAAATAATGAAAAGCAAAAAAATTAGGACATGACAGTTTCTCTCTTCAAAAATAAGCACGATATAGGGGGAGGTTTTGAACTCGAAATCTTTGGTGGATTTTTCTACACTGGTTAGATCCATGCATGTCCTCTCTTGTTATGATTTTTTAAATTTTTGTAAGCCTTATTTATGATGGATCTATGCATCAAAATAGGAAAAGCACCATGTCTAATTTTTTTTGCTTTTTATGGTTTTCTATGCTATGATTTTGATAGATCTATGTATACACCTTCATTGGGTATGATGCTTTTATTACCCAAAATAAAGTATTTTGCTTACATCCAATACCTAGATCTAGATAGGAGACAGGAAAAATATGTTTTAACCACTTCTCATCCCCTAGATATACATAGGAGAAAAAATATGTATTTTGTTTACGTTAAATTTATAGATAACCATCCTCTAGTTATTTATATTTCTCTTTACCATAGCGAGCAAAGTTAAGTTTTTTTAAATAGGTATTTTTGTGCAATTTTAATTTTTAAATATAATTATAAATGAAATATTTTTGAAGACCAGTTTTCTTGAAAAGGTCGATACGAGGACATGGACAAGCAATGGATGTATACTATGCCAAGATATTTGTTGTCATGTCTAGAAATTTAGTCAAAATTTTAGACTATTTTATGTATAAATCCATGTCCAGAAATCAACCAGGGTATACAAAACAAAAAATCAATATACATATCTAAATGTAAATAAAGTGTAAATACTTACAGTAGAGGCACTTAGTCCTCACACCAAAAAGAAAGGTGCAGAGGAAAAGGGCGATCCTAATGGGGCTTCCGCTTCACTCCACAAGAAAACTCAAATAGGGTATAAGCCTTGGTCTTATTCAAACTGTTTCCCTTGCATCGGCGAACTTCCGAAATGGCAGAATCTACACGCTGGCACGCAAAACAAGGAAAAAACCTAAACAAAATAAATAGGTCATAAAAATATACAAACATGTAGAGCTCAATTTTAGATGAATTTTGCAAGTTGAATGCTCTATTTGGAGTTCGTCAAAATTAGATATGAATTTAAATTGATTTCTGGAAATTAAACCAATTTATTGCACAATTAATAATTATATTATCATAGGAAAAGGCGACGCTAATGTCAGCAAAGGGTGCGAGCGCCGGTAGGCGGGCCCCATACGTCAGCGGGTCAAGGGGAACTGGTCTACCATGGACCGAGTCCACGGAGGCGCGAGCGGGGGCACACCACGGGGGTAGCCATGTGGTAGCCACGATTGCCTAGCAGGGTGAGGTGGCGCCAACGCAGAACGGCACCGGGAGCCCACGTGGAAGGCCCAGTTTCACCCCAGGACGAATCAGACGGCCGGGGCAAGCGGGAGTGGGGTGTGCCCGCCAGTCAGCCGGCGAGCGATGGCACATGGCCTAATGGTCGCCGACGGCAGCCATCGGCTCGACGGTGTGCACGGGAGAGCGGCGGAGGAGGACGGGAAGAAGGGGATTCGGGAGCGCTGGGAGCTTAGGCAAGTTGGGTAAACGACAGAAGGAAGCTTGGGGACGCTTTTTGTAGTGTTGGGAGGTGTGGATCGAGGCCGAGAGAGGCAGAAGTTGACGGGCAGAGTGAGGACGCCGACGTAGGCTCGTGGGCACCGGTTTTCATGGGGAGTGAGGGGGAAGTGGGTGCGATGAGGAGGAGGCGGGTGGTGAGCATGTCCCACGCACGTGCGTGCGAGGCAAGGTTGCGCGAGGATGGTGGCAGCTTGGGAGGGGGTCGGTGGTTGCCGGCTCCGTCTAGAGGTAGAAGGAGGAGCTGACAAGTGGGGCTCACGGCCCCACCTCTCGGCAAGGGGAGAGAGGTAGGGAGGCGAAGTGGACTTTGGGCGGGGAGACCAGGGCCAGCGGGCCAAACGGACTAGGCCGCGCAGAGGAAAGAGAGAGAGGAGAGGAGGGAACGACGGAGGGAGGGGAAGTGGACTTTGCGAGGGAGTGTGTGAGCGGGCCGAGCGGCAAGCTGGGTCAGGAGGAGGAAGGAGAGAGAGGCCAGGCTGAGAGGGGGAAAGAAAAACAACCTGAGGCTAAGGGAGGAGAAACAGACTCTGTAGGAGGATGGGCCAAAAATGGCCAAGGAACCGAGAATGGATCTTTAATTTGTTTTTTTAATTAATTGATTAAATAAACTTTGTATTATTAAAATTACTTTTTAAGCTCCAAAATTCACGAGAAATTTTAGAGAGTACTTTAGCTATGAAGAATATTACACAAATATTTCGAGCCATGATTTTTAAATGAAACTTTTAATTTCCTCATTAATTTCACTTGATAATTTATTTTAACTTTTAATATAATTTCTAGAAATGCATTATTAAATGATTATTAATCCCCAAGAAAATGGACGTGACTTTCGCCGTCATATACAGGTGAAGTATTAAAATTTATTCATAATGCCAAGGTGCATGCTTACAATAACAATGTAGGAGAGATACATTTTCCATGTACTGACTGTAAGAATGAAAAAGTATGGGCAGATGAAACAAAAATAATATGCCACTTAGTGATGCTTGAATTTATAGAGTACTACACTGTATGGACCCATCAAGGCAAGCAACAAGTGAATCCTGATGACAAAGAAGATCAACTGGATGTTGATCACATGGACGCTGCTGGATGGTAATAATTGTGGTGATAATATTATCGGTTTACATGAAATTCTACGCCATGTAGAACCTAAGGTGCTAATGGGATACCCAATGATAGTGGGAGTGTTCGCCTGAGTCAATTAAGGATTGAACTTGCTATCACCAACTAATATTAACCATGCATCCATGCATGCTATTTATGAGGTGGCCTTAGCTAATTAAGTTATTTAATGTCTAGCCTTGCATATGATAGGTCAAAGTAGTATGAAGGGCTACCTGTTTGCCCGTTGAGGGTGGTTTAGGCGTCTAAGTTTGTCCAATACAACGGTACAGTGTCTCTTAGTGAAACAGATGTGTTTGCCGCCACGGCGTTAGGTTTACATTGTGGGCCCACCACCTAATGTCTCTAGGTCATTCCTTGGGTGGCTTAATACTTTTCATCGCTGATGCAAGGCTAAGAATTAGGTAATGTAAAAGCTATGTTGTGACATCTAGACCACATTCAACGTGTAGAGTGTGGTGGTGTTTCGCAAGCACAAAACATCTAGAGTGTTCATATCATGTGAGTAAAGCTGTACAAACACTGTAGAGTCTATAACGAATTGATTAGCTGTGCTCACAGTCAAGAATGACTTGGTGAAGTGTCATGAGTATAGACTTGGGTTTTAAATGTGTTTATGAAAATTAGATATGAAAATGGTGGTTTATGGTAGTTTATATTGATTATGATTATTGATCTGTGCCTTGTTGCCGAGGAGTGCAGCAACAGATATATTATGACACACTTATGAAAGTGCAAATAGTTGTGAAACAAAACTTGCTTTTAATTATACACTACAAATAGCCTCCTTTTAATTATAAGCCTTGCATGTAGCATGTTAGGATTGATTTCGCTTCTTAGTACATTAATTCAATTGGGTAGTACATTGACTCTTTCAATGTATAATTTTATTTTGTTTGCCAGTACATTGACTCTTGCAATGTATATGTCTAATTTTGTTTTGTAGGTGATAGACTTAGTTTAGATTGAGTGTTCGGGACCATTGCTTGTTTGGGATTGGATCCTAAAAGGGGTCTACCCCTAGTCGGCTTGCTTGTGGAGTAGGTAGGCAAGCTTTCGTGAATCTCTAATTATTTGACCGGTCGAACTATGTATAATTGAAGTAGTTGCACTACTGGAGAGCTGATCTTTGATCCATCTGCCAAAATTCACAATAGTCTCGGTTCCAATAGGAACCGAGGCTCAAAAATATTTTTAGTCCCGGTTAAAAAAGTGCAATGGCTTTTTATGATCCTTAGTCCAGGTTGGTGTTACCAATCGGGACTAAATATCATCTTTAGTCCCAATTTACTTTTTGTCAGACTGTGTCAGGGAGCTGAGGATCTTTACTCCTAGTTGGTAACACCAACCGGGACTAAAGTTCTTTATCATTAGTCCGGTTGGTGTTACCACCAGGGACTAAAGATAAAATTATTTTTATCTTTAGTCCCCGGTGGTAACACCAACCGGGACTAAAGTGAAGGTGCTTTTTATACTTCTTCCTCGTCCACTCCAAGCCATATCTACGAAGGTTTGAAGGAGGAAGGGAGGTGCTGCCAAAATTTTCTGTGAAATTGTTTAGGTGATAATATACAAATTAGAGGGATCTAAAAGGTTAGCAACTCCATCCTCTAATGATGTATGATTAGCATATTGCATTTGTAGGTATATTTCTACACATTGTTATCTCTAGAAAGGTTCATGGAAAATGATGAGAGAGAAAATTTGTGCCTACTTCAACTATTTGTCTCTAATGTTACTTTTTAAAATTAGCAACTACATCCTCTAATGATGTATGCTGAGGATATTATATTTGTAGGTATATTTCTATACATTTTTATCTCTAAAAAGGTTAGAAAATTTTTTAGGAAAATTATGTTACTTTTTAAAATTAGAAGCTATTAACGCCAAAATTTGGTAAGCCCCAAAGTCCTTATCCACTAAGGGTTAGTATCGGCTCAAGCAGAATCGGCTGAGAGTTTTGCGTCAGCCGATGGAGGATCCATATCTCCAGGAGTCGGATTCTTGTTAGATTCGGTTTGAGAAGATTTTATCCGGAAGAAACCGAGTCCAGGGAGGATACGGCTTGTATCTATTAATTAGGAAGAGGTTGTTAATTTCCTATTTTATCTTTAGGAAAGTTTGTTTTGTAATCTGTTAGCATCTTTGTCATCCCACAGGTATAAATATGTAAGCCCGGGGTTCATGTAAATCATCTCTCGATCAATACAATTCGGCGCATCGCCACTCTTTTACTCTTCATCTTCGTTCGACATCCGACGGAGCTTGGCATCCGGTGCTGGGCTGCATCGATTAGGTTCGACCTCTAGCAAAGGAATAAGTCCAACGTTCTGCTGGATCAGGCGATCATATTGACTACGTCGACGTTGTCCAAGGCTGCATCAGTACGTTTGATCTCTTGGATTGCTTCGATTTAGTTAGCATGCTTGCCTGACTATTTATCATATGTCTCTATTAATCTAATCTTAGTATTTCAGTTTAGCCCTATCGGTTGTCTCTCGTTTTAGGGTTTCTGCCGATACCGGCTAAATCGTTATACTAGATTAGATTGGTTAAGGCATCTACCACCCTGAAAATCAGCCAAGGGCTTGATTGTCTAGATATTGCTTTTCTTTTCATACTTAGTGGTGCATCAGTTTGATCTACTAAGTCGTGATTAGAACCGTGATCTCTAGCCTGCGTGTTGACTGCCACTAAGGGTTTCATCGGGGTTTCAGCCGATGAGTTATTTGGATATTGCATCGGCTTACAAGGATTGTAGACAAGTTGGATCTAGCCGATTGTAGCAGAGGCTTCATTGAACATTTGATCATTTGTATTTTATGAAATCGGACTCCCAGCCAATGTGTGCTTTAATCTTTAAATCAATATCTATTTTACCATGTGACTGGTTCGTGCAATGTTATATATATCATGTTATTGTCAGCCGATCGCCTTTATATATATGTCTGTTAAGCGTACAGCCAATGGATTCAAATCCTAACACCATCGGCTGGCATCAGCATCGGCTGGAATTGCACCATCAGCTTATCAGCCGATCAGTTCGTTTGGGTATCGGTCTATCGGCCGATATGATTTATGTTATGCTGTTTTGCGTAACTTGTCAGTGGCAGGGTCAAACTGACTGGCACGCCCGCGCTTCATCTATTCTAGGACCTGCACTGGAGCTAAGCAGATCTCCCAGGCCGGCGTGTTGATTTTTCTCGTCAACGGAAGCTTGTTGATAAAAATGTATAAAATTGATGACAAAGGAAAAATATAGAAAATTAGATAAAAGATTAGAAAACTATGGTCTCCTCCGCCTCCTCCATCACCGCCACGAGCACCGACTCCGCAGCCTCCTCCGTCGCCTTCACGAGCACTGACTCCTAAAAAGTCACCGACTCATCCGCCTCCTAAGCACACAACTCAGGCCGTGCCGTCAAGGTCAATGAGATCACAAACAAAGAAGCCAAGACTTGACGAGCTAAGGCCCCCACCTCTAAAGAAAACGATGTACGACATTACTCCCGAGGAGAATGCGACGATCGTAGCTGCGCAAGTGAAGGCGCATTTGAAGCGTATGAGTCTTGAAAAGCCGATTCCTATCGACCCGGTGACTAAGGCCTTCCTAAAGAAGATGTACTGCATGCCACCGGTTAAACTGGCCTTGTCGTCGGACTACGACAAAACAATTAGGAAGGCTTATAAGGCAAAAAGACAGGTGAAAGATGTCCCGCCATTGAGCCCTTGTTGCCACTTGGTGAATTTGTGTTAAGAAAATTTTTGGACGAGACGGGACTATCGAGGGAGCAAATGTTTGGAGGCACAAAAATCAAAAAGGCTAATTTGAAATAGAAGTTTACACTCGCTGAACCTCTTGTCAAGCCTGCTCAGGTCAAAAATCTCTCTACACAGATGTACCGATTCCATAAGTGGTACATGGAAATTTCAAGCAAAGGTAGAGAGATGCTCGGCGTGCGGATAAGAAATGAAGATTTCTTCCAAGGAGATGACATCATGTGGATCTACTTCGAGGACGTGTTCGACCTATACCAACGAGAGGCCCTCGATGTCTCTCTTCTCAGCTGCCGGGTTTTGTAACTATCGTTTAGTTAAATTTATTTTGTTTCATAGCTCGTTGCATGTAGCTGACTAAAATTCTTTTATCCATTGTAGAATGGCGATCCACAAGTTTCATAAGTGGGGATGGTTCAAAATAGGATTCATGGACTCCCACAAAATTAACATGAAAATGATAGAACATTATCCGGAGCAACATTACAAGTCTTGGATATTACTGCTGTATAACACAGCATGAGTTTTTACTACCAACCGTACTAATTTCCATCTCGTACATATACAGTTTCAGATATATCATCTCATGCAATTTACAGATTCCACAAGGTGCTTTTCCTTATTTATGTATACGATTCAATGGATAAACCAGAGTCTACCTTCGCAAAGATTTTTGAAGTGTTAAACAGGTAATGTCATCTTAGTTGCAATAGCTACTATGAGGTTCTTGGATAATTATTCACTAGCTTGCAACTGCACGTAGGGCATGGGCACAGTGCCATGAAAAGGTCTGCAGGATTTGGAAAGAAAAACTTGATGTGAGGATAAAATTTTCATTGAGTACATGCTCCAAAATTATATTGAATCATTAATTTGTTCTAAATAGAAATGTATATTAAATTTGTCAGCGTTTCTCCTTTAGTGTGCAAAACAGAAGCAGGGACGAACTTGTGAGGCTATTACGTCTGCGACTATATTCACCACCTAGTTCACCAAGTCGCATGTCCTCAGAATCTTGATGTACATAAAACAGTCATGCATACATTTTGTCTCGATTTCTTATTGATTTCATATATTTATTTCTCATTTTTTCAAATAACATGTTATTTGCATAAGGGACAAACTCCCCCACAGTGATTTAATAAAGGCTCCTCAAGAAGAACTAATGAGATTTATCAATGAGAAAATTATTGAACCCATGGGAGAGTTCCACTATGATGGACGTTCTATCACTAAACCCATTATAGATTAGATTATGTAATACACGATATAGAACATTACAAATTAAATAGGAATGTATATATTTATATTTGTGTGTATATATTTTGGTAATATATGTATATATTTACTTATGTGCATATATATGTGTGTAAAATATGTATTTATACATATAGATATGCGTATTGCATATATATGTTTAAATATATATTATATATATACACATATATTACATATATGTTATGCATTATATGTATTTACACATATATATGCGAAATATATAAACAAGCAGCAACCAGCAGGAGCAAAATTAAAAAAACCCATCTATCATCTATATATATATTATGCATATATATATGTGTATTTACAAATATATAAACAAGCAGCAAGCAATAAGAGCAAAATTAAAAAAGAATCTATAGTCCCGGTTGGTAACATCAACCGACACTAAAGATGGTTGTGTCAGCCATATGACGTAGCCATCTTTAGTCCGGGCTTTTTCGACCAAGACTAAAGATAGCCTATCTTTAATCCCGTTTTCGTTGTTTCGGTTTGCAACCCAAGACTAAAGAAGGTTGCAAACCGAGACTATATAGAGTTTTTCCAGCAGTGCTGTAATCTAAATTTTAATCTTTGTTTAAGCCTTATTCCTGTTTATCATGGCTTTAGATGAAAGTGTGAGACTAGTCCTCATCTTGAAAACTAGTCTAACATGAGTATGAGTTTAGAACAATTGAGAAGATCGATAAATTTAGTAATTTAATCAAGTCTTTTAGGATGTGTAATACATATGGTCACCATCGTCATGTGGTTTGATGGGCATGTCTCAGGCTAAAGTTGACTAGCATGCTTCTCTCATCAAATATCTATCTTGCTCTCTACTCGGCGCTTCAGGTCTTGTATTTTGTGTGTTGTTTGACATGACAGGTAGTAGTGAGATTGGATGATTACCGTTTTAATTGGTTTTTATTGAAATAACATATATAATATATAGCCCAAGTGTCCTACAGTATGGCCGACACTTTTGACTAATGAAAAAAAATATGTGTATTATATCCGTATTACTCCTAGCAATATATATATATATATATATATATGTGCATACGTATATTAATTAATTAATTGCAACATCGTAGATTAAAATATACTATTAAGAAATTTAGCGGAAAAATTTAAATTTGGTGTGAACATTTTTCCATGCAGCCTGTAGGTAAGCGGAGCAATGCTTTTTGCAAGCAACGCAATACATTTTCGTAGGCGGCATATTGTGGCGCTGGGGAGATGGATTTTTGCAGGTGGACGGTTCAAGACATATGCCTGCGAAAATACATATTCCTAGGCAGACGGCTGATTCGCCTTCTCGCCGTGCGTGCCTCTCATCATGCCACCCCACGACTTTACTAGGCCGCCATTGCCGCAAGCTCCGCCGCGGTCGCAAGATACAGTGCCGTCGGAGCCGTCCTTTCCCGATCTGGCCGTGGGGGGGCTAGATCCACCTCGGGGGATCCGGCTCCGGCATGGCTGGATCCACCGCCAACCACTCTGGACACCAGTTACTGCACCCGACACGTGTCTCTCCTCCTTCCACGCCGAGGAGGAGCTTCATCGGGGTTGTTTTCGCTACCACCGCTTTCTCGACTGACCGCTTGGTTTCTGACGACGGGCTCCAGCAATGGCGAGGAAGGGTAAGGGGGTGGCGTCACGGGCAGCTAGGATTTTGCCCCCTAGCCGTCCGCACAACAGCGACGCAGGGGTCGATTCGTAGTAGTGTGCTTGAAACACGGCAAATGGGCAATCCATTATTTACAAATTAAATCACCAGTAATAAGTGAATCCTGGTGGTGAAACCAGATCTCTTGTTTATCAGTTGGTGAGACATGAGAGCAGTTTGATTAAAATCTGAGTACTTGAAACTGAATATGACTGAAGAAATATTCCAGGACAAGCAGAGTAAGCATAATTTCGTAGTCAGCAGTGTTGGTACCTTGGTCTGTGATGGTATGCGGCAGGAAATTTCATTGTTTGGGATTGATGTCACTGTGATTTACTACTACAAACACTGGCACACAAAGAGGAAGATGATTATCTGGGCAAAGTAGAATTCCCCATATTGACCTGCGGGCATGCAGCCAGACAAACGGGTCCCGTGGCAAAGCCGCCAAAATTTTGCGAGCCTACAGAATTTTGCGAGCCTACATGCAGGCTACTCGGCGCCGCTAACTTTTCGTGGACAAAGCGGTCGCGGGGCGGCACGCCGCAGACGCGCCACTTACAGCCTTACATGGAGTCATGGACAGCGACATGCTCCTCCACGTCAAGAGCTTCACCGCCATCTCGTCAAGCTCCTCGGTTTCGTCGTCAGCCATGGTGGCGGCAGCGGCAGCATGCTGGTGTACGAGTACATGAAGAACGGCAGCCTGTACGTACGACTGGGCACACAGCTTCGCTGGCGACGTCGAGCAAAAGAAGTGCGTGCTGAGCTGGCGAGGGTGACATGGAGTGGAGGCGCGCCTCGGCGACTTATGCCTCGCCAAGGCCGTCGCCGAAAACCGCAACGACTGCACCGACTCCGCCTCCTGCTTCATTGGCTCCTACGGCTACATGGCCCAGATAAACTAAACTTCAATTCCATCATCTCAAACCGTTTGACCATGTTGACAGTTGGGTATTTGAAGTTGCATATTCGTGTTCGTGCTGTAGATTTGAAATTGCATATTCGTGTTCGTGCTGCAGAGTGTAGCTACATCTTATTGGGCTTGACCCATTAAATCCCGAGGCCATGTTTATTGAAGATGAAGAACAATTAGTACCACATTAAAAGTTAAAAGGGATTAACATCCATTTAAATATGTGGACTAATTGTAAATCAGTTAAAAGGTTAAGAAAGAGTTGTAGGAGGCCACATACGCGTGCAAACCCGTAGGATGCAAGTGGGTGTTCAAGAAGAAGCTTAGTCTGATGATACTATTGAAAAATACAAGGCTAAATTTGTGGCCAAGTGTTATAAAAAAAGACTAGGCTTGTGGGCAATGGTTATAAAAAAAGAAAAAAATTTTATACTTATTCATCAGTTGCTAGATTGATCATAATTCGATTGTTACTTTTCTTAATAACCTCTTTTGAGTTATACCCAAAAGAAAAAAATTTTCTTTGATACTGATTCAACTCTTTTGGGTTATACTCAAAAGGAAGGAGAAAATTTTCTTTCATACTTATTCACCAGTTGCTAGATTGATCGCAATTCGAGTGTTACTTTCCTTGGCAACCTATAATGTTATTCTTATTCATTAGATGGATGTTAAGACAATTTTTCTAAACGGATAGTTGGAAGAGGAGATCTATATGAAGCTGTGTCGATGACATACTAATTTTTGGGACAAGTCTTAATGTAATTAAGAAAGTCAAAGAGTTTTTATCTCAAAACTTTGACATGAAAGACTTGGAAGAGGCCGATGTTATCATTAATATAAGTAAGAGAAGATAATGATGGGGTTACATTTTTACAATCCCATTATGTGAAAAAAGTTCTAAGTCGCTTTGGGTACAGTGACTGTAAACCTGTTTCTACATCTTATGATGCTAGTATGATATTAAGAAAAAACAAACGATTAATGAGAAATCAACTAAGATATTCTTGGATTATTGGTTCACTCATGTACTTAGTGAGTGCTACGAGGCTTGACATCTCTTTTGTTGTGACCAAACTAAGTCAGTTTGTGTCTAACCCGGAAGATGATCATTGGCATGCTCTGAAAAGAGTGATGCACTATCTAAAGGGTACTGTAAACTATGGAATGCATTATACCGAGTATCCAAGGGTACTAGAGGGATATAGTGATTCGAATTGGATATCTGATGCTGATGAGTTAAAAGCCATGAGCAAATATGTGTTCACGCTCAGAGGTGACGCTGTTTCCTGGAAGTCTTGCAAGCAGACCATCCTGACAAGGTCAACTATGAAAGCAGGACTCACAGCATTCGATACCATCACTATTGAGGCTAAATGGCTCCGTGAACTCATAATGAATTTACCGATGGTTGAAAAATCCATACCGATTATCCTGATGAACTGTGATAATCATACAATGATTGTCAAAGTGAACAGTTCGAAGGACAACATGAAGTCATGCAGACATGTGAAGAGGCGGTTGAAATCTATCACGAAATTGAGAAGCTCAAAAGTGATAGCCTTGGATTATGTCCAGACGGCTAAAAACCTTGCATATCAATTTACAAAGGGTATTTCATGAAATGTGATAGATAGTGCATCCTAGGAATTGGACCTGAGACCCATCATGTGAGTCATGCCTTGGTGGTAACCTGTCCTTTGTGATCGGAGATCCCGTGATTTTGGACGGTGAAACAAGCCATTGAATGACTTAAGGAAGAGAACCTTTAACTAGGCTCAGTCCTGTGAAAGTGCATTTCTCTTCAAAACTAAGGCAGGTTGGCTTTTGCCTTAATGTGATCCGAGTGGCTTTTACCAAGCACAGATGTTGTCCTATAGAACATCTTTTAAGGATTACACATATATAGGTTTCATAAGGATTATACCTATATAGGTTGACTGCTAGTAATAGTCTATAAGATCTGGGTGGTCTCTAGATACTTGTGAAAGGCCTGGAGTATGACTTATAAAGCTTCAACCCGTAGGGATGCTTTCGTGGCCTAGTATCAGTGAAGGGTTCTGGTCACACTTATTCACATAAGACTATCAATTCAAGGCATAGTCCATTGAACAATTGTGAATAAGTGTAGCCTTAGCTCTAGATGAAAGTTCAACTTAACAAGTCTCTGTCAAACACTGGCCCATTAAATCCCAGGGTCCACGTTTATTGGAGATAGAGAACAATTAGTACCACAATGAAAGTTAAGAGGGATTAATACCCACTTAAATATGTGGACTAATTGTGAACCAGTTGAGAGGTTAAGAAAGAGTCACAGGAGGCCACACGCATAAGCGCGCGCTCGCTCGCCGAGCCGAGGCGAGGCGTGGCGTGGCGTGACCTTGGTCCTTGGTCGTTGGGAAGGCCTGGCCTGAAATCCTAGTTTTGTCATTTTGTTTTTGCGACAATATAATGATAATAACTAGTATTCATTCCTATGATATGTAGTATGATGACAGTTATGATTGGAAAATCATTCCTGTGCAGTGGTAGCATTATCTCTGATGTTTTAAGAAGACAACAATGGCAATTCATTCTTTGTGATAACAGCAACACAATAGCCATTTATTCTTGTGTTAACAGCAGCCTGATAATGGACATTGATGGACAACCATTGATGTCGTTCATGATATCCATGTTCATCCTCTCCTGCACACCTATAAAAGGAGCATCCCTCCTCCTCCTCAACATACACTAGAGCACAAGCCTCTCCTCTCCTCTCTTCTATTGTATACTGTCTTTGCCTGCATTCTCATCGCTAGCACTGTGCACACTTTGCTGGCGAGAGCAAAGCCTTCGAAATCACGTCCGTCGTTGAGATCATGCTCGGGATAGACAGGCGATAAGGTCTTTGGGGAGAGATTAACGCGACTGCTCAACCTTTGATCGACTACTTCCTGGTGGTCGTTCGTGTTGTACACCTACGTCGACTACTTCCCGGTGACCGTTCGTGGTGTACGCCTACGTCGACTATGTCCTGATGGCTAACTGCATGGAAACAACTCATCATTGTATTAAGACTGTACGACGACATCGACAAGACATCAAGTATGTCTAACACCAGTGATAACAACACTATCAACGTGACTAATGTCATCTGCAGTACGAGTGCAATTGTCACGCCCAGAAATTCACACCAGAATTTCTACAGCTAATTTGTGCATTACAGAATCCTCGTCTTAGAAACAATATAAAAGAGTTACACAAATGCAGCGGAAAGGAAAAAAACGGACTTAAGCTAAACTTGACACGAGCGAAGCGGAACACCAACTCCACAGCTAAACCTTGACGAGAACAAGCCTACACCTCCTCGGAGACCTCGATCTCAACCTCTGGCACTGAAGGGGGAAAAAGAAGTAAGGCTGAGTACAACCACAGTACTCAACAAATCACACCGGAAAAGGGGACATGATGCAAGATAAATAACAAGGAAGGGTTAAGGGCTCAATTTGCATAAACAGCATTTGCAGAATATAATAACAATATTTGAAGACAGTAAAACAGTAGTAATATTTAAGTAGTATTAAATAAACACTGTCCAACGCTCAAACCACGTTGCGACAGGCCCATCCATTCACCTGCACTAGTCATGCTTCAACATTTCATTCAAATAAAAAGATGAAACTAATCAAGGTGAATCTGGTCGATCGCCCGTAACCGTGGGCATGGCTATTCGAATAGTTTTTACTCTGATCAGAGGTGTACAACTGTACCCACAAGACACAATCCCACAACACGTTACCGTGCGCCGGTGCACCACCATGGTGCCCCGGAAAGAAACTGTAACAGGACCCTTCACATAACCCCTCTAGTCAATCGTACCACACCAAGGTTTCGCCCCCATTCCCATCGGGCAATGGGCAGCCCCCTCTAGTGCCATGGTGAATCCGGAAGTTGATCAACCCTTAAAACCGGGGCCGACCCAACTCCATCACGCCCACCCTCTTTGGGATACGTCAACTAGAGACAGCTACGCTACAGACCCAGCCATTACCCATGCTAGCTTGTGGTATGCACGGCATTTCTTCCAGGGTTTCCCGAGAACCGGTCCTTAATCGTCATGAGCACGCTAACCAAAGTCTAACCATATGCTCACGACCCACCTTTTCATAATTCAATATTATTAAAAACAGGGTCATATCTTAACATCATCTGAGAGTTAACTTCCCGTAATAAAACTTGATTAGTGTGATTCCCTTAAGTGAGCTAGTTGCGCTAAGCATAACTAAGCAAACCTTAAGCTATCATCTAGTCATATTGAACCCCAAGTTATCAATGGTATAAGGTAAACAATCCTATGGTTGAGTACAATAGGTATAATCATCCCATAAAATGACATTCTAAAACATAAGCAGTATTTGAAAGAAAAAGAGATATTTACATAAAATAGGTACAATATGGTCAATGTAAGGTATGACTTGCCTTGCCCTGGAGACTGAGGAACCTCGGCGACTACTTCGAAGAGAATGGGCTCGCCGGAAAACTCGGGATCTACACGACAAACAAAGCACTCAACAAACACCCTAAAAAGTCTACGGAAATAGCACTGAAAAGTATTTTTAATGGATTCTTGACATTTTTCTGGATTTAATGAAATTTGAATGGGCTAAAACGGAGCTCGGATTCAAAAGATATGAATTTTAGAAGTGTAATTGCGATTTTTAACTAAACTGAAAGATTAAAACGATTTATTGCGCAAATAAGCCCCCGGGTGACGCAAGCATGGCGCAAGCGGCTGACGCAAGCAGCGCGGGCGCGGTCCACGGTGGACCGAGTCCACGGCGGCGACGGAGAGAGCGGGGCACGTGGCGCGCATCAGGGAGGGGTGGCGGCGATCGGACGGCGACGGCCTTGCGCGCGAGGGGACGGTTCGGATCCGCCCGATTCGAAGGATCGGACGGTGCGGATCGCGGCTAGGATTAGGGTTCGGGCGGCGGCCGAGGCGGACACGCGGCAACCATCGGGCGTGCGCGGCGGATCGAACGGCGACGGATCGATCGCGATCGGACGGTGCGGATCCGCCCGTTCCAAAGGATCGGACGGCGCAGAGGAGCGGCGCTAGGGTTAGGGTTTGGGCGGCGGCGGCTCGAGCTCGCCGCCGGCCATGGCCGCGCGGCGCCGGCCGGCCTCCGGCGACACCGGCGAGCGGCGGCGGAGGGTGCCGCGGTGCGGGAAAACACAGCGGAGGCGGAATGATGCGCGCGGGAGCGGTTCGGGAGGAGACCCGAAAACCGAAGAGGAAGGGGCGGCGGCGCACTCACCGGCGACGGAGACGACGACGATGGCGACGGCGGATTTAGGGCTAGCGCACGGGAAACAAAGGGAAATGCGTGGCGGCGATGGGGAGTTTTATAGGGGTACAACGGGGCCGAAACAAACACGGAAACGGCGCGGATTCTTCGCCGTTGTTCACGGAATCGGAGAGAGTTGGAAACAATCGGCGACGGATTCCACGCGGATAGGGTTTCCATCGGGCACGGAGGTTGCGGGGATGGAAACGGCGTCGCGAGATTGAGCCCGCACGGGGCCGACGTGGCTCGGATTCAAACGGAAAGGAGCGGAGCGGCGGCGCGCATGGCGGGCGGCGGCGGACCAACCGGGCGCGGGACGGAAAACCGACAGGCGGGGCCCACCGTCGGCGACTCGCGGCGAGGACGCCCGCGGACTTGCGCGGCGCGCGGCGTTGTGGGCCTCGGCCCACGACCGGGCGCGCGCGGGAGGGACCGGGCCGGCCCAAAGGAAAGAGCGGGAGTACTGTGCAGCCCGTACGGAAAAGAAAAAGAAAAAGGAAAAAGGATTTTTGGGGGCTTAATTAATTCCCGATTTCTTATTTAATTGATTAAAAATACTTAGAGTGCTCTAAAAATTTTAGTAAAAATCCCGTTAGCGTATTTCGACATGCGAATTCAAGAAAAATTCTACCATGTCGTTTCCATTTATTAATGGCATTTTAAAATTATAGGTTGACTCAGGTTAATTTCGAAATTCGATTATTTCGGGGTAAATTATTTAAATGAATTAGAGAAAAACCCAGCGTGTGACAACAACCCCGACATTGACCCTCGATAGGGTATATACATTTCTTTTGTATATTGTTCATGTTTAAGTTAGTTTAAAAAGTGAACACTGTTTCACATACTATAATTATAGAAATATTGCTTATTTATCTAATTAATTATAAAATTAAAATATAGCAAAATAAGCCTACATTTCTAACACATCTTGTACGTAGACAACGGAGAAGAGCGACGTGTGGGGATTGTGGCATCGTGCTGGTGGGGCAGCTGATCGGGCTGATGCCAATGGAAAAGGCGTTCGGTGGCGAAGTGGACATGGTGCGCTGGGTGCAGTCGTCGGTGGTGGCAATGTCGACGGGGCACGTGGGAGCAGGCGTTTGACCCAGCTCTGATGCCGCTGCCACCGCTCAAGGAGTAATTGATGACGGAGGTGCTGGAGGTGAGGAGCGAAGGGAGGGGGCTGGAGGGGGTCTAGCACCCCCAACCTTCGAACATTCTCATAATACTTTATACTTAAATTTAAAAAATATAAAATTAGTGTTTATTAATTAATTATTTTTATTAACTATGTTTAAATTAATACTTTATTAACTAATTAATTTAATTAGTGTTTTTAATAAGTGGACTGTTTTAAATATTTATTTTATTATAATGGATAAATTAGTATTAACTGCAATCATCGAAAAATACTTTTAGATATGAAACTTGCGAAAATACGTTTTATATGTAGATGAATTTTTACGAGATTATTTGGTAATTTATATTGAAAAAAATTGGTTGTATCAGCCTATAATCTCTTCTAAATCATGATCTCCTGCTGAAGGTGGCGCTCTGGTGCGAGGATGGCGCCGGGGTGGCACTGTGGTGCGAGGATGGCGCCGGGGGAGAGGCCGACAGCGAGGCAGGGCTCTGCCGTGCGTCTCGCTCCATTACTATAGAGCCCCGGTCAGGAAGAATTTCCAAACACTGGAACTTGTCCTCAACGGGAAAAGTAAGGAAAAACAGGAGAGAGGAAGGTGAAAGAAAAAGAATAAAGAAGTAATAAAAAGGTGTAATGTTCTGATATTCGCGTAGCTGTTGAAAACTATTTTATTAAAATATATGTTCAATTTTTTTTGATAATTTGATTGCATCTAGATTTGTGTGCCAAAAATCTGAATTAAATTAATCTTTGTGTACTCAAAATATTGCCCTAAATAATTTCTTTTAAATTAAAATTCCAGGATTCGAGTTTGATGGACCGAGTCCCCTCGTAATTAAACCGTTCCAAAATGTCATTCAACAAACCATTCCATATCAAAAAGCACTCAAATCCACGCTTCTTTTTATCCTTAATTCTATTAAAATTAAAGTCTTATTCCCTTCCATTCTATTCCACCTACATCTAGTCAAATATAGTTTAATTCCTAAAGTCCTACAAAGCATCACAGGATCAGGAAAAAGTCCATGTCCAATTATCTCCATGTCCAATTATCTATCACCATTATATATACAGAACACAAATACCCAAAATTTATTCCAAAACCTCGTCAAAATTTCTCTTCCTTTACCACTTTTCTCCTCGGAAACGTATCCTATACATTTAACCCTTCTCTGTACATTGTGCACACCAATCAACAAATATCATTACACTTTCAATTGTTAATAATCTACCTGTAAAGTTTCATCTTCAAATTTATCATACATAGAAAAAACAAAATTATGACAGACTTATAAACTTAAAACACTTATTTTTTTGTTTTTTATTATGCTAGAATATAATAAAATCGAGGTTAATATTTTATATTAGGTGTAATACTATCCAACAATTGTTTTTTAGATTTTTAGTGACATTTGTTAGTTGGTGTATCTGATGTATGTAAGCGTTCGCTTATATGCACAGAATATGTTCCTTTTTCCTCCCTACAATTTTATCCAAATACAAGTATTATTCGAATTATATTCCGAGCAACAGCATGCTAACTGAAATGACATTTCCTTGAAATTTCCAGAAATGTTAATGAATACAAATATAAATTTAAAAACATACATTTTTTAGCATCCTCCTTTAACATCTATATTATAAAAAATAGTTAATTCTACTTTGGTTCACCTTTTGTTACCAAAATTTTACTTTGGGCCACTCTCTAGCTAATATTCACTTTGGATTAGGTAAGATTATCTTTGTTGCACTTTGGATCACCTCAAGTCACTTCTCTAGCTGCATTTACCCTCTAATCTTTCAAAAAATAGCTTAGATGTAAGTCGAAAAAATTGCCAGTTTAGGGTGTCGATGCAGTTAAAGTCATTGATGTGCTCAAGAAGTTTTTTTGGTAACCTAGTCCTAGGGTGTCGAAGCACGAGACCCCGACAACGGGGAAGTGATGCCCCCCATTTGAAGATTCGTCCAAGGGGGCGAGTCGAGCTGAGTCACGCTCAGGGAGCTGATAGACACAAAAGATTATACATGTTCGGGCCTCATGGATGCAAAACACTCTAGTCCTGTATGTTATGGGTTATCTGTGAGGAACTGGAGTTACAATAGGATATGGGACTTGTGTGAGTTCTAAATGTCATCTGTCCAACCCCCTACTCATTAGCATGGATCCTCCTTTTATATGCCAAGGGAAGTCCACAGTATCAACATATAAATGCAGAAGCGGGCCCTACTCCAAAGAGTTGGATATGCTTAGTCTTGTCGATGACCCCTATGAAACCACGGTCGGATGTGACAACCTTGCTGTCCAGTTGACATGTGGCGCAGGAGCTAGGTGATCTCCGTCTGGTCACCATAGGGTCCACCACCCAGTTCTTGCGAGGTGGCGAAATGAAATACGCTGGGTTGTTGCGGGCGCGGCACGTCACACCCCTCCTATTCCTTTGACAGATGTGGACAAGCAGGAGGCTGCATGCAATGCCATGACCTTGAAATGAAGGCAAGTGAGTTGTTCCCCAACTGTCTCCCTCCTGCAAAAGAAGTTAATATGTTCGGATGGAGTTAAGCCCCCTCGCCCAACTACTAGGGCAGAGAAAACCCCAACGTGAGCCCGGGGCAATAGGGTGTGCTCGGGCCCTCGCTCGGGGCCCCTAATCACCTGTAGTGTGCCCCAAAGCAGCCTCTGCTCCTTGGTGCATTTGCCTACCTGAGGCCTGATCGATGCCCGGGACCCTCAGGTGCACCCAGGGCCCTGCACATGCTCACCTTGTTTCTTTACATTAATATCTTGTTAATTTGGAGGAGCTTCTCAAATATGTCTAAGGGGAAGGAGTTCATGATTGATTGGGCCTTGGATGGAATGTTGTTGTCGTGGCGTGTCCATGTCAGCTTCTTGAAGATATAAATCTTGCAGGTCTTGATGTTTTTTTGAGACCTGGTATATGTAGACCTTATACGTCTCGACACTCTTCTTGGGACCTTGTAGGTGTATATCTTATAGGTCCTGACACTCTTATTGGGAAACTGTAGATGTTGATCTTGTAAGCCGTTGGTGCCCTAAGTTCTCGGAGGAATATGGACCTTGGTTCCTGTTTCTCCAATAGTTGGTACAAAGTGAAACTTTAGTAATAAATGATGACCCTAAATGCAGTTCAAATACCCAATCTATCCACCCAAACAATTCGTGGAAATTTTTTAAAGAAATCCTTTTACATCAAAATATCAAATTTGGATTCAAAAGTCAAAACAAAAATCCCATTACCATTTCAGATAAATCTAAGCAAATGAACACCATCCACTATCCTTCTCACCTTCTCACTGAAGCGGTTGGGTTGGCCCAGCCTAACATTACTACCTCTCTTCCTCCTTTTCCTTTTTTCCATCCGCGTGGGCCAAGGCCTCATTGTCCCAAATGCCACCACGACCCAACTCATGTTCCACCTCCTACATAGGCCATCAGTTTATCTCTCCCAATACGCATTTTCTTTTGGAATAAGTTCACTTTGAGTCCCTTAACTTGACGTCAAGTTTGAATCGCGTCCTTAACTGCAATCCCAGATATAACACATCCTTATCTTTCAAAAACCAGTGCAAATATAGTCCCAAGGTAGTATTGTAGGTGGTTTTAGATGAAGTGGCGCTGACGTGGCACAAAAATAAAAATTAGAAAATAAAAACCGTGCGGGACACACAGGTTGGTGAAACAACAATTTCTCATCCATCTATCGGCTCGGCTACGACTACACGGAGCGTGGCAAAAATGGAGTAGGCCGGTAGAGAGGCTACTCGGAGCAAGGCGTCACGAGAGAAGGGCGTTGTGTGGTGAGCGGCGGTTGGCAAGGAGGGTTTGGCAGTGGTTGTGGCGCATCGAGCCGGTCCTCCCACAGTGTGGCGGTGATGGAGACGAAGCTCGATGGCTTTGCAGAACGACGTTGAATTCCAGCAGGCGATGTCGCAGTATGAGTAGAGCGGAGGGAGAGGACACTTCTGGAAGTACAACTGCGAGGGCAAATGAGGGAGAGGTACAGGGAGAGGAGCCAAAGAAGGGGTGAGGCCGAGGCTAGGCGGAGTAATTTGGCGGTGCGCACTACTCTAGCCCAAGTATGGGACCCCCAGCTCGTGATAAGGACATCACTGGTTCAGATATAATCATGATTATGTTACATATCAACAAGCTAAAGGTGTATATGTTCTATATTAGGTTTACTTATTATATGTGCGAATAAATGTTACTACACCATGAGTTTTCTATATTCTCGTTTGAAGAAATACATGTGTGAGTGAAGGAATGGAGAGCAGGCTCATGTGGATGATCGAAATAATTGGTAGGAACCAAACCAAGATCTTCCCCTAGTATACTCCTACATCACCACATCACTTTTGGTCCATAGAAGGCAAGAGATTAAGTTCTACATGTTTTTGATTCGGATTCGAGTCTCCTGACAACATCAACTTCAAACGGACCTAGCCGCTGATCTAGAAGGAATCTCGCGGCCCATGAGCACTTGTTAGAAATATTATGGAGTCTACTTTCATATGGTTCTAGTCCTACACCAAAATTCCTCCTAGCCTGTCAGGAACCTGGAAAACAAACCACGTACCTCAGCCAGTCCGAATTTGATTTTGGGCTTTGGGCATTTTAATTGTGTCGTGGGCTAAGCCCAAGGGGTGAATGCCGTAGGTCTAACCCTAGGACGTCCCTAAGTAGCCATCGTCATTTAGATTCGGATTTTGCTTAGATTATTTTTGCCATCGTAGTTTCGCCACTAGTTTGGTTTGTGGAACCCCAACTTGTGAGATTCATTGTATATTTGCAAAATATTCAGATTGTATCTTCTATTCTCATGTTGGCGTTTTCGATTCGCTTGGAACACATAGCCTTATCGGTGAGGTCAACCGTGTTTCAGCTCGGGTGATAACCAATGGAGGGGGTCGTGTAGTCATTGTGAGGGGTTCGGTCATCCTGGTTAGAGCCTTTGGATTATCAACTTCGAGTCTCCATAACAGACCTATCCAGTACCTAATGAAAGCTCTGGACCATAGTCCTCATCAAGTGGTATTAGAGATTCTGATTTAACGTTAGGTAATTTATGTACCCATAAATAGAAAATACCTACAAAAAAAAATTATCCTCTACCTAGACTGTTCGACCCATTGCATTGTTATATTAATTTTTGCTTTGTTGAGTTTTGTGTTGCATCGTCATGTCAATATTACTAGTCTTAGCATCTAGTTCGTTTAAAGTTTCAAGTTTTGGTCATGTTTAGTACCACTGTCATCATCGCTACCATGTCTTTGCTGTCACCGGGATATTGGAAAATGGAATCACCTCGCCACCAGGGTTCTATTTTTTGTTTTTCTCATAAGTTTTTGCCATTGGTTTTGGAGTTGTATCAAGTTTAGGGTTTCTATTCTGTGGTCGTGTCGTGTTTCTGTTGCAAATGAGGGAGAAAGACAGAGCTGGAGATTTAGTAGATCGGTTTTGTTTCCGGTGTCAGATTTGTGTTTTATTTGCAAAAAGGGAATCAACACGAAGAGCGCATTCCGTTTTTTGTAGAGTTCTACTTTAGGGTTTGCACTTTTGCGTTAAATCTATGTAGTTTTCATATTTATGTATGAATCCCCGTAATCTAGCTTTGTGGTTCCTGAGTTTGTTTTTTGTTAAAAAAATTGAAAAAAAGATAAAAGAAAAGAAATGCTGAATGGTGCTAAAAAAGAAAAAAAGTTGAACCCAAGAAATAAAAGAAGCAAAGAGCAAAAAGGAAGAAAAGAGAAGTTCATATATCAGAGTTGCGCTTGAGTTGTTTCGTGTGTTATCTTATGGTATCATTTGTGTCTAGACTCGCATCTATAGTATGATCTAGCATAGGACTAGCAGGATACTGACTTTGAACGATTATTTAATTTTTCATTTTGTGATTACCGCAATTGCTTTTCTTTGCAACCATATATGTGCCTTGCAAGCTTCAGAATTGACGTCGTCTCACAATTTATTCACTACACTTTCTATGATGCCTCAACTAGCCGCCGGTTGCATCTCTTGTTGCGTGAGTAGAACAATTGTAAGAGCATGATAAAATGCTTGAGAGTGTGTGACCTTCCACTACCTAGTAGTTAATAGGATAATATTTTTGTGTTATCTTATGTTTTTTCACTAACCGTGGCAAGTCACATCAAAGATGAAAAAGTTGGATGAGGGTCACACTCCTATTGCCACATCTGCATCATCAAAGTCTGGGTACACCTTTCGTCCGTTCCTTCTTACGACAGGTTTGGTAGTGAAAAATACAATGAATAGGAAAATACAATAGATCAAAATTTTACACGATGTTGTATGTGCGAAAGAAGAAAGATTAGGAATGTCACTAGTGCTTTAACTTATCGTGCATTAATATGGTGGCAGAATTTAAGCTTGTCTTCACATTTTGAATTGCCTCAAACTTTGAAGCAAATGAAAATACTCATGAGAGAAAATTTTGGCCCTCAATTAGATGTAGCTACTTGCAAAGATAAACAATTTGTTTTTAAGTAGGAGCTGCATGCTCTAGCTCTTACTTTGGATACTAACATTTCGCAGGTATCTGAGAACAACCAAGGTGATGAGGAAGAGAAGAAAGGCATAGAGAAAGAAGGACTACTTGTTTCTCCATGCAAGCTTCAACAAAACTTAATTGTGCAAGCACCTACAATTTTTGAAGATTAGAACAAAGGAAATAATAATGGTGCTACATTTATTCAAGGTATGCATAGTTATGATCTGCTAAATATGTCCACTACTTATGCTACAATAGAGCAACCCATAGTGGAAACAATTGTTGAAATACCTCTGTTACAAAACAATTTGCTTGTTGTGTCTAGTGATAAAGAAGAGTTGTGGGATGCTTCGCTTATATTACGCCACAACTAGTGAATCAACATGTTAGTAATGTTGTTGAACCATCATGCATTGAGTTAAAACATGGTATTCACCTTGCTAGCGAGAATGAAGAGCTTAGATTGATATCTTCTTGGAATACTTGGGGCTATATTTAATTTGATGATCTTTCTCCACTAAACTGTTTAACTATTTATAGAAGAAATTATTTGCTTGATTTGAATTGACATGTACTTCTCATGTAGTTTTTCATGTTATAGGCAACTACAACAATAAAGAGGAGTATAACGTGCATAGGGTATATATTTGTTAGAATTTGAATATACCTCCTTTTCATGATGATATGCATATAATAATTATCTATCTAGTTCCTCTAGTTGTTTAATGAGTAACAGGTTGGTTTGCACGAAGGGGAGTGTTCTCCAAGTGTAAGAATTTCAGAATCCAACCATATGGCCATCAAAAAGTCTAGCTCGCCTTTGTTGTGAAAGTTAAAGATAATGACAAGGTGAAACCAAGGACAGATTCCAATCAAGAAGAGGAGGATGATGAGTACATTATTAGTTCGGATATAATCATGCTTATCTTACACATCAACAAGCTAGAGGTGCATATGTTCTATATTAGGTTTATTTACTATATGTATGAACAAACATTACCGCACCATGAGTTATGTATCTTCTCATTAGTAGAAATACTTGTGTGGGTGAAGGAAAGAAGAGCGGGCTCATGAAGTGCTTGGATGATCAAAGAAGTTGATTGGGGGCCAAACCAAGATATTCCCAAAGTATACTGCTATATAACCATGTCACTTTTGGTCTATAGAATGCAAGAGATGAAGTTCAACACATTTTGGATTTAGATCAGCGTCTCTTGATAGCATCAACTTCAAACGGACCTAGCCGCTGATCCAGAAGAACTCTCGGGGACCATGAGTACTTGTTGGAAAGCTTGTGGAGTCTACTTTCATATGATATCAAAATACCTACTAGGTTGTTGGGAATCTTAAAAACAAGCCATGTACCTCATCTAGTACGAGTGTGATTTGAGCCTTGGGCCTTGTAATTGTATCGTGGGCTAAGCCCAAGGGCATTTGCACCATAGGCCTAACCCTAGGACGTCCCTAATCATATTTATTTAGTAGCCATCATTGTTTACATTTTGCTTAGATTATTTCTGCCATCGTAGCTTCGCCGCTAGTTCGGTTTGTGGAATACCAACTTGTGAGCTCATTGTATATTTGCAATATATTCAGATTACATCTTTTACTCTCTTCCTTGTGTTCTCGATTAGCATTCAAGAAATAGTCTTATCAGCGAGGTCAATCGTGTTTCGGCTCGGCTGATAACCAACGGTGGACTGGTCAAGTGATTGTGAAGTGTTCGGTCGTCCTGGTCGGAGCCTTTGGATCATTAACGTCCTGTCTCCATAATTGACCTATCCAGTACCTAATGAAACATTGGGACTCTTGTCCTCATCATGTGGTATTAGAGTGTCGGCCCTCGGTTTTCTACACCAGAAATCGCATGTGTTTACAATAGAATTCCCTGGATCATTAGATGGTACACACATGGCAAGTTGTATATCACATATCGGACATCATGATAAAGGTCTTACAATACATTAATAATACAAGGGTTGCCCGAGTGAGACCCAGATAGACCAAGCATGGTTAATTACATTACCAAACACCAAAAAAAAGTAAATGAGGTAGCGGAAGCGTAGCTGCGGTTGTCCATCTTATTGCACAGGCAGCGACTGGTGAACCTAGGTCCCTACTCCACCATCTTCGGCACCTCCTCGTCAGCATAGCACACATACGGGTCAGCTCCAACACCTCCTTCTAAATGAGTTAATTAAGCAAGGATAAGTACCAACCATACTCAGCAAACCACTGCTACAGAATGCATTTTGTGTACACATGGGTTCAAGGCTGGCTTGGTTTATTTGCATAAAGCTAAAATTTACAATTCATCTCCCAGACCTATAACATAGCAGTTTCAACTAAAAAAATGTTAAATTGAAGTGTTCATTAATCAACGAGGATTCATGCACCTTCCACAAGCCTCGGTCGGTCCGGTTTACTCTCGCATCCAGTTTTCCATATATTCCATCACTCCGACCATCATGCACATTGGCCAAGGTCACACATTCCCTCCCAATCCTATTCGAATAGATTTGTTTACTCACACTAAAGTGGATGTACACTTTTAATCCCACACTCGGTGACGCACCCAACACATGAGACTTGTCATAGCCAAGTTTTTGGTTACCCTCTCATTGCGGCACTCGCTCCAAGGACTATGGATCCCCATTGCACCCCAACGCCCAACCCTACCTCAAGCCAGCGGTGAGAGGAGTCCTGCCGTTTTAGAGGTACTAGGGGGTTACACTATATATATGCATTTTATGTTTTCAACGTGTCATTCGATCATTCCAACACATTTCCCCTCACAAAAATAACAAATGCATAACTACCATGACAGGTGCCGCCTCCACTTGGGTTACCTAGTCCTCCTGGTCTATTCCCATTCGACAAATGCGGTCGTACTCGATTCATTTCCTACATAGCTTCCTGACTTGGTCCTTAACTGACAAGGGTCGATGGCTAGCCACTTCATAGAAGTACCAATATTCTATCCGTGTCGTCCCAATCGAAAATATTTTGTGTTATTAAGTTTTTGCTTTTCGCAATGGTTTTGAATTCCGGGTGGAGCTCATGTCTCCACCTGTCTTTCGACAATTGCTCACACCAAGTGATCGCCGCATTCACATCGATATAACAAACATGGAGTGTATAATCGTATCCACAAGCAATGCGTAAGCAGTGTCAATAATTGACAATGCATAAATAATAGACTCAAACAATGAAAATCCACACCATCATCTGCGAGAGTTCGAGTAGCTGTGTTCATGCTTGATGATTCCAGGCATGACGCAAGAAACTTTAAAGTGGAAATTGTTTCTGTTTTCTCTTATCAAGAGGGCGAAGCAATGGTACGCTCTCACCATGAGGAATAAGAACGGTGATTGGGAAAAACTTAGAGATGATGGTTCTCGCTCTCTTTCCGCTATCCCGCATCACATCTCTATGAGTAGAAGTTCTTAGTTTTCAGCAGAATGAGAAGGAGACCCTAGGTGCAGCCTAGGCTAGGTTCTTAATGCTAATCCAATCTGGTCCTAACTTGTCTTTACCCGACCATGTGTTGTTATAACATTTTTGGTCAGGTCTTAGCAAGGAATTTGCTCTATACCTTGACATCTTAGCCAGCGATTCTTTCTCACATAAACTCCGACGAAAGGGAGATCCTAAATCATATCTTAGAAAACACTTCCTTCACCGAAGAATACCATGAATCTCCATCTGAAGAAGTCCAGGAAAGGGACGAGGACCCATCACAAGCCAAATCCGGTCCTTTACCCTATACATCTCAAGATCTAGCCATTGAATCCTCGCCCGAACCACGAATACTGAAGGAAGAAGAAATTCATCCTTCGAAGTTTGTGGGGGGAGTCCCCGGGGCAGCACTCAGACTAGAGTTGAAGTCAAACTGGAGTCGGACTACGAAGTCTTTGGGATAAGGTCGGGAGCCCGACCTTCCCTAGGGGTCGGCCGCCCCGACCTCCCCAGTCCGACCTCGGCACTCCTTTTTCGACCTCGACTCCTCAACCCGACTTTCGGCCTCCTTGGGACAAACTTGGCTTGCAAGGTGGCCAGGAGGGGACAACTTGGCAAGGAATGATGTCACCCGACAACATAACGCAGGTGGGATCTACAGAGGAGGGTCCCCAAGGCAAGATAAGGCACAAGACACCCACGGTGCACAGGGCACAGAGAACATCTCCTTGTATCTTTTTCAGATGTTATTTGTACTCACCTTTTTAGATCTTTAGAGTTAGCTCGCTTGGCCCCCAAGTCCCTTGAAACTGCCCCCTTTGAGGTATAAAAGGGAGGATCCAACATCCGAGTTCATTTCATTCTCAGCTCTTTGCTTGTCTTGGCCAACTTACTCTAAGCCCCAAGAACTCACACTTGTAAACTTTGTTCATCATCCACCCCAACGAAGAACACTGGACGTATGCCTATTATCCTTCGGGAGGGCTAAACCAGTATAAATCTCGTGTCTCTTGATCTTTGGCTCGTCTTATTGACTCGAGTCGACCACCAGGTCATGAGAGGAGGCACAATCCCGACCGCTCACTCACCTCCTTGGGCACCCCCTCGGAGGACTGCCGACCTACCCGTCGATAGAGTTTCCTTTCATATCCAACTATTACACCATCTAGGGAACTGTTGACAGTCCTCAAATACTAAAATTTGACCATCAATCCCTGCATAAAAAGGATAAAAGATGAACATCAAGATAGCGATAGGGTTATTTACTAATCCGTTCCACAAGTGTTGGTGATTATTTGTATGCAGGTGATTAATGGGAAAAAACACACCCGCCATGCGACAAGATACACCTCCGACCAATCACACGCGAGCACAAGGATTGGGGGGCCCACAAGTCAGCTTGAACATACTTAAAATGGGACCAAACCACCCTCAACCACCTTTGGGGCCCACTTGGAAGAGACTAAAGAAAATCAGTGGCCAGCGGTGGTGGAGGTGGTTCAGTCGAACCACTCCTAGCGCCCCTAACCACCACATTGCATGTGGAAACTTCCCATTGGTCCACTATGACGGTTAAGGGAGCTTACCGACCTTTCCACCGACCTACAACCGTCATTGGCACACTATAAAAGGAGCTCACTCTCTTCACTTCAAGACACAACACAAGAAGATCAAAGCTCCACTCCAAGGGCATACCTCTAGTTCTATAGTGCTTAGAAAATAGGGTAGAGAGTGAGGGGTAGTCCATAGGAGTGCTAGGTATATCATCACCGACCTCTGATCTTGTACATCGATGAATGCTTATTCAAATTAAGTAAGTGTTCATGATTTACAATGGTTGCATTACTTTAGTTACAATAATTACATTACTACATTTAATGGTGTTGGTAATTCTTTTGACCACAGAATAATCCGCAAGCGCACGGAATACCGTTGTAGAACTTCACCCATGGGAGTATTTCAAGGGATATCGAATCTAAGGAACGGTAGGAACTATCTAAGAGAAAGGATCATAAGGACATCCAAGATTAGGTAGGCAATAGTATAGAGAGGATTACTATGGTTGCGGCTCTAAGAAGCAGGTAAATTACTTCAGCTTTTCTCTTGCTTACTTCGGGCGCCGACTTACACTCGGTCTGCCGAGTGACTCCGTCCTACAGCTCTATGCCGTACCCAAATGTGGAGGAATACAAAGGACAGACAGGGCTATCACCACCTGCTGCCCACCTCTCCCCCGTGGAGTACGAGGCAAACAAAGGTAATCTCTAGCCTAGACACCACGTCTAAACTATTGAATACTACTCTAGTCTCTGCTAAGAACACCTGTCTTTATCAGGGGTCTTAGACTACAGCACCCAAATTAGGGCGGTGATCCCGCAAGCAAAATTAAAGTAAAGTAAAGTACTCAATGTAAATACTTAACAACCAAAGTAAACACGAACACTTACTTTACTGAAGAAAGCATTCGTCGAGGTATAAGATCGAAGGTCGGTACAGGGACTCCCGGCACACCTCCGAACTACCCCTCAGAGAAAACTCCGACATTTGGGGCACTCCTTTCGAAGCTTCCCCTCACTCTGTAACCTATCTTCTAAGTACTAGAACTCTAGCACTAAAAACTTTGTAGTTGAAGCTTTGATCTTCTTGGAGGTTGTGTTGAGTTGAAGTGATGGCTCCCCTTTTATAGCTTGGTATGGCGGTTGGATGGCGGTTAGTTTCCGCCGTACCCACCTAACCGCCATCGGTAGCCAATGATCTATTGCCACGTGAAGGGTGTAGATGATGGGCACCTGGCCTGGTTCGACCGAACCCTTGCTGGTTCCTCTCTCCACCGCCTTTTGCTAGTGACTGATGTGTGGGCCCTTAGGTCGGTTCCCAAATGTTTGGTGTGGGCCACCGTGGAAAGCTGATGTGGCGATCACCGATTGGATGGAATTATGTTCATCACCCTGAAAGTACACTTTTCACTTCAATTTGATACAAGAGTCACCTACATACATTAATTTACCAACATTCATGAAAAAGGTTAGTTTATAACCCCTACCGCTATGTTGATATGCCATGTTTGTTCCACTTATGCAGGAGTTGAAGGTCTGATTTAAGGTGATAATGACCGTCAACAAACTCCCCCACACTTAGCCTTTGCTCATCCTCGAGTAAAGGTCGAGACTAATGTGGATGATACAATATTGGTATTATTTAGACATACAAATTATTCCTAGACCTACTCATAACTGTGAATCTATATCTGTCTACCATGAAATTCTAAGTATTGAAAGATGGAACAGTCTAAGTATAGGCTACCATAGTTTCTTCTGCGCTAAATAACTTGGGGTTTTGATAAGTTATCAAAAAGATAAAAATCATGACTTTACTCCTCTGATGATTCTCTCATATCACTCGAGGTGTCTGATTCCTCACCAGGAGAATGCTCGCCCAAAATTCTCCTACTACTAATAGGCTTATGTGGAGCTCAAGGTAGGGAAATTCATGCAACATACTTACATCAAATATTTTTGTAAAGTCAAATAGAAGATCCAAGAACAAAACTAATCATGTACTCATGACCAACCTTGTGCATATTGTTTGGAATGGAATATGTGGATGAAAAAGTGGAAAAAGAAAAACATTTGAAGCTCCTATTTTTTTGAATGATCCTCCTCCTACTTTATTTTGGAGAACATGGCTATGATTTTTCTCTTTTTTCAACATAGTCATTCTGCTCGAGAAGATTTTTCTTCTTTTTTCATGAGCATCATGAATCTTTTATTCTTATCTCTTTTTTTCAGCTCATGCCTCATTTGTCATGGGTAGGAGGATCACTAAATGTTTGGAGCATTTATTTTGTGGGTGGTTATAGTGGATGCAAATCCCAGAGTAGAATCTGCATATATGAGGATGTGGATGTTGTGGAAATATTTTTGGTTAAACCTCTAACGTAGAGGGAGAGCAAATTTATATGGTGGATATGCACAAGACTTTGATCAACGAGGACATGAAAAGATTCTACCAAGTTTCTAAATACTTGACAAAACTCAAAATGATGGCAAGTAGCATATGTATAAAGTTTAATCATGTAATGAGACATATGGTCTTGGTAGAATGAAAACATCATCGAGGAGTTAAAGGTATCATTTTTGAATTTTGCATAATAAATTCCCAAGTATTTTTATGCAGCTTGAAACATGGTTGCTCATTACCAGACTATCTCGCATAGATCAATATCTCAAATAACATGCTATCCCTAAATATGTGATTTCGAAGCATATGAGTGTTGGCATGGAAAAAAGTGTATGTAAGCCAACCAATCATGTGTCATGTACCCAAGATTATGTAGGTTTATGCTTAATGGTGCTAGCACAATTTATTAGTATGCAAGGTGCAAAAATAAAGTTGCAAACCGTTGAATGGGAGAGCATGACGAAGATGTCTTGCGTCGCCATTGTGCTAGAGTGCGCAACAATGTGGAGGTGGTCTGATGGATGTGCGTGTTAGAACGAGGGACTCCCCTACACTTATTTTTGTACCTGCAGCTTTTTGGACACAACACAAGTAGAAACAAGAAAGTAATCCTAACGGCATAGATCGTCGCAATTTATTCCATTAAAAACATGGCACTTATAGGAAAAGGGAAATTGAACAATTAATCCTAACATTAACCTAGCATCTACGCAAAGCATTTTAATCCTAAGAATTTAAACTGAATTTAATCCTAAAATTCAATCCTAACTAAAGCGCCAAGTCCTAGAATCTACGATACACGGGAAGGTCTTCATGGAGAGGCAGCATAATAGACGTCTTCCTTCCGTACGACCTTGTAGAGTCTCTTGATTTAAGCACCTAGGCCATGACGGAGAATATCCATGTTACCCTTGAGATCGGCGATCTCAATGGTGTTCTCCATGTTCTATGGTGTTCTCCATGTTCTGATCACGCAGCAAGCGGTTCTCAGCTTGGAGCTCTCTAATGATGGCAATCAGCTGTTCCTGGGTAAGAGTTGCTGGGGGCCTCTCCTCATCACTCTCATACATCCCTGGCACCCTACGGATAGGTGGCGGCGAAGTGTGACGCCCAATCTTGGTCACAGTAGGTGAGGACCCAGCAGATGGTACCGGTAGTTTCCACTCTGGGACAGAGAGTTTCTTTAAATCTTTTCTGTAGGATCTGGGGGTTTGCACCCCAATGTCCTGGTATTGAGGCTGCGGCAACGGACTTTCCACAAAATAAGATGCCGGGTTGGATGGATAGGTTGACGGTCCTAATTCTTCATCTTGGAAAACATGAACTTTTAGCGACCGCTTTGGTCCTAGGGCTGATGGAGTAGGACGATCATATGGAGTTGAGCGGCATGTTCCTCTCGGTGATGGAGTACGCAGGACCAAATGAGAAGACGGGGGCTGACGACCACGACTCGGCCGAACTGATGGTCCAGCTGAATCGCCGCCACATCCTCCGTTTGTGGGTGGCAGCATGGCAATGGGTTCTACGTCGACAAGACAGACATCTTCTAACAAGTAATGGTCATTGGTTTCCATCTGGTTGGCTGGTGTCGGCTCTCCTCAAGATCAAAAGTCGACGTTGAAGGCCCGATTCCCTTGTCCTTGCCGACCATGGGAGGAATTTTTTGGTTTTTGGCTAGAAGGAAAGTTTGCGGAGTTTTCGATGTAGAAAGTGGCAAGATCGGCTGGGAGTTTATATGGGAGGTCACGGGTCCAGAAGCCTAGACGACATCGGACCAAGCCTAACGTGTGGGGATTGGAGTTCTAAGGAGATAAGGGAAAATTGGGACGATTTAGACTCCGCAATGGTTCGGTAGAACTGGGTTCGGCCGAACCCTAGTCAGGCCCGTTTCATCTCCAATTTCGTAGGGTAAAACTTAAACCGATAGGGATAAGGAAAAGGTAGGTCCAGCTACGGATAAACTAGAGAACTCAGGCAAAGCGTCTAGATCAATCAAGTCTATCGCATCTACCTCGGACTCTAAATTATCAACGGGATGAAGAAAACTTTTAAGCGATGACCATTTACCTTAAAGATGTTACCTTCACCATTTTGGAGTGTGATTGCCCCGTGCGATGACGAGTTGATGACGGTGAACGGTCCTTCCCACTTGCTTCGAAGTTTTCCATGCCCGAATAGCTTGACCCTGGAATTAAAGAGTAATACCTTGTCCCCAGGCTTGAACTCCTTCGGTTTGATTCTCTTATCGTGCCATCGCTTTATTCTTTCCTTGTAGATCATGGCACTATGATACGCCTTGTCTCTCCATTCTTCTAACTCCAAAAGTTGCATCCATCTACGAGCTCTGGCTTGATAAAAGTCCATGTTCCATTTTTGGATCGCCCAGTATGCCCTATGTTCCAACTTGACCGGTAGAAGGCATGTTTTTTCCATAAATGAGTTGATAGGGTGACATGCCGAGGGGTGTCTTCTACGCAGTCTGATATGCCCAGAGTGCATCAGGTAGCTTCAACTTTCATGATTTCCCCATCTCATGAACAGTCTTCTGCAGAATGTTTTCGATCTGCTTGTTAGATGTTTCTGCTTGACCACTGGTTTGAGGGTGATATGGAGTTGCTATGTTGTGCTGGGCTCCAAGCGCATTCAAGAAATTTTGGAAGGTCTTATCGTTGAAATGAGATCCTCAGTCACTTATCACCATCCTCGGCGTTCGGTACCGAAGGAAAATGATCTCATGAAACATCTTTTTGGCATGCTTGGCATCAGCGGCTCGGCAAGGCATTGCTTCTACCAACTTGGACACATAGTCGACAGCCACCAGGATATACTCGCAATCATAGGACCTTGGGAAAGGTCCCATGATGTCAATACCCCATACATCAAAAAGTTTCACTTCCAGATTGTATGTAAGGGGCATTGTATCTTGAGCAGTAATCCCACCATGTTTGTGGCATTTGTGACACCTCCGAATGAACCCCTTGGTGTCTTCATACAAGGTTGGCCAGAAAAACCCACCTTGCCAAATTTTGGCCTGCGTCCGGAATGCACCATAGTGCCCTCCGTACGGGGCCACATGACATTTCTCTATGATTTGGGTGGCTTCGGCAATCGGGATGCATCTTCTTAACAATCCATTAGAGCAAACTCTATAAAGGTATGGTTCCTCCCAATAGTGACGTCGACTCTCATAGATGAGTTTCCTTTTGTTCTCCCCTGGCGGGACATATCCAGTGACTATAAAGTTCACTATGTCGGCATACCAAAGACTAGAGTCTGTCACTTTTAGTAGCATATCGTCTCATAGGAAATCATTGATGGGCAGTTCCTTCATGTTATTATAATGCATACGAGACAGATGGTTTGCTACTGAATTCTCTACTCCCTTTTTATCTTTAATTTCAATATAAAATTCTTGGAGCAAGAGAAAACATTTGATTAGCCTTGGTTTAGCGTCTTTCTTAGTGAGCAGGTATTTTAACGCAACATGATCAGTGTATACTATTACCTTAGCTTCAACGAAGTAGGACCTAAACTTATCAACAGCAAAAACCATAGCTAGGAGCTCTTTTCAGTGGTAGCATAATTAAGCTAAGCTCTAGTTAGGGTTTTGCTAGCATAGGCTATTGCATTGTGCTTTTTATCCTTGGTCTTACCAAGGACTGCTCCTACAGCAAAGTTGCTAGCATCACACATTATTTTAAATGACAGCGACCAATCTGGCGGTTGAATTCTTGGAGATGAAATGAGTGCTTCCTTAAGGATATTAAAGGAGCGCAAACACTCATCATCGAAGTCGAAGGGAGCATCTTTGGTTAACAGGTTTGTGACGGGTCTAGCGATATGAGAGAAGTCCTTAATGAACCTACGATAGAAGCCCACATGACCTAGAAAGCTACGGATTCCCTTGACATTGATAGGAGGTGAAAGCTTTTCAATGACATCAATTTTAGCTTTGTCCACCTCTATCCCTCTCTCAGACACAAGATGCCCAAGAACGATGCCTTAACGGACCATGAAATGACACTTTTCCCAATTTAGCACCAGGTCCTTTTCTTGGCATCTTTGTAAGACCTTGTCTAGATTCTCAAGACAATGATCAACATTTTTCCATAGATGGAGAAGTCGTCCATGAAAACTTCCATGATTTGCTCGATCATGCCTGAGAAAATAGACATCATACACCTTTGGAATGATGCGGGTGCATTACACAACCCGAATGACATCCTGCGATAGGCATACCTTCCATAGAGGCATGTAAATGTGGTCTTACTCTGATAATCGGGATGGATAGGAATTTGATGATATCCGAAATACCCATCAAGGAAACAAAAGAAAGAATGATTCGCTAACCATTCCAACATCTCATCAATGAAAGGAAGCGGAAATTGATCTTTCTTTGTTGCCTTGTCAAGATTCTGATAATCGATGCACATCCTCCATCCCATGATAGTGTGTTGCGAAATTAATTCATTTTGAGAATTGGCAACGACCATCATTCCTCTCTTCTTCGGCACCACCTGGACTGGGCTAACCTACTCACTATAGGGAACAGGATAAATTATCCTGGCATGAAGGAGCTTTAAGACCTCCTTTTTCACCATCTCTCTCATCACATTATTTAACCTCCTTTGAGGCTCCCTAGAAGGTGTAAGACTTGGATCAGTAGGGATGCGATGTGTGCAGAAAGTGGGACTGATTCCCTTGAGGTCTTGGAGCGAGTAGCCTAGAACGAATCGATGTTTTTTTTAAAATAGAGATGAGTTTAGAAATTTCAATTTCGAAATGCTTGTCATTGATGATGACAGGCGATTCCGCACCTCCATGAAGAAAAGTGTATCGAAGGCCAGAAGGTAGAGGTTTGAGCTCTATCGGAGGTCGTGATGGTGGTTCTAACGTGGGTAGCTCAATTGTCTCTCCAGAGTCGTCTGTTTCTTGAGTAAAAAGGTGAGCTTCTTTCTCAAGGACGGACTCTAGGGATTCAAAAGGAGAAACCTCCAAAACTTCCTCGATAGGCTCATACTCAGGTGAGGGCTCAGCTATGGAGTTCATAGCTCTAGATATAGGAATTGAGAATGAATCCCTCTTGAGTTTGATATTGAGGACTCTAAGAGTTGGTGCATCTAAGAAGAGCTTTTCAAGCGGATGCCCAACTAGAATGACAAAGTCTAACACTACGAACACATGGAAATCTTGCATTGTCTCAAGATTTTCGTGACTTAAGGTCACGTTCTACAAAATCCCATAACTTTCTAAGGTATCTCCATGAGGAGTCTTGAAAGATTTATGAGTCAGGGTCAAAGGTTTGTCACCGCGAAGTGTGAACGCTGGGGAATCAGAAATGATATTCGCCCCGACAGTGGGATTGTAAAGGACCTCGACCGTTGTTCTCCTTATGTTGCAATGAATGGTGGACAAAGGTGAACAAATTCGAATTGCTTCAGATGACAATTCTCACTCTTTCAACCACTCATGGCTCATAATGGACGTTAATCCTTTCACGGTCTCTATAAGGAATTTATCCTCGAGAGGCATAGGAGGGGGAAGTGGAACGGGTAGTCTCTTTTTGTAGAAGAAATTTGAGGTATTTCCATAATCTTTGAAAAGATCGTCTTAAAAATTAAAGGGAAACACCGAAGTTTGAATTGCTTCATCCTTCGGTGTTTCTGGTTCGGGTAAGGTTTCTACAGCGGTGTCTTGAGATATGCAAATTAAAGCATTGGCCTCAGTTGGAGGGTGATCCTCATCGCTTTCCTTGATCGCCGGTAGTGATTCACGATAATCTTCGACGAAGGAGGTGTTCTAAGATATGACTTAGGATTTCCCTTCCTTCCATCGGAGTCTTATATGAAAACGAACCACCGGATTTGATATTAAGATATAGGGCAGACTCTTTGCCGAGACCGGACCAAAAATGCGGCAACAACACGTGGTCGGGTAAAGATAGCTCAGGGCCGAAACGAACGAGCGTTGAGAACATGGCCCAGGCTGCACCTATAGTTTCCTTCTCAGTCTGCTGAAAGCTGAGAACTTCTACGCGCAGAGATGTGGTATGGGTTAGCGAGAAGAAAGTGAGACAAAACTTGTCTTTGAGTTTTTCCCACTCACGGTTTGTTTTCTCTACAGTAAGAGCATACCATTGCTTCGCCCTCTCGGTAAGCGAAAAGGGAAAAAACTTCCACTACAAAGTTCTTTGCATCATGCCTGGAATTGCCATGCATGAACACAATTGCTCGAACCCTCGTAGATGATGATATGGATTCTCATGGTCTTGCCCAGAGAAGGATTGCTCCCGAACCATGGCTATAAAGCTTGGGCAGAGTTCAAAGCCAGCTGAAAGAATTGCATTAGAAGATGGTGTTGGCTCAAAGAAGTTGCCCTTCGGAGCGGATAAACTTTAGATAGATTGCTCCATGAGCTAAGGGATAAAATGAAAATAAAGATATACGAGGATGACCTAAGCTCTAGGATAAATCAGCAACCGTTCCTCGGCAACGACGAAAGAAATGCTTGTTGGTATTTCTTATGACCATAGAATAATCCGCAAGCACACTGAATACCGTTGTAGCACTTCACCCAAATGAGTATTCCAAGGTATATCGAATCCAAGGAATGATAGGAACTATCTAAGAGAAAGGATCATCCAAGGACATCCAAGATTAGGTAGGCGATAGTATAGAGATGATTACTATGGTTGTGGCTCTAAGAAGCAGGTAAATTACTTCAGCTTTTCTCTTGCTTGCTTTGGGCGCCGGCTTACACTCGGTCTGCCGAGTGACTCTGGCCTACAGCTCTACGCCGTACCTGAACATGGAGGAATACGAAGGACGGACAGGGCTGTCACTACTTGCCGCCTACCTCCCACTCGTAATCTCTAGCCTAGACACCATGTCTAAACTATTGAATACTACTGTAGTCTCGTCCAAGAACACTTGTCTTTATTAGGGGTCATAGACTAGAGCACCCAAATTAGGGCGGTGATCCCACAAGTAAAATTAAAGTAAAGTAAAGTACTCAATGTAAATGCTTAACAACCAAAGTAAACATTAACACTTACTTTATTGAAGAAAGCATTCGTCGAGGTACAATGCTGAAGGTTGGTACCGGGACTCCCGACACTCCTCCGAACTACTCCTCGAAGAAAACTCCATCATTTGAGGCACTCGTTTTGGTGCTTCCCCTCACTCTCTAACCTATCTTCCAAGTAGTAGAACTATAGCACTAAAACCTTTGGAGTTGAAGCTTTGATCTTCTTGGAGGTTGTGTTGAGTTGAAGTGATGGCTCCCCTTTTATAGCTTGGTATGGCGGTTGGATGGCGGTTAGTAACCACCATACCCACCTAACCACCATTGGGAGCTAATGATTTGTTGCAACGTGAAGGGTGGAGATGAGGGGTGCCTGGCCTGGTTCAGCCGAACCCTGGCTGGTTCCTCTCTCCATCGCCTTTTGCCAGTGACTAATGTGTGGGCCCTTAGGTCGGTTCCCGAATGGTTGGTGTTAATCTAAGTCGGTTTCACCAGACTTGTGGGCCCTCCAATCCGCGACAAGCTGACGTGGCGATCGCCCATTGGTTGGAGTTATGTTCATCGCCATGGAAGCACACTTTTTACTTCAATTTTATACAAGAGTCACCTACATACATTAATTTACCAACACTCATGTAAAAGGTTAGTTTATAACCCCTACCGCTACGTTGATACGCCAAGTTTTCTCCACTTATGCATGAGTTGACGGACTGATCTAAGGTGATAATGACCGTCAACACATGGGTGGTCTAGTCTAAGACCCCTCGTGAAGATGGGTGTTCTTGGCCAAGATTAGAGTAGTAATCATTACAGTAGACGTGGTGTCAAGGCTGAAGTTTACCTTTGTTTGTCGCATACTCTACGGGTTGTAGAGGTAGGCGGTATGTGGTGACAGCCCTATCCGTCCTTTGTAATCCTCCATGTTCGGGTACGTCGTAGAGTTTGTAGGCAAAAGTCACTCGACAGACCGAGTGTGAGCCAGCGCTCGAAGTAAGTAATTATAGTAAGGTAATTACCACCTATTTGGAGCCATAACCATAGAAATCCCTTCTATACCCTTGTCTATATATTCTTCGTGTCCTTGGATGAACCTGACCCTTGGATATTCACACACGTTTCCAGTGAAATTCGATACCTTAGAATACTCTCAGGTGAAGTGCTACAACAGTATTTCGTGCGCTTGAGGATTAATCTATAATCGGAAGAAATACCAACAAGCATTTCTAGCATTGTTGCCGGGGAACGGTTCTTGTTTTATCTTGGAGCCTAGGTCATCCTCGTATCTTTTTAATTTTTGTTTTTAGAGTATGGAGCAATCTATGCACAACCTATCCGCTCCGAAGGGCGAGTTCTATGAGCCACCACCATCTTCTCAGCCAATTCTTTCATCCGCCTATGAACTCCGTCATGGCTTATAGCCATGGGTCGGGAGCAATCCTTCTTTGGACGTGATCATGAAAATCCATACCATCATATGTGAGACTTCGAGCAACTGTATTCATGCTTGATGATTCCAGGCATTACACAGGAAACTTTGAAGTACAAATTGTTTTCATTTTCTCTTACCGAAAGGGCGAAGCAATGGTACACTCTTACCGTAGGGAATGTGAATGGCGAGTGGGAAAAACTTAGAGATAGATTATGTCTCGCTTTCTTTCCGCTATCCCGCATCACATCTCTACGAGTAGAAGTTCTCAGCTCTCAATAGAATGAGAAGGAGACCAAAGGTGTGTTGATGAGAAATTTCTCTCACGCGCTGGCCTGGGAGATCTGCTTGACTCCAGTGCAGGTCCTTCTCGGCTGCCTGTACTGTGCAGGGCATGCCAGTTGGTTTGATCTATTAACCAACAAGAAAAACAAGGAAAAATGCATTAAGTGTTAGGTTGGATCCCCACTGGATCGGTTGAGAGAACCCATGAGCATATATATGCTATTCTAAAATATATTTAAGCCAAGCGACTCGAATAGATCGGCTATACCGAGACAGCATCAGCCGTTTAACCTAAATACAGTAAAGGATAATAAATATATGAATTGATAACCTAGCTGATACTGGAAAGGCTAACAATGAATCGGCTAGTACTTCGATGAATCTTATGAAAAGATATCATTCTTGAACCAGATGTGCGTAGCCTGGGAAATCGGCCGTCGGCTGTTGATGGCGGGCCGATTTCAGCTAATGACGTCCGACAAGAATGCGATCTTAATATAAGAGGCAGTCCTAATATAAATCTAATAATAAATATATTAAAAGAAAATCATCAGGGCATATAAGGCCGGCTGAAACCCCGACACTGTCTCTGAACAATATAAATCTAGCCAAACAGATCATTGGCAATTCTAAAAACGACTTAATAGTTCGAACCTGATGCAGCACTAAGTATAAAAAGAAAAACCTGATCTGTTGTAGCCGATTTATATTTCTTAAGACGGTGGATATCGCATATAAACCAGCCAACCTTTAGATCTAGCCCTGTTGGCTGCAAGTTCTTGATAGAACTAGCCAATGGCAAGATAGATCTAAACATTGGTCTAATTTATATGCGCTATATGATAAATAGCGCAGTACAAACTCCTAAATCTAATGTGTCATTACGATGGAAGCACTAGAAACAGCAGATCATGCCACTAATGACAAGCATTTACCTGGATTTTGGGGATCGAAACGATGCAGCCCGTAGCCGAACAAATTGCTCTTCTGAAGAAAAAAGGTTGGCGATGCGCCGAAGGTTTGATTGATTGTGATTGTGTTTGAATATCATTTACAGGGGGTCTCGGGTCCTATTTATACCCAAGATACAATTATCTGTACAGACCCTGGACTCTATCTAAAGTACTATTTAAAACATGACGTTATCTCGGGAAGGACCTACGCCTCATTACAATTAACAGTTTAAACAAACTCCTAAATTACAGATACAATTGCCGTTACAGGAATCTATCCATAGATGGCTATACCATTTAACGCGCAATCTAATAACCGAATCTTCTATTTATCTCCAAACTATTGTACCAGAAACGGTTTTATCTCTTTCGGACGTGGAATCGGCTATAGGCCACCCTCGTCCGATCCAATCTTAGCCGACTGGCCTCGCAGCCGATCGCTTCTCAACCGATGCGGCCTCTGTTTCTCCACCAAACCAGCCGATCCGACTCTGCTTCATCCTTGCTAGGACTTAGGGTTTTAACTACCAAATTTAGGTGTCAACACATGCTTCCCAAGTCCGTGATACAAAGTGTTACGGATTTGCTTGCCTGTTTAAATTCCCGCTCTTTTCTTGACCTTAACTGCTTCGGCTCCCCCCAAGTGCCCTTTAAATAACCACTTTCCTCGGCCGAAACAATTACGCCTTCAAAGCGCACTCAATCCCTTCGCACACAAGCTTCTGCTTTCTCTCTCCTCTCTCATAGTTTCATCGGCGTCCGTCAAATCTCAACGTCCTTCGCGAATCAGACTTCATCTTTTCCCCCAACAACTCCGATGGCCTCTACCGTTGCTGCGTCAAGCGCCTCCATCGCGTCGGCCACCACCGCCGCACCAGCTGTAGCCGCCACGCCAACCATCGCTGCCGTTCTGGCCGCCGCCATTGCCGACTTCCCTGAGGTACACCCGTTTGATCCAGAACTCTTTTTTCATTCGGATTTACTTCTCCAGCCATGTTGCATCCAACTTGCATTCAACCTTTTTTTATTAGTACTTTTCCTTCTTCAAACTGTAGTATGCAGCCATTCTTGATTAGCGCTTTTCTTCCTGAACTGTAGCACCTGTCACATCAAGTGTTCATTCCCAATTTAACCCAAGCACAGAGGTTCTTTCTTGGCCCCATCGGCAACACCGATCCAACCGATGTGATCATGGCCGAGACCAACAGGATCCTCTTTAACACCACCAAGCCATCCCTCGCCCATTGTAACGAAACTTTAAATCATGGCCGACCACTGACGCTGCTTGGGTCGAATGGTACAAGAGGATGCAATCAGCCAAATCCACTCAATGGGAGGAGGCCGGATAGCCCGGTGCTTGGCCCTGTCCGTTGCCGCATGGAGAAAGACGAGCCGCTTCGTCGGCTGCAACATATTTCGGAATGACGGCTTCAATGCCTTCATCTTCCGACAAGGGCTGATGACAGCCACACTGGTCGACGTGTACATGACAACCGGGCTAGACATCGAGTCGTCGGCCAACCCCAGCAACCTGAGCCGAAAGGGGCAGCATCAGTTCAAAACCAAGGCCATCGGTGGGTGGAGCGGCTTCATCGCCCAAAACATGAAAGACGGACCCGTCGGCCACAGGGAGCACGTCGCATTTCTGATGATATGGCTTGAAAATTTTTTGTTCTATGGATCGAGCTGTGGGCCGACCGCCAACTGGCAGGTCGTAGCCAAAATCCTGGTCGACGGGGGCAAGCTCGCGCTAAGGAAGTACCTCCTCGGCTACTTGTACCAGATACTGCATTAGGCCGCTGCAAAGATAGCCGCCAACACCCCAATCAACACCGGTGGCCCCTAGTGGTTCCTTCAGATCTGGCTGGTGCTGGTGACCCAAAGGGTAGCCGGTCGGCTCCCTCTGACAGAAGCCGTATTCCCAAGGCTGGAGCCGATCGAAGATGAAGATGGCAACCAAATCACCACCACCAGATGCATGAGCTACGGAGAAGCAGCAGCTGCTCAAACGGGCTCAAGGCAATCGGCCGAACTGCTGGCTGAATGGGTCATCGCCCTTTACGACGGGCTGTCTCGCGAGAACCGCGCCTGGTACTTCTACCGGGATCGGTGACTGTTTGAGTTGCTGGTCGATTTTAACTGGGAAGACATCAACTCGGCCGACAACCCAAGGTGTAGGGAGTTGTTCATTGCCGCTTTGTCCCCCTGCATCCTGCCGACCGGAATCCACCAGGGTCGATCAGTGGCCAAGAGCTACAAGTTTTATTACCCGGCGTCAGCGGCGAGACAGTTTGGTCTTGAGCAATTGCCCATCGGCTTTTATTATGTCGATAAGATTGAAACGAGCGGAGTGGTAACCCAAGACTTGATAATGCATCGGCTGCTAAATATAGCCGGCCCTCCCCTCGACGAGATCGGCGTGATGACCCTGTCGCTCAGGAAGAGCGCGACCTATGACCAATGGTGGGCCGAAATCAAACGACACATCTTTCACCAGCGGTCATCGCATTACGTCGATCTGCTCCAGCCGAAGAAATCCCTTCGGTAAGCTTCGATTCCAAACGATTTTCCCCTTCTTATCATCGCCGATATAGCCGATTAACATTCGCCCTCCGGTTCGCAGGAGACGAAGACAGAGCGGCCGACGGTGAGCGACTCCGGGCGCCTCATCGAATACCGTCTAGGTGTTACGGACATCGGCTGGGGAGCGCCGAAGCTGGCATCGTTGCGACGAGGGCAAGTGCGTGAGCCGATTGCCCGAAGAAATGGGCTGCACCACTCCTACGCCGTCGCCGCGCCGCCCCCAAGAACCGAAGGAGAAGAAGCGGCACCAGCCTATAGCCTCCCCCTAGACCCGGCCGTCGCGTAGTTCCTCGACTCCGTCGCCAGCGAGGAAATGCCGGCGGCTGTTGGAGCAGCGGCCGAACCCGGGAGCTTGAGCCATGAATCCATCAATGCTCTAGCCAACATCCCGCCGGTCCCAAGTCCCCTAGCGAAAAATCGGCCGGTAAACCCTCACTTCACCAAATCCGGCTTTACGATGATATCACTTGCATCTAACCGAACAATTCTTTTCAGGTCAAGAAATTGGCCGTCCATACTCCACGTCACGTGCCATCGGTAATCGTCTCTTGCAACTTGATCTGTAGAAATTAGCCGATTCAACCGCTAACTCTTTCTTTTGCAGCCCCGCCATCTCCGTCGGCTGCACCCAGGAGTCCAGCGAACACGTTGTGACTGCCGCGGGCGGCGGCAACGATGCCAACGAAGGGGCCCCGATGGCTGCAGGTGGCGAACTAGCCGAGCCAACCACTCCGACCCCGGTGCCCATGGTAAACCGACTGAATCTGATGATCGGCTCTGTCAGGTCAATATCTTCTGATCACTTCCTCTTTGCAGAACATAGCCGACCTCCTCAACTTTGACTTGTTGGAATTCGGGGAGTCCGGTGAAATCAGCGAGGAGGCGTTGGTGACGTCGGCTGAGGACCTGAGGGCCACCCTGGCCGACATCGGCAACCGGCTGGAGGCCTCGCTAGATGCGCTGGTGGTCGACAGTGGTTCAATACGCGCGCACTTTAAAGAAATCCAAGGCCAGCTGCCGAAAGCTCTAGCCGACGCCATTGTGCCGACCACCTTCATGGAAGCCCACCAGCTTAAGTATGAACGGGCATGGCAGGGGATAACCGATCGTCGTGAGAACCAGGCGTGGTCGGCCACCCTCCAATCGACCAAGGATGCCATCGAGAGCCGGAAAGCTGCCTTCGACCGCCTAAAGACTGAGCCGGCAGACAAGCTTGAGCAACTCCTCGCACGCCAAGATCAGCTGATGGCCGATCTTGTTCAAGTCACGAATAAGATCGATGTCCACAAGGAGTACATGGCCAGCTTGCCAGTCGAGATCGAAGCTCAACACCAAAGTATCAAGGCGGCCGTGGTACATCTACGGGACCTGGTGAAGGGCATCCCACCGGTGGCTGGGTCTGAGGCCGACGACGTCAGGGTCATTGAAGAGATAGACCAGATAAGGCGAACGACGCTATCGGCTATAGTCGATTTCATGAAACAATGATTCCGTAATATCCTAACATTCTGAAATCGGCCGCTGCCTCCTGTAATATATTCGCCGAACTTATGTAACATGCTGTAATTCTGATTAACTGCCCAAATTGCGTAATCGGCTCTGGCCCTTGTGTAATATATTTTTTTCAATATTTCACAATTGTGCTTGTGGATGAGATCGGCTCTGGCCGCATATAGTGTTTTGGTATGACTGTCGATCCCAATCGCTTAAAATGCTCTTATATTAATTGCCGATTATGAAGCTCCTTAAAAAATTCAGAACTTGACATCCAATTTGCAATCAGCTCGTGTATGTATATGCCCCCCAAGTTTTGTTGATAGGTTCGGTGTTGACAAAATTGTGAATTCAAGCCGTTCACGCGTCATTACCGTCGCTATCGGCCACTGTTTAGTCGATCATAGAAAACTTAGGGAAAAACGTTGCATAAAAATGCCTAAATGCGATGCGTTATTAAAGCAAGACATCGGCTGTCATAAATCGGCTAAGCAACCAGAGCCGAATCACGAGTTGATCCATACGCGTGGGTAATATTTCTTCAGGTATTTTCTATTAAGAGCCCTTCCAAATACTTCTCCGTCCAGCCCTTCTAGCATGTAAGCTCCTTTAGAGACACATTTGTGGATCTTGAAAGACCCTTCCCAATTTGGTGACCACTTGCCGAATTTGTTATCTCTAGATCCAATCAGCAGTATCAATTTCCAAACGAGTTCACCTTCCTCGAAAGATTTAGGCACCACTTTTTTATTATAATGTCTGGCTACTCGTTCTTTATCCTTTGTAACATTTTCCAAGGCCCTCATCCTAGATAAAACTAAGTCTTCTGATTCGTCCACCATCAGGTGATAATAATCATCGGCTGTAAGTTGGTCCTGTAGCTGAATGCGCCTTGAGCCGACAACGCTCTCCCATGGTAGCACTGCCTTATATCCGTAGACCAGCTTGTACGGAGGGATTTGAATTGACCCGTGGCATGCCATCCGATACGCCCACAGTGATTCGGCTAATCGAATGTGCCACTGTTTAGGGCACTCAGAGATCTTTTTTTAATCAACTTAATCAAACTTTTGTGAGGCTTTGGCTTGTCCGTTGGCCTGTGCGTAGTACGGCGAAGAATTAAGCAGCTTGATCCCCATGCCGTCGGCAAACTGAACAAACTCGTCCGATACAAAGATAGATCCCTGGTCTGTTGTTATCGTTTGTGGAATGCCAAATTGGTAGATAATATGTTCTTTGACAAACTCGATTGTGTCCTTAGAATCCACTTTCCTGAGGGGAATCGCCTCCACCCACTTTGTGAAGTAATCTGTCGCCACCGGGATAAATTTATGTCCTTTTGCTTGAGGGTGGATTGATATGGCCGATCATATCAATGCCCCATCCTCTGAACGGCTAAGGCTTGATAATTGGGTTCATAGCCGATGCCGGCGCTTGCGTATGGCACCAAACTTTTGGCAATCCTGGCAGCCCTTGTAATACTTGAAACAATCCTCCAGCATCGTTGGTCAGAAATACCCTGCTCGGCAAAGGAGCCACTTCATATTGTGGGTCGATTGATGTGTGCCACAGATCCCTTCATGCACTTCTCCGATGGCCACTGTGGCCTCATCGGCTCCCAAACACTTGAGTAGCACACCATCAATCGTTTGATAGTACAGATCTTCATCGAGCAAAACATATCTTAACGCCTTGTATCGTAGCTTCCTTGTAGCCAATTGAGAGGAGTTTTTGAGATGGTTGTAAACTTCAAACCGCCAATCATTGGCTATAATGGCGGCAACTTCTATGTCAATTTCTTTCAACATCGGCCGATAGCCTGATGCCCCCTGAGCCAAATCATTGGCCTCTGTGTTCTGTTCTCTGGGGATATGTTTCAAAGTAACTAGCCGAAAACCGTCCATTAATTCCCGGCATTGCTGATAATAGACCATCAGCGCATCGCTTTTGCATTCGTATTCTCCTGATAATTGGCTGATGACCAACAATGAATCTCCCATTATTTCAATGGCGTCGGCTTCAACTTCCTTGAGTAGAAGTAATCCTTTAAGGATGGCTTCGTATTCGGCTTGGTTGTTTGTAGCGTGGGGGTTGATAGCAAAAGCAAACTCGAAGCTTGGCCCCCTGGGTGAAATAATGACCAAGCCGATGACACAACCGTTGGTGCAAACCGAGCCGTCAAACGTCAAAGTCCAAGGCATAATCTCCACTGAGCCCATCAAGTTGTTTCTGTGCTGCACAATGAAATCGGCTATGGCTTGTCCCTTGACTGCCCTTGGTGCCTGATGCCTCAGATCGAGTTCTATTAGCGCAAAAATCCACTTCCCAATTCTTCCTTTCAGCACTGGAGCCAATAGAATGTACTTAACTACATCGGCTTTGCAGATTACTGTGCACTCGTTTGATAGCAGATAGTGCCTTAACTTCGTACATGAAAAATAGAGGCATAGGCATAGCTTCTCCACAGGTTAATACCTTGTTTCCGCGTCTAGCAACCGTCGGCTGAGATAGAAGATGGTCTTTTCCTTGCCCTCAATCTCTTGGATTAGGACGGAGCCGATTGACTTGTCATCGGCTGATAGGTACAGCTTAAATGGTATCCCTTTTTGTGGAGGCATTAAAACTGGAGGAGAACTCAGATAGTCTTTTATGTTGTCTAACACCTTTTGCTGCTCTGCCCCTCATGTGAATGTTTGATTGGCTTTCAGCCGAAGCTGCGGTGTGAACGGTTCCATCTTTTCTCATAGATTGGCTATGAATCGTCTGATGAAATTTATCTTGCTAATCAATGACTGGAGTTGCTTCTTGTCCTTCGGAGGCTGTATTGTCTTGATAGCATTTATGCTTCTTGGTGTGACCTCAATTCTTCTTTCGTGAACAAGAAATCCCAAGAACTGCCCGGTCGATACGCCGAACGTGCATTTAAGCAGATTCATCTTCAGGCCATACTTCCTCGTCCGCTCTAACACTTGTCTCAGATCGGCTATGTTGCCCTCTATCTCCCTTGACTTGACAACTACGTCATCAATGTATATCTCTACTAACGAGCCGATCATGTCATGAAAATATAGTTCATGGCCCGTTGATATGTTGCCCCAGTATTCTTCAAGCCGAATGTCATTACTACCCATTCATACAAGCCGATTGCGCCGGGACACCAAAAAGAGGTCCTGTGGATATCCTCGTCAGCCATAAATATTTGATTATACCATGCATTGCCGTCCATGAAACTGATAATTTTGTGGCCCGAAGCAGCATCGACAAGTAGATCGGCTATCGACATTGGGTATTCGTCCTTAGCGGTTGCCTTGTTTAGATCTCTGAAATAGATGCACACCCTAAGTTTACCGTTTTTCTTCAACACCGGGACAATGTTTGAGACCCACTCAGCGTATCGGCAAGGCTGAATGAATCCCGCATCGTATAGCCGAGTGATTTCGGCTTTAATTGCATCGTACATATCGGCCTTAAACCTCCTGGGAGGCTGTTTGAACGGCCGATAGCCTGCCTTAATCGGCAGCTGATGGACCTCTATTGATCGGCTGAGGCCGGGCATCTCGAAGTACTCTCAAGCGAAACAATCTTTATATTCTTTTAACAAATCAATAAGCTGGGATCTACAATGAGGAGACAAATTTTTTCTAATGTACGTCGGCCTCGGCTTGTCACCAGAGCCGATGTCAATTTCCTCTAATTCGTCGGCCGACGTAAAACCTTGCCCGAGCTTGCCATCGTCTTCGTCTGTGGTGTCCATGCCGAAGACGCATGAGCCCTCCACCATGTCTTGTTCAAGACAACAACTGTGGCTCGTCATCTTCAATCGGCTATATTGTGGAATTGGACACATTTAGAAAATGGGCTTGCCAGATTTTCCCAGACAAACAATCGATGCCTTCGATTTCCCAAAGCGGCAAATCGGCACTAACGACACTAACTGACCTGTCGGCTGCCACGATCTCAATATTGTCGCCAACCCATTGGATCAGGCTCTGATGCATCGTAGAAGGAATGTAGTAGTTAGCGTGCATCCAGTCCCTTCCGAGCAGTAGGCTTTAAGACCCCTTCTCGTTGATGACAAAAGAATGTTGTGGGCACGGTCTTGTTCCCGATGGTCAGTTCGACGTTGAGGACACCCTTGGTCCCCGATGGGTTGCCGCCGAAATCCTTGAGCACCATGTTGTTCTTTATCATGTCTTCGGCCCCTTGCGTAGTTTTCTGAATGTTGTGTAAGGCATGAGGTTGACTGCAGCTCCCCCATCAACTAGCATCTTGGAAATCGGCTTGCCGTTGATGAATCCTTCAACGTAAAATGGCTTCAAGTGTCGATTTTTGGTCCCCTCGGGTTTGTCGAAGATAGCCTGGTCCGGTGAGATTGCTAGTTTCACCAGGTCGTCCTCAATGGTGTCTGTGTCGACTTCAGGAGCACTGAACTCGGCTAGTAGTACGAACACCATGATAACCGATGCAGAAACTTTGCCTTTCCCTTTTGCTGCCCTCCTGGCTTGATCGGCTGGGCTCTCCTCGGCTTGCTCTTCGTTGGCTATGGCAGTTTTCTCTTTGGGAACCCATCGCCGTTTGATCTTACCCAGCTGACGGTGTTGTTCGTGGATCATTTGACGAACTTCGTCTTCTCTCCCTTCACGCTTAAGTCGTTGAATTCTTCTTTTCTGCGTCTTTGTGAAGAGATCGGACGGGCACCACTGGGGATTGGCCGATTCCTCGTCGTCGGCTTCTTCATCATCGCGGTTGTTGTCGTTGCGGTCTTCGTCGATGAAGAAGTCTTGGTGGATTGGGCCGAGCCGATCATGGACAGAGCGCCGCCTTTGGTTCAGCTGGACGGCTCCGGGGACGAACCAGGCTGGGCTTGTAGCCGATGAGCTCCTGTGCTCGTCGTCGCAGCGATTGTTGCATGCTGGACAATAGTCTAGTGTTGGCAGTCTCATGCCGAATTCCCAATAGTACCTGAAAAAATCACAATGCCAATGCGGATCAGCACTGTCGCAATTTACCTCGTATCGGCAGCTTTGGATCTCCAGCTCGCATCGACGAGGTGCTTCATTGTAAGCTTCTCTCCGCTGAGACCGGTGCTGAGGGCGATATCGGCTATCTTCATGGATCGGCCGTCGGTCAGCCGATCTGATAACTGGACGCACCATATTAATTGGCGCGGTGTGATATCCAATCGGCTCGTCCTCTGCCTTGGCCCCGATCGATGTATTGACTAAGCCGTGCGCCATTCTGTTCTGTCGATCAGCTTGCCTGGGGCCGAATGGAGATGATAGTCATCCGTGACGGGTGTAAATTAAAGCCTAAGTTGTTAGTCACCCGTAACGGGCTTAATTTAAAGCCCAATTAAGTATTCTGTCATCTGTGATGGGCTCTAATTGTGGCCCGTTTGAGATTGTATCATCAGTGTCAGGCCCTTGTTTGACTGGTCTTCTGGGTCAAATTTATCGGTGACAGGCATAAGTTTAGACCCGACAAAGATAATTAAAATCGGTGATAGGCTTTTGCCCGTTAGAGATGACTTCTTTCATCGGTCACCTTTTCGCCGTGACGGGCGTCATACCCGATATAGATGAGGGTTGCCGCCCGATTGAGATGAGGATGACTGTTGTAGTGGTGCGCTGCTCTGTACATCGGTCCCCAAGTGCCCACACCGACCAAACAGCATCAACGCTGCCGGTCAAGTAGGCTGCAACAAAGACTTCATCATCTTCTCGTACCGTTGTACATCGATACCCTATAGTTCATGTCAGGGCCGCAATTATCTCCGATCGCGCTCGACTTCCCGCGCGGGAATGCATCCACGTCGTCCCACACCACCCAAGAAAACGCAACACTACAATCTGCCGAGCCATGTGCATACTGAATCGCACACAAGCGTGCGACCCCGCCGCTTGCGCCAGCTCACCAACCACACCACGTTTGACCGGCTACACTGCACCGCTAGCCTTGCGAGTTCGCCCGACCGTGCGCCATAGCTGGGCGTGCACTGCACTGCATCGTGCGCGAGAGTCACCATGGAGCCTGCAGAGCAGCCAGACCAGCCAGAATGGTGGGCTCAGCGAGCAAGCCGGCCACCACCACCACCACGGCACCATGCACACGGGCAATGACACGGCACGCGTGACACATCTTGCCAGGAGTCACCCCCACACAGCGTCGAGACGCCACGACAACAAATACGTGGGAAGCAAATGTACACACCCTGTGTGTGCCTACACGGCGACATCGTACGTGCCGACATTCGCGTAACTGCCACGTCACCTACGCCCGTGTACCATGCGCTACCGAATGCACCACTCCACTACAAGCTGCACGTACATACCGAGGTCACTCGATCTTGTTGGAATTTATGGGCCTAGCCCAAATAATTCTCTACTGATTCCTGAAATAAATCTTAAAAGCTCATTAAGGCTCATATATGATATGGCAAGATGGACAATTTTAGTATCACCTTGCTAGTTTAGAGTAGGGTTGTCCAACTTATATAGTGCGACTTCTCTCTTTCTCCCAAAGCCATGCTTGAGGGAGAGAAAGAGAGAAAACCACACGCGTGCTCGCTCGCCGGGCCGGACCGGGGTGGGGCCGTGATTCGCGTACCTACTCGCGTGCCTTAATTTTTTGGACAAATTGACAATTGTTTGGAGAGTTACATCCGCGGTGAGTTCCTGTAATCCCTAAGTCTGCAAAGTACGCATCTCTGGTTGTTGTGATCATAGATGTTACTTTGATGTATGCTAGTATGTTAGATCTGTTCATACTAGTTCTTGTGATAGTTTTGATCTATTTAATTCAGAATTTAATTAAACAATTTCCTAATTATTTAAAAATCCAACAACCTTATATTAGGCAATCTGTTCATTTTTCTATGGCTAGTTTTGCTGATGCGTTGAGGCCAGAAAAGTTTTATGGTGTGCACTTCAAGAGATGACAAGCAAAGGTCCGTCTTTGGCTTACTGCTATGAATATGTGGGGAGCGAGACTAGATAAACCTGAAGGAGATCTTACTGTTGATGATCAAAAGAAGTTCTCAGATGCCAACAATCTCTTCGTAGGATGCATTCTTGGCATGCTCACTGATCGTCTATGCGATGTATACATTCACATGATAGATTCCAATGAGCTGTGGGATGCACTGGTTGCTAAGTATGATGCATCAGATGCAGGCAGCGAATTGTACACCATGGAGAGCTGCCATGACTACATGATGGTGAACAACCGATCTGTGGTGGAACAGGCACATGAGGTTCAGTGCATTGTCCAGGAACTCGAACTCCTTAAGTGTCGTTTGCCTAACAAGTTTGTGGCTAGGTGCATAATTGCAAAACTTTTTCGTCTTGGAAAGGTTTCGCCGCTGCTCTAAAACACAAGAGACAGGAGATATCAGTTGAAAACCTGATAGCGTCTCTAGATGTAGAAGAGAAGGCTCGGGCTAAGAATACTTCTGAGAAATGAGGCAAGGGCCAGTCCAATTCTCATCAGGCAAGAACAAAGGAAAGAACCAAAAAATACACAAGGGTGTAAAGAGTACCGCCTTCAAGAAGAAGAATAATAAATCTAAGTTGACCTTCTTCACATGCGAAGAGCAGGGCACTTTATCCAAGGATTGCCTAGACCATGCAGACCGCAAAAGGAATAGAGTTGATAGTGGGTCAAAGACTGTCAACACGGTGACCATGGGAGACGGGTATTGTAATTTACCTACTGTATTTTTAGTTTTCTAATCTGCAAGTTGGTGGTTTGATACTGGTGCCAATGTCCATGTGTGTGCGACATAACTATGTTTTCTTCTTATCAGGTAGCATAAGGCTCTGTGATGATGGGAAATGGGTCAGATGCGGCTGTTCATAGTTTTGGTATGCTAGATCTAAAGTTTACTTTGGGAAAGATCGTGCAGCGGAAGAACGTTAAGCATGTCCCCTCCATCAACAAGAATCTAGTTAGCAGCTCCGTACTTTTGAAGGACGGTTTTAAGTTAGTCTTAGAGTCCAATAAATTAGTAGTATCTAAGCATGGATAGTTTATTGGTAAAGGCTATGAATGTGGAGGCTTGTTTCGCTTTTCCCTAGCAGATTTTAGCAATAAGTTAGTAAACCATATTTGTGGTCATATTAGTAATGATAAAGTGTTTGGCATTCTCATTTATGTCATGTAAACTTTGGCTTAATGTCTCAGCTATCCAGCATGCATTTAATTCCGAGTTTCATCATTGCCAAAAGTTTTAAGTGCCATAGTTATGTGCAATCTAAGCAACAACAAAAACCTCACAAGATGGCTGAGGAGAGGAATTTTTGGCACCTCTAGAACTCATACATTCTGATCTTTGTGAGATGAATGGTGTGATGACAAAAGGTGGAAAGAAATACTTTATGACGTTGAGTGATGATGCTACTCGTTTCTGCTATGCTTACTTGCTGCAAAAAAAGGATGATGCATTAGACTGTTTTAAAATCTATAAAGCTGAGGTTGAAAACCAACTAGAAAAAAAGATTAAACATTTTAGGTCAGATCATGGTGGCGAGCTTTTCTCTAATATTTTTTATGAATTCTATGAGAAACATGGTATTATTCATGAGAGGACGCCACCCTATTCACACCCTAAATCAAACGGGATTGCCGAGAAAAAAATCGCACGATGACTGACTTGGTTAACGCCATGTTAGACACTACTGGTTTATCTAAGGCATGGTGGGGGAGGCCTTGTTGACTACTTATCATGTCCTAAATAGAGTTCCAAACAGGAATAAGGATCAAAAGCCATATGAAACATGGATTGGGAGAAAACTATCACTATCTTACTTTAGCACATGGGGTGTTTGGCTAAAGTAAATGTGCCAATTACCAAGAAGCGTAAGCTGGGGCCTAAAACAATGGATTGTGTCTTTCTAGGATATGCTCAGAGGTGTATAGCTTATATATTTCTAGTTGTTAAATCTGATGTACCTGATATGCATGTTGATACTATTATGGAATCTCGTGATGCTACATTTTTTGAGAATATATTTCCTATGAAAGATATGCTTAAAACTTATAGATTGTTATATGAGATTACTCCTGAACCTGTCTGTCCTGTTGAGTCTTCTGAACCATCTGATGAGCTTGAGATAGTTCCCGAGAAGGATGACAATAACTAGTACAGAGCCTTACATCCGTAACAGGCCCAAATATGCCTGGAGCACTTGGGCCGTCAGAATGAAGTCATCTCAATCGGGCCGTCATTTGCACCGTTGTAGATGTACTCGTACAGCCCCAATTGCAAATAGCCCGTTAGCGATGAAACTCATCTGTGACGGGCTCAGATGTAAGCCCGATTGAGATGACGTAGGATATCTCAATCGGGCCATAATACTGAGCGTGTCAGAGATGAGGGCCATCGGTGACGGGCTCAAAAATAAGGCCCAATTAAGATGACTTTATAGCCCGTCACCGATTACTCTTATCAGTGTCGGGCTTTCATTGATGCCCGTTAGAGATGTTTGTGCCCCGTTACAGATGTCGTTTAACTGGCCTGATTGAGATATAGTTCGGACACACTATAAATGCACCAAGAATCGGCTGTCGAATTCATCCTTGTTCATTTTTGGTGGGAGGTTGAAGGGGCCGAATTTTTGTTATTTTTTTAAAAAAGGAATATATTAGAAGTAAGTATAAAAGTTGATTTTTTTATAATTTAGTAGTATGATAACTAATGTTTAATTAAATTTTGTAGCGATGGATCGAAGTTGGATGAATGCGACAACTTTGAAGCGTCATTGCAAGGAGTATAGAGATGGCGTTTTAAGTTTTATGAACGTCGCGGAGGAGGATATTAGAAGAAGAAATAGCAAATACATGTGTTGTCCATGTAGAGATTGCAAAAATGAGATTTTGTTTAGCGGAGAGGAGGTACACTCTCACTTGATACAACGGGGATTCATGAAGGACTACACATGTTGGGTGATGCATGGAGAGACAGAATCGGATAATGGTGCAGCTGCAGACAGCATCGGTGCCGACAATCATGAAGATGAAGATGAGCATGTGTTAACGCCAAAATTTGGTAAGCCCTGAAGTCCTTATCGGCTAAGTGTTAGTATCGGCTCGAAGCAAAATCGGCTGAGAGGACCCGTCAGCCGATGGAGGATCCATATCTCCAGCAGTCGAATTCTTGTTAGGTTCGGTTTGAGAAGATCTTATCCAGAAGGAACAGAGTCCAGGGAGGATACGGCTTGTATCTATTAATTAGGAAGAGATTCTTAGTTTCCTAGTTTATCTTTAGGAAAGTTTGTTTTATAATCTGTTAGGATCTTTGTCACCCTACGGGTATAAATATGTAAGCCCAGGGTTCATGTAACTATCTCTCTCGATCAATACAATTCGGCGCATCGCCACCCTTTTATTCTTCATCTTCGTTCAACATCCGACGGAGCTTGGCATCCGGCGCTGGGCTGCATCGATTAGGTTCGACCTCCAGCAATGGAATAAGTCCAACGTTTTGCCGGGATCAAGCGATCATACTGACTACGTCGATGTTGTCCAAGGCTGCATCAGTACGTTCGATCTCTTGGATTGCTCCGGTTTAGTTAGCATGCTTGCCTAACTATTATCATATGTCTCTATTAATCTAATCTTAGTATCTCAGTTTGTCCCTATCGGTTGTCTCTCGTTTTAGGGTTTCTACCGATACCGGCTAAATCGTTATACTAGATTAGATTGGTTTAGGCATCTACCACCCTGAAAATCAGCCAAGGGCTTGATTGTCTAGGTATTGCTTTTCTTTTCATACTTAGTGCTGCATCAGTTTGATCTACTAAGTCGTGATTAGAACCGTAATCTCTAGCCTGCCTGTTGACTGCCATTAAGGGTTTTATTGGGGTTTCAGCTGATGAGTTATCTAGATATTGCATCGGCTTACAAGGATTGTATACAAGTTGGATCTAGCCGATTGTAGCAGAGGTTTCATTGAACATTTGATCATTTGGATTTTATGACATCGGACTCCCAGCTGATGTGTGCTTTAATCTTTAAATCAATATCTGTTCTACTATGTGATTGGTTCGTGCAATGTTATATATATTGTGTTATTGTCAGCCGATTGTCTTTATATATAAATGTTTGTTCAACACACAGCCGATGGATTCAAACCCTAACACCATCGGATGGCATCGGGATCGGCTGGAATTGCACCACCGGCTTATCAGCCGATCAGTTAGTTTTTGGGTATCAGTGTACCGACCGATATTATTTATGTTTTGCTGTTTGCATAACTTGTCAGTGGCAGGATCAAACTAACTGGCACGCCCGTGCCTCATCTATTCTAGGACCTGCACTGGAGCTAAGCAGATCTTCCAGGTCGGCGTGTTGATTTTTCTCGTCAACACATTTTTTGCACGCCCGGTGGGACCGTGTTTGTGACAACAGGTTTTTTTACATGGTTCTTGGGACCCATAATTGCCGCAAGATGTCTGATAAGGAAGTCAAGGCCGAGGAAGAACAATCTCTCAAGCTGATTAATGAAGAGAAGGAGCAATTTATCGAGCCGATGGATGATGAGACGCTTCAAGAGATGGTTGATAACATCATTCATCGTGCTGTGTTCGATCAATCTGGAGTTTTGATGAATACATTGTATGGTTTGATCGAGGAAACAGTTCCCAAGGTAATTGCCTTAAGAAGTTAGGGTTGGGGTCAGATTGGCAAGCAATCACAGCATCATCGGCAACAACAAAATTGGCTCGGGGGGCAAGATGATCAATATGAGTATGAGGAGCCACATCAGCAATATCGGCCAGAGGAAACTCAAAGATATCTGTCCAAAGAGGATTGGGTCGATATAATTGCAAAGGTAATGGAGGAGCAGTTTGGAATTAAACGCAAAAATCAAATTTCTGTGTATCGGCTGCCATATCCTGAGTGGTTTGATAGGGTTCCACTTCCGAGCCGATACAAGGTTCCAGATTTCTCCATGTTTTCAGGGCAAGATGGTATCTCCACAATGGAACATATCAGCCGATTCTTAGCTCAATGTGGAGAAGCATCGGCTGAAGAAGCTCTGAAAGTTAAGACTTTTTCCATTGTCTTTGACTCGATCGGCTTTCACATGGTTTTCATCATTGCCACCAAATTCCATCAGCAGTTGGGCCGATCTTGAAAAGCAGTTTCACATGTACTTCTTTGCTGGGGTTAGCGAGTTGAGGCTTGTAGATTTGATATCATTTAAACAGCAAAAAGGGGAATCGGCTAAGGAATACATTCAAAGGTTTCGTAATATCCACAGCCGATGTTATAGCTTGAGCCTAACTGATGAGCAGATAGCAGATCTTGCATTCCAAGGGTTGTCGACAGCTAACCGAAGCAGGTTTTTCATCCATGAGTTCGACAGCCTGGCTCAGCTATTACAGAGGGTATCGGCTTATGAGGGCCGGTGTCAAGAAGAAGAAAAGAATCAGTTTTGGGGCGACCAAGACAAGGACAATTTTGAAGCATGACTTCTCATACTCCAAAACTGGGGGGCATGTGTTAACGCCAAAATTTGGTAAGCCCCGAAGTCCTTATCGGCTAAGTGTTAGTATTGGCTCGAAGCAAAATTGGCTGAGAGGACCCGTCAGCCGATGGAGGATCCATATCTCCAGCAGTCGGATTCTTGTTAGGTTCGGTTTGAGAAGATCTTATCCAGGAGGAATCGAGTCTAGGGAGAATACGGCTTGTATCTATTAATTAGGAAGAGATTGTTAGTTTCCTAGTTTATCTTTACGAAAGTTTGTTTTGTAATCTGTTAGGATCTTTGTCACCCTACGGGTATAAATATATAAGCCCAGGGTTCATGTAACTATATCTCTCGATCAATACAACCTCGGCGCATCGCCAGCTTTTACTTTTCTACTTTGTTCTTCATCCGTCGAGACTTGGCACCTGACGTGGGGCTGCATCGGCTTCGATCTCTGGCGAAGGGGTAAGTCCAAGGTCATGCTGGTTCAAGCAATCGTATTGGCTACGTCGGCGTCGTCCAAGGCTGCATCAGTACATTCGACCTCTTGGATTGCTTCGGTTCATTGATATGTTCGCCCGAATATTTATCATATGCCTCTATTAATCTAATCTTGGTATTTCAGTTTAGCCCTATCGGTTGTCTCTCGTTTTAGGGTTTCTGTCGATACCGGCTAAATCGTTATACTAGATTAGATTGGTTTAGGCATCTACCACCCTGAAAAGCAGCCAAGGGCATGATTGTCTAGATATTGCTTTTCTTTTCATACTTAGTGCTGCATCAGTTTGATCTACTAAGTCATGATTAGAACTATAATCTCTAGCCTGCCTGTTGACTGCCACTATGGGTTTCATCGGGGTTTCAACCGATGAGTTATCTGGATATTGCATCGGCTTACAAGGATTGTATACAAGTCGGATATAGCCGATTGCAGCAGAGGCTTCATTGAATATTTTATCATTTGGATTTTATGAAATCGGACTCCCAGCCGATGTGTGCTTTAATCTTTAAACCAATATCTATTTTACCATGTGATTGGTTCGTGCAAAGTTATATATATCGTGTTATTGTCAGCCGATCGCCTTTATATATATGTCTGTTAAGCGTACAGCCAATGGAGTCAAACCCTAACACCATCGGCTGGCATCGGCATCGGCTGGAATTGCACCATCGGCTTATCAGCCGATCAGTTAGTTTTTGGGTATCAGTCTATCGGCCAATATGATTTGTATTCTGCTGTTTTGTATAACTTGTCAGTGGCAGGATCAAACTGACCGGCACGCCCGCGCTTCAGCTATTATAGGACCTGCACTGGAGCTAAGCAGATCTCCTAGGCCGGCATGTTGACATGTTTATTCCATCTCCATTGGGCGGTGAAATGGTTGATTTGGATCCTGATATACTGCAAGAGATGTTACGTGATGTTGAGGAGCAAGCTCACAACGAGAGAGATTCGATGAATTTCAGCTGTTTGGCCAGTGACTCCGAGACACCTCTATACGCGGGATGCAAGGCAAAGCACACCAAATTATCAGCTACCTTGGACCTAATGAAGCTGAAGGCAAGTAGTGGATGGACAAACAAAAGTTTTACAGAACTTTTGAGAATATTGAAGGCCATGCTTCCTGAAGAGAACACATTGCCTGAAACGACATATGAAGCAAAGCAGGTTCTGTGTCCCCTAGGGTTAGAGGTTCGTAGAATTCATGCTTGTCCAAACAATTGCATATTGTACCACAAGCAATATGCGGACCTAGAAGCTTGTCCTGTGTGTAAGGCTTCTCGATACAAGCGAAAGAAAAGTGCGGGGGAGGAAAAGAAGTCAAAGCGGGGTGGTCCGGCGATGGTTGTATGGTATTTACCCATCATTGATCGCTTCAAGAGAATATTTGCCGAAGAGAGAACAAATGACGGTTTGCTAAGGCACCCAGCGGATTCGATTCAATGGAGGAATATTGATCGAATGTACAAAAACTTTGTTGTCGACCCAGAAACATGAGGATATGTTTGTGTACGAATGGCATGAATCCTTTTGGAGATATGAGCAGTTCTCACAGCACTTGGCCCGTCCTTATTGTGAACTATAACCTCCCGCCATGGTTGTGCTTCAAAAGAAAATATATTATGTTGTGCTTGTTAATCCAAGGTCCAAAACAACCGGGCAATGATATCGATGTATTCCTAGAGCCTGTTATCGATGATCTTGAGATTCTTTGGAAAGAAGGCGTGGACACTTGGGATGCATATGGTCAGGAGAACTTCAAGCTACGAGTTCTATTGTTCTGCACCATTAATGACTATCCCGCACTGGGCAATCTTTCTGGACAAACCGTGAAAGGAAAGAAGGTTTGCTCCGACTGTATGGAACATACACGTAGCAGGTGGCTGAAGAAATCCAGAAAGATGGTTTACATGGGTCATAGGAGATGGCTCCCGCTACGCCACGCTTTTAGAAGAAAGAAGAAAATTTTCAACGGTAGGAGATAACTTGGAACTGCTCCCAAGGATTTGTCTGGAGAAGAGGTCTATGACATGGTCAAAGACATAACTAATGAATTTGGGAAGAAAAGAAAATGTGGCAAGAAAAATGATAAAGCTATGTGGAAGAAGAAATCCATATTTTGGCAGCTACCATATTGGAAAGACCTTGAGGTCCGGCATTGCATTGATCTAATGCACATAGAGAAGAACGTTTGTGACAGTTTGCTCGGGCTGTTGCTTAATATGCCTGGAAAGACAAAGGACGCTTGAATGCTCGCCTAGATCTGCAGGAATTGAACATTCGCAGTGAGCTTCAGCCTGTTACAGATGAAAAGACAGGAAGAGTGTACCTCCCACTAGCTTGCCACACATCGTCAAAGAATGAAAAGACCGCAATGTTGTCATACCTGTATGATATTAAGGTTCCTTCGGGCTATTCAGCAAGGATAAGTAAATACGTTAAATTGGAGGATCTAAAAGTGGTTGGAATGAAGTCTCATGATTGTCACGTGTTGATCACACAGATCTTACCAGCTGCTATCAGATGTATTCTACCACCCAAAGTGCGTCGCACAATCCAACATCTTTGTGCCTTCTTCAATGCAATCGGCCAGAAGATTATAGACCTCGAAGATCTAGATCAGATGGATGCTGATATTGTCAATACACTGTGTCACTTGGAGATGTATTTTCCACTATCTTTCTTCGATATCATGGTTCATCTCCCTGTTCATCTAGTGAAGCAAAAAAAATATGTGGCCCAGCTTTTCTAAGGGAGATGTACCCGTTCGAGAGGTATATGGGAGTTCTTAAGTCGTACGTCTGAAATAGAGCAAAACCAGAGGGGATCATCATTGAAGGGTATACGACGGAGGAGGTTCTTGAGTTCTGCATCGACTTTATGGCCAAGACTGATCCTATCGGAGTTCCTGCGTCTCGCCACGAAGGAAGGTTAGCAGGCCTTGGCACAATAGGCAGAAAAAAATGTTCCTGATCAAGCTATCTATGCGCAGGCTCATTTCGCTGTGCTACAACATATGGCTGAAGTAACTCCATATTTTGAGGAGCATCTAGCGAAAGTCTGATAGGACAACATGGGTCGATTAAACATGTGGATCAACAAATAACATACTACTCGCTTCAATGAATGGTTCAAGAATCGTATCGCACGATCGACCGATGACCCAACTGAGATAATACGAAGGTTGGCAAGGGGACCAAGCTGGGATGTTGACACATGGCAAGGGTATGATATCAATGGATACACATTCTAAACCGTCACACAATATAACAAAAGCACAGTGCAGAATAGTGGAGTCCGTATAGATGCATATCAGGATAAAGCTGGATCGAACACATATTATGGCCGCATAAAGCAGATTTGGTAGATGAACTATAGGAGCTTCAAAGTCCCTTTGTTTCGTTGCAGCTTGGTGAATATTCGAACCGGAGTTAAAGTCGACAAGGAAGGATTCACTTTAGTGGATCTGGCCAAGGTTGAATACACGGACGAACCATTCATGCTAGCCAAGCAGGTCGAGCAGATTTTCTATATAAAAGACCCCACAAACAAGAAGCTGCACGTTGCTAGGGATGGCAAACGAAGAATTGTTGGGGTTGACAACGTCGTCGATGAAGAAGAATACAACCAGAATCTTCATGTGAGACCTCAGATCAAACTTGACGATGATCCCGAAGACGAAGTGGCATACACTCGCTCATACCATTCGGAAGGCATATCCTTGTAAATAGAGTCTTTGTAGTAATATAATTTGTAAATTGATGAATGTGACAAAGTATTTTGTACCGGTGCCTTAATGGTTGCAGAACATACAATGAGTAGTCTGTCTACCCTGCACTATGAATACAGGTATTCGTATGGGCTGCATTAGCTACACTTGTTATTTTGTTATGCACTGGTCCTCTTTCTTAAGTGTGATGTTTTCTTGTTTTTCAATTATTCACTTCTCTTGGTTCCTTAAACAGGATATAATTAACTATGCCAAGTTTAAGCACTTTTTGCTATTGAATAAAATTTTGAACAAGCTCTATGATGTGGAATGAATAAAATTTTGAACAAGCTCTACTTCATCTGTTAATTATAATATTTGTTTAAAAATACAATCCCAACTGTAAACTAATATAATAAGGTATTGGATGCGGATGACACTTATCCGTATCGAGCCTAATGTCATTGCTCGATGCAGATGATAGTCATCGTATCGGGCCCTGTGTTATTGCCTGATGCGAATGACACTCATCCGTATCGGGCTTTCTACAAGGACCCGTCAGAGATGACTCATCCGTATCGGGCTTTAGTAGTACGCCCGTCAGAGATGTAGTTGACTAGGGTTACTTAGTCAATGCCTCTCTTAGATCCAGATCCATTCATGCCTCCTCTCCTCCACGCCGCCACCTTCTAGTGCTCTCCTCCACGTCGACCCCGAGCCCGATCGTCTCCTCGCCTCCATGCCGCCGCCTCTCAGATCCACGCGCGCCATCGCCGCCGCCTCCTCTCCTCCTCTCCTCCACGCCGCCGCCTTCTCTCCTCCTCTCCTCCACGCCTCTGCATCCTCTCACCCTCTCCTCCATGCCTCCGCCTTCTTTCATCCTCTCCTCCACGCCTCTGCCTCCTCTCATCTGCTCCTCCACGCCGACTGCCTCCTCTCCGAGCCCGGCTGCCTGTTGCCATCCTCGACCCCGAGCCCTCCCTCCACGCCAACCGCGTGGACCACGAGCCCATCGCCTCCTCCCTCGACGCCGGCCGTGTCCACCGAGCCCGGCCGCCCGTTGCCGCCAAGATCGACGCCGAGCCCTCTCTCCACGATAGCTGCGTCGACCACAAGCCCGCCGCCGCCTCCCTCCACGCTGGCCGTGTCAACCCCGAGCCCGGCAGCACCGTCGCCGCCTCTACCCCGAGCCCGTCCTCACCGGTTAGTACCCCTCTTCTCTCCTCTCATCACCGGCGGTGGATTCTTGATGCTATGTGATGCTATGTGATACTTTGTGATGCTCATCCGCTGCTAGAATCTTGTAATTTCTGTTCATCTATTGTTAATTTCTTGATGCTATCCACCGCTAGGGTTTCCCTGTTTGGTTGTCATTCTGTGGCTAATGTTATGATGAGATGAGATCTTTAGGGTTATATTTAGGGTTTAATCTTTTTGTTATCTTTGAAGCTTTATTTAGGGTAGCGCTACTGATGTAAAGCTTTATTTAGGTGTTATTTAGCTGATGATAGCTATGTTAAATCCCTTTTGTAACCATATAAACCTTTAATTTCCTGATGGTTGCTAGTCCATATACTGCCTGATGTTTGGAAGATGAGGTTAATTTCAGTATGGTTTCTAGTAGAAACAATCTAGCCCATTTATATTTCTAGCCTAATGAACCTGTCTATTTATACTACTACCTCACCTCAACCCCTGGTAAGTACGGCCAATGTATCACCTCATCTCTATGGGTCGGTCAATGTATGCACCTCTTCATTTGTGTGGTTTTATGACAGTTGATCCATAATATCCTACGGCTACTACTACTCCTCCTCTACTACCTGGCACAATCAACTTTAAATTGTTTTCTTTTTTTGATTGAAACAATCAACTTTGTTGATTGAAACTCTAATTTTAAGTTGATTTCAACTATAGTTTTTGGCTTATCAACTGTAACTATAGCTATCTTGCTATGCTGCTATGATGCACAATTTTTTGGTGCTGATATGACTATGATATGCACAATTTTTTTGGTGCTGATGCTGCTAACTTGCTGTTTCTTCCCTCACATTTCTTGTCTCTACTCCCCTGGATTTCTTCTCTCCTCTTCATGGCCAATGATGAATGCTCAAGAACAGACCATAAGAACGGACCATCGACACATGTTCTTTTTTTTTGGGCACTACAATTTTTGCCTAGTGATGAATGCTCAACATTCTAGAATGCTCAAAATTCTAGGGAGCCGGGCTCCAAGGTCCCAGAATAAGATCCCTAAGGAAGTGTATAGAATAACGGAGGTGAACGAATAGGGATTTCCTACAGCCCCAGAGAAAGCCATAACTTCACAATTCTGGTGGACCACATCGATCGGGTCCAACAGGAAGAAAAAGGTGAGGCCTGGAGAGAGTTCAAGGAGAGCTTTGAGTACCCAGAAGAGGCCGAGGAAAGACTGAAGCGGCGGGCTATGCGCAAGATGGGCAACTTGTGGAAAAATTTCAAGGCCGCGCTCGTCACCAACTACGTCCTCAATCCATCCCAGCAAAAACCATTTAGGAAGTACCCATTCATCACCCAGGCCGTCTGGGACAAGTTCCATGCCGCCAAATCAACCCCTGAGTCTCGGGCAAAAAGCGAGGCCTATAGGGCGTTGCAGGCAAAAAACCTTCACCCGCACCGGCTTGGAACGGGAGGATACGCCGGGAAGCAGCAGGAATGACAGAGGGAGGATCAAGTTGCCGCGGAATCTAACACCCCGCCAATTCTTGGTGATATCCCGACTACCCAAGCAAGGAACTGGACAAGGGCAAGGGCGAAGAAGAATAGTGATGGAACACTGACATTCCCAAACCCCGAAGATCAAGTGGTGTACGATAAACTTGTAAGTTTAACACATAAAACATCTTTCAATAGGTTGTATCGTCCTCTACATTTAATTAATCCTAACTATACAGTAGGTCCAGCTGACTGCTGAGAGACATTCCTCCTCCGAGGTTTGCTCACAAAGGCACGAGGATGACATCCTCACAAAAGCCTTAGGAAATGAAGAACACCATGGACGGACAAGGGGCATTGGCTCTGCTGTCCCATGGAAGTATGGGTTTCCCCAATTTGCTTGGCAGTACAAGAAGCACAAGCTGTCAAAGATGAAGAAACAAGCACGCCTTAAGGAGCAACTTTGGGAGGAGCTTAGAGTCGAGCTCGCCGAAGAATTCAATGAGAAACTGTCACGAGTAGAGGCTCGGGTGGAGACATATGAGAAGTTGATCGCCGAAGCTCCGGCCGCTACAGCTCCCAGAGTATAAGTGAGCCCCACGCAAAGGCGTAGCAGCTGCGCGTCAACTGAGGCGAAAGCAGAACAAGCACCAATCCCCGCTGCGATGGACCACATAACGGTAACAAAATTCAACAAATATATATTTTGTATTAGCACCAAAGTACACCCTAGTAGTAATGACATGTACGATTCTATTGCATGAACACACATCTTGCACTTTAGTCGTTAGGGTGACCCAATCATTTGCAATTCCGGCTGCAGAGGGTCTTGCATTCAAGCCTACCCTTGAAACCTTGGTTCATGGGGCGCAGCTGCTAGTCGGACATGCAAAAGTCCAGGTGGACTTAGTGAAGCCTGATTGGGTGGGCTTCACTCTCCAGCACCCACCGAACGATGAGGTTCTGACCCTTGGAGCTGCACGTGGGACCTTTATCCAAAGGCCCAAGCAGAACATTCAGGTCAATGTAACTCCTAGGCCAGCACCAAGTTCTCGTCTGGTACCGTCGCGTGCACATACTGATATTGTAGTTGCCCCTCGAGCCAGAGAACTTGAACTTGTAGTTGCCTCTCAAGCCAGAGAACTTGTAGTTGCCCCTCATGCCGTTGAAGAAGATCTCCAATTACAATATGATACAGATTTTGGCGACGATGGTATGGAGGTGGACAGCAGGCCGCACCAACCCCCTCCTGCCATAAAGTTGAAGAAGGCGAGATCTTCTCCACCCGACATCGGCAGAAAGGGGAGAGGAGTAGGCAAGGTACAAGGGGCCAAGAAAAAGCTTGATCTTGGCAAGGCGTCATTAGCTTTGAATACTTTCACATTAGGCATGTCATTGGTCGGAGACGACACCTTATCAAGGATGGGGCCTGCATGCAAGGAGTTGCATGGGTACTACATGGAGAGGTCCAAAACAAAGAGGAAGCATAGAGAGACCTCCATGTTGGGCTACCACGATAGTCAGCCGTTCCTCGGCCCTGCTAGCTTCATCGCCGTAGACTTCCAAGATCTATGGGACCTCTACAGGGTGCGAGCGGTCGACACCAACCTCCTTAAGTGCTACTCTTTGTAAGTATTTGTGGGTACAAGATATGATAATAACTGTCTATATCTGACGCTAACCCGAACTCTGGTCTTGCTTGTACGTTTACCTGAAAGTAGGTCCAAAAAAATCACCCTTTGTTGCCTTTCTCGATCCATCTATCGTCAACGAGACAAATATGCAAAACGATCGAGCTGGCATGCTGGAATATATCAAGGACTACTTGTATGCCTGTCAAGACAAGGACTTCCTTATGTGTGCCTACAATCAACAGTAAGCATGTACCCTACTTAGAATCAAATGCATGACTCGTATAGCTATAGTATTTACCTTGCAATTTAATATTGTCGTATGGGTCATTGGATTCTTCTGGTAATAACACCGAAGTGGAGTTTGGTACACTACCTTAACTCCAGTATCAAGCCAAAAATATACAACTGGTCTGGCATCGAAGCTGTCTTGAACGAGGCATGGGACCTGTACGTGGCAAAAGGCGGGAGGCATAAGGATGGGCATCCCAAGCTCGGTCACAAAAAAAGACTTCCCAATTAAACAACAAGTGGGTGACCAGCGTGGGTTCCACGTCTGCCATAACATGTGAATATTAGCAGACAAGGTGACATTGCCCGACCTTGAGGGGTGTTTACAATTGTTTACATACATAGGACGACAACTTTCCAAGTATGTGGACTAACTTGGCGCCTCACATGCAGGTTAAACTATCAAACATTCAGGATAATAACTTCGATATCATCAGAGAGGAGATAGCACAATTTGTACTAGATGATATATTGTCTCGAAAGGAATGTTTAGAGTAAGGTCCTAGGTAGCTCGATCAACTTTGAATGGTAGAACATTTGCAATGACAGTGCAACAAATATTTGATTTTTATAAATATTCTTTGTAATACAATTTTGCACGTTGTTTCTGTATATACTTTCTTTTCTTTATAATACATTTTTGCAGGTTTTGATGCATCTACAACTAAATTATTTCGCTCGATGATGAACTGGAGCCGTTCAGACATGTTGCAAATTGCAACATCCAAAACACGGTTCAAATTATAGTCACAACACGTCATACTATTACATATATAGTCTAGTTGTTCGAGAGAAAAAGTAAAGACCATTTTGGAACTACACTTGTTCTTCTTTTGGAACTACACTTGTTCCTTTTTGGAACAAAACAGAACATCTACACTTGTCTTTTTTTGAGCAGTACAGTTGTTCCTTTTTTTTTGGTTCTTACACATGTTCTTTTTTGCAAAAAATAAATAGCCATCTATACTTCTCTTTTTTTTTGTTTTTGTGGTTAGTACACTTGTTATTTTGCTGTGGCTGTGGCTGTGGAATATATATATGATGAATATATATGTAAATGGATATGGTTGTGGTTGTGATGAATATATATGTGAATGGATCAACTTGCTGCTGTGACTGTGATGAATATATATGTGAAAGGATCAACTTGCTGCTGTGGCTGTGATGAATGGCTGGGGCTGGGCTGTGATGACATCTGTCTTTTTTTTGCAGCGGGCATGGCTAGCAAAGGCCTGAGGCTAGCCAAAAAACAAATTTTATTTTTTTGGATAATAAACTCATGTCTGACGGGCATTGTGGAAAAGCCCGATAAAGATAGGACATCCGTAACGGTCTCAACCTAAAAGCCCGATATAGATAGATAGGACATCCGTGACGGGCTACTTAAGCCCGTTAGAGATATGTCATCCGTGACGGGCAACAAACCGGGACATTATTAGACTCGGTGTTTGGTCAACCCTATCGGTGATGGCCTAGTATGTACGACACATTAGAGATGAGTTTTCATATGTGACGGGCTTCGAACTAGGCCCGATTGAGATGTGTCATCCGTGACGGGCGTTCAAACCCACTGGTTTGACTTTCAAACTCATCTGTGACGGGCATTTTTTATGGCCCTGTTGACGAGAGAAATCAACACACCGGCCTGTGAGATTTGCTTAGCTCCAGCGCAGGCCCTAGAATAGATGAAGCGCGGGCATGCCAGTCAGTTTGACCCTGCCACTGACAAGTTACGCAAAACAGCAGAACATACATCATATCGGCCGATAGACAGATACCCAAAAACTAACTGATCGGCTGATAAGCTGATGGTGCAATTTCAGCCGATGCCGATGCCAGCCGATGGTGTTAGGATTTGAATCCATTGGCTGTACGCTTAACAGACATATATATAAAGGCGATCGGCTGATAATAACACGATATATATAACATTGCACGAACCAGTCACATGGTAAAATAGATATTGATTTAAAGATTAAAGCATACATCGGCTGGGAGTCCGATTTCATAAAATCCAAATGATCAAATGTTCAATGAAGCCTCTGCTACAATCGGCTAGATCCAACTTGTCTACAATCCTTGTAAGCCGATGCAATATCCAGATAACTCATCAGCTGAAACCCCGATGAAACCCTTAGTGGCAGTCAACAGGCAGGCTAGAGATTATGGTTCTAATCACGACTTAGTAGATCAAACTGATGCAACACTAAGTATGAAAAGAAAAGCAATATCTAGACAATCAAGCCCTTGGCTGATTTTCAGGGTGGTAGATGCCTAAACCAATCTAATCTAGTATAACGATTTAGCTGGTATCGGCAGAAACCCTAAAACGAGAGACAACCGATAGGGCTAAACTAAAATACTAAGATTAGATTAATAGAGACATATGATAAATAGTCAGGCAAGCATGCTAACTAAACTGGAGCAATCCAAGAGATCGAACGTACAGATGCTGCCTTGGACAACGTCGACGTAGTCAATATGATCGCCTGATCCAGTAGAACGTTGGACTTATTCCTTTGCTGGAGGTCAAACCTAATCGATGCAGCCCAGCGCCGGATGCCAAGCTCCGCCGGATGTGGAACGAAGATGAAGAGTAAAAGAGTGGCGATGTGCCGAATTGTATTGATCGAGAGATGATTTACATGAACCCCGGGCTTACATATTTATACCCGTGGGATGACAAAGATCCTAAAAGATTACAAAAAAAACTTTCCTAAAGATAAAATAAGAAATTAACAACCTCTTCCTCATTAATATATACAAGCTGTATCCTCCCTGGACTTGGTTTCTTCTGGATAAGATCTACTCAAACCGAATCTAACAAGAATTCGACTGCTGGAAATATGAATTCGACTCAGCCGATTCTGCTTCGAGCCGATACTAACCCTTAGCCGATAAGGACTTCTGGGCTTACCAAATTTTGGCGTTAACACATGCCCCCCAGTTTTGGAGTATGAGAAGTCATGCTTCCAAATTGTCCTTGTCTTGATCGCCCCAAAACTGATTCTTTTCTTCTTCTTGACACCGGCCCTCATAAGCCGATACCCTCTGTAATAGCTGAGCCAGGCTGTCGTACTCATGGATGAAAAACCTGCCTCGGTTAGCTGCTGTCGACCCCCGTTTTTGTGACGGGAATCTTTCGTGTTCATAGTACCATTTTCCCGGATTGAGTAGTTTGGTACCCACAAAATACAGTACTGAATTATCAGGTGCATATGCACGAATAGTCTTACACCAAAAGTATTACAATATAGGCCCGAAGGAAATATCTAACATATAGGACCTCATGGTCCAGATACAACCAAAAGTAGAAATTAGGTAAGGCAGGAGAATGAAGGCAGCGCCCTGTCGATTGCCACAGGCAACGACCGGAGACTAAGACCTAGCAGGCACCATCGTCTTCTCCGCCCTCCTGGTAGTAGGCATATGGATCCTCTAAGTCTTCATTTCCACCATTTGAAGGTTTGTGCGTATAGCAAGGGTGAGTACCAACCGTACTCAGCAAGCCAACACGGAAAGGTGCACATGATAGGGGATTCTCAAGGAAAGGCCGTGGTTTATTTGAACAAAGCCAACTTTATGAATCTTTTCACAAATCTAGTATCTAGCCAAGTCAAGAGTTAGTTCCACAGTTCATTAAGTCGACGACGGTTCTGTCTACCATCCATTGTGATTCCAAGGATGGCTTCCCGCCTCTGGTTCGTCATGGTTTTTCTGGGGAGTCTACCCCTTCTCGCCTTTCGAGAAGTTGATTCACCAGTGAATAAAAATCATCATGCAAACCCATCCCATCATTTTAAAATTTAGAGTCTAGCCAAGCGAAAGTCTTGTCACGATGCTCAATATCCGCGAGCACGGCTATTCGAATAGGTTGATTCATTCACACTGCAGTGGATGTACACTTTACCCGTACTCCACGACTGCCCAACAAATGAGCCTACGTTCCAACACATGAGACGGCCACGGCAAAGCCTTTCGATAACCTCACTTTGGCAGTACCCGCTCCATGAACTTAACTCCTCTTGCACTCTAGTCGTCCTTTTCTAGCAGTGTGAGGAGTTCTGGCGCTCCCGGGGTAAGGGAAGACTTCATTCATCAAATTAAAATTAATTTCGATTTTCAATCATCCGTTCCCAATCTCATCTCATACATAGGAACCACTATGCAGGGGTACCGCCTCCGCTCGGCTATTTACTCCGCTAGGTCTATACCCATTTGAGAAGTACGGTTGTACTGGCTTGTTTCCCGACTATCTCATGGCTCGGTCCTTAATTGACCAGGGTCGGCACTTGCCTTTTTCCGGAATCCACCCAAATCATCCAGCCGCCCCAGTCTAAAACATTTGTTTGGTATTTTCAGTTTACATCAAAACTCATTGATCATTTTCATGGCAATGTGGCGCTCATGTCTCCACATGTCGTATCTCAACTACCTTTCCCAAAGGTAGTTGCCCAGGCATATAGCTATTTGCAAAAGCATGAGTATGCATGAATCTAATAATAGCATGGCTATGCATTTTACCGAAGATATTCTCCGGTTGTATGTATCACATCGAGGGTTACAAGGAATAACTCTAAAGGTAATCAATAACAAGGCATAACAAATATAGGTAATTCTTTGTGTATAGCATGCATGTTTAAAGTTTAAAACGACATCATTTCGCAATTGGGATCAATATGTTCAAAGAGTGTGATGGCTTGCCTTGCTCGCCCGCTTGTTGAACGGGGTCTTCAATGGAGTCGGTGCCTGCTTTTTCGGGTGCTAACCGTACGTGTGAAAAGAAAGATTGAACTCGTTTAGAATTCAATAAGAACAAGTAAAAGATCAAGAAAACCATAAAAGAACTCTAAAATATCTACCCTGCAATTTTAATCGTTTTAGGGAAGAATTTTGAATGAAATATGAGCAAAGAAAACGAGTAAGGGTCGTTTTACGGTTTTCGCAAAATACCGATTAAAAGATTAGGTGATAAACCAATAAATGTTGTTTGAAAGATTTTCTATTTTAAGTATGGTGAGTTAGAAAGCCAAATCATATTTTAAAAAGGCAAGAAAGAATAAATAAATCCTCAAGAAAATTTTACGCGAAACGTGATGTTGCCGGAAATCTTATTTCGAAATGTGAGTTTTTCCCCGAGGAAAACGTATGAGAAAACTATATATTTCTGCACAAATATTCCCCAAATATTTCCCAAAAATATTTCCCAATTTTTCTAGAATTTTTCCCCATTTTTTTCTAATTTTTCTCCTTCTTTTCTTTTCTTTTTCTTCTTTTCCTTTTCTTTTGTTTTCTACCAGCACTCTTCTATTCTCTCTCCTCTACCCCTCTACCCGTCTACCCCTCCTCCTCGCTTCTTTCTCACACCCGGCCGTTCGGTGGCGAGCGCGGCGGCGGCAAGGGAATGGTGGCACACGGCTGGGAGAAAGGGAAAACGGAGGGCAGCGGCATACCGGCGAAGGACGGCGAGCGGTGACGCGGTGAACCCGCGCCGCGGCGAGAACTCCGGCGACACGGTGGCGGCGACGGCGGCTTAGAAGTTTGGCGTCGGCAGCAATGGCGCGGCGATGCGCCGTGTGGCAAGAGGGGAAAGGAGGGGGCACGGTGAGGAGGGTGAGGGGCGCGGCCTCCTTTTATAGGCGCGCCAGCGCGGGCGCGGGGAAGGGGGGCCGGTGCGGTGCGCATGGTGGCGACACGCGGCGAGGCGCGGAGGCAGGCTGGGCGATGCGGCGACGCGTGGTGGTGCTCGGGGGGGCCGGGCGCACACGCACGGGGAGCCGGGCGTGGGCACGCGCGTGGGCGTGAGGGCGCGCGAGCGCGGCGAGCGCGGAGCGAGCGCGTGCACCGCGTGGCGTGGGCGCGGGGCCGGGGCATGGCGCGCGCGCGCGGCATGCGGCGCACGCTAGTGGGGCCGGGCTTCGACGCAGCGCGCGGGCGCGGGGCTGCAGACGGCAGGGTGCGGCGACGCGACGGGGACGGTACGGTACGGCTGCGGGGATGTGCACCGGGCGCGGGCGCGGGGCGGGCGGCGTGGGTATGCGCGGGCGACACGCGGCGCGCGGGAGCGTGGTCGGGGGCAGCGTGGGTACGCGCGGGCGACACGGCGTGGCGATGGGGACGGTACGGTGCGGCTGCGGCGCGTGTGCGTGCGCGCACGGCGCGGTCCGAGGCCATGGGACTCGATCGAACACGTGGCAGTCAATGAATAGTGCACTTTTATAATTTTCCCGATTTTAATTCCTAATTTTCCATTCCTATTTTCTGTCACCCTAAAAATTCAAAATAAATTCTAATATTTCCAAAATAATTTTGAAATTATATTTTCAAACTTTTTCCCCACTTTTTTTATTATTCAAAATATATTTTTCATGTTTATTTTATTTCTTCTTTTAAATTCAATAAATTAGGGTCTTTGATTAAAATAAGTTTCTAAATTCATATTTCCTTTTTAAAAATATTTTTATCATCCAAATCCAAATATTTATTATTTTTCCTCCACCAATTAGGGTTTAAACCAAAATATATTATTTTCAAAGAATCTTTTATAAATCCCCAAAATTATATATTTACCCTTTTCCAAACATATATTTCGAATTATTCCTCCCAGCTGGGATTTCAAAGCTTGGGGTTTTTATCCAACTTCACTTCAAAGTAATTCCAGAAGAAACTCTTATGCAACTGAGCTGGCAAATAAGATCAAAAGACACGATAGGAAGGAATAAGCCAAAAAGTTTTTTGTATGTTCCAATTTTTTTTAATTTCCGATTTTAAATTCTTTGATTTTTTTGGGTGTTACAAACCCACCCCCCTAACAATAAATCTCATCCCCGAGATTTCTTACCGGTTGTTGAGTAGGTGTGGGTATTCAGTCTTTAGAAAATCTTCGCTCTCCCAGGTGGCCTCTTCTTCGGTGTGATTGCTGCATTGCACTTTGTACATACACCATGACTTGGTTCGTGTCCTCTTTTCTGCCTCGTCCAATATCTTTATTGGATGATTCGGGTATGTGAGATCACTGTCGATATGGATGGTTTCTAAAGGAGCTTGCTCTTAGGCACTCGAGCACTTCTTCAATTGCGACACATGGAATCGGGTGGACATCGGAGATGTTCTCGGGTAACTCTAGCGGTAGGCCACTTCGCCTCTTCTGGCGCTTATCAGGAATGGGCCCACGTATCTTGGCGCAAGTTTCCCTTTGACCTTGAACCTCTGGGTCCCTCGTACTAGTGAGACCTTTAGGTACACATAGTCGCCTACATTGGACTCTAAGTCCCTTCGACGAGTATCCGCGTAGCTCTTCTGGCGAGATTGGGCCGCCTTTAATCGGTCCCGGATCAGGCAGACCTTTTCCTCGGCCTCTTTAATTATGTCAGGTCCAAACATGGCTCGTTGATCGGTTTCTGACCACATCAACGGGGTTCGGCATCGCCGACCAAATAGGGCTTCATTTGGCGACATCTTCAGACTTGCCTGGTAGCTGTTGTTGTAGGAGAATTTGGCGTACAGTAAGCATTTTTCCCAATCCTTGGTAAAATCCAACACACAAGCTCTCAGCATATCCTCAAGAACTTGATTTGTCCTTTCGGTCTGCCCGTCGGTCTGTGGGTGGTAAGCGGTACTGAAGGCAAGGTGACTTCCGAGTGCCTCATGAACTTTGCTCCAGAAATGGGACGTGAATTGAGTACCGTGATCTGATATAATTCTTTTTGGCACACCGTGAAGACACACGATCCTACTCATGTATAGATCTGCCAGCTTGGCACTATTGTAGTTAGTCTTTACGGGGATAAATCTGGCGGTCTTGGTGAGCCGATCTACTATTACCCAAATGGAATCATATCCCGCTGCAGTTTTGGGTAGTCCAATGATGAAGTCCATGCCTATCTCATCCCATTTCCACTCGGGAATCTTGAGTGGCTGCAACAAGCCTGCCGATCACTGATGCTTGTCTTTTACCCTTTGGCATACATCGCATACGGCCACGTATTCGGCTACGTCCCTCTTCATATTGGGCCACCAGTATTCCTCCTTCAAATCCTGGTACATCTTTGTGCTGCCAGGATGTAGCGAATATGCCGATTCGTATGCTTCTTTTAGGATTAATCCTCTCAAACCACCTTGCTCAGGCACGTAGATCCTTTTCTTATACCACAGGGCTCCATTGTCATCTACCGAGAATTCCTTCGCGTGCCCAGCGGCCATGCGCTCTTTGATCGTTTGGGTTTCTCCATTATCCTTTTGAGCTTCTTCTATTTGAGTCCTCAGAAGAGGTTGGATTTCTAGTGAGTTAACTTCTCTGTGAGGAATCAGGTGTAAGTTAAGTCGAGCCATCTCTTTTTGGAGCTCACTGGCCATGCCTTCCAGTCTCATATGGTTGCATTGGGCTTTGCGGCTTAACGCATCGGCCACAACATTCGCCTTGTCGGGGTGGTAATGGTTTCCTAGATCGTAGTCCTTGATCAATTCCAACCACCGTCTCTGATGTAAGTTGAGATCGGACTGAGTAAAGAAGTATTTCAGGCTCTTGTGATCAGTGTACACGTCACAGTGATTCCCGATCAGATAGTGTCTCCAGATTTTTAACGCATGAACAACTGCTGCTAATTCCAAGTCATGTGTGGGGTAGTTTTCCTCGTGGGGTCGCAGCTATCTCGAGGCATACGCCACGACCATTCCATCCTGCATCAATACGCATCCCAGTCCTTGTCGAGACGCATCACAGTATATCACAAAGTCCTTATGGTCATCAGGTAGGATTAAGATTGGGGTGGTGGTTAACTTTTCTTTTAGTTGGTCAAAGGCTTGCTGACACTTCTCGCTCCAGGCAAATTTCTTCTCTTTCTTCAGAAGTTGAGTCATGGGTCGGGCTATCGTGGAAAACCCTTCGATGAATCGCCGATAATATCCGGCCAATCCCAAGAAACTCCGAACCTCTGTCACTGACTTGGGTGCCTTCCATTCTGTAACAGCTTCGACCTTGGCAGGGTCTGTCGCTACTCCTCCGGCTGAGACTACATGGCCAAGAAAAGCGACTTCCTTAAGCCCGAACTCACATTTACTAAACTTCGCATACAACTGATGCTCTCGTAGCTTCTCCAGTACTAGTCGTAAGTGTTCTGCATGTTCCTCATCGTCTTTGGAATAGATAAGAATATCGTCGATAAACACCACCACGAATTTATCCAGATATTCCATGAATACCTTGTTCATTAGATTCATGAAATACGCCGGGGCATTGGTCAATCCAAAAGACATTACTGTGAACTCATACAAGCCATAACGCGTAGAGAACACTGTTTTGGGAATATCTCCGGCTCTAATCTTCAACTGATGGTATCCTGACTGAAGATCAATCTTCGAGAACACTTGGGAACCCTTAAGTTGATCAAATAAGTCATCAATTTGAGGTAATGGGTACTTGTTTTTGATGGTCACTTCATTCAACGATCGGTAATCTACACACATCCTCATACTTCCATCCTTCTTCTTGACGAAGAGCACCGGGGCTCCCTAGGGAGAATAACTAGGGCGTACAAATCCTTTTTCCTGTAGTTCTCTGATTTGCTTCTTGAGTTCTTCCAGTTCGTTAGCCGACATTCGGTAGTGTTTCTTGGATATGGGGGCAGTACCAGGCATTAGGTCGATGATAAATTCTATGTCACGATCAGGGGGCATTCCGGGCAATTCCTCAGGAAATACGTCCGGGTAATCTTGCACTACTGGCATCACACTCAAAGGTAGCATGGTAAATACTCCTGCAGCTTGCTCACATAGCATCGGGTTTTGGTCCATGGTTATGTTCATTGGTGATCCCCATGGGGTGGATACTGTGACTTCCCTTCGGCCACAGTCTATAACTCCTTTGTTCTTAGTCAACTAATCCATTCCAAGTATGATATCAAGAGTTTGTGATGGTAGTACCATAAGGTTTGAAAGGAATACCACGTGTCTAATCTGGATGGGCACATTGATGCAAGCATGGGGTACGGTTATGTTTTCCCCAGGTGAGTGTACTATCATTGGTCTCTTAAGTTCTACCTGGTGTAGGTGGTGTTGTTTGCTTATTCATGATGATAGGAACGAATGCGATGCTCCAGAATCAAATAAGATTTTAACTGGGGTAGAGTTGATAGAGAACATACCTATCAGCACGCTCTGATCTTCCTGCGCCTCATCGGCACGCACATGGTTTACTTGTCCGCAACGGAATCCGATAGCAGTCTGATTGGGTTGTGGTGTCCTAAACAGACCGCGTCCAGCAGCAGGGGCAGTGGTCCCTCGTACAGCCGTAGTATTGGCGCCGGTACGCATAGGGGTGCTGCGTGGCTTGGGGCAGCTATTGGAGTAGTGCCCAAACTCACCACAGTTGAAGCAGTTCACATTTCTTCTTCCAGGAGCGGCTAGAGACGGTGTCGGAGTATGGAACTGGGGCGCAGTCGGCCTGCTGACATGGTCGGGTGCAGTGGGACGACTGGTTGCCACGACGGTTGGTTTCCATCCAGACGGGCTGGCTCCCTTGGGACGCTGAGATGCTCCCTGAAGTGGGCGGGTCATAGCAAGCCTCCTCTTGCGGTTGTTCTCCACCATCTTCTGGTCATGCTCCAATCGCACAACCTTGTTGATAAGGCTTTGGAAGCTGACGTGGTCTTGACCGATCATTGGCCCTCTCAGCTCATCGTTCAATCCTTCAATAAATTTATCTATTTTCTCTTCTTCGTCTGCCGGGTCACTGGTGGCATATCGGGCAAGCTGTGTGAACTTGTTCAGGTATTCTTGTACTGTGGTGTTGCCTTGGCGCAACCTTTGGAATTCGTTCTTCTTCATTCTCATGGCTGCGGCGGGTACAAAATGTTCATGGAAGGCGGCCGTGAACTCCTCCCAGGTTGGTTCTCCGGCGTCTCCTGCCCGTGTGTCTTTGTAGGTGTCCCACCAGTCACTTGCGGGACCTTCCAGCTGATTGGTGGCAAAGATGACTCTGTCAGCTTCTCGTACCTGGACGAGGGTCAACTTCTTTTCTATTACTCTCAGTCAATCTTCAGCATCCATTGGCTCGTCGGCCGTGGAAAATGTAGGCGGCTTGGCTCGCATAAACTCTCCCAAGCTCGATCCTCCATGATTCCCTTGGTTGTTGGCGATGGCTTGAAGCAACTGGGTTTGCAAAGCCATGACCTCTGCTAGGGTGGAGGGATTAGGTTCTGGTGGGTTCTCGTTGGATGTTGAAGCTCTGCGACGGTGCGCCATCTGAAGAAGGTAGATGAGGTAAGAGATAGGACCCACTAAGGTCATGGTTTCTAAGTGATTTTATTTTCAAGTTGTTTTTAAGTGATCTTTGAACAGAGCAAGCTTGGTGGAATAAACTCATTTATAACATACCATAAAATATTACATAGGTCCATAGCTAATACATCAATGGGAGATACAACAGACTGCACATACGCAGTCCCACACAACAAATGCAAAAGCTAACATCGCACTACTGCCATCAGCTACTGAGGGGGAGGGTGTGATCCTTGCTGTTAGAACCCATCCAAAGCAAGGACAAGGCCGATGCAGACCTCTCGTCTAGTCATCCAGCCAACCGCAGGAACCGGGTGCAGGAAGTGGATGGTCCCTGGCGGATGCAAACCGTAGTCCCCACAGCTCTGAAGTGGTCGCCTCAGGGTCAGTCTTGGGCATCTTGCCCCTAGGTCGGATGCTCTTGCGGGCAGTCCTACGAGTGATGGGTCCTCCTGCATAGGTGATGCGGTAAGCAGGAGCCTCGTCCTCTGACGGATCTGTGATGCTGGGCTCCCTCTCGACCTCCTTTGGATCTGACTCAGTCCCGTGGTCGGAATCGATCTGGATCGGGATCTCTACTCCGGAACCGGGCTCGGATGTAGCAGCTGTGGCAATCGGGGTGGGCTCCGTCTCTGCAACAGCAGGCTGAGTCGCAGTAGGATCCACCAGGTAGGGTGCGGGCTCAGTGTTCAGCATGTCCACCTCCTCCAGTATTGCGTGGAAAGTCGCCAAGCACAGCGGAGTGAGGAAGTAGTAGTGGTCGCGGGCCGATGCAGGGGGCGGTGGCGATGCGGTGGAGGTAGAGGCAGCCGCAGTAGTAATTGAGACCATACGAAGCTGCTCCTCCAGCTGACTGACTCGCCTCTGGCTCTTCCTCAGCTGTTCCTCAAGGGTATCCATAGCCTCACCACGTGCGACGTACCGGTACGAGAGCTGATCGTACTGCGTGTCATTAAACTGGAGTTGGGTCTTCAGCGATTTGATCTTGTTGCCACAGGCGTGGTGCTCCTCCTCGAGCTCGCCCAAGCGTCTCTGCTGCTCTTCGATCTCCAGTAGTGCCTCCTCATAGCCGTCGTCTACGGTCTCAGCCCACTGGGACAGACGGGTCACCATAGGGTTGTAGTATCACGGGGTATCCTGTACGGTACAGATGGAGTTGCCATCCTCCTGATACGGGTGATGTGCATACTCGGTCCTCGCCAGCTCAACTCTGTGGACGGCGTTAAGGCAAAGGAATGCCTCTCGGGCGGCATCCTGAACTGCAGCCTCTGCTGAGTCACGCCGGTAGCGTGTCCTGAAGCGGAACTCCGGCTCACTAGCCATGCGTGACTTGATCGTTATGATAGCCTCCCACTCGGAACGGTCCTCAGTACCAAACCTCCTCCTCTTGAAGATAGGTAACTCAGAGTATCTCAAGCACCGCATCAGTTGTCGTAGCTGCACAACATATCCATCCTCTCGTGGAACCTCAACTTCCCAGACTCCGTTCTGACCTCGTCCTGCCATCTATTCCTAAGAAAACCAGAGTTAGGTGAAGGCAGTAGTGAAACAAATTTTTATAAAGAGGAAAGGGACAAGAGTACAAGAAAAAACATATTTTGTCTGATAACATAATGTTTTTATTTTCAAAATAATCCTAGATGGGGATTTCTCCCTTTTGCTAGCTAACAAGGGGGTGGGGCGCCAGTTGGTCTTATCCGACAGTCGCATTGCTCTGATACCAGCTCTGTCGACCCCCGTTTTTGTGACGGGAATCTTTCGTGTTTATAGTACCATTTCCCCGGATCGAGTAGTTTGGTACCCACGAAATACAGTACTGAATTATTAGGTGCATATGCACGAATAGTCTTACACCAAAAGTATTACAATATAGGCCCGAAGGCAATATCCAACATATAGGACCTCATGGTCCAGATACAACCAAAAGTAAAAATTAGGTAAGGCAGCGGAATGAAGGCAGCGGCCTGTCGATTGCCACAGGCAACGACTGGAGATTAAGACCTAGCAGGCACCATCGTCTTCTCCACCCTCCTGGTAGTAGGCATATGGATCCTCCAAGTCTTCATTTCCACCATCTGAAGGTTTGTGCGTATAGCAAGGGTGAGTACCAACCGTGGAAAGGCCGTGGTTTATTTGCACAAAGCCAACTTTATGAATCTTTTCACAAACCTAGTATCTAGCCAAGTCAAGTTTTAGTTCCACAGTTCATTAAGTTGGCGACGGTTCTGTCTACCATCCATTGTGATTCCAAGGATGGCTTCCCGCCGTCGGTTCGTCATGGTTTTTCTAGGGAGTCTACCCCTTCTCGCCTTTCGAGAAGTTGATCCACCAGTGAAAAAAATCATCATGCAAACCCATCCCATCATATTAAAATTTAGAGTCTAGCCAAGCGAAAGTCTTGTCACGATTCTCAATATCCGCGAGCACGGCTATTCGAATAGGTTGATTCATTCACACTGCAGTGGATGTACACTTTACCCGTACTCCGCGACTGGCCAACAAATGAGCCTACGTCCTAACAAAAGAGACGGCCACGGCAAAGCCTTTCGATAACCTCACTTTGGCAGTACCCGCTCCATGAATTTAAATCCTCTTGCACTCTAGCCGTCCTTTTCTAGCAGTGTGAGGAGTTCTGGCGCTCCCGGGGTAAGGGAAGACTTCATTCATCAAGTTATAATTAATTTCGATTTTCAATCATCCGTTCCCAATCTCATCTCATACATAGGAACCACTATGCAGGGGTACCGCCTCCGCTCGGCTATTTACTCCGCTAGGTCTATACCCATTTGAGAAGTACGGTTGTACTGGCTCGTTTCCCGGCTATCTCATGGCTCGGTCCTTAATTGACCAGGGTCGGCACTTGCCTTTTTCCGGAATCCACCCAAATCATCCAGCCGCCCCAGTCTAAAACATTTGTTTGTTATTTTCAGTTTTCATCAAAACTCATTGATCATTCTCATGGCAATGTGGCGCTCATGTCTCCACATGCCGTATCTCAACTACCTTTCCCAAAGGTAGTTGCCCAACCATATAGCTATTTGCAAAAGCATGAGTATGCATGAATCTAATAATAGCATGGCTAAGCATTTTACCGAAGATATTCTCCGGTTGTATGTATCACATCGAGGTTACAAGGAATAACTCTAAAGGTAATCAATAACAAGGCATAACAAGTATAGGTAATTCTTTGTGTATAGCATGCATGTTTAATGTTTAAAACAACATCATTTCGTAATTGGGATCAATATATTCAAAGAGTGTGATGACTTGCCTTGCTCGCCCGCTTGTTGAACGGGGTCTTCAATGGAGTCGGTGCCGCTTCTTCGGGTGCTAACCGTACGTGCGAAAAGAAAGATTGAACTCATTTAGAATTCAATAAGAACGAGTAAAAGATCAAGAAAACCATAAAAGAACTCTAAAATATCTACCCTGCGATTATAATCGAGTTAGGGAAGAATTTTCAATGAAATATGAGCAAAGAAAACGAGTAAGGGTCGTTTTAGGGTTTTCACAAAATACCAATTAAAAGATTAGGTGATAAACCAATAAATGTTGTTTGAAATATTTTCTATTTTAAGTATGTGAGTTAGAAAGCCAAATCATATTTTAAAAAGGCAAGAAAGAATAAATAAATCCTCAAGAAAATTTTACGCGAAAAGTGAAGTTGCCTGAAATCTCATTTCAAAATGTGAGTTTTTCCCCGAGGAAAACGTATGAGAAAACTATATATTTCTGCACAAATATTCCCCAAATATTTTCCAATTTTTCTAGAATTTTCCCCATTTTTTCTAATTTTTTCTCCTTCTTTTCTTTTCTTTTTCTTCTTTTCCTTTTCTTTTTTTCTACCCGGGCACTGTCTATTCTCTCTCCTCTTCCCCTCTACCCGTCTACCCCCTCCTCGCTTCTTTCTCACACCGGCCCGTCCGGTGTCGAGGCCGCGGCGGCGGCAAGGGAACGGTGGCGCACGGCTGGGAGAAAAGGGAAAATGGAGGGCGGCTGCATACCGGCGACGGACGGCGAGCGGTGACGCGGTGAACCCGGCGCGTCGGCGAGAACACCTGGCGACACACTGGCGGCGACGGCGGCTTAGAAGTGCGGCGTTGGTGGCAATGGCGCGACGGCGCGCCGTGTGGCAAGAGGGGAAAGGAGGGGGCACGGTGAGGAGGGAGAGAGGCGCGGCCTCCTTTTATAGGCGCGCCGGCACGGGCGCGGAGAAGGGTTCTTGGCGCGCGCGCACGGTGGCGACACGCGGCGAGGCGCGGAGGCGGGCCGGGCGATGCGGCGACGTGTGGTGGCGCTCGGGGTGGGGCGGGCGTGGCGAGTGGCGCGGAGCACGCACGCACGGGGGGAGGGGACCGGGCGCGGGCACGCGCGTGTGCGCGAGCGCGCGAGCGCGGAGCGAGCGGCCGTGCGCGGCGTGGCGTGGGCGTGAGGCCGAGGCATGGCGCGGTGCGCGCGCGGAGAAGGGCTGGCGCCGCGCGCACGGTGGCGACACGCGGCGAGGCGCGGAGGCGGGCGGGCGATGCAGCGATGTGTGGTGGCGCTCGGGGTGGGGCGGGCGCGCGCGAGTGGCGCGGAGCGCGCACGCACGGGGGGACCGGGCGCGAGCACGCGCGTGGGCGCGAGGGCGCGATGAGCACGGAGCGAGCGGCCATGCGCGGCGAGGCGTGGGCGCGGGGCCGAGGCATGGCGCGGTGCGCGCGCACGCGAGTGGAGGCGGGCGTCGCGCAGCGCGCGGCGCGGGGTTGCGGACGGTGGGGAGCGGCGACGCGCAGGGACGGTGCAGTGCGGCTGCGGCGCGTGCGTGGGCGCGCGAGGCACGGGGCCGGGCAGCGTGGGTACGCGCGGAGCGAGGCCGGGCGTGGCGCGGGTACGCGCGGGCAACACGCGGCGTGCGGGAGCGGGGCGGGCGCCGCGGGTATGCGCGGGCACAGCGTGGCGACGGGGACGGTACGGTGCGGCTGCGGCGACGTGCGCGTGCGCGCGTGGCGCGGTCCGGGGCCCTGTGACTCGGTCGAACACGTGGCGATCAATGAATAGTGCACTTTTATAATTTCCCGATTTTAATTCCTAATTTCCCATTCCTATTTTCTTTCACCCTAAAAATTCAAATAAATTCTAATATTCCCAAAATAATTTTGAAATTATATTTTCAAACTTTTTCCCCACTTTTTTTATTATTCAAAATATATTTTTCATGTTTATTTTATTTCTTCTTTTAAATTCAATAAATTAGGGTCTTTGATTAAAATAAGTTTCTAAATTCATATTTTCTTTTTAAAAATATTTTTATCATCCAAATCCAAATATTTTTTTATTTTCCTCGACCAATTAGGGTTTAAACCAAAATATATTCTTTTCAAAGAATCTTTTATAAATCCCCAAAATTATATATTTACCCTTTTCCAAACATATATTTTGAATTATTCCTCCCAGCTCGGATTTCAAAGCTTAGGGTTTTTATTAGATCGAAAGTTTTTTGGATGTTCTGTTTTTTTAATTTCTAATTTTAAAGGCACGATAAGAAGCAATAAGCCAAAAAGTTTTTGTATGTTCCGTTTTTTTAATTTCTAATTTTAAATTCTTCGATTTTTTTAGGGTGTTACAGCTGCCGACAACCCTTGGAATGCAAGATTTGCTATCTGCTCATCACTTAGGCTCAAACTATAACATCGGCTGTGGATATTACGAAACCTTTGAATATATTCCTTAGCCGATTCCCCTTCTTGTTGTTTAACTGATAACAAATCTGCAAGTCTCAACTCGCTAACCCCACCAAAGAAGTACATGTGAAACTGCTTTTCAAGATCGGCCCAACTTCTGATGGAATTTGGTGGCAATGATGAAAACCATGTGAAAGCCGATCTAGTCAAAGACAAAGGAAAAGGTCTAACTTTCAGAGCTTCTTCAGCCGATGCTTCCCCACATTGAGCTAAGAATCGGTTGATATGTTCCATTGTGGATATACCATCTTGCCCTGAAAACATGGAGAAACTTGGAACCTTGTATCGGCTTGGAAGTGGAACCCTATCAAACCACTCAGGATATGGCAGCCGATACACAGAAATTTTATTTTTACGTTTAATTCCAAATTGCTCCTACATTACCTTTGCAATTATATCGGCCAAATCCTCCTTGGATGGATATCTTTGAATTTCCTCCGCGATATTCTTGAAGTGGCTCGCACACCGATATCGGTCAACTTGCCCCCGAGCCAATTTTGTTGTTGTCGATAGTGTTGAGATTGCTCACCAATTTGCCCCCATGCGACTTCTTAAAGCGGTTACCTTAGGAACTGTTTCCTCTATCAAACCATACAATGTATTCATCAAAACTCTAGATTGATCGAACACAGCACGATGAATGACGCTATTAACCATCTCTTGAAGTGTCTCGTCATCTATCGGCTCAGTAGCATGTTCCCTGTCTTCATTTGTCAGCATGAGAGATTGTTCTTCCTCGGCCTTGACTTCTTTATCAGACATTGTGGTAATTATGGGTCCGCCGAGCTGTGTAAAAAGATGTGTTATCCAACACACGGTCCCATCGGGCGTGCCAAAAAATGTGTTGACGAGAAAAATCAACACGCCGGCCTGGGAGATCTGCTTAGCTCCAGTGCAGGTCCTAGAATAGATGAAGCGCGGGCGTGCCAGTCAGTTTGACCCTGCAACTAACAAGTTACGCAAAACAGCAGAACATAAATCATATCGAGCGATAGACCGATACCCAAAAACTAACTGATCGGCTAATAAGCTGATGGTGCAATTCCAGCCGATGCCAATGCCAGCCCATGGTGTTAGGATTTGAATCCATTGGCTGTACGCTTAACAGACATATATATAAAGGCGATCGGCTGACAATAACACGATATATATAACATTGCACGAACCAGTCACATGGTAAAATAAATATTGATTTAAAGATTAAAGCACACATCGGCTGGGAGTCCGATTTCATAAAATCCAAATGATCAAATGTTCAATGAAGCCTCTGCTACAATCGGCTAGATTCAACTTGTATACAATCCTTGTAAGCCGATGCAATATCCAGATAACTCATCGGCTGAAACCCCGATGAAACCCTTAGTGGCAGTCAACAGGCAGGCTAGAGATTACGGTTCTAATCACAACTTAGTAGATCAAACTGATGCAGCACTAAGTATGAAAAGAAAAGCAATATCTAGACAATCAAGCCCTTGGCTGATTTTCAGGGTGGTAGATGCCTAAACCAATCTAATCTAGTATAACGATTTAGCCGGTATCGGCAGAAACCCTAAAACGAGAGACAACCGATAGGGCTAAACTGAAATACTAAGATTAGATTAATAGAGACATGATAAATAGTCAGGCAAGCATGCTAACTAAACAGGAGCAATCCAGGAGATCGAACGTACTGATGCAGCCTTGGACAACGTCGACGTAGTCAATATGATCGCCTGATCCAGTAGAACGTTGGACTTATTCCTTTGCTGGAGGTCGAACCTAATCGATGCAGCCCAACGCTGGATGCCAAGCTCCGCCGAATGTCGAACGAAGATGAAGAGTAAAAGAGTGGCGATGCGCCGAATTGTATTGATCGAGAGATGATTTACATGAACCCAGGGCTTACATATTTATACCCGTGGGATGATAAAGATCCTAACAGATTACAAAACAAACTTTCCTAAACATAAAATAGGAAATTAACAATCTCTTCCTAATTAATAGATACAAGCCGTATCCTCCCTGGACTCGGTTTCTTCTGGATAAGATCTTCTCAAACCGAATCTAACAAGAATCCGACTGCTGAAAATATGGATCCTCCATCGGCTGACGCAAAACTCTCAGCCGATTCTGCTTCGAGCCGATACTAACCCTTAGCCAATAAGGACTTCGGGGCATACCAAATTTTGGCGTTAACAGGCCCGATTGAGATAGTGTGCATCTGTGACGGCCTTGTTCCCGTTAGAGATATTTTCTCACATCGGTGACCTTTTCACAGTGACGGGGGGCCAACCCGATAGAGATGAGGGTTAATGCCCGTTAGACATAGCCGGTGCCGGCGTAGTGAATGAAGCTCCTAGGAGTAAGAAACTTAGGATTGCCATATCCTTTGGTGATGACTTCACTGTGTACCTTGTGGATGACACTCCTACAACTATCACTGAGGCATACGCATCTCTAGATGCGGATGATTGGAAAGAAGCTATCCAAAGTGAAGTGAAATATTCTATCCAATGGAACATGGGAGCTCACAGAACGACCCTATGGGTGTAAACCAGTGGGTTGTAAATGGGTGTTCAAGAAGAAGCTTAAGCCTGATGGTACAATTGAGAAGTACAAGGCTCATCTTGTGGCTAAAGGTTATACTCAAAAGGAAGGAAAACACTTGTTTGATACCGACTCGTCTGTTTTTAGAATGACCACAATACGGACATTGCTTTCTTTGGCAGCCTCATATGGTCTGATCGTCCATCAGATTGACGTAAAGACAGCTTTCCTTAATGGAGATTTGGATGAGGAGATCTATATGGATCAACCTGATGGGTTCGTAGTGAAGGGTCAAGAGAACAAGATGTGCAGATTGTTGAAATCTCTGTATGGCCTGAAACAAGCACCTAAGCAATGGAATGAAAAGTTCGACAGAACATTAACTTCTGTCAGATTTGTCATTAAGAGGCTGATAGATGTGTGTACTATCACTATAGTGCGCATAAAGGAGTTATCCTGTGCCTGTATGTGGATGATATTCTTATCTTTGGCACAAACATTGATGTGATCAACGATGTTAAGTCCTTCTTATGAAAGAATTTTGATATGAAGGATCTGGGAGAAGCTAATGTGATTTTGAACATCAAACTGATCAAGGATGAGAATGGGATTACTCTTTCACAATCTCATTATGTGGAGGTCTTGAGATCTTTTGGCTATATGGACAACAAGCCTTCTCCAACTCCTTATGATCCCAGTATGATACTTCAAAAGAACAAGAAAATTTCTAAGGATCAACTGAGATAGTCATAAATCATTGGATCACTCATGTACCTAGCTAGTGCAACAAGACCCGACATCTCTTTTGCCATGAGCAAACTGAGTAGGCTCCTATCCAACCCAGGTAGTGATTACTTGCATGCCCTTGAGAGGGTGTTGCACAACTTGAAAGGTACTATGAGTTATGGAATTCACTATTCTGGGCACCCTGTTGTGCTTGAGGGATATATTGATTCGAACTTGATATTGGATGTTGATGAGCTTTATGCCACGAGTGGGTATGTACTTACTCTGGGAGGTGGTGCAATGTCATGGAGGTCTTGCAAACAGACTATATTGACGAGGTCAACCATGGAAGCAAAATTAACTGCTTTAGATAAAGCTACAGTTGAGGCTGAATGGCTATGTGAGCTCTTGATGGGCTTGCGTATGGTTGAAAAATCAGCGTTGGCTATCCTAATGAACTGTGACAATCAAACTATGATAGTCAAAATAAATAGTTATAAGAATAATGTGAAGTCATTAAGACATGTTAAGAGAAGTTTGAAGTCTGTCAGAAAGTTGAGAAACTCCGGAGTGATAAGTATGACTTATATTCAAACAGACAAAAACCTAGCAGATCCCTTTACCAAAGGGCTATCATGAAATGTGATAGATAGTGCATCGAGGGAGATGGGATTGAGACCCATATATGTTCACATAGTGGTAACCCAACTTATGCGATTGAAGATCCCGTGAATTAGGACCTGGGAAGAACTAGCTATTGTTAACTGAGGAAAGCTATGTTTCCTATCCCTCTCTATTATGTGAAGCTCTCGAAAAACTGTAAGGCAGGTTGGCAACATGCCTTAATGTGTTCTATAGGCTTGGAAAAGCAGAGATGTTGTTCTGTAGAACATTCTTGAAAGAACACACTTATATGAGTTTGATTGTCTAACATCGTAGTCTATTAGAAGTGGGTGTTCTCTAGTAAACTCATGAAAAGACCTAGAGTACGACGCATATGCTCCACCCGTGGGGTAGACTACTGTCGGTCTAGTACTGGTTATGACATTAAGTAAAGCTCGTTCACACAAAACTTGCAATTCAAGGCTTAGTCCATTGTTCAAGGGTTGGATGAGTTTGAAGCTCTAGGCAAGAGTTCAACTTAACAGTCCTTGCTAAAAACTAGTATATCAAATAGTAGGGAGAAACAAGCAAATTTCTAAATGAACATTTGAGATCTGATTGGGGGATTGTTGGAATTAATGGGCTAAGCCCGAGTTATTTTAACCTAATTCCAAGAATAAATCTCAAAAGCCCATGAAGGTCCATGTATGACATGGATTGGTGGGAATTTAGTATCACCTTGCTAGTTTAGAGTGAGGTTGTCCAACTTATATAGTGGGGTCTCTCTCTCTTCCTCGCAAAGCCATGGACGAGGGAAGAGGAAGTGAAAACCACATGCGCACGCTTGCTCGCGTCGTCAAGCCAGGCCAGGCCGGGCCGCGACACGCGTGCCTTAAATTTTTGGACAAATTGACAATTGTTCACAAGTGAATTTTTGAAGAGTCCTAACCGGATACGCGGCAGAAACCTAACCGAATCCGCTGCAGGCATGTATGGCATGGCAAGGTGGGAAATTTTAGTACCACCTTTCTAGTTTAGAGTGAGGTTGTCCAATTTATATAGTGGGAATTCTTTTTTCCTCCCGAAGCCTTGGATGTGGGAGAGGAAGACATAAAACCACACGTGCTCGCCTGCCTCGCAGCGCCGCGCCGCGTCAGGCCGAGGCCGCGATTCGCGTACCCACTCGTGTGCCTTAATTTGTTGGACAAATTGACAATTGTTCTCAAGCTAAATTTTTGGAGAGTCCTAATCGGATACGATTCGGTTTCAGTTAGATAATCCTGACCGGATACGGAACATAGTCCTAACCGAATCCTACGGGTGCTGCCTTAACGCACAAGTCATCCGAGGCTATATATATTCGCATGTGCACTGTTGTCTGGAAAAATCTAATCTGAGTTTTGCCACATTTATCACTGTTGTGCCGCCGTTGTCGTCTGCCCTATCCCGCCGCCGGCGTGCACCTGCGACCGGGAGAGCAGGTCTCCAAAGCCATCGTCGTTGCGATCCTGCACCGGGAGAGCGCGAATAAGGTTTTTGGGAAGCGCTCTCCGCGGCTGCTCAACTCAATCTGGCGCGTCCTCCTGCTGCATCTGCTCGACGTGAATGTCTTTGTCGGCTATGTCCATGGCGAGTTCCTGTGATCCCTACAAACGTTTGGTACACATCTCTCGTTATTATGATCATGGCTATTATTTTCATATATGCTAGTGTGATAGATCTGTTCATACTAGTTTATGTGATTGTTTTGATCTATTTAATTCAAAATTTAATTAAACAATTGTCTAATTATTCAATAGATCCTTGATGCGCCCATCCAAAGCCGTCGCCACTGCTTCCAACGTCAATCAGCCGATGACGAGCGAACACCACCCACACTCCAAGCTCCTGTGCCCATAACCTTCTCGACGCCGTCCCTAGCCTATGCATGGCTCAACCACCCAGGCCCATGCTGGGTTGGTACAACTTGGGCGAAGGAAAAGCGGCACATCGCGTTTAAACGACACAACATCCTCCCTACGTTGGGACCTTCACGGATCAGTGACGTGCAGGAGTGAAGGTCGTGCTCGCGGGGCTCGCTCATTCAATTTAACTGTAACAGAGAGTTTGGAAAATTGGAACCACTGTGATTCATTGATCTCTTTGGTTGATATATACATGTTGTGTAGAAAACTGCCCATGGAATGAGGAGTGGGGAATGAGAGCAACTGCAGTTCTAACACTCCCCGTTTGATCGAATCCATCTTGAAATAATGAATAGTATTAATTCTCCTAAAAGAATCTTGTAGTACAAAAACGAGGAGATATGCAGTTAAAAACTCCTTCAAACCCAGTGGAAAAATAAGGAGAAAGTGATACCATATATAATGTTTATTGCCACATTGTAAACGCATATGAGAAAACTTTTACAGGAGAAAACACATAGATAGTTTAGAGGACAATATATGTCATTGATATCTCCTTAAAAACCTCGATGGGGAAAACAGAAAATACGACATATGCTTATGCAATATTGTCTCACTAAAAACTTTACATGAGAAAACTTGAAAGTAAAACTCATACAAAGAAAATAGTACTATATGATGGCTTGGATAGGACAACATCTAGGAGATTTCTCCCCCTGAACCTTGCAAATCCTGAAGTCGTCACATACCAATTCCTTTAACACATTTCTAGAACGGGGAAGGTGGTAAGGACTTTGTGAACAAATCAGCGAGGTTGTCATATGATTTGGTTTGCAAGATGTCTATTTCAACCATTTGTTTTAACTCATGGGGATAAAATAACTTGGGAGAGATACGCTTGGTTATGTTGCTTTTGATGTAGCCTATCTCCATTTGTGTAATACAACAGAGTTATCTTCATAAATAACGGTTGGTGAATCAATGCCACCGATACCACATGACTGTTGTATGTGGTTGATCACTCTGTGAAGCCAAACACATTTGCGTGAGGCCTCATATAGTGCAGTTATTTAGAAGAGATTAGTGGAGGTAGACATAAGAGTCTGTTTTGATGACTTCCATGAAATGGTTGTCCCTCCGTCTAAGAACACAAAACCTGTTTGGGATTGGCCATTATGGGGATCAGATAAATAGCCGGCATAAGTGTATCCAATCATATTGGAGTCTGGTTCTTTTGGAAAAATAATCCAAGATCTCTTGTGCCATTAACATATCTGAGGATATGTTTTATTCCCGTCCAATGATGTTTGGTTGGAGCAGTGCTATGTCGAGCTAGAAAGTTCACTGCAAATGCAATATCAGGCCTGACACAATTTGCAAGATACAAAAGCGCTCCAATGGCACTCAGATATGGGTAATGAGGTCCTAGAATCTCTTCTCCTTCATCCTTTGGTCTGAATTGATCAGTCTTGAGCTCTAAAGACCGAACAATCATTGGAATTTTGGAGGGATATGATTTATCCATATTGAATTTCTCCAAAACTTTCTGGATATGGGCAGATTGATACACTTAAATTCCAGTGGAAAGGTGCTCAAGTTTTAAACCTAAGCAAAATTTGGTTTGACCCAAATCTTTCATTTCAAACTCCATCTTTAGATGATTACTGCTTAATCAATATCTTGTGGGTTGCCAATGATATTTAAATTATCAACATACACAAATATTATGCAGAATCCCATTTTGGACTTTTTTACGAAGAGACATGGACAATCATCATTTTTAGTGTATCTCTTCTGCAAAAGGAACTCACTAAGCCGGTTATACCACATTCTTCTCGACTGCTTTAAGCCAAAAAGTGACTTTTGAAGCTTTACACAGCACATGTTACGATCCACATACTATTCCGCTATAGAGATTCAATTGGGAACCTTCATATATATATATATATATATATATATATATATATATATATGTGTGTGTGTGTGTGTGTGTCCGAATCAAGTGACCCATAAAGATATGTAGTCACTACGTCCATCAACTGTATGGATAGATGATTTTGAATAGCCAAAGATATAAGATATCGGAATATTATTCCACTCATAACTGGAGAATATGTTTTTCATTGAAATCAATGTCGGGTCTCTGCGTGAACCCATGTGCTACAAGCCTCGCCTTATGTCTCACAACCTCGTTGTTTTCATTTCGTTTCCGGACGAATACCCATTTGAATCCCATAGGGAAAATTCCACAAGGTGTAGGTATTGCATGAGTGAATACCTTTCTTTTGGACAGTGAGGCTAATTCTGCTTGAATTGCATCTTTCCATTGATTCTAGTCCATGCGTTTTTTGCACTCTACCATGGTCTTAGGATCTCGATCATTTTTTATGATCTCTGCAACTGAGTCAGCGAAATAGGTGTCAACAACTGTAGACTTTCTATCATATGATTCTCCTGATTCAATGTAGTTGTATGGAAATTTCACGCACCCTCTTTGATACATCATTATTTCCCAATATGACTGGATCAGGGTGTTCTGATGTCCCAACATTAGTAATTGAGTGCACTGTTGATGTGGGATGTGAAGGTTGAACCTCCACAGGGTGTTTCTCAACATGAGGTTGAGTTGCATTTAATGTGTTAGGAGATTTGTTCTTCCCTTTCCTTTGCTTGCTAGAAGCTGCTTCCGTGGAAATAGCGATACTTCTCCCCCTCTTACTTGGGAGTTGAGTAGTTTTGGTTGGTACCTCTACACTTTCCGACACATTTCTCGTAGGATTGTAGGATTTTGTAACACCCTTGTAATCAGCAAATGCATCTGGCATGTTGTTTGCAATGTGTTGCAAATTGATGATCTTCTGAACTTGAAGTTCAGTTTCAGATTTACGTGGATCTGAATTGGAGATGTTTGCGACATCCCAATTGATTTCCTGGCATTGTTTGTGGTTTTCAGTTCCTCCCCCCAATGTCGGGAAATGATCTTCATTGAAGATACAATCAGCATATCGGGTAGTAAATACATCCTCTCTAAAGAGGTTTCAGGTATTTAAGATCGACGGAGATTGATATCCCACGTAGATCCCCAATTTCTTGTGTGGGCTCAAAGATGTACCCTACGGTAGTGAGATCGGTACGTATATAGCGCAACCGAATTTCCACAGATGGGAAATATTTGGTGCATTTCCACGTATAAGTTACAACGGGGAGATTGCATTGTATGCAGTTGGACGCAATTGAATCAAGTCAGCAGTGTTTTAGACTGCGTGACCCCAACAAGATGTTGGTAGATTACAATTCTATAGTAATGGTCTTGAAATAAGTTTCACTCTCTTGATGAGAGATTCTGCCAACCCATTTTGAGTATGAACATATGGGACCGAGTGCTGAACTTGAATCCCTAAGACCATGCAACAATCTTTGAAGACATGTGAGGAAAATTCAGCAACATTATCCATTCAAATAGATCGGATTTGATGTTAAGGATATTGTGCTTTAAGTTTGATAACTTGTGCAACAATCTTAGCAAATTCATGATTCCTTGTGGAGAGAAGACTCACATGAGACCATCTTGTAGATGCATCTATGAGAACCATGAAATACTTGAACGGCACAGACAATGGTTGAATAGGACCACATATGTCACCTTGAATGCATTCAAGGAACTTTAAAGGTTCGGCATGAATTTTAAGGCAAGAGGGCCTAAAAATTAGTTTTCCCGTGGCACATGTGGTGCACACAAAATCTGAACATTGGGAAACTTTTGCATCACTTAAAGTATGACCAACAGAATTGCTTATAATTTTTCTCATCATCCCAATGTCACGATGGCCAAGGTGATCATGCTAAGTTTGGAATGCATTAACATATTGGAAAATTACTTTGTAAGAAACATATGGTACGGGTTTGATGTATGTGTAGTACAATACAGACGGGAGTGAGAGAACTTTTTCAAGTGTTTCTTTGTCATATCCGTGATCTTTTGTAATGAGAAGAAACTCCTCATTGTTGTTCGCATGAGTTTTCACATAGAATACATCCTTACGGGTATCTCTATAACTCAGTAGGGTATGCGTTGAATCATGATATAACAATTTGCACCCTCAATTATTAGCGATGCATCCATAGGGAGCATAATAGTGACCCGACTGATGCCAACTATTACAGCATCGTGTCCAGCATTGTTATAATATTTCCTTTGTTCTTTGCGAGACTTTGAAAATATTCTATCTCCATGAATATAGAGTTAGTGGTACCACTATCTACTAGGCATATTTCCTCATCCATCAAATCGACTTCCGTACTTCTTTTTGATTCCGATTTTCGCCGGAATTCCCTCCTTCCTCGTTGGCCTTCTTTCTCTTCTCTGTTTTTTCCTCTCAGGGTGAGAACAAGTGCTGATAACATATAACAGAGAGTTTGGAAAAATGGAACCAATGTGATTCATTGATCTTTTTGATTGATATGTATACATGTTGTGTGGAAACCGCCCATGGAGTGAGGAGTGGGGAATGAGAGCAATTGCCGTTCTAACATTAACCACTCCCGACCCTCTTCGTCCTGAAGAACGCCACGGTGCCACCACACCCGGAACTCACCATACAAATATACTGCTGAGATATCAACAATTACTTAGAAGAAAATGACTGAAATTAAACAACAATATGACGCCATTTTTTTAATTTGGTAACAACAATCCTCATAAGCGAGATTCCACTCTTGGTGATGTTCGCCATGCCTCCCCTCCTCGCTCCGCTCCACAGCTCCTCCAGCCTCCGACTCCCTCGTTTCCTCGTGGCCATAATCCGCGATGATTGGCCAAGCCTTCGTACATGGGGTCCGCCGTGGATCTTGCCGGCAAAATGGACTTCGACAAGGACCTGGCTTTTCAAGAGGAAGTTCATCGTCGTTTCAAGTCACCCGTGCACCATCCTTTTGATTCTGCTTTGGGTTCTTTCTTTTTGTTGGTCACTTTCTATCGCCTTCTATTTTGTCTCTCCGAGGAATCTGTGGCACTTGCTCTGCAAGCGTGTTTGGGTGGCAAAGCTGATAACTTTCACGTTCGTTTCTTGAGCAACAACCATTTTCGCTTCTCGGTTTTCTCTAAGCAAGTGGGCTTTCATGTTTATAAGCTTCATCGGGTCATAATAGCTAGCTTTGATTGTTATTTTCACCTTTGGAGCAATGGCTTGCCCAACTGGGAAAAAGAGAAGCGTCTTTGGGAAATTGAGCAGGAAAAAGAATGGATCAAAGTGGTCTCTAAGAGGTCCAGAAAGCTTATCTCTAAAAACCCTAAAAAAGTTTCTTTTGCCAAGCCATTTACCAGTTCTCCGATCAAATCATCTGGACCAAAGTCTTTCATTTACTTTGGCTCCCTCAAAGTTAACTTGGAAGCTTCTTCATGCTTGTTCCCTGGTAAACTCGTTTTTGGGAAAGGTTCATCTTCTTTTAACTCAAGCCCGGGCCTTCATTATGGTTCTCCTGTTCTTCGGTCTTGTTTGAAACGGTCGACAACTCTCACTCATAGTACTGCATTAATTGGCAATAGTTTGGGCCGAGCAGAGAAGATCTCCATATCTCAGTCTGCACATTCCCCAACTCTTGTTCCCCTAATTTCAAAAACTTGCAGTACCTGCCTCATGCCTGGTCACATCGGCTTTAATTGCCCGGGTAGAACTCGGTGCAGCCGGTGCAACTTCTTCGGACATACTGTAGCACGTTGCATGTCATGCAAACATTTCGTTTCACGCTTAACGTGGTGGCCGAAATTTCGTACCGCGCGGAGTACCAACTCTATGGCTGGTGGGGTCACTCAATCTATCCCCTGTCTAACATGGCGTTCCAAGGGTATAACCAGGATACCATTGGACGACCACCTCCGTCTCCATGCCCACGATCGGTCTCCTCCAGAATCATCTCTTCAATTGCTTCAAACCTCTCCGCCGGTTCCTTCTTCCAGCCTGCCTCAGCCTAACAACAATAGCCATTCCCCTTCCACCTCCACCGCCATGGCCAACTTCCCGGTGAACCCGACTCCTTTTCTCGTAGGCGGCCTCTAGGTGGATCAAGGGTGGGAGCGACCGGCAAGAACTAGGGTTGCTCTTGGAGGCGAACCGCCGCGAGGCCATGAGGAGTTCGCCATTGTCTCTTTAGAGCCAATGCCAGAAGATCACGAGCTCCTTCGCCAAGCCCTCACCAACGTCTGTGACTTCCTGGAAGAAGACCAGCATGTGCGCATCGTGGAAGCACACCTCTCTCCTCTGGGCTTGGGGCTGATCAAGCTTAGGACTATGGTGCAGCGGGAACGACTGGTTCGAAACTCCCCCTTCCACCTGGGTCAAGATCATGTCATCAGGGTGGTTCGGCATGACGAAGGAATCAATCTGCGATCTTGCAGTTACACTAGGCTTTGCTGGATTATGCTTCTGGCCTTCCCTTTGGACTACAGGAATGACTCCTTCCTGCAGGCGGCGGTGGCGCCATTTGGAAGGCTTCTAGAGTGGTACCGGGATGGTAACCGATCAAGAATCCTGGCGAGGATGCTAATTCTGAGCACTGACAGGGTCCCACGGAGCATTGTGGTTTCCGCAGGCTCCATCTTCGACGGAACTGGCAGATCCTGGATGGTCCCTGTCTTCATTCTCAATGGACAATTCCCAGATCAGTTCCTAGCAGACGAGGACCTAGTCTCCACGGCGGTCAGCCACGTCTTCCCCTGATTCCAGCTCTTCCCGAGCTCGTGTCGCCGATCCCTGATTGGGAGAATGAACAACAAGGAGGGGGGATCACCTGGGTGTGATAGGAGGTGACCCCCACCAGGAGGCGGCGTAACAAGAGCAGCCCCAGTGGCATCAGCAACAGTTTGAGCAACCACCTCCTCCTGGAGTTATTGAATAGCAGGCTCATCAGGGCTTGGAGGCAGATGGGGAAAATGTTAATGACTGGCCTGCATGGGATCCCCAGATACCGAAACACCCACAATTCCCCGAGCACTATAGGGACGTTGATAACTCGTCCTCCTCTGTGCGCTACCTACGTGCGCAGCTCCCTGACATCCCCCTTGATGATCTAATCAAGGCTCTAAATGGAGAAGGGGACCAGGACAGTTCCTCCTCCAATGAGGCGTCCTCTCCATCTTTGAATAAGGAAAGGGCCAACTTTCTCGCAGTCAGGGCGCAGTGCACGGACCTGGCCTTCTATGGCAAAAGAGACATTCCAAACACTTGCTTCGAGGTCGGGGAGTCCTCCAGCAACCCGAGTCATCTGGATGTCAGCTCCCTCAATTGGAGGCCAATCACGCCAATCCAGCCGTCCAGGCCATCGCAGGGGATGGAAATTGTACCCTGGTACCCAGTGAGGGATGCCATTGCTCTTCGGCTCTAGCCCATGGTGGACAGGGCGATAAGAGATGGATGAAGGAACAAGGAGGCGAATGCTGCCCGCGCAGAGACAGCCCAGACACCAGCTTCAGACGACCCGGTCTACATCGCCTCCCAATCCGCCCAAAAGAACAAAATTCCACCGGGTACAAAATCTCTTGCCCTTCCTACTAAAGCTTCGAATAGTAACAAATAAACACCTCTGTTGCACAACTGTGTAAGAAGAAGTTCAAGAAGAAATCCTAACACCAATGGTTTTTTCCACCCAACAGTGATGCTGGATGCTATTCCTTCCAAGAAACGCAAAATTGCGGTGGTCCAGATAGATGAGAACACCGGGAAGGAAGGGCCAATCGACATAGCGGTCCTACAGGGCTGGGGAATTGACTGCGAGGCTGATCCTAGCGAGGTCGAAGAGGTGATGATGCAGAACCTAGATGATACCAATGAAGGAAACCAGGAGTAGAATCTCTCATCGGCAGCTGGCCCTAATCATTCACTGCTTCAGCTCGTTTCCTCCTGTTAAGACTGTGTTTATGATGTTGATGGTTGAACATGACTTAGCTAAGGTTTTTTGTAATATGTTTAACTGTTACTTACTGGGCCTTATTTATCACCCTGGTTGGAGGCCTATCCTGCTGGTTTTGTTGCTGAAGAGGCTCCCTTTTGGCCTTTCTTGCCTTCGTGCTCCTTATGGCTGTGCTCTCTCCCTTTTAGTCTGGTTTTTGGCGAATTCTGACGGGTTGTGCTTATCAGCTCTTTCCTGCTATGATTGTGTTTGGCTTTCATGTCTCATCGTGACTGGATTATTCTATGTTGGAATATAAGGGGGATCAATGCCCCAGGAAAATGGGAGGCCATCAGAAACAAAATTGACGAAAGTGCCTCCTCAATTGTCTGTATCTAGGAAAATAAGAGAGAATCCTTTGACAAAAATTATATCGAAAGCTAGCCCCAAAGAGCTTTGACTGTTTTGATTTCATTCCCTCGTGGGAGCCTCGGGGTATTCGATTCTTTGGAAAGGAAATCTTTTTTCGGGTCCGGTCTTTGATAAAAAAAGTTTCGGCATCTCAGTGGCCCTACCTCTCTTCAGTCCTCGCTAACTTGGAAACTAAAAGTGGTTTATGGTCCCTCTGAAGAACCACTACGATCGAAATTCATGAATTGGTTCAAAACCACGAGATTAGAGCTGGATGACTGGCTCTTTCTGGGGGATTTCAACTTTTATCGGTCGGCAGCTAACAGAAACAAGCCGGGAGGAAACATTCTAGACACTCTAACCTTTAATGAGGCCATTGGTCATTTAGGCTTAATTGAAATCCCAATTAAGGGGAGGGCTTTCACGTGGAGTAATATGCAAATTGACCCCCTCCTTGAACAACTCGATTGGTTTCTCTCCTCCATCAATTGGACGACAGATTTTCCAAACACCAGAGTAATTCTGCTAGCAAGAACAGTCTCAGATCACGTCCCCTGTAAAATTATGATTGGAACAAAAATCTCTAAGGCAAGCATCTTCCGCTTTGAGAATTTCTGGGCTGAGCAACCGGATTTCAATGTCATAGTTTCCAATTGCTGGTCTCTCCCAGCGTTCCCTGGGCATGCAGCAAAGAATATTGCAAGGAAATTCAAAACGTTGAGAACAGGGCTTCGATCTTGGAGTAAAAGCTTCTCTAATCTAAAGGCCCTCATCCAAAACTGCAACACTGTGATTGCCTTTCTTGACTTGCTCGAGGAAGGAAGGCGCTTATTCAACACAGAATTTAATCTGAGGAAAGTGGTTAAAAAGAAACTTCAACATTGGCTGCATATGAAGAATATTTACTGGAGGAATAGCACTATGAACAGGGTAAAGCTTGGGGATGAATGCACGAAATTCTTTCACAGCTTGGCCTCTATTTCCTACAGGAAAAACATGATTTCACAGATCGAGAATGAGCAAGGTGACTGGATCCAGGATCACGCAGGAAAGGTGACAATCCTTTGGTCCTCCTTCAAGGATAGAATGGGATCTTCTTCCAATCCAGATATGATCTTTCATCTCCCAAGTCTTATTCAACCAAGAGAAGGATTAGATTTTCTGGCCCAACAAATTTCTCATGAAGAAATTGATCTGGTGGTTAAAAGGATGCCGACTGATAAAGCCCCAGGACCGGATGGCTTCAATGGTCTTTTCTACAAAAAAAGTTGGCCAATCATCAAGGATGATTTCTACAGACCCTGTGACTCCTTTTAGCAAGGACAGATCAGTCTTCAGCCAATTAATAACTCCTTCATCACTTTGATCCCGAAAAAAAGACAACCCTAAAACAGTTAATGACTATCGGCCTATCTCCTTGCTCAACTCCTCCCTGAAAATAATAACACAAGTATTAGCAGATCGGCTACAGGGAGTCATAAAATCAGTAATTCACAAGAATCAATATGGCTTTATTCGATCAAGAACAATCCAACACTGCCTTGCATGGGCCTTTGAATACATACATCAATGGCATCTCTCCAGAGAAGAAGTGATCATCCTCAAATTGGACTTTGAAAAGGCCTTTGATACCATCGAACACTCAACCATCCTCCTTATGATGCAAAGTCTTGGGTTCCCGGATAAATGGCTGCAATGGGTTGAAGAAATCTTATCCTCTGGAACCTCCGCTGTCCTGCTAAATGGAATCCCTGGGAAAACTTCCGCTGCAAGAGAGGTGCAAACAAGGAGATCCACTTTCGCCCCTGCTCTTTGTGTTGGCGGCTGAGCTGATCCAGGTCTTAATCAATAAAGCCAGGCAAGAGGGCCTTCTTCACATGCCAATAACGCAGCCAACGGAGGATTTTCCAGTAGTCCAAGCAGATGCCAGGCAGCTTCTCTTTCTCAAAAACCTTCTGAACACAATCCAAACGGCGACTGGACTCAAAGTGAACTACAAAAAATCAAGCATGTACCTGATTAATCTCAGCAATGACAAGCTTAGCCACCTGGCCAACACCTTTGGATGCGATGCGGGCTCCTTGTCGTTCACCTATTTGGGTTTACCACTGGGGACAACTAAGCCAAAAATTGAGGATCTAGTGCCGCTTCTGAACAAAGTTGAAAGGAAGCTCTCTTCATGTGCGTCCTGGTTATCCTACTCAGGTAGGCTCGAGATGATCAACTCGGCAATTACTCCGATAACAACTTACGCCATGTGCACCCTCAAGATCCCTAAAAGTATTATAGAAGTCATCCACGGGGCAAGAAAACGGTGTCTCGGACGGAAACAATGCGGAAAAAAAGGAGGCAACCTAGCGCTTGGAATCTAGTAACCAGACCAAAAGCAAATGGGATCTAGGGGTACGAAATCTCCGCCTGCAAAACGATGCTCTACTCATCAAGCAACTCTCAATATTTTACAACCATGAAGACATCCCCTTGGTGGAGCTCATTTGGTTTAGATATTATCAAGACAAGGTGCCCCACCACTGTAGGGAAATGGGATCCTTCTGCTGGAAGGACATTCTTAGACTCAATGACCTTTTCAGGATGGTGGCCTCATGCCAAATAGGTAAAGGTTACTCGATAAGCTTCTGGGCAGACAACTGGAATAACTTAAATATCTCATCCAACTTCCCCCACCTTGCCTCGTTTGCCAAGAAAAGCAAGGCCTCGATAACCGAAGTCATGCAAGTTGAAGACCTGGATTCAGTTCTGCACCTGCCGCTTTTCAACCAAGCCTACCATGAACTACTTCAGCTTCAACCCCTTCTTCAGGATCTACCTTATGAGGAGGAATCTCTTGACAGCTGGTCGATAGTCTGGGGAAAGAATTACACCTCAAGGGGGTTCTACAATTACGTCTTTGACTCCTTCGCGGGTCACCAAAGCTTTAAGTTGATTTGGAAGTCCAATTGCCTTCCAAGAATCAAGTTCTTCTCGTGGCTTCTGTTATTAGACAGGTTAAATACAAAATCAATGCTACAAAGACACATCAACATCCAGTATGACAGTCTATGCATAATGTGTGACCTGGGAGAGGAAGAAACTGCTGAGCATCTTTTCTTCTCGTGCCCCTTTGCGATTCAATGCTGGTCAACCCTTCAGTTACAATGGGACACCTCCGTACCCATCATGGACAGATTGCTGCAATCGATCTCCACATCAGCGCTTCCTTGTGCCATAGAGATAACCCTCTTAGCGGCTTGGGAAATATGGAAGATTCGGAACGACAAGGTGTTCCAGAGAGTAACTCCAAATCTACATCTCTGGAAAAGGAATTTCAAACTTCAGTGCTCTTTACAAGTTCTTAGGCTTAGGATAGAAGACAATAGCTCCTTCTGCGCCTGGCTTGATGCATACAGTTAGAGTTAGTTCTAGTTTCTATCTACGAGTAGTCGCGGCCTCTGTTATGCTAGTGGCTTCGGTTAGCAGCTTTGTTAGGGCATCTTCGCCCTATTCTAAAAAGGTTGTATTCTAAACTTTTTCCCTTCCCTTATCTATAAAAATTTGGCTCGAAGCTATGGGGACCTCCCCCCAGTGATTTACGGTCAAAAATATGACGCCATTTTTTTAGAAAGAAAAAGGTAAAAATAACTACGCCTTGTTCCACGACGTTGACCAAGCTGATGTTCTTCAGAGCACGAGTTTTTTCAGCTCCCTGGCGAACTCCTCCATGAAGCTCCTTTGTACGGCTTCCTCCGTCAAGAACTCCAGCCATTTCCTCTCGAGGTTGTCCCTCCTTCGGCATCGGCGAACGTCGTGGTCACCGCGTCGCGCACCGCGTCACGGCCAAACCATCCGTCTTCCTCCCACCGCGCGACCTCGGTACCCACACTGAGCTCACACGCGAGGAGCGTGGCGTTGAAGAACTGGTCGCTCTTCATCGGCAGCAGCACCAGTTGGCAGCCAGCGATGAGCCCCTCAACGATGGAGCTGAGACTAGCGTGGTTAACGTAGCAACCCACGCTGCGGTGCCGCAGGATGTGCTGGTGCTGCATCCACCCCGATTGGATGACCCCTCTCCTCGAACTCTGGTGGCATGCACTTCTTGAGCTCTGCCTCGGTGTCCACGCCCCTAGGGAAGTTTAGCACAACGACGAACGGCCGACCGGTGGCCTCCAGTCCGAGGAGGAGCTCCGTCGAGGCGGCAGGTGGCAGGAATATCTCGCTGCCAAAGGAAGCGGAGATGACGGCGTTGTCCAGGAATGAGGATAGCCAGGTCGCCCACCGCAACTCCAGCTCGCCTTGCGGCGGCTCTAGCACAAGGGGACCCGTGACGAGCATGGGCTTGTCGTATTGCGTGGCGATGTAGTGTATGGGCCTTCCATCTCGGCGCAGGTCTTGAAGACGAGGGCGTCGCTGCCCATGTCGCAGGCCGCGACGCGGTCGTACGTGCAGGGCATGACGTGGAAGCTGGTGAACATGTAGGCGAAGTCGGCGGTCTGGTAGGTCGGTACGATGACGAGCGATGATGACGACGGGAACCCCATGGACGCCGAGGCGAGGTCGTCGACGGTCGGGCACGCGGCACCGTGGGCACGGTGCGCAGGGACCGTGAAGTACGCGCTGGAGGCCGCGATGAAGACGGATAAGTGCACTGCCTTAGTGCCGAGCTGCCTGGCGACGTCGGCGACCCACGACGTGGCGAAGTCGAAGAGCACGACGTCCGGGCGAAGCCTCGCGAGCAGCGCCTCCACCTGCGGCCGTGTGCCGTCGAGGGTGATCTTGAGCAGCTCGGCGCCATCTACGTCAAACAATGCTACGTGCATCGCTCTCACGGCGCCGGCCTCGTCGCCACGGCGGCCGTGGCATCCACACCTCCCATGCTTAGTTGGGAATTGTTTTTCAGTACACATGCAGCATTGTATACCACAATGCCTTATATTTATATCAAGGGGACAGCAAAATCTTTAATTAGGCACTGCACTTGGTCAGGGTTCTATGTATTATTTACACTAGATGATATCCCGTGGATTGCTACGGGATTAAAATATAACTAAATTTTATTTTATCATAATTATTTTAAAGTTGAAGTCTTATGTAATTTCAATTTATATTTTTTCTCTTTATGTCTTCACCTGAATCCTATTTCAACATTGGAACTGCAGGTTTAATTTTATAAACACTCAAGGGGTTTTCTGCGAAATAGTCAGGCGGACTGCGAGTCATTTTATTTTATCATAAGTATTTCAAAGTTGAAGTCTCATATAATTCCAATTTATATTTTTTTATTTACGTCTTCACCTAAGACCTATTTCATCATTGGCGGGTTAATTTTATAAACACTCAATGGGTTTTCTGCAAAATAGCCAAGGAGACTGCGGGTTAATTTTATAAACACTCAAGGGGTTTTCTACAAAATAGCCAGGCAGACGAAAATTTTGGATGAAAACACTACTTGTTTTATAGATTTTATAAATTATAAAAAAGTTGTAGTACAATGATAAGACAAATAGGTAAAAAATAATAAATTGTCACGTCTATCTATCTATTATATTATGAAAACAATATGCAACGATAGAAATTTTTACATTAATCCAAGAAAATTATTGTATTATTAAAACAACACCTATAGGGTATGGTTTTTAAAGTTCTCAAAGGAAACCAAATATTAATAGAAGACGTGAGAAAAAGAAAAGAAGAGTTAAGTAGGAATACAATTTAGAAACCACTGAAATTCAAAATTAAAAATAAGTCGTCAATATTTTATACACCATTAAAATCTAGTCTCACCATGATCTAAATGTGTAATCATTTATTGTTTTATTTGATTAATGTGAATATTTATATTTCATATATAGCTCTTAGCTACTATTTTTATAAGTTTCATATACTCTTAGATTCTATTTATATAGGTCAACTCTTAACTTCTATAGAATTATATAGATAAAATTATATTTTATACAACTATATCAATCAATCTATACTACTATAAAGACCCAAGACCCACCAGATTGCTGTGGAGGCTAGAAATTCCTACAATAATCGGAAAAAATATTATATTATTAAAACAACCTTCAAAGGAGACACAACGATCCCTTGTGAGGCTAGAAATTCCTATATTAGTCCAAGTAGAAATACAATTTATAAATAACTGAAATTTGAAATTAAAGATAAGCAATATTGAAAGAAGAGTCCATATAAGAACCCAATACTAGATTAATTAAATATCAAAATAACAAATAAAACAAATTCTAAAATTAGAAAAAGGAAAAGTAGATTAAAGTAGGAATACGATTTATAAATAACTAAAATTTGAAATTAAAAATAAACAATATTGGAAGAAGAGTCCATATAGAAGCAAATACGAGATTAATTAAAATTCAAATTAATGAAATAAATTCTGAAATTATAAAAATAAAAAGAGAGTTCATGTAGGAAACAAATTGTAATAACAAAATTCAAAATAAATAATAAGGAATATTGAAATAACTATCCATCTAGAATCTTAAAATTAGAATAAAAATAAAATTAATTCCGACATTAAAAAAGGAAAAAAGATTTTAAGGAGGAATACAATTTAGAATAACCAAAATTCAAAATTAAAAATAAGAAATATTAAAACATCACTCCATCTAGAGCATAACATATGATTAATTAAAAATTTAGAATAAAAGCAAAAATAAATTCTGAAATTGGAAAAATAAAAATAAGATTTCAAGTAGGAGTACAATTCATAAATAACAAAAAATTGAAATCAAAAAATATTAAAAAGAGAGATCATATAGAAGACTAACACAACATATTTGAAAGAAGTGATGAATATATTACTTAGTCTTACAAATGTTTACAAGCGTACATAAATAAACGTAAGCAAATAAAAAATGTTTTCTAAAAATGTTACTTAATTATCCTTTTCACACATATATGGATAACTGTTGTACGACAATTCATCTACTATGGTAGATGCCCTTTGAAGATACAACTTCTTATAAGAGGAAGGCAGCCAATTCTTCTCTAATCTCCTCAAAGTTGTGCTATGGAATGTCCAAAATAACATTCCGAGAGAGAGGCGTGAAGTTAGTACATATCATAGGCAAACCAATTTTTATCTAATATATTATGGCCAAATTTATATACCAACGAACCTCGACATCCAAGGAGGTCACCTATCTAGTGAGAACCTTCATGTTATAACAAACGTGAAAACCACAAGTTGTTTGCATTTGAAATCATCATGGTGATAGAGGTCGGGCTAACCTTCTCGTTGCCTACCCCTTTCTGCACATATTTGTCCCACGCCGCATTCAAAGCCTCCTTGAGAGAGGTAATGTCATATTTGTCTCTTATTCTGGAGTTAAGAAAGTATACCCTACTCCATTTTGGCACTACGCACAATAGAATCCAATGAAACATGCAACGTTGATATAGTGGAAGTTAAAAACTACACATGTTTAGTCGATGGCCAGAGGAGGTGAAGGAACTTTAGCTGACAAATCTGGATGAGTAAGGACTGCCGCTAAATTTGACCTTAGAGTAATCTTGATGATGATGAGGTCTTTTGGCCATTGAATAAAGGTCTCACGTGCATTAGCGAGTGTCATTATCTCGTCATTTGGTGGGATTGGAAGTTGCCAATCATCCAATTGTCCTTGACCATGTCAACTTGTATTGTGGCATGTCCAGCCACAAAATCTACGTCATGCACTGCTCTTTTAGGAGTAGACTTGTATGCTTGGCCCTCAGCAACATCACAACAGAATGTTGGTGTCACCCTAACTTGTAGGGTGCACTGGACTACGCCCTGCATACAATTTACAAAATATATTAGAACAAGTTGTACGGGCAATATTGGTGACAACAATATGTACTACAATTGCTTACATTTATATGGTCGACTACGGTAGAGACAGGTGGATGTTGTTTAGGAAGCCTAGTTGATGCGCAATACTTCGCTGTTGCGGGGGCTCACTTGCACTTCATCTTGCTATATGGGGTTCGTGTTATTCTTCGACAGCAACTCTTCCCTGATCCTAGCCTCAGTTCTCTGTATTTTTTTCGTCGAATTCTTGGCTAAGTTCCCTCGTCCGTACTTGCGAGGTGATCCAAGGGTATTTATGGAATGGAGTTGGGTGATAGGGGTTGAGTACGTACTCGTTAACTAGTGTCGTCATAAGATTCTTCCAAGCCATACCCAATTTTTTTGAACGCCTGACGCTTCAACAATTCTTCATCATCTTTTGGGTAGTCATAGCAGTGCATGAACTTGTTCTAGGTATTTGTCTTCTTTGCTTCCGTCACTTGGTCAACGTCTTTGTGCATGATGCAGAAGAATCTCCTCCCAAAATTCCGCATGAACTACTGTACCATTTGACAATAGAGCGCTACCGGGTTTCCCTTCGCATCGACCTCCGTGATGGTTAACTTCGTGTCTGGAAGTTTGTTGGATGATCTTGGGTTGCGGGTAGAGGCGGTTATTGAGGTTGTGGCCGACGGGGATGGGGGTTGATCAGATATTTTCAATGGTAACATTTCGCTATTTAAAGAATAAATATAAACAAACAAACAATTAAATAAATTTTCATAAAGCATATCCATATTCGTAAAGCACATATATAATCCTAAATCACATATATTTTCTTCAATCACAAAAATATTCCTAAAGCACATAAATATTCCTAAATCACATATATATTTTCCTAAAGCACATAAATATTCCTAAATCACATATATATTTTCCTAAAGCACATAAATATTCCTAAATCACATATATATTTACTTAAAGAACATAAATATTCCTAAATCACAAATATTTTCCTAAAGCACATATATTCTCCTAAAGCACATATATTTTCCTTGAGCACATAAATTTTCCTACAACACATATATTGTCCTAAATCACGTAAATATTCCTAAAGCTCCATCACAACTAATCTTTTGCATGCATATCAAGAAATTAAAAAACAATGCAAAGAATGCAAACTAGGTGTGGGCGCTGGAGGCCGGCGAGGTGCCGTCGGTGCGGTGGCGGTGGTGGTGGAGGCCGGGACCAGGAGCGGGCAGTGGAGTCTAGGGGTGGAGACCGGGCAAGGAGTCGTCGGTGATGGTGGTGGCGGTGGAGGCTAGGTACGGGGTGTTAACGCTTAAATTTGGTACCCAAATCCCTAAGTCCTAGCTGAGGTTGAAGCAGAATTGGATCGGCTGGTTTGGCGAAGAAACAGAGCACGGGTCGACTGAGATGCGATCGGCTGCAAAGCCAGTCGGCTAAGGTTGAATCGGACAAGAACAGCCGATAGCCGATTCCAAGTTCAGTGAAGTTGAAGCCATTTCTGATGCAGATATTTGGAGATAAAATAGAAGATTCGGTTTCAAATTGCGCATTAAGAGATATTGTCATCTAGGGATAAAAGTCCCATAACGGCGAGTGTATGTAAATTAGAGATTTGTTTAGAGATAACCCTATTGTAAAGGCAGCAAAGGATTGCTTCCCGCGCTTTCGTCATATATATATAGTAGTTAGTTGCAGCCGTGTTTACCGCGGTCTTTGCTGTACTTGGGTATAAATAGGACCCGAAACCCCTGTAAAAAAGACAATCACAATCAATACAACCTTCGGTGCATCGCCTCCTTTTTCTTCAGACGAACAACTAATCTGGCTTCGGGCTGCATCGTTTCGATCCCCAAGTTCAGGTAAATGTTTGTCATTAGTGGTGTATCTCGTCGAATTTAGTGCTTCCATCATTATGACACCCTAAATTCGATGAGTTATACTGTGGTAGTTATCATATATTGCATATAATCTAGAACAATGTTTAGATCTGTCTCGTCATCGGCTCACTTCTGTCAGGAATCGGCAGTCGATAGAGCTAGATCTAAAGGTTGACCTAGATTATATGCGATATCCACCGTCTTGAGGTATTTACATCAGCTACAGTAGATCAGACTATTTTTTCTATACTTAATGTTGCATCAACATTGAACTATTAAGTCAGTTTTAGAACTTTCAATGATCTATTCGGTTAGATGTATATGCTTAGAGACAGTGTCGGGGTTTCAGCCGGCCTTATCTGTTTTAATCTTCTTTTGATATTTGTTATCGGGATTGTTAAAACCGCCTCTTATATTAAGATCTTGCTCTGGTTAAATGCCCTAAGCCAGAATCAGTTTGTCAGCTACAGCTGACAGCCGACTGATCTAGGTTTAGCGCATTTAGCTCAGATTAGTATCTTTTCATAAGATAAATCAGAGTATTAGCTGATTTACAGTTGGACTTATGACATCGGCTAAGATCGTTAAAGCATATATTTATTATTCTGCTGTATATTTGGATTAAGTGACTAATACTGTCTTGGTGTAGCCGATCTATTCTAGTCACTTCGTTCAAATACACTTCGGAATAGCATATATATGTAAATTGACTCCTGCAGCCGATCCAGTAGGATCTGACTTAATACTTAACGCATATATCTCTATTTTTCTTGTTGGTTAACAGATCAAACCAACTGGCACGCCTTGTACAACATAGGTAGCCGAGAAGGACGTGCACTGGAGTTAAGCAGATCTCCTAGGCTAGCGCGTGAGACAAAATTCTCGTCAACGCGCTTCTTGGCATGCCCAGTGGGACTTTCTTTGTCAACTCGGCTAGGCCGCATCGACGCAGCCGACAAGATGGTCGACTCCAAGAGCCCTGGTGTTTCTCAGGACAGCATCATGCCTGTGAAGATGGAGCAATTATCGGCTGAACAGCAAGCCGATTACAAAAGATGGTAGAAGATCTTCAGGCCAACTACCTACAATCATTCACCCAGACAAGATCCGGGGCCGTGCATCAAAAGTACAAGTTCAGCATGGACGAACTCAAGGCGTCCTCCTCCAGTGGATCCAAGGTGGAGGAGCCGATTCAGGAACAAGACGATTCGGCCCTGCATACTTTGCAAGACCGGATTGACTCGGCCGTCCATCACGCGCTGGTCAATCAAAGTAGCATCCTCGTCAACACCCTTAACAACATGATTGCTACTGTGGTCGACGCCAAGATAGCCGACCAACTGCAGCGGGGGCCGACTTACTTCAAAGATGACTAGTTTCCTGGTTACAGGACGTTGGCCACCCAGCATCGGCCGATTCCATCGCCAGCACAACCAGGGCCACTAGGAGTGATCCTCAACCAGCCGAATCCGTCCGGATCGGCTGTGAGACCAGAAATCACCATGCTGAACCGACAGCAACCGCTGCCCCAGGATCAGATCGCCAACATGTTCAACGACAATCGGCAGTTAGAGCTGGTTGCCCAGATTGGCCTGGACAGACAGTACAACGCCGGTGGCTGACAGCTGTTCCTAGGTCCACCAACGCCACCACCGGCAAATTGGCCGCCTCCCGTTGATCATCCACTCCACTACCAGTATCAAGGAGGCCGCCAAGATCATCACTACAGGCTTCAGACGCCACCACCACTGTATCGGCAAGCACCCGTGCCATGTGATCAATACGAGCCGATATAGTAGGACAACCGGACTTGAGCCGATTAGATTATGGACGTCATGCGCGACCAATTCGGCCTCAAACCAAAGGATTCAGGGAACATGTATCGGTATCCTTATCCGGAACATTTCAGCGGATTTCGTTGCCCAACCGGTACAAAATCTCAGACTTTTCAAAGTTCTCAAGGTAGGACAACGTGTCGACCTACGAGCATGTCAGCCGATTCCTGGCGCAGTGCGGCAAAGCATCGGCTACAGACGCCTTGAGAGTCCGTTTGTTCCATCTGTCTCTTTTGGAATCGGCTTTCACCTGGTTCTCTTCATTGCCTTACAACTCGGTTCAGAGCTGGGCCGATCTCGAAAAACAATTTCATAGCTACTTCTACTCCGGCAACCATGAAATGAAGTTGTCGGACCTCACCAGTATCAGGCAGAAGCACAATGAGTCGGTTCAAGAATACATCCAACGCTTTAGAGAGATGAGGAACCGATGCTACAGCCTGGTGCTGTCGGATGCCCAGCTAGCCGATTTGGCCTTCCATGGCCTGATCGCGCCGATCTGTGAACGCTTCTCCGCTCAGGACTTCGATAGCCTGGTGCATCTGGCACAGAAGGTGATGGCCCATGAACAAATATTTCAAGACACCAGAAAGGCCGTCAAAAATATAACTCAAGTCATCGTTGAGTCAAACTCTGATTCCAACGACGATGATGCAGAGGTGGCGGCAGCCGAATGGGCCAAAAACAAAAAGGCCATCATCTGCCAGTGGCTGGTGAAGATGGCCAAAGAGGAAAGATATGACTTCGACGTCACCAAGGCCGATAGGATTTTTGACTTACTACTCAAGGAGAAGCAGATCCAACTTCCCGAGAATCACGTGATCCCATCAGCCGAAGAACTAAAGAAGAAAAAATATTGCAAGTGGCACAACTCCACATCTCATGCCACTTACGATTGTAAAGTCTTCAGACAGCAGATCCAGTCGGTAATAGAAGTCGGGAAACTCAAGTTCGCCGATTCCAATTGGCCAATAAAGGTAGATGGCCACCCCTTCCCAATCAATATGGTTCAAACCGGCCCTAGGCAAGCTGATCGGCAGCGCAAAATGACGTACATCTTAGCCAAAACATTGAAAGGGGTCGTACGGAGGACGAGCCGACTGGAAGCCAAACCGCGCCAATCAACGTGGTACGCCCCGTTGCCCTATGGGCCGATCGACGACCGATCAACGAGAAGAGCCGACGCCCCCAACAGCAATCGTGGCGGGAGGAGGCCCGTCTTGAAAGGTTTTATCGGCAAGAGCCGGAAACACGAGGCCGCCGGTACGACGAGAATCACAGCGGTGCCGATCCTCATTGGCATTGCGAATTTTCCAGGCACTGCTGGGAAACCGGAATGAGATTGCCGATGCTAGAAAATTGCCCGGCTTGTAGCGAGTACCCCGAGGGCGAACACAGAAGCCAGCCAATCACCAGTCCAACTCGGTTCGTCCCAAGGCCTGTTCAGCTCAACCGACACCGACAATTCGTTCACGATCGGCTACGGCCGACCCATCAAGACTTCTTCGACAAAAACGAGAACGACGACTACTATGACCAAGAAGAGGCCGATGATGAAGAATCGGCCAATCCCCAATGGTGCCCCTCCGACCTCTTCACCAAAACATAGAAACAAAGAATTCAAAGGTTAAAGCGTGAAGGGAGGGAAAAAGAAGTTCGGCAGATGATCCAAGAACAACGCCGTCGACATGGTTAAATCAAAAGGCGATGGATCCCCAAAGAGAAAATCGCCATAGCCGACGAGGAGCAAGCCAAGGAAAGTTCAGCCGATCAAGCCAGGAGGGCAGCCAAAGGGAAAGGCTAAGTTTCTGCATCGGTCAACATGGTATTCATATTGCTAGCTGAATTCGGTACTCCTGAAGCCAATGCAGACACTATCGAAGATGACTTGGTGAAACTAGCACTCTCCCCGGACCAAGCTATTTTTGACAACCCCAAGGGGACCGAAAATCAGCACCTGAAGCCATTGTACGTCAAAGGATTCGTCAACGGCAAACCGATGTCCAAGATGCTAGTTGATGGGGGAGCCGCAGTCAACCTAATGCCCTACGCAACATTCAGAAAACTAGGCAAAGGGGCCAAAGACCTGATCAAGACCAATATTGTGCTCAAGGACTTCGGCGGCAACCCATCAGAAACCAAGGGTGTCCTGAACGTCTAACTGACCATCGGCTATAAGACCGTGCCCACAACATTCTTTGTCATCGACGGGAAAGGGTCTTACAGCCTGCTGCTCGAAAGGGACTAGATACACGCCAATTGTTGCATTCTTTCTACAATGCATCAGAGCCTGATCCAATGGGACGACGACAAGATCGAGATCGTACCAGCCGACAGGTCAGTTAGCATCGTCAGTGCCGATTTGCCGCTTTGGGAAATCGAAGGCATTGATTGTTTGTTTGGGAAAATCTGACAAGCCAATTTTCTAAATGTGTCCGATTCCACAATACAGCCGATTGGAGATGACGAGCCACAGCTGCTGCTTTGAACAACACATGGTGGAGGGCTCAAGCGTCTTCGGCATGGACACCGCGGACGAAGACGATGGCAAGCTCGGGCAAGGTTTTACGTCGGCCGATGAGTTAGAAGAAATTGACATCGGCTCTGGTGACAAGCCGAGGCCGACGTATATTAGAAAAAATCGATCTTCTCATTGTAGATCACAGCTCATTAGTTTGTTAAAAGAATATAACGATTGTTTTGCTAGGGAGTACTTTGAGATGCCCGGTCTTAGCCGATCTATTGTCGTTCATCAACTGCCAATCAAGGCAGCCTATTGGCCGTTCAAACAACCTCCTAGGAGAATCAAAGCCGATATGTACGACGTGATCAAAGCCGAAATGACTCGGCTATACGATGCTGGATTCATTCGGCCTTGCCGATACGCCGAGTGGGTCTCAAACATTGTCGCAGTGTTGAAAAAGAATGGCAAAGTCAGGGTATGCATCGACTTCAGAGACCTGAATAAGGCTACCCCCAAAGATGAATACCCAATGCCCATAGTCGATTTGCTCGTAGACGCTGCGTCAGGCCACAAAATTATCAGCTTTATGGATGGCAATGCAGGCTACAATCAAATCTTCATGGCCGAAGAGGACATTCACAAAACTGCCTTTTGATGTCCTGGGGCAATCGGCTTGTATGAATGGGTCGTTATGACGTTCGGGCTAAAAAATGTTAGGGCAACATATCAACGGGCCATGAACTATATTTTTCATGATATGATCGGCTCTGTGGTGGAGATCTACATCGACGATGTCGTTGTCAAGTCCAGGGAGATAGAGGACCATATAGCCGATCTAAGACAAGTGTTAGAACGAACAAGGAAATATGGCTTGAAGATGAACCCATTAAAGTGCACGTTCGGCATATCGGCCGGGCAGTTCCTGGGGTTTCTTGTTCATGAAAGAGGAATTGAGGTTACACCAAGGAGCATAAATGCCATCAAGACGATCCAGCCTCCGAAGGATAAGAAATAACTCTAGTCCTTGATCGGCAAAATCAACTTCATCAGGTGATTCATAGCCAACCTTTCAGAAAGGATGGAGCCGTTCACACCACTGCTTCGGCTAAAGGCCGATCAAGCATTCACATGGGGGCAGAGCAACAAAAGGCTTTGGATAGTATCAAGGATTATCTAAGCTCCCCTCCAGTTTTAATGCCTCCACAAAAAGGGATACCATTCAAGCTCTACCTATCTGCCGGTGATAAGTCAATCGGCTCGGTTTTAATCCAAGAGGTTGAGGGCAAGGAAAAGGCTATCTTCTATCTCAGCCGATGACTACTAGATGCAGAAACAAGGTATTCACCAGTGGAGAAGCTATGCCTATGCCTATATTTTTCGTGTACCAAGTTAAGGCACTATCTGCTATCCAATGAGTGCACAATAATCTATAAAGCCGATGTAGTTAAGTACATGCTATCGGCCCCAGTATTGAAAGGAAGAATTGGAAAGTGAATTTTTGCTCTAACAGAGTTTGACTTGAGGTATCAGGCACCCAGGGCAGTCAAAGGGCAAGCTATAGCTAATTTTATCGTGAAACACAGGGATGACTCAATCGGCTCAGTAGAAATCATGCCTTGGACATTGACATTTGATGGCTCGGTTTGCACCAATGGCTGTGGCATCGGCTTGGTCATTATTTCGCCTAGGGGGGCAAGTTTTCAATTTGCTTTCTCTATTAACCCTCATGCTACAAACAACCAAGCCGAATACGAAGCCGTACTTAAAGGATTGCATCTACTCAAGAAAGTTGAAGCCGACGCCATCGAAATAATGGGATATTCACTGTTGGTCATCAACCAGTTGTCAAGAGAGTACGAATGTAAAAATGATGCGCTGATGATCTACTATCAACAATGCCGGGAATTGATGGAAGGTTTTCGGCTAGTCACCTTGAAACATATCCCCAGAGAGCAGAATATTGAGGCCAATGATTTAGCTCAAGTGGCTTTCGGCTACAGGCCGATGATAAAAGATATTGAAATCGAAGTTGCTGTCATTACAGCTGATGATTGGAGGTTTTAAGTCTACAACTATCTCAAGAACCCCTCTCAATCGACTACAAGGAAACTACGATACAAGGCACTAAGATATGTTTTGCTCGATGAAGATCTGTATTATCGGACGATTGACGGTGTGTTGCTTAAATGTTTGGGATCCGATCAAGGCAAAGTGGCTATCGGAGAGGTGCATGAAGGCATTTGCGGCACACATCAATCGGCTCATAAGATGAAGTGGCTACTTCGTCGAGCAGGATATTTCTGGCCGATAATGCTAGAGGATTGTTTCAAGTATTACTGTTGACACTGTAATTTGGTAATGAGGTTCCTAAGTCCTAAGAAAGCAAGGTGGAGTCAAATCGGCTGAGGTCAGGGGGTGTATCGGCTAAAAGAGTAATCGGCTGCAGGGCTGGTCGGCTGGGAATGGGTTGAATGGAACAGCCGACAGCCGATTCCGGGTTAGAAGAGATAAAACCGTGTCCAATGCAGAAACTTGAAGATAAGAAGGGATTCGGATGTTAATTGCGCGTTTAAAGATATTGCCACCTATGGATAGAGTCCTGTAATGACAGTTGTATCTGTAATTTAGGAGTTTGTTAAATTGTTAGTTGTAATGGATCTCGTTAGTGATGATATGATGTTTCTAAAAAGTAGTTTAGATAGAGTCCGAAGTTGTTACAGATATTTGTATTTCGGGTATAAATAGGACCCGAGACCCTATGTATAAGGACGAGACAATCAATCTAATCTTCGGCGCATCGCCATCCTTTTCCTTTTGGACGAACACCCTGTTTGGCTTTGGGCTGCATCGTCTCGATCCCCGAACTCAGGTAGATGTTTGTCGTTAGTGGTGAGATTACTTGTTCCTGATGCTTCCATCGCAATGACACATTGGATTCAGTAGTTTTGCTACGCCATATATCATATAGTGCATATGAACCAACCCGGTGTTTAGATCTATCTTGTAGTTGACTCATCCTTTCGAGGATGTGTGGTCAGCGAGGCTAGGTTTAAGGGCTGGTTGATTCGTATGCAGTATCTACCATCTTACGGAGTGTAAGTTGAAAGTAATAGATTGAATGCTTCTTTTGATACTTAATGTTGCATCAAGACTGAACTGTTGAGTCGTCTTTAGAATCGTTGGCAATTTATTCTTTTGGACTTACATTATCTGGGGATAGCGTCGGGGTTTCAGCCGACCTTATCTATCTTAATATGTTTCTTTTAATATGATTGTTATCAGATCTGCGGTAGGGCTGTAGTTCGTATCTAGATTGTGTTTACTTACGTCATTAATCTAGGGACGTTACGCTTGCACGAGATTCATTGGAGCATCAACTGATTTAATGTTAGTTTCCCGGTGTCGGATGGTTTATTGATCTGTATATTTGTTATTCTTCGTCATATTTGGACCGGATGGCTGATGATCGCCTTGGCGTAGCCGACGCGCTTCGGTCGCTTGGCGCAAATATGGACGGGAATAGCATGTATACGTTCATGGACTTCCTCGGCCGATTCCGCGGGGGTTTGACCTAACGCTTAACGAATATTTTCTTGTATTTTCTCTTGTTGATTGGCAGATCAAATCAACTGGCACGCTCTACACATTGTAGGCAGCTAAGAAGGACCTGCACTGGAGTCAAGCAGATCTCCCAGGCCAGCGCGTGAGAGAGATTTCTCGTCAACACGCTTCTTGGCACGCCCAGTGGGACTATCTTTGTCGGCTCGACTCGGACGAATAGACTCAGCCGGCAAGATGGTCGACTCCAAGATCCCTGGAATCACAGGACAATGTCGTACCTGTAAAAATGGACCAGCTATCGGCTGAACAGCAGGCCGAGTATAAGAGGATGGTGGAGGAACTCCAGAACAATTATCTTCAATTCTTCACCCAAACAAGGTCTGGAACGGTCCATCAAAAGTACAAGTTCAGCCTCAACGATACCATAGCATCCTCGTCGAGTGATGCGAAGGGCAAGCAGAAAGTGGAAGAACCAACTCAAGTGCAGGATGATCAGGCCGTGTACTCTTTGCAAGATCGGATCGACTCGGCCGTCCATCACGCGTTGGTCAACCAGAGCAGCATCCTGGTCAACACCCTCAACAATATGATTTCTCATGTGGTTGATGCCAAGGTGGCCGAGCAGCTGCAAAGGGGCCCTACATATTTCACGGATGGCAAGTTTCCTGATTACAGGACACTAGTCACCCAAGACCGGCCGCTTCCACTAATAGCGCAGCCCAACCCGCCAGGAGTCAGCCACTTGAGCCCAAGCGGGACGGATGTGAAACCAACGGTCACTATTTTAAACCGACAACAGCCGCTGCCCCAAGGTCAATTCGACATGTTTCATCATAATCGGCGGCGAGCCGATTGATCATGGCAGACAGAATATCGGGGCCGACAGTGTTTCCGGACCCGCCAACGCCACCACCGGAATCCCGGCCGCCACCCGCTGATCATCGCTACCAATACCAAGGGGGTCGTCAGGATCATCATTACCGGCCTCAGACACCGCCACAGCTGTATCGGCAGGCACGCATGCCGTATGACCCATACAAGCCGATACAGCAAGATAATAGGACCTGGGCTGAGCTAATCGCAGACGTTATGCGAGATCAGTTCGGCCTCAAACCAAAAGACTCAGGGAATATGTACCGGTACCCTTACCCGGAGCATTTCGAAAGAATTCCATTGCCCAACCGGTACAAAATCCCGGATTTCTCTAAGTTCTCAGGACAAGACAACGTATCTACTTACGAGCATATCAGCCGATTCTTAGCACAATGTGGTGAAGCATCGGCTACTGACCCCTTGAGAGTTCGGCTATTTCCCCTTTCTCTTTCAGGATCGGCCTTCACTTGGTTCTCCTCGTTGCCTTACAACTCGATTCAGAGTTGGGTCGATCTTGAGAAACAGTTCCATAGCTATTTTTATTCTGGCAACCATGAAATGAAGTTGTCAGACCTCACCAGCGTCAGGCAAAAACATAATGAATCGGTCCAGGACTACATTCAGCGCTTTAGAGAAATGAGAAACCGATGTTACAGCCTGGTGCTATCAGACGCTCAGATGGCCAATTTAGCCTTCCATGGTCTGATCACGCCAATCAGGGAAAGATTCGCTGCGCAGGACTTCGAAAGTCTAGCCCACGCGCGAGAGGGTAACGACCCATGAACAACGTTTCCAAGAAACCGGGAAGGCCGTCAAGACCATAACACAAGTCGTCGTCGACTTAGATTATGGATCCGACGATGACAAAACGGAAGTGGCGGCAGCCGAATGGGCTAAGAACAAGAAGGCCATCGTCTGCCAGTGGCTGCTGAAGACGGCTAAAGAGAAATATGATTTTGATATCACTGAAGCCGACAAGATCTTCGATTTACTACTCAAAGAGAAATAGATTCAGTTGCCTGAAAATCATGTGATCCCGTCGGCCGAAGAGTTGAAAAAGAAGAAATACTGCAAGTGGCACAACTCCACATCTCATGCCACGAACGATTGCAAAGTCTTCAGACAGCAGATCCAATCGGCCATCGAGGCCGGGAAGTTGAAGTTTGCTGACTCAAGTCGGCCCATGAAAGTAGACGGCAATCCGTTCCCGGTCAACACAGTCCATGCCGGCCTCGGACGAGTTAATCGGCAGGACAGAACGACGTACGGCTTAGCCGGTACGATGATCAAGGCCGAAACAGGAGAGGGCTAGATAGGAAACCCCACCGCACAAATCAACATGGTGTGCCCAGTTATCAGATCGGCCGGCCGACAGCCGATCCACGAATGAAGCAGATACCACCGTCAATATCGGTCTCGGCGTGAAGAAAGCTACGACGAAGCACCTCGCCGGCACGATCCAAGAGTCCAAAGCCGGCAAAACATAGCAAGCCATGACGATCCACACTGGCATTGCGGCTTCTTCAGGCATTGCTGGGAATCCGACATGAGACTACCAACACTGGAAGACTGCCCGGCATGTAACGACCATCACAGTCATGACGAACACAGGAGCTCGTCATCGGCAAGCCCAGTCCGGTTCATTCCCAGAGCCGTCCAACTAAACCGAAGACGGCGACCGGTCCACGATCGGCTCGGCCCGGTCCATCAAGACTTCTTCGTCGACAAGAATCAGGATGGGGACAATCGCAATAACGAGGAGGCCGACGAGGAGGGATCGGCCAATCCCGTGGTGCTGTCCGATCTATTTATGAAAACCCGAAAAGGAGAATTCAGCGGCTTAAGCGCGAAGGGAGAGAGGACGAGGTGGCACAAATGATATACGAACAACGACGTCGGTGGGCAAGATTAAGAGACGGTGGGTACCCAGCGGGGAGAACTCTACGGCCACCGAAGAGCAAGGCGAAGAAAGCCCCGCCGACCGAACCAGAAGGGCAGCCAAGGGGAAAGGTAAAGCTACCGCATCGGTCATCATGGTCTTCGTGTTGCCCGCCGAATTCAGTGCCCCCGAAGCCGACGCAGACACTATCGAGGATGACCCAGCAAAACTAATGATCTCGCCAGACCAGGCCATCTTCGACAAGCCGGAAGGGATCGAAAATCGACATCTCAAGCCATTGTACGTTAAAGGGTTCGTCAACGGCAAACCGATTTGCAAAATGCTAGTCGATGGGGGAGCAGCAGTCAACCTCATGCCTTACGCAACTTTCAGAAAGCTTGGAAAAGGGGCCGAAGACCTGATCAAAACCAACATGGTACTCAAGGACTTCGGCGGCAACCCATCAGAGACCAAAGGCGTTCTCAACGTCGAGCTGACCATCGGCAACAAAACTGTGCCCACGACGTTTTTTGTCATCGACGGGAAGGGGTCTTACAGCCTGCTGCTCGGAAGGGACTGGATCCACGCTAACTGCTGCATCCCTTCTACAATGCACCAGAGCCTCATCCAGTGGGACGGCGATAAGATCGAGATCGTGCCAGCCGACAGGTCAGTTAGTATCGTCAGTGCCGATTTGCCGCTTTGGGAAATCGAAGGCATCGAATGTTTATCTGGGAAAGTCTGGCAAGCCGATTTTCTAAACGTGTCCAATTCAACAATACAGCCCATCGGAAGCGACGAGCCGCAGCTGCTGCTTTGAACAAGACATGGTGGAGGGATCCAGCGTGCTCGGCGTAGCCACCGCGGACGAAGACGATGGCAAGTTAGGCCAAGGCTTCACGTCGGCCGACGAGTTAGAAGAGATCGACATCGGATCTGGCGACAAGCCAAGGCCGACGTACATTAGTAAAAATTTATCTCCTCTTCGTAGATCCCAACTTATTGAATTATTAAAAGAATATAAAGATTGCTTCGCGTGGGAATACTTTGAAATGCCCGGTCTAAGCCGATCGATAGTGGTCCATCAGCTGCCAATCAAGGCAGGATATCGGCCATTCAAACAACCTCCCAGGAGGTTCAAAGCCGACATGTACGACGCAATTAAAACCGAAATCACTTGGCTATACGACGCAGGGTTCATTCGGCCTTGCCGATATGCCGAATGGGTCTCTAATATCGTCCCAGTATTAAAGAAGAACGGCAAACTTCGAGTATGCATCGACTTCAGAGACCTAAACAAGGCAACTCCAAAAGACGAATACCCAATGCCAATAGCCGACCTGCTTGTCGACGCCGCCTCAGGCCACAAAATCATCAGCTTCATGGACGGCAATGCAGGGTACAACCAGATATTCATGGCCGAAGAGGACGTCCAAAAGACAGCTTTTCGATGCCCAGGTGCGATCGGCCTCTACGAGTGGGTGGTGATGACGTTCGGCCTAAAGAATGTCGGGGCAACATATCAAAGAGCAATGAATTATATTTTTCACGACATGATCGGTGCACTAGTAGAGATATACATCGACGATGTCGTCGTCAAATCAAGAGAGATAGAAAGCCACATTGCAGATCTGAGGCAGGTGCTTGAACGGACGAGGAAATATGGATTGAAGATGAATCCGCTCAAGTGTGCATTCGGCGTGTCGGCCGGGCAGTTCTTAGGGTTCCTCATTGGAGAGAGGAATCGAAGTAACACCAAGAAGCATTAATGCCATTAAGACAATCCAACCCCCTAAGGATAAAAGACAACTCCAATCATTGATCGGAAAGATAAACTTCATTAGACGGTTCATAGCCAACCTCTCAGAGAAAATGGAACTGTTCACACCATTGCTTTGGCTTAAGGCCGATCAGATATTCACATGGGGGGCAGAGCAACAGAAGGCGTTAGACGACATAAAAAATTATTTAAGCTCTCCCCCAATTCTAATGCCCCCGCAGAAAGGAATGCAATTCAAGCTGTACCTGTCTGTCGACGACAAGTCAATCGGCTCCGTTCTGATCCAAGAAGTTGATGGCAAGGAAAGGGCCACTTTCTATCTTAGTCGGCGGCTGCTAGATGCAGAGACTAGATATTCGCCCGTCGAAAAGCTATGTCTATGCCTCTATTTCTCATGCACAAAATTAAGCCACTATCTGCTGTCCAACGAATGCACCGTAACTTGCAAAGCTGACGTAGTCAAGTACATGCTATCGGCTCCAGTGCTCAAAGGGAGGATCGGAAAGTGGATATTCGCGCTGACCGAGTTCGATCTGAGGTATCAGGCCCCAAGGGCAGTAAAAGGACAGGCACTGGCCGGTCTCATTGTGGAACATAGAAACGACTCAATCGGCTCCGTAGAAATCACACCTTGGACCCTGATTTTCGATGGCTCAGTATGTACCAACGGCTGTGGAATCGGCTTAGTTCTTATCTCACCCAAGGGAGCAAGCTTCGAGTTCGCCTTCGCCATCGACCCCCACGTTACGAATAACCAAGCCGAGTATGAAGCCGTCCTCAAGGGGCTACTCCTACTCAAAGAAATGGAGGCTGACGCGGTCGAGATAATGGGAGACTCATAGCTCGTCATTAGTCAATTGTCAGGAGAGTATGAGTGCAAAAACGACGCAATGATCTATCATCAACGGTGCCGGGAGTTAATGGAAGGATTTCGGCTAGTCACTTTGAAGCATATTCCCAGGGAGCAGAACACGGAGGCCAATGACCTGGCTCAAAGGGCATTAGGCTACCGGCCGATGCTAAGAGACGTCGACATAGGCGTCGCCACCATTACCATCGACGATTGGAGATTCGACGTCTACAATTACCTCAAAAACCCTTCTCAATCGGCCACAAGGAAGCTACGGTACAAGGCGTTGCGGTACGTGTTGCTCGACGAAGATTTATACTATCGAACAATCGATGGCATACTGCTCAAGTGTTTGAGCGCCGATCAAGCCACAGTGGCTATCGGAGAGGTACACGAAGGAATCTGCGGCACACATCAGTCGGCACACAAAATGAAGTGGCTACTTCGCTGAGCCGGGTATTTCTGGCCGACAATGCTAGAAGATTGTTTTAAATACTATAAAGGATGCCAAGACTGCCAAAAATTTGGCACGGTGCAACGAGCCCCAGCGTCGGTCATGAACCCGATCATTAAACCATGGCCTTTCAGAGGGTGGGGCATGGACATGATCGGCCAAATCAATCCACCTTCAAGTAAGGGGCACAAGTTTATACTAGCGGCCACAGATTATTTCACAAAATGGGTAGAAGCGATTCCTCTCCGAAAGGTGGATTCTCAAGACGCAATCGAGTTCGTCAAGGAACACATCATCTACAGCTTCGGCATTCCGCAAACGATAACGACCGACCAAGGGTCCATCTTTGTCTCGGACGAATTCATCCAGTTCGCCGACGGCATGGGAATCAAGTTGCTTAACTCTTCGCCGTATTACGCGCAACCCAACGGTCAAGCCAAAGCGTCAAACAAAAGCTTAATCAAGCTGATCAAAAGAAAGATATCTGAACATCCCAAACAATGGCACACCCGATTGGCCGAAGCTTTGTGGGCCTATCGGATGGCATGTCATGGGTCCATCCAAGTTCCACCATACAAACTGGTCTATGGACACGAGGCGGTACTTCCATGGGAAAGCGTAATCGGCTCAAGACGCATTCAGTTGCAAGACCAGCTCACAGCCGATGACTATTACAATCTCATGATAGACGAATCGGAGGATCTTGCCTTATCCAGAATGAGAGCTTTAGAAAAAGTAACAAGAGATAAGGAACGGATAGCCAGACATTACAATAAAAAGGTCGTCCCTAAATCATTTGAGGAAGGCGAGCTCGTTTGGAAGCTCATACTCCCAATCGGATCCAGAGATAACAAATTCGGCAAATGGTCGCCGAATTGGGAGGGGCCTTTCAAGGTCCACAAATGCGTATCCAAAGGAGCCTACATGCTAAAAGGACTAGATGGGGAGGTATTGGGAAGGGCACTCAACGGCAAATATCTGAAGAAGTACCACCCGAGCGTGTGGATCAACGCGTGAGTCGGCTATCGCCACAATAGGCCGACCCGCAACAGTCGATGCCTTATGGGGCATCGCCTTTAGGCATTCGTTTTCCCCTCCCACGCCCCATGACCCCCGGCAGCGATCAACATGCCTACTATCAACAAGTTTCGTCGACATCGGAGCTATCACCAAGACTTGGGGGCATACACATACGCTACACATGCGTGAGACAATCAGACAATGCGCATGGTCAGAAAAGCCAACTTTTGACCAATCAAGCCCAGGAGTTGAGGAAACCTCAAGTCAGAAGGAACCCAGGAACATTAAAACGAGTTTTATTCAGAGTCGGCGTAAGGCCGTCTTGGATTACATGTTTGCCAGGTACTCCCTAATGGCCGCCAGGGCTCGCTCAAAGGGCTCTGCAGTTTCCATTTCCAGAGCATCCAGGATCAGATGCTCCAACCGAGTGACCCTTATGTCGGTAGTGGTGATCAACAACTCGTTGGCAAGTTGGGCCTGCCTCCCCTCCAGCCGGTCGAGGCGTGCGAGCGTCGGGTACGCCATGGGGGCAGCAGCCGGAATGCCACCGAGGTAGAAAGCCGGCCTGGCCGCCGGGTGGCGAGCCTCCAACTCCCTAAAGCGCTTTAGCTGCGCCCTCACCCGTCGATCCTGGCTGACCGACAGCTCGTACGACGTCTCCATGATTCCCTGGATCACCGGCGGGTGCGGCGGCTGCAATGGATTCCGTCCCGAGTTTTCAAAAATAGAAATCGGTGAGAGTAGAAGAGTTGAGGTACCACCTGGTTCACCGACGAACTAGAAGACGCCATGAGAAGCCTGGCCGTAGAATCAAAGGACTAGGTGTTTCACTATTGGAAGTTCGTCGCTTTCGGCCGTGAGTTATTCAGAAGATCCGGGGAAGCCCATTTATAGAAAGAAAAGATACGATTCTTGGATATGAAAGGTCGCTGCCAACCCGGGAGTCAAAGAGATCATTATTAAGGGCGTCGGGAATCGTTGAGAACCAACGATTGCGCAGGTATGGATGCCTGTCACCCGGGGCTCACGGGTTCCCGAGGTACAGATTCGAGAGGGTCGGCCTACGAAAACAGGGCGACGACGTAATCGGATATTATCAGCCGATGGCTAGAGAATCGAATAACCAAAAGACAGACGCTGAGCGTTTGGGCGTCACTTCGGAGCAATTTCGAACTAAACGATACGAGCATGTTTGATACAGGCTGTCTGGTTACATCACAAAGCACATGTCAGAGAAGCACGAGCCGACCTCGCAGGGTCGAACATTTTACAATCTTCATTTCTTTAGAAAATCGGCTATCGCCGATAGAGCTGTCAGCCTAACCTGGTCGATCTCGCCGATAGCCCTGAGGTCGTCGGCCTCGGACCCCGCCACCGATCGAGCACTCCGCACCAAGCCCCGTAAATGTGCAACGGCCGCCCCGATGCTTCTACGCTCAGCTTCAACCCTGGCCGGCAAATCGGCCATATACTCTTCATGGACATCGATCTCGTTGGTAATCCGAACAAGATCGGCTACCGGTTGGTCCCGGCGGGCACGAAGTTGTCCAAGCTTGGCTACCGGCTCGGTTTTTAGGCGGTCGAAGGCGGTTTTTTGGGCTTCAATGGCGTCTTTGGTCGATTGGATGGCGGCCAACCGTGCCTGACTCTCACGCAGATCGATGACTCGCTGTCAGGCTCGTTCGTATTTTAGCTGGTAGGCCTCCATGAAGGTTGCTGGCGCGATGGCTTCAGCTACAGCATCCGGCAGCTAGTCTTGGATATCCCTAAACCATGCGCGTATGGAGCCGCAGTCGACCACCAATGCATCTAGTGAGGCGTCCAGTCGGTTGCTGATATCAGCCAGGGTGGCCTTCAGGTTCTCAGCCGACGCAGCAAGCGTTTCCTCGTCAGCATTGCCAGGCTCCTCGAACTTCGACAAGTCGAAGTTGAGAAGATCGGCCACGTGCTGCAGAAGAAAGAACGGGTCAGAGGCATGGCAAAACCAATGGTCGGGAACAGTCAGCTTACCATCGGCGCCGCCGTCAAGATTACCGGTTCGGCTGGATCATCCCCCGCGGCCATCTGGCTTTCCCTGCCTGTGACATTGTCGCCGCCCCCAACAGGCGCGGTACATTCGCTCTGCGCCTGGGGAGCGGCCGGCGGAGACCGCGGAAGCTGCAAAAGGGAAACGGGATTAGCAGATGAATTAATTGATTGTCACAGACCAAGGGATAGGAGCCGATTACCGGTAGAGCAGGGTGAGGGGCGCGACCGGCCAGTTTCTTGAACTACGAGGAACAGACAAATCATATACGGGTGGACATCGCAAGGCCAGAAACAGCGAAATAAAAACTTACGGGAGGACGTCTCATCGGCGGACTTGGGGCTGGCGGAGCATCAGTTGGGGCATTTACCGATTCAGGACTCGAAGCCCCGGTTTCGGCCGTCGCCTGGACGGCTACTGGCGCCTCTTTGTCGGCAGCAGCGTTGAGGAACCGCTCGACGGCTGGATCTAGAGGAGGGGGGCTGTCGGCCGAGACGATTCGGGCCAAGAAGGGAATAGGAGTTTGAGTAGATAAACAAATCCGCAACACTTTATGTTACGGACTTGGGGGCATGTGTTGACACTGGAATTTGGTAATGAGGTTCCTAAGTCCTAAGAACGCAAGGTGGAGTCAAATCGGCTGAGGTCAGGGGGTGTATCGGCTAAAAGAGTAATCGATGCGAGGGTGGTCGGTGGGAATGGGTTGAATGGAACGAGCCGACGCATTCCGGTTAGAAGAGATAAAACCGTGTCCAATGCGAAACTTGAAGATAAGAAGGGATTCGGATGTTAATTGCGCGTTTAAAGATATTGCCACCTATGGATAGAGTCCTGTAATGGCAGTTGTATCTGTAATTTAGGAGTTTGTTAAATTGTTAGTTGTAATGGATCTCGTTAGTGATGATATGATGTTTCTAAAAAGTAGTTTAGATAGAGTCCGAAGTTGTTACAGATATTTGTATTTCGGGTATAAATAGGACCCGAGACCCTATGTATAAGGACGAGACAATCAATCTAATCTTCGGCGCATCGCCATCCTTTTCCTTTTGGACGAACACCCTGTTTGGCTTTGGGCTGCATCGTCTCGATCCCCGAACTCAGGTAGATGTTTGTCGTTAGTGGTGAGATTACTTGTTCCTGATGCTTCCATCGCAATGACACATTGGATTCAGTAGTTTTGCTACGCCATATATCATATAGTGCATATGAACCAACCCGGTGTTTAGATCTATCTTGTAGTTGACTCATCCTTTCGAGGATGTGTGGTCAGCGAGGCTAGGTTTAAGGGCTGGTTGATTCGTATGTAGTATCTACCATCTTACGGAGTGTAAGTGGAAAGTAATAGATTGAATGCTTCTTTCTATACTTAATGTTGCATCAAGACTGAACTGTTGAGTCGTCTTTAGAATCGTTGGCAATTTATTCTTTTGGACTTACATTATCTGGGGATAGCGTCGGGGTTTCAGCCGACCTTATCTATCTTAATATGTTTCTTTTAATATGATTGTTATCAGATCTGCAGTAGGGCTGTAGTTCGTATCTAGATTGTGTTTACTTACGTCATTAATCTAGGGACGTTACGCTTGCACGAGGTTCATTGGAGCATCAGCTGATTTAATATCAGTTTCCCGGCGTCGGATGGTTTATTGATCTGTATATTTGTTACTCTTCGTCATATTTGGACAGGATGGCTGATGATCGCCTTGGCGTAGCCGACGCGCTTCGGTCGCTTGGCCCAAATATGGCCGGGAATAGCATGTATACGTTCATGGACTTCCTCGGCCGATTTCGCGGGGGTTTGACCTAACGCTTAACGAATATTTTCTTGTATTTTCTCTTGTTGATTGGCAGATCAAATCAACTGGCACGCTCTACACATTGTAGGCGGCTAAGAAGGACCTGCACTGGAGTCAAGCAGATCTCCCAGGCCAGCGTGTGAGAGAGATTTCTCGTCAACAATTACAAAGGTTGCCAGGATTGTCAGAAATTTGGCGCCATACAACAAGCACCAGCATCGGCTATGAATCCAATCATCAAGCCTTGGCCGTTCAGAGGATGGGGTATCGACAATGATCGGCCAGATCAATCCATCCTCAAGCAAAGGGCATAAGTTTATTCTGGTGGTAACAGACTATTTTACAAAATGGGTGGAAGCAGTTTCCTTAAAAAAAGTTGACTCTAAAGACGCAATCGAGTTTATCAAAGAACATATTATCTACCGATTTGGCGTCCCACAAACAATTACGATGGACCAGGGATCTATATTCGTATCAGACGAATTTGTTCAGTTTGTCGACGGCATGGGGATCAAGCTACTTAATTCTTCGCCGTACTATGCACAGGCCAACGGGCAAGCCGAAGCTTCAAATAAGAGTTTGATTAAATTGAATAAAAGATAGATCTCTGAGTACCCCAAGCAATGGCACAGCCGATTAGCCGAATCACTATGGGCATATCGGATGGCGTGCCATGGATCAATTCAAGTCCCTCCATACAAGCTAGTCTACGGGCATGAGGCAGTGCTACCATGGGAAAGCGTCATCGGCTCAAGGCGCATTCAACTATAGGATTAACTCACAGCCGATGATTATTATCACTTGATGATGGACGAATCAGAAGACTTAGTTGAAAGCTTAGCTTGGTAGGCGCTGCTTACTCACCCTACTCCCTTAGACAATGCAATGCTGTGAACACGAAAGTTTGCAGTTCAGCCCTCTTCTCCCATGCAGAGTCGCAGGCAGCGCCTCGGATAAAAGCACGGACGAGCCCCACAGATGCGTCTCTAAAGAAGCTTATATGCTAGAAGGTTTAGATGGAGAAGTGTTTGGAAGGGCTCTTAATGGAAAATACTTGAAAAAATACTACCCAAGCATACGGATTAACTCATGATTCGGCTGTTTGTTTAGCCGATTTGTGATAGCCGATGTCCTGTTCTAGTCAGGCACCGCCTTTAGGTCGTTTTCATGCCAAATTTTTCCCCTAGTTTTCTACGATCGGCTAGATGATTGGCCGACAGCGATGACAATGAGGTACAATTGGTTTCAGTTCATAATTTTGTCGGCATCGAAGATATCAACAAAATTAGGGGGGCATATACATATACAAAATTCAAGATTCAAGCCGATTACAGAAAAGTGGACGTCAAAACATAGATCACAGAAACCAGACATCTTTTGAGCCTCGTCATCGGCAATCATCGTAATCGGCGGTCAACATAAAAGATTTCGGAATCGGCAAGCATGATGTAACGCGTAAGACCAGAGCCGATTTCATTTACAAGCATAATTTCAGGAATTGACGAGTCGTAACATTGGCGAGGCCGAAGCCGATTACAAAAGTTAGACCGACATTCACAAAAGCGACAGCCGATTTCAGAATCGCAAAAATATTTAATTGGATTTTAGTTCTTCAAGAAATCGGCTATAGCCGATAGTGCCTTCCGCCTAATTTGGTCTACTTCCTCTATGGTCTTGGCATCATCGGCTTCAGACCCGGTCATCGGCCGAATCCCTTTCACTAGGCCCTTGAGGTGAGCCACAGCCGCCTTAATATTTTGACGTTGGGCATCGATTTCTGCTGGAAGGCTGGCCATGTACTCCTTGTGGATGTCGATTCGTTTATGACTTGATCTTGGCGCATGAGGAGTTCCTCGAGCTTAGCGGTTGGCTCGGTCTTCAGGCGGTCGAATGTGGCTTTTTGTGCCTCGATCTTTTCTTTGTTGGTTTGGATGGTTGCCGACAGCATTTGGTTTTCTCGGCGGTCGGCTATCCGCTGCTGAGCCCGCTCGTATTTGAGTTGGTACGCCTCCAAGAAAGTCGTCGGCACAATAGCGTCGGCTATCGCCTCCGGCAACTAGCCTTGGATTTCTTTGAAGCGCGCACAAATTGAGCCGCTATCGGCTACCAGCACGTCAAGCGAGGCCTCCAGACGATTGCCGATGTCAGCTAGAGTGGCCTTCAAATCCGCATCCAACGGCACCAGCGCCTTCTCGCCATCCTCGCCCGGGTCCTCGAACTCCGATAGGTCAAAATTAAGAATATCAGCTATGTTCTACGAAGAGGAGATGGTCATTAAAAGGAAAACTGCTAAATTAATGGAGCCAATTACAGAACTCAGTCGACTTGCCGTGGACATCGGAACGAAGGTAGCCTCTTCAGCCGGCTTGTCACCCGCGGCCAATGTGTCCTCCTCATCGGCACCATTGCCGCTGCCCGCAGCCGATTCAGTATGTTCACTTGATGTTATGGGGGCAGGAGTTGGTGCGCGTAGCGGCTGCAAGGGGGTTAGTCAAAATCGGCTAAACAATGTAAGAGGGAATTGGAGGTAAAAGCTTACCGTCCGTGACATGACTCGCGGCTTCCTGGTCACACGCTTGATTCTCGACCGATTCAGAAGCATATGAGCAGGTGCAAGTAATTTTGAACAAGGCCAAGGAGTTGAAGTCACTTACTGTGATCGGTCGAACGAGGCGTTTTGGAGGGCTTGGCATTTTTTGGATTTCGCTTTCGTCAGCCGATGGGGTAGCAGTACTTGTCCGAATTCAAATCAGCTGCAGCTTCGTCGATGGCGTCGGCAACTTCTTCGCCCTCTACTTCTTCGTTGAGGTAGGCCTCGACGTCCGGGTCGATCGGCGACAGGTCGTTGTCGGTTGCAGCCCGCTTCGCCCTCTTGGCGGCCCTTTTCTTCGACTCAGCAGCCGACGTGGCAGCAGCTGACGGCTTAGCCCTCTTCGTCCGCTGAACCGGCTGGCGGGCTTGCCCGTAAAGTAGAGTGCCTACTTTCGGCGCGTTGAAGTCGATGGGCGATGGCACCAGCCCACGCCCGTCCGGCAAAATGCCGAGCGCATACTGGATCACTACCCCACTTCGGCTAACTGGGAGAGGGGAGTCGTCGATTGTATGCAAACAAGAAAAGACAAGATTAGCCGACGATGCAAATGAGAGCTGACAAAGTGAACGAGATTTAAAGGGAAAAGTGCTTACTGATGGGACGCGGTCTGGGTTGACCAACGTCAGGTACATACCGGCCGGCTGATGGAAAAGATGTTGCTTCCATTCGGCCCACCAACTGTTGAAGACTGTTGATTTGCTTTGCACCAAGCTAATTCGACCGATTTGGCCGAGTGGGGGAATCGGAAGCTGCAGCAGTCGAAGCATCATTACAGCTCCTTCGATGCAGCCCCTAGGCTGGATCCTGTCGGCGAACCAAAGCCCGATCGCCAGTTGGCTCCAACCGAATTGTCATGCTGCCACCATCGGATGGTAGAACTCGTACGACTTCACCACGTTTTGGCCCTGGTGGATGCCGACCGGCAGGATGCACGGGGAGATGGCGGTGACGAAGACTTCCCTCAGCTCTGGGTTTTCTTCCGAATCTAGCTCGTCTAGCCGAAGGCTTCCTGGTTGCTCGAACTCATGGAAATCTTCGTAGGCGAACCAGATCCTGGAGTCGACTGCGAAGCCGTCGTACAGCCGCTCGAACCATTCCGATAACTCGTCGGCTGTCAGCCTTGAGCCCAGATATGTCGCAGCCGATTCGCCGTATGACATCGGCCGACGAGTTGTCTGCTCTTCATCACCCATGATCCTTGGCTCGATTAGTGGAAAGTTAGCTTGGGGAGGAGCGGGCTGGTCGGCTATCTTGTACATGTGTAAGTTCATCCATAATTGAAGTAGCCACCAGGGGCTGCCAATGCCGACGGACTGCCGAGCCAAAGCCGATCCTAGTGTCTGGTACGTATAGCCCAGAAGATATTTTCCCAGGGGAATTTTCCACTTCTCCACGAGCGCTTCGGCTACGTGCTGCCAGTTTGTCGTCGGCCCGCAGCTGGATCCGCAGAATAGGAACTTGTCGAGCCACATCATCAGGAAGGCGGTGTGCTCCCTTTCCGAGATCGGACCGTCGCGCATGTTCATGCCGATGTAGCCACTCCAGCCGCCGATGCTCTTAGTTTTGAAAATGTGGTTGTTCTTGTGTTGGAGGTCGCTCGGCCGGACCATCGAGGTGATGTCCAAACCGGTCAGCATCACGACGTCCATCAAAGCTGGCGTCATCGGCCCTTGCTTGAATAGGAAGGCGTTGAGGGTATCTGACCAGAAGGAGTGGGCGGCCAATAGCATCGATTAATTCTTTGGCATATCGGCTATTGTTAAATCTAGGCATTGGTCAATGTTAAGTTCAGCCTAATGTGTCCTTTTCCAAGACGACATTCTGAGATACCATGCCGGCCAATTCTTGTCCGTTGAGGGCCATGACTTAAAAGCGCTGCTCCAATTCGGCAAGCTAGGGGTTGAGAATCGGAATGGAACCCGGCCAGTTTCGGCGTTGATCAACTCGCTTGGGTTCTGATGACGAGAAATTTCTCTCACGCGCTGGCCTGGGAGATCTACTTAACTCCAGTGCAGGTCCTTCTCGGCTGCCTGTGCTGTGCAGGGCGTGCCAGTTGGTTTGATCTGTTAACCAACAAGAAAAACAGGAAATACGCATTAAGTGTTAGGTTAGATCCCCACCGGATCGGCTGAGGGAATCCATGAGCATATATTTGCTATCCTAAAATATATTTAAGCCAAGCGACTAGAATGGATTGGCGATACCGAGACAGCATGAGCCGTTCAACCTAAATACAGTAAAGGATAATAAATATATGTATTGACAACCTAGCCGATGCTGGAAAGCTAACAATGGATCGGCTAGTACTCCGATGATTCTTATGAAAAAAATATCGTCCTTGAATCAGATATGTGTAGCCTGGGAAATCGGCCGTCGGCTGTTGATGGCAGGCCAATTTTGGCTTGTGACATCCGACAAGAACAAGATCTTAACAGAAGAGGCAGTCCTAACATAAATCTAATAATAATATACTAAAAGAAACATATTAGTGAAGGGTTACGCGGAAGCTACGCTAGCCGAAAACAAAAATTTCTACCGCGCAAACCAGGAACACTTGCAAGTAAGGGCCGATAAATCGTTACCGATTGGAGTGTGCAGCGGAAACAGCCAATCAGGGCTATCCGATCCGGAACAGTGTAGCTGATTCTCGCAAGCCGACAGCCGATACCCGGGGACAGCCGATTCGCCAATCAACCGATTCACAGATGCCGTAGCCGATCCGAAGCCAATCAACAGCGCGCAACGTAGCAGCGCCTCTACCGGTATCCACACGTCCGGGGACAAAACGCCGTACACCCGTGTGCTAGCACGCGATGCAAGGCTAGGGTTTGGCTCGAAAGTGGGGAGGGTTTCCGTGGAGATTGATCTCGGCGACTTCGTTGCACGCGATGCAATTGACATGCCGCAACTCTCCACCCCTCCCTCCTTTATATAGAGTTGGCCGCGGGACTAGTGGCCGATTAGGACTCTATTTTGAATCGGATCTCATCCGTATCTCATAGAGTTGGCCGCCCACACGTCGTAAGCCCATAGGACTCTATCCGATCGGATCCCTATCCGATCGAGCCGTATCCGAGTCCAACTCGAATGCCTGTTCTTATCCCCTTAAGCGTGCGACCCTGTAGGTTCAGGTATACTCGGTTTCGGCTATAGTCTAACTTAGCCGATCGTCGGCTCGAGTCTAACTCAGCCGACACTGTCAACGGCGGCGCCTAGCAGCACATATTGACACCATAGTATAAAAGAATAATATCGGCTCTCGAACCTGTAATGTGTACACAAATCCCTTTGCCTCACGATACCGGTTAAGCTATAGGCAAGATGTGTGCCATCCCTTCAATAGCTTAACCATTCACTCGAACCGTATTGGATTATCTGCAGTTGATTGACTCCTCAATCAACTTAGCATGGCCATGCATTTCCATAATCCATTACCTCGAGGGCCCGAGATATCTCTCCAAAGGAGGGGCAAATTCCATCTTGATCACTCACATCCCACTCCATGTTTCATAGCAAACCCGAAAACTACCTTTATAACTACCCCGATTACGGAATAGCGTTTGGTAGTCCCAAAGTAGGCTACTACACATGTTGGAATCCATGGTGATCTCGAGGTCTAAGGACTTTGTACCAACACTACGAGACCAACTAATGGCACATTAATTCTGTAGTGTCTCATGGTGGGTCTATCCAACAATGTGTTCTTCAACACATATGTCCATGTTTATTGATTTGGTATCTCCATACCCATGATCTATGAGACATGATCATCAATCAATAAACATGCCGATCTTAGAATCATATTTGTTCCAACAATATGACATATGATCGAGGATCGTTTAGAAATAGATTCATACATATAGAGTCTCATAAATAAGTCACGTACTTATTGATCAATACAAGATGTCTATTTCATGGAACCGAATAACACTTTATTCATTTATACATAAACATTGACGTGATATCCAACATCTCCATGTTGCCTCTAGGGCATATCACTAACAATCTCCCACTTGCACTAGAGTCAATCATGTAAGTATCTAATACCCATTGCTCTTGTGTGCGCCTCATGCTTCGGCCGAGGAGAGGTTTTGTCGGCGGATCGGCTATGTTGAGATCCGTGTGCACTTTGCATATCTTGACATCACCTCGTCCACAATCTCGCGGATGAGATGATATCGCCGAAGTATGTGTTTGGACTTCGATGTGACCTTGGCTCCTTGGCTTGCGCAATGGCTCCACTATTGTCACAATAGAGAGACATTGGACCGTCGTACTAGTCATCACACCAAGCTCGAAACGAATTTCTTGATCCAAACGGCCTCCTTTGCGGCTTCCGAGCAGCAATGTACTCGGCCTCCGTTGTAGAATCGGCAACAGTATCCCGCTTGGAACTCTTCCAGTGGCTGCGCCTCCGTTCGGGCGAACACGAACCCGGTTGCGATCTATAATCATCCTTGTCCGTTTGGAAGCTAGCATCGGTGTAACCACTTACAACGAGCTCTTCTTCACCTCCATAGACTAGGAACATATCCTTAGTTCTTCTCAAGTACTTAAGGATATTCTTTACGGCGATCCAGTGACCTTCACCTGGATCTCGACGGTATCTGCTCGTAGCACTCAAAGCGTACGAGACATGCGGGCGTGTACAAAGCATGGCATACATGATGGATCCAATTGCCGAAGCATATGGAACCATACCCATCTTATTCCGCTCATCATGTGTCGAGGACACCGATTCTTGCTAAGATTAATGCCATGTGACATGGGCAAGAAACCTTTCTTGGAATCATGCATGTTGAACCTTTTCAACACCTTGTCAATGTATGTACTTTGGCTTAATCCAATTAGCCTCTTGGATCTATCTCTATAGATCCGAATGCTAATATATATCTTGCCTCCCTAAGTCTTTCATGGAAAAACTATTTTTCAATGAAGACTTGACGGATTCAAGCATAGGGATATTATTTCCAATCGTAATATGTCATCCACATATAAGATTAGAAATACAATTGCGCTCCCACGACCTTTTTGTAAACACAGGCCTCTTCTTCGTTTTTGATGAAACCAAACCCTTTGATTACTTCATCAAACGAATATTCCAACTCCGAGATGCTTGCTTCAATCCATAAATGGATTTACGTAGCTTGCATATCTTTCCAGCGATCGGATCGACAAAACCCCGAGGTTGTATCATGTATACATCCTCGCTTAGGTTTCCATTTAGGAAAGCCGTTTTGACATCCATCGCCATATCTCATAATCGAAATATGCAGCAATCGCTAGGATAATCCGAATAGATTTAAGCATTGCGACGGGCGAGAAGGTTTCATCATAATCAACTCCTTGAATCTGTTTAAAACCTTTCGCCACCAATCGCGCCTTATAGATGTGAACATTTCCATCCATATCGGCCTTTTCTTAAAAACCCATTTACACTCAATGGTTTTGACACCATCGGTGGATCAACCAAGTTCCAAACTTGATTGTCGTACATGGATTCTATTTCGGATTTCATGGCTCCAAGCCACTTGTTGGAATCGGGTCCCACCATCGCTTCCTCGTAGGTCTTAGGTTCATCGTTGTCCAACAACAATATGTCACGTTGTTCCGTGTACTGTCGGGCGCACGACGTGATCTTTCGGACTCCGTGGGGCTGGTGTATCTACAACCGGTGGCGCAACACTTTGTTCCTCTGTTGTGGTTACGTGGTCGCTGAAACGTTTTCGGTGTTTCTTGAACTTCTTCAAGATGCACCCTGCTCCCACTAACCCTTCTTGAAAGAAACTCTTTCTCCAAGAAGACACCATGTCGGGCGACAAACACTTTGCCTTGTTCCCGATTATAAAAGTAATATCCCTTAGTTTCCTTAGGATATCCCACAAAGAAGCACTTGTCGATTTGGGTGTGAGCTTGTCGATTGTAAACGTTTTACATAAGCCTCACATCCCCAAATTTTGAGAAAAGACAAACTAGGGGTTGCCATGTCCATATCTCATATGGTGTCTTTTCAAGCGACTTAGATGGAACTCTATTTAGTGTGAGCGCAGTTGTTTCAAGAGCATATCCCCGAAGGATAACGGAAGATCACTTTGGCTCATCATCGACCGCACCATGTCCAACAAGGTGCGATTTCTCCGTTCGGACACTCCGTTCCATTGTGGAGTTCTGGCGGAGTCAAGCGTGGAACAATTCCACAATCTTTCGGATGATTACCAAACTCTTGGCTCAAGTATTCCCCTCCACGATCGATCGTAGAAACTTGATTGTTTTCCTAAATGATTACGTACTTCATTTGGAATTCTTTGAACTTTTCAAAGGATTCGGACTTATGCCTCATTAAGTAGATATAACCATATCTACTAAAGTCATCGGTAAAGGTAATGAAGTCGATAACCACCTCGGCCGTTGAGCTCATTGGTCCACATACATCGGTATGTATGAGTGCCAACAAGTCACTTGCTCTTTCACTGTGTCCCGTGAAAGGTGCCTTTGTCATCTTACCAAGTAAACAAGACTCACATGTCTCAAATGATTCAAAATCAAAAGAGTGAAGCAATCCATCCTTATGGAGCTTCTCCATGCGTTTCTTATTTATATGGCCTAAGCGACAATGCCGGATAAACGTGGGGTTTATATCATTAGAGAGTTGCCTTTTACGTATTAATGTTATAGATGGGAGACGCTTCAAGATTCAAAACGTACAATCCATTCACCAATGGAGCATGAAAATAGAACATATCTCTAAGATATATTGAACAACCATTGTCCATTGATCTAAAATCATATCCTTCCGCTTGCAAACATGAAGCGGAAATAACGTTTTGACATAGTGTTGGAACACAATAACAATTATTCAATTCCAAAACTAATCCGAAGGTAGATGAAGTGGTACTCGTGTCGACAAGAACGTAGCAACGCTTGCTCCATTGCCGCGCGAGTTCACCTCGCCCCTTCTCAATCCTCTACTTCTTCTCATTCCCGCAACGATTTGCAAATATGAGCTACGATCCGGTATCAAATACCCAAGAGTCGTAGGTGAAGTAGCAAGATTAATGTCTATAACATTAATACCGAAGCGAAGTCGTACTTTGCTTCTTTTTGAGATCCTCCATGTACTTCTTGCAGTTCCTCTTCCAATGGCCTGTCTCCTTGCAATAGAAGCAAACGGCATCGATGCCGCCGACCCCTTCTTGCCCTTCTTTGCATTAGAGGCACTCGCGATCTCATCGGGAGTTAACTTCCTCTTGGTACAAAGTTTCTTGACAGTGGTTTGCGCTTTGCCTTCGCATCATCATCACATGATGACCGTTTTCTGGATACTCTCCTCATTGTCTTTAGCATCCCATGCAATTCAGCCAAGGTCCTATCCATATTGTTCATGTGATAATTCAATATGAATGGCTCGAAGCTCGGAGGGAGCGGCGGAGAATCACATCGGTAGCCAACTCTTGGCTAAGGGGAAAACCTAGTTTTTCCGGACTCTCAATGTAGCCAATCATTTTTATCACATGCGGATGACGGGATTCCCCTCAACAAGCTGCACGCAAACAAGGACTTCGAGGTGTTGAACCTCTCGGCCGAGCTTGGTTCTCAAACATGCCACGCAGTCCCCGAATAATAGTGTGAGCATCACTTGCTCTCATATTGCTTCGAAGCTCGGGGGACATTGTAGCAAGCATGAGACGGCTTATGTCTAGGGCATCATTAGTGTGCTTCTCGTAAGCTCTCCGTGCGGTTGCGGTGGCATTATTTGGCAAATCCTCGGGATAGGGTACTTCAAGAACGTACTCCTTACGCCTTGCTTGAGAACAATTCTCAAGTTGCGATACCAATCCATAAAGTTTGTTCCATTTAATTTTTCCTTTTCGAGAATAGATCGCAAATTAAAAAAGCCTTGGGTGTAGTATTAGCCGCCATTTATTCTACAATGAAAAAGCAAAGTTTAGCACAATGTTTATGCTATGTCCATTGTTAAACAATTTAACATTAGACTCCCATTACGTAATTTCCACCTTCCCTCTAGGTTACGTATTGGGTCAAGATCCACATGTTAATTAATTTTCTAGTGAGCTTTGGTATCACTACTAGAAGATTAATAACATCGGTAAGCAACTCCTTGCTAATCACATCTCTATGTGACTCTTGTTGTTGGTGTGGCATCTCCATGCCCCGGCCCCAACCTATGCCCCAAGGCCCAAAACTGTTTTGATAGCCTTGTTAAGTAAACCAAATGCTCTCTGCTGTATATGTCGACATATACCCCCTCGTGTTATGATAGAGAATGGCACTCGCTTTGGCGGACCCACCATTGACGAGCATAACGGTGACGGGTGCAACATTTGGAAGGGCATCATTACTACTTAATTTTGTGAGGGATGCTATCCTATCAAACAAACATATCACATATGAAAGCAAGTAGAATATCATGAAATAGTATGGCCCCCTTCACATGGTGATCTCCATCTCCATGCCGGTGTACAGGATCTCCATCTTCATCACCGTTCTTTCGAGTGCCGAATGCTTGATTTCTTCAAACTAAGCTACTACTATAGAAGCTCTAATTGAAGATTACATCGACTCGCAGTCGTGAAAGAATATTACAAGCATTGCACGTATGAAAGAATATTACAGGATTGCACATATGAAAGAATATTACATGCATCACATGCATCTCATACATCTCATACATACAATAGGGCCATACCATCTCAAAGCATTCTCTGCAAAAACAAGTTAGGCGTAGAAACGTTTTCTACTTATCGCGAGCTACGGCATCGAGACGACCTATAAGGGGGTCGAGGGGAAGCCGCCCCTCGCGGGCTTCGGGCGCGCCGGCACCACACGAAATTCATAGATCCAATCTATGAAATCGCTTACGGAAACCATGTCGGCATAATCATATTATGCCGTCCCGATCACTATCAAGGGAGATGGTTTGCGCGGCGCGAGCGCTAACAAGATCGGACTACGAGATAGCTTCGACATAATCACATTATACCGTTCCGATACACTATCAAGGAACGCTATCTCGAAGCCGACTCAAACCGAGTTATATGGAAATTGCTTCGACGTAATCACATTACGCCGTTCCGATACACTATCAAGGAACGCAATTACCATTAACTCTCCTCAACGAATCCCGTAAAACCGATTGATCAAATCAACCCGTGCGCAAAACTTGTTCCAGATCCAATAATAATAATATACTAAAAGAAACATATTATCGAAGGGTTACGCGGAAGCTACGCTAGCCGAAAACAAAAATTTCTACCGCGCAAACCAGGAACACTTGCAAGTAAGGGCCGATAAATCGTTACCGATTGGAGTGTGCGCGGAAACTGACCAATCGGGCTATCCGATCCGGAACAGTGTAGCTGATTCTCGCAAGCCGACGCCGATACCGGGGACAGCCGATTCGCCAATCAACCGATTCACGAGATGCCGTAGCCGATCCGAAGCCAATCAACGGCGCGCAACGTAGCGGCGCCTCACCGGTATCCACACGTCCGGGGACAAAACGCCGTACACCCGTGTGCTAGCACGCGATGCAAGGCTAGGGTTTGGCTCGAAAGTGGGGAGGGTTTCCGTGGAGATTGATCTCGGCGACTTCGTTGCACGCGATGCAATTGACATGCCGCAACTCTCCACCCCTCCCTCCTTTATATAGAGTTGGCCGACGGGACTAGTGGCCGATTAGGACTCTATTTTGAATCGGATCTCATCCGTATCTCATAGAGTTGGCCGCCCACACGTCGTAAGCCCATAGGACTCTATCCGATCGGATCCCTATCCGATCGAGCCGTATCCGAGTCCAACTCGAATGTCATTCTTATCCCCTTAAGCGTGCGACCACGTAGGTTCAGGTATACTCGGTTTCGGCTATAGTCTAACTTAGCCGATCGTCGGCTCGAGTCTAACTCAGCCGACCTGTCACACGGCGCCTAGCGGCACATATTGACACCATAGTATAAAAGAATAATATCGGCTCGAACCTGTAATGTGTACACAAATCCCTTTGCCTCACGATACCGGTTAAGCTATAGGCAAGATGTGTGCCATCCCTTCAATAGCTTAACCATTCACTCGAACCGTATTGGATTATCGTCGTTGATTGACTCCTCAATCAACTTAGCATGGCCATGCATTTCCATAATCCATTACCTCGAGGGCCCAGAGATATCTCTCCAAAGGAGGGGCAAATTCCATCTTGATCACTCACATCCCACTCCATGTTTCATAGCAAACCCGAAAACTACCTTTATAACTACCCGATTACGGAATAGCGTTTGGTAGTCCCAAAGTAGGCTACTACACATGTTGGAATCCATGGTGATCTCGGTCTAAGGACTTTGTACCAACACTACCGAGACCAACTAATGGCACATTAATTCTGTAGTGTCTCATGGTGGGTCTATCCAACAATGTGTTCTTCAACACATATTTCCATGTTTATTGATTTGGTATCTCCATACCCATGATCTATGAGACATGATCATCAATCAATAAACATGCCGATCTTAGAATCATATTTGTTCCAACAATATGACATATGATCAGGGATCGTTTAGAAATAGATTCATACATATAGAGTCTCATAAATAAGTCACGTACTTATTGATCAATACAAGATGTCTATTTCATGGAACTGAATAACACTTTATTCATTTATACATAAACATTGACGTGATATCCAACATCTCCATGTTGCCTCTAGGGCATATCACTAACAATTAGGGTAGGTAAGGCTGGCTAAAACCCTGGCACTATCTCTCAAACTTATAAATCTAACAAAACAAATCACTAGAAGTTTAAAAAACGACTTAATAGTGCAACGTTGATGCAGTATTAAGTATAAAAAGAACAGCCTGATCTGTTGTATAGCCGATTTATACCTCTCGAGACGGTGGATACAACATATAAAACAATCAACCTTTAGATCTAGCCTCATTGGCTGCGGGTCCTTGAGAGAACTGGCCAATAGCAGGATAGATCTAAACATTACTCTAGTTTATATGCGATATATGATAATTAGCGCAATACGAACCCCTGAATCTAATGTGTCATTGCGATCTAAGCACTAGAATCAGCACTAGACAAGCATTTACCTGGATTTGGGGATCGAAACGATACAGCCTGTAGCCAAATCAATTGCTCGTCTGAAGAAAAAAGTTGGCGATGTGCCAAAGGTTTGATTGATTGTGTTTTTATGTATAATTATAAGGGGTCTTGGGTCCTATTTATACCCAAGATAACATTATATGTACAAAACATAGACTCTATCTAAACTACTATTTAAAACACGACGTTATCCCGGGAAAGACCCATGCCGCATTACAACAAACAGTTTAAACAAACTCCTAATTTACAGATATAATTGCCGTTACATGACTCTATCCATAGATGGCAATATCTTTTAACGCACAGGCTAATAACTGAATCTTCTATTTATCTTCAAACATTCGCACCAGAAACGGTTTTATCTTCTCTGGCCCTAGAATCGGCTATCGGTCGCTCCTATCCAATTCAACTCTTAGCCGACTGGCATCACAGCCGATCGCTTCTCAGCCGATGCGGCCTCTGTTTCTCCGCTAAACCAGCCGATCCGATTCTGCTTCACCCTTGCTAGGACTTAGGGATTCAATTACCAAATTTCGGTGTCAACAGGTTCGGATTACCGATTGGCCCTAGGAAATACTGATTTTTGTGGACTAGGTGGGGAACAGCGATTTTGTGGGCTAGGTGCTGCATGATATGGAGAAATAAAGAAATTATAACAAGGAAGAACGGCGAGTTGCGGGAGTCAAGATGCAAGGTTCAGATTGCAGGGACTGAAAAGGGGATCGAGCCGATCGGCCTTACCTCAGGGTATTGCTGCTGCTGCTCCGATGCGCCGGCGGGAGTGCTTGAGGATGCCGTCTGGAGGAGATCGCCACCGCTTGGGGTTCGTCGGGGCTGATTTTGGCTTCTGGTCGCTGGAGTCGCTGGGATTCGCCAAGTGTGCCGAGGAGTCATCGGAGAGGAAAGAGAAAGCTGGTCGCGGAGTGCTTGAGAGTGGGAATGAAAGCATGGTCGCTTCGGTAAGAGGGAAGGATTATGTAAACGATATCTTGGGCAGCCGAAATGGTTTAGGTTAGAATAGAGCGGGAATGTGAAAAGGCGACAAAGTCCGCAACATTTCATATCACGGACTTGGGGGGCATGTGTTAATGCTTAAATTTGGTAACCAAATCCCTAAGTCCTAGCTGAGGTTGAAGCAAAATCGGATCGGCTGGTTTGGCGGAGAAACAGAGGCCGGGTCGGCTGAGATGCGATCGGCTGCGAAGCCAATCGGCTAAGGTTGAATTGGACAAGAACAACCAATAGCCAATTGCAAGTTTAGAGAAGTTGAAGCCGTTTATAATGCAGATATTTAGAGACAAAATAGAAGATTCGGTTTCAAATTGCGCATTAAGAGATATTGCCATCTAGGGATAAAAGTCGCATAATGGCGAGTGTATGTAAATTACAGATTTGTTCAGAGATAACCCTATTGTAAAGGCGGCAAAGGATTGCTTCCCACACTTTTGTCGTATAGATATAGTAGTTAGATGCAGCCGTCTTTAGCGCGGTCTTTGTTGTACTTGGGTATAAATAGGACCCGAAACCCCTGTAAAAAAGACAATCACAATCAATACAACCTTCGGTGCATTGCCTCCTTTTTCTTCAGACGAACTACTGATCCGGCTTCGGGTTGCATCGTTTCGATCCCCAAGTTCAGGTAAATGTTTGTCATTAGTGGTGTATCTTGTCGAATTTAGTGCTTCCATCGTTATGACACTCTAAATTTGATGATTTATGTTGCGCTAGTTATCATATATTGCATATAATCTAGAAAAATGTTTAGATCTGTCTCGTAATCTGCTCACTTCTATCAGGAATCGGCAGCCGATAGAGCTAGATCTAAAGGTTGACCTAGATTATATGCGATATCCACCATCTTGAGGTATTTACATCAGCTACAGTAGATCAGACTATTCTTTCTATACTTAATGTTGCATCAATATTGAACTATTAAGTCGTTTTTAGAACTTTCAATGATTTGTTCGGTTAGATGTATATGCTTAGAGACAGTGCCGGGGTTTCAGCTGGCCTTATCTGTTTTAATGTTCTTTTGATATTTGTTATCAAGATTATTAAAACCGCCTCTTATATTAAGATCTTGCTCTGGTTAAATGCCCTAAGCCGAATCGGTTTGTCGGCTACGTGACAATCGACGATCTAGGTTTAGCGCATTTAGCTCATATCGTATCTTTTCATAAGATAAATCGGAGTATTAGTCGATTTATAGTTGGACTTATGACATCGCCTAAGATCGTTAAAGCATATCTTTATTATTCTGCTCTATATTTGGATTAAGTGACTAATACTATCTCGGTGTAGCCGATCTATTCTAGTCACTTCGTTCAAATACACTTCGGAATAGCATATATATGTAAATTGACTCCTGCAGCCGATCTAGTAGGATCTGACTTAATACTTAATGCATATATCTCTATTTTTCTTATTGGTTAACAGATCAAACCAACTGGCACGCCTTGTACAACATAGGTAGCCGAGAAGGACATGCACTGGAGTTTAGCAGATCTCCCAGGCCAGCGCATGAGAGAAATTTCTCGTCAACATGGGGTCGACGGCGATAGTGACGGCGATGGGTAAAGTGAAGTGAAGTGAAGTGGGAGTGAGGTGAGGATGGTTACCCTAGATCTGGGCAAACCTATCAGTGACAGGCCGGAACGGGCAAACCTATCGGTGAAGTGGGAGTGTCCCAGCTCGTCACGATAACTTTCACCATTCTTTGGACCAGATTTTTCTAAATAAAATAAAAAATATTCCTAAATAAAATAAAAAATATTCCAAAATAAAATTAAAAATTCCTAAATACTTTCTAAATCATAAATATTCATAGATAAAATCAAAAAGATTCCTAAATACTTTTTAAATCATAAATGTTCCTAAATCACAAAAATATTCCTAAATATTTTATAAATCACAAATATTCCTAAATCACATAAATATTCCTAAATATTTATAAATCGCATCTACTCATAAATAAAATCACAAATATTATTTTCTAAATGCTACAAAAGTATGACATAGGTGAATTACATATATTTTGACCCGCTCGGAATAATTCATGGAGCATATATTACATAAATATCCATGGTTGTAGGTTATAATTTGCAATAAGAACTGGGCAAGTGCTATGACAACTACTCATATCTCGGAATGGATTCAAGCCATCCGTACATAAACAAATCCTCATGTTTCTTGGGTCAGATGCCAACTCATCGTATTTCCTATCGATATTCCTCCATTGCATCGAATCTGCAGGGTGCCATAGCATACCATCGACATTTCGATTTGTTGCGTGCTAACGAACTAACTCTGCTTCCTTTGGAATGGCAAATATTTGTTTAAAACGTTCGGCAATAGGGAGATACCACAAAACCTTCGCGGGACCACCCTCTTCAACTTTTTCCCTTCTTCACAACTGATCTTTCGCAAGCATTACATACAGGACATGCATCTAGGTCGGCGTACTCCTTGTAAAACAATATGCAGTTGTTTTTGACACATGTGAATCCTTTGAATCTCCAATGACAATGGGCACAACACTTGTTTAGCATCGTATATCATCTTGGGCAATGTATTCTCCTCAGGAAGTAGGTCCTTCAATAATTCAAGCAGTTGTGTGAATCTTTTGTCTGTCTATCCATTACTTGCTTTAAGCTTCATTAGATCCAAGGTCGTAGATAACTTCGTATGCTTTGCTGCACATCCGGCATACAGAGGTGTCTCGGAATCACTCACCAGCCGAGTAAACTTCTCATAACCCCTCTGATAGTAAGCTGGGTCCTCAACATCCCACAACATTGCGTGAAGAGTCTCATTATCGACATCCACCCGATCACCACCCAAAGGGGATTCAACAAATATATCATCTTCATGCCCTTCCTCGTTCATACCGCCGCCTGCTTCATCCCACTATCATAAAGCCTCGACAGATCAAATGCATGTATTCTGGCACTATCGTTAAATATCTTCTCATTCCTACAATCAAAGCATGGACAAGTTATGTATTCATTGCTTGTTCTATTCTTCTCTTGCTCTACAATATTGATGAAATCGGTAACACCGCTTCTATACTCTATGCTCGATCGATCACTTTTATACATCCATCTTCTATCCATCTGTAATTTATGAAAAAAATAAATGATATGTATATGTAGCTAGTTATTACATCGAAATTGTAGTGGTAATTATTATTACCTTAGAAGCCTTTTGTATTTTTTTCAAATAAAGAGCAAAAATTTGCCCGTATAGTCCTTCCTCCCAAAGTATGAACAACACACCATGTTGGGAAAACAGTTATTTGAATGTCTTGGGGTATTTATACTTCATAACGGGCCACAACCAAACTCTGTCAAAGATTGAGGGTCATCGGTAACGGGCTTCACTCTCATCTTTGTCTGGCCGTAACACTGGACCCGTTACCGATGACATTCATCGGTGTTAGGGTTTTGTTTAGGCCAGTCACCGATGACCTTAACGGGTAGGAAGCAAACCCCATCATCGATGAGGGTCATCGGTGATGAGCCCAGCCGTGAGGACTAAGATACTTCCTCTCTCGGCCCATCTCTGACGGGGCTTTTTGCGGCCCGACAAAGATAAGTACCTTTGTAATGGGCCACTAGCCTCCGTCACAGATGGGTCGATTGGGATGCTCGGTTCTGTACCAGTGAGACTATATTATATAGGAATAGTAGATGTTTGCATGAAAAATGAGATAGAGATCGTCTATCGAACTGAGCTACCTCCAACTTTAAAATGGTGCTATCAGCACATATTTAAACGCGTTTTTCCACGCTAAACAAGCCAACCATGTAGCTATCAGTTTTAGGTGAAATGATTTATACATAACACTTATTTAAACATGTCTTGCCATGTGCTAAACACCTGGGGCAGGTGAGAACGCAGGGAAAAGTGTATTTCACTACACCATATCTGCCCATCCAAGACTGCTTATCTATAACGATCCGAAATGTCTCGTCACATATAATCTCATCTGTGATAGGTTAAATAGAGGTTATTACAGACGAGGATATGGGTTGAGACCCTTCACAGGTAAAGAGTTATCTGTGATTGCCCATATATGCAGTCACATGTGCACCCGACAAAGACCACCTTTGTCAGGAACACATATCGACGGATCACTGGTGATCCACATCCGACATAACTGCATTTTCTTGGTGTCTTCCTACATGAAGTAGGTGGGTACTGATTTATGTGTTTGTGTTTTTACGATTTGATTTCAGATGTTTCAAGTTATCGGTGCCAAGTTTTTTATTGTGGTGTGTTCTTGTCGAAGCCGCATAATGTGTTGCTGCTGGGGATTAACTGAAGGAGGGGTACGGATGATTGATGCTGGGGATTTATGTGTTCAGCATGATGTTTTTGATTGTTTGGGTTGCCGCCACGGATCAGTGACGTGCAGGAGTGAAGGCCGTGCTCAAGGGCTCGCTCATGAACTGCCACCACCCGGAACTCACCTTGCAAATATATACTCCTGAGATATCAACAGTGATGTAGAAAAAGAAATGACTGAAATCAAACAATAATATGACGCCATATTTTTAGAGAAATAAAAGGAAAAATTTTACGCCTTATTTCTCGACATTGACGGATTGACCAAGTTGTTTTTCTTCAGAGCACGAGTTTTCTCAGGTCCCTGATAAACTCCTCCACGAAGCTCCTTTGCAGTTTGCACGCCATCATCCGTCTAGAACTCCCACCACTCCCACCACCACCACTATTGAAGAAAACCATAATTGTCCCAGTTCGTACCCCTCGTGGTCCCAGGGACTACGAATCCGAAACTAGAGATGGACGATCTCTAGTCCCGGTTAAATAACTGGGACTAGAAATGCATCTTTAGTTTCGGTTGAAGCCACCAACCGGGACTAAAGATGGCACGTTGCCGGCTCCGTCATCTTTAGTCCCGGTTGGTGGCTTCAACCGGGACTAAAGATTTTTTTAAAAAAATTTTTAATTTGTCCTTTCTCCAGCCCACTGCCCTCAGATTCTTTTGTTTTTTCTTGTCAAAATCCTAAAATCATAACAGATACTGAAATCAAATATCATACATATCCTAAATATTTTTTTATTTTTCTCCACATATCAAATACATCTTCAAAATCAAAAAAAAATCACAGATCAAATACTATCACAAATTTATTCACACATATATACAATAAAATCCACTATATACAATAAAATACAACAACATCAATTTTTCGTAAGGCTCGCCGCTGCTCCCGCTCGGCGCCGTCGTCGACTCCCGCTCGCCGCTGGTGAGAAGATGACGCCCCGCTGCCGCCACCTCCTCCCCTGCCGCCATTTCCTTCCCTCCCCTTGCTTGCCGAGGGAGAGAGGAGAGAGAGAGGGAGAGGGAGAGGGAGAGGAAGAGGGAGAGGAAGAGAGCTAGAGAGAGGGAAAGAGATCGAAAATGTGCTAAGTGTTGGATCGTGGAGAAGACGATGCGAGCCGGGATATATATAGACAATTCATCTTTAGTCCCAGTTGGTGGCACCAACCGGGACTAAAGATAATTTTCCGCTATTTCCAATTCATATTTAGTCCCGGTTGGTGGCATCAACCGGGACTAAAGATAATTTCCCGCTATTTTCAATTCATCTTTAGTCCCGGTTGGTGTCACCAACCGAGACTAAAGATAATTTTCCGCTATTTATAATTCACCTTTAGACCGGTTGGTGCCACCAACCGAACAAAAGATAATTTTTCACTATTTTTCTAATTTATTTTGTCTCGCTAGGGTTAACAATTAAATAATTTATTAAATAGGGTCAAATTAAATTCATTAAATATAGGTTTAAAATAATAATATTAAAATTTAATCAAACATAGATAATCCTAGACATTAATGTGCTACTCTAGATATTGTTCCTCTTTTGCCCCTCGCTTTTCTTCACTTTCATGTGCTGTTGAGTAAGAGAGGAAAGATTTGACTTTTTTGTTTTATTTTTTTAATATTTTTTATGGACTTAGGAGCACACGAGAGGTAACCACATAAAATTTGAGCGTAAACAAGCAAAAGACGTGGCCTATGGAAAATTTGGAAGACACGCTCAAAATCGGAAAAAAAGCTTCCGGGCTTGAAAAGGCAATCTTCTGAGGCTTTTTTGGGAAAATAAAATCGCCGAAATTTTTTTGATCAATTTTCATATATGGATCGTCTCGATCGGAGTGCGTATGCGAAAGTTATGGCCGTTTTAAAAACCGACTCCGAGTTAGAGGACGAAACGGGAACAATGCGCGTAAAACTTGTTAAACGCGCATAAACTAGACGTGACGACCAGGGTTTAAATGTCTTTATCAATATTGTACATCCCTCCAATTCATATATTATCACCAAAATAATTTTACAAAAGATTTTGTATATTGAGAATCATTAGTTAATAACAATATGATGATATGTAATAATAAAATTAAAGCTTCCTTCTATCTTCAATCACCCACCTCCACACAACACCACACTCTTTGAAATTACAGATACTTTTAAATTAATTTTTGTCCATTTGAATCATGTAGCAAAATTTATATATTTTTATTAGGTTCAGTTAAAAAATAAGCACATTCAGTTTTGTCCCGGTTGGTAACACCAACCGGGACAAAAAATAGCATCTCTAGTCCCGGTTGGTGTTACCAACCGGGACTAAAGATGGTGTCAGAAGTTGTCAGAATCTGTCAGAGTGCCAGACATCTTTAGTCCCGGTTTGTAGCACCTACCGGGACTAAAGATAGCATTTCTAGTCCCGGTTGGTGTTACCAACCAGGACTAAAGGTGTCCGACGCTCTGACAGGCTCTGACAACATTTGAACCGGGGCTAGAGATGATCTTTAATCCCTGTTCATGACACGAACCGGGACTAATGTTCCTAGAAATCCATAGACTTTTTAAACCGGGACTAGAGATCATCTCTAGTCCCGGGTGCAACTCAAACCGGAACTACTGTGTTTTTGCCACTTCAACCAATGATGGTTTCTTCAGTAGTGGCGCTCACCACGTCACGGCCAAACCATCCGTCGCTGTCCAGACATGCGACCTCGGTGCCCACCCAGAGCTCGCGCGAGAAGCGTGGCGTTGAAGAACTGGTCGCTCATCATCGGCAACAGCACCCGCCGGCCGCCAGCGACGAGCCCCTCCATGAGGGAGCTGAGACCGGCGTTGTTAACATAATAGCTGACGCTGCGGAGCCACAGGATGTGCTGCTGTTGCACCCACCCCGAGTGGACGAGGCCCCTCCCTTCACCCCCTCTTCAAACTCCGGCGGCATGCAGTTCTTGATCTTTGCCTCGGCATTCGCGTCCTTGGGGAAGTTGAGCACTACGAGGAACGGCCGGCCGGTGGCCTCCAGTCCAAGGAGGAGCTCCGTCTCAGCGGCTGGTGGTAGGTTTGCAATTTCATTGATATGATTGCCGATATATACGATAATCCTGTTTATCGGTGAGGCCCGATAGAAACCAAATTCGGCCAAAAATTTCGGCCCATTTTTAATTGACGCCAAGTATTCTCTCCATCCTCTTGAAATTTTGAGTCCAGCCCAAAGTGCCCTCTAACCGGTCAAAACCCTAAGCAAATTTCACAATCCCCTAGAACTCTCCTCAGTCATCCTCTTTATGCCACCGCCGCGCTGCACAGCTCCTGCTACCGCCGCCGCCACACAGCTTCCGCCGCCGCTGTTGCACACGCACAGCTCCCTCTCCGCCTACATCCGCCACCGCCGCACCGCTCCCTCTCCCTTGCTCCTGCCGCCGCGCCTAGCTTTTGCCCCCGCATCACAACACAAAACAGACACACATACACAGTCACTAGGGATGGCGTCGTCACCAGCGGCACGGTCATTGGCGGACATAGGATTTTAGGTTTGGGTGGACCGAGAACGACGATGGCAAGGCGAGGGTCAGCGGGGTGGTTTGAGTCAAAAAAAATTAACATGTCACATATAATGGCCAATATATATGTATAAAATTTACTAAAAACACTAACAAGGACTATTTAAAATTAAATTTGATACAAAGAAACTAAATTTGATAAAAAAATTAACGTGATCTCATGACCATAAAAATATCTATTATATCCTCTTCATCCATTTTTAAAAAAATATTACGCTCGATAAATTGACTAGACAATTATCGGTGAGACATCTTTTGTAGACGAAAATTATGCAGGGTGGGGAGAGGGTCCGGAAATTGCGCGGCCCACCCAGACCACCCTGTAATTCTGCCAATGAACACGGCGGCGACCGCGATGCAGACGTGCTGCCCAGTCTGCCTCGAACTACGGCGACGCCGACGTTCTCCGTGTGCTGCCGGACAGTTCCAGCTTGCTACCGGCACGTTGAGCAGCGCCAGCAACACTACAGCTCACTGTAAGCGCCATATTAGACTAAACAATGATGCTGCTTCAACTTGTTGGGGTCGCTGTCTCTAAACCTGCTGTTGACTTGTTTCACTTTTATCGTGTGTCTGCCAATACTTCTCTTATCTCTTATGTGCATAATATGTTATACTTTTGAAAAGTTGATTATTAATATGTAAATAATTAATTATAGTTTTCTAGTTCAATAGCAGCAATTTATTTCAGAGATGAGCTTGGGTTATTCATTGTAGTGAGCTCTCAGCTGTGAGCCTCCAATGGCTCTAGGAGATGAGGCAGGTGGGAGTGGGACTAGCAGCACCAAGGCTGACGATGATGTAGAGGTGGTTACCCAGCAAGGTAATTATTTATGTGGTTGTTTGAAAATTAGTTCTCGACAAATTCAAATAAATGCAGAATATTTCGGTACAACATTTTTTCCTACAATTAAAGGAATATTTGCATCAATGTACTTTTCAAGCTTCTGGGTCTAGCAGTACAGCTTTTTATCGATGAATAATTATGATTTAGCTTTTATTTAGAATACATTTGTGTGTGTATCGATTTAATTCCAGATTTACACTTTTGGTAATGGAACCATAGGAAAGCGGATCAAGTTAAAAATAAAGAATAGCATTGAAAACCCATGGAGTCATGGTGGTCCTTGTTGGAATGGCTTCAAGTGTTGCTATTGTGTTTTGACTGTCAAGGGTGGAGGTGCGAGCCATATATTTATGTTGTCTATTTTTGTTGAAACGTATACTATTTGGGACAATGGACTCATTCAAATGTTGCAAACAATATTAATATTATTATGTTTAAGTCAATCTAATGGATTATGCAAGTTTGACAGTATAGTTTGTCTTCTATGATGTACTGATGCCTATATGATGTTCTGCTTGTGATTTTTTATGTGTTATTTTTTAATGAAATGGTTGGATACAATCTTTTAACTCCTGAAACAATTATACAATGCTTTAATATTATTCAATGGGATATATTGTGCATGTGTAACCAAAGTGTGACATCATCTCATTTATATGTTATATATGTGTTGTTTTTTATACCAAATGGTCTAGATACAATCTATGTGATTCTCTGAACAAATTAAATTGCTTTTTACAAATTTCGTCTTAAATCTTTTCTGTATCGTCGATATAATTCCGATATATCTGATAATCCTGTTTATCGGTACCAACTGATATTTTTTCAAAATCGATATTGAAAACCCTAGGAACTCCACGAAGCTTCAATGATACAACGAGACGGGCTTCGGAAGGTTTTGTGTATAGGTGCCAATGGTTCGTCCCCTAAACATGTTAATATAAATGTTGTGGAAATAATGGTTGCACCAACAGTGGGATTGTAAAGAGTTTCATCATGCCCTCTCTCATGAGACATGGAATAGTTAAGGATGGTAAGCCAATCTGAATTGCTTCAGAGGAAAGCTCCACCTCCCTTAACCACTCGTCGCTCATGATGGTAGTTTTCCTTCGCCGTTTCTTTGAGGAGATTTTCCTCAAGTGGCTCACAGGAACTACATAGGACCGATGGTCTCTTTTGATAGGAATAGTTCAAGTTGTTTCCATAATCCTCAAAAAGGTCACCCTTGAACTAGAAAGGGAATTTTGAAGGCTGAATTTCTTCTTCCTCTAGTTCCCGAGGTTCGAGTGAAGACTCGATGGTTGAATCTTGGGATATGGAGGGTGTAAGCTCCGATTCGATGGTTGATGATTCCTCATGAGTAGGCTCTATTTCCCTGACAGTTTCGCAATAGATGAAAGAAGTGTTCTCTAGGATACAATCTAAGAGTTCCCTCCATTTGGTCATTCTTTTTTGTGCGAACGAACCTCCGATGGAATTATCGAGATACATGGCAGACTCCTTGTCTAGACCGAAGCAAAGTGTTGTAGCAACACATGATCTGGTATAGACAAGTCTGGGTCAGCTCAACAACAATCTCCTCATTAGGAGCGCTTATGGGGTTTTCATGTGTCACCCCAGTTTTGAGTTTAATCATGATGTTTTAAATTATTAAATGCTTATTTAATTATTTTCGCTTTCATGAACTTCTTTTACGTTTCTTTATTTGATGTAAATGAATCGGTAATGGATGTACAACATGGACCGATGGTCGAAGGAGTTTTATTGAATTATTTTTTGCATGTGGCCGATCCCCACAAGCCTAAGGGTTTTATTTGTTGTCCATGCAAAAATTTCAAAAACAAAACAGAAGGAGTATTCTACATCAAGAATTCTTTAGGTCCACTTGTTGCAGTCGAGATTCATGCCTAGCTATAATCGTTGGACCTCGCACAAGGAGTTAGGGGTTGCAATGAAAGAAGATGAAGAAGAAAACGATAACATTCTAGACTGGGCTCAATACGGTGAATTTGCAGATAGAACAAGAGGCGAGGCAGATGGAGCTGTTGCAGAAAATGACAGTGGAGATGATCTTGGTTAGATGTTGTGCGATGCAAAGAAATACTGCGAAAGTGGAAAGGAGATCTAGAAATTAGAGCGTATTGGAGCGTATGTTAGCGGACCACAAACGTTCATTATCCAGATTGTGAATAGGGGCACAAAAATTTTGGTACCACGCTAGAAATCTTGCAACAGAAGACAAAAAATGGTATGACTCACAAGGCATTTGGCGAGTTATTAAAACTCAAAGAATATTCTTCGGTACGGAAAGGAATTGCCCGAAACAACAGAGGAAGCTAAAAACCACACGTTATGAGATTGATGTACAGATGATGTAAATTATTTATACTACCTTGGTGCATTAACAATGTAATTAAATTATATATACCACCTTGGTGTATGGACGATGTAAATTAATTTGATTTGCTAAGTATTTGGGTTTAACGTTTTAAATGTATTCTCATTGTTTTATATTTTTTTACTATTTTTAATGCTCTTAATAAAGCCACGGTTAATTATATATCATTTTTAAAATCTTATTACAATTCTCATTATTTTTATGTTTTTTATTATTTTTAACGCACTTAATCGAGCCACACTTATTTATATTTGATTCATGAAATCTTAAACCTCGTTTTAATGTATTCTCCCTAATTTTATAATTTTTTATTTTTAACACACTTAATTGGGCCATGGTTAATTATATATGATCTTTAAAATTTTACAAATGTTTTTAACCTATTTTTAATGTATTCTATTTAATATATTCTCATTACTTTTTAGTCCCGGTGGTTATCTATAGTCGCGACAAAAATTGGAAATAGCGGAAAATCCTTTTAGTCTTGGTTTCTACCAACCAAGACTAAAAAGTAAGGTATAAATATAGGGGCACTTCATCTTCTCGAGTGCATCAATCGGGACTTAGCCATTTTTCTCTCTCACGATCATGATAGTCACTGAGCTCATTCATCGTCATCGTTGTTGTCACCTCCAAACAACTCCTCTTACGTCGTCGCCGCCGCCGAAACCCTCGTCCTTCGTCACCATCACCGCCACCTCTACCGGAATCCTAATCTATCGCCGCCGCCTAGGTTTGTCTCCAGATGCCACCTCCATCGGTCTTCCTCCACCGTCGCCGCCGATTTCCCCGTGGCCGCAAATGCCACCACTGCCGAGGACGAACGGCCCAATGCCGCTGCTGCTGCTCCCGCCAAGTGCACTGCGTTGGCGGGCCGTGTGGAGGGCGACAGCCGGGAACCTTTCATTCCCTCCCGATTTTAAAGATAAAATATATAAATTAAAAATACATTACAACCTTAAAAAATATAAAGTAAAGTAAGACATTACAAAATAAAGATAATACATTAAAAATAAATAATTAAAAGAATACACTAAAAATAAGAATAACACATTAAAAATTTGTTTAGAATTTTAAAAAACTTTTAAAACATAATAAAATTATATATTATACATTAAAAATATGTTTATAATTTCTAGAATCTTATAGAATTTATATATAATTAATCGTGGCTCCGATTAACTCCATTTAAAAATCATTAAAATATTTAGAAAATAAGAAGAACACACTAAAAATATGTTTAGAATTTAAATAAACTTCTACAAATAATTAAAATATAGATAATGCATGGAAAATATATTTACAATTTTGTCTATGTTTTAGTTGTTCAATATATATGTTTTAATTAACTAACGATTGTTTCCTTGTTCAGGATTGGACGCAGGGGACTCTCAAGGTGAAGTACGTGCTCCGAAGGTCTCCAAACAACACTAAGGCAAGTTATATGAACTATATACAATTAGATAAGACGTGTTAATCCTAACTATATGTAACTCTTGTCGTACATACCTAGTTCAATTAATTATTGCTTACATAGTGCATGTTTATTCGTGTGTACATAAGTAAATAATAAATTAGTAAAATATTTATTGTTTATGTATTAATTATGATTACTATATACTTATATATTGCATATTTCTTAAGTAAGTGAAATTTAGAAGTTCTTCCTAGTAAAGGAGACAAACCGGGGGTGTATACATATTTGTCAAAAATCTAGGTATAACAATATACCATGCACCTTTTGTAGTAATTTACATTTTCTATATTATTTAATGTTAGGAACATATGAGGAGAATCCGATGATGAACAATTCCTCTTGGACACAATCAATGAGGGCAACAACCAGTATTACATGCCAGACGAGGAGGGAAACAAGGATCCAAGCCAATACTTGAATGAGCAGCAAGAGGAGGGGAACGAGGAGGAATGTCAAGAAGTAAACGAGGAGAGAAATGAGGATGAGCAACAAGACAGCAAATCAAAAGTTGGTTCAAAGAGGGCATGCGGACAATGAGGTCTCACAAAGAAGGTGGAGGGCTGACACATTATAACTGCAGTGAAAGTAGAGGGCAAACCAGATGCCCTCGAAGATGCTCCAAGGAAATTTGTGTAACACAGCGGTTGGGTCGTGAAGGATCACGTGCCCATCAGCATACAAAGGTGGCGCAAAACAAGGTCACGTGGCAATGTGGATGAAACATATCTTCCAAATAAAGAGAAGGACATGTTGTGGACAACCATGCTCGAGACATACAAGCTTTCTTTTAGTCTTTTGAGAAGACTAAAAGAATGTCAAAACAAGTCTCTTAGCTCGAAAAAGCAAACAAAACAAGTGGTTGAGTTGTGCCATCTGAACATGAACTCATTATACAACAATTTATGGCATTGTTGATGAGAAATTTCTCTCACGCGCTGGCCTGGGAGATCTGCTTAACTCCAGTGCAGGTCCTTCTCGGCTACATGTGCTATGCAGGGCGTGCCAGTTGATTTGATCTGTTAACCAACAAGAAAAACAAGGGAATATGCGTTAAGTGTTAGGTTAGATCCCCACTGGATCGGCTGAGGGAATTCATGAGCATATATATGCTATCCTGAAATATATTTAAACAAAACGACTGGAATGGATCGACTATACCGAGACAGCATCAGTCGTGTAACCTAAATACAGTAAAGGATAACAAATATATGAATCGATAACCTAGCCGATACTGAAAAACTAACGATGAATCGGCTAGTACTTCGATGAATCTTATGAAAAGATATCACTCTTGAACCAGATACGCATGGCCTAGAAATCGGCCGTCGGCTGCCGAGGGCGGGCCGATTTTGGCTAGTAACGTCCAACAAGAATGCGATCTTAATATAATAGGCAGTCCTAATATAAATCTAATAATAAATATATTAAAAGAAACATATCAGGGCAGATAAGGCCGGCTGAGACCCCGACACTGTCTCTAAACAATATAAATCTAGCCGAACAGATCATTGATAGTTCTAAAAACGACTTAATAGTTCGAACTCGATGCAGCATTAAGTATAAAAATAAAAACCTGATCTGTTGTAGCCGATTTATATCTCTCAAGATGGTGGATACCGCATATAAACCAGCCAACCTTTAGATCTAGCCCTATCGGCTGCAAGTTCTTGATAGAACTAGCCAATGGCAGAATAGATCTAAACATTAGTCTAATTTATATGCGTATATGATAAATAGCGCAGTATAAACTCTTGAATCTAATGTGTCATTATGACGGAAGGACTAGAAACAACAGATCATACCACTAATGACAAGCATTTACCTAGATCTGGGGATCGAAACGATGCAGCCCGTAGCCAAAGAAACTTCTCGTCTGAAGAAAAAGGTTGGCGATGCGCCGTAGGTTTGATTGATTGTGATTGTGTTGTATTATAAGGGGTCTCGGGTCCTATTTATACCCAAGATACAATTATCTATACAAACCCTGGACTCTATCTAAACTACTATTTAAAACACAACATTATCCCGAGAAGGACCTATGCCGTGTTACAACTAACAGTTTAAACAAACTCCTAAATTACAGATACAATTGTCGTTACAGGACTCTGTCCATAGGTGGCAATATCGTTTAACGCACAACTAATAACCGAATCTTCTATTTATCCTCAAACTGCTGCATCAGAAACGGTTTTATCTCTTCCGGACCTGGAATCGGCCATTGGCTACCCTTGTCCGATCCAACCTTAGCCGATTGGCCTTGCAGCCAACCACTCCTCAGCCGATGCGGCCTCTGTTTCCACACCAAACCAGCCGATCCGATTCTGCTTCGCCTTTGCAGACTTAGGGACTCAATTACCAAATTTCAGTGTTAACATGCATACACAAATCTTACCAGGGAGCAATTGCTGAGGAATGCCCCTATCAAGAAGGCGTCAACCAATGATCTAAAACACAAATTTATCCTCGACGAACCACTTGCCAAGCTTGAGTTGGTCAAGAACCTATCCACACAGATGTACCGATTCCATGAATGGTGCATGAAACAATCAACCAATGGTAGGATCATGTTCGCTGCGAGGATTAAAGACGTAGATTACTTTAATGGGTTGTACGTTATGTGGATCAACTTCAGGGATGTATACGATGTATACAGGCAAGACGCTCTTGATGTCTCTCTTCTTAGTTGCTAGATTATGTAAGTGTCATTTAATTTTATTTTGTTCTTTAGCTTGTCGTATGTAACATCGAATATTTATCATGTGCGGATACCTCACATCCTTTTTTTGCGCTATAGAATGTAGATTCAACTATGCCGTAGGCATGGAGCTTTCAGGGTTAGTTTCATGGACCCCTATATAATTAACTAGACAACTATATGGGACTTTGTACATGAAACAGAGGATAACATTTACAAATTCCTGGTGCAGAAACATTACAAGGCCTTCCTTCTACGAATGCAAGACAAGGCTTTCTTCTGCGCTTGGCTCGATGCTTACATTTTAGTTAGGGGCCGGGGGGGCCTATGGGGCCTAGGGGCCTAGGGGGTCTAGGGCCTAGGGGTCTAGAGGGCTAGGGGCCTATGGGGTTAACAACTTAGGGGTCTAGGGGCCCAGAGACAAAAAGGGCCCAGGGGACTAGGAGCCTTTGTTTCCTCAACAGCCTAGCTTCCGAGGTGGTCTTCTAGCTACTCCTACTTTTTAGCCGCTTGATTGGTTTTCTAGCTCCTCTTGTTCACCCCTGAGCCGTCTGGTCTCTTTGACTATTTGGGCCTCCTGGTCCGGTCTCTAAAGATTGTACTCTAAAACTTCCGTCAGGTTTTTTTCCTAATTTATAAAATTTGCTCGTGACTGTGGGGACCTCCCCAGTCTTTTAACAATCAAGAAAAAACATTACAAGGCCTTCATACTCTTGCCTTACAACACAAAGTGAGTTTTTACCATCTTTTGTATCAATTTTCTTCTCATATTCATACAATGATATATATATATATATAATCTCACACAATTTGCATATTTTACTGGGTCATTTTTGTCATAGACACTTCTACAAGCAAGATCCATGTCCTGGACACTATCAAAAACCAAAGGAAACTTTCACCACAACTTTGACATGATTAACATGTAATGTCATCCATTCCATCGTCATTCCGATTGCTGCTATCGCAACTATGTGGATCAAAGCATCATTAATCATAATTTGCAACTGCAGGGCGAGGGCACGGTTCCATACAACCATCCGCGGGGTATTCAAAGAAGAACTGGAAGTGAGGATGGACTTTCCAGTATGTACATGGTCCAAAATTATATACCTTATTTATTCTATAATAGAAATATATATTTCATAAGTTCATTTATCTTTTAGTATTAGTATTTACGACAGAAACAATGACATTACTTATGCGGGTACTATGTTTATAACTTTATTAACATCATAACACACAACATTAACACTGATAAGGATATGGAAGTACGTAAATATCATTTATACATTATTTACTCTTGTTATTGATTTAATATATTTATATCTTATTTTTTTCAAAATGACAGATTATTTGGATGAAGGACCAACTCCCCCAATGGATTACATAAAGGCTACTCAAGAACAACTAGTGTGATTTATTATGGACGATATTGTTAATCCGATGGAAGAACTCCACGACAATGGATAACCTATTCCTCGATCCGAACCTTCCTCTTAGCTTTTATAGTATATGATTGAACATTAGAAATTAACAACAATTATATATGTGATGCTATATACAAATATATATTAATCATATGTATGTATTTATTTTTATTTATGTATATATAAAAAACATATATATATGTATGTATTTATACATATATGCATATATAAAAAGTAGGAAGCAAAATAAGTAGTAAAAATAATCTTTAGTATCAGTTGGTGTCTTTAGTACAAAGTACACCGGTAATAAAGATAATTTTTTAGTCCTGGTTAAAACAACTAGAACTAAAAATACTTATTATTAGTCTCGGATTGTACGTCCTGTTGTACAACCGAGACTAAAATGGTTGCTAAATAATCCGAAGTGAGTGGTACATATATAGTGATGATTTTTGTCCCTAGCAGTGATGAGTTTTGTAGCTGTAAATAATCCGAAGTGAGTGGTACATATATAGGAAGAAAGAAAGTATATCAATATGTATATTGGATTCAGCAGGTGTGGCCCATAAAAGATGACCATAAAAGATTATATGTGTCAGGCCATAAGCCAGTCAGTAATGAGATCGTGACGGGTGCAGATCATCGGTGACGGGTGCAGCCGTGAAGACCAATCTTCAAAGGAAATTTTCTCGGTCCAACAGAGAAGAATATAATGTCTCTTTGACTGTCCATTGGTCTCGGTCATAGATATCTATGTACGAGTGACAGTTCTTATGGTGTTTCAAAATATTACATGCAGCAAATGTTGTTTTTCATATCTCTGATGTGATCAATTACTCATGTTTACACAGTTGACTTGATCTGGTTGAAGAATATACATCAGAGAGGATTGCTTGAAATCCATCTTGCAAACATCTCGAGACACTCCTTAGGTTTATACTCCGGAGCAGTGTGCCCGGCACCCTGCAGTATTGGTGTACACACAATTGAAGATTATAAATATCTCTTGTTATTATCACCAGTCACAAGTGTAAATATTTTGGAAATGGAGATAATCTTCAGAAAGCAACTTGGATCGCTTGTTTTAGTGTCAATGTTTTGTAAAAACTAAATAAATACAATATTACAAAAATGTAAAAAAACTAAGAACTTGCATGTATGAAAAGCACACCTTCACGGTTGCATATGTCAGGTTACTATTGGCGTAGCTTCTTGTGAATCTATAAAATAAAGTAACCATATTAAGATAATATATAGGCAATGGCCTCAATGCATATTGGCGGATGTCCCAAGCAGCTCGGACGTAGTGAATTGACATACTTATGTTGCATAAAACAAGAAGATAGCAATATCAAACTTCGTCATATACAGCAAAACCATATATTGCCAGCGATGTTGGGAGCGAAATCCGATCGACAAAATATTGAATGCTAATTAAAATATTCTACTTTTGTGGTTTGAGGAAAATAAGGACTACGTATGTACAATTTGTAAGCCGTTGAGGTGCTGTTAGTAGTTAAATTTTTTTAGTCAAGCCATAATTTTATAATTCACAGTTTCCTGTAAACAGTAAAATAATTGGTTGTAGCTTCAGACCAAAATAAATCTCATTATATTAAAAAATTTTAAATACATCTTGCATCCATCAGCCACTTTTCCAACTGGCCTTCATGATATATCGAAATTTATTAGGTATAAGTATGACAATTTTCCCATTTATTAATTTTTACTATTGTTAAGGAGCTTATAACTCCATCTGTTTCGTATGATAGTATTATAAAGTCAAAGTTTAACTAAACTTATATGAAAAATTAAGAACATTTCCAACATAAATTAAATATACTAAAATATCGAATGATTGATTTAATGAAACTACTTTGGTGTTTATAGACGTTGCTGTAGTTTTTCTCTTTAATTTAGTTAAACTTGATGAGGTTTGATTTTGATAAACCCAAAATAACTTAATATAAATTATAATATGAAATGGAGGGAATACGTTTAATGTGTTGACGTATGTGATGCAGTAATTATTCCTAGTGCTAATATGTTTAGACCTCATGGTAGGTTAACTGTAGAAACAATGGTATTTCCTTAACGGCTAAGTAGAAAGCTTCTAATTTGTGGCATTGCGTCCTGTTTCGGAGGTACCAGTAGACACCAAATTAATATTAGAAGTATTCGTGTTTGCACGATACTTGCTTGATATGGTAATGGGGGTACCACAATTTTTGAAATTAATTTGGGATTCCTCTTGCTACATCATTTTTACGAAGGCACTGAAATATACAAAAATTTACACTAAACATATCTCTTGCTACAAAGTGCAGTAGCTCACACTAGAAAGTGCAGTATATCCAGTAAAATTATAATCACTCCTCAAATTGAGTGTCAACGGAAACATTTACTTCTTACCCGGCAACTTGTCCAGCAACATACCATGGTCGCCAATCATCAACTACAGAAAGGTTGAGAAATCTAATCCATGCTCGTGTGCTAGTGAAGGGAACTATACAATCATGATCACCGCTGCATCATTAATTAAATGAAAAAAATAATCCATGGGTTAGCATGTTTGCTGTCGACGAGAAGAGCAATTTGGTGGATTTGAACCACAAGGTTGCAATCAAATTTAATATATAAAGGAGCATGGCATGATGTAGCGCAGGATTCCAAAATCTTATAAAAGAATTTAAATTTCCAATATGTAGAAGTTGACTTCCTTGTAAGTATAACTGCACGTATATTTTGTAAATAAGAGAATGCAACAAATCGGTATCAGAAGACTTAAGCGTACATGTTGATCAATTTGTTCGATATACAAATTACCTGTATATCATTGCTCGGTAACCTTTTCCCATTAACGTCAAATGATACTCCACTGTACTATAGACATCTTTAATGTAATCTATATCATAATTGCATCTTATCCACTCTCCAATTGTTCCCTGTATTGTTTAACAACTTCTATGAATTAAAATCATCATATATGCGCTATCATGCAATGCAAATTAGCCCATCCCGTTGGTCCTTGTCTAGATGTACCTCCATCCTTGGCCATCACAGCGGATAGGCCGAGATTTTAGTTCAAAAAATTAGTCTGATATAAAAGGATTCAAAGAATAACTAGCCTTCTGTAAGGACAACGCAGAATTTGTAATATGAGAATCGGCCTAATTGCATGCAGAAAACTACCCAAATTTACTGTAATCACAAAAATGTATGCACTCTGTTACTGGTAGATGGAGAAACAGAAGTCCAAATATATGTAGTGCCGTAGTACTAATACCTTGTGCACACCAAGACTCTCCCTTACAGTTTCGTCATTTGCCCATATTTTTAAAACAATATAGGAAGCTTTCTGCAGTAAATTAGCCAAATTAGATTTTCTCAGGTCAAGTGCTATCCAACGAAAACTGGAACAGAGAAATTAATTGGAATTCAATGGGATGCAGTAATGTTGTATTTTTTTATGTACTCAACTCTACACATAAATTCAATAATATCATCATCAGCAGCAGGAGAAGACTCCAGCAAGAGCCTACTCATTTCATCCGTCGCTGCAGTGTTATGGATCCTGGGGCTCCGTACTTCTTCACATAACGGCTCAAGAACATGTCCCATGTTGATGTCCTTTGTGCACTGATCAATTTGTAAATTATGTAATTAGTCCACAGAACAGACAACTATATACAGTAATTTCAATTAAAATTATTGACAATTATATACACAAATAGTATAGCATAGTGTTTATTATTTGTCTTATGAAAAAATTATATGTATATTATTTATTTTGTTTTGACTTGTTTTAACGTCAAAGAAATATCTTATAATTTTATATATTTATACTAAATTTTTAATAAGTCAAAAAATCAACCGTTATGTCAAAATCAACGACGTCATATATTTTAACACGATGAAAATATCATTTTTTTGGATACTTACATCATGTATAGCTTGGATGGACTGCTCACACTGAACATTGCTTGGGGCATTGTATTTCCCTCCGCAGGTCTCCTTGGCATGCTGGTAGAAAATTTGTTTGTATGGTCAATATGTAAAATGTAAGAAATATTACAAAAGATTTTGCTCGTACGCGATAACAATTAGTACCTAATGCCCTGTTGGAATGTCATGAATGAATAAAGATTATGGGCAGCACACTTCGCAAGCTAAACGTTATGATTTTATAAAAACAATTCTATATACACGTTTCGTAGATTTTTTTTAAAAGCAACTTTTCAATTTAGTAATATAGTTAATTTATTTGTTGGTGCTCTCAAATATTAAAAAAATCAGATACTCCATCATCCTATTCATCCATTCAGCTGAAAAAAATTAGAATTTTGGCTAGTTGGTCAGGCATATACGGCCGTGATCTGTTATTCATAATGAAATAGGTGTCTTTTTTTGGAATTAATGCTTACAAATATTTGCTGAATGTACTATAGGGAAACATATAAAGTTATTACTGGATTATGGATTACCTCATAAAGTTCATCGGATATAAGTCCCATGCCATGGAGAAATGGAATTTTACCATCTACATCAAATTGGTGATCAGTTCCTGGATTGCCAGCAACATATCCCTGCGTTATGTAGACAAGGTAAAGAAATTGGTTGAAGGTAGAAGTTAATTACAGGGCAGATTGGTACACAATAACAAACAATTTATATTTTAAGAATAAAAAACAGACTATTGACGTAATTAAGATTCCAAATATAAAATTTCTTGATTGATATTTATCTGATAATATCAGACCATGAGATTCAAACTTGGTTTATCTCCTGAATCATTGCCTGAAAAATATACACACATAGTCAGTAATTACTAGTTGGAGACATGCACAATTAATCCACACAGAAAGTGAACACCAAATTTGTCTTAACTCATATAAGAAAAATATATATCTCAGTCCTTGTATTGAGATGATAGCCAAAAACATCAGTATTTGATTAGTAACGAAAGATAAATCTTTCTAGTAATTGTTGTTATAGTAATTTATATATGCTGACAGCCATTATCCATATGAGATAAGCATATACAGAAATATATTCCGAAACAGCTAGGTGTCCAAATTTAATGTTGTTTGACACTGTGATGAAAGTGTAAGGAAATTATCCGTTCACAAATGCAAGAAGCTTACTTTCGTCAATCGCTAATGCAAGTGTAGGTACAATGATACCGCTATACGAGTCACCTCCAATATACAGCGGATTCAGCAAAAACTGGGGATGGTCATGAAGCCACTGTACAAAACAAGTCTTTCAGAACAATGATCGGTGGAAGATCTAATATACACGGAGGGGAAATATAAATCAATATGAGAAAAAACCCCTCTCAGTCTTAAGCTGTGATAGTGCATCAGACCAAAAGTACATAGCGTGCTACTGCTTTTGCTTTTTCAAGCTGTGATGTATGCTCAATCAAAGCAGAGTTTTGCTTCACAAACTCCGTACGTCAAGGAGCAAGATTCAGTTTCTCCAGGAGAGATAATTCCTTGATTAGTTAATTCTGAATCTTATCCCTAGCTATGAAAATGGAAAATGGGTTATGGCCTCATAACATGTGTTTTTATATTCGCGGTGCCATATTTCAAATAGAAACTAATTGTCATAACAATATTGTTTTTCATAATTAACATGACGCACACCAACAACAATAATTTATGAAAAGAATTACTGCGACTGTATGTATGCATTTATCTGGCATGTGTAGCGTCCTCCAACCAGATAGGAGTAAAAAAGTAATAATGAAAAGAGTGTTTCCAAATTGATGCATGATTATCAATTTACTTACCATATACACATAATATCATTATCAATTTGGAAACTCTTTTCTATGGTATGACACAACTTGGTCTTTCGATGGATCAATGGACAAATAAGCAAGAAAAGTTGAAAATGGCCATATAGTCAACTACCACGGGCAAATAAAGAATTTACTCATTTTAATTCATAGCTTCGACTGTATAGCTTAGGTTACAGGATTAACTTAATTCACAGCTCCGGCCGTATAGCTTGAGAGAAATTGTTGCATATATAGGTGTGGAAACTAGAATAGCAAAATCTATATTTTGGCTACAAGTGTGGAAACTAAAATAGCAAATTCTTCAAACAAACCCAATTAAAGTGAACAAAGGGTAAATTTTCATTGGAAGAAAGCCTAACAGTAAGTTTTAATGGAGGTTGCAATAAATCAAGCAGTCCATATAGCTCTGCCATAAGGCTTTTACTTTCGCAGGCGGCCGCCTAGGATAAGGATATTTTGCAGATGGCTGCGTAGCTGGGCGCATGTGAAAATGAAGGCTTTTTCCTAGGCAGACAACTGTGACAGATACCTTTTACACAGGCTTTCTTGTGGCCTTCTTGTATTGTTATATCGTGCTGGTATTGTGTTTGCTATTGAAGGAAAGTAACATGACACTCTTACTGGAAAATTCAGCATTTGAAAAGATGTATATATTGGGGATAATTTGACATCTACTATGTCTGATATAAAAACAAACTTCTGTTTCCCCTAGAGAAATAAATCACATTTTTATTTTTATTATATTTTTTCTTTTTATGATGTTTCTCTTTATGAAAAAGTCAAATTTAGTCCCTCAAAATATTTCGCTAGAGCAGTTAGCCTCCTAAACTATCCGCAGCTCATTTCACAACCCTAACGATTGACTGACTTCAGTTTACTTAGTAACGATATTTTTTTCTCTATATAAGTAGGAGATAGATGCATTACGGCTTATGTTTTAACATTCTTTTAACTTTTGTATCACTGTTTAGAGATGTTGGCAGCACCTAATACTGAACTAAACATGGAGATTTTAAAGTTCAAGCAAACATTCATGAAGAATTTTGAAAATATTTTTAACTTTTGATAATGGTGTCATGTACAGCTTAAAAAAATTCAGTTTAAAATACATCTTGTATAAAAGCGGAACAAAAAGAAGAATTTTTATTGAGAAGTAAAGTGAACCATTTTCAATTGTGTAGGGATTAAAGTGAGAAAAATAATAGTTTAGAGGATTAAGTGATCCAATGAAATAGATTGAGAGAGTAAAATGGACAATTTTCTTTATTTATTGCATCTATATAAATTTAACAGCATTTCAAGAGTGCCAGAATTTATTTTTTTTTGCAGAAGTTGGTACCTCGTATTATCTAATAGGTACTAAATGGGAAAATGGGAAAATGTGGTACCTCCTGCTAAATCCAGTGCAGAAATCACATTTAATATGTGCCCGTACAGACACTTTCTCTTATACCCCTCCATTTCAAAAATATAAGGACCTCTAGGATTCCAATTTTACACCACAATACAAGCAATCCTGCACTAATTCGTATGATTTTCATCATTTCAATGGTTCTAAAGCAGATGCTTGGAAAAAAATCTAAGCAATTTAAAATTTAAAATTGACAACTGAAGTAAAAAACGAAATATTTTGACCAAACATAGCATTTGGTAAAACAATCTAAAAATATTTATATTTTGGAACTTAAATGACATTCAAAGCATGCGGATGCTCTCAAAGAAAACCATAAGGCAAACAGAGGAATATTAAACCAATTCCATACAGGACAGGTAGAGTAAAAAGCTGAAATTCTCGGCATTGGTTAGCACAGAGTTACCTTTCTGAGGAAAATAAGAAGCTGTTTCACTGTCTTGCTATCACTAGACTTGGACCCTTCATTTGTTGTGGCGTATGAGAACCCTGCCCCTACAGGAGAATCCACAAAGATTATGTTGCTCACCTGCAAAACCAATTCATCCATTTCCGTCCATTAGAAGGATAAGGGCATATGCCTTATTTCATTTGAGAGAGAGATACAAATAATTTGTATTATTGCCACTCCGATTAAAAAATATAGACAACCTTCGTCCATGTCTCTGGTCGGTAGATAATTTTGGGCAATCCTCCACTGTAATACCGTTTTGCGGCGAATTGGAATGGCCCTATAAATATATGTATATGAACAATCTGTTATGTACAATGAGTGTTATTGCAACATGACCTATAAGCACGTACGGTTATCCGTAGGAACTCAGTGGAAATTATTTAATAATTTAAGAAGAAATAACGTGCTAGTTAATTACCTATCTCATGGGTTAGGCCGGAGATACTAGAACAGCCGGGTCCACCTGTTAACCACAGTAAAAGTGGGTCTGACACAGGATCCTTTTCTGACTGGACAAAATAGTAGAAGAGGCGCACGCCAGTACTCTCATTCACCTTCACGTATCTGCAACGGTCATATGTGCACACACATTATATATATCCATGGCTGACATTGAATAGTCAATACTTTGGACCAACGGTGGACCCACAATCAATGAAGAAAGAGAAACGTACTTTTCTCTAAAAATAAAGTTTATTTAAATTTATAATATTAGATGGGTCATGCTCAATAGTAGGTGGCTTATGTTGTAACGGAAGAATACATAGTTAACCACTTATTTTGGTTTAAACAACAAATTTTAATAGGTACGTACTACTTTGAGCCACATGATTAAATAAAAGTGATATTGATTTTATTGGAAATAAATATATAGCCCTACGAATACGGTGTTTTGGAGTATATTGGAAATATCATTTGGTGGCTATTTTTGCAAGTCTTAGTTTGGAAAAGATCATTGTAGAGGTGTTCATCTCACATGGTTGGAGGACTAGTACTGTGATCTACGTATATGTAAATAAAAAAGTTATACCTAATATGATCACAAGAACAAGTTATTGTTAGCACACACTTTTTGTATGATGCATGAATCCGTCAATGCGTTGAGGCTGTTGCATTTTTTATAAATAATAATGTTTAATTTAATGGAAAATTATAAAAATATTTTGTGCCTCATTATAATCACGAAAGAGAAAACCTAGTGAACTCATGCTGCTCGATATGAGGCTTGTTGAAGGGCACAAGTCCGACAGGGCCATGTCGACCATTGGAAGCGTGACAAGCCAAGCCAATCAAACTTACGTTAGATAGGGGCTTGCTGAACTTTGGTAGTTTGACTAGGCCCAATACTAACAGTCGTAACACCTGTCAAACCGCAGTAGTTCAACGGGCCCCAGCATAGCCCCTATCGAACAATTGGCATTTGATAGGGGGGCACTGAGAGGGAATATTGGTGTCGGCGGGGGATGGAGAGTGCAGCCGCAGGAGAGGACGCCGCTGCAGGCCAAGGGAAAGGAGGCCGCACCTGCAGACCGCGGGAGAGGGGCGCAGTGGAGGCCCTCCCTCATGAGATTGCAAGGTATAAATTCCTAATCCTAAGTAGGGGGCTATGGATTACTTAATCAATGTTGGATGTTAGTACATGTTTAAAATTTGTTGGACTAGATTAGTCAGACAAGTTAAATGTTGAAGTTAGTACTAGGTTAGTACTAATTTATTATTACAGTGAAAAAGGTTTTTAGTAGTAAGTATGTGACTTTGTGCTTAGTTGGTGGTATTAAAAATTTAATACAGAGTATTTAGTTGACGTTGAATGTATTTTAATGAAGTTGTATTGCATATGAGTAAAAAATGAACCACATGTGAAATTATTGGGTAGTACAATGGTAAGACATTTTTTCATGTTTTATCAAGATGTCAAGGGCCATGCTTGTTCGTGTGTATGACGGTGATGCTACTATATATTTTTGATAGCAGGGTAGAATTGACCTTATATGCTGTCATTGATACAAGTCTAAATACACGAGAGCAGTTGCTTATGTACGATATGCTAGGGTGGCTACATAATATGTTTGGGATTGATCCAATTGTTCAAAAGTTTGATGTCAAATCTGTATGGCCAGTAAGGAGCGAATATTGATGGCAGTGGAAAGTACTAGAGTTTGTATCTATCTGAAGTTGGAGCAAGTTTGTAGTTAGAGCGAAGAAGAAAGGATATAGCCTGGTGCAGAAAAAATCAGATGTTTTTGGAACAGGCGAGTGAAAGTCACACGTTGGTGGAACAAACTCCTGTCGATCCTGTGCATCCTGTGCAGGAGGTTAATGTTCATTACTCTGGCTTGGATGCAGCAATTAAAGAGGTTGTTACATCGGATAGTATTTGCCCAATGAACGATTAGGATGACGATAAGCCAGACTCACGATTGGCAATTGATGCAACAAAGGAGAATGAGGCGCTAGTGGAAAAGATGCAAATGGAAAACTAGGCATCGCACCTGTAGTGGAAGACCAATATACAGCATAGCGGGACATGGAAACCAACGTGTCTGGTGATTGGACAAACATCTCGATGTGTCATCTAAGGGTTAATGATGGTCTCAATGCCCACTGATGGTATGATTATAAGAAGATATAGGTTGGATAGACATTTCATGATAAAGGGAACATGCAATATGCATTCAAGAGATGAACTTTCCTGCATTGGTGACGAAGATTTCAAATAGGACAATTTATGAGGTAAAACGTAAGGCTATACATAGGAGAAAAGTACCCTCCACTACATGCCATTATAATGCTAACCTTAAATATTGCCTAAATGTAGCATAGTATTAGTTAGGCAAGCGTGTAACCATGTAGTCAATTTAAAATAGTTAGCATTCTATTATCATATAAAACTTTATTTGCCATAACAAATTATTCGAGAATAAATGCACTAAGAAAAATAACTTGTACCAAATAAATGGGGCAGGCAGTCGAAAGGTGGAAGATCGACTGGGGCCTGTCAAAATGGGCATGTCGAACATGGGCATGCAGATCCGCAGGCTCTTGTTTTGCGATTTCACCAAAGTGCCAGTTTTGCAATTTTAAATTAAAAATAATATTATTTTAAAAAAATTATGTTGATGGGCTATCGCTGCATTCAAAATTTGAGGGCAGCCAGTCATCTCAATGAGTTTCTTGCTGGAAGGGTATGGATTCAATTGTCTCCATGCTCCACCGTGCAGTAGTATATTTTTAGAAGATACGAAATATTAGTACCTACAAGAGGTAAATATAAAGCAACTAAAAACTAAATCAAAAGATCTCAAAAAAGGGAAAGATTAAAAATTTAGAATCACTGGTACACATTCTTTCCTCTATAACGGTCCATCATATATTTTGGACCGTCACAACGAAGTGATCTCAAACAGGCAAATATGTCAATAAAGATATATTGCACAGACATGTTAGATGTGCATAAACTCGAACCCGTCATGGGTGATATCTATTAAAGATGGGCGTAATTCAAGGCCCGACAAAGATAACCAATGCTATCTTTGTCGGGCCCCAAAAGATAGAACTTATGGCCCAATTGAGATAACAACTAGGCCCATCATCGAGGAATGTCATCGGTGACGGGCTTTTACTTAGGCCCGACAAAGATATTTATTATAGGCTATAAATACCCTCCATCACCTATTGTATCGGTTATCCCACTTTTCACTATTTTGGTGGGAGGAGGAGGGGCGAATTTTTGTCTCTTTTTTCTAAGAAAATCAGAAAGTGCAAAAGTAACTGAAAAATAGTAGGCAATTCTCATGAAGTTCTTCACGGATCAGCAGTAAGATGCGGTACGGATGCCGAGGAGACGACCAAGGGTGACCTACTCCATCGACCGTGACTCGCTCGAGTGTGGCATTTACTTTCTGCCTTTTTAAGCTCGAGTTTACATGGTAATCCTAGACATTGCACCGCATCATTTTGAAGAACGTGAGACCGAGGTCGGCGAAGAAGGCATTGGGGCCTCTTCACGGATCAGCAGCGGAATGCAGTGCGGATGCCAACGAGACGACCAAGGTGATCTACTCTATCGATCGTGACTCGCTCGAGTGTGGCTTTTATTTCCTGTCTTTTGAAGCTCGAGTTTACATGGTAATCCTAAACATTGTACCACATAATTTTGAAGAAGGCGAGACTAAGGTCGGCAAAGAAGGTGCCGGGCCTCTTAATGGATAAGTAGTGGGATGCGGTGCGGATACGACGAGACGACCAAGGTGACCTACTACATCGACCGCGACTCGCTCGAGTGTGGCATTTGCTTCCTGCCTTTTTAAGCTCGAGTTTACATGGTAATCCTAGACATTGGATCTTCAAAAGGCAAATGACACACTCGAGCGAGTCGCGGTCGATGGAGTAGGTCTCCTTGGTCATCTCATCGGCATCCGCACCACATCCTACTGCTTATCCGTGAAGAGGCCTTGACGCCTTCTTTGCCGACCTCGACCTCACCTTCTTCAAAATGATATGGTGCAATTTCTAGGATTACCATGTAAACTCAAGCTTCAAAAGGCAAAAAGCAAATGCCACACTCGAGCGAGTCGCGTAGATGGAGGTCACCTTGGTCGTCTTGTCGTCATCCGCACCGCATCCTGCTGCTGATCCGTGAAGGGGCCCCGACGCCTTCTTCGCTGACCTTGGTGATGTGCAGGAAGATGTACATCATCAGGGATGGCAAGCGCCGAAATTATCGGGGTTGCATGACAACATCGTCGACAAATAAGAATACAACCAAAATCTTCATGCAAGACCTCACATCGACATTGTTGATGATCCCCAAGAGGATGTGGCATATTCTTGTTCAGATCATACAAAAGGTATAACCTTATGACTGATGCCTTTGTAATTATTTGTTTTACTATTTCTTGTAATGAATGAAATATTTGTATTAACAATCCTTTTGTGTAATTATTTTGTGAATTATATGAAACTAGTAGTTTATATAGTGAATCTAGTTAATTTGAAGAATTATTTAGTGAACTAAATAAATTATTGAGTAATTTATATAGTTTATTTAGTTCACTAAAATAGTATTTATAGTATTAATAGTCTTTGCAATATTTTAGTCTAAATATTTAAAATACTACAAATATTTACAATAAATGGTAATTTAAAGTAAAAACTATTTATTGAGCATAGTAAACATTATATAAATACTATTTCTGAAAAATTCGATCGGCGACAGGCTCGAAGTCAAGCCCGATAAAGATGACTCCATTTAATCTGGCTTAAACTCTAAGCCCGTCACCGATGAGATTATTAGTGACGGGCCTTAATTATAGCCCGATAGTTCTCATCCGATCGGACTTAAGCTTTAAGCCCGTCGCCGATGAAATCATCGGTGACGGGCCTTAGTTATAGCCCGATAGAGATGATGATCTCATCCGATCGGGCTTAAGCTTTAAGCTTGTCACCGATGAGGTCATCAGTGACGGGCTTTAGTATAAGACCGTCACTGATGGAATTTTTTCATTAGCCTTTACACGCTGAACTATTCTAAAGCCCATCATGGATGTTTTTTCAAATATTTTAACAAAGCACGCTGATTCAGATCTATCCATTAGCGCAAAAAATTTCTAAGTACTAGCGTCGATTCAAAACCCTAGCCTGCCGCCGTCTCTAGGAACCCGTCGCCGCCGTCCCTCGCGCCCTCCCGAGCCCGGCTCCATCGTCCTCCCTTGTCGCCACCGAGCGCCGCCGCCCTCTCCCTGTGCTCCAGGTTAGTCCATCTCCGATATTGGTTGTCGTGCTCCCTCATATATAGATGTGAGATTAATGCCTTGTATATTGGTTGTATAAGTGTTACCATGCCATGTATAGATCTGAGATGATGAATGCCTTGTATATTGGTTACTGTTAATGTCACTGCTACCATGCCATGTTGTTTATAGATCTGAGATAATGTTGTATATTGATCGTATGTTGGTTGTATAATGGGACTGTTATTTAGTATAATGGGACTGTTATATTTTTCTTGGAAAATGTTGGATGCGATGGATGTTGTATATTGGGGTTGTATAATGGGACTCTTATATAAAAGAACTTTTGGGACTGTTGTATAATGGGACTGTTAGTATAATTTGTTGATTTGTGTATAAAAAAACTTATGTGTTCAAAGATTCAAAGATAAATTCAAAAATAAATTCAAATATTGCAAGAGGTGGACAATAAATTCAAAGATTCATTCTTCTCTCTTTCTCTTCCCTTTCTCCTCCCTTTCAAAAATAATCCATCTTACTCTTGATTTAACTAATTTTTTCATTTTGTGATTTTGTAAGCTATTTAGACGATGTTTCAGCATGATGAACCAATGTCGGCGTCAACTAGTCGGTCCACAAGGACACGGACCCTTAAGAGCAGAAATAAAATCTCAAAGGAATGGTACACCATAACAGAGGTGGACCTCCTAGGAGTGCCACCCACTCCCTCGAATGTGCCAAAGAATTTCAGGTCAATATGCAGCATAATAGGGAGGAAGACCTTCGGTATTTTGCATGATCACATCAAGGAAGTGTCGGGCGTGGAGAAGGAAACTGCTTGGCTGAAGTTCAAGGAGAGCTTCAAATATCCTGCAGCCGACGAGGACAGGCTAAAGTGGACAGCTTTCCAGACGATGGGACATGCTTGGAAGAGCTTTAAGTCCAAGCTGGTCACTGACCAAGTCTTCAACCCAACACCCCAAAGCCATTCGAGAACTTCCCCTTCATCACGCCAGCCGTGTGGGAGGAGTTCTACGCAAAGAAATCAACTTCCGAATCCCGAGTCAGAAGCGAGGCTTATAGGGCATTCCATGCTCAGAACGTGCACCTGCACCAGCTTGGCAGCGGAGGATAGGCGGGGAAGCAGGAGCAATGGCAGAAAGAGAATGAGATAGCAAAGACATCAAACACGCCGCCTCCATTTGCTGATATCCCACACCCACGTACAAAGAGCTGGACAAGTGCAAGGGCCGTGAAGAACAGCGATGGAACATTCACTCTACCAAATCCCCAAGATCAACAATTTTACGAAAATATTGTAAGTGTCTCACCTTAATATGTTTAGTTTCTTTACAAATATCGTACACTTGATTTATACCAATCTCATTTGTATTGCAGAAAGAGTTGGTTGATGCGAGACAGTCCTCCAAAGATGCATGCTCTGCTAGACGCGAGGATGACATCCTCACGCAAGCGTTGGGCACCGATGAACACCGTGGACGGACAAGGGGCGTTGTCTCTACCGTCCCCTGAAAATATGGATTTTCAAAATACGCCAGGCAGTATAAGAAGCGGACGCTCACGAAGGTGGAAAGAGATGCACGCCTGGCTGAGAGGATCCAAGAGCAGGTCAGAGCCGAACTCAGCTTTGAATTTGATGATAAGCTAGTCCAGATGGAGGCACGGATCAGGCAGCAGATTCGAGCCAAGCAGCAAACCACCGAGCCTACCGCCGCTCCGCAACGAGAAAGTCCAATGCAAAGGCGAAGCAGTTGTGCATCAACCGAGGTGACGGAAAATCCACCACCGGTCCTACACACTGTCAACCATATAAAGGTAAAACTCTTGGCCAAAATGCGTGACACTCTTAACAAATCCATTTTCTTCAAAATATTCAAAACTTATGTTTGGATCTATTGCATGAACCGACTAATTGCGTGCTAACAGTTAGGGTGATGCTCTCCTTCACGGTTCCAGCGGCTGAGCGACTAGCTTTCAAGCCAAACGCCGATACAAGAGTGCACAGGGCGCAACTTATGGTCGGACATGCAAAAGTGCAAGTGGACACAGTGAAGGCTGAATGGACCCATCTGCCGCAGCATCCACCAAACAATGAGATCCTAACCCTAGGAGCTGCACATGGAAGCTTTATCCAATGGCCCAAGAAGCTCATTGACATCAAGTTAACTCCGAGGTCAGCCCCTCCATCTCCCTTAGGTGTTCCGCAAGATGACGAAGTCGAGCTGCAATATGACACCGATTTTGGTGGGTCTAGCCCTGAAGGGCATGCTCGCTCTGAACCACCATCGCTGAAGAAGGGCAAGAAAGTGATGGCTCGTAACATGTCGAAGCCATCTCTAAAAGTGCCAGTTGAAGTACAGGACCACTTCATTCGCATGGCAAGGCCACCAGCACCGAAGAAACCAATTTTGAACTACCAACGCACGATCAAGAAAAAGAAAGTGCAAGAATTTTTCAGGGAAGAGTTCGTGAAAGACATGGCACAGAAATATGAGCAAGAATTTCTGGAAAGTTCAGCGCTGAAGAGTTATACTGATGTCCACAATATTGCGAAGGCCCCTCAGGCAGCTAAGTTCAAGTTCGGTGCTCCTTTGACCACCGATGAATATCACAATGCCATTACAAATTACACTGAGATAAGAAGGATATAAGGATGGTACCTGCAGATTGCAAAGGAGGGTATGGAGATGTTCATCGTCTTTTATAGGAACAATGACTTCCATCATGAGGATGGTATAATCTGGGTCCCATTTAAGTAACTATTTCAGCTATACAATCTGAGGGACCTAGACATATCACTACTTCAGTTATGGGCATTGTGAGCATACTCGAACCCCTCGCTAGTATTTCTAAGTTGATATCCTCGCAGAGTATTTAACTTGTTTCCTTATGCAGAATGGGGACACTTGAATGTAGAGCAACCTATAACAAAGTAAGATTTCTCGATCCAGCAGTTGTCAATTCCAATTAGATTGATGACGACCCAAGATCACAAAAATGAGTGTTGGACTATCTCTACAACTCCTTTGTCAAGTTTAAGGACATGAATACGATCCTTTTGTCCTACAACTTTAAGTAAGTGTGGCATTTGTTGTTTTACCTACCATTTTGTGCTTTAAGGTGTTAAGTGCTCTCTCCCTTGGCATGCAATCATCACTGGATCCTTCTTGTCATCCATTTAAATGATAACAAGATTGTCGTCATGGATGGATTGAGGAAACCGCAAGAAGCTTTCCAATCCATCATTGACATCCTAAATAAGGCACTTGTGAAATATAAGAAGAAGTACTATATTCGACACGCTCCATGTGCCGATACATTCCGGGTTTGCTGCCATTGTTGGTGCCAACGTCAGGATCTAGGCATGAGCACATATGGTTTCTATGTGATGAAATTTATGTGGATTTTCATGGAGGATGGCAATTGGAACATTTTGGATTTTGAGGTTCACCAATTTTGTTAAGATGTAAATACACATTTCTAAACATATAGTACGTTTTCACATATTTAATCCTTCCATTGGTAGAAATTAGATCTCCCGACGAGTAACTTGCTGCCACATGTTTGATCCATCCTCGCTGAACAACTCTGTGAATTCATCTTCCGACACATCATCTCGTCGAGCGGCGCATATCACGTTTTGAGAGCTCCAGATGGGCTAATGGCTTTTCTTGAGGCTGGCTGCCCTAGTGACACTTTAGACAGTCGATCGACGACAAATACTAAGCACTAGAGTCTATCGACCACAAAGGAATATGACGGGACCCTAATCTAATAAGATATAAATGATATTGTGATATTATTGTAAATTACAATTTTGTCAAATGTGTTTATGTGAAATATGTGAATAATGGATGTGTATGTGAATAGATGTGTGAATGTCAGATGTATGTCAGTGTATGTGAATGTCAGATGTATGTGAATGTATGTGAAAGAGGATGCAACGGGGAAAGGGAATATATCTCTGTTTCTCTCATTTTTGCAGCGGGCGTTGCTAGCAAAGGCATGAGGCTAGCCAAAAAACAGAATATATATTTTTTTGTGAAAAACTCATCGGTGACGGGCTTTAATTTAAGCTCGATGGAGATGTTAGTCATCTGTAACGGCTTAATTTAAAGCTTGATTGAGTTGTTAGTCACCCGTGATGGGTTTAAATTAAAGTCTGATTGAGTAGTTAGTCCTCCGTGACGGGCTTTAATTGGGGCCGTTTGAGATTATGTCATCGGTATCAGACCCTTGTTGACTGATCTTCTGGGTCAAACCTATCGATGATGGACATAAGTTTAGACCCGACAAAAATAATTTAGAGCGATGATGGACTTTTGTCCGATAGAGATGACTTCTCACATCAGTGACCTTTGCGTTGTGACGGGTGTCATACTCGACACAGATAAGGGTTGCCGCTCGATTGAGATAAAGATGACCGTTGTAGCGAATTATATACAGTGCAGAGTTTCTTTAGGATATGAAAAAAAATATGGGGTTTTCACAATAACAAATTTAGAAATGAATGCATGACCAATGGAAGTGGAACGTACTGCTCGTGACTGTACCCAAATTAGAATGAACAAAGAGTATTTTTTTAATGAATCATACATGAACCTTCATATATCAAGACATATCGTGATCAGAAGCACGGTATACATACCCGGTCTCGAGGGAGAAGGGCATTGGGCCATCGAATCCGGGCAGGCTCGTCACGGCGACGCCGGTCGCCGCTGCCAGCGTCACCGCCGATGAGGCCACCCAAGAAACGAAGCAGCAGGCGAGAGGCAGCAGCCAGCAGGCCCAGGACCACCACCTCCAGGCACGGCAGCTGGTGCTTCTCCTCGCTACCATCGCGCTCGCTTCCTTTCCCATCTCGATATGCTAATTAACTGATGATATAAATTAGCCCTGGATTATCTGAAAACAGATAGAACCAAAGAATATTTTGGCAGATCGAAGAAGCAAAGTAGGTCACTCCATCTAGTTTTTCTCTACCTTGACAGCACAAACTCATGTTTGATTGACATCATTCATACCTGTGCATGGATTTTAGGACTTAGTCTTCGGAGTGATCCACTTTGCTCACTTTCTTGATCACTTGATCGCTTGGGAAAACACCATCTCGAAAGTAGGTATAAGAGTTTAATTAGAAGTCTATGTCATGCTAAATATATATAATATCTGTCTGGTTACTCAGATCGAATTGTATTTATGGTATAGGATTGTGTTAACGTCAAACTTGATTACGTGGGTCAGGTAGGTATATCGTCTTTGTCGTACAGTATAGTGTTGCTGTAAGCTTAATTAGGTGTTCTCAGATTTCAGACAGCTAGAATGTCCCACCAATTATGGACGTTGAATATGGCACCAGCCACGGTCACGAGACTCACGACATTTAATTTCGAGACAATTTTACATCCCCTGCTCACGTTTCATATTTGAACTGTGAAAATTTGATGGGAGGATCGATGCTACAATAAAAATGTATGGTAGAGATATTTTTCTAACAGGAGGAAAGCCTGCGCGTTCGTGCCGACATGTGTATTAGGTCCCATTTAGACCTGTTTTTGACACTGACAATTTTCACTTTTGGTTAACACGTTTTCTAAACTAAAAGGTGTTTTTAAAAAACTTTTCATATATAAATGTTTTAAGATATCAAATAAATATTTTTGAGTTCATAATTAATAATACTCAATTAACTATATGTGCTAAAGGCTTCACTATTTTTGTGTGTTATAGAGTTGCCACACTCAATAGTTAACACAAACTAATAGTTTGTTCAATTATAAGTTCAAAATAAAAGTAAGATACTCTCTTTTTAAATGAATGCCCATTATCTTTTTTTCTTAAAAAACCTCGTCAAGTCCCCACTTAAATTGATTCATATGGATATAATTTGTTATATGCTTGCACGTAAATTAACAAAGACAGAAGAAATATACATTTTTTGACATTGTTTCTCAACAAAACACGGGACCCTAAAATTGGAACTTAAAATGTGAATTTAATAAGGCAAAATATAACTCTAAACTATCCTGACATAAAGGTCACCTATTTTGAGCGGATTGTACATACGAGAAAAACCACATGAAAATAGTATACTATGAAAGAAAGGTATTTAATGACTTCATGGATTTATTATTGGCTTTCGTATCTTGACATTTATCAAATAAAAATACCAATCGTATGAACAGAAACATAAAAATGAAAAAAAGTAAAAACAATACAATTGACACATCAAATAAGATTTTTCTATAGCTAAGAGCATAAATTAATTCATTGTTAGTTTGTTGGTTAATGCTCCATTAAATAATTCTATGAGTAAAAGCATTACAAAACTATTTCCAAAATTGGCCATGAGGCTGTGGTAGGCCAGACTTGACCATAGGAGACTGCATATTTGAGCCGTATGTAGAAAAGAATTCATGAAACTTATGAAAATTATATATGTAATACTGTAATGAACATAATTGTTTAAACAATTGAAAAGATAGATAAGTAGCTTAAAACTATTATTGTACATTACTGACAAATGATAGTCCATAAGTGAAATAATACATAAAAATATATCTATATCATTGGTCGTTAACATTTAATAGAACTTGATAATTTTTTCATAGAAAACCTGGCTGAATATTTTTACAATTGATTGTGTCTATTTACTGGGATGCACTTGCTTTTTTTCCTATGTATTAAATTTTCTCTTATCATCTATTAATGATTGTCGTGGGTGAATGTGTCTAATTTGACTTTACAGTGTGAGAGATATTTCATCTATAATATTTTTTTATAAAAAGAGAATATATTAATATCACAGCTTCTGTATTGATTGATGCATGTGGTTGTTCATTATTACAGTTTCACACCTCAAGTTCAGAAAACGAACATGACATCACAACCACTTTGGAAAGACAAAAAAACACACATCATGCACATTTAAAAAGCAATTCTATTACTAAACCGCCATCCAAAACTAGCAAACACTTCCATCATAGCCGACTCAATGCTCTACATCCTTTCTTCATGAACAGGTGATCCTTCTTCTTTTGTAGTAGAGCCCAACGTTTTGCCCGATAGGTTTCTCGGAAGATAACCTGTAAATAGAAAGGTGCTTTCACATTATCAAACACAACTTCATTCCTAGCTAGCCATAGAGACCAACAAATAGCACTTACCCCCACCAGGATTTGCATCCTCAATATTTTATTTAATCCCTATAGCCAACATGTGAACAAATTGTGTATGCTAGTTGGAGGTTTTAAATTTAGCACACTATGGACAATCCTCCAAATGAATTTAACATAATGGCAATCAAAAAATAAGTGTTATATAGATTCTTGGGTAGAACAAAAAGAGCACCTCCTACCACCCTGCCATAGTAGCCTGGCTAAATTATCCTTGGTCAAGACTACACCCTTATATAAATGCCACATGAAAATTTTAATCTCTAGCGGAATTTTGACATTCCAAATTAAACTATTACAAGGCAGGGCTAGGCTTCCCCTCAATGCTTTATACATCGAATTTACTGAAAACAAACCATTTTGATGTAGCCTACACACAAAGCGATCACTTTGGCTTTTAAGACGAACATTAGCAACCATGGCTACAATATTGTACCAAGCTTGTAAATTTGCCCCCGACAAAGATCTCATGAAAGCTACATTTAATGGCGTTATGGACAGTATTGTTCTAACAGAAGTACTTTTCTTTCTTTCTAACAGAAGAGCATTCTAAAGGGTCGTGTTGTTAACCACGAATCCTCCCAAAATCGCACGTGTAATTCATCACCTAGATCAAACTTGTCCAAAGATAGGAACTCACTCTTAACCTTCATGAGGCCAGCCCAAAACTGAGAGTCCCTTGACAAGTATTGAACCTGAGTTAAAGAGTTATCTCTTAAATATTTATTTTTCAGCAACTGTTGCCAAACCCCATCACCATTTAAGAGTTTGAAGAGCCACTTGCTTAAAAGACACTTATTTTGAACATCTAAATTTAGAACTCACAACCCTCCTTGTTCATTAGGTGTACACACTGCATCCCATTTTGTCAATCTATATTTCTTCTTGTATTAATCATTTTGCCAAAAGAAACAAGATCTAACTAATCCAACTTCTTCAAAACACCTCTAGGAACTTCAAAGAAAGATAACATATACATAGGAAGTCTACTTAAGACTGAATTAAGGAGGACCAGCCTTCTACCTACCGATAGCATCTTACTCCTCCAACCATTCAGCCTCTTCTGAAAATGCTCTTCCACATGTTTCCAATCCTCATTCCACAATTTTTGATGGTGCATAGGGATTCCTAAATATTTAAAGGGGAACGCTCCTACATTGCATCCAAATAACTGAGTATACTGTGATTGCCTACCAATGGCTGTCCCATAACAAAAAAGTTCACTTTTATGGAAGTTAATTTTGAGTCCCGATAATTGCTCAAAGGCACATAGCAAGAGCTTCATATTCTTGGCCTCCTCAAAATCATCATCCATAAATATGACAGTGTCATTAGCATACTGAAGAACTGAAAGACCCGTTTCAACTAAATGTGGAACTACTCCACGAATTTGTTCCGTCTCTTTTGCGCGTGAAATTAGTATGGCCAACATATGTACCACTATATTAAACAAAATTGGAGATAACGGATCTCCTTGCCGCACTTCCTTTCTTGTTTGAAAATAATGGCCTAAATTATCATTGACCTTTACAACAACATTTCCTCTATTCATAACCTTAGAAATCCATTCACACCATCGTGGTGAAAATCCTTTCATCCTAAGGACTTGTTGAATAAAAGGCCACTTTAGGTTGTCATATGCTTTCTCAAAATCCAATTTCAGCACAATTCCATCTTTCTTTTTCCTATGCAGCTCATCTAAAGTTTCATGCAGAACTACCACCCCTTCCATTATATTTCTCCCTGGAATAAAGGCTGTCTGAGACGATGCAATCAGTTTATCCGCCACTTTCAAGATTCTATTGTTTAACACTTTTGTAAAAATATTGAATGAAACATTTAGGAGGCAAATGGGCCTATACAGCTGTATTCTAGTTGCATACGTGATCTTAGGCAACAAGGTGATTATCCTAAAATTCAGACTACGAATAGGCAAACTCCCCAAATAGAATTCATGGAACAGGCTCAACAAATCATGTCTAATAACATCCCAAAAGCATTGATAAAACTCTACCGAAAAACCATCCGGTCCGGGTGCCTTATTATGTTCCATATAAAAGACAGCCTTCTTGACCTCGTCCTCACTGAATGGCACCACCAATAACTCATTCTCCTCCTCCGAAACTTGAGGTATGTGAAACCTCAAAGTCTCGTCCGATGAGAAAGAATTCTGTACATGGGGTCCAAACAGTCTTTTGTAGAAGTTAGTTATATAAATCACCAAAGTCGCATAACCCACAATAATACCTTCTTCTTGTTCGAGTTGTGTGATTTTTGTTTTCCTATGCCTTCCATTCGCCACCATATGAAAGTAATTAGTATTATCATCCTCTTGCAATAACTTTGTTGTTTTCGATCGTTGAAGCCAACCAATCTCCTCCTCTCTCAACAACTTAGTTAATTGCCTTGATAGACAATATTTCTCCTCAACCTCCTGAAGTGATAATAAAGAAGTCTCTGCCTTTCTATCAAGGAAATCAATTCTATTCAACAAATCTTGCTTACGCCTCTTATCTTGAGAAGCCAACTTTCGAGCCCAACCTCTAAGAAAACGACGCAATCTTCTAATCTTGGATTGCCATCGTTCTAAAGGAGTTGACCCCCTATTCTCAAACTCCCAAACCTCTTTTACTAAATCAAAAAAAATCTTTTCTCATTAACCATCTTAGCTCAAATTTGAACTAACTAGAATTCCCTCTGTGCGAAGGCTCCCCAACATCAAGTAAAAGTGAAGTATGATCAGAGAGCTCGTGAGTTAGAGCTTGAACGGATGCCAACGGAAATTTTTGTTCCCACTCAGTTGTCATCAAAATCCTATCTAGCTTCTCATATGTTGGAAACTCAGCATAATTAGCCCAAGTGAACTTCCTGCCCGTCAATTCTAACTCCCTCAAATTCAGAGTCTCAATAATAGCATTAAAAAGTAAAGGCCACTTATCATTATATCCAGAATTATTTTTTCCGAGGGACCCTATTAAAATCCCCCCAACTAAAAAAGGTAAATCTCCACAGCTAGTACAATCATGTACTAACTCTGCTAAAAAGTTTTCTTTGTGCTCTTCCTGTGCTGCTCAATAAACAGACAAAAGGGCCCAACACTACACCGGCATCGGCTATCTCTAACGGGCATTAACCCTCATCTCTATCGGGTTGGGCCCCCGTCACTGTGCAAAGGTCATTTATGTGAGAAAATATCTCTAACGGGCACAAGGCCGTCACGGATGCACATTATCTCAATCGGGCCTTAATAAATGCCCGTCACAGATGAGTTTGAAAGTCAAACCAGGGGTGTTGAGCGCCCGTCACGGATGACACATCTCAATCGGTCCTACTTCTAAGCCCGTTAGAGATGACAACTCATCTCTAACGGGCCGTAGTTAATAGGCCGTCACCGATAGAGTTGACCAACCACGGAGTCAAATATAGTCCCGGTTTGTTGCCCGTCATGGATGCATATCTCTAACGGTCTATAGTAATGAGCCCGTCACGGATGACCTATGTTTATTGGGCTTTTAGGTTGAGCCCGTTACGGATGTTCTGTCTCTATCGGGCTTTTGTAAAATGCCTGTCAGGGATGAGTTAACCCACCAAAAAAAGTAAAATTTGTTTTTTGGCTAGCCTCAGGCCTTTGCTAGCCATGCCCGCTGCAAAAAATGATAGATATATAACATCACAGCCCAGCCCTAGCCATTCCAACCCTAGCCATTCATCACAGCCACAGCCAAGTTGATCCATTCACATATATATTTATCACAGCCACAACAGCAAGTTGATCCATTCACATATATATTCATCACAGCCACAGCCACAACCATATCCATTCACATATATATTCATCACAGCCACAGCCACAGCCACAGCCAATTCATTCACATATTTCATTCACAGCCACAGGCACAGCCACATCAAAATAAGTGTACTGACCCAAAAAAAGAACAAGTGTAGTTTCCAAAAAAAAAATAACAAGTGTAGATGGTCTGTTCTAATAAAAATGAACAAGTATACTGCCCCCAATAAAATAACAAGTGTAGATGGCTGATTTTTCCAAAAAAGAACAAGTGTAGTTCCAAAAAAAGAACAAGTATAGTTCCCAAAATAAAGAACAAGTGCAGATGGTCATTCACATTCATTTTTTGCCCTCCAAACCTTCGACATGCATCAAAACCTGCAAAAATGTATTACAAAGAAAAGCAAGTATATACAGAAACAATGTGCAGAATTGTATTACAAAGAATATTTAAAAAAATCAAATATTTGTCGCACAAGCATTGCAAATGTTCTACCATTCAGAGTCGATCGAGCTACCAAGGACCTTACTCTAAACATTCCTTTCAGAGACAATATATCATCTAGTATGAATTGTGCTATCTCCTCTCTAATGATATCGAAGTTGTTCTCCGGAATGTTTGATATTTTATCCTGCATGTGAGGCGCCAAGTTAGTCCACATACTTGGAAAGTTGTCGTCCTAGGTATATAAACAAGTGTATCACACACCTCAAGGTCAAGCAATGTCACCTTGTCCGCTAAGGTACGCATGTTATGGCAGACGTGGAACCCACACTGGTCACCCACTTGTTGTTTAATTGGGAAGTCTTCTTTGTGATCGAGTTTGGGATGCCCATCCTTGTGCCTCCCGCCTTTTGCCACGTACAGGTCCCATGCCTCGTTCAAGACAGCTTCGATGCCCGACCAGTTGTATATTTTTGGCTTGATATTGGAGTTAAGGTAGTGTACCAAACTCCACTTCGGCGTTATTACCAGAAGAATCCAATGACCCCTGCAACATTATTAAATTGCAAGGTAAATACTAGAGCTATACGAGTCGCACATTTGATTCTAAGTAGGGTACACGCTTACTGTTGATTGTAGGCACACATAATGAAGTCCTTGTCTTGACGGACATATAAGAAGTCCTTGATATATTCCACCATGTTGGCTCGATCGTTTTGTATATTTGTCTCGTTGACGATAAATGGATCGAGAAAGGCAACAAAGGGTGATTTTTTTGACATGCTTCCAGGTTAACCTACAAGCAAGACCAGAGTCCGGGTTAGCGTAAGATATGGACAGTTATTATCATGTCTCGTACCCATAAATATTTACAAGGAGTAGCACTTAAGGAGGTTGGTGTCGACCGCTTGCACCCTGTAGAGGTCCCATAGATCTTGGAAGTCTATGGCGATGAAGCCAGCAGGGCCGAGGAACGGCTGACTATCATGGTAGCCCAACATGGAGGTCTCTCTATGCTTCCTCTTTGCGTTGGTCATCTCCATGTAGTACCCGTGCAACTCCTTGCATGCAGGCCCCATCCTGGATAAAGTGTCGTCTCCGACCAATGGCATGCCTAATGTGAAAGTATTCGGAGCTGATGACGCCTTGCCAAGATCAAGCTTTTTCTTGGCCATATTGGCCCCTTGCACCTTGCCTACTCCTCTCCCCTTTTCACAACCTTTTCTGCGTGTGTCTATCTTGCATGGAGAAGATGTTGCCTTCTTCAACTTTTTTGCAGGAGGGGATTGGTGCGGCCTGCTGTCCACCTCCATACCGTCGTCCCCAAAATTTGTATCATACTATAATTGGAGATCTTCTTCCATGGCATGAGGGGCAATTTCAAGTTCTCTGGCTTGAGGGGCCACTATAATATCTGTACGTGCACGCGACGGTGCCGGACGAGAACTTGGTGCTGGCCTAGGAGTTACCTTGACTTGAATGTTCTGCTTTGGTCATTGGATGAAGGTCCCACGTGCAGCTCCAAGGGTCAGAACCTCATCATTCGACGGGTGCTGGAGAGTGAAGCCCACCCAATCGGGCTTCACTAAGTCTACTTAGACTTCTGCATGTTCGGCTAGTAGCTGCGCCCCATGAACTCGGGTTTCGGGGGTAGGCTTGAATGCAAGACCCTCTACAGCCGGAATTCCAAATTATTGGGTCACCCTAACGACTAGGGGTGCAGAATGTGGGTTCCTGCAATAGAATCGTACGTGTCATTACTGTATTGTGGTGCTAATACAAAATATGCATTTGTTGATTTTTCTTACCATTATGTGGTCCACCGCGGCGGGGATTGGTGCTTGTTCTGCCGACGCCTCAGTTGATGCACAACTGCTACGCCTTTGCATGGGGCTCACTTCTAATCTGGGAGCTGCAGCTGGCGGAGCTTCGGTGATCATCTTCTCATATGTCTCCACCCGAGCCTCCACTCGTGCCAGCTTCTCATTGAATTCTTCGATGAGCTCGACTCTAAGCTCCTCCCGAAGTTGCTCCTTAAGGCGTGCTTGTTTCTCCGTCTTCGATAGCTTGTGCTTCTTGTACTGCCACGTGAATTGGGGAAACCCATACTTCCATGGGACATTAGAGCCAATGCCCCTTGTCCGTCCACGGTGTTCTTCGTTTCCCAAGACTTTTGTGAGGATGTCATCCTCACGCCTTTGTGAGCAGACCTCTTGGGAGGACTGTCTCTCAGCAGTCAGCTGGACCTACCGTACAGTTAGGATGAATTAAATAAAGAGTATGATACAACCTATTGAAAGATGTTTTATGTGTTAAGCTTACAAGTTTATCGTACACCGCTTGATCTTCGGGGTTTGGGAACGTCAGTGTTCCATCACTATTCTTCTCCACCCTTGCCCTTGCCCAGTTCCTTGCTCGGGTAGTTGGGATATCAGCAAGGATTGGCTGGGTGTTAGATTCCACGGCAACTTGATCCTTCCTCTGCCATTCCTGCTGCTTCACGGCGTATCCTTCCATGCCAAGCTGGTGCGGGTGAAGGTTTTTTGCCTACAACGCCCTATGGGCCTCGCTTTTTGCCCGAGACTCAGGGGTTGATTTGGCGGCATGGAACTCGTCCCACACGGCCTGGGTAATGAATGGGTACTTCCTAAATGGTTCTGGTTGTGATGGGTTGAGGACGTAGTCGGTGACGAGCGTGGTCTTAAAATTTTTCCACAAGTTGTCCATCTTGCGGATAGCCTGCTGCTTCATTCTTTCATCGGCCTCTTCTGGGTACTCAAAGCTCTGCTTGAACTCTCTCCAGGCCTCATATTTTTCTTCCTGTGGGACCCGATCGATGTGGTCCGCCAGAATTATGAAGTTCCGCCTCCCTAGGATTCCACAAATTGTTGAGAACTTTTTGACAACTTTCTCAAGAGCCGTAGGAAATCCCTGATCGTCCACCTCTGTAATTCTATACACTTCCTTAGGAATCTTATTATGGGACCTTGGAGCCCGGCTTGTTGTGGTCCCACTAGTAGTCGCCGATATTTTCTATCCAAGAAAAATAACATTACTAAACTTCTACATATTGATAACATCACTATTGGAAAGTGAAAGTATTAGATGTAGCCTCAGTTTTGCTCAGAAATTGTGCATCAATTACAATCATTTGCAAGTGTAGATACAAAAAAAAGAGCAAGTGTAGATCCAAAAAAAAGAACAACTGTAGATAGTATGTTCTTATAAAAAAACAAGTGTAGTTCCAAAAAAAAATTACAAGTGTAGATGGCTTAAAAAAAGAGGAAGTGCAGTGCCCCCCAAAAAAAAAACAAGTGCACATGGTTGTTATTTTTCCAAAAAAGAACAAGTGTAGAAAAAAGAACAGGTGTATATGATATGCTCTTATCAAAAAAAAACAAGTGTAGTTCCCCAAAACAAAATAACAAGTGTAGATGGTTGTTCTTATAAAAAAAGAGGAAGTGTAGTGCCCCCAAAAAACAACAAGTGTCCATGGCTGTTTTTCTCCAAAAAAAGAACAAGTGTAGATGGTTGTTCTTATCAACTTGGCTGTGGTTGTGATGAATATATATGTGAATGAATCAACTTGGCTGTGGCTATGGCTGTGGCTATGAATGGATCAACTTTGCAAAAAAGAACATATGTAGAACCCAAAAAACAAAATAACAAGTGTATATGGTATGTTCTTATAAAAAAACAAGTGTAGTTCCCAAAAACAAAATAACAAGTGTAGCTGGTCTGTTCTTATCATAAAAAGAGAACATGTAGTGCCCAAAAAAAACAAGTGTAGATGGTCTGTTCTTGAGCATTCATCACTGCCAGGAAGAGGAGAGAAGAAATCCAGGGGAGTGGATAGAAGAAAGGTGAGGAAAGAAACAACACTTCAAAAGAACAAGTGTAGTTACAAAAAAACCCCCAAATTAATGTAATATTAACAGAACCAGTGTACTGCCCCCAAAAAGAACAAGTGAAGTGCCCCAAAAAAAAGGAACAAGTGTAGATGGTCTGTTCTCATGGTCTAATATTGAGCATTCATCACTGGCTAGGAAGAGGAGTGGAGAGAAGAAAGGTGAGGAAAGAAACAATGAATAGATATAAAAAATTATAAAAAAGATGCATTGGGATTAATTTAAAATAGCATGAACACTGCCTAATTAATCCAGGGGAGAGGAGAGAAGAAAGGTGAGGAAAGTAACAGCAAGTTAGGGCCAAGAGTATCATAGGGCCAAGAGTATCATTCAAGCATCATATCATAGCCATATCAGCACCAAAAATTGTGCATCATAGCAGTATAGCAGTATAGCATTATCAGCACCATATCATTCAAGCATCATAGGGATTAAGCAAGATAGCAGTATAGCAGCCATGATAGCAGTAGCAATATAGCAGCCATGGATGCTATCAAGATAGCAGTATAGCAGTATAGAAACTAGATAGCAGTAGCAGTATAGAAACTACACTTGCTTCATCAAATCAAACAAAATTAAATCACACACTCCACTACTATCACAGCCATTGCTATCTTGCTTGAATGATAACAGTATAGCAGTATAGCAGGACAGTGTTTGAAGCTTAAAACTAGAGGACAGTACTAGCAGGACAAAATGAAGCAAAGCAGTAGCAGTAGCACTAGTAGGACAGAGCTATCCTTCCAAACAAGATGAACATTGCTATCCGTCCAAACAAGGAAATAACTTGGACAACAGATTAAAGCATATAGATTGAACTAAACATCCAGCATTCACACATTCTATTAGCATCACAAAGCCATCACACATTCTATTAGCATCACAAAGCACTGATAGCAGGGAATAAAACTGATAGCAGCGGATGAGCATCACAAAGCCTCACATAGCATCAAGAATCCGTCGCCAGTGATGAGAGGAGAGAAGAGGGGTACTAACCGATGAGGACGGGCTTAGGGTTGACGCAGCCGGCGTTGAGGGAGGCAGCGGCGGGCTCTTGGTCGACGCAGCCGGCATGGAGGGAGGGCTCGGGGTCGATCTTGGCGGCAACGGGCGGTTGGGCTCGGGGTCGATGACGGCGGCAACGTGCACCCGGGCTCAGGGTCGAGGACGGCGGGAACGTGCGACTGGGCTCGGGGTCGAGGACGACGACAATGGATGGCCGGGCTCGGGGTCGAGGACGATGGCAACGGCGGCGCGCTCGGGTCGAGAACGGTCGGCGTGGATCCGAGAGGCGGTGGCGAGGAGGTGGCGGCGTGGAGGCTAGGAGGCGTCGAGGAGAGGAGGCGTGGAGGAGTGCAGGCGGCGGCGTGAGGCGTGGAGGAGAGGAGGCACGGAGGAGTGCAGGCGGCGGCGTAGAGGAGAGGAGGCGGCATAGAGGAGAGGTATTGACTAAGTAACCCTAATCAACCACTTCGCCGACGGCAATTGTAGTAAGCCCGATACGGATGAGTTTCATCCGCATCGAGCATCAACACTAGGCCCGATACGGATGACGTCATCCGCATCAATACCTTATTAAATTAGTTTACAATTGGGATTATATTTTTAAAAAATATTATAATTAACGAGATAAATTATTAAAATAGTGTAAATTTTGCATTAAATTTTAAAAACCCATAAGAAATTAAAATATGCCTTATTAAATTAGTTTACAATTATGATTATATTTTAAAAAATATTATAATTAACAGATAAATTATTTAAATAGTGTAAATTTGCCATTAAATTTTAAAAAACCCCATAAGAAATTAAAATATGCCTTATTAAATTAGTTTACAATTGTGATTATATTTTAAAAATTATTATAATTAACAGATGAATTATTTAAATAGTGTAAATTTGCCATTGAATTTTAAAAAAACCGTAAGAAATTAAAATATGCCTTATTAAATTAGTTTACAATTGTGATTACATTTTACAAAATCAATATAATTAACGAGATGCATTATTTAAATAGTGTAAATTTGCCATTAAATTTAAAAAACCCATAAGAAATTAAGCATGAAAGATATGCAAATCATTCTTTAAGGCACTGATACAAAATACTTCATTACTTACATCAATTTACAAATTATATTCCTACAAAGACTCTATTTACAAGGATATGCCTTCCGAATGGTCTCAGCGAGCGTATGCCACTTCGTCTTCGGGATCATCGTCAAGTTCGATCTGAGGTCTCACATGAAGATTTTGGTTGTATTCTTCTTCATCGATGACGTTGTCAACCCCAACAATTCTTCGTTTGCCATCCCTAACGATGTGCAGCTTTTTGTTTGTGGCATCTTTTATACACAAAATCTGCTCGACCTGCTTGGCTAGGACGAATGGTTCGTCCGTGTATCCAACCTTGGCCAGGTCCACTAAAGTGAATCCTTCCTTGTCGACTTTAACTCCGATTCGGATATTCACCCAGCTGCAACGAAACAAAGGACTTTGAAGCTCCTGTAGTTCATCTCCCAAATCTGCTCTATGCGGCCATAATATGTGTTCGATCCAGCTTTATCTTGATATGCATCTATACGGACTCCACTATTCTGCACTATGCTTTTGTCATCTTGTGTGACGGTGTAGAATGTGTATCCATTGAAATCATACCCTTTCAATGTGTCAACATCCCAGCTTGGGCCCCTTGCCAACCTTCATATTATCTCAGTTGGGCCATCGGTCGATAGTGCAATACAATCCTTGAACCATTCATTGAAGCGAGTACTATGTTCTCTGTTGATCCACATGTTGATCGACCCATGTTGTCCTATCGGACCTTTGCTAGATGCTCCTCAAAATATGGAGTTACTTCAGCCATATGTTGTAGCACAGCGAAATGAGCCTGGGCATAGGTAGATTGATCGGAAACAATTCTTTTTCTATCTATTGTGCCAAGGCCTGCCAACCTTCCTTCGTGGCGAGACGCAGGAACTCCGATAGGATCAGTCTCGGCCATAAAGTCGATGCAGAACTAAAGAACCTCCTCCCTCGTGTACCCTTCAATGATGCTTCCCTTCGGTTTTGCTCTATTTTGAACGTACGACTTAAGAACTCCCATATACCTCTCGAACGGGTATATCTCTCTTAGAAAAGTTGGGCTACATATTTTTGTTTGCTTCACTAGATGAAAAGGGAGATGAACCATGATATCAAAGAAAGATAGTGGAAAATACATCTCCAAGTGACACAGGATATTGACAATATCAGTCTGCATCTGATCTAGCTCTTCGGGATCTATAATCTTCTGGTCAATTGCATTGAAGAAGGCACAAAGCCGTTGGATTGTGTGACGCACTTTGGGTGGTAGAATACATCTGATAGCAACTGGTAAGATTTGTGTGATGAGCACGTGACAATCGTGAGACTTCATTCCAACCACTTTTAGATCCTCCAATTTAACATATTTACTAATCCTTAATATCAAACAGGCATGACAACATTGCGATCTTCTCATTCTTCGACAATGTGTGGCAAGCTGGTAGGAGCTACACTCTTCCTGTCTTTTCATCCGTAACAGGCTGAAGCTCACTGCGAATGTTCAATTCCTGCAGATCTAGGTGAGCAGCAGCCCGAGCAAACTATCGCAAACGTTCTTCTCTACGTGCATTAGATCAATGCAATGCCGGACCTCAAGGTCTTTCCAGTATGGTAGCCGCCAAAATATGGATTTTTTCTTCCACATACCCTTATCATTTTCCTTGCCATGTTTTCTTTTCTTCCCAAACTCATTATTATGTCTTTGACCATGTCATGGACCCCTTCTCCAGACAAATCCTTGGGAGCAGTTCCAAGTTCTCTCCTACCGTTGAAAATTTTCTTCTTTCTTCTAAAGGCGTGGCGTAGCGGGAGCCATCTCCTATGACCCATGTAAACCATCTTTCTCGATTTCTTCAGCAACCTGCTGCGTGTATGTTCCATACTATCGGAGCAGACCTTCTTTCCTTTCACAGTTTGTCCAGAAAGATTGCCCAATGCGGGATAGTCATTAATGGTGTAGAATAATAGCACTCGTGGCTTGAAGTTCTCCTGACCATATGCATCCCAAGTGTCCACGCCTTCTTTCCAAAGAATCTCAAGATCATCGATAACAGGCTCCAAGAATACATCGATATCATTGCCCGGTTGTTTCGGACCTTAGATTAACAAGCACAACATAATATATTTCCTTTTGAAGCATGCCACGCTCTGCCTTTTCCCCTGGCAGTAAATCACGTGGAAAATCGTGCAAAAGATATCGCCGAAAAAGCTAAAGCAAGACAAACCTAGAATATTAAAATCAATTTAATAATTGGAAATGGCTTGTTCGAATTTTTTGGATTTCCCGTGTTGAAATACGCTAACGGATTTTTATCGGAATTTTCAGAGCATCGAAAGAAATTTTAAAAATTGTTTTAGGCTAATCGGAATTAATTTCCTAAAGGGAAAAGGTTTTTCCTTTTTCTTTTTCCTTTTCCCTTTTTCCTTTTTTTCTTAACCGTGGGCCTTCGGCCAACTCTCCCTCTCCCTTTTGGCCGAGCGGCCAGCCCGGTCCCTCCTTCTCCCTTTCTCTCTCCCCTTTTTCCCCGGGCTGGCCCAAACCTCCTCAGCCGCGCGTAAAAGAAGTATGCAACCCCTCCCCCTCGGGTTAGGGCGATGACAAGAGGGCCCCACTTGTCATCCCCGACCTCCGCTCAACCTGGCCGCATCGCGCGCCCACGCGTGCACATGTCCACGTCGTGTCGCCTTCTCGGCCACGTCCCACTCTCCCCGCCCACGTCACCCGGTGCCCCCACTCGCCTGCACCTCGCGCCCCCACCTTCCCCTCTCTCCCGTCCCGCGTGTGCCCCGAATCGGCCGCACTTCAAAATTTGGGCACCGCCTTACCCATGCCACGTCACGCCGCCAATCCCTCTCAACCCGGTCGTGCCGCACCGCCTCGAGCCCCTTTAAAGCATCACCGCACCCGTTACGTCGTTTCCCTGTTACATTTGCCCACATCGGCGCCGTCCCGAGCTCTCGCACCACGCAAGCACCGCCGCCGCCGTAGAGCATCGCTTTCGGCCGCCGTTCCGGCCGAACCACCGCATCCCGCGCACAACCAACGCCGCCATCACCTGCGCCACTCTCGGGAACATAATTCCCCTTGCTTTTCCCCAAATTTCCGCCGCCCAATCGCGCCGTCGTCGTTGTCCCCTCTGTCTCCGACTCGGTGAGCTTTACCTATCTCTCTCTCCCTTTCATTTTCCGTTCCATTTACCGTTTTCGTTCGGTCTCGAGGCTGCCGCACCTCACCGTCATGCGTATGCATGCGCGCGTGCCGTCTTGATCGCTGTCGGTGCCTCTAGGGCCCGTGCGCAGTCGGTTTGCCATCGACCGATGTCCCCCCTTTGTCGCCGATCGTGCCTAGCGCCCTTTCCCCCCCGTACCCGTGCGACCTTTATATGTAGCGTCGCGAGCGCTGTCGTCCGCTTTTCGCCGCCGCTCGCCGGTGACCTTTTGGTCCCGTGCGCCGCCGTTCTGTGCCGAATCGCTGCGCCGTGCCTCGCCGCCGGTCGCTCCCGCACGCGCCCTCCCTCGGCCGTCAGATCCGGTCGCAAGAGCCTCCGGGCCGTTCGTCCCGAATCGCCGCAAACCCCTGCCGCCCACGTGGCCGTGCACGTGGCTGCTGCGTAGGCCCCACGCAAGCGCCACGTGGTGCACCACCTCCCCGAGCGCGGTGGACAGAGTCCACCATGAGCCTTCCTTCCCTTGTGTCATTGCGCTGTGGGTCCCGCTGGTCAGAGCCGCCCGCCGTGATGTCAGCCCTAGGGCGCCTGCGCCGTAAATCATTTTTCTTTTTTTAATTAGTAAAAAGGCTGAAAACTTGTAAAATTCACAAAAAATTCATTCGAACTCTGTTTGAGTCCGTTCAAGTTGCAGCGGATTCATAAATATGTCTAGAACACATTAAAAATAGTTTAATTGTCAGTTTCTGTAGTTTAATAGCCTGTCTTTGATGTGCTTTGTTTGTCGGTAGATTCCGGTTCCGAGGACGCTCCCGTTTATCTCAAGGTAGTCGCTGAAGTTCCGTCGGAACAAGACCAAGGCAAGTCATTTTCCATTGATCATGTTGTACCCATCTTATAAATTATTCTCGCTTTATCAGTTAAATTGCATTGTTTTATAATATAATCGGGATGGGACCTATAGTACTGAGCCTTGGTCGTTTACCCCATTTTATTGGTCGCCTGGGAATTAATTTGACTAGTTTTAGGTATAGGACATGCTTAGCTGGCTTAGTACCACTAGATCATTAATGGGAGAATTAGTTTACTAGAATTATGTCACATGAAATGACGTACTCAGACCGAAGATGCCGTTGGCAAAGGGTAACAGTTAACTAAAACTTGACTAAATGGTGGGCTGTGGGTGCACGGTTGTGCAAGATGCACCCATGGCAATTAAGGATCAGTTCACGGGAAACCCTGGAAGAACCATTGGTGTGTACCACAAGCCAGCGTGGGCAACGGCTGGGCTTGTAGTGTAGCTTTCTCTGGTCGACGCATCTAGGCAAGGGTGAGCGTGATGGAGTGCGGATGGACCGGGAAAGGTCTATGCGGCTGCCGGATTCACCTAGGCACGAGAGGGGGCTGCCTACCCTGATATAAAGGTAGGGGCGAAACCTGAGGCGTGGTGTTGCTTGGTCAGGGAGGGTTATGCGAATGGTCCTGTCATAGACCCCTTTTCGATATGTCGTGGTGGCATCTCGATGCACGGGAACATGTTGTGGGGCTGTGTCTTGTGGGTACAGATGTACACCTCTAATCAGAGTTAGAAACTATTCGAATAGTCGCGCCCGCGGTTATGGGCTATCGACCAGATTCACCGTGATTAGTCCCACTAATGATAATAACCTGATTCAATGGAACTGGATAGCATAGTTGGATGGATTCGGCCTGACTCAACGTGGTGTAGCATTGAGCAAAGATGATTAATATGGTTCAATTATATTTAATTACTATTTTTACCGTATTCAACTTAGATGTGTGAAATGCCACTTGTGCAAAAGTGAACCCTAGCCTTCCTATGGAATTATCCTACATTCATACCTCCTTTCGGTATGACTTGTTGAGTACGGTGGTTGTACTCAGTCTTGCTTCCTTTCCCCCACCTCATAGCTGGAGGATAAAGCTGTAGTTGGGTTCGACGATGAGTAGGCTCGTCGCTGCCGTCAAGGGATGCCTGTGGAGTGGAGTTTCCGCGCCGCAAGTGTCGAAGCCTAGTCTTTAGGTATATTTTTCCTTTCCGCTGCATTGTAAGACTTTTATATGTTTTAAGACGTGGATCTGTATATACAATTTGTCGTTTGTGTATCCCTGGCTGGTCCTGGACAGGGTGTTTAATGCACATTCAGCTTCAAAAATTCCGGTGGGAATTTCTGGGCGTGACAAGTTGGTATCAGAGCCAACCTTGACCGTAGGATGAGCCCACTGGTTAACCCTAAGAGCCCTCTGAAACACTTTCATATGCATTTTCCCTCTTGCAATTGGAGAAGTTTCGGGAAAAATTTGGGGTTCGCGCTTCGCGGGAAAATTCTTAATCGTCCTTCGAAGTGGATTTTTTCGAGTATGGTCGGTCTAGGGTTTTAGAAATTTTCTTAGACAGGGTCCGAGTCGGAGTGAATTTTATTCGTCATCATTTGAGAATCGTCGGGACTATGCATTAAGTTGCGTCTAGAATTTGCGGGTTGCAATATTTCATGCATCTTATTATTAATATGCAATTATTTCGCCCATTAATTTATTGCTTAGCAGGGTCTGTAGTATTTTATTTGTAATCATGCTAAAATTATTTCATGCATAAAATATGCTTCTTACTTGGTTATTTACTTGAGTCTTTATTGCTTTATTTAATTTGGATCTGAGCATGCATTGATTCCCTCTCCTTTGTCTTCTATAGATGGCAGGCCTTCCCCTGACGCACTATGGTCAGGGCCTTGGAGATTTTGTGGCAGAACTGAGCAAGATGACTTTTTTGGTCGGGTACCCCAGCCTTCCCGAGTACACCAAGATCCGCCACCTCAACGGCTAGTTCCCGCACCGTGTCAGATTGAAGGTGCACGGCATTCCCACTGTGTTGCCCAACATGGTGCTGGAGGCCTCTGGATGCACTTTCGAGCACGCTTGTCAGGAGGCTGCCTACCGTATGCTCACCAGAGTCCGGGAGCGCCACGACGTCGACTTCCGCCGCACCGCCTACCGCTACCACCCCAGCCGCGGCGACTACGACAGCACCAACACCTTTCGCTCGGCCGTGTTGAAGAACGACATGACTTTTGGGCGGATGACCACTGTCCTGCAGGGGTTGGACGCCTTGCACGCTGATCTGCACAGGGCAACCAAGGCCCTCAATGATCAGAAGTTGTTGGAGATCGTCAGGTTGAAGGACGAGGTGGCCCGCCCTAAGAGGGAGAATGCCATTCTCCAGGGCCGATCGCCTCCCAGGGGTGCCAGGCTCCGCACCACTGCGAGGAAGACCACTACAGCTCCTGTGCGCATCCAGCTCGCGCACCGGAGCCCTCCTCCAGTTCCAGAGCCGCTTCCGGTGTTCGTGCCGCCTTCACCTCTGCCTTCGCCCGCTTCGTTCCTACCGCTGACCTTCGCTCCCGCGTCAGCAGCAGTTGGCAGCAGCAGAGGAGGTTGGTTGTCTGCGACGCCCCTCCTCACCCGGCTCGTCAACATCACCGACAGCGTGCAGCTCCGGCACCGGCGGCGGCTCTAGCGGTGGCGGTTCCGGTGGCGATTAGCCGGGCGGTGGAGAGACATACCGTTGGACTCCGCGGCCGCTCGAGAGGAGAGTGCAGGACGAGCCCGAGTCCGATTTTGACTCCACCGACCGCAGGAGCTGGTCCGAGCACTAGGACGTCACCCTAGTTCCTCGTTTCCTTACTCGTTGCTTGGAAGCTGTGTGCTTAGGTTTGTTCGCTTGTGGGGTAGTCGGCAGACCCTACCAATTGGTAGTGGTATGGCTACCATTAAATAGGAGTTGAAGTGTTTTATTTTCTGTAATGTTTACATTCAGACCAGAATAATTTGTAATAAAGTTTAGGATTACGAGCGATCTGTTTTCTTCTTGTCTTTCTTTTTCCTTCGTCCGCCCTCTCCGGATGGTGAACACCGGGCCTCTTAACGGGAATGTCAATAACGGCGAGGACCAGAGCGGAGGCAACAACCTCAACGGGGCTGCAGGCAACGGTCCCCCTCCTGCGCCAGAGAACCCGACGCTCGCCCAAGTCCTTTCATCTCAGACTCAGATGATGGCTGCCATGATGCAGCGAGATGCAGAGCAACATCGGCACATGCAACGCGAGATGCTCCAACAAGCTGAGCGAAGCAAGTTTAGCAACCGCAGCAACCGGCGTGGTCCACCCCCACCACCCCAATCCAAGCTGCCCGAGTTTCTCCGCGTCCGCCCTACTACCTTCTCGAGCACTACCAACCCCATGGAGGTAAACGACTGGCTCCATGCCATCGAGAAGAAGCTTAACCTCCTGCAATGCAACGACCAGGAGAAGGTGGCGTTCGCCACTCATCAGCTTCAGGGTCCCGCTTCGACGTGGTGGGACAACCATCTGATGACTCGTTCGGCAGGGACGGAGGTTACCTGGGCAGAGTTCTGTCGTATCTTCCGGAAGGCGCAAGTCCCTGACAGGATTGTGGCACAAAAGAAGAGGGAATTTCAAGCCCTAGATCAAGGCAATCGAACCGTGATGGAATACCTACATGAGTTCAACAGCCTCGCGTGCTACGCACCAGAAGATGTGCGCACTGACGCCGAGAGGCAGGACAAGTTTCTGGCCGGTCTTGACGAGGAACTGACCAACCAGCTGATCTCAGGTGACTATGTCGACTTCGAGAAACTGGTCGACAAGGCCATCCGCCAGGAAGACCAGCGAAACAAAATGGACCGCAAAAGAAAGGCAGCCCAGTTCCGGTCGAACCAAGGGAACAACCAGCAACCCCGCTTCATGCCAGGGCAGAAAGGTGGGCCCTCCACCATTGTTGTCCGCCAACACCGCCATTCCACCCAGGGAACTTCCATCACAACCCCAACATCAATCGTGGCAGCAACAGCAACAGTGGTGGCCAGCCCCACCGGAACCCTGCTCCGCGCCCACCACTGGCACCAGCCCCGCCAGCTCAACCCAAGGACTTTGGGGGCAAGCTGTTGGTCTGCTTCAACTGCAACGAGCCCGGGCACTTCGCTGACAAGTGTCCGAAGCCGAAGCGCAACGTGCCCAGGTTCGTTTAGGCGAGGTCAACCACGCCACAGCCGAGGAAGCTCAGGCAGTACCAGACGTCCTACTGGGTACGTTTCTTGTAAACTCAGTATCAACTACAGTTTTGTTTTATTCTGGTGTAACTCATTCCTTCATATCGAAGAGATTTGTTGGGGAACATGGGTTAAGAAAAGAGAAACTTGTCACACCGATGCGGGTTCACACCCCGGGAAATAGTCTGATGTCAGTCAGCTATAGTCCCTCGGTGACAATAGAAATCCAAAGATCACAATTTCTAGCCAATCTCATCCTTCTAGAATCCAAAGACCTAGATGTCATCCTTGGGATGGATTGGTTGACAAGATACAAGGGAGTGATAAACTGCGCGACGCGCACCATCACCCTAACCAACCCGGAAGGAGAAGTGGTTACCTTCCAGTCTCTGATGCCTCTAGAGCAAGGAGTCAGCCTGAATCAGATCGCTGGTCAGGATGAACCAGTGGCAAAAAAGAAAGAACGCAAGAAACTGGAGGACATACCCGTAGTCCGGGAGTATCCGGAGGTCTTTCCGAAGGACCTCACAACCATGCCACCAAAGAGGGAGATTGAGTTCCGAATCGACTTGGTACCAGGAACCGCCCCGATCCATAAGCAACCTTATAGAATGGCTGCCAACGAGATGGCCGAGGTCAAGAAACAGGTCGATGAACAACTACAGAAGGGATACATTCGCCCGAGCACGTCGCCTTGGGGTGCTCCGGTGATATTCGTGGAGAAGAAAGATAAGACCAAGAGGATGTGTGTAGATTATCGCGCACTCAACGAGGTCACTATTAAAAGCAAGTACCCGTTACCTCGGATTGATGACCTGTTCGACCAGCTGAAAGGAGCTAAAGTGTTCTCTAAGATAGACCTGCGATCAGGTTATCACCAGTTGCAGATCAAAGAAGAAGATATCCCAAAAATTGCCTTCATCACCCGCTATGGGTTGTACGAGTGCACCGTCATGTCCTTTGGACTAGCGAATGCACCGACCTTTTTCATGAACCTAATGAACAAGGTTTTCATGGATTTCCTGGATAAGTTTGTTGTGGTCTTCATAGACGACATTCTCATCTACTCAAAGTCTGAGGAAGAGCATGAGCAACACCTCCGCCTAGTGCTTGAAGGGTTAAAGGAACACCAGCTGTAAGTGTGACTTTTGGCTCGAGAAAGTTCAGTTTCTTGGTCATGTCATAACCGCTCAAGGAGTAGCAGTTGACCCGTCCAATGTGGAGTCGGTTACTAAGTGGACCCCACCGAGGACTGTTTCTCAAGTCCGAAGTTTCCTTGGAGTCGCGGGTTATTACCGCCGGTTCATTGAGAATTTCTCCCAAATTGCAAGGCCAATGACACAGTTGTTAAAGAAAGACGAAAAGTTCAAGTGGTCTGTCGAGTGCAACAAAAGCTTCGAGGAGCTTAAAAAGAAATTGGTCACGGCACCAGTGCTAACCTTGCCGGATCAAACAAAAGCTTTCCAAGTCTATTGTGACGCATCTCGTCATGGGCTAGGATGTGTGTTGATGCAAGTCGGAAGAGTGGTTGCATACGCTTCATGCCAGTTGCGACCTCATGAAAGTAACTATCCGACCCACGACTTGGAACTAGCGGCAGTGGTTCACGCCTTAAAGATTTGGCGACACTACCTTATCGGTAACCGCTGTGAAGTCTACACAGACCACAAGAGTCTGAAGTACATGTTCACCCAACCAGACCTAAACCTCCGTCAGCGAAGGTGGTTGGAGTTGATTAAAGACTATGATATGGGAATACACTATCACCCCGGCAAGGCTAATGTCGTGGCAGACGCCTTGAGCCGAAAAAATTACTGCAACACCGCTCGTTCGGAAGAGATGTGCAGGGAATTACAAAGGGAATTGGAAAGGTTGAACTTGGGAATCATTGAACACGGATACGTAGCTGCTCTCGAAGCTCAACCGACACTCATGGAGCAGGTTCGTCTAGCTCAAGCTAATGACCCTGACATAGCCGAGCTAAAGAAAAACATGAGGACTGGCAAAGCCAGAGACTTCTCTAAGGATGAACATGGGACAATCTGGATGGGAGAAAGATTGTGCGTGCCCGAACTCAATACTCAATTCTTAGAGAGGCTCACAAAACTCAATACTCAATTCACCCCGGAAGCACTAAAATGTATCAAGATCTTAAGAGAAAATTCTGGTGGGTCAGCATGAGAAGATAGATCGCAGAATTCGTTGCCTTGTGTGATGTGTGCCAGCGAGTCAAGGAAAAACATCAGAGACGTGCAGGATTGTTGCAACCCCTTAAGATTTTGGAGTGGAAATGGGAAGAAATTGGGATGGACTTCATCACCGGTCTGCCCAGAACTTCCACCGGCCATGAATTCCGTTTGGGTAATCGTGGACCGACTCACCAAGGTCTCTCACTTCATTTCGGTACATACCACCTACGCTGGAAAGAAACTAGCAGAGCTGTATTTGGCAAGGATCATGTATTTGCATGGGGTGCCAAAGAAGATTGTGTGGGACCGAGGGAGTCAATTTACCTCGAAGTTCTGGCAAAAGTTGCAAGAAGAGTTGGGAATCCGTTTGAACTTCAGCATCGCTTACCATCCTCAAACTGATGGTCAGACCGAAAGGGTCAATTAGATCTTAGAAGACATGTTGAGAGCTTGTGCACTTGACTTTGGTGAAGCTTGGGATAAGAGTCTACCTTATGTCGAGTTCTCGTACAACAACAGTTACCAGGCGAGTCTTCAAATGGCTCCGTTCCAAGCATTGTATGGCAGAAAGTGCCGCACACCGCTCTTCTGGGATCAAACAGGAGAACGCCAGTTGTTTGGGACTGATGTCTTAAATGAGGCCGAGGAAAAGGTCAGACTGATTCGGGAAAGACTGAAAACCGCCCAGTCTCGTCAGAAAAGTTACGCCGACAACCGTTGAAGAGAGTTAAGCTTTGAGGTTGGAGACCATGTGTACCTTCTTGTCACTCCGCTTCGGGGAGTGCACCGTTTCCAGACAAAAGGGAAGTTGGCACCACGCTTCGTGGGACCTTACCGAATTCTGGAACGCCGTGGAGAAGTTGCCTACCAATTGGAACTTCCTCCCTCCATGGCAAGCATCCATGACGTGTTCCATGTATATCAGTTGAAGAAATGCTTGAGAGTGCCTGAGGAGCAAGCAAGTCCCGATCACCTTGAGATTCAAGAGGACTTGACCTATGTTAAAAAGCCCGTTCGCATCCTCGACACCAGTGAAAGGAGAACCAGGAGCCGGGTTACCAAGTTCTGTCGGGTGCAATGGAGTCATCACTCAGAAGAAGAGGCAACCTGGGAAAGAGAAGATGAGCTGAAGGCCGCCCATCCGCACCTCTTCGCCAGCACATCCGAATCTCGGGGTTGAGATTCTGTTTAAGGAGGGTAGGTTTGTCACGCTCCGCGTTTTCCCCTAGCAGTAAATCACCCGGAAAATCGTGCAAAAGAAATCGCCGGAAAAGCTAAAGCAAGACAAACCTAGAATCCTAAAATCCATTTAATAATTGGAAATGGCTTGGTGGAACTTTTCTTGGATTCCCCGTGTCGAAATACGCTAAAAGGATTTTTATCGGAATTTTCAGAGCACCGGAAGCAATTTTAAAATTTGTTTTTGGCTAATCGGAATTAAATTCCTAAAGGAAAAAGGTGTTTCCTTTTTCTTTTTCCTTTTCCCTTTTTCCTTCTTTTTCTTCCCCGTGGGCCTTCGGCCCACTCTCCCTCTCCCTTTCGACACAGCCGGCGAGCCCGGTCCCCCCTTCTCCCTTTCTCTCTCCCCCTTTTTCCCCTGGGCCGGCCCAAACCTCCTCAGCCGTGCGCGTAAAAGAAGTCCGCAAACCCTCCCCCTTATCGGGCCCCACTCATCCCCGACCTCCGCTCAACCCGGCCGCATCCCGCGCCCACGCGTGCGCACGTCCAGGTTGCGCCGCCTTCTCGGCCACGTCCCGCTCTCCCCCGCGTCACCCGGTGCCCCCACTCGCCCGCTCCTCGCGCCCCCACCTTCCCCACTCTCCCGTCTCGCGTGTGCCCCGAATCAGCCACACTTCAAAATTTGGGCGCCGCCTTACGCGTGCCACGTCGCGCCGCCAATCCCGGTCAACCCGGTCGTGCCGCACCACCTCGAGCCCCTTTAAAGCATCACTGCACCCGTTGCGTTGTTTCCCTGTTACATTTGCCCACATCCGCGCCGTCCCGAGCTCTCGCACCGCGCAAGCACCGCCGCTGCCACAGAGCACCGCTTCCGGCCGCCGTTCCGGCCGAACCACCGCACCCCGCCCACAACCAACGCCGCCATCACTGCGCCACTCTCGGGAACGTAATTCCCCTTGCTTTTCCCCAAATTTCCGCCGCCCAATCGCGTCATCGTCGTTGTCCCCTCCGTCTCCGGCTCGATGAGCTTCACCTATCTCTCTCTCCCTTTCGTTTTCCGTTCCATTTACTGTTTCTGTTCGGTCCCGAGGCTGCCGCACCTCACCGTCGTGCGTATGCGTGCGCGCGTGCCATCTTGATCGCCGTCGGTGCCTCTAGGGCCCGTGTGTAGTCAGTTTGCCGTCGGCCGACGTCCCCCCTTTCGTCGCCGGTCGCGCCTAGCGCCGTTTCCCCCTGTACCCGTGTGGCCTTTAGATGTAGCATCGTGAGCGCCGTCGTCCTCTTTCGTCGCCGCTCGCCGGTGACCTTTTGGTCCGTGTGCCGCCGTTCCGTGCCGAACCGCCACGCTGTGCCGCGCGCCGGTCGCTCCCGCACGCGCCCTCCCTCGGCCGTCGGATCCGGTCGCAAGCACATTCGGGCCGTTCGTCCCGTACCACCGAAAACCCTCGCCGCCCACGTGGCCGTGCACGTGGCTGTCGCGTAGGCGCCATGCAAGCGCCACGTGATGCACCTCCTCCCCGAGCTCGGTGGACTGAGTCCACCGTGAGCCTTCCTTCCCTTTTGTCACTGCGCCGTGGGTCCCACTGGTCAGCGCCGCCCGGCCGTGACGTCAGCCCTAGGACGCTTGCGCCGTAAATCGTTTTTCTTTTTCTTTTAATTAGTAAAAAGGCTGAAAACTTGTAAAATTCACAGAAAATTCATCCGAACTCCGTTTGAGTCCGTTGAAGTTACAGCGGATCCATAAAAATGTATAGAACACATTAAAAATAGTTTAATTGTCTGTTTCAGTAGTTTAATAGCATGTCTTTGATGTGCTTTGTTTGTCGGTAGATTCCGGTTCCGAGGACGCTCCCATTTAGCTCGAGGTAGTCGCTGAAGTTCCGTCGGAACAAGACCAAGGCAAGTCATTTTCCATTGATCATGTTCTACCCATCTTATAAATTATTCTCGCTTTATCAGTTAAATTGTATTGTTTTATAATGTAATCAGGATGGGACCTATAGTACTTAGCGTAGGTCATTTACCCCATTTTATTGGTCGTCTGGGAATTAATTTGACTAGTTTCAGGTATAGGACATGCTTAGCTGGCTTAGTACCACTAGATCATTAATGGGAGAATTAGTTTACTAGAATTATGTCACATGAAATGACGGTCTCAGATCAGAGATGCCGTTGGCAAAGGGTAACGGTTAACTAAAACATGACTAAATGGTGGGCTGTGGGTGCACGGTTGTGCAAGACGCACCCATGGCAGTTAAGGACCGGTTCACGGGAAACCCTGGAAGAAACATTCATGCGTACCACAAGCCAGCAAGGGCAACGACTGGGCTTGTAGTGTAGCTTTCTCTGGCCGACGCATCCAGGCAAGGGTGAGCGTGATGGAGTGCGGATGGACCGGGAAAGGTCTATGCGGCTGCCGGATTCACCTAGCCACGAGAGGGGGCTGCCTACCTTGGATATAAAGGTATTTGCGAAACCTGAGGTGTGGTGTCGCTTGGTCAGGGAGGGTTATGCGAATGGTCCTGTCACAGACCCCTTTTCGATGTGTCGTGGTGGCATGTCGATGCACGGGAATGTGTTGTGGGGCTGTGTCTTGTGGGTACAGACGTACACCTCTGATCAGAGTTAGAAACTATTCAAATAGCCGCGCATGCGGTTATGGGCTGTCGACCAGATTCACCGTGATTAGTCTCACTAATGATATAACCTGATTCAATGGAACTGGATAGCATAGTTGGATGGATTGGGCCTGACTCAACGTGGTGTAGCATTGAGCAGAGATGATTAATATGGTTCAATTACATTTAATTACTGTTTTACCGTATTCAACTTAGCTCTGTGAAATGCCGCTTTGTGCAAAAGTGAACCCTAGCCTTCCTATGGAATTACCCTGCATTCATACCTCCTTTCGGTATGACTTGCTGAGTACGGTGGTTGTACTCAGTCTTGCTTCCTTTCCCCCACCTCAGAGCTGAAGGATGAAGCTGCAGTTGGGTTTGACGATGAGTAGGCTCGTCGCTGCCGTCAAGGGATGCCTGTGGAGTGGAGTTTCCTCCCGCAAGTGTCAAAGCCTAGTCTTTAGGTTTATTTTTCCTTTCTGCTGCATTGTAAGACTTTTATATGTTTTAAGACGTGGATCTGTATATACAATTTGTCGTTTGTGTATCCCTGGCTGGTCCTGGACAGGGTGTTTAATGCACATTCAGCTTTGAAAATTCCGGTGGGAATTTCTGGGTGTGACAAAGCACAACCATGGCGGGAGGTTATAGTTCGCAATAAGGACGGACCAAGTGCTCTGAGAACTGCTCATATCTCCAAAAGGATTCATGTCATCGTACACGGACATATCCTCATGTTTTTGGGATTGGAAGCAAAGTCTTTGTTCTTTCGATCAATATTCCGGCATTGAATTGAATCCGCAGGGTTCCTTAGCAAACCGTCGTTCTTTCTCTCTTTGGCATGCCACCGCACTAACTTTGCTTCCTTCGGGTTGGCAAATATTCTCTTGAAGCAATCGGACCACCCCGCTTTGACTTCTTTCCCTCCCCCGCACTTTTTCTTTCGCTTGTATCGAGAAGCCTTACACATAGGACAAGCTTCTAGGTCCGCATATTGCTTGTAGTACAATATGCAGTCATTTGGACAAGCGTAAATTCTACGGACCTCTAACCCTAGGGGACACAGAACCTGCTTTGCTTCATATGTCGTCTAGGGCAATGTGTTCTCTTCAGGAAGCATGGCCTTCAATATTCTGAAAAGTTCTATAAAACTTTTGTCTGTCCATGCACTACTTGCCTTCAGCATCATTAGGTCCAAGGTAGCTGACAATTTTGTGTGCTTTGCCTTGCATCCGGCATACAGCGGTGTCTCGGAGTCACTGACCAAATGGCTGAACTTCATTGAATCTCTCTCGTTGTGAGCTTGCTCCTCAACATCACGTAACATCTCTTGCAACATATCAGGATCCACATCAACCATTTCACCACCCAATGGAGATGGAATAAACATGTCACACTCATCTTCATCTTCATGATTGTCAGCACCGATGCTGTCTGCAGCTGCACCATTACTCGATTCTGTCTCTCCATGCTTCACCCAACATGTGTAGTCCTTCATGAATCCCCGTTGTATCAAGTGAGAGTGTACCTCCTCTCCGCTAAACATAATCTCATTCTTGCAATCTCTACATGGACAACACATGTATTTGCTATTTATTCTTCTCCTATCCTCCTCCGCGACGTTCATAAAACTTAAAACGCCATCTCTATACTCCTTGCAATGACGCTTCAAAGCTGTCGCATTCATCCAACTTCGATCCATCGCTACAAAATTTAACAAAATATTAGTTGTCATACTAATAATTTTTTTAAAAAATATTTCAACCTTTATACTTACTTCAAATATATTCCTTTTTTCTATTAAAAAATAACAAAAATTTGTCTCCTTCAACCTCCCACTAAAAAAGTGAACAGTGGGATGAATTCAAACAGTGGTTGCTGGTGCATTTATAGTGTGTCCGAACTATATCTCAATCGGGCCAATTAAACGACATCCGTAACGGGCGCACAGATATCTCTAAAGGGCGTCAATCAAAGCCTGACACCGATATGAGTCATCAGTTATGAGCTATAAAGTCATCTCAGTCGGGCCAAATTTTGAGCCTGTCACCGATGATCCTCATCTCTGACGGGCTCGGTATTATGACCCGATTAAGATATCCTAGGTCATCTCAATCGGGCTTACATCTGAGCCCGTCACAGATGAGTTTCATCGCTGACGGGTTATATGTAATTGGGGCTGTATGAGTACATCTACAACGGTGCAAATTCAGGCCTGATTGAGATGATTTCGTTCTGACGGCCCAAGTACTCTAGGCATATTTGAGTCTGTCATAGATATTGGGATCTGTACTAGTGCAACGAAAACCATCTAGCTTATTCCTCAGAATAAACTTTATAAAAAACTCTCCATCAAAAACACTTTGCACTTCCAGACTATCTTGTCTTACCTCCAATAACGTTCTCCCAGAAAAACCGCGGGGACAACGCCAATGCCAAAAAAAATCAGCTCCCGCACAGAAATGTTGTAAATACTGACTTGAAAAATTATTTCTTTTGTTTCAGATAACGCTACAAAATCAAGCCTTTTATCAGCAGCTACATCATGAAGAAAGCTATGTTTAGCTAGGTCCCGTAGACCTTAGACCTCTGCAATTCCAGAAAATCCCTCTCATCTATAATGTAATTGTGATCATTTAGCAATATAATTTATTTTTTTATATATTTAGGTTATTGTCTAGAAAATAGAAGACATAATTGGATTGGATGGGGAGGGAATACGTACGAAGATGGTCTTTTAATAGTACTAGCAAAATTCTCGTGTGTCGTACCGAGTGAAGTCAAAAAAGTAGTGAGCGTGGGAGCATAAAGCCACCACGTTGAGATCCTGATAGACAAATCGAATCTTCAGTGCAAAGAACAACGTTCACATAACATAATTATTTGTTGCTCTAAAAAATCAACTGACATGGATGATTATAAAAAAACTATTGATACCACCTTAAAATAAAATTATGTATGTCGATGTCGTAGATCGACACGAAGGGATCCTGGGGACCCCCTTTTGGTTCGGCACGGGGAGCGGTGTACCCTGGTTCAAACTTGTAGAAAAGATGAAGTAATACAGATGAGGCGGGAGTTTATACAGGTTCGGGCCACCAGCGCGGTGTAATACCCTACTCCTGTTTGTATGTAGTATATGGGGCAGGTTGCCAAGAACAATGAGAATGTTCCTCTCCCTTAGACTTAGTGGTGGATGAGAGATTTCTGCAGGCTAGTTGGAGAGGCTGAGCCTCGAGCAGAACCTCTCTTCTGTTCTATCTGAAGAAGCTGACCCGATTTTCCAGAACAGGAACCCTTTTTATAAAGGACTTGGGTCTCCTTTTATAGCATAAGGGAACACCACAGTAGTCCTAACTTTTTCTTCTACTCCACGTGGGGGAGTAGTTTTTATCTTGTCTTGTCGGAGAAGCCATTCCATTCCTACTCCTCCCTGTTTGCTGCGTCATGGAAAGCGGAAAAAGAATGGTCGTCGTGGTAGCCATGTCGCTGACGTGATGATGGTTTGCCTACCCGGTCCAACGGGACCCACTGGTCAGAGACCCACCTCACGGGTAGGCACTGGCACTGTGCCTCTTGCGCTCGCTCTCTCTCTCCCACACAGCCGCCCGATACATTAAATGCGACTGGACAGGGCGTGAGGGGGGCGTGCGCGGAGTGGGTGCGCGACCATACCAGGGTCTTAGTCAAAGACTTTTAGCCCCCTTTGCATTATGATAGGCAAAAAAGGGTAATGATGGGTGCAACTGACAGCCGCGCCTCAGATCGCATTGAATGCGGCGAGGCGGGCACTCAGCTTTCTTCTATTTGAGCATTAAATGGGTTAGTTGGTAGTTGGATTCGCCCCTCTCTCAGAGAGGTGCGGGGTGGAGGATTGGGATCCGGGTGATCCCGGACCCTACCGACGAGGGGTCCGGGAGATCCCGGACCCCGCCGTTTGGGAGTATGGTGGCCTCCGGGCAGCCTCTGGGCTAGCCCCTTCAGGGGCGGCCACGTGGCCACCCGTGGCCGAGACTCGTCTAGCCTTTCAGGGCATAACTTTGACGCTCCTTGATGGACAAGGGCGCCTTCCTTTTTCTTAAATGCCACGCCCCCGACATACCCCCGGGCCCATATCACCGACAGTAGCCCCCGGCGTTGACCGGGGCCGAGTCGGGCTCGGGCGCGGTTGACGCCATTTTCTTGAGCGTGTGGGCCGGGCGTCCGGGCGTCCGGACGTCCGGCAGGTGGCCGTACGCGACAACGATGTCGCACTTGGCCAAGCTTTTCCTTAGGACGGGGCGAGTTTGTTTGGGCCACGTGCACGGGGCCCATTTGAACCGCCTAGCACTCTCCGTCCCGCGTAGTGCGCCTGGCGGGCGTGGAACCCCAGGCGGCACGAAATCCGAACGGCGCGGGAATCCAAGGGGATGCGGAAATCGAAAGGGCGCGGGGACGAGGGGGCGCTTCGTGTGGTAGTGGGGCAAGTTTAATGCCGTAGAATCCGAGGGGGCGGTGGTAGCTCATAAAACCAGATACGCATGGAGGGGGAGCGGTTTCTACGCTTTCCACTGCCATCTCCTCTCATTGCCATTCGCCCTTCGTCTACCTAGCGCCTCCTGCTCCTTCTGTTTCCTTTCTTCCGCCTTCAGCTTCCCTTTTCGTACTTCTGCATCCACCCCCGCAATGGGTCGTGACTCACCTCTGGAGCCGGGGAGTGTGCTCCCCAAGTCTTTAGTGCGCACTATGAAGGCTCGCAGTCTCTTCAATAAGTTCTTGTCGAGCGGCACGCATAGTGGCGGCGATATCCCGGAGGAGCAGCCTCCCCACAGGATGGTGTTCTTCGCCTCCTTCGCCATGGTCGGGCTGGTGCCGCCCTTCTCCCGCTTCTTCCTCGACGTCCTGGAGTTCTACGACCTCCGGTTGCACCACCTCACCCCCAACGCCATCTTCTACCTCGCCGTGTTTGCCCACACCTACGAGATGTTCGTGGGGGTCAGGCCTTCTCTTCACCTCTTCCAGCAATTCTTCCGGGTATGCCGGGCTGGCTCCCCCGGTGCGGTCGGGTACGTGGCGATCCAGCCACGGAACGACAGGGCGGTCGGAACTCCCTTCATCGACATCCATCCTCGCTCCAAGTGGGAGAACTGGAGGGCGTTCTGGTTCTACACCAGCCTGGGCGACCACCCCTGCCTCTCCTTGCCGACGGGGATCCCGGTGAACCAGAGGAACTGGGGGGGGGCGCCCACAAGCCGGGAGGGAGCTGGACGGGGTGCTGGACCGGATCAGCTACCTTCGGCGGGGGGCCTGTCCAGGCACGCGGTCTTCCGCGAGCTCAGGATGAGGTGCATAGCACCATTGCAGGAGAGGCCGCGCCCCGCCTACATGTACACGGGCCCCAACGACAACACGCGGACCTTCGTGGGCGTCATCTTCGACTAGGACGAGAGGGACCTCCGGACCCTAGTTCGTCGCAGCCTCGGCATCACGGAGATGGACTTGGCGCAGCTCCCGCCCGGGCTGGTGCCGCTATGCCAGGACCCTGCGCGCCCGGAGATCCTGCACCTGCTGCAGGTGGTGGGCGACGGCGTGGGCTCGTCGTCGGCCGCAACGGAGGCTACACCGGGGGGCGGAGGCGGAGACGACGACGACGACCCCAACGACCACATCCCGATTGGGCGGTTGAGCCGCCGGGGTCCGGGCCGAAGCGATCCGGGGGCCTCGGATCCAAAAGGGAAGAGGAAGAGGCTCGAGGAGGACCCCTCTCGTCCCCCATCTCCACCACGAGGCGGCGGAGCGGAGCGCGCCGCACCCCCCCGCAGGCCAGAGGGTTCGTGGGCGGTGGGCCCATCCCCGGGGGCCGCTACGCCGAGGGCCAGGCCGGCCACAACGGCGGTGACAACGACGGCGGGGAGGCCGGGCGCGTCCCCGGCGAGTACACCGGCGGCGGGGAGGCCGGGCGCATCTCCGGCGAGTACGCCGGCGACGGGGTCCGTCGGTGGGACTCCAGCATCAGGGGGCGCGGCGAGCAAGAGCCCGGCGACTCCTCTGGGCCGCCCTGCGAAGAAGAAGCGGGCTATCTTGAGGATCTCTTGGGACTTCAACCCCGCCCGTAGGTACGCCTTGCTGATACGTGGATGCCTATCGGGGTCTTATATTTTTATCTTTGTTTCATGATTTTCTTGTTGTGTTCTTGTTTTGTTTCCAGCCGCGAGCACAGGCATTTTCGCCCAAGGGTTGTCCCCAAGGGCGGTTCTGCCTTGGGCTCGGAGGAGGGCGCACAAGAGAGGTCCGGGGCGCCCGAGCCCCCAAGGTCCGGGTCGCCCATTTCGGGCTTGGTCCCGGACCCGGTGAGGTCCTGGGAGGGGGCCCACCCAGCGGCTGGAGCACCGGCCGCCCATGAAGGCCAAGCCGTGGGCGACGCCGGCACAGAGCTGCGGAGGGCGGCGGAGAGCAACCTCGGGGTCCCCGCGGCAACCATCGTCGCCGCCATAGCAGCCCTCGCCGCGCCGCACTCGGTGGCGCCATCGCCCGCCGGCTACCGTTAATCCTGCCGGCGCAGGCCTGCCGTGAGCCCCCAAGGCAAGAAGCGGGCAGCGCCGGCCACGGGGGGTCTTCGGCGGCTCGGTGGGTGTGGGCGGCCGATCCCGGGACGGGCTCCGACTCCGAGCCTGGGGGCGCCTGGTCCGGGTTCGTGGCCGCCTTGGACACGGAGCCTCTCGTCCGGTCACAGGAGCGGGCGAGGGAGGTTGTCGCCAGGGCGCTGGAGGCGGCCAATGCCATCTCCCTGGAGGGGCTTCGGGCCCAGGTGCAGGCTTTGGCCGCCAGGGAGGTCGAGGTGGCGCGGCGGGAGGCTGAGGTCGAGGAGGGCCGTCAGGAGCTGGCGGCCACGGCGAGGGCGGAGGGCCTCATCCGCAGGCGGGAGCTGGCGGAGATCGAGCGGCGCCAGGAGGAGCTCAGTCAGGTGTTTGAAGACACCGTTGCTGAGCGGCACGCCGCCAACCTCCGCGAGCAGGTCGCCGCCGCCGCTGAGGAGAGGGTGCGCACCACCGCCGGGCAGTTCCTCCGCGACCTCAGGGAGCGCGCCCAGGGCCTCGACGAGCACAAGCGCACCTTGTGCGACGCTGAGGCCGCCGCTGCCGGCGCCGACGCTGACCTCCAGGCCCGCGAGACTGGCCTGGCAGAGCGGGAAAGGGCCCTTGAGGCGGCGTGGCGGGCAGTTGAGAGCCGGGAGGCCGCCGTCGCCAGGGCCGAGGAAGACTCCGCCGCGCGGGAGGCCAACGTGCTGGCCCAGGAGAAGGCCGTCACCGAGCGCGAGGTCGTCATGGGGGGCGAGAGGCGGCGGTGTTGGAAGCCCAGGAGGAGGCCTCCCGATGCCTGAAGGGCGTGTGGGATCGCGAGCAGTGCTCGCCGCCGCCTCGGCTGAGGGAGGAGCCGGAGAGATGGGAGCAGGAGCCGGCCACCCGGGAGCAGGTGGTCATGGACGCGCTGGCGCAGCTGCGGGGGCTGGGGCCGGAACTGGAGGAGGCGCGCCGCCGGATCACGGAGCTAGAGCGTGTCTTGCGCATGGGGACCCAGGGCCTAGCCTCGTCCGTCGGGCGCCTTCGGGAGGCGGCTCGCGGGGTGGGGGTGAACCGTACCCCCCCAGCGTCCCTACCTTGGGGGGATTGGCCACACACATTGATGATCTGGCCACGGGGATACAGAGGGTGCCGGAGGAGGTCGACGACGTGGCGAAGGAGTCATCGTATGACTTATCCCGCCAGGTCGCGTCACTCATCGTGGCGAGCTACCAAGCCCGCGACCCCGACTTCGACCCCTATATCCCCACCGAGGACTTCCCCGAAGGCACCGAGGAGGCCGCCCGCCGCCACGTCCAAGACGCCGTCGACTCCATCATGATAGGCTTCGACGGCACCTCGGCGGCCTTCCAGCTCGCCCTCCGTGAGGACTCGCCGGATGCAGACTCCCCGGCTGATGCTCCCAGCGACCCACCGGCCAGTTAGGGCCCTCTTGCTTAGGGCCACTTAGGAGAAGACAAGAGTGACTTGGGCTATTTTGCATAAATATAGTTGTAAACCTTTATAGTTTAAAAATAGTAAAATAATTGATTAAGTTGATTCATGTTTTATCCACCACTGAACAACGATGTCCAACATTAAAAGGGCCGAACCATTCCACCTGAACCAAACCAATTGTATTAATTGCAATTATTAAGTACTATGGGACTAATCATAGTGAATCTGGTCGATCACCCATAATCACGGGCACGGCTATTTGAATAGTTTTTAACTCTAATCAAAGGTGTGCAACTTTAACCACAAGACACAATTCCACACATGTTACCATGCCCCGAAGTACCACCATGATACTGCAAAGGGGAAAATCATGACAAGACCTTTCGCATAACTCCCCCTAACAAATCGTACCACACCAAGGTTTCGGCCCCATCCCTCGAAAGGTAGTGGGCAGCACCCTGCATGTCGTGGTGAATTCGGAAGCCGATGAACCGAATGCCCTGGCCGACCAGACTCCATCACGCCCACCCTCATTGGGTACGTCGGCCAGAGGAAAGTTATACTATGAGTCAAGCAATTGCCCATTCTTAGTTGTGATAACCATTGTTTGTCTTCCAGGGTTTCCCATGAACCGGTCCTTAATTTCTATGTGTGCGATAATCAAAACCATGCACCCATAGCCCACCATTAAGTCATATTATACTTTAGATAATTATGATCAATAAGACATGGCCAAGTGTTTCGAGCTTGTAGCTCATCATAGACTAGAATAAATAATGTAATTATCCCATTTAGTGAGCTAGTGGTAATTAAGCATGACTAAGCATATAATTCTAGAAAAAATCAACATAAGTGACTAAAGTTAGTCAAATTATCGCCCACGATTGACAAAGGAATGGATAAGAAGTAAAAATGGCATAAGCAAACAGATAGGTATTCCCATCATTTCATGTAATTAGCAAAGCAATGCAATTTTATTTGTAAACATGTGACATCCCTAAATTTTCACACTTTTAAAAATGTGTAAATCAATGTAGAAAATTTTTGCGAATAAGTTTATTGTGTGTTCTATTTTAAAACATTTAAAATCTCTTAATATTTATTTGCATTCTTAATTTATTCTCCTTATTTCATTTAAAATCCTACATTTATTAATTTTTGACTTTTATTTTTTAAAAATCTCAATTTAATTTTTAATTCAAAAGAAATTCCGAAAATTTAAGCTTAACTAGTTTTAAACCTTAAATCAAATTCTTTCTAAATTTTCCCTAAATTTTTCCTTTTCTTTTATTTTCCTTGTTCCCTTATTTTCTTTTCCTTTTATTTTTCTTTTTCCTTTTCTTCTTTTTCTCTTTCTTTTCCTTTCCCCTTTTCTTCCTCTCCCCAGCCGAACCACGGCGTGCCGCTGCTCGGCCACCCACGCCGTGGGTGCCGCCTTGCCCACCGAGTCCGAAGCGCGTTGGCCACCGCCTCTTTCTTCTCCATGTGCCCTCACTCCATTGGAGCAGCCACGTCGTCGTTCAAATCCGTGCTGAACCTCCATTGTCGCACCGCCATTGCCGTCCAAGCTCAAACCGACTCGAATCACTATAAATAGAGCACCTCGGGCAAAATTTTGTATACAAAAGTTTTTCCTTATCTCCTCCTATACCTTTCCCCCAATAATTCCCCAATTCTTATAACTCGAGTCACTTGAATTTCAAGCAAATCCGAAGAAGAACTCCGAAGAACCCTAGCTATCAGCACGGGCAATCCTTCAAAATTCATCGTCCGTGATTGATTTCCTTCCAAATTAAAGGTACCATCGCATTCCTCTTGTCAAGCACTATATTTTCCCGAACATGCTTGATCCCAATCACCGCCGAAAGTCGCCGCCGGCGAGCACCGCCATAGCTCCCCTGTTCGGCTGCCGCTGCGTGCACGGTGCTAGGCCATCCCAAAGCTTTTCCGGCCAAACCAACCCCCTAGCTAGCTTCCCTGTAGCTCGTAAATGCTTCCACACCCCTCAATTTGGCCATACCATCGCCGGAGTACGACGGCAACAAGCACCGCCGCCGCCATGGCCACCTCGCCGTCGTCGGCCCATTCCACTCCTTCTCCGGCCCGGCCAAGCCTAGAAATGGAATCCCCATAGCCTTTAGATGGAGAAAACCCCTTAGCTCTCAAGGTCCTGACATCCCTCGCCGCCGTCGCCCTTATCCCCACCAGACGTCGGCCATAGAGAAAGAAGAAGAGGGGAAGAGAGAGAAAAGAGAGAGAGAAAAAGAGAAAAGAGAGAAAAATATAGAAATCTAGAAATAGCCCTAGAAAAAATAGTTTGACCCTCTTTACCTCTTTTCAAAATTTTATTTTAAATTCCTCCCTTTTTCTCAATTCTATTTACTTTCCTTTTTAAATATTTTAAAAATATTTCTTTCAACTCTTTATATTTTTAAATTTCAAATTTAAGGATTTAACTATAAGTATTTAAACTTTAAAAAACCATATTTTAAACTCTTTTTGAATTTTTATATTTGTTTAGTATTTATTTGAATTGTTTGTTTAAATTCTTTTATTAATTATCGATAGATTGCAACTTCGAGTTCGAGGAGGACGAGGCGACCGAACGTTGACGTAAATGCCCTCGTTCTTGTATAAAAAGATTTGAGTCCATTTACACCGAAGGCAAGTCAAACTATCCTTGATCATTTATAGAATTTAAAAGTAGTTAGTTACCATGTTCTAAATAGTATATTTATTTGAAAATGCTTCGTGGGCTGGGTTAGTTGAATTAGATAGTTATAACCTATCATTTTATGTGATTTTAAATATTCTTTAGATCATATATGTAATTATTTCATGCACTAGAAGAATCTTATCATGTTAAGTAATGAAAAATAGAAAATCCTATTATTTCATGTGATTAAATATTCCCTTTTCTTTCTAAGCAACATATTGATAGTTTTAGATTAAGTATAAAATTATAAGCATAATAAAATGAGTATTATTGCATGTATTAACATTTCATGCATGATCATATGGAATTTTATTATCATTTCATGTAATAAAATGGAAAATGGTTTATCATTTTATGTGATAGAATTATAGAAATCCTATAATTTCATGTGGTATAAGAATGGTTTTGGCTTGATGCCGAAAAATATAAAACTCTTGTGCCAGAATAAGGACATAGTTTCGCCCATCCGATGGATCGGTCTTTACCAGCCTAGCAAATACATTTCTCTCTCTAATCTCCCTAGGGGCTTGCATTAATTTAATGGCACCCAGAAGCCTTATTGGTAAACAACTATGTAAACAACGGATAAAAAGCCAATGCTAACCAGATTGGTATCGTCTGTTAAGATAGCACCAAAGGTGTTACCAAGCAAGGGTAAGTGTGTGATAAACAACTATTAAATAGGGGATCGAGTGTCATTCGCTGATTAGGACTGGTGCCCCTATTAAGATAGCCCACCGGTCTTATCACACATCAAGAGAAGTTAGAGTTATGTAAATGCTATGTTACCCTTAGCCTTGTAAACTAAGGTTAATCCCCGGGTAAAGCTGGGCAGATGCTGTAGAGTTGATGGTATTCGAATACACCGTACTCCCGGTTAATGGAGTTGTGTCTATGGGTGAATCCAGTATCATGGCATAAGAAATTTTCTAAATGCTATCATAAAATATGAATATTCATATGTAAATGATTTTAAGGAAGGGTAGGACATAGAATCATGTTAAGGCTAGGTTTGTAATTCTTATTCTTTTTAAGATATCATGCATATTTATTTCTATATAGTTGGATTCAGTTTGGCTTGCTGAGTACCATCGGTACTCATCCTTGCATATAACATCTTCAGGAAACACCGAAGACGAAGAAGAAGCTCCTAGTACCTTAGTGGACTGGGAGGAAGAGTACGAATTCTAGGTTGACTCTACACTCGGGCTATCCCTGTGGAAGTGTCGTGGTTTTTGTAATATAACTATTGGGCCTAGTTGGCCGTATTAGTTTACTATCTGGTATTGTAAAGTTTGTACTAAACCTTATCGGTTTGTAATGGTAAATGAAGTTCTTGTATCTGTACTATCTCACGCATAACCGGACTCCTTGGAGATTATGTGGTATTGTGGGAGTTGACCTCTCCGTAGGAGACCCCACAAAATAGTAAAACATTTATAAAATAGGATCAATATGCTTCAAGGGAAGTGTGACTTGCCTTGCTTCTTCAAACAGACTTCTGGACTCTTTTCCTTGTGAGCACGAACTCCAGGAACAGTGGAATCTACACGCTGGCACGCAAAACGAGAAAAAACCCTAATAAAAACCAAATATCAGTACATAAAAGTAAACAAACATGTAGATCTCAATTTTAGACGAATTTTCCAATTTGAATGGCCCAATTTGGAGTTTGTATGAATTAGGTATGAATTTTAGAAGTTTTGGACCATTGAAATGAATTCTGGAAATTGAAATAATTTATTGCATAATTTTTAATTATTTTTCAAAGGAAAAAGGCTTGGGATACGTCAGCAAGACAAGGGCTGATGTCAGCAAGCAGACTCGGGCACGGCTGACGTCAGCAAAATGAGGACTGACATCAGCAGGCAGGGCTTACGTCACCGATCAAGGGCTGACGTCACCCGTGGCGACGGCGACACACGGGGGTCCACGGTGAACTCGGTCCACGGCGTCGAGGAAGACAAGGGGTGCTATTTATAGGTGGAGGAGGAAGAGATTTGCTTGGATACGGCGGGGATAGGTGGCGGTTAGGCTAGGGTTTATCCCTAGTTCGTCGGGATAAAATGGGGCCAAAATTTCAAAGGATTTAGCTCAGGAAAATTGATGATTTATTGGGGAAAATGAGAGGAGGTTAAGGTGGATCCGTTTCCGCAATCGATTTTGGATGAGGAGCAACCGGGAGGCCGGATTTAGTGGAGGAGGCGGCGTCGGGTGTACGGGAGCCGGACTCCGGTTGGAGCTTGAAGAAGGGCTTGACATGTGGGGTCTAGTCCCACATGTCGATGTGAGAGAGAGGAGGCGTAGGAAGGAGGCAAAGCGGACTTGCACGAGGGAGTGGGCGGCAGGTCGGAGCGGGGAGGAGAGAGAAGGACGACCCCGAGGGAGGAAACTTAGACTTCAAGGAATGGGGTGAAAGGCGGCCTGAGCACAAGAAAGAGAAATTTAATTTGTTTTCCATTTAAATTAATTACATAAATGACCTTTGAATTTTTATAAATACTTCCAATGCTAAAATAATTCCATGAAAATTCCTGAAAAATATATGGTACCTCAAAATATTTAATAAAAATATCACCAGCTCATTTGATGATTAATTTATTTTTTTAAATAATTACTTTAATTCTTCTTGTATTATTAAAATTATTTTCTAGAGCTCCAAAATTTCACGAAAAATTTTATAGAATATTTTAGGGCATGGAGAATATTACAAAAATATTTTTAGCCATGATTTTTAAAGGAAAATTTAATTTCCTTATTTAATTCCCTTGATTAATTTGCTTTTATTTTATTTAATTTCTGAGAAATGATTTATTTAATGATTTTTAATCTTTGAACAAAAATCGGGCTGTGATAGGAGGGGTCCATGATTCCAATATTGAAACACCCCTGCTTACGCCACAGTTGAATCTATATTCTACAATGGATAAAAGGAATTTTCATCGCTACATACAAGGAGCTAAGGAACGAAATAAATTTAACTAAACAATACTTACAAAACCCATCAAGCGAGAAGAGAGACGTCGAGGGAATCTAGCTAGTACAATTCGAATACATCCTCGTAGTGGATCCACATAATATCATCTCCTTAGTGGAAATATGCGTTTTTATCTGCACTCCAAACATTTCTCTACCTTTGGCTTAATTTTCCATCTACCATTGATGGAATCAATACATCTGTGAAGAGAGGGTGTTCACCTGATAAGGCTTGAGAAGAGGTTCACCAAGGGTAAATTTGTAATTCAAATCCTCTTTTGTCACCTTTTTGATTGGTGCGCCTCCAAACAGTTGCTCCCTCTTTAGTCCCATCTCTGCCATAAATTGTCTTATCTCCTTTTCAACAGGTGGCAACAACAGCTCAAGCGCTTGTTCTGGTTGCTTTCCGAGCTGAGGGACATCTTTCGACTTTCCTTTTGCCATCTGGAAACACTTCCTAATTGATCGGTTATAGTCCGACCAGTAAGGTCCATATTCCCGGCGTGATCATCTTCTTAAAGAACTCCTTAGTTGTCGGGTCTATAGGAATCTTCTTTTCAGGACTCCGTGGCTTCAATTGCCTCTTCACTTCCGCTGCTATGATCTCATAAACCTCCTCGTCACTGTGGTCGAGAGCCTTTTCTTTAGAGCGGGGGGCCTTGGCATGTCAGGCCATTGCTTCTTTGTTTGTTTTGTTGACCTTGATGGTGCGGGACGAGTTGGGCATGACTTGGCAGCTGGTGCATGTGGAGGAGTCGGGGCCTGTGGAGGAGTAGGTGCTCGCGGAGGAGTCGGCCCGCTGAGGAGTCAGTGCTCGCGGAGTAGACGGAGGAGGACGAGGAGGCGGAGGAAACGGTCCGCGCAGAGGACATGGATGAACCGACACCGCTTCTCGCCTGGGAAACACGATGAAGTGCTTGCACCATAGTATAATGGCATGGGCTGTGTCTCCTAGTTTCGTCTCCCCGTCTCCTCCAGGGATGTCAAGTTTGAGATCATGAAAGCCTGGTTCCACCTTCTCAATTTTGACCTTTGAGTACCGAGGTGAAATCGACCTGTAATGATATATCCCATCTTGTTCCACTGGTATGGCCATACCCGACACCACCATCATGAGAAGAGAGGTTATTAATTAGTAATCAACCTATGCACCAACTTTCACAATGTGCAAGTCATGTATCATAAAACTATGAGCATACCTTGAATGACAAGTTCTTGAAGGGAATATGCAGCTCACATGGTGCCCGCCGCGTGATTTCATCAACGGGGCCTGGGGTTTCGTTTGCAGCTTCCAAGGCCTGCTCTCCTACTTGGCCTGTAGAAGCGTAGCTACTACTATTGCTGGAGGGGCTCACAATGACGGGTGGAACAGACAGTTGGGTCTGCTGGCTCCACTATTTGGCCAGACGTTGGTCCACCAGTCGTGACACCTCCTCTTGCATCCTTTGCTTGTGGGTCGTGAGCCTATACTCAAGATCTGTTAGCTTCGCCAATATATCTCGCTTGCTCCTCATGCGACTCCTATACGTGTGGATGTCCTCTTGAAATCCATATTTCCATGGAAAAATGCCCTTTCCTCGTGTTTGTCCTGGATGCTCGGGATTCTATTGTGCGAGCGTAAGCTTGTCCTTCTCTCTGTCTGGCTGGAATGTGCCCTGAGCAATGGCCTCCACTGCATCCTTAAGTCGGCTGGCTGCTTCAGGAATCTCATCGTTGAATATCATGGAGCCATCACCAGGATTGAGCGCTTCACCATGATCATAGTACCAATGCTTTGATCGTTTCGACCAATCTGCTGTGGTCGGAACGATACCTCTTTCTATGAAGCCAGCTTCCATTCTTTCCCACTTCGGCACTGCCTTGTTATAGCCGCCTGACCCTAGCCGGTGATGATACTGCTTCTTAGTGGCATTTGATTTATTCTTCTCTATCTATGCTTGCCCTTGCTTCCCTGTCTTATATGCGACAAACGCATCCCAATGATCCTTCAGCTTGGGGAATTTGTTAAAATCTGGTGTCTGGCCCTTAAGGATATATTTATTGTACAATTCCTTCTTGTAGTTCTAGAACAGTTTGGCCATCTTTTTTAGGGTTCATTCCTTCACTTTGGCCTGTTTTGCCTCAAGTATCGTGAAGGTCTCTAGCATGGTGGTCCACAATATTTCTTTCTCTGTATTTGGGAGATCACTTTGGTCGACCGTCTTGTTCCACTTCAGTAATAATGTGCCAACCCTCAATCTTTCTCATGACACCTCGTTGTCTGCGTGACCTCTTCTCTCTAATGGTCGGTGTGCTGTCACTGTCCTCCTCATTCCACTCCTCATTCCTCCTCGTTCTCCTCATTTAGGTACTAGTTGGGATCCTCGTTCCCCTGCTCATCCATCCAATATTGTCTGCTGCCCTCTGCGATCTCGTCCAAGAGGATATGTTCATCAGCATGATATGCCATCTATTTGTAACATTAAGTAGTACACATAATTACGTGTATATTGTTATATATTTATTGACATTGTTGAGAACTACGATTATCAGGAAATTTCCATCTACCTAAGGAAAAATCTGCAACCTATGTGTTTATTGTAATATATATATTTTATCGACATTGTCGATAACTACGAAGAACAACTAATTAAATTTCACCTAGCTAGTTAAGAAATATGATACCTAAGTGTGCATTTTAAATCAAGTAATTATCTTGCTTGCCTTAGTTTTGCTTGGAGGCCTTGGGACCACTTAAGCTTGAGCGACGTCGACAATCAGTAGCTGGACCAAGTAATTCTGACAAGGAAAAAATATTTAGTTAAAACATGTACAATGGACCGAATAAACTCATTCAGTCATTCTATCGTTCGTGTTCATTTGGTCGTGAAAGTCATTCTATCGTTTGTTCATGTTCGTTCTATCGTTCTCGCTCGTTTGTTCATGTTTGTTAACGTTCTTGTTCGTTCTCATTCTCATTCACGGGCGTCGCTGGTGGTGGCGCACGGCGGCGGTGATGGCATGCGACAGCAGTGGCGGCGGCGGTGATGGCATGCGGCAGCAGTGGCGGCGGTGGGGGCACGCAATGTAGGCGGCCGGCGTCGGCCGTGGCGGCACATGGCGGTGGGGCGGCAGTGGTGGCACATGTTGACGGTCCTTAACTACCAAAATCCGACCGTCAATTTCTACATAAACTGAACAAATGATGCACATCAAAGTAGCGATAGGGTTATTTACTAACTCTTTCCACGAGTGTTGGTGATTATTTGTATGCAGGTGAATAACATATCAAAATGAAGTGAAAGTATGCTTTCGTGGTGAAGAAATACAGCTCCGACCAATTGATGCTCTCCACATCAGCTCTCCATGGATCGGAGGGCTCACAAGTCAGTTGAAACCAACTTAAAGTGGAGCCAAACACTCAGGAACCACCTTAGGAGCCCACATGTCAGAGACCAGTGAAAGGCGGTGGATAAGAGGGCTGACGAGTGTTGGGCCGAACCATGGCAACCTCCCATCTTCTCCACCGACCACGTGGCAACTCTCCATTGGTCCCAGATGGCGGTTATGGGAGTTTGGCGGTTACAAACTGACTCCAAACCGCCATATGAAGGCTATATATGGAGGGCACCTCACTTCTTTCAAGACACACCTCAAGAAGATCAAAGCTCCACTCCAAAGGCATAGTACTAGGTCTCTAGTACTTAGACAATAGTGTAGAGAGTCAGGGCTAGTCTGAAGCAGTATCGAGGATCTCAGCACCGACCTCCGACTTTGTACCTCGGCGGGTACTTCTAATAAAGTAAGTGTTTGCGATTTACTTTGGTTGCATTACTTTACATTAAGTGATTACTTTACTGCAGTTACTTATGGGATTATTGTCCATTCTTGGATGCTCTAGTCTAGGACCCCTGATGAAGACGGGTGTTCTTGGCCAAGAGTAGAGTAGTAATCGATAGCGTAGATGTGGTGTCTAGGCTAGAGTTTACCTTTAGTTGTCGCGTACTACATGGGTTGTAGAGGTAGGCGGCAGTTGGTGATAACCCTGTCCGTCCTTTGTAATGCTCAATGTTTGGTACGTCGTAGAGCTTGTAGGCCGAAGTGACTCTGCACATCGAGTGTAAGCTAGCACCCGAAGTAAGTAAAGAAAGTAAAGTGATTACCACCTTTTTAGAGCCACAACCATAAAAATCCTCTCTATAACTCTGCCTACCTATTCTTGGTGTCCTTGGATGAACCTGACTCTTAGATAATCCACACCGTTCCTCGTGAATTCGATACCCTTGGAATACTCCCGGGTGAAGTGCTACAACAGTATTACGTTCGCTTGCGGATTTTATATGTGGTCGTAAGAAGTACCAACAAGCATTTCTAGCGCCGTTACCGGGGAACAGTTGCTGTTTTATCCTAGATCCTAGGTCATCCTCGTATCTTTTATCTTTTTCCTTTTAGATTATGGAGCAGTTTATCCAAAGCTTATCCGCTTCGAAGGGCGAGTTCTATGAGCCACCATGATCTTCTAAGACAATTCTTTCATCTGGCTATGAACTCCGCCCTGGCTTTATAGCCATGGTTCGGGAGCAATCCTTCTCTGGGCACGATAACAAAAACCCATACCATCATCTACGAGAGTTCGAGCAATTGTGTTCATGCTTGATGATTCCAGGCAGGACAAAAAGAACTTTGGAGTGGAAGTTGTTTCCCTTTTCGCTTACCGAAAGGGCGAAGCAATGATACACTCTCACCATAGAGAAAGCAAGCGGTGAGTGGGAGGAGCTTAGAAATAGATTTTGTCTCACTTTCTTCCCGCTAACCCGTATCACATTTCTGTGAGTAGAAGTTCTCAGCTTTCATAGAGTGAGAAGGAGACCAGAGGTACAACCTAGGCTAGGTTCATAACACTAATTCAATCTGGCCCTGACTTGTCCATACCCACCATGTGTTGTTACAACATTTTTGGTCAGGTCTTGGTAAGGAGTCTGCCCTATACCTTGACATCTCAGTCGATGGTTCTTTCTTACATAAAACTCCGACGGAAGGAAGGAAAATCCTAAGTCATATCTTAGAGAACACCTCCTTCGTCGAAGAATATCGTGAACCACCGCTGGAAGAAGATAAGGCAAGCGACGAGGACCATTTTCAAGATGAATCCGATCTTTTACCTTCTACATCTCAAGATCTGGCTAAAGAATCCTTGCCCGAACCAGAACACCGAAGGAAGAAGAAATTCAAACTTCAGAGTTTCCATTTTTATTCGAGGGTGATCTTTTTGAAGATTATGGAAACACCTTGATTTTTTTTGCAAAAAGAGAGCACCAGTTCTAGTTACTCCTCTAGTGCCTCTTGAGGATAAATTCCTTAGGGAGATCGTGAAGGGGTTAGCGTCCATTATGAGCCATGAGATGTTAAAAGAGTGTGAGCTGTCGTCTAAAGCAATTCAGATTAGTTCACCTTCATCAATAATTCATTGTGACATAAGGGGAAGTCTGGTTGAGGTCCTCTATAATCCCATCGTCGGGGCCAATATCATATATGATTCCTAGTGTTCGCACTTCTGGGTGATGAACCTTTGACCCCGACCAATAAAACTTTCAAAACTCCTTCTGGAGATATTCTGGAAAGTTATGGGATTTTGCAAAATGTGACTGTAAGGCACGACAACCTTGAGGCAATCCTAGATTATATTGTGTTCGAAGCTCTAGAGTTTGACATTTAGATCAGGCATCCGTTTGAAAAGCTTTTCTTAGATGCACCAACACTAGGAGTCCTCAACATTAAACTCGAGAGAGAGGCATTTTCCATTCCTATTTCTAGAGCTATGAACCGTCTCTGAGTATTGTGGAAGTTTTGGAGGTTTCTCTTTTTGAGCCTCCAGAATCTGTTCTTGAGAAAGAAGCACACTTCTTTGCTCAAGAAACAGATGATTTTGGAGAGACAATCGAACTCCCCAAGACTGAACCACCATCACGACCTCTGATAGAGCTAAAACCCCTATCATCTGGCCTTCGATATGCTTTTCTACACGGATATACAGAATCCCTTGTCATTATAAGTGACAAGCTTTCCGAGGAAGAAACTTTAAAACTTATCTCCATCTTAGAAAATCATCAATCTATTCTACGCTACTCACTCCAAGACCTCAAAGGGATAAGTCCCACTCTCTGCACCGATCGCATCCCTACCGATCCAACTCTCACACCATCTCGGGAAGCTCAACGGAGGTTGAATAATGCGATGAGAGAAGTGGTAAAAAAGAGGTCTTGAAAGTCTTGCACGGGATAATTTATCCCGTTCGCTATAGTGAGTGGGTTAGCCCAGTACAATTAGTGTCAAAGAAGGGGGGGTATGACGGTAGTTGCCAATGACAAAAATGAATTAATTCCGCAATGAACTATCACCAGAATCTCAACAAGGCAACTAAGGATGATCAATTTCTACTTCCTTTCATCGATGAGATGTTAGAGCAGCTTGCCAATCATTCATTCTTCTGTTTCCTTGATGGGTATTCGGGCTATCATCAAATCCCCATCCATCCCGACGATGAAAGTAAGACCACCTTCACATGCCCCTATGGAACATATGCCTATCGTAGGATGTCTTTCGGGTTGTGTAATGCACCTGCATCATTCCAAAGGTGCATGATGTCTATCTTCTTAGACATGGCTAAGCAAATCATGGAAGTTTTCATGGACGATTTCTCCATATATGGAAAAACTTTTGATCATTGTCTCAAGAATTACAAAGCTGCAAGGAAAAGGACCTGGTACTTAATTGGGAGAAGTGCCATTTCATGGTCCGTGAAGGAATAGTTCTTGGGCATGTTGTGTCCGAGAGGGGGATAAAGGTGGACAAAGCCAAAATAGATGTCATCAAAAAACATCCACCTCCTATCAAGATTAAGGGAATCCGAACCTTCCTAGGTAATGTAGGGTTCTACCGACGATTCATTAAGGATTTCTCTCAAATCGATAGACCCCTCACAAACCTCTTATCTAAAGATGTCCCATCTGACATTGATGATGAGTGTCTGCGCTTCTTTAGTATTCTTAAAAAAGCACTCATCTCTGCTCCTATAATTCCACCTCCCGACTAGTCGCTACCCTTTGAAATAATGTGCGATGTTAGCAACTTTGCACCAGGAGCAGTCCCAGGTCAAACCAAGGATAAAAATAACAATGTCATAGCCTATGCTAGAAAAACTCTAATCAGAGCTCAACTTAACTATGCTACCACTGAAAAAGAGTTCCTAGTTGTTGTTTTTGCTATCGATAACTTTATCTTACTTAGTAGGAGCCAAGGTAATAATTTACAGTGATGATGCTGCTTTGAAATATCTGCTCACTAAGAAAGATGCTAAACCTAGGCTATTAAGGTGGATTCTTCTACTCCAAGAATTTGACATTGAAATAAAAGATAAGAAGGAGTAGAAAATTCTGTAGCAGACCACCTGTCTCGTGTGCATTACGTGCAGAAACTACCAATCAATGATTGCCTACAAGACGAGCTTAAAAGTTTCTTTCTTGAATATAAGGAACCTTGCTCTGTTAAGGTATCTTTAGAACCTGCAACATTTTGTGCCACGAGCACATACAACCACCTTAAGGTCTTTGCAAAAAAAATATTTAAAAGGTTGGTTGTAGATGCCTTTGTTTATCATAAACATGGCAAATTTCTTGGTTGCACCTATGGCACTAACGTTGCAGCTACACTTCAAACGATAAATCAACAAGTGGTGGTGAAGCTGAAGACTACATCACCAACCGTAGCTGCAATGTAAAGATTCCCCATGATCGAGCTTTTTGACCATAAACAAGGCACTACCGGGTGGTAGCCTGGATTTTCAATTCCCTTCATCCATAAAGAGCAAGAACATGTTTTTAGGATATGTTTGCCCTTGGGTTTTTGGTCACTTACCATTTTAGGTTAAGATTAAAAATAATGATGGTCATGTGATGCCTAAGAACATGGAGCTAATAAACTTTGGAACCTTGATGTTTCTGATGGAACAAGTTCTGAAGGCGGCTTGAACACCACACACTTGATTTTTGGTGTCCCGCGACACAAAAGTTCAAGTGGGCGGGATATCAGTACGTATCTCATAACAAATTCCATTCATGCAAAAATTCCACCTTGGTTTAGAGATGATGTTAGTTCTTGTATCGAGATGACGTTAGTTCTTGTATCTTGCCTTGCTAAAAAAATTTGAATTATTTTTTGAAATTTCCTGCTATTGACTTTAAACGAAGCCCTGCCAGGAGGTACCTGAAGTTCACCATTCATATACTCATATTTATCTTCATATGAATGTAACTTAATCATATGCTTCCTTTATGTATTCTCGCATGCTCTGGTTGAATGAATATGATCAGTCCATTCATAGGCTCTTTAAATTAAGCATGGTGCTTAGGTTAAGAAGTCTTCTTTAATCAAATTAGACATGGTGTCAAGTTTGCTTAATGAACCTTAGAGTTAATTCTTGTTTAGATCTTGGTTGTATACATATGGACTTTAAGTTGATTCAAACTGGAGATAACCCAAGGCATTGGATATATGACAAAGATGCATAACATACGAGGAGGAGCGCGAAGCTTTCGGTGTTTATGTTGAGTCAATTATAATTTAGCCTTGTTTGAGTATAAGAAAGTTGATGAAAATAACATTTCAAAAAAGTAATAATAATAAAATAATAATAATAATTAAAAAATAATAATAAAAACAGGTAAGAAAGGTACGAATCACTTTTTCTCTTGTTCTTTTTGTTGTTTGGCCCATGGATGACGCAGCCTTCATGCACAAAGTCCCCATGTGGATCCAAGGTAAGTTTCCACGTAAGTTTTATTTCAATTAAATAAAGGTTTTGTCTCTCCGTATTTCAAATCGGTGGAGTCTCTTTTGTTCTCACTTTTTTCTTTCGAATGAAGCACCACAGGTACAAGAACAAGTGTGGGGATGTCCCTTGTTTTGACAAGCAAAATCTCTTGGACCACCACCACATTGTTGCACATTTTGGCACAGGATGATACAAGAAAATACAATGAGATTGGAACCTACTGTGGTTCGACCAACCTATGGTTCGACCAAACCAAGGTAGGCCCCACTCGCCATCATCTTCTCCTATTGCACAGGTTTGCAATTTCTAACTCTCTAGTATCCTGCTTATTAAATTTTATTTCCTAGCACTATGAGCATGAGCCTAAAAGACAATAATTTAACCTTGGAAACATGGAATATTTTGGTTAAGCCCACATACACTTTATTCCCATGACATTCACTTGTAATCTGTGAAATCAAAAATTTAGGGAAAGCATGCTATCCGAGTAGTTGACTTATGAGATATAGTCTGGTAATAAGAAACTCTGTTTCATGCTGCATAACATGCTTGGGTATTTTATTTTGAAAAATCTACAAACCATAGCTTTACAACTCCTCGATGATGTTTTATTCCCACCAGAGCCATATGTCGATCTTCATGATAAAACCCTACACATATGCTGCTTGCAGCCATTTTGAGTTTGGCCAAATAGTTAGACCCTTGTTAGAATCTTTTCATGCTTCCATTTATCAATGTCTTGTGCATATCCATCATAAGAATTGCTCTCCCTATATATTAGAAGTTTAGCAAAAAGAAAAGAATATATATTATGTTCCTACCATATGCAAATTTTTACTCCAGGAGTTTGCATCCACCTTTAGCTATCCACCAAATAAAGGCTCCAAATAATTATGATCCACTATCCTTCTATCCATGCCAAATGAGACATGAACTAAAAGAATATATACAAAGTGATAGTAGAAAATTCGTGATGCTCACAAAAGAAGAAACAAGTCTTCTCGAACATGATGACAAAAAAAGAAAAAAGTGTGTATTCATAGCCATGTCCTCTAAAATAAAAAGATACGGAGGAGGATCATACAAAAAAGGAGTCACCAACTTAATAATTTTTATTTTCCCAATTCTCCACTCATTCTTTTCCATACATATCACAAGCTTGATCATGATTACATGTCTAGTATTCTTCTTCGATCTTCTATGTGACTTTACAAAATATTTGATGCAAGTATGCCTTATGATTTTCCCTTCATTGAGCTACACATAAGCCTTATTATAAGTAGGAGAAAATAAGGCATGGTGAGGAATAATTGCCTGGGTGAGGAATCAAACACATTGAGCGACATGAGAGAATCATCGGAGGAGTAAAGTTATGTTTTTATTTTTGAAAACCTCTTGAAAACCCCAAGTCATTTCAGCAGAACAAATAAAAGAAACTTAAAAAACCTAGACTGTTTCATTCTACAGTAACTTAGGATATCATGGTAGACACATCCAGATTCACATATATGGGTAAGTCTAAAAATAATTTGTATGTTAGCATTGTACCAAAGTAATCATGATCCGCCTTAGTATTCCAACCTTTACTCGAGGACAAGCAAAGAGCTAAGTGTGGGGGAGCTTCTAGAAGGTCTTTAGCTGCCAAAATCTGACCGCCAATCCCTGCATAAACTGAACAAATGATGCACATCAACGTAACGGTAGGGTTATTTACTAACTCTTTTCACAAGTGTTGGTGATTATTTGTATGCAGGTGAATAACATATCAAAATGAAGTGAAAGTATGCTTTCGTGACGAAGAAATACAACTCCGACCAATCGACGCTCGTCACGTCAGCTTTCCATGGATCAGATGGCCCACAAGTCAGGTGAAACCGACTTAAAGTGGGGCCAAACATCCGGGAACCGCCTTAGGGGCCACATGTCAGAGACCAGTAAAAGGCGGTGGATAAGTGGGTTGACCAGGGTTCGGCCAAACCATGGCAACCTCCCAACTTCTCCACCGACTGAAGGGTTACGTGGAGGCTACGCTAGCCGAAAACAAAAACTATTAACCGCGCAAACCAGGAACAATTGCAAGTAAGGGCCGATAGATCGTTACCGATTGGAGTGTGCAGCGGAAACAACCAATCAGGGCTATCCGATCCGGAATAGTGTAGCCGATTCCCGCAAGCCGACAGCCGATACCTGGGGACAGCCGATTCGCCAACCAGCCGATTCACAGATGTCGTAGCCGATCCGAGTCGTCCGTCTGTGTTCTCGCGCCTCGCTTTGATGCGCTCGACCGCAGCTGATTCCTCCACAGCCGATGAACAGCGTGCAACACAGCAGCGCCTCTACTGGTATCCACACGTCCGGGGAGAGAACGCCGAAAACCCGTGTGCTAGCACGCGATGCAAGGCTAGGGTTTGGCTCGAAAGTGGGGAGGGTTTCCGTGGAGATTGACCTCGGCGACTTCTGTTGCGGATTCGGTTCAATGCGATGCAATTGACGTGCCGCAGCTCTCCACCCCTCCCTCCTTTATATAGAGTTGGCCGACTGGGACTAGTGGCCGATCAGGACTCTATTTTGAATCGGATCCTATCCGAATCTCATAGAGTTGGCCGCCCATACGTCGTAAGCCTATATGACTCTATCCAATCGGATCCCTATCCGATCGAGCCGTATTCGAGTCCAACTCGAATGCCCGTTCTTATCCCCTTAAGCGTGCGACCCAGTAGGTTCGGTATACTCGGTTTCGGCTATAGTCTAACTTAGCCGATCGTCGGCTCAAGTCCAATTCAGCCGATGTCAATAGCGGCGCCTAGCAGCACATATTGACACCATAGTATACAAGAATATAATATCGGCTCGAACCTGTAATGTGTACACAAATCACTTTGCCTCACGATGCCAATTAAGCTATAGGCAAGATGTGTGCCATCCCTTCAATAGCTTAACCATTCACTCGAACCGTATTGGATTATCCGTCGTTGATTAACTCCTCAATCAACTTAGCATGGCCATGCATTTCCATAATCCATTACCTCGAGGGGCCCAGAGATATCTCTCCAAAGGAGGGGCAAATTCCATCTTGATCACTCACATCCCACTCCATGTTTCATAGCAAACCCGAAAACTACCTTTATAACTACCCCATTACGGAATAGCGTTTGGTAGTCCCAAATTAGGCTACTACACATGTTGGAATCCATGGTGATCTCAGGTCTAAGGACTTTGTACCAACACTACCCGAGACCAACTAATGGCACATTAATTCTGTAGTGTCTCATGGTGGGTCTATCCAACAATATATTCTCTAACACATATGTCCATGTTTATTGATTTGGTATCTCCATACCCATGATCTATGAGACATGATCATCAATCAATAGACATGCCGATCTTAGAATCATATTAGTTCCAATAATATGATATATGATCGAGGATCATTTAGAAATAGATTCATACATATCGAGTCTCATAAATAAGTCACGTACTTATTGATCAATACAAGATGTCTATTTCATGGAACCGAATAACACTTTATTCATAAATACATAAACATTGACGTGATATCCAACATCTTCATGTTGCCTCTAGGGCATATCACTAACAATCTCCCACTTGCACTAGAGTCAATCATGTAAGTATCTAATACCCATTGCTCTTGTGTGCGCCTCATGCTTGGTGAGGGAGAGGTTTTGTCGGCGGATCGACTATGTTGAGATCCGTGTGCACTTTGCATATCTTGACATCACCTCGTCCACTATCTCGCGGATGAGATGATATCGCCGAAGTATGTGTTTGGACTTCGATGTGACCTCGGCTCCTTGGCTTGCGCAATGGCTCCACTATTATCACAATAGAGAGACATTGGACCCGCCGCACGGTCATCACACCCGCTCGAAACAAATTTCTTTATCCAAACGCCTCTTTTGCGGCTTCCGAAGCAGCAATGTACTCGGCCTCCGTTGTAGAATCAGCAACGTATCTTGCTTGGAACTCTTCCACTGCGCCTCCGTTCGGGCGAACACGAACCCGCATTGCGATCTATAATCATCCTTGTCCTGTTTGGAAGCTAGCATCGGTGTAACCACTTACAACGAACTCTTCTTCACCTCCATAGATTAGGAACATATCCTTAGTTCTTCTCAAGTACTTAAGGATATTCTTTACTGGCGATCCAGTGACCTTCACCTGATCTCGACGGTATCTGCTCGTAGCACTCAAAGCGTACGAGACATCTGGGCGTGTACAAAGCATGGCATACATGATGGATCCAATTGCCGAAGCATATGGAACCATACCCATCTTATTCCGCTCATCATGTGTCTGAGGACACTGATTCTTGCTAAGATTAATGCCATGTGACATGGGCAAGAATCCTTTCTTGGAATCATGCATGTTGAACCTTTTCAACACCTTGTCAATGTATGTACTTTGGCTTAATCCAATTAGCCTCTTGGATCTATCTCTATAGATCCGAATGCCCAATATATATGCTGCCTCCCCTAAGTCTTTCATGGAAAAACTATTTTTCAATGAAGACTTGACGGATTCTAGCATAGGGATATCATTTCAATCGTAATATGTCATCCACATACAAGATTACAAATACAATTGCGCTCCCACGACCTTTTTGTAAACACAGGCCTCATCTTCGTTTTTGATGAAACCAAACCCTTTGATTACTTCATCAAAACAAATATTCCAACTCCGAGATGCTTGCTTCAATCCATAAATGGATTTCTATAGCTTGCATATCTTTCCAGGCGATTCTGGATCGACAAAACTCTGAGGTTGTATCATGTATACATCCTCGCTTTGGTTTCCATTTAGGAAAGCTGTTTTGACATCCATCTTCCATATCTCATAATCGAAATATGCAGCAATCGCTAGGATAATCCGAATAGATTTAAGCATTGCGATGGGCGAGAAGGTTTCATCATAATCAACTCCTTGAATCTGTTTAAAACCTTTCGCCACCAATCGCGCCTTATAGATGTGAACATTTCCATCCATATAGGCCTTTTCTTAAAAACCCATTTACACTCAATGGTTTTGACACCATCAGTGGATCAACCAAGTTCCAAACTTGATTGTCGTACATGGATTCTATTTCGGATTTCATGGCTCCAAGCCACTTGTTGTAATCGGGTCCCACCATCGCTTCCTCATAGGTCTTAGGCTCATCATTGTCCAACAACAATATATCACGTTGTTCCGCACTTTGTGTACATCGGGCGCACGACGTGATCTTCGACTCCGTGGGCTGGTGTATCTACAAGGTGGCGCAACATTTTACTCCTCCTATTGTGGTTCGTGGTATGAAACATTTTCGGTGTTTCTTGAACTTCTTCAAGATGCACCACTGCTCCCACTAACCCTTCTTGAAAGAAACTCTTTCTCCAAGAAGACACCGTGTCGGGCGACAAACACTTTGTCTTGTTCCCGATTATAAAAGTAATATCCCTTAGTTTTCTTAGGATATCCCACAAAGAAGCACTTGTCGATTTGGGTGTGAGCTTGTCGAGTAAACGTTTTACATAAGCCTCACATCCCCAAATTTTGAGAAACGACAAACTAGGGGTTGCCCCTGTCCATATCTCATATGGTGTCTTTTCAACCGACTTAGATGGAACTCTATTTAGTGTGAGCGCATGTGTTCAAGAGCATATCCCCAAAAGGATAACGGAAGATCACTTTGGCTCATCATCGACCGCACCATGTCCAACAAGGTGCGATTTCTCCGTTCGGACACTCCGTTCCATTGTGGAGTTCTGGCGGAGTCAACGTGGAACAATTCCACAATCTTACAGATGATTACCAAACTCTTGGCTCAAGTATTCCCTCCACGATCCGATCATAGAAACTTGATTGTTTTCCCTAAATGATTACGTACTTTATTCTGAAATTCTTTGAACTTTTCAAAGGATTCGGACTTATGCCTCATTAAGTAGATATAACCATATCTACTAAAGTCATCGTAAAGTTAATGAAGTGCGATAACCACCTCGGTCGTTGAGCTGATTGGTCCACATACATCGGTATGTACGAGTGCCAACAAGTCACTTGCTCTTTCATTGTGTCCCGTGAAAGGTGCCTTTGTCATCTTACCAAGTAAACAAGACTCACATGTCTCAAATGATTCAAAATCAAAAGAGTGAATCAATCCATCCTTATGGAGCTTCCCATGCGTTTCTTATTTATATTGCCTAAGCGACAATGCCGGATAAATGTGGTGTTTGTATCATTAGAGAGTTGCCTTTCGTATTAATGTTATAGATGGGAGACGCTTCAAGATTCAAAACGTATAATACATTCACCAATGGAGCATGAAAATAGAACATATCTCTAAGATATATTGAACAACCATTGTTCATTGATTTAAAATCATATCCTTCCGCTTGCAAACATGAAGCGGAAATAACGTTTTGACATAGTGTTGGAACACAATAACAATTTTTAATTCCAAAACTAATCCCGAAGGTAGATGAAGTGGTGCGTGCCGACAGCAAGCGTAGCAACGCTTGCTCCATTGCCGACGCGCAGTTCACCTCGCCTCTTCTTAAGTCTCTACTTCTTCTCATTCCCCGCAACGATTTGCAAATATGAGCTACCGATCCGGTATCAAATACCCAAGAGTCGATGAGGTGAAGTAGCAAGATTAATGTCTATAACATTAATACCGGCGAAGTCGTACTTTGCTTCTTTTTGAGATCCTCCATGTACTTCTTGCAGTTCCTTTTCAGGGCCTGTCTCCTTGCAGTAGAAGCAAACGGCATCGATGCCGCCGACCCCTTCTTGCCCTTCTTTGCATTTGAGGCACTCGCGATCTCATCGGGAGTTAACTTCCTCTTGGTGCAAAGCTTCTTGACAGTGGTTTGCGCTTAGCCTTCGCATCATCATCACATGATGACCGTTTTTCTGGATACTCTCCTCATGTCTTTAGCATCCCATGCAATTCAGCCAAGGTCCTATCCATATTGTTCATGTGATAATTTAATATGAATGGCTCGAAGCTCGGAGGGAGCGACCGGAGAATCACGTCGTAGCCAACTCTTGGCTAAGAGGGAAACCTAGTTTCTCAAGACTCTCGATATAGCCAATCATCTTTATCACATGCGGACGACGGGATTCCCCTCAACAAGCCCGCACGGAAACAAGGACTTTGAGGTGTTAAACCTCTCGGCCCGAGCTTGGTTCTCAAACATGCCACGCAGTCCCGAATAATAGTGTGAGCATCTGCTCTCATATTGCTTCGAAGCTCAAGGGACATTGTAGCAAGCATGAGACAGCTTATGTCTAGGGCATCATTAGTGTGCTTCTCGTAAGCTCTCCGTGCGTTGTAGTGGCATTATTTGGCAAATCCTCGGATAAGGTACTTCAAGAACGTACTCCTTACGCTCTTGCTTGAGAACAATTCTCAAGTTGCGATAGCAATCCATAAAGTTTGTTCCGTTTAATTTTTCCTTTTCGAGAATAGATCGCAAACTAAAGGTCGGGTGTAGTATTAGCCGCCATTTATTCTATAACGAAAAACAAAGTTTAGCACAATGTTTATGTTATGTCTTTTGTTAAACAACTTAACATAAGACTCCCATTACGTATTTTCCACCTTCCCTCTAGGTTACGTATTGGGTCAAGATCCACATGTTAATTAATCTTCTAGTGAGCTTTGGCATCACCGCTAGAATATTAATAACATCGGTAAGCAACTCCTTGCTAATCACATCTCTATGTGACTCTTGTTGTTGGTGTGGCATCTCCATGCCCCGGCCCCAACCTATGCCCCAAGGTCCAAAACTGTTTTGATAGCCTTGTTAAGTAAACCAAATGCTCCTGTGTATATGTCCGACATATACCCCTCGTGTTATGATAGAGAATGGCACTCGCTTTGGCAGACCCACCATTGACGAGCATAACGGTGACGGGTGCATCATTTGGAAGGGCATCATTACTACTTAATTTTGTGAGAAATGCTATCCTATCAAACAAACATATCACATATATGAAAGCATGTAGAATAGCATGAAATAGTATGGCCCCTTCACATGGTGATCTACATCTCCATGCCGGTGTAGAGGATCTCCATCTTCATCACCGTTATTCCGAGTGCCGAATTCTTGATTTCTTCAAACTAAGCTACTACTATAGAAGCTCTAATTGAAGATTACATCGACTCGCAGGTCGTGAAAGAATATTACAAGCATTGCACGTATGAAAGAATATTACAGGGATTGCACATATGAAAGAATATTACATGCATCACATGCATCTCATACATACAATAGGGCCATACCATCTCAAAGCATTCTCTGCAAAAACAAGTTAGGTGTACAAACGTTTTCTACCTATCGCAGAGATACGGCATCGAGACGACCTATAAGGGGGTACGCACACGGCGGTCCCGCTATGAAATCACTTACGGAATTCATAGATCCAATCTATGAAATAGCTTACGGAAACCATATCGGCGTAATCATATTATGCCGTCCCGATACACTATCAAGGGAGATGGTTTGCGTAGGCGTGAGGCAGCTGACAAGATCGAACTACGAGATAGCTTCGGCATAATCACATTATACCGTTCCGATACACTATCAAGGAACGCTATCTCGAAGCCGACTCAAACCGAGTTCTATGGATATTGCTTCGACGTAATCACATTACGCCCTTCCGATACACTATCAAGGAACACAATTACCATCAACTCTTCTCAACAAATCCTATAAAATCGATTGATCTAATCAACCCGTGCACAAAACTTGTTCCAGATCCAATCTAAAACCCAAACTAAGCAAGATTAGCTCTGATACCACTGAAGGGTTACGCGAAGGCTACGCTAGCCGAAAACAAAAACTATTAACCGCGCAAACCAAGAACACGTGCAAGTAAGGGCCGATAGATCGTTACCGATTGGAGTGTGCAGCGAAAACATCCAATCAGGGCTATCCGATCCGGAACAGTGTAGCTTATTCCCGCAAGCCGACAGCCGATACCCGGGGACAGCCGATTCGCCAATCAGCCGATTCGCAGATGTCGTAGCCGATCCGAGTCGTCTGACTGTGTTCTCGCGCCTCACTCCGATGCGCTTGACCGCAGCTGATTCCTCCACGGCCGATGACAGGCGTGCAACGCAGCGGCGCCTCTACCGGTATCCACACGTCCGGGGACGAACGCCGAACACTCGTGTGCTAGCACGCGATGCAAGGCTAGGGTTTGGATCGAAAGTGGGGAGGGTTTCCGTGGAGATTGATCTCGGCGACTTCTGTTGCGGATTCGGTTCAATGCGATGCAATTGACGTGCCGCAGCTCTCCACCCCTCCCTCCTTTATATAGAGTTGGCCGACGGAACTAGTGGCCGATCGGACTCTATTTTGAATCGGATCCTATCCGAATCTAACGAGTTGGCCGCCCATACATCGTAAGCCTATATGACTCTATCCGATCGGATCCCTATCCGATCGAGCCGTATTCGAGTCCAACTCGAATGCCTGTTCTTATCCCCTAAGCGTGCGACCCTGTAGGTTCAGGTATACTCGGTTTCGGCTATAGTCTAACTTAGCCGATCGTCGACTCGAGTCCAACTCGGCCGACTTGTCAATAGCAGCACCTAGCGGCACATATTGACACCATAGTATACAAGAATATAATATCGGCTCGAACTCGTAATGTGTACACAAATCCCTTTGCCTCACGATACCAATTAAGCTATAGGCAAGATGTGTGCCGTCCCTTCAATAGCTTAACCATTCACTCGAACCATATTGGATTATCTCGTCTATTGATTGACTCCTCAATCAACTTAGCATGGCCATGCATTTCCATAATCCATTACCTCGAGGGCCCAGAGATATCTCTCCAAAGGAGGGGCAAATTCCATCTTGATCACTCACATCCCACTCCATGTTTCATAGCAAACCCGAAAACTACCTTTATAACTACCCGTTACGGAATAGCGTTTGGTAGTCCCAAAGTAGGCTACTACACATGTTGGAATCCATGGTGATCTCAGGTCTAAGGACTTTGTACCAACACTACCGGAGACCAACTAATGGCACATTAATTCTTGTAGTGTCTCATGGTGGGTCTATCCAACAATGTGTTCTCTAACACATATGTCCATGTTTATTGATTTGGTATCTCCATACCCATGATCTATGAGACATGATCATCAATCAATAAACATGCCGATCTTAGAATCATATTAGTTCCAATAATATGATATATGATCAGGGATCATTTAGAAATAGATTCATACATATCGAGTCTCATAAATAAGTCACGTACTTATTGATCAATACAAGATGTCTATTTCATGAAACTGAATAACACTTTATTCATAAATACATAAACATTGACGTGATATCCAACATCTCCATGTTGCCTCTAGGGCATATCACTAACACCGACCACGTGGCCAACTCTCCATATTTGTTCCTGATGACGGTTATGGGAGTTTGGCGGTTACAGATTGACTCCAAACCGCCATATGAAGGCTATATAAGGACGACACCTCAAGAAGATCAATGCTCCACTCCAAAGATGTAGTACTAGGTCTCTAGTGCTTAGAAAATATGGTAGAGAGTGAGGGGTGGTCTGGAGGAGTGCTGGGCTTCTCGGCACCAACCTCCGACTTTGTGCCTTAGCGGATCCTTCTAACAAAGTAAGTGTTCGCGATTTACTATGGTTGCATTACATTACATTGAGTGATTACTTTACTGCATTTACTTACGGGATCACCGTCCATTCTTGGATGCTCTAGTCTAAGAACCCTGATGAAGATGGGTGTTCTTAATCAAGAATAGAGTAGTAATCGATAGCGTAGACGTGGTGTCTAGGCTAGAGTTTACCTTTGTATGCCGCATACTTCACGGGTTGTAGACATATGTGGCAGGTGGTGATAGCCCTGTCCATCCTTTGTAATCCTCCACATTCGGGTATGTCGTAGAGCTTATAGGCCGAAGTCACTCGGCAGACCGAGTGTAAGCCAGCACCCGAAGTAAGTAAAGAAAGTACAGTGATTACCACTTTTTTAGAGCCACAACCATAGAAATCCTCTCTATACCTCCGCCTGCCTATTCTTGATGTCCTTGGATGAACCTGACCCTGAGATAATCGACACTGTTCCTCGTGAATTCGGTACCCTTGGAATACTCCCGGGTAAAGTGCTACAACGGTATTCCGTGCACTTGCGAATTTTATCTATGGTCGTAAGAAATACCAAGAGCACACAGTGGAGGCGACCGGTGTCGTCCATGGCGGCATGCGGCATGTGGCGGCGACAACAACAACAGCGACAAGAAGACGTACGGTGGAGACGATGATGACAACGATGGCGAGAAGAACGAACGGCGGCGGCGAAGAGATCGAATTGGCCGGATAGGGTCTTGCCTTCAAGAATGCGGCGCGCGGCAAGGGCGACAGCGACTACAGTGGTGGCGGCGATGGCGAGACGATGGTGGCTGCGATGGCGAGACGATGGTGGCGGCGACGGTACCTGTAAAACATAGAACGATGTTGCAAGAAGAAAAGAGATGTGAAAAACGGCTAAGTGTTTGAACGGTGGAGAAGACGATGTGCTCCAGGATATATATGTACCCCTAGATCTTTGGTCCCAGTTGGTGGCCATTACCGACACTAAAGATACAATCTTTAGTCCCGGTTGTTGCCACCAATCGGGACCAAAGATACAAATAGCGAGAAATTTTTTTAGTCCCGATAGGTGGCAACAACCGGGACTAGGTATACAATCTTTAGTCCCATTTATTGCTACCAACCGGGACTAAAAATAATTTGCCACTATTTCTAAATTTTTTCCCGGATAGGGTTAACAACCGGGACTAAAAATTAAATAATACATTAAACCGAACCAAATTAATTTCATTAAATATAGGTTTAAAATAGTAATAAGTAATGCATTAAAATGAAATTAAAAAACAAAATTAAGGAGAAAAAATTTAAAATAGTTTAAAACTATTATAAAATTGTAATAATCATGAATAATTAACATATGCCTGGTTTAAAATAATTTTAAGTTGTGATAGACATATATAATTCACATATTACCAATTTAAAATTGTTCAAAAGTGTAATAATCATATATAATTAACATATGTCCGATTTAAATTTGTAATTAATCATATATAATTAACATATGCCCAACTTAACTAGTTTAAAATTATAATAATCATATATAATTACCAGATCGATCTTCAATGCATTCAAAATAATTTACACCGTCCATACAACAATACATTTTCAGTACATTAAACATAATTTACAGCGAGATGGTTGACCTCACGTACTTTCTCCTTACTAATGTTCCTTCGCTATGATCGTTTGATAGGAGGATGCTCGGGTCAACCATCACCACGAACGGTGGTTGCCTGTCAATCTGATCATAATCTTCATCAGTCTTATTCTCGACTCCGATGATTTTCCTTTTGTCTGGGAGAACCACGTGGCACTTCGGCTCGTCGTACCCTTTTCCTTTCTTTGCTTTGTTAGACATGTCCTTCACGTAGAGAATTTGTGTTACATCATTTGCTAGGACAAATGGTTCGTCTAATTATCCAACCTTGTTAAGGTCAACCATTGTTATCCCACTGTCATCAATCGTTGCGCCTCCACCAGTAGCCTAACCCATTGGCACCAAAACAGAGGGACCATCAGAGGTCCATAGTCAAGTTTCTATATATCGTCGATGCCACTGTAATACGTGCTATTTGTACCATTGTATCTCATGGCATCGATACGAACAACTCTATTCTGGTTCGTGCTCTTTATGTCTTATGCTCTTGTGTAAAATGTATACCCATTGATTTCATATCCTTAGAATGTCGTGATATAGCAAGATGGTCCTCTCACCAAAAGGCTAGTTGTTGGTCAATCATCTTGTTACCTATGAGACGTTGTCGTAGCCAAGCGGGAAAAGTATCAATGTGATGGCGTGTAATCTAGAAATCGGACTTACCAATGTTTTTGGAGCAAACAATCGCCAAGTGCTCCTCGATATAAGGAGCTAGCAACAATGATTGTTGCAAAACCGTGAAATGTGCTTTACGAAATAAATTGTTGTCTACAGTCATTATTGCTTTCCTTCCAAGAGTCAGCTTTCCATGTAGTCTCCCTTAAGGCTTGATTTAGGCACCACGATTGGATGAAGGTCTTCAATAAATTATACACAGAACTCAATGACCTCCTCTGTTATATACCCCTTGGCGATGCTTGCCATCAGACGAGAACGGTTATGAACGTACTTCTTTAGAACACCCATGTACCTCTCGAAAGGGAACATGTTATGTAGGTATACAGGACCGAGAATACGGATCTTTTTGACAAGGTGACATATAAGATGCGTCATTATATTGAAGAAGGTGGAAAGCTCATTTCAAGCTGACAAGACATTTTACACCACATCATTTTTAAGAGCTTCTAATCTGTCTGGATTGATGATCTTCTGTGAAATTGCATTCATGAAAGCACATAGCTTTTATTGTTGCTCGAACATTATCAGGAAGGGTACCCTGAATTATAACAGGAAAAGTAGTTTCATCAATACGTGGCAGTCATGAGACTTTAGGTTTGTAAACTTCTTCTTCTATGTGCTTATTATTCCTTGTATATTGAAGCAGTACCCAGATGGTACCTTGATGCTCTTCAAGCATTCAAACATGCTTTCCTTCTCTGCCTTGCTCAGAGTGTAGCTGGCTCGACTCAAAGAATGGCTTCCTTTATCCTTTAGTTTCGGATGAAGGTCATTGCATTGTTCCATATGCTTGAGATCATTACGTGTTTGAAGTGTATCTTTTGACTTTCCATATACACCTAGGAAGCCCAACAGGTGGATGCAAAGGTTCTTAGTGAGGTGCATCATGTCAATTGCGTGGCGGACGTCCAAGACATTCCAATAGGGTAACTCCCAAAAAGTAGACTTATTCTTCCACATCGCCGCGTGTGACATCCTAAAAATCGGAGAATCAAAATCGGAACGTAAAAATCGGAACTTTCAAAAACCGTGGCCTATTGCTTCTTCTCGGGTTTGTCGCTTCTTATTTGCCGGCTCGTTGCATAAATTGTTACGTGATCAATTCCCTTTTCGGAGTTTTTGGAGGTTTCGGAGTTGTCAAAACGGTGATGCGAAAGCCGCATCACGATTTTAAAAAGGAATCGGGAAAAGTGTGGATTTGTGAAAACGCATTTCGAGTAATATAAAATAAAAATTTTGGTTGGGAGAAGATAAATTAAAACACAAAATAAATAATAAAATTCTCGGGAGGCGTACTCGAAATTTGGGAAATTTTTGAAAATAAAATGGGTGAATTATGAAAATTTGGAAAAAGAAATTTAAATAAATATGAAAAATAATTATGGAAAATAAAAGTCAAGAAAAAGTTTAAAATATAATGCTAAAAATTATTTTTGGGATATTAGGATTTATTTTGGAATTTTTAGAAGGAAAGAAAATAGAAAATGAGAAAAGAAAATGGAAAATCGGGAAAAAGTGAAAGTTCTTGTTCATTAGCCGCCAAGTGTTCGACGCCGTACCGGCCCGCGCGCGCGCACGCACGCCACGCGCCGCGCCGCTCGCGCGCGACGGCCTACACCGCGCGTGCCACGCGCCGCGCGCGCGCCCGCCGCGCCGGACCCCGCACCGCTCGCGCCCGCCGCGCGCGCCGCCCCGCCGCGCGCCGCGCTGCGCCACGCGGCCCGCCGCCGCGCCTCGCACTCCGCAGCCGTGCGCCCGCACGCCCTGCCCGCGCCTTGCGCCATCGTCGCCGCGCGTCGCCGACCCGCGCCGGACCCCGCCGCCGCGCCGCCGTCACCGACCGCGCCGGACCCCGCGCCCGCGCCGCGTCCCTTCCGCCACGTCGCAAGCGCCCGAGCCGGCCGACCCCTTGCGCCGCGCGTGGCATCCGAGCTTGCACCGGCCCCTTCTCTCCATTGCCTCTCCCGGCCGTGCCTATAAAAGGCCGGCGTCCCCGCCCCTTTCCCGCACCGCCGCCGCCTCTCCTCTTTTCCCGAGCGCCAACGCCGTCGCCGCCGTGCGCCAAAGTCAGCCGTGCCCCACCGTGCCTCCCCGAGGCCGCCATCGCCGGTAAGCCCCGCCGCCGCCCCTTTTCCCTTGTGCGCTAGCGCCGCCGCCGCCTCTGTTTTGGCCGAGCCCCGTCGAACACCTTTCGGGCGAATGAACGGTGGCAGTGAATAAAAAAAAAAAAAAGAAAAATAGGGAAAAATTAGGAAAAATTTTGGAAAATTTGGAAAAATATTTTGGGATGATTTGAGTAAAATTTTGGGGAAAAATAAATTATTTTCTCGCATGTTTTCTCGGTGCAAAGTTTGAAAAATCGGAATCGGGCGTTTTCCAAATTTCCATTCGCATCGTTTTCAATCCAGATTCCGTTTAATTCTTTCCCGCCATCGAAATAGGTTTCGCTTTTGTACCCAAACCCTCAAATTTCGAGCATGAATTTTCTTCGCTGATATTTTCAAACGTAACTCCCAAATTTAATTGCGATCGCCGACTTTGCGAAAACCCTAAGTCATCGGCTCGATTCCAAAACCCGGATTTTCCCGCAACCCTTGTCCTAACTCGAGTAGAATTTTCGGCAAAACTTTTGGAGTTGTTTTCATGGCTTTTGTGGTTCTTTTCGATCTCTCGGTGTTTTGTTGAATTCTAACTGAATTCAATTGATCTTCGCACGTATGGGTAGCGTCGAAGAAACCGCATCGACACCGCCGAAGATCCCACCCCTCAAGTGTGCGAGCAAGGCAAGTCTTCACACCCTTTGAACATATTGATCCCCTTTGCGAAATGATGTTATTTTAAACTCTAAACATGCATGCTTTACCGGATTGCCTATACTTGTTATGCCATACCTTGCTATTGTTTACCTTTAGAATTACTCCTTGTAACTCGCGATGTGATACAAATAACCGAAGCATAACTTCGGTAAACCGCTAGCCCTGCTAAACTTAGACCATGCATACTCATGACTTTATGAAAAAGCTTTGTGCTTGGGCAACTACCTTAGGGAGGTAGTTGAGTTTCGGCATGTGGAGACATGAGCGCCACATGGCCCACGATGAACTAAGTTTGATGAAAATTGAAAGTACTATACAAATGTTTTAGACTGGGCGGCCGGATGATTTGGGTGGATTCCGGAAAAGGCAAGTGCCGACCCTGGTCAATTAAGGACCGAGCCATGAGATAGCCGGAAACGAGCCGCACAACCGTACTTCTCGAATGGGTATAGACCTAGCGACTAGGTAGCCGAGCGGAGGCAGTATCCTTGCATAGATGGTTCTCTATGACGTGGTTATGGGATGAGAATGAGGCTGCGGCCTTTGTTATAAATGGTGAAATTAAACTACGTTAATTAAACTTAAAGATTGGAAATGTCTTCCCTTACCCCGGGTGCGCGAACTCCTCTCACCGCTAGAAAAGGACGGCTAGAGTGCATGAGGGCATAAGTTCATGGAGCGGAGTCGCCAAAGTGAGGTTATCGAAAGGCTTTGCCGTGACCGTCTCATGTGTTGAGGCGTAGGCTCATTTGTTGGGCTGTCGCGGAGTACGGGTAAAGTGTACATCCACTGCGGTGTGAATGAATCAATCTATTCGAATAGCCGTGCTCGCTGGATATTGAGCATCGTGACAAGACTTTCGCTTGGCTAGATTTTAAACTTAAAACTGCTGGGATGGGTTTGCATGATGATTTTGTTCGGTGGATCAACTTCTCGAGAATGCGAGAAGGGTGGACTCCCAGAAAATCATGACGAACCGGAGACGGGAAGCCATCCTTGGAATCACGATGGATGGTAGACACGGAACCGTCGCCGGATTAATGAACCATGAAATTAAAACTTGATTTTGGCTAGTCGGTAGGCTTGAGAAAAGAATTGAAAAAGCGGCTTTACGCAAAAATAACCCTAGCCGTGTTCTTTGAATATCCCTATCATATGCATCAATTCTGTGTTGACTTGCTGAGTACGGTTGGTACTCACCCTTGCTATACGCACAAACCTCCAGCTGATGGAAATGAAGAGCCGGAAGACCCCTACGCGTACTACGCGGAGGGCGAAAGGAACGACGGCGCATATTAGACCTTAGTCCCGGTCGTTGCTCGTGGCAATGGACAAGCCGCCGCCTCTTTCCTGCCTTATCTAAACTCTGTTTTTATGTTGTATTCGGACCATAAGGTCTGTGGAATGAACAATGCCTTCGGGCCTATTTATGTAATAATGGTATTGTAAGACTATTCGTGCATGTGCACTTGATTATCCGAAATCGCATTCGTGGGTACCAACTACTTGATCCAGGAATGGTACTATGAACACGAAAGATTCCCGACTCAAAATCGGGGTCCACAGAGCTGGTATCGAGCCATGCGACCGTAGGCTAAGACCAAATGGCGCCCTACCCCTAACTAGATGGCTAAAGGGAAATATCCCTACGGTAGGAACAGTTTTAAACTATTATTTCCGAAAATGCAAATATATCTTTTCTACATCCGTATTTCTTTATACCAAATGATTATGATAGCTCCTCTCGCTAACCCTAAATTGCCCTGTAAAGCAGATGTCAAACCACGACGGAACACAGGAAGTCACTAACCCGCGAGACGAGGGGTTCGTGGTACAACTTCGTCTCTACTATGGTGCTTGAGATACCGGAACCGCCCACTTATCACACCAAGAGACATGGCTCCGAGATGTATCCAGCCGGGAGGCAGCCGTGTCCATAGAAGCCCGCATGGGAGTGAGACATCCTCGCTTCCACACTCGCTACCACCGGGACCTAGCGAAGCGGCTATTCGGGATGCCGCTCGCGAGGCCTTCCTTCGCCTTAATGCGGAACACCGTGCCGAACTCACAATGACGAGTTCGTGCATCACCCTTACCGCGAAGAGGGCAACCGGTCTCGCACCGTGGAGGCTACCCCCTGCTGCTACAACCCGATGGTCACGCGTTTATCGCGTTGGGCGGAGATAGCGAGCGCTACGAGGAGGCCCCGCTCGAGATCAACGATCGCGATCACGCCTCAATGATCTGGTCGCCGCCACCAAGGCTGTGGAGACCGAGATAAGCATCTTGCGAACATGCGTGCAGGCCAATGGTGCTCGGTATGAGCAACTCTCGGACCGCTACATGGCCCGAGGGGAGGCTCTAGTAGAGCTGGAAGAGCAGCTCGGGAAAAGCAAGCGGCGAGATCAACCGGCTAGAGGAGCATGCACACTCATCCCGTCTACGCTGCGTACTTCCACCGAGCCGTACCATCACATCCCGCCCTGTGCCCGACCACTATTACCATATAACTCCAGCAAGCTTTGATACTTTTCAAGCTATGATGGAGCAAGCTTTCATGTTGAGCACGAGCACGCACCATACCCGGTCGACCCCACTGCTGCCACCCCGAGCTCCGTACCGTACCCTCGAGCCGGGATCGGGAGAGGGTAACCCCATCCGGATCCACACCGACACGGAGTCCGAGGCGGAGCCCATGGAGATCAAATGGGAGCCTAGCGACACCGACTCAATGGAGGAGGAAGTTCCCCCTCGTCGCTTGACTCACACGGGAGGCCCCTCACCCGCCGGTCGCTCGCAAGAGTACGCGGCCACCGAGTCGAAAGATTCGGCGTGACTCGAGGCCGCCACCTCCGAGCCGTGGGGACTTCGGTTTGCTTCGGCGCGGACCACCCGCTTCCGGCGCTGGCTCTTGCGGGTGGTTGGATGACTAGGCGGAAGGACCTTCCCGACCGGCAGCACTTCCTATTTACCCTTAATTAGTTGATCTAGCTGAACGATATAATTATTATTGCTATCTGGCATGGAGGATGTGTGTATACGGTCCATGTACCCTTATGTAATATGATGAACACAGGCATCGCCTTGCGATGTCTTAATTCGTATGCTATTTATTGTTTCACCTTGCTCGTTGAGTGAAGATCATTCGAAGGAACTTGAAGAAAAATTTCCGTGAACCATAACCTAAACTAGATCGCTCTCTTAATTCATCTCTCTTCTTCGGATGGCACATCGTCGCGAGCCGCGGCAACCAACGAAAACCCGCCGGAACCCAACCCTCCACCTTGGCGGAGGTCATGGCTATGCGAGACCCGGCTACTCCAAGCGATCGCCAATAATCAAGGAGGTCGAGGAGGATCGAGTCGGGGAATTCATGAGAGCTAAGCCGCCCACTTTTTCCACGGCCGAAGAACCTATGGACGCCGAAGATTGGCTAAGAGTGATAGAAAAGAAGCTAACCCTCGTCGAGTCCGAGAAGCGATAGAGTGGTCTTCGCTACTAACCGGTTGGAGGGTCCCGCGAGTGGCGGTGGGACACCTACAAGGAGACACGAGCTGAAGACGCCGGCGAGCCAACATGGGAGGAATTCACGGCTGCCCGTGAGAATTTCGTGCCAGCTGCAGTAATGAGGATGAAGAAGAACGAGTTCCGCAGGCTGCGTCAAGGGAACACCTCGCACGGAGTATCGAACAGCATTTACCCGGCTTGCCCGTTACGCCACCGCGACCACAGCGGACGAAGAAGAAAAGATAGACAAATTCATTGAGGGACTAAATGACGGGCGAGGGGACCAATGATCGGGGGGATCACACCGGTTTCCAAAGCCTCATCAACAAGGTCGTCCGACTTGAGCATGACCAAAAGGTGGTGGACAATAACCGCAAAAGGAGGCTCGCTATGGCTCGCCCATTTCGGGGAACGCCACAACGCCCCAAGGGAGCCACCCCGTCCGGATGGAAGCCAAACGTCCCGCAGCGGACGTCCTCTCGCTTCCGACCATGTCAACCGGTCAGCTACACCACGGCTTCGTACACCCACACCAACCCTAGCCGCTCCGGGAAGAAGGAATGTGAGTGTTTCAGCTGCGGAGAATTCGGGCATTACTCCAATAGCTGCCCAAAACCACGCAACACCCCGTGCGCACGGCGCCAATGCCACACCGGTCCAGGAACCCCCACCCTGCGGCGGGGACGAGGTCTGCATTCGGGACCCCGCTACCCAACGAGGCCGCCACCGGGTTTCGACGTGGCCGGGTGAATCATGTGCGGGCGGAAGAAGCACGGGAGGACCGGAGCGTATTGATGGGTATGTTCTCTATCAACTCTACACCGTTAAAGTTTTATTCGATTACGGAGCCTCGCATTCATTCATATCTTCCCAAGTAAGCAAACAACACCACCTACACCAAGTAGCACTTAAGAGGCCTATGTTGGTACACTCGCGGGGAGACATAACCGTACCCCATGCGCATTAACGTGCCCATACGGATTAGAGACGTGGTGTTTCTCTCAAACCTTATGGTGTTATCGCCCCAAACCATAGATGTCATACTCGGAATGGATTGGTTGACCAAAAATAATGGAATTATAGACTGCGGCCGAAGGGAAGTCACGGTATCCACCCCGTGGGGATCACCGATGAGCATAACTATGGATCAAAACCCAAGGCTGTGTGAACAAGCTGCGGGAGTGTTCACCATGCTACCTCTAGGTGGAATGCCGTAGTACAAGAATACCCGGATGTGTTTCCGAGGAATTACCGGAATGCCCCGGATCGCGACGTAGAGTTCATCATCGACTTAATGCACGGTACGCCCCCATATCCAAGAGGCCCTATCGAATGCCACCAACGAGTTGGAGGAACTCAAGAAACAAATAAAGGAACTACAAGAGAAGGGATTCGTTCGCCCGCTCTTCTCCCCGGGAGCTCCGGTACTCTTCGTCAAGAAGAAGGATGGGAGCATGAGAATGTGTGTGGACTACCGATCGCCGAACGAAGTCACTATCAAGAACAAGTACCCGCTGCCCGGATCGATGACCTATTCGATCAACTTAAGGGTGCGCAGGTGTTCTCCAAGATTGATCTACGGTCGGGATATCATCAATTGAGAATTAGAGCCGGAGATATTCCTAAGACGGCATTCTCTACACGATACGGCTTATACGAGTTCACGGTGATGTCCTTTGGATTGACCAATGCCCTGCGTACTTTATGAACCTAATGAACAAGGTGTTCATGGAGTACTGGACAAATTCGTAGTGGTGTTCATCGACGATATACTTATCTACTCCAAGAACGATGAGGAACACGCGGAGCATCTACGACTAGTCTTGGAAAAGCTACGAGAGCACCAAGCGTATGCAAAGTTCAGCAAATGCGAGTTCGGCTCAAGGAAGTCGCTTTTCTTGGCCACGTGGTTTCAGCCGGAGGAGTAGCGGTAGACCCCGCCAAGGTCAAAGCCGTTATGGAATGGAAGGCACCCAAGTCGGTAACGGAAGTTCGGAGTTTCTTGGGCTTGGCCGGTTATTACCGACGGTTTATCGAAGGGTTTTCCACCGTAGCCCGACCTATGACTCAACTCCTGAAGAAGGAAAAGAAGTTTGAATGGAATGAAAAGTGCCAAAAAGCCTTCGACCAATTAAAAGAAAAGTTAACCACCGCTCCAATCTTGACCTTACCCGACAACCGGAAGGACTTCGTGATGTCCGTGATGCATCCGGCAAGGATTGGGAGGAGTGTTGATGCAGGATGGAAAGGTCGTAGCGTATGCCTCACGACAGTTACGACCCCACGAAGAGAATTACCCCACACATGACCTGGAATTAGCCGCAGTGGTACACGCATTGAAGATCTGGAGACACTATCTGATCGGAAACCACTGTGATGTGTATACCGATCACAAGAGCTTGAAATATTTCTTTACTCAGCTGATCTCAACCTACGACAGAGGCGATGGTTGGAGTTGATCAAGGATTACGATCTAGGAATCCATTACCATCCTGGCAAGGCAAATGTAGTGGCCGATGCGCTGAGCCGCAAAGCCCAATGCAACCACATGGAATTGGGAGGTGTGGCTAATGAGCTCCGGAAGAAATGGCTCGGCTCAATCGCACCCGATTCCTCACGGAGAAGTGAACTCACTGGAAATCCAGCCCCTACTGAGAACTCAAATAGAGGAAGCCCAAAGAGGGAATGAGGAAATCCAGGAAATTAAGGAACGTATGGCCGCTGGACGCGCTCAGGAGTTTTCAGTAGATGACAAGGGAATCTTGTGGTACAAGAAGAGAATCGTGTGCACGAACGAGGCGGTTTGAGGGGATTGATCTTAAAGGAAGCCCACGAATCGGCATATTCGTTACATCCGGAAGCACGAAAATGTACCAGGATTTAAAAGGAGAATCGGTGGCCTAATATGAAGAGGGATGTAGCCGAATACGTAGCCGTGTGCGATGTGTGCCAAAGGGTGAAAGCCGAACATCAACGCCCGCGCTTGCTGCAGCCACTCAAGATTCCGAATGGAAATGGGACGAGATAGGCATGGATTTCATAGTAGGATTACCCAAGGCTGCGACGGTTACGATTCCATTTGGGTAATAGTAGATCGGCTCACCAAGCGCATTTATTCTGTGAAAACCAACTACAACAGTGCCAAGCTAGCGGAATTATATATGAGTAGGATTGTGTGTCTCCACGGTGTACTAAAAAGGATTATATCGGATCGTGGTACCCAATTCACATCTCATTTTTGGAGCAAGGTCCACGAGGCACTCGGCATCACCTTGCCTTTAGTACCGCTTATCACCCGCAGACTGACGGGCAGACTGAGAGGACGAATCAAGTGCTAGAAGACATGCTGAGAGCTTGTGCGTTGGATTTCACCAAGGATTGGGAGAAATGTTTGCCGTACGCCGAGTTCTCCTACAACAACAGCTACCAAGCCAGTTTGAAGATGTCGCCAAACGAAGCTTTATTTGGTCGCCGATGTCGAACCCCATTAATGTGGTCGAGACCGGTGAACGAACCATATTCGGGCCGACATAATTAAGGAGGCAGAGGAAAAGGTTCGCCTGATCCGGGACCGACTACAAGCGGCTCAATCACGACAAAAGAGCTACGCGGACACCCGTCGAAGAGAATTGGAATTTAAAGAAGGTGACTACGTGTATCTAAAAGTCTCACCACTACGGGAACTCGGAGATTCAAAGTCAAGGGAAACTCGCACCACGATACGTGGGCCCATTCTTGATAAGCGCTAGGAGAGGAGAAGTGGCTTACCAATTGGAGCTGCCCGAGAATCTCTCAGATGTCCACCCGTGTTCCACGTATGCAGTGAAGAAATGTTTGCGGGTACCAGAAGAGCAAGCTCCTTTAGAAGCCATCCATGTCCACAGTGATCTTACCTACCCGGAACATCCAATCAAGATACTAGACGAGGCGGAAAAGAAGACACGGACCAAGTCATGGCGCATGTACAAGGTACAATGGAGCAATCACACGGAAGAAGAGGCTACCCGGGAAAGCGAAGAGTTCCTGAGGACGAATACCCACACCTACTCGGAACCGGTAAGAAATCTCGGGGACGAGATTTATTGTTAGGGGGTAGGTTTGTGACATCCTAAAAATCGGAGAATCAAAATCGGAACGTAAAAATCGGAACTTTCAAAAACCGTGGCCTATTGCTTCTTCTCGGGTTTGTCGCTTCTTATTTTGACTCGGTTGCATAAATTGTTACGTGATCAATTCCCTTTTCGGAGTTTTGGAGGTTTCGGAGTTGTCAAACGGTGATGCGAAAGCCGCATCACGATTTTAAAAAGGAATCCAGGGAAAAGTGTGGATTTGTGAAAACGCATTTCGAGTAATATAAAATAAAAATTTTGGTTGGGAGAAGATAAATTAAAACACAAAATAAATAATAAAATTCTCGGGAGGCGTACTCGAAATTTGGGAAATTTTTGAAAATAAAATGGGTGAATTATGAAAATTTGGAAAAAGAAATTTAAATAAATATGAAAAATAATTATGGAAAATAAAAGTCAAGAAAAAGTTTAAAATATAATGCTAAAAATTATTTTTGGGATATTAGGATTTATTTTGGAATTTTTAGAAGGAAAGAAAATAGAAAATGAGAAAAGAAAATGGAAAATCGGGAAAAAGTGAAAGTTCACTGTTCATTAGCCGCCAAGTGTTCGACGCCGTCCGGCCCGCGCGCTCATGACGCCCGCGCGCGCGCGCTGCGCGCGCGGCGCCCTACACCGCGCGTGCCACGCCGCCGCGCCGCCGCCGCCGGACCCCGCGCTCGCTGCGCCGCCGCGCGCCGCCCGCCGCGCGCCGCGCGCTGCGCCACGCGGCCGCCGCCGCGCCTCGCACTCCGCAGCCGTGCGCCCGTCACGCCCTGCCCGCGCCTTGCGCCATCGCCGCCGCGTGCCGACCGCGCGGACCCCGCCGCGCTCGCGCGCGCGTCACCGACCCGCGCGGACCCCGCGCCGCGCCGCGTCCCTTCCGCCACGTCGCAAGCGCCCGAGCCGGCCTGACCCCTTGCGCCGCCGCGTGGCATCCGAGCTTGCACCGGCCCCCTTCTCTCCATTGCCTCTCCCCGGCCGTGCCTATAAAAGGCCGGCGTCCCCGCCCCTTTCCCGCACCGCCGCCTCTCCCTCTTTCCCCGAGCGCCAACGCCGTCGCCGCCGTGCGCCAAAGTCAGCCGTGCCCCACCGTGCCTCCCGAGGGCCGCCATCGCGGTAAGCCCCGCCGCCGCCCCTTTTCCCTTGTGCGCTAGCGCCGCCGCCGCTCTGTTTTTGGCCGAGCCCCGGTCGAACACCTTTCGGGCGAATGAACAGTCTGAGTGAATAGAAAAAAAAAAAAGAAAAATAGGGAAAAATTAGGAAAAATTTTGGAAAATTTGGAAAAATATTTTGGGATGATTTGAGTAAAATTTTGGGGAAAAATAAATTATTTTCTCGCATGTTTTCTCGGTGCAAAGTTTGAAAAATCGGAATCGGGCGTTTTAGAAATTTCCATTCGCATCGTTTTCAATCCAGATTCCGTTTAATTCTTTCCCGCCATCGAAATAGGTTTCGCTTTTGTACCCAAACCCTCAAATTTCGAGCATGAATTTTCTTCGCTGATATTTTCAAACGTAACTCCCAAATTTAATTGCGATCGCCGACTTTGCGAAAACCCTAAGTCATCGGCTCGATTCCAAAAACCCGGATTTTCCCGCAACCCTTGTCCTAACTCGAGTAGAATTTTCGGCAAAACTTTTGGAGTTGTTTTCATGGCTTTTGTGGTTCTTTTCGATCTCTCGGTGTTTTGTTGAATTCTAACTGAATTCAATTGATCTTCGCACGTATGGGTAGCGTGCGAAGAAACCGGCATCGACACCGCTGAAGATCCCACCCCTCAAGTGTGCGAGCAAGGCAAGTCTTCACACCCTTTGAACATATTGATCCCCTTTGCGAAATGATGTTATTTTAAACTCTAAACATGCATGCTTTACCGGATTGCCTATACTTGTTATGCCATACCTTGCTATTGTTTACCTTTAGAATTACTCCTTGTAACTCGCGATGTGATACAAATAACGAAGCATAACTTCGGTAAGCATACTGCTAAACTTAGACCATGCATACTCATGACTTTATGAAAAAGCTTTGTGCTTGGGCAACTACCTTAGGGGAGGTAGTTGAGCTTCGGCATGTGGAGACATGAGCGCCACATGGCCACGATGAACTAAGTTTGATGAAAATTGAAAGTACTATACAAATGTTTTAGGCGGGCGGCGGATGATTTGGGTGGATTCGGAAAAGGCAAGTGCCGACCACTGGTCAGTGGGACCGAGCCATGAGATGGCGGAAACGAGCGGTACAACCGTACTTCTCGAATGGGTATAGACCTAGGCGACTAGGTAGCCGAGCGAAGCGGTATCCTTGCATAGATGGTTCTCTATGACGTGGTTATGGGATGAGAATGAGGCTGCGGCCTTTGTTATAAATGGTGAAATTAAACTACGTTAATTAAACTTAAAGATTGGAAATGTCTTCCCTTACCCGGGTGCGCGAACTCCTCTCACTTTGCTAGAAAAGGACGGCTAGAGTGCATGAGGGCATAAGTTCATGGAGCGGAATGCTGCCAAAGTGAGGTTATCGAAAGGCTTTGCCGTGACCGTCTCATGTGTTGAGGCGTAGGCTCATTTGTTGGGCTGTCGCGGAGTACGGGTAAAGTGTACATCCCTTTGCGGTGTGAATGAATCAATCTATTCGAATAGCCGTGCTCGCGGATATTGAGCATCGTGACAAGACTTTCGCTTGGCTAGATTTTAAACTTAAAGCTGCTGGGATGGGTTTGCATGATGATTTTGTTATTTGGTGGATCAACTTCTCGAGAATGCGAGAGGGGTGGACTCCCAGAAAATCATGACGAACCAGGAGACGGGAAGCCATCCTTGGAATCACGATGGATGGTAGACGAGACCGTCGCCGGATTAATGAACCATGAAATTAAAACTTGATTTTGGCTAGTCGGTAGGCTTGAGAAAAGAATTGAAAAAGCGGCTTTACGCAAAAATAACCCTAGCCGTGTTCTTTGAATATCCCTATCATATGCATCAGTGCGTGTTGACTTTTGAGTACGGTTGGTACTCACCCTTGCTATACGCACAAACCTCCGGTGATGGAAATGAAGAGCCGGGAAGACCCCTACGCGTACTACGCGGAGGGCGAAGAAGACGACGGCGCATATTAGACCTTAGTCCCGGTCGTTGCTGTGGCAATGGACAAGCAGCTTGCCTCTTTCCATTGCCTTATCTAAACTCTGTTTTTATGTTGTATTCGGACCATAAGGTCTGTGGAATGAACAATGCCTTCGGGCCTATTTATGTAATAATGGTATTGTAAGACTATTCGTGCATGTGCACTTGATTATCGATCTTGCATTCGTGGTACCAACTACTTGATCAGGGAATGGTACTATGAACACGAAAGATTCCGACTCAAAATCGGGGTCCACACCGCGTGACCATCTTCACTTTGTATAGCTGCAGTGTGGACCCCGGTTTTAAATCGGGAATCTTTCGTGTTCATAGTACCATTTCCCTGGATCAAGTAGTTGGTACCACGAATGCGTTCGATAATCAAGTACGCATGCACGAATAGTCTTACAATACCATTATTACATAAATAGGCCCGAAGGCATTGTTCATCCCACGAGACCTTATGGTCGAATACAATATAAAAACGAGTTTAGATAAGGCAGCGGAAAGAGGGCATGCTTGTCCATTGCCACAGCAACGACCGAGCTAAAGTCTAATATGCGCCGCCGTTCCCTCGTCCTCCTGGTGGTAAGCATATGGATCCTCTGGCTCTTCAACTCCATCAGCTGGAGGTTTGTGCGTATAGCAAGGGTGAGTACCAACCGTACTCAGCAAGTCAACACGACTGATGCATATGACAGGTTATTCAAAGAACATGGCTAGGGTTATCTTTGCGTAAAGCCAATTTTCACAATTCTTTTCACAAGCCTACCATCTAGCCAAAACAAGTTTTAATTTCATAGTTCATTAACCCGTGACGGTTGCTCTACCATCCATCGTGATTCCAAGGATGGCTTCCCGCCTCGACGTCATGACTTTCTGGGAGTCCACCCTCTCGCATTCTCGAGAAGTTGATCCACCAAAACAAAATCATCATGCAAACCCATCCCAGCATTTTTAAGTTCAAAGTCTAGCCAAGCGAAAGTCTTGTCACGATGCTCAATATCCGCGAGCACGGCTATTCGAATAGATTGATTCACTCACACCGGTGGATGTACACTTTACCCGTACTCCGCGACAGCCCAACAAATGAGCCTACGCCTCAACACATGAGACGGTCACGGCAAAGCCTTCGATAACCTCGCTTGGCGCACTCCGCTCCATGAACTTAAGCCCTCATGCACTCTAGCCGTCCTTTTCTAGCAGTGAGAGGAGTTCGCGCACCCGGTAAGGGAAGTCTTTCAGATCTTTAAGTTTAATTAACATCGGTTCAATCCCACCATTCATAACAAAGGCCGCAGCCTCATCCTCATCCCATAACCACATCACGAGAACCATCTATGCAAGGATACCGCCTCCGCCTCGGCTATCTAGTCGCCTAGGTCTATACCCATTCGAGAAGTACGGTTTACCGGCTCGTTTCCGCTATCTCATGGCTCGGTCCTAATTGACAAGGGTCGGCACTTGCCTTTTCCGAATCCACCCAAATCATCCAGCCGCCCAGCCTAAAACATTTGTTTAGTACTTCAAATTTTCATCAAATGTAATTCATCATGGTCATGTGGCGCTCATGTCTCCACATGCCGAATCTCAACTACCTCCCTAAGGTAGTTGCCCCAAGCACAAAGCTTTTTCATAAAGTCATGAGTATGCATAAATCTAAGTATAGCATGGCTAGCGGTTACGAAGTTATGCTTCGGTTAGTTGTATCACATCGTGAGTTACAAGGAGTAATTCTAAGGGTGCTCAATAGCAAGGAATGGCACAACAAGTATAGGTATCATGGTAAAGCATGCATGTTTAGAGTGTAAAATAACATCATTTCGCAATTGGGATCAATATGTTCAACGGGTGTGAAGACTTGCCTTGCTCGTACGCTTCTTGAGTGGGGTCTCTGCGGGTTAACGTTCGCCTCCTCGGTCGCTAATCATACGAGCGAAAAGGAAAAGAAAAATAGATTCCAATTAAAATCCGATAAGAACGAACGAAAAAGCATGAAAAATCATAAAGAACTCTCCCAAACCAACTTCCCTACGACCCTAATCGAATTACGGAGGATTTTATGAAGCAAATCAAATATCGAACGTATATGTCGAAAAAGGGGTGGATTGGAATTTATATGAGATAGTTTAAAATTCTTGGAAAAGATTCTAGATTTGTGAATATAAACTAAGTGAATAAATGGGCCTCACAAAGATACACAAATATTTTGGAAATTTATTAGATTAAAAGTTCAAAGTCTAAGCAAATATAACTTCATAATTATTTGCAAAGAAATTTAAAAGTAAATAAATAAATCCCTTTAAAAGGTGCAAAATCTTTGTAAATAAAGTTTTAGAATAGTTTAGAAGAGTATAAATATTTTCCTAGGATTTTTAATAAGCTTATTCTTATTTTTAATCTCCTTAGAAAAATAAAAAAATTTTAAAAAAATTTGCCTAAGCCGGGATCGAACTGCGCCCTTCCTTTCACTCGGCTCGGCTCAAACCACCGAGCCGCGAGCCGTTCTCGCTCTCTCTTTCCTTTCTTTCCTTTTCTTTCTTCTTCATTCCCCGGCGAGGCCGACGGCGCGGCATGGCCGAACGACGGCGGGGATCGGAGCTCGGCATCTAGCTAACCCTACACCATCTACAAGACGCGGGAGTCCGTTTTGAGGCGCGGTTGGGCTAGGGAGGCGGCGGATCGGTGCGGCGACGACGGGCGGCGGCCCAAAACAGAGGGCTCGGCGGCGAAGGCGCACGGTGCGGCGGCACTCCGGTGACAATGCGGCCGAACCAAGGGGTCCTAGAGGATCTACGGAACACGGGGGTGCTAACTAGGGGGTCGGCTTGGCCGAAAGGCGGTGGTGGCATGGCGACGTGCGCACGGCGGCGGCCAAAACGAGAGGGTTCGGCGGCGCTCGTCGTCGGCGATTTCCGGCGGCTAATTGGCTCGGGAGACTTAGGGGAAATATAGCTTGGAGCACGTAGATCGTGGACGTACCTTCAATTCCGAGGAAATCAGCGAGGGCGACGAATTTTGAGGTTTGCAGGGCGGCCGAGTTAGGGTTCTTCCGGCCGTGCTCCGATCTCTTGCGAAATTCTAGCGCTACGATGAACGGATTTTGGGGAAAATTGGTGAGGAGCTAGATGAGACAGTGTGGCACAATTTTTGTGTTGTGAGTTTCGGCCGAGGAGTGCTATATATAGTTGACCACGCGAGCTCGAACTCGGCGGCCATGGTAGCGAGCTAGGGTGACGCGAGTAGGGAGGAGTGAGGCCGACGCACGGTGGGCATGGTTACAGCACAAGCGGAATGTCACGGTGGTACGGCGCGGCGTGGATCGCGCGGCCACGGGCGCGGCATTGACTCGGGCGCGCGCCGTGGTACGGCGAGGCGACGGTGAGCACATGCGCGGCGTACGGGCGAACCCGGCGGCGTCGGCGTGCGTGGCGCGGCATGGCGCGGGTGCGTGGCTGATGCGGTGCACGGCGCGCGGTTGTGCGAGGGACGTGGTGACGCAGGGCGACGGCACGGCGCGGCGACGCGTGGTGAGCGTGCGCGGGCGCGGGGACGTCGTCGAACACCTGCATACGCATGAACAGTGTACTTTCTCTATTTTCCCGAATTTTGAAATCCTATTTTCTTTTTCCATTTCCTTCCACTCTAAAAATTCAAAATAAGTTTCAATATTTCTAAAATAATTTTGAAATTATATTTCCAAACTTTCTTTTTTTCCCCACTTTTTACTTTTCAAAATATATTTTCCTATTTTTATTTCTTTCTTTTTAAAAATCAATAATTTGGAATCTTCAATTATTTTTTTTAAATTCATATCTCTTTGTCAAAAATATTTTCATCTCAAATCTAAATGTTTATTACCTTTCTTCCACCGTTAGGGTTTAAACCAAAATATATTCTCTTTCAAGAATCTTTTGCAAATCTCCAAAAAATTTGCGAGTTCCGATTTTCACGTTCCGAATTCTACTCCTTCGATTTTCAGGATGTTACAAACCTACCCCCTAACAATAAATCTCGTCCCCGAGATTTTCTTACCGATGGCTGAATAGGTGTGGGTATTCCGTCCTCGGGAATTCTTCGCTCTCCCAGGTGGCTTCTTCTTCGGTGTGATTACTCCATTGTACTTTGTACATGCGCCATGACTTGGTTCGTGTCTTCTTTTACGCTTCGTCTAGTATCTTGATTGGATGTTACGGATAGGTAAGATCGTTGTGGACTTGGATGGTTTCTAACGGGGTTTGTTCTTGGTACCCGCAGACATTTCTTCGCTGCGATACGTGGAATACGGGTGGACATCCGAGAGATTCTCGGCGGTTCAATTGGTAGGCCACTTCTCCCTCCTAGCGCTTATCGGGAATGGGCCCACGTATCGTGGTGCGAGTTTTCCTTTGACTTTGAATCTCGTGTTCCCCGTAGGGTGAGACCTTTAGATATACGTAGTCACCCTCTTTGAATTCCAATTCCCTTCGTCGAGTGTCCGCGTAGCTCTTCGACGTGATTGAGCGGCTTGTAGTCGGTCCCGAATCAGGCGAACCTTTTCCTCGGCCTCCCGATTATGTCGGGCCGAATACGGTTCGTTCACCGGTTTCGACCACATTAATGGGGTTCGACATCGGCGACCAAATAGAGCTTCGTTTGGCGACATCTTCAAAGCGGCTTGATAGCTATTGTTGTAAGAGAACTCGGCGTACGGCAAGCATTTTCCCAATCCTTGGTGAAATCCAATGCACGGGCTCTCGGCATATCCTCCAAGTACTTGGTTCGTCCTTTCGGTGCCCGCCATGCGCTGTGGATGATAGGCGGTGCGAAAGCGAGATGACTTCCGAGTGCCTCGTGGACTTTGCTCCAAAAATGGGATGTGAATTGGGTACCACGATCCGATATGATCCTCTTTGGTACACCGTGAAGACATACGATCCTACTCATATATAGTTACGCTAGCTTGGCTGTTGTAGTTAGTTTTCACTGGGATAAATCGCGAGTCTTGGTGAGCCGATCCACTATTACCCGGATGGAATCGTAGCGTCGTAGTTTTGGGTAGTCCCACTATGAAATCCATGCCTATCTCGTCCCATTTCCATTCGGGAATCTTGAGTGGCTGTAGCAAGCCAGTGGGCGTTGATGCTCGGCTTTCACCCTTTGGCACACATCGCACATGGCTACATATTCGGCTACATCCCTCTTCATATTAGGCCACCAATATTCTCCTTTCAAGTCTTTGTACATTTTCGTGCTTAGGGTGTAACGAATAGGCCGATTCGTGGGCTTCCTTTAAGATCAATCCTCAAACCGCCTTGTTCGGGCACACGGATCCTTTTCTTGTACCACGGGATTCCCTTGTCATCCACGAAAACTCTGAGCGCGTCCGGCGGCCATGCGTTCCTTGATTTCTGGGTTTCCTTATTCCCCTGTTTGGGCTTCCTCGATTTGAGTTCTCGGTAGGGGTTGGATCTCCAATGAGTTCACTTCTCCGTGAGGAATCAGTGCATTGAGTCGGCCATTTCTTCTTGAAGTTCGCGGCCATACCTCCCAATCCCATGTGGTTGCATTGGGCTTTGCGGCTCGGCGCATCGGCCACTACATTTGCTTTGCGGGATGATAATGGATTCCTAGACTGTAATCCTTGATCAACTCCAGCCATCGCCTCGTCGTAGATTGAGATCAGTGAGTAAAGAAATATTTTAGGCTCTTGTGATCGGTATACACATCACGGTGGTTTCCGATCGATAGTGTCTCCAGATCTTCAATGCGTGTACAACCGCGGCTAATTCCAGTCGTGTGTGGGATAATTCTCCTCGTGAGGTCGTAGCGTCGCGAGGCATACGCCACGACCTTTCCATCCTGCATTAATACTCCTCCCAACCCTTGCCGGGATGCATCACAAGTACATCACGAAGTCCTTCCGGTTGTCGGGTAAAGTCAAGATTGGAGCAGTGGTTAACTTTTCTTTTAATTGGTCGAAGGCTTTTGGCACTTCTCATTCCATTCAAACTTCTTTTCCTTCTTCGAAGTTGAGTCATAGGTCGGGCTACGTGGAAAACCCTTCGATAAACCGTCGGTAATAACCGGCCAAGCCCAAGAAACTCCGAACTTCCGTCACGACTTGGGTGCCTTCCATTCCGTAACGGCTTCGACCTTGGCGGGGTCTCACGCTACTCCTCCGGCTAAAACCACGTGGCCAAGAAAAGCGACTTCCTTGAGCCGAACTCACATTTGCTGAATTTTGCATACGTGGTGCTCTCGTAGCTTTTCCAGTACTAGTCGTAGATGCTCCGCGTGTTCCTCATCGTTTTGGAGTAGATAAGTATATCGTCGATGAACACCACCACGAATTTGTCCGGTATTCCATGAATACCTTGTTCATCGAGTTCATAAAGTAGGCGGGGCATTGGTTAATCCAAAGGACATCACTTGTGAACTCGTATAAGCCGTATCGTGTAGAGAACGCCGTCTTAGGAATGTCTCCGGCTCTAATCTTTAAGCGATGATATCCCGACCGCAGATCAATCTTTGAGAACACTGTGCACCCTTAAGTTGATCGAATAGGTCATCGATCCGGGTAGCGGGTACTTGTTCTTGATGGTTACCTCATTCGGCGATCGGTAATCCACACACATTCTCATACTCCCATCCTTCTTTTGACGAAGAGTACGGGGCTCCCAGGAGAAGAGCTGGGGCGTACAAATCCCTTCTCTTGTAGTTCCCTTATCTCGCTTCTTGAGTTCCTCTAACTCGTTGGCCGGCATTCGATAAGGTCTCTTGGATATGGGGGCGTCCAGGCATTAGATCGATGATAAACTCTACGTCGCGATCCGGGGCATTAGGGTAATTCCTCGGGAAATACATCCAGGTATTCTTGTACTACGGCATTCCGCCTAGGGGTAGCATGGTGAACACTCCCGCAGCTTGATCACATAGCTTCGGGTTTTGATCCATAGTTATGCTCATCGGTGATCCCCACGGGGTGATACCGTGACTTCCCTTCGATTGCAGTCTATAATTCCATTATTTTTGGTCAACCAATCCATTCCGAGTATGACATCTATGGTCTGGGGTGATAGCACCATAAGGTTTGAGAGAAACACCACGTCTCTAATCCGTATGGGCACATTAATGCAGGCATGGGGTACGGTTATGTCTCCCCAGTGAGTGTACCAACATAGGCCTCTTAAGTGCTACTTGGTGTAGGTGGTGTTGTTTGCTTACTTGGGAAGATATGAATGAATGCGAGGCTCCAGAATCGAATAAAACTTTAACTGGTGTAGAGTTGATAGAGAAACCCATCAATACGCTCTGGTCCTCCTGAGCTTCTTCTGCCCGCACATGATTCACTTGGCCACGTCGAAACCCGGTGGCAGCCTCGTTGGGTAGCGGGGTCCTGAACAGACCTCGTCCTGCCGCAGGGGTGGGGGTTCCTCGGACGGGTGTTGTATTGGCGCCAGTGCGTACCGGGGCGTTGCGTGGTTTTGGACAGCTATTGGAGTAGTGCCCGAATTCTCCGCAATTAAAACAGCTCACATTCCTTCTTCCTGGAGCAGCCAGGGTTGGTGTGGGCGTACGTAACTGAGGTGTAGCTGACCTGTTGACATGGTCGGATGTGGAAGGACGTCCGATTGCCGAGACATTTGGCTTCCATCCAGACGGAGTGGCTCCTTTGGGGCGTTGTGGCGTCCCCCGAAATGGGCGAGCCATGGCGAGCCTCCTCTTGCGGTTATTGTCCACCACCTTTTGGTCATGCTCAAGTCGGACGACCTTGTTGATGAGGCTTTGGAAACTAGTGTGATCCTGCCCGATCATTGGTCCCCTCAGTTCGTCATTTAGTCCTTCAATGAATTTGTCTATCTTTTCTTCCTCGTCTGCCAGGTCACTGGTGGCATAACGGGCAAGCTGGGTGAACTTGTTCAGGTATTCTTGTACTGATGTGTTCCCTTGACGCAGCCTGCGGAACTCGTTCTTCTTCATCCTCATCCTGCAGCTGGCACGAAATTCTCACGAACGCAGCCGTGAATTCCTCCCATGTTGGTTCGCCGGCGTCTTCAGCTCGTGTCTCCTTGTAGGTGTCCCACCGGTCACTCGCGGGACCCTCCAGCTGGTTAGTAGCGAAGACAACTCTATCAGCTTCTCGGACTCTGACGAGAGTTAGCTTCTTCTCTATCACTCTTAGCCAATCTTCGGCATCCATAGGTTCTTCGGCCGTGGAAAAGGTGGGCGGCTTAGCTCTCATGAATTCCCGGACTCGATCCTCCTCGACCTCCTTGATTATTGGCAATCGCTTGGAGTAGCTGGGTTTGCATAGCCATGACCTCCGCCGGGTGGAGGTTGGGTTCCGGCGGGTTTTCGTTTGTTGCCGCGGCTGCGACGATGTGCCATCGAAGAAGGAGATGAATTTAAGAGAGCGGACTAGTTTAGGTTATGGAAATTTTTCTTCAAGTTCTTTCGAATGATTTTCAATCAACCGACAAGGTGAAGTAATAATAAGCATACGAATTAAGACATCGCAAGGCGATGCTCAGGTTCAACATATTACATAAGGGGGTACATGGACTGTACACACGCAGTCCTTCATGCTGGATAGCCATAATAATTTTATCGTCCAACTACATAAACTAATTAAGGGGAAATAGGAAGTGCTTGCCGAGCCGGGAAGGTCCTCCCGCCTAGTCCTCCATCCATCCGCAAGAGCCGGGCGCCGGAAGTGGGTGGTCTACCGCGAAGCAAACCGAAGTCCCCACGGCTCGGAGGTGGTGGCCTCGGAGTCACGCCGAATCTTCCGACTCGGTGGCCGCGTACTCTTGCGAGCAGTCTGGCGGGTGAGGGGGCCTCCCGTGTGAGTCAGGCGACGAGGGGGAACTTCCTCCTCCATTGAGTCGGTGTCGCTAGACTCCCATTTGATCTCCGTGGGCTCGCCTCGGACTCCGTATCGGTGTAGATCGGATGGGGTTACCCTCTCCGATCCCGGCTCGGATGGTCGGTATGGAGCTCGGGGTGGGTCCCATGGATGTAGCAAGTGGGGTCGACCGGGTATGGTGCGGCTCGTGCTCAACATGAAAGCTTGCTCCATCATAGCTTGAAAAGTATCAAAGCTTGCTGGAGTCATATGGTAATAGTGGTCGGGCACAGGGGCAGGATGTGATGGTACAGGCTCAGTGGAAGTACCTGCAGCATAGACAGGACGAGTGCGCAGCTGTTCCTCTAGCTGGTTGATTCTGCTGTTTGCTCTTCTGAGCTGTTCTTCCAGCTCCACCGAGCCTCCCTCGGGCCATGTAGCGGTCCGAGAGTTGCTCATCTTGAGCACCATTGGCTGCGGTGAGTCTGCAGCATGCTTATCGGTCTCCGCGGCCTTGGTGGTGTTGATCGGATCATTGAGGCGTGATCGCGATCGTTGATCTCGAGAAGGGCCTCCTCATAACGATCGTCTGCTGTCTCGCCCAACGCGATAGACGCGTGACCATCGGGTTGTAACGCAGGGGTAGCCTCCACGGTGCCGGGTTGCCCTTTTCGCGGTAAGGATGATGCACGAACTCTGTCATTGTGAGTTCGGCACGGTGTTCCGCATTAAGGCGAAGGAAAGCCTCGCGAGTGCATCTGAATAGCCGCTTCGCTAGGTCCCGGTGGTAGCGAGTATGGAAGCGATAAGATGTCTCGCTTCCCATACGGGCTTCTATGGATACACTGCCTCCCGAGCTGGATACTCCTCGGAGCAATGCCTTTTGATGTGATAAGTGGGTGGCTCTGGGTATCTCAAGCACCATAGTAGGGACTGGAGTTGGACCACGAACCCCTCGTCCCGCGGAACGGTGACTTCCCAAGTTCCGTCGTGGTTTGACATCTGCTTTTACAGGCAACTTAGGGTTAGCGGAGGGGAGCTATCATAATCATTTGGTATAAATAAAATACGAGATGTAGAAAAGGTATATTTGCATTTTCGGAAATAATAGTTTAAAACTGATCCTACTGTAGGGATATTTCCCTTTAGCCAACTGGTTAGGGGTAGGGCGCCATTTGGTCTTAGCCTACGGTCGCATGGCTCTGATACCAGCTCTGTGGACCCCCGGTTTTAAATCGGGAATCTTTCGTGTTCATAGTACCATTTCCCTGGATCAAGTAGTTGGTACCCACGAATGGCGAGTTCTGGATAATCAAGTACGCATGCACGAATAGTCTTACAATACCATTATTACATAAATAGGCCCGAAGGCATTGTTCATCCCACGGACCTTATGGTCCGAATACAATATAAAAACGAGTTTAGATAAGGCAATGGAAAGAGGCGGCGGCTTGTCCATTGCCACGAGCAACGACCGGAGCTAAAGTCTAATATGCGCCGTCGTTCCCTCGTCCTCCCGGTGGTAAGCATATGGATCCTCGGCTCTTCAACTCCATCGGTGGAGGTTTGTGCGTATAGCAAGGGTGAGTACCAACCGTACTCGGCAAGTCAACACGAGAATTGATGCATATGACGGGGTTATTCAAAGAACATGGCTAGGGTTATCTTTGCGTAAAGCCAATTTTCACAATTCTTTTCACAAGCCTACCATCTAGCCAAAACAAGTTTTAATTTCATAGTTCATTAACCCGGTAACGGTTCGTCTACCATCCATCGTGATTCCAAGGATGGCTTCCCGCCTCCGTGCGTCATGACTTTTGGGAGTCCACCCCTTCTCGCATTCTCGAGAAGTTGATCCACGCGAACAAAATCATCATGCAAACCCATCCCAGCATTTTTAAGTTCAAAGTCTAGCCAAGCGAAAGTCTTGTCACGATGCTCAATATCCATGAGCACGGCTATTGGAATAGATTGATTCACTCACCTTTGCGTGGATGTACACTTTACCCGTACTCCGCGACAGCCCAACAAATGAGCCTACGCCTCAACACATGAGACGGTCACGGCAAAGCCTTTCGATAACCTCGCTTTGGCGGCATCCGCTCCATGAACTTAAGCCCTCATGCACTCTAGCCGTCCTTTTCTAGCGGTGAGAGGAGTTCGGAGCACCGGGGTAAGGGAAGTCTTTTCAGATCTTTAAGTTTAATTAACATCGGTTCAATCCCACCATTCATAACAAAGGCCGCAGCCTCATCCTCATCCCATAACCACATCACGAGAGAACCATCTATGCAAGGATACGCCTCCGCTCGGCTATCTAGTCGCTAGGTCTATACCCATTCGAGAAGTACGGTTATGCTGGCTCGTTTCCGGCTATCTCATGGCTCGGTCCTTAATTGACCAGGGTCGGCACTTGCCTTTTCCGGAATCCACCCAAATCATCCAGCCGCCGAGTCTAAAACATTTGTTTAGTACTTCAAATTTTCATCAAATGTAATTCATCATGGTCATGTGGCGCTCATGTCTCCACATGCCGAATCTCAACTACCTCCCTAAGGTAGTTGCCCCAAGCACAAAGCTTTTCATAAAGTCATGAGTATGCATAAATCTAAGTATAGCATGGCTAAGCGGTTTACCAAAGTTATGCTTCGGTTAGTTGTATCACATCGTGAGTTACAAGGAGTAATTCTAAGGGTGCTCAATAGCAAGGAATGGCACAACAAGTATAGGTATCATGGTAAAGCATGCATGTTTAGAGTGTAAAATAACATCATTTCGCAATTGGGATCAATATGTTCAACGGGTGTGAAGACTTGCCTTGCTCGTACGCTTCTTGAGTGGGGTCTCCTGCGGGGTTAACGTTCGCCTCCTCGGTCGCTAATCATACGAGCGAAAAGGAAAAGAAAAATAGATTCCAATTAAAATCCGATAAGAACGAACAAAAAGCATGAAAAATCATAAAGAACTCTCCCAAACCAACTTCCCCTACGACCCTAATCGAATTACGGAGGATTTTATGAAGCAAATCAAATATCGAACGTATATGTCGAAAAAGGGGTGGATTGGAATTTATATGAGATAGTTTAAAATTCTTGGAAAAGATTCTAGATTTGTGAATATAAACTAAGTGAATAAATGGGCCTCACAAAGATACACAAATATTTTGGAAATTTATTAGATTAAAAGTTCAAAGTCTAAGCAAATATAACTTCATAATTATTTGCAAAGAAATTTAAAAGTAAATAAATAAATCCCTTTAAAAGGTGCAAAATCTTTGTAAATAAAGTTTTAGAATAGTTTAGAAGAGTATAAATATTTTCCTAGGATTTTTAATAAGCTTATTCTTATTTTTAATCTCCTTAGAAAAATAAAAAAATTTAAAAAAAAATTTGCCTAAGCCGGGATCGAACCTGCGCCCTTCCTTTCACTCGGCTCGGCTCAAACCACCGAGCCAGCGAGCCGTTCTCGCTCTCTCTTTCCTTTCTTTCCTTTTCTTTCTTCTTCATTCCCGGCGAGGCCGACGGCGCGGCATGGCCGAACGACGGCGGGGATCGGAGCTCGGCATCTAGCTAACCCTACACCATCTACAAGACGCGGGAGTCCGTTTTGAGGCGCGGTTGGGCTAGGGAGGCGGCGGATCGGTGCGCGACGACGGGCGGCGGCCCAAAGCAGAGGGCTCGCGGCGAAGGCGCACGGTGCGGCGGCACTCCGGTGACAATGCGGCCGAACCAAGGGGTCCTAGAGGATCTACGGAACACGGGGGTGCTAACTAGGGGGTCGGCTTGGCCGAAAGGGCGGTGGTGGCATGGCGACGTGCGCACGGCGCGGCAAACGAGAGGTTCGGCGGCGCTCGTCGTCGGCGATTTCCGCGGCTAATTGGCTCGGGAGACTTAGGGAAATATAGCTTGGAGCACGTAGATCGTGGACGTACCTTCAATTCCAGAGGAAATCAGCGAGGGCGACGAATTTTGAGGTTTGCACCGGGCGGCCGAGTTAGGGTTCTTCCGACCCGTGCTCCGATCTCTTGCGAAATTCTAGCGCTACGATGAACGGATTTTGGGGAAAATTGGTGAGGAGCTAGATGAGACAGTGTGGCACAATTTTTGTGTTGTGAGTTTCGGCCGAGGAGTGCTATATATAGTTGACCACGCGAGCTCGAACTCGGCGGCCATGGTAGCAGAGCTAGGGTGACGCGCGAGTAGGGGAGGAGTGAGGCCGACGCACGGTGGGCATGGTTACAGCACAAGCGGAATGTCACGGTGGTACGGCGCGGCGTGGACTGACGCGGCCACAGGCGACGGCATTGACTCGGGTGCACGCCGTGGTACGGCGAGGCGACGGTGAGCACATGCGCTGGCGTACGGGCGAACCCGGCGACGTCAGCGGCGTGGCGACGGCATGGCGCGGGTGCGTGGCTGATGCGGTGCACAGGCGCGGCGGTTGTGCGAGGACGTGGTGACGCAGGCGACGGTACGGCGCGGCGACGCGTGGTGAGCGTGCGCGCGGGCGCGGGGACGTCGTCGAACACCTGCATACGCATGAACAGTGTACTTTCTCTATTTTCCCGAATTTTGAAATCCTATTTTCTTTTTCCATTTCCTTCCACTCTAAAAATTCAAAATAAGTTTCAATATTTCTAAAATAATTTTGAAATTATATTTCCAAACTTTCTTTTTTTTCCCCACTTTTTTACTTTTCAAAATATATTTTCCTATTTTTATTTCTTTCTTTTTAAAAATCAATAATTTGGAATCTTCAATTATTTTTTTTAAATTCATATCTCTTTGTCAAAAATATTTTCATCTCAAATCTAAATGTTTATTACCTTTCTTCCACCAGTTAGGGTTTAAACCAAAATATATTCTCTTTCAAGAATCTTTTGCAAATCTCCAAAAAGTTTTTGCGAGTTCCGATTTTCACGTTCCGAATTCTACTCCTTCGATTTTCAGGATGTTACACCAGGTCCCTTTACAAATACTACTTTCAGATCTTTCACCATAGCAAGCACGACTATCCCGTTATGATGTTTTGGCTTAGTACGGTGGTCTGCCTTCTGTTCAAAATTTTTGTCTTTCTTCTGGATAGGGTGGCTTGCAACAAGAAATCGATGATGGCCCATGTACACAACCTTCTTATAATGTTTCAAAGACGTACTTTCAGTTTCATCCATACTGTGGGTGCAAGCCTTGTACCACTTGTTTGACTGTTCGAATAGGTTGCTAAGTGCAGGCCAATCGTTGATGGTTACGAACAGCAATGCTCGTAGGTTAAATTTGTCCTGTTTGTCCTCATCCAACACGGGGACACCTCCTTTCTTCCATAGCAATTTTAGATTTTCAACTAATGGTCTTAGGTACACATCAATGTCATTATCAGGTTGCTTTTGTCCTTTAATAATAACCAACATCATGACATACTTCCGCTTCATGCATAGCCAAGGGGGGAGGTTGTGAAGGAAAATGTGGAGGCTACGATAGCACAAATCAAAATTTTTCTACCGCGCAATCAAGGAAAGCTTGCTAGTAAGGGTCTATAGATCGTTACCAGTTGATGTGCAGTGCAGCGCAAATAGTCAAACTGCTGCTAGCTGATCCCGGAAAGGCTTTGCCGACCTCAGAAATGTTCCAGCCGACCTTGCCGACCCCGGGTCCGTATCGCCCGACCCCGCCGACCTTAGTTCATCTCGTCCGACCCCGATGGCGCTTCCAGTTCATTTCACTCGACCTTGCCAAACTCCACACGCGCTGCTCGGCCATCCGATGGCGCTAGGATTCATCGATGTCGATGACTTCGTGCCGGTTTGCCGATGCCGATGACAACGTGCATATTCGCCCGTCTCGTCGACCTCCTGACTGCCCAACCCAACCACCCAATTGGATTCGGCTAGTTGGATCTCGATGAGATTCAATGCCACCGAATAACACCGCAACGTAGCGATGTCTCTACCAGTATCCACACATCCAGGGATGGAATCGCCGAACACCTTATGTGCTAGCACTTGGCGCCTGGCCAGGGTTTCGCTCAGAAGTAGGCGACTTGGGTTTCCATGGAGAATCTCGACCTGGCGACTTGAAATTGCGCTAATGTTCTCTCTTGTCTATCTGTGTATCCACCCTAAGCGCCTCTTTATATAGAGTTGGTCGACTGGGCCTTGTAGCCCATCCGGATTCTATATTCAATCGGAATTCTATGCGAACTGAGCCGTATCCAAGTCCAAATCAAATACACGTTTATTGATTTGGTATCTATCTAACAATGTGTTCTCTAACAATGTGCATCTATCTAACAATGTATTCTCTAACACATGTTCACGTTTATTGATTTGGTATCTTCATACCATGATCTATGAGACATGATCATCAATCAATACACATGCTAATCTTAGAATCATATTTGTTCATAGATATGATATATGAGCAGGGATCAATTAGAAATAGATTCATACATAAAGTGTCTCATAAATAAGTCATATACTTATTGATCAATATAAGTTGTCTATTTTATGGAACCGAATAATACTTTATTCATTGACACATAAACATTGACTATGGTATCCAACATCTCCATGTTTTCTATAGGGCATATCACTAATAGGTTGTACATACACATCATAATAGGCCATGTGCTATGGCCGCTGCTTATCTCTCCAAATGGATTCATGCCATCCGTACTTAAGCCAAACCTTATGTTTTGTGCATCATCTCCGATACCTTTAAATGTTCTATCGATGTTTTGCCATTGTGACCCATCGGTGGGGTGTCTTAGCATCCTGTCTTGTTGATGTTCTTTTGTGTGCCAACGCATCATTCTAGCATGCTCTTTGTTCCTGAACAAACGGCTGAGCCTTGGTATTGTAGAAAAATACCACATCTCGTCTAATCTTGTATCGTAGTGTTTTATAAACTGGACATGCTTCTAAGTTCTCGTACTCCTCACCGCAATATAGGATAAAATCATTCAAAAATGTGTATATCTTATGTACTTCTAGTCCTAGAGGGCAAACTACCTTCTTAGCTTCATACATTGTTTTGCACAATTCGTTTCCCTCCAGAAGAATGTTCTTTACGAGTTTTAATAACTCGCCAAATGCCTTTTCACTCATACCATTTTTGGCCTTCCATTGTAACAATTCTTGTGTGTTACCCATCTTTTTGTGCCCCTCTTCGCAACCTGGGTATAAGGACGTTTTGTGGACCGTTAACATATGCTCTAATTTCTTGATCTCCTTTTTCTTCGCAATCCTCCTTTATGTTGCGCAACATCTGACCAGGTGATCTGAACCGTCGTTATCTTCAACAGCTCCGTCCGCCTCGCCTGTTGTATTTTTTCAAATACACTATATTGACCCCAGTACGGAATGTTGTCGTCTTTTTCTTCATCTTCTTCCATTGCAACCCCTACCTTTCCGTGCAATGTCCAACAATTATAGTTAGGCATGAATCCCGACTCAAACAAGTAGATATGAATAGTTCTTGATGTAAAATACTCCTTCTGGTTTTACACTTTTTGCATGAACATATAAAGCTCTTATACTTGTTAGCATTAGCCATGCCCAAAAAATAATGCACGCCTTAAATAAACTCTGTCGACCATCAGCCTACGGTGTACATCCATTGCCGATCCATCTACGTGAAATGCAGGAAAATCATTAAAAAATCCACGAAGGTCAAACTAATTAAATTATAATACAATAATTATATATAAATAATCATAAAATAATTATATAACAATCCAACATACTTAATGTTTAGAATTATTTTTAAAGTTTTTTAAAGTTCTAAACATATTTTTAATGTATTGTAATTATTTCTAACTATTTTAAAGATTTTAAATTAAATTAGTTTTCTATTATTTCATCTTAATTTTCGATATTTTTCTTTGTCATCTTTTTTATAACATTTTTCTCCACAAGTTCCTAATTTTAAAAAGTAAGATAATCTTTCCTAAACAAATTTTCTCTCTCATCATTTTTCACAAACATTTTTAGAGATGAAATGTATATAAATGTACCTACAAATGTAATATACTAAGCATACATCATTAGAGGATGAAGTTGCTAACATTTTAGATCCCTCCGATTTGTATACTATCACCAAAATAATTTCATAAAAAAATTTAGCAGCACATCCCTTCCTCCTCCAAACCTTCGTAGCAATGGCTCGAGCTCGAGAAGAAAGAATAAGTAAAAAAGGACTTTCACTTTTCATTGGGATGAAAGATCATTTATATCTTTAGTCTTGGTTAATATTACTAACCAGTACTACAAATGATCTTTAGTCCCGGTTAATATTACCAACCGGTACTAGAGTTAAGATCTTTAGTCCCGGTTGGTGTTACCAACGAGGAATGAAGATCCTCGGCGGCCTAACGGAGTCTGGAAAGAAATAAACTAGGACTAAAAATGATCTGTAGTCCCAGATGGTAACACTAACCAGGACTAAAGATCGTGAAGTTCTATTGGAACCAGGACTATTGTGAATTTTGTTAAACTGAGCAAAGACCACTTAGATTCATTTATTTCCATACTCCAACATGCAATAGTATATTTTTAAAAGATGCGGCATATTAGTACCTACAAGTGGTAAATATAAAGCAACTAAAAACTAAATCAAAAGATCCAAAAAAGATTAAAAATTTAGAATTATGTACAGGCAGAGTTTCCTTAGGATATGAAATTACGCATAACAATGACAAGAAAACATGGAGGGTTCACAATAATAAATCTAGAAATGAATGCATGATCAAAGGAAGAGGAATGTACTACTCGTGATTGTACCCAAACTAGAATGAATGAAGAGTATTTTTTATGAATGAATAGTATCATACATGTACCTTCATATCAAGACATATCGTGATCAGAATCACAGTATACATACCCGGTCTCGAGGGACACTACTAAAAACATGCATAGGTATCGGCCTAACAGGTGACGGTTCAAGAAAATATGCACCTACTAGGCGTTCCTCGCCCCTACGGTAGGTTAAAGGTGCCGCTTCAAGCGAAGAAAGGAATAGGTGTCGGTTCTTGTTTTGAACCGACACCTATTTACTTCCTCCTCTGTCGACTATAGACTAAAAACCAACACCTATAACATAGGTGCCGATTTTTTAAAAAATAGAACCTTTAATATATTATAGGTATCAATTATTAAAAAAATGGGAACCCATACAAAAGCGAGCCGAACCGGAAAAGCGCCTCTTCTATACTCACCCGGCCGCCCGTATCCACCCCTATCTTCTTAGTCCGTCTCCTCTCTCTCTCACACTCTCGCACCGTCCACCGCCCCTCCCCTTTTCCTCCTCCATTCCCTCGCCGCCTCCTCTCTTCCTTCCCCTTCTCTCCATCTCCTCTTTGTCGTGGTTGTGGGAGGACGCGGTGATGACCGGCCCTCTCCCTCTTTGGTAGAGGACGCGGCGACGATTGGCCCTCTCCTTCTCCTTCTCCTCCTCCTCTATGTAGCCGGCGTGGAGGTGGGAGCCACCGGATTTGGCTGGCGTGGAGGTGGGGGCCGACGGATTCAGCGGCGGTGATGGAGAAGGACGACGTGGAGGCCAGACAAGGTGGTGGCCGGCGGCTGGGATTGGCCCTCCCTCCTCTTCGTCCACCTTTCCCTCTTCTCCTCCTCCAAATCTGGTAAAGGCGGTGGCAGTGAAGAAGGCTGGTCTGGAGGCTGCGCGAGGTGCCGGCGACGGTGGTGGTAGAGGATTCTCACCGACCCCCTCTCTCTCCCGGGGCCCTCCCTCCTCCTCTCCGTCTGCCCATCCCCCTTCTCCTCCTCCAGATCCAATGATGGCGGCGACAGTTCAGAAGGTCGGCACGGAGGCTGGGCGAGGTGGCGAGGACGGCGGTGGCAGCAATGGTGGTGGAGGCTCGCCGACCCCCACTCTTTCCCAAGGACTCTCCCTCCTCCTCTCCGTCCATCCTCCGCTGTTCTCCTCCTCCAAATACGATGATGGCGACAGTGGTGGAGAAGGCCAGCACAAACAAGGTGGCAGCCGGCGACGGCCACCAGATCAGGCAAGTGGCTCCATTGGCTGATTTTTTTATTAAATATTATAGGTGCCAGTTGTGGAACCAACAACTTACGCCGTGAGCAAAGGTGCCGATAAATTGGTGCGGCTAGGAAACTGACATCTATTGCCAGTTCCCAACCGACACTTATGGGTGTTTGTGTACTAGTGGGAGATGGGCAATGGGCCAACGAATCCGACAGGCCCATCATGGCGATGCCAATCGCCGCTGCCGCCGTCACCGCCGATGAGGCCACCCAAAAAACGAAGCAGCAGGCAAGAGGCAGCAGCCACCACCACCACCTCCAGGCACGACACTTCTCGTCGCTACCATCGCGCTCTCTTCCTTTCCCATCTTGATATACTAAGTAACTGATGATTGAAATTAGCGCTGGATTATCTGAAAACAGATAGAACCAAAGAATATTTTGGAAGAGCTAGGAAGAAGCAAAATAGGTCACTCCATCTAGTTTTTTTCTAGCAGAACAAACTAATGTTTGATTGACACACTACTACAAATCCTTTTATCTGTGACAGCCCATAACATGCCTGTGATTTGCAGGTCGTCACAACTAAGTCATCTCTAACGGGCCTAAGAAGGGACCGACAAAGATATAGTGGCAGAGACATGTCATGTGTACATAAATCTAGAGCCCGTCATAGATGACACATATCCGTGACGGGTCAAAATAATGGCCTGACAAAGATAACAGATGTTATCTTTGTTCGGCCCCAATATAAGTCTGTCACCGATGTTTGTCATTGGTGACGGGCTTTAGCTCATGGCCGGATTGAGATAACAATTAGGCCCGTCACCGATGAATGTCTTCGATGACGGGCTTGAAGTTAGGCCTGACAAAGATAATTGTTATACCCGTCATAGCTGCTAGTTCGTTGGCCGTTACAGATATTTATTACGCTCTATAAATACCCCAACCATACAGTGGAGTGTTTATCCCACTGTTCACAGTCTTGGTGGGAGGAGGAAGGAGGCGACTTTTTGTCTTTTTTTCAAGAAATCATAAAGTGCAAAAGTAATTGAAAAATAGTAGTCATTTCTCATAAATATAGTAGATACTTACCTACAAAATGTTATTTTAATATTTTTTCCACTTTTTTGCAGTTCAGCAATGGATCAAAGTTGGATGTATGGGGAAACTGTGTGGCGTTATAGTGAAGAGTATCAAAATGACGTGGTAAATTTTATAAACGCTGCGGAGGATGATAGGAAAAGAAGAAAGAGTGATTACATGTGTTGTCCATGTTCAGATTGCAAAGATGAGAATGTGTTTCGTACCATAGTGGATGTACACGCTCATCTGATACAACGAGGATTCATGGAGGGGTACACATGTTTGGTGAAGCATGGAGAGCAAAAATCAGGCAGTGGTGCAGCTGGAGACAGAAGTGATACACAAAACCAAGAAGATGAAGATGAACATGACATGTTTATACCTTCTCCACTGGGAGGTGAAAGGATTGATGTGGATCACGATCTGCTGCAAGACATGTTACGTGATGTTTAGGACCCAGCCTACAAGGAGAGAGATTCCATAAAGTTCAGCAGGTTGGTCAGTGACTCGAAGAAGCTTCTATATGCCGGATGCAAGGCAAAACACACAAAATTATCAGCTACCTTGGAGCTAATGAAGCTGAAGGCAAGTAGTGGATGGACAGACAAGAGTTTCACATAGCTTTTGGGAATTCTGAAGACCATGCTTCCAGATGAGAACACATTGCCCGAGACGACCTATGAAGCAAAGCAGGTTTTGTGTCCCCTGGGGTTAGAGATCCGTAGAATTCATGCTTGTCCAAATGACTGCATACTGTATCACAAGCAATATGCCAACCTAGATACTTGTCCTGTCTGCAAGGCTTCTCGATACAAGAGAACAAAAAGTGCTAACGAAGGAAAGAAGTCAAAACGGGGTGGTCCGGCCAAGGCCGTGTGGTACCTACCTGTAATCAATCATTTCAAAAAAATATTTGCCAACCCTAATGAAGCAAAGTTAGTATGCTGGCAAGCTAAAACACCCCGCAGATTCCATTCAATGGAGGAATATTGATCGAAGATACCCAGATTTCACAGCCGACCCTAGAAACATGAGAGTATGTTTGTGTACGAATGGCATGAATCATTTCGGAGACATCAGCAGTTCTTATAGCACGTGACCAGTTTCGATTACAAACTATAACCTACCACCATGGTTGTGCTTCAAAAGGAAATATATTATGCTATGCCTATTAATCCAAGGACCGAAACAGCCCGGCAATGATATTGATGTGTTCTTGGAGCCTGTTATCGATGACCTTGAGACTCTCTGGAAAGAAGGTGTGAAAACTTGGGATGCGTATGGCTAGGAGAACTTCAACCTACGCGTTCTATTGTTCTGCACCATTAATGACATCCTGCACTAGGCAATCTTTCTGGACAAACCATGAAAGGAAAGAAGGCCTGCTCTGACTGTATGGAACATACACGCAGCAGGTGGCTGAAGAAATCTAGAAAGATGGTTTAGATGGGTCATAGGAGATGGCTCCCTCTCCAACACACATTTAGAAGGAAAAAGAAACTTTTCAACGGTAAGAGAGAACTTCAGACTGCACCCAAGGATCTATTCGGAGATGAGGTCCACAACATGGTCAAGGACCTAACTAATGAGTTTGGCAAGAAAATAAAACGAAGTAAGGCACGAACAAGGGTATGTGGAAGAAAAAAATCCATATTGTGGCGACTTCCTTACTGGAAAGATATCGAGGTCCGTCATTGCATTGATTTGATTCACGTCGAGAAGAATGTGTGTGAGAGTCTGGTAGGGCTATTGCTGAATATTCTCGAGAAGACAAAGGATGGGTTGAACGCGCGTCTTGATCTACAGGAGATGAGTATTCGCAGTGAACTCCTGCCTGTTATAGATGCAAAGACAGGCAAAGTGTACCTCCCTCCAGTTTGCCACACGTTTACACGTTTTACACCATACAACAAGATGACAAAAGCACAGTCCAAAACAGCAGAGTCCGTATAGATGCAATCGAGGATCAAGGTGGGTCCAGCACATACTACGGCCGCATTGAACAGATATGGGAGCTGAACTACGTGAGATTCAAAGTCCCTCTGATTCGATGTCGTTGGGTGAATATACGCACCGGTGTCAAAGTCGACAAGGAAAGTTTCACTTTAATAGATCTATCCAAAGTTGCATATGCCGATGAACCATGCATGCTTGCGAAACAGGTCGAGCAGATATTCTACATAAAAGACACTGCAAACAAGAAGATGCACATCGTCAGGGATGGCAAGCGCCGAATTGTCGGGGTTGACAACGTCGTCGATGAAGAAGAATACAATTAGAATTTTCATGTCAGACCTCACATCGACCTTGATGATGATCCCCAAGAGGATGTGGCATATGCTCGGTCAGGTCATACGGAAGGCATAACCTTGTGACTGATGACTTTGTACTTATTTGTTTCGCTATTTGTTGTAATGAATGATGTATATTGTATTAACAAGACTTTTTGTGCAAATTATTTAGTGAATTATATGAAAATAGTAATTAATATAGTGAATTTAGTTAATTAGGAGATTTATTTAGTGACTTAAATAAATTATTGAACTTTACTAAATTATCTAGTGAATTATATGAAAATAGTAATTCAAATAGTTTCAATAATTCACTTAAATAGTAATTTATATAGTTTATTTAATTCACTTTAATGAATCAATTTTGCAGTGAAAAATAAATTGAAAAATTACAAGTGGAATTATTTAGTGAATTATTCAGTGAAATAAATAAATGCAAGTGGAAAATTTGTATCGGTGACAGGCTTTATATTATAGACCGATAGGATGGCCAAAGCAAACGGGCTTAAGCTTTGAGCCTGACCAAGATGATTAACTCACTTATCGGGTTTAAACTTAATGACTGTCACCGATGAGTCATCAGTGATGGGCCTTAATTTCATTCTGACAGAGATGGTTAGTTTACTAACCGGGCTTCAAGTTTAGGCCCGTCACCTAGGAGGTCATCCGTGAAGGGCCTTATATCAGGCCCATTACTGATAAAATTTTTCCATCGGATGTTTGGGCGCCGAACTAGACATCATCCAGCGCCGACGTCCCCGAGCACCGCGCCACGTCTTCTTACCTCAATCGCCGCCACCAAGCGTCACCGTTCGACCCTGCTCCAGGCCGGTTAGTGTCCATGCATATAACCCTAGCCCTTCTTGATGTGCCATGAATGTGTTGAAATCTGAGGTTGCTCGTCGTCTTTGCTGTCCTCGAGCCTGTCGCCATAGACTAGCCACCTTCTTCCCTCGTCGCTGGCCGCCGTTCGACCCCTCGTCGCCACCAAGCGCCGCCATCTTCTTTCCTCATCGCCACCGAGCTCCAGGTTAGTCTCCATCCAGCTCATTTCCATCTTTGTGTATTATTCTAGGTTAGTCTCCACCGTTGCTGCATGTGTGTATAATGTGAGATGAAGTGATGTTGGTGCTGTGAGATGAATCTTGTGAATGCATGTTGTGAATCTTGTGAATGTATTGTGAATCGGTGTGTATTATTTAGTGAGTGTTGTATGTGTGGAATCGATAATTGTATAATAGAACTGTTATAATGGCACTGTTATAATTGTATGGTTGCAAAGCTATGTTTCGATAGGATTTATGCAGACCTTATAAAACTCAATTCTATTTTTCCTGCCTATGGAGTGATTTCTGCTATTGTACTTGAGGATAGTTTAGAAAATCTTTAAAAGCAATTTCATAGATTAATAAATAAATTCAAAGATTTATAATCATCCCTTTCAAAAATACTTTCAAAGATTTATACTCCTCCCTTTCTAATCCCTTTCAAAATTATGACAAATTATTTAATTTCTTCGTTTCCTCCTCTTCTTTATTTCCAATCCCTCTTGTTTTTGATTAAATTACTTTTTTTCATATTTGATGTTGTAAGCTATTTAGAGGATGTTGCAGAACGATGGAACACCGTCGGCGACAACTAGTGGGTCCACAAGGTCACGAACCCCTAGGAGCGGCAATAGAATCCCAAGGGAGAGGTACACCATAACAGAGGTGGACCTCGTAGTAATGCCAATCTCACCAAAGAACGTGTGCAAGAAATTTAGCTCAATTTGTGGAATAATAGGGAGGCAGACCTTCACGATCTTGGTTGATAATGTGAAGGACGTGCCGGAAGTGGAGAAGGAATCTGCATGGCTGAAGTTCAAGGAGAGCTTTAACTATCCCGCAGCCGACGAGGATAGGCTATAGACTATGGCCTTCAGGTTGTTTGGAACTGCTTGGAAGAACTTCAAGTCCAGGCTAGTCAATGAGTACATCAACAACCTCAGCGCCGGGGAGCCTTTCTAGGAATACCCCTTTATAACGCAAGAGGTCTGGGAGCAGTTCGTCGAGAAGAAAACAAGTGAGGAAGCCTGAGCGAAAGCCGAGGCTTTTAGGGCACTCCAGGCTCGGAACGTGCACTCGCACCAGCTTGGCACGGGGGGATATGCCAGGAAGATGGAGATATGGCAAAAAGAGGATGAGGTGATAGAGGAACCCAATACGCCGCCTCCTTTTGCCGATATCCCGCACCAAAGGGCAAGGAGCTGGGCAAGGGCAAGGGCGGTGAAGAACAGCGATGGAACAATCACTTTGCTAAATGCCCAAGACCAACAAGTTTACGAAAATATTGTAAGTGTCTCACCTTAATATGTTTATTTTCTTTAGACAAATTGTACTATCGATTTATACTGAACTCACTTGTACTGCAGAAAGAGTTGGTTGTCGTGAGACAGACCTCCCAAGAGGCCTGCTCTGATAGACGTGAGGATGACATCCGCACTCAAGCGTTGGGCAACAGCGAACACCGTGGACGTACTAGGGGGTTGGCGCTTTGGTCCTTTAGAAATATGGATTTCCACAATACGAGGGAATATACAAGAAGCGGACCTTATCAAAGGTGGAAAAAAATGCCAAGCTGGTCGAGAAGATCCGGGAGCTGGTCAGAGCCGAGATAAGCTCTGAAATACAGGAGAGGATGGAACAGGTGGAGGCCTGGATCAGGGAACAGACACGACAAGAGTAGCAGGCCGCCGAGCAAGCCGTCGTTCCACATCGAGATAGTCCTACAAAAAGGCGGAGCAGTTGTGCATCAACTGAGGTGATAGAACCTCAACAACCAGTCCCAGCCGCCGTCGATCAAATAACGGTATAACTCTCTGCCATAATGCATAACAGTCTTACCAAATCCTTCTAATATAGTATTCTAAAACTATGGATGAATCTATCGTAGGAATCAGCAAACTGTGTCCTATTTATTAAGGTGATGTCGTCCTTCACTATTACGGTGGCCGAGGGACTTGCTTTGAAGCCAACCCCAGATACAAGAGTGCATGGGGCGCAACTGATGGACGACACGGCGAAAATGCAAGTTGACATGGTAAAGAACGAATGGGCTCATTTCCCACTACAGTACCTACCGATCGACGAAATCCTAACCCTAGAAGCTGCATGTGGAAGTTTTTGTTAGTGATATGCCCTAGAGGCAACATGGAGATGTTGGATATCACGTCAATGTTTATGTATAAATGAATAAAGTGTTATTCAGTTCCATGAAATAGACATCTTGTATTGATCAATAAGTACGTGACTTATTTATGAGACTCTATATGTATGAATCTATTTCTAAATGATCCTCGATCATATGTCATATTGTTGGAACAAATATGATTCTAAGATCGGCATGTTTATTGATTGATGATCATGTCTCATAGATCATGGGTATGGAGATACCAAATCAATAAACATGGACATATGTGTTAGAGAACACATTGTTGGATAGACCCACCATGAGACACTACGGGAATCAATGTGCCATTAGTTGGTCTCAGGTAGTGTTGGTACAAAGTCCTTAGACCTGAGATCACCATAGATTCCAACATGTGTAGTAGCCTACTTTGGGACTACCAAACGCTATTAATCGGGTAGTTATAAAGGTAGTTTTCGGGTTTGCTATGAAACATGGAGTGGGATGTGAGTGATCAAGATGGAATTTGCCCCTCCTTTGGAGAGATATCTAGGCCCTCGAGGTAATGGATTATGGAAATGCATGGCCATGCTAAGTTGATTGAGGAGTCAATCAACGACGATAATCCAATACGGTTCGAGTGAATGGTTAAGCTATTGAAGGGATGGCACACATCTTGCCTATAGCTTAAGCGGTATCGTGAGGCAAAGGGATTTGTGTACACATTACAGGTTCGAGCCGATATTATATTCTTGTATACTATGGTGTCAATATGTGCTGCTAGGCGCCGCTGTGACAGTGCTGAGTTGGACTCGAGCCGACGATCGGCTAAGTTAGACTATAGCCGAAACCGAGTATACCGAACCTACGGGTCGCACGCTTAAGGGGATAAGAACAGGCATTCGAGTTGGACTCGGATACGGCTCGATCGGATAGGGATCCGATCGGATAGAGTCCTATGGGCTTACGACGTGTGGGCGGCCAACTCTATATGAGATACGGATGAGATCCAATTCAAAATAGAGTCCTATGGGCTTACGACGTGTGAGCGGCCAAACTCTATATGAGATACGGATGAGATCCAATTCAAAAATAGAGTCCTATGGGCTTACGACGTGTGAGCGGCCAAACTCTATATGAGATACGGATGAGATCCAATTCAAAATAGAGTCCTGAGCGGCTACTAATCCCAGTCGGCCAACTCTATATAAAGGAGGGAGGGGTGGAGAGCTGCCATATATCAATTGTATCGCGTGCAACAGAAGTCGCCGAGATCAATCTCCACGGAAACCCTCCCCACTTTCGAGCCAAACCCTAGCCTTGCATCGCGTGCTAGCACACGGGTGTACGGCGTTCTGTCCCCGGACGTGTGGATACCGGTAGAGGCGCTGCTACGTTGTGCGCTATTGATCGGCTGTTGTCTCCGGGAATCGGCTACACTGTTCCAGATCGGATTGCCCTGATTGGCTATTCCGCTGCACTCTACTCCAATCGGTAACGATCTATTGGCCCTTACTTGCAAGTGTTCCTGGTTTGCGCGGTAGAAAATTTTTGTTTTCGGCTAGCGTAGCTTCCGCGTAACCCTTCAGTGGTATCAGAGCTAATCTTGCTTAGTTCGGGTTTTAGATTGGATCTGGAACAAGTTTTGCGCACGGGTTGATTAGATCAATCGGTTTTACGGGATCTGTTGAGGAGAGTAGATGGTAATTGCGTTCCTTGATAGTGTATCGGAACGACGTAATGTGATTACGTCGAAGCAATTTCCAAATAACTCGGTTTGAGTTGGGTTCGAGATAGCGTTCCTTGATAGTGTATCGGAACGGTATAATGTGATTATACCGAAGCTATCTCGTAGTCCGACTTTGTTGCTGCCTCGCGCCTACGCAAACCATCTCCCTTGATAGTGTATCGGGACGGCATAATATGATTATGCCGATATGGTTTCCATAAGCGATTTCATAGATTGGATCTATGAATTTCGTGTGGTGTACCCCCTTATAGGTCGTCTCGATGCCGTATCTCTGCGATAGGTAGAAAACGTTTCTACGCCTAACTTGTTTTTGCAGAGAATGCTTTGAGATGGTATGGCCCTATTGTATGTATGAGATGCATGTGATGCATGTAATATTCTTTCATATGTGCAATCCCTGTAATATTCTTTCATACGTGCAATGCTTGTAATATTCTTTCACGACTGCGAGTCGATGTAATCTTCAATTAGAGCTTCTATAGTAGTAGCTTAGTTTGAAGAAATCAAGCATCATGCACATTGGAAGATGGTGCCGAAGATGGAGATCCTCAGCGCGACATGGAGATGGAGATCACCATGTGAAGGGGGCCATACTATTTCACTATATGCTATTCTACTTGCTTTCATATATGTGATATGTTTGTTTGATAGGATAGCATCCCTCGTAAAATTAAGTAGTAATGATGCCCTTCCAAATGTTGCACCCGTCACCGTTATGCCTCGTCAATGGTGGGTCCGCAAGCAGAGTGCCATTCTCTATCATAACACGAGGGGTATATGTCGACATATACATGCGGGAGCATTTGGTTTACTTAACAAGGCTATCAAAACAGTTTTGGGCCTTGGGGCATAGGTTGGCGCCGGGGCATGGAGATGCCACACCAACAACAAGAGTCACATAGAGATGTGATTAGCAAGGAGTTGCTTACCGATGTTATTAATTTTCTAGCAGTGATGCCAAAGCTCACTAGAAAATTAATTAACATGTGGATCTTGACCCAATACGTAACCTAGAGGGAAGGTGAAAAATACGTAATGGGAGTCTTATGTTAAATTGTTTAACAAAAGACATAGCATAAACATTGTGCTAAACTTTGCTTTTTCTGTTGTAGAATAAATGGCGGCTAATACTACACCCAGTACCTTTAATTTGCGATCTATTCTCGAAAAGAAAAAATTAAATGGAACAAACTTTATGGATTGGTATCGCAACTTGAGAATTGTTCTCAAGCAAGAGCGTAAGGAGTACGTTCTTGAAGTACCCTATCCTGAGGATTTGCCAAATAATGCCACTGCAACTGCACGGAGAGCTTACGAGAAGCACACTAATGATGCCCTAGATATAAGCTGTCTCATGCTTGCTACAATGTCCCCTGAGCTTCAGAAGCAATATGAGAGCAGTGATGCTCACACTATTATTCAGGGACTGCGTGGCATGTTTGAGAACCAAGCTCGGGCCGAGAGGTTCAACACCTCGAAGTCCTTGTTTGCGTGCGAGGCTTGTTGAGGGAATCCCGTCGGTCCGCATGTGATAAATATGATTGGCTATATCGAGAGTCCGGAAAAACTAGGTTTTCCCCTTAGCCAAGAGTTGGCTACTGATGTGATTCTCCAGTCGCTCCCTCCGAGCTTCGAGCCATTCATATTAAATTATCACATGAACAATATGGATAGGACCTTGGCTGAATTGCATGGGATGCTAAAGACATGAGGAGAGTATCCAGAAAAATGGTCATCATGTGATGATGATGCGAAGGCTAAGCGCAAACCACTGTCAAGAAGCTTTGCACCAAGAGGAAGTTAACTCCCGATGAGATCGCGAGTGCCTCTAATGCAAAGAAGGGCAAGAAGGGGTCGGCGGCATCAGATGCCGTTTGCTTCTATTGCAAGGAGACAGGCACTGGAAAAGGAACCGCAAGAAGTACATGGAGGATCTCAAGAAGAAGCAAAGTACGACTTCGCCGGTATTAATGTTATAGACATTAATCTTGCTACTTCACCTACGACTATTGGGTATTTGATACCGGATCGGTAGCTCATATTTGCAAGTCGTTGCGGGAATGAGAAGAAGTAGAGGATTGAGAAGGGGCGAGGTGAACTGCGCGTCGGCAATGGAGCAAGCGTTGCTACGTTCTTGTCGGCACGATACCACTTCATCTACCTTCAGGATTAGTTTTGGAATTAAATAATTGTTATTGTGTTCCAACACTATGTCAAACGTTATTTCCGCTTCATGTTTGCAAGCGGAAGGATATGATTTTAGATCAATGAACAATGGTTGTTCAATATATCTTAGAGATATGTTCTATTTTCATGCTCCATTGGTGAATGGATTATACGTTTTGAATCTTGAAGCGTCTCCCATCTATAACATTAATACAGAAAGGCAACTCTCTAATGATATAAACCCCACGTTTATCCGGCATTGTCGCTTAGGCCATATAAATAAGAAACGCATGGAGAAGCTCCATAAGGATGGATTGCTTCACTCTTTTGATTTTGAATCATTTGAGACATGTGAGTCTTGTTTACTTGGTAAGATGACAAAGGCACCTTTCACGGGACACGTGAAAGAGCAAGTGACTTGTTGGCACTCATACATACCGATGTATGTGGACCAATGAGCTCAACGGCCGAGAGGTGGTTATCGTACTTCATTACCTTTACCGATGACTTTAGTAGATATGGTTATATCTACTTAATGAGACATAAGTCCGAATCCTTTGAAAAGTTCAAAGAATTCCAGAATGAAGTACAGAATCATTTAGGGAAAACAATCAAGTTTCTACGATCGGATCGTGGAGGAGAATACTTGAGCCAAGAGTTTGGTAATCATCGAAAGATTGTGGAATTGTTCCACAGTTGACTCCGCCGGGAACTCCACAATGGAATGGGGTGTCCGAACGGAGAAATCGCACCTTGTTGGACATGGTGCGGTCGATGATGAGCCAAAGTGATCTTCCGTTATCCTTCGGGGATATGCTCTTGAAACATTGCGCTCACACTAAATAGAGTTCCATCTAAGTCGGTTGAAAAGACACCATATGAGATATGGACAGGGCAACCCCTTGTTTGTCTTTTCTCAAAATTTGGGGATGTGAAGCTTATGTAAAACGTTTACGATCGACAAGCTCACACCCAAATCGACAAGTGCTTCTTTGTGGGATATCCTAAGGAAACTAAGGGATATTACTTTTATAATCGGGAACAAGGCAAAGTGTTTGTCGCCCGACACGGTGTCTTCTTGGAGAAAGAGTTTCTTTCAAGAAGGGTTAGTGGGAGGGGGTGCATCTTGAAGAAGTTCAAGAAACACCGAAAACGTTTCGGCGACCACGGAACCACAACGGGAGGAGCAAAGTGTTGCGCCACCGGTTGTAGATACACCGCCCCACGGAGGTCCGAAGATCACGTCGTGCACCGACAGTACACAGTGCGGAACAACGTGATATATTGTTGTTGGACAACGATGAACCTAAGACCTATGAGGAAGCGATGGTGGGACCCGATTCCAACAAGTGGCTTGGAGCCATGAAATCCGAAATAGAATCCATGTACGACAATCAAGTTTGGAACTTGGTTGATCCACCTGATGGTGTCAAAACCATTGAGTGTAAATGGGTTTTTAAGAAAAGGCCGATATGGATGGAAATGTTCACATCTATAAGGCGCGATTGGTGGCGAAAGGTTTTAAACAGATTCAAGGAGTTGATTATGATGAAACCTTCTCGCCCGTCGCAATGCTTAAATCTATTCGGATTATCCTAGCGATTGCTGCATATTTCGATTATGAGATATGGCGAGATGGATGTCAAAACGGCTTTCCCGAATGGAAACCTAAGCGAGGATGTATACATGATACAACCTCGGGTTTTGTCGATCCAGAATCGCTGGAAAGATATGCAAGCTACGAAATCCATTTATGGATTGAAGCAAGCATCTCGGAGTTGGAATATTCGTTTTGATGAAGTAATCAAAGGGTTTGGTTTCATCAAAAACGAAGAAGAGGCCTGTGTTTACAAAAAGGGCGTGGGAGTGCAATTGTATTTCTAATCTTATATGTGGATGACATATTGTTGATTGGAAATGATATCCCTATGCTAGAATCCGTCAAGTCTTCATTGAAAAATAGTTTTTCCATGAAAGACTTAGGGAGGCAGCATACATATTAGGCATTCGGATCTATAGAGATAGATCCAAGAGGCTAATTGGATTAAGCCAAAGTACATACATTGACAAGGTGTTGAAAAGGTTCAACATGCATGATTCCAAGAAAGGTTTCTTGCCCATGTCACATGGCATTAATCTTAGCAAGAATCGGTGTCCTCGGACACATGATGAGCGGAATAAGATGGGTATGGTTCCATATGCTTCGGCAATTGGATCCATCATGTATGCCATGCTTTGTACACGCCGGATGTCTCGTACGCTTTGAGTGCTACGAGCAGATACCGTCGATCCGGTGAAGGTCACTGGATTGTAGTAAAGAATATCCTTAAGTACTTGAGAAGAACTAAGGATATGTTCCTAGTCTATGGAGGTGAAGAAGAGCTCGTTGTAAGTGGTTACACCGATGCTAGCTTCCAAACAGACAAGGATGATTATAGATCGCAATCGGTTCGTGTTCTTCGAACGGAGCGCGACAGTGGAAGAGTTCCAAGCGGGATACCGTTGCGATTCTACGACGGAGGCCGAGTACATTGCTGCTTCGGAAGCACATACTTCGGCGATATCATCTCATCCGCGAGATTGTGGACAGAGGTGATGTCAAGATATGCAAAGTGCACACGGATCTCAACATAGCCGATCCGCCGACAAAACCTCTCCCTCGGCCGAAGCATGAGGCGCACACAAGAGCAATGGGTATTAGATACTTACATGATTGACTCTAGTGCAAGTGGGAGATTGTTAGTGATATGCCCTAGAGGCAACATGGAGATGTTGGATATCACGTCAATGTTTATGTATAAATGAATAAAGTGTTATTGGTTCCATGAAATAGACATCTTGTATTGATCAATAAGTACGTGACTTATTTATGAGACTCTATATGTATGAATCTATTTCTAAATGATCCTCGATCATATGTCATATTGTTGGAACAAATATGATTCTAAGATCGGCATGTTTATTGATTGATGATCATGTCTCATAGATCATGGGTATGGAGATACCAAATCAATAAACATGGACATATGTGTTAGAGAACACATTGTTGGATAGACCCACCATGAGACACTACGGAATCAATGTGCCATTAGTTGGTCTCGGGTAGTGTTGGTACAAAGTCCTTAGACCGAGATCACCATAGATTCCAACATGTGTAGTAGCCTACTTTGGGACTACCAAACGCTATTCCGTGAAGCGGGTAGTTATAAAGGTAGTTTTCGGGTTTGCTATGAAACATGGAGTGGGATGTGAGTGATCAAGATGGAATTTGCCCCTCCTTTGGAGAGATATCTCTGGGCCCCTCGAGGTAATGGATTATGGAAATGCATGGCCATGCTAAGTTGATTGAGGAGTCAATCAAGACGCGATAATCCAATACGGTTCGAGTGAATGGTTAAGCTATTGAAGGGATGGCACACATCTTGCCTATAGCTTAACGGTATCGTGAGGCAAAGGGATTTGTGTACACATTACAGGTTCGAGCCGATATTATATTCTTGTATACTATGGTGTCAATATGTGCTGCTAGGCGCCGCTGTTGACAGTCGGCTGAGTTGGACTCGAGCCGACGATCGGCTAAGTTAGACTATAGCCGAAACCGAGTATACCTGAACCTACGTGGTCGCACGCTTAAGGGGATAAGAACAGGCATTCGAGTTGGACTCGGATACGGCTCGATCGGATAGGGATCCGATCGGATAGAGTCCTATGGGCTTACGACGTGTGGGCGGCCAACTCTATATGAGATACGGATGAGATCCAATTCAAAATAGAGTCCTATGGGCTTACGACGTGTGAGCGGCCAAACTCTATATGAGATACGGATGAGATCCAATTCAAAATAGAGTCCTATGGGCTTACGACGTGTGAGCGGCCAAACTCTATATGAGATACGGATGAGATCCAATTCAAAATAGAGTCCTGAGCGGCTACTAATCCCAGTCGGCCAACTCTATATAAAGGAGGGAGGGGTGGAGAGCTGCCATATATCAATTGTATCGCGTGCAACAGAAGTCGCCGAGATCAATCTCCACGGAAACCCTCCCCACTTTCGAGCCAAACCCTAGCCTTGCATCGCGTGCTAGCACACGGGTGTACGGCGTTCTGTCCCCGGACGTGTGGATACCGGTAGAGGCGCTGCTACGTTGTGCGCTATTGATCGGCTGTTGTCTCCGGGAATCGGCTACACTGTTCCAGATCGGATTGCCCTGATTGGCTATTCCGCTGCACTCTACTCCAATCGGTAACGATCTATTGGCCCTTACTTGCAAGTGTTCCTGGTTTGCGCGGTAGAAAATTTTTGTTTTCGGCTAGCGTAGCTTCCGCGTAACCCTTCAGTTTTATCCAATGGCCCAAGGTGCTTATTGAAATCAGGTTGACTCCAAGGTCAGCCACTCCACCGAGCACTCGACTGCCGCTCCGACCGACACCAGCTCCTTCAGCCCCTCCAGCCCCTCCAACTCCTGCTGCTCCACAAGGTCAAATGGAGGTCAACAGCACGACTAAATAAATTAATCCCACACCGCTCAAGATATTAAGGAAGGCGTGTTCCTCTCCTCTGCAAATAACTAACGACAAACATGTGGCAGGGGGAGAGGAAGAGCCCAAGTCAAGACGAAGGCCTCACGTCTACAACCAAAGAAGCTAGAAATAAGCAAGAATGTATCTCCGGCGGCATTTTCACTAGGCATGCCTTTGGTTGGAGACGACGCCCTACGAATGATGGGCAACGCGTGTAGGGAGCTCCAGATGTACTACATGGAGAGGACAAGCAAGAGGACAAACAAGGAGACTGACATCGTAGGCTATCATGGTAAAGAACCATTTTTTGGGCTTGAAAACTACATTGTCATAGACTTCAAGGACTTGTTTGACCTCTACAGACTACGAGCGATGGAAACAAGTCTACTCAAGTGCTACTCCTTATAAGTATTCTTGCGTTCCTCAATCTTGGTAGAAACAATTCTTATAACACGCACATAAGAGCGTTTGTTTTATGTGTAGGCTTAGTTGGAAGTGGTGCCAGAGAAATACACCGGAAGTGGCCTTCCAGGATCCACAAATTGTCTCGGTCGCCAATATAGATCATGATAGGAAGTCCATGATGGACTATATTTTTAAGACCTTGCTGACCCAACAAGACAAGGAGTACTTTCTCTGCGCCTATAATCAATAGTAAGTGTGTACCTTAAATATATGCAATTGCATGACATGTAGTGCTTTAGAATTTAACTTTCACTATATTAATGCCACAGTGTCCATTGGATCCTTCTGGTCATTACGCCAAAGCGGAGCATATGCCACTACGTAAATTCCAAAATCAATAAGACGTATGACTGGACCCCGATCCAAGAAGCAATCGACGAAGCGTGGGAAACATATGTGGAGAAAGGAGGACGGCATATCAATTATCAACAAACCCTCATCCACAAAAAGGACATCCCCATCAAACAGCAAGTAGGCGACCAGTGCGGATTCCATATGTGCTACAACATGCGATTCCTGTAGAACAACAAGTTCAAGACTATGACCGAATTTAAGGTTTATGATCTCAATTCTGATATGTACTAACTAGTTCGAATTATATATATCGATCGACTAATTTCGAACTCTGTACATGTAGGAAAATATATCCAAGTCTGCGCCTACCAGCTTTGACAGGATTAGAGAAGAAATAGAGGACTTTATAATCCATGATATAGTACATCCCACAGGAATGTTTAGAGTACAAGTATAGGGTTAAGTCAAAGACATGAAATAGCGGACTTGAACATTTTGGAATTAATGTCAAAGATATGTAAATATGTAACACTTGTGATATTATTAAATTACAATTTTATCAAATGTGTTTCATACTTGCAATGTGAAATATGTGAATAATAGATGTCCATGTGAATAGATATATGAGAATGTCAGATGTATGTGAATATATGTGAAATATCTTTGTTTTAATCATTTTTGCAGGGGCATGGCTAACAAAGACTTGAGTCTAACCATAAATAATAATAATTTTTTTGGAAAAAACTCATCGGTGATGGGTTTTAAATTAAGCTCGATGGAGATGTTAGTCATCAGTGATGAGCTTAAGTAAAAACCCGATTGAGAAGTCTGTCATCCGTGATGGGCACTAAATAGGACCCGTTTGAGATTATATCATCGGTGTTGGGCCCTTGTTTGATTGGTCTTGTGGGTCAAACATATCGGTGACGGGCTGTAAGGTCCAACAAAAATAATTATATCGGTGACAGGCTTTTGTCCGATAGAGAAACTATTCACATCAGTGACCTTACGTCGTGACGGACGTTATACCGGATACATATTAGAGTTATCGCCTGATTAAGATAAGAATGACGGTAGTAGTGACATCATTAATACCTGTGCATGGATTTTAGGACTTAGTCTTCGGAGTGATCCACTTCGCTCACTTTCTTGATCACTGGATTGCTTGGGAAAGTAGGTATAAGAGTTATAATTAGAAGTCTATGTCCTCATGCTTGCGATATATATATGTCCGGTTACTCAGATTGAATTGTATTTATGGTATAGGATTGTGTTAACGTCAAACTTGATTACGTGGGTCACGTAGGTGTATCGTCTTCGTCGTGTAGTATAGCGTTGCTGTAAGCTTAATTAGGTGTTCTCAGATATCAGACAGCTAAAATATCCCACCAATTATGGACGTTGAATATGGCACCTGCCACGGTCACGACATTTAGTTTCGAGACAATTTTACATCCCCTGCTCACGTTTCATATTTCAACTGTGAAGATTTGATGGGAGGATCGATGCTACAATAAAAACGTATGGTAGAGATATTTTTCTAACTAGGAGAGAAATCCTGTGCGTTCGCGCGGACATGTGTATTAGTCCCGTTTACACCTGTTTTCGACAGTGACAATTTTCACATTTTGGTGAGCACGTTTCTAAACTAAAAGATATGTTTTTAGAATATCTTTTTACATAGAAATGTTTTAAGATATCAAATAAATATATTTTTAAATTTATAATGATTAATACTCAATTAGTCATGTGCTAAAGGCTTCGCTATTTTTGTGTGTTATCGAGTTGCCACACTCAATAGTTAAAACAAACTGATAGTTTGTTCAATTATAAGTTCAAAATATAATTAGGATACTCTCTTTTTAAATGAATGTCCATTATCTTTTTTCTCAAAAAACCTCGTGAAACATTTTATTGCTGATGAATGTATTTTATTTGTACCGCGAAGTCCTCACTTTAATTGATTCATATATATATAATTTGTTAAATGCTTGCACGTAAATTAATTAACAAAGACAGAAGAAATATATTGTTTCTCTACAAAACACAGGACCCCAAAATGGAACTTCAAATGTAAATTTAATAGGAAAAAATATAACTCTTAAACTATCCTGACTTAAAAGGCCACCTTTTTTAAGCGGCTTGTACATACGAGATGTAGAAAAAAACACCATGAAGATGTTACGAAAGAAAGAAATTTAATGACACTACAATTATCACCCTCATCTCAATTGTACGATAACCCTCATCAGTATCGGATATGACGTTCAGCACGGTGCAAAGGTTACTGATATGAGAAGTCATCTTTATCGGGCAAAAGCCCATCACCGATGCATTTATCTTTGTCAGGCCTAAACTAAAGCCCATCACCGATAGATTTGACCCATAAGATCAGTCAAACAAGGGCTCGTCACTGATGATATAATCTCAAACAGCCCCAATTAATGTCTGTCACGGACAACTAACAACTTAATCGAACTTTAACTTAAACCCGTCACAGATGATATCATCTCCATCGGGCTTAAGTTAAAGCCCGTCACCGATGAGTGTTTCCCAAAAAAAATAAATTTTATTTTTTGAATAGCCTTAGGTCTTTGCTAGCCATGCCCGCTGCAAAATGAGGGAAACAGACATATATATTACCTTTCCTAACATCCCCTTCATATATACAATTATTGATAGGAAACAATATTCATAAATCACCTATGCCATTCACATATTTCATACATCCATTCACATATAAATCTATTATTCACATATTTCACAATAATATCTTCAAGTTCTAAGGATCAAAACCTACAAAACCAAGTTGTAAATTGAAACAAATTTATGTTTAGCATTACAAGTATATACATAAACACATTTTATCATATTGTAATTTACAATATAAACATAATTGTTACATAGTTACATGTCTTTGACATTAATTTTGAAATGTTCAATAATGTTCATCATTTAATTTTAATGTACTTACTTATCATTGATGAATAGCCCGATGGAACTTCAATATCTTTCATGCATGATAACATTATGATCTTCTCATCCTTCGACAAGGTGTGGCAAGCTAGAGGGAGGTACACTCTTCCTGTCTCTGCATCTATTACAGGCAGGAATTCACTATGAATATTCATCTCCTGTAGATAAAGGTGTGCGTTCAACCTGTCCTTTATCTTCCCAGAAATATTCAGCAATAGGGCAACCAAACTCTCACACACATTCTTTTATACGTGTATCAGATCAATGCAATGACGGACCTCAATATCTTTCCAGTAAGGTAGTCGCCAAAATATGGATTTTTTCTTCCACATATCTTACTACGTTTTCTTTTCTTCCCAATGTCATTAGTTATGTCCTTGACCATGTCATGGACCTCATCTACAGACAAATCCTTGGGAGCAGACTGAAGTTCTCTCTTACCATTGAAAAGTTTCTTTTTTCTTATAAACGTGTGAAGTAGCGGGACCCATCTCCTATGACCCATATGAACCATCTTTCATGATTTCTTCATGTAAACTATCTTTCTTGATTTCTTCAGCCACCTACTGCGTGTATGTTTCATACAGTCAGAGCAAGCCTTCTTTTCTTTCACAGTTTACCAAGTACGGGATAGTCATTGATAATGTAGAACAATAGAACTCGTAGTTTGAAGTTCTCCTGACCATACGCATCCCAAGTTTACACACCGTGATTCGAGAGAATCTCAAGATCATCGATAACAGGCTCCAAGAGCACATCAATATTATTGCCGGGTTGATTTGGTCCGTAGATTAACAAGCACAACATAATGTATTTTTTTTTGAAGTACAACAATGGCGGTAGGTTATAGGTTGCAATCAAAACTGGCCAAGTGCTATGAGAACTGCTCAGGTCTCCGAAAGGATTCATGTCATCCGTACACAAACATATTGTGATAGTTCTAGGGTCGGCTGCGAATTCTGGGTGTCTTCGATCGATATTTCCCTATTGAATCGAATCTGCAGGGTGTCTTAGCATACCATCGTCCCTTTCTTCCTTGGGGTTGGCAAATATTCTCTTGAAACGATCAATGATAGGTAGATATCACACAATCTTCGTCGGACCACCCCACTTTGACATCTTTTCTTCGTCAGCACTTTTTTCGCTTGTATCAAGAAGTCTTGCAGACAGAACAAGCATCTAAGTCTGTATATTCCTTGTGGAACAATATGCAGTCATTTGGACAAGCATGATTTCTACGGACCTCTAACCACATGGGACACAAAACCTACTTTGCTTCATATGTCGTCTCAGACAATGTGTTCTCATCAGGAAGCATGGCCTTCAAAATTCCCAAAAGATCTGGAACTCTTGTCTATCCATCCACTACTTGCCTTCAGCTTTATTAGGTCCAAGATAGCTGACAATTTAGTGTGTTTTGCCTTGCATCCGGCGTATAGAGCCTTCTCTGAGTCACTTACCAACCTGCTAAACTTCATGGGATCTCTCTCGTTGTAAGCTGGTTCCTCAACGTCACATAGCATGTCATGTAGCAGATCGTGATCCACATCAACCATTTCACCATGTCGTGCTCATCTTCATCTTCCTGATTTTGTGCACCACTTCTCTCTGCAGCTGCACCACGCCTGATTCTTGCTTTCCATGCTTCACCCAACTTGTGTAGCCCTTCATGAATCCTCGTTCTATCAGATGAGCATGTATGTCCACTCTGCTATCAAACATATTCTCATTTTTACAATGTGCACATGGACAACATATGTAATCGCTCTTTCTTCTTTTCCTATCCTCCTCCACGACGTTTATAAAAATTAATATGCCATTTCTATACTCTTTGGTATGACGTCGCACAGTTTTTTCATACATCCAACTTCGATCCATCCCTGAGCTGCAAAAAAGTAAAAATATATTAGATAAACATTCTATAGATAAGTATTTACTAAATTTATGAGAATTCATTACTATTTTTCAATTACTTTTGCACCTTATGATTTACTTGGAAAAAAAGAGATAAAAATCACCCTCCTCTTCTTCCCACCAAAATAGTGAACAATGTGATAACCATTACGCTAGATGATTGGGATATTTATAGCGTACAATAAACATCTGTAATGGCCAATGAACTAACAACGGTAACAATATTTCTTTATCTTTCTCGGGCCTACGTACAAGCCCATCACCGACGATATTCATCCATGACGGGCCTAATGGTTATCTCAATCAGACCTCAAGTTAGAGCCCATCACCGATGATGAACATCGGTGACGGGTTTATGTTAGGGCCATACAAATATATCATCTCTTATGTTTGTCGGGCCATGATATGAGCCTGTCAATGATAGGTATTATCGTGATTGGCTTGATTTTTATGCACATGTAACATGTATGTGTGAGTATATCTTTGTCGGTCTTTTTTAGGCCTGTTTGAGATTACTTTGTTGTGATGACTCGCAAAACTCAAAAATGTGAGAGGCCGTCACAGATAAAAGGATTTGTACTAGTGTTGACTTCATGGATTATTGGCTTTCGTCTCATGACATTTGTCAAATAAAATACCAATTGTATGAACATAAACATAAAATTGAAAAAAAGTAAGAACAATACAATTAGCACACCAAAAAAGATTTTTCTATAGCTAAGAACGTAAACTAATTCATTGTTAGTTTGTGGGTTAATGCTCCATTAAATAATTCTATGAGTAAAAGCATTACAAAACTATTTCCAAAATTGGCCATGAGGCTGTGGTAGGCACGACTTCACCATAGGAGACTGCATATTTGAGTCGTATGTAGAAAAGAATTCATGAAACTTATGAAAATTATATATGCAATAGTGTAATGAACATTAAGCAATTAAAAAATTATAAAGATAGATAAGTAGCTTAAAATTATTATTGTACATTACTGAAAAATGATAGTCCATAAGTGAAATAATACATATAAATATAACATAAATATAACTATATCATTCGTCGTTAAAATTTAATAGAACATGATAGTTTTTTCATAGAAAAACTGGCTGAATATTTTTACAACGAATTGTGTCTATTTAGATGCACCTGCTTTTTTCCTATGTATTAGATTTTCTCTTATCATCTATTCATGATTGTCATGGATGGATGTGTCTAATTTGACTTTACAGTGTGAGAGATATTATAATATAATTGTGATCATTTAGCTATATAATTTATTTGTTTTCTATATATAACTTGTTAGCTAGAAAATAGGAGACAGGATTGGATTGGAGGGGGAGGGAATACGTATGTAGATGGCCACATCTTTTATTTTAATTTTAATAGGACTAGCAGTGCGTTGTACCAAGTGAAAAAAATAATAATGAGTGTGGGAGCATAAAGCCACAAATTGAATCTTCAGGGCAAGAGAAAACGTTGACATAACATAATTATTTGTTGCTCCAAATCCACTGGCATAGATGATTATAAGAAAACTATTGATACCACCTTAAATAAAGTTATATATTACATACTAAAGATTAAAATCATAAAATATTTTCTTTTGTTATGTATTATTATTAGAGTCGTTTACAATGAATCATTATTTTTATTTTTCTTTCTGTTACTCGATAAACAAAATTATTTTTCTCATACTCTGAAGAGTAGCCATAGTAGAAAAAATGTTTTTCACTGGCTATTGGACCAAGCTCACTGCACTCCAATCTCATAATCGCTTTCACTTAAAAATTCAGAAGTGAAAATTCCTACAATGAATGAAAAAAAACCGATATGGTTAGGTGTCATGTAGAGCAGGAGAAACTGAGAACAGAATCATATTTGTCGAAACTTGGTTTCGGCAATATATTTTCTCGGGTCGCAGTCGAGATCGCCAAACACAATGGGTTAGAAGAAGAAGAATGTTTAGACAGGTTCAGACCCTCTCGTGAGGTAATACCCTACTTCTGTTTCGGTGGATTCGATTCGCCGAGTATCTTTATTGATCTCGTGATCTAAAGCTCTTGCTTATGAAGTCGTATCTCAGATCTAATGTTGGAATATCCCTCAAGGGACGCCCCTTACCCCCCTTATATAGTCTTGGGAGGAAGGGTTTACAAATCGGAAACCCTATCTTACTCTAAGTCGGTTTCCTCAATCTTACCAAACCGTGACTATAGGCCGATTGCCTTATCTCTATCGGCAACCGTAACACCTAAGTCAAGTTCGGCTTACAGATATAGCAGGCGCAATCTATCCCTACCTCCAGTCGGATAAGCTTGCCAAGTAGATACCCGATTGCCACAATCTCCACAGTAGCCCCCGAGTCCTTTTCAGTCGACGAGACAACTCAGCTTCAGACCAAAACAGCACTCAACCAAAAAATCTCTTTGACCGAGTGCTTTTGGCGCCAAGTGATTCCATCATCTCTGCCTGAATCTTCCCGAGTGGCTCAAAAGACTGTGAAGGGCTGAAAATATCTAAAAAATTTCTCAAAAATAAATATCTAGGTGCATCTCCTAATGCACCTAATTAGGTGTAGCCCCCGACTATGTGGTTAGTCAAAAATAGACTAAGCATATAGTCAAGAACTATAAAAAATTATCTTCATGTAGATGCCTAGCTCATGCTAAAGCAATCATAGAAATCTCATTACTCAGCAAGTTCATACTTATCCGAGTGAATTTGCCCGAGTCATCTCAGAACAAATAATTCAACCATCCCTCATGGGTAAAAAGCACTCGGTAAGCTCTTGCTCAACCGAGTGGATTTGCCCGAGTAATCCCGGAATAAATATTTCATTCATCCCTCATGGGAAAACAAGTTTTTTCAATCATATGAAAAATATGACCAAGTTATTAAATAGCTTTTGCCATAATACTGGTCTCAATCTATAAAGATCTTCACCAAGGTGGAAAACAAACAACATTGGTAAGATTACCCGACCGAATGCCAAAAAACCAAACAGCCCTTGTTCACCAAGGCAGCTATAAAAACTCAGCTGTTGGTCACCTTCCAAATTGCATCGTGCCAGCTTCTCATGAAGTCAGGCAAACCGCGGTATGGAAGGATCTTTAAAGGTATAGGGCACTCGGACACGCGCATATTGCCAGGGCAAATCTGCTTAAGCTCATCCGCTTAAGTCCCTAAGGACACGTATCGGACCACACCTTAGCTGGGCCGTAGATTTTCTTATGGGCTCGGCCCACTCACCAGAAAACCTAGCGCAACCCTCAAATCTTTCTATAAAGATGCGAGGTCGTCCCCGCCTCTTCATCTTCCAAACGATTCCCCTTCTCGCGGCACTGTTCAACAGTTCACCGCGGAGAACCCTAGACTCGCGCGCTCCCAAATCCATCCATCTAAGAGCTCGCTTTCTGCAACAACCAGCCTCCACAGCCAAATCTCCCACGTTCCATCGCCAAAGATCCAACTTTTTCCAGCCAGATCCACTTCCCATCAACCCATTCTCATGGCGGAGGAAAAAAGGATTCCGTTCGACCAATGGGCCGCCTCGGATGTGAAGGAATCCACCCTCAAGGAGATGGTGAAGCACGGCGTGCTTCCGCCAAAGGAACTTGTGGGATGGCGCCCGGCGGCGGGGGAGGACTTCCCGACCCCAAACACCGGTGAGCTCGTTGTCTTCACTTCCTTTTTCTATTGCGGGTTCAGCCTTCCCACCTCCGAGTTCTTCCGGGGGCTTCTGGACTACTATGGACTTCACCTCTATCATCTGAACCCCAACTCAATGCTTCACATAGCACTCTTCATTCATGTGTGTGAAGCCTTCCTTGGCATTCTTCCTCATTTCAATCTCTTCCGTCGTATGTTCTATCTGAAACCCCATCCGAACAAGGACCAACCTTGTGTTGTTGGCGGGGCAGGCTTCCAGCTTCGCGGATCTCTCCGCAAAGACTACTTTTCTCTCCCTTTGAAATCTTCCAACAAGGGCTGGCACGCAAACTGGTTCTACATCAGCAATCTTGAACCCAGCCTTCCAGCCTTCATCGGTCTTCCCCCTGTCCCCAAGCCGTCTTGGAGCACCGTCTCGGTAGCCCAAGATTGGGACGAGGCCAACGATCTGCTCGCGAAGATCCTGGCGATGAAGAAGAGGGGTCTTCGTGGGGAGCAAATCACTCGGCACTTCATCAGGTGCCGACTGGCGCCGATCAAGGAGCGGTCGAAGCCGGCCTTCGAGTATGAAGGCGAGACGGACCCCAATCGGGAAGACCCAGATCCACTCACGTACGAGATCCTGAAGATCTGGATGTACAAACTCTTCTCGTCCGGGATCGCAGTTGAGCGGGCCCTCATACTGCAAGTCCTTCCATTCAGCATCCACCGACCTCCTCCTCCGGTAAGCCGATTGGATGCTTCATAGTATCTTTCAATCTTGACGTATTGTCGTTTAATGTTGTACTTTCCCTCTTCTGCAGGAAAACGCCTCTATCACCTCCATGCCATATAAGGTGGCTCATGATGACGCGCGCGTCGCCCGCCAAGAAGTCGGCGGCGGGATCAAAATCCAAGCGATCCGGACGGGAAGCGGGCGGCGCAGTGAGGACTCGAACAAGCGCGCGAGCAAAGGAGGCGATCATCGAGGACTCGATGATGATGTTCCGGCTCCTCCAGTCGAGACCCCGCCTCTAAGGCGATCGCCGCGGACGGCACCGAAGATACGCAGATCATCCAGGTATGCTCTGAAACCAAAGTCCTGAGCTCTTTCGCAGAAAACTTTTCTTTATCTTTGCTGTATTCACTTTCGCAGGAGGCCCCAGGATATAGATCCCTGTCGGAGGGATGAAGGACCAACCCCGCCGCGCTCCCGAAGTGCCAAGGCCATCGAGCCAAAACCGGAGCCCTCAACCGAGTGCGAGCGTTCGGAAACATCCTTCACCTCGAAGGAGAGCGCCCCTAGGGAGGAGCCCCAGGCGCCGGTCGGGATATCCCAACGGAAACCCAGGTGCCTGGGAACCCACGGCTGCGGCCCAAGCGCCCCGGGGGGTCACTCGGTGCAGAGCCCGAAGAAGAAGAAGAGCCCGGCGGCCCCACCTAGGCGGCGACCACCGAAACCGGTGAGACTTGCTTGAAGCATTCCTTCGTTCTTTCAATTTTGAATCCTTCATGTCTTCATTTGTCTTTCTTGTTTGCCGCCACGGTAGAAGAGACCGGGTTCCCCATCGAATCGAGTGGCGGGACTCGAAGGCGAGAGACAGGGCATCATCCTAGACCGGCAAGCCGAAAAGATGAAAGGGATGCCCTTGTCGAGAGCCTAAATGAGGCGACCCATGCTCAACGTAAGCCTTCGTCTTTCTTTTTGATTATATTTCACTGTCCTTCGTCGATCACTCCACTTGCTTTTGCACGCGAAAGAATATTGCCGCTCAATGGCAAAATCGAAGTGTTGGAAAAGCTGGTTCCCCACTTAAACTCCTTAGAGGACGTTCAGCGACAGTGAAGGCCACTCGGGAGGAGGCCGCATCAAGGGAAGCGGCTTTAAGGAGGGAGATCTCGGAGCTTCGGGAGCGAACCTCGACCTCCGCGGATCAATCGGAAGTAAGTCCGCTCTCCCAGCTTCATTATGATTCTTATGTTGATCTTGGCTATTGATAATCTTCTTTCGTTGTAGAAAATTCTTCGGAGGTCCACTCGCTTCAAGTCCACTGGAAGCGGTCAGCCTTGACAAGGCCGAGATGGAGGCCGAATTTGAAGGTAATCTTCCTTGACGTCGAATTTTGTGTCGCTGTATTTCCGAGTGCTTTGAATGATCCGGGACTCCTTGCAGCTTATAAGATGAAGACCCGAGCCCAATACGACGTCTTACTTGGGCGGATCAAGTCCAGCGACGAGATACGGGAAGAGGTCGCCAACGCCGCCACGCCGATCTTGGCATCCTTGTTTGATCAAGGAGTTGGGGCCGGCTCGCGAGCCAATCGAGATCTTCGACAAGCTTCGGTGGCTCCCGAACGCACCGAAGAATATCACCGAAGCGGCCAACATTGGGGCTGGTCGGCTCTTGCACGGACCAAGTCCCTCTACCCCGAGTGGATATCCATTCGGTCGGGGAGGGCTTCGCGAGGAACGACGGACGAGCAAGCCTTAGATATGCTGAGTGAGGCACAAGAGGCGGCGAAGAAGATATCTTTGGATGTAGTAAACAATTTCAAGCTCGAACTATATTCGACTTTGCTTTGTAAATGTCATGTAACCGTAACATTCGACGTGGAATCTTTGTGACTATTTTTAGTTTATTTATGTCAATGCCTTGATTCGAGCTTTTGCGTGAAATTTCTTAAGTAGTTTTCGTCTTGTCATCAAGCCTAGGCTCGATTAGGTCATCGGAAAACTCTCGGTCCTTAGACACCGAGCTCGAGTCGAAGGACATTAAACAATGATAAACCAAATTGTGCACAAAAATTTGATGAGGAAAATTTGAGCTTTATTGATATGTGTATCAGCCCCCGACTGCTAGCTCAAGAAGTCATCTTGCTTGAGGTTGGCAGTCAAGGAAAACATGAGGCCTTAGCCAAATTAGGCATAAAATCGTCGAAGGTGCTCGATGTTCCGGGAGTTCTCCACCATGGACCCGTCTTCGCGCTTTAGCCGGTAGGCACCGGCCGAGTTACTTCGGCGATTATATACGGTCCTTCCCATAAGGGAGATAACTTGTGTCGGTCTTTGGTGGTCCGGATCTTGCGTAGGACCAGGTCGCCAACAATGAAAGCTCGTGCTCTCACGTTGCGACTGTGGTATCTTCTGAGCTCTTGAAGGTATTTGGCCGACTGGATGAGGGCTGCCTCGCGGGCCTCTTCCAATCGGGTGAGGTCATCCACTCGGTCGATGTCGTAGCGTTCATCGTTGAAGCTGCGGACCCGGAGGGACTCATATTCCATCTCGTTTGGCAACATGGCTTCTGTGCCATAGACCAAAAAGAAAGGAGTTTGGCCGGTGGCCCGACTGGGTGTGGTTCGCAGCGACCATAGAACCGAGGGAGGTTCCTGGACCCACTTGCCGGCGTAAGGGCTTAGTCGGTCAAAAACGCGAGCCTTGATACCTTGAAGGACCATCCCGTTGGCTCGCTCGACTTGCCCATTGCTTTTGGGGTGAGCTACTAATGCGTAGCAGATCTTGATCCCGAAGTCTTCGCAGAATTCCTTGAAGATGCCTCCCGTGAATTGGGTCCCATTATCGGTTATGATTCTGTTTGGGACGCCGAAGCGGTGCACGATGTTGAGGAAAAAATCCCGTGCTTTGTCAGCAGTGATTGTGGCAACCGGCTTGGCCTCAATCCACTTGGAGAACTTGTCGATTGCGACGAAGAGGTGTGTGAAACCTCCTGGAGCTTTCTTGAAAGGGCCAACCATGTCCAGCCCCCATACCGCGAACGGCCAGGAAAGTGGGATTGTTTGAAGCTCCTGGGCCGGGACATGGCTTTGTCGGGCGAAAAACTGGCAGCCTTCGCAGGTTCTTACGACTTTGTCCGCGTCGGAGACCGCGGTGAGCCAGAAGAATCCTTGCCTGTAAGCTTTGCCGACCAGAGTGCGTGCTGCCGCGTGGCTTCCGCATATGCCCGAGTGGATATCTTGGAGTAATTGTTTCCCTTCTTCGGGTGTGATGCACCTCATTAGAATTCCAGAGGGGCTTCTCTTGTATAGATCGGAGTCGACCATGACGTACGCTTGGCAACGACGCCGGACACGTTCTGCTTCATCCCGGTCATCCGGCAGCTCTTGCTGAGTTAAGAATTTGATGAGCGGCGTCCTCCGGTCGGTGTCGGTAATGGCGACTTCGTTGGCGGTTTGTTCGTTAGGAGTCATCTTCGCCGTGACGGTTGGTTCATAGAGATGCTCGACGAAGACGTCGTTGGAGCAGCTTCTCGCTTAGATCCGAATTGTGCTAGCTCATCGGCAGCTTCGTTGTTATGTCTCAGGACATGTGAGAGTTCTAGCCCATCAAACTTGTCCTCAAGCTTGCGGACCTCTTGTCGGTAGGCCTCCATGGTGTTGTTTAGGCAGGACCGTCTTTCATCACTTGATTGACGACCTGGGAGTCGCCTTTCACAATAAGCCGACGAATCCGAGTGAGACTGCGAGGCGCATCCATGTAGAAGGGCCTCGTACTCGGCGACGTTGTGTGAGGCGGAGAAGTGGAGGTGAAGGGCATATCTTAGCCTTTCCCCAGTCGGGGAGATCAGCACAACTCCTGCTCCCAGGCCGGTGATCCTCTTGGATCTGTCGAAGTGCATGGTCCAGTGTTGGGGGTCTTCTCGGGGCACGTGCTCTTGCTGTTCAGTCCACTCGGCCAGGAAGTCCGCTAAGGCTTGTGACTTAATGGACGTCCTGGGCTTAAAAGTTAAGTCCAGCGGCATCAGTTCTAGGGCCCACTTGGCGATGCGCCCGGTTGCCTCGCGGTTGTGGATGACGTCGTCGAGTGGAAAAGAGGTGACGACGGTGACCGAGTGACCCTGAAAGTAGTGTGCCAATTTCCTCGCGGTTATTAGAACACCATAAAGCAATTTTTGTACCTGAGGGTAGCGTATTTTGACTCCCGCCAATACTTCGCTGACAAAGTAGATTGGCCTTTGAATCTTCTGGGCCCGACCTTCTTCTTCGCGTTCAATCACAAGGACCGTACTAACCACTTGGTGAGTGGCTGAGACGTACAGCAACAGGGGTTCCTGGGGCTGAGGTGAAGCCAGGACGGGTGGTGTGGTAAGGAATTCTTTGAAATCTTCAAAGGCCTTGTCAGCTTCTGTGGTCCACTGGAAGTCGTCTGTCTTCTTCAGCAGCCTGAAGAAGGGCATGCCTCGTTCGCCGAGTCAGGATATGAAACGGCTTAGTGCCGCCATGCAGCCAGTGAGCTTTTGGACGTCTTTCTGATTACTCGGGGGCTTCATGTTTAAGATGGCGTTGATCTTCTCTGGATTTGCCTCAATGCCGCGATGTGACACCATAAAGCCAAGCAGCTTGCCTGATGGGATGCCGAAGGTGCATTTCTCCGGGTTTAACTTCATTCTGAAGGCCCGGATGTTTGCAAAGGTTTCTTCTAAGTCGGCGATCGGTCTTCTTTCCGCTTGGTCTTGATGACAACATCGTCGACGTAAGCTTCAACGTTCTTGCCGATCTGCGTTTGAAAACATCTTTGGATCATGCGTTGGTATGTGGCTCCGGCGTTCTTGAGGCCATAAGGCATGGTGATGTAGCAAGTAAGCCCCAAACGGCGTGATGAACGATGTCTTCAAGCATGGATTCTTTCGGATCGATCCGGTGATAGCCCGAGTAACAATCCAAGAAGCTCAGGAGTTCGCAACCGACTGCTGAGTCGACGACTTGGTCGATGCGAGGCAGCCCGAATGGATCTTTGGGGCAGGCTTTATTGAGGTCGGTGTAATCGACACACATGCGCCATTGCCCCGTCTTCTTGCGGACCAGACGGGTTGGCCAACCGGTCGGGAGGAAGGACTTCTTTAATGAAGCCAGCAGCCAAGAGCTTTGCAAGTTCTTCTTTGATCGCATCTTTTCGATCCTGTGCGAACCTGCGTAATCGTTGTTTTATTGGTTTGGCGTCATCTTTGACGTTCAAAGAGTGCTCGATCACCTTCCTAGGAATTCCAGGCATATCAGATGGTTTTCAAGCAAAAACATCTTTATTATTTTGGAGGAAGGTGACGAGCGCGCTTTCCTATTTGGGATCTAGGTCGGCGCCGATTACAGCAGTTTTGGAGGGATCAGACGAATCAAGGGAGATCTTTTTGGTCTTGGCGTCGCCGGATCCTGATTTGGCTATCTTCTTCGCGGGGACTTCGCCCTCTGCCGAAGTTGATGCAGCCAATCGGACTTCTTGTTGGCCACGTAATCTCGCGAGATTGGGCCATATCGCAGCTCTCCTTGTCGCGGTGAAGGCTTGCTTCACGTCGCTGCGAAGAGTGATGACGCCGTTGGGACCGGCATCTTCATGCGAGGTAAGTGTAGTGAGGATCGCCATGAACTTGGCAAGCGCAGCCTTCCGATGATGGCATGATATGCTGTTTCGAAGTCGGCCACCTCGAAGGTGACGTTCTCCGTTCGGAAGTTCTCTCGGGCTCCGAAGGTGACTGGGAGGGAGATATGCCCGAGTGGTGTTGAAGACAGCCTGGGATAACTCCGTGGAAGGGGCTGAGCTTGCTTTTAGTTCGGCCCTCGGGATGCATTTCATCCATGGTCTTGGCGAACGGATGTTGAGGGCGCTGCCCCCATCGATGAGGACGCGCTTAAGCCTGATATTGCGGACCACGGGGTCCAGGACGAGTGGATAGCGCCCGGATGAACCACTCGGTCGGGATGATCCGAGCGGTCAAAGGTGATGGCCACTTCCGACCATCGCAGATCGAGGGACTTCGGGTTGAGCCGCATTGACCTCCGGTCGGTTAGCTTTTGCTTCCTCTTGGACTCATAGGCTAGCGGACCCCCAAAGATGTGGTTGAGCTCCCCCACTGGGTCTTGAAAGGGTTCGGCGTTTTCGGCGCGTTGCTCTTCTTGGCGCCGGACGGGCCAGCCTCGTCGTCGGCTTCTTGTTGAGTTGCGCCGCGATCTTGTTCAGCGAACCGCTTGTAGATAAAGCGTCCTTCGCCGCGTGCTTGTGATTCGGATGGTGGGTGCATTGGGCGTTCATGATGGCGTCGTAGGCGGCGACTCGGGGACGGCGTTGAGTATTGGAGGTCGCGGCCACTAGGTCTTCAGATCGGCGCTTGCGATCTTTCTGGCCTTGGTTGCCGTTGTTGCCGCCATCCTTCTTAGGATTTCGGCTTCCTCCTGCTTGCTTGTCCTCCCTTCTGTCGGGCCGGTCTTGACGGGCGGCCTTAATGGCGTCGTTCGATTTGGCGTATGAGTTCGCTGTCTCGAACATTTGTTTCACCGTCCTCGGTGGTTTGCGCCCGAATTTGCCGATAAGCAGCTCATCACGGATTCCCTTCTGGAAGGCGGCGATGATGATGTCATCGGTGATGTTCGGGATCTTGTTGCGCTTCTCGGAGAAGCGACGAATGTAATCCTTCAGAGGCTCGTCCGGCTTCTGGATGACGTTGTAAAGGTCGAAGTGCGTGCCGGGCCTCTCGAAGGTGCCTTGGAAGTTGGCGATGAAGTGGTCCCTCAGCTCGCTCCACGAGCGGATTGAGCCTCTTGGCAGGCTCGTGAGCCAATTTCTGGCTGAGTTTGCGAGGGCCATGGGCAGGTAGTTGGCCATGGCTTTGTTGTCGCCACCTGCAGCTCGGATGGCAAGAGTATATACAGTTAACCAAGATTCAGGGTCGGTTTTGCCATCGTACCTTTCAATCCCTGTTGGCTTAAAGCCACTCGGCCAATGCACTCGGCGGAGCTCCCGAGTGAAGGACGGTACTCCATCGTCGCCGCTATCGGGTGATCCCCTTCGATCTTCCCGAGTGCGTTGGTCGCGCTCCTGGTAGCGGCGATCGAGGACTTCCCGCGCGATCACTCGGCGGGGTCTTCGGTGGCTGGTTGGGTAGCGGAAGCGTTGCGGCGGACGCGGTGGTGGACGGGGGACGCCCATGTCGTTTGTCGCGGAGTCGGCCGTCGCTCTTGGTGCCTCGGCGTGGACTCGCGAGGTGGGCCTCTTGGCCTGGTTGTCGACCGAGCCGGCTCGGGCCTCCCGTAGTCTCCCGACTTTAGAGGTGGGAGCCGGCTCTTGTCTGGCGTTTCGGCCACGGATTCAGTCAGCCTTCGCGCCGAAGTGGTGGGAGGGCCGTTAGCCGTGGCAGCGACGATGGTCTTGATCTTATCAAGTATAGGAGTCACGTTGGCCGGAGCCGTCTCCATGACGGTGTCCAAGAGCGTGAGTGCGGCGACAGCGTTCTGCTGTGGCGTCTGGAAGACGTTGGTGTTGCGAACTCGTGTTTGGAGAATGGCCTCCTGGGCAGATCGTCCGGCTGCACGTAGATCCTGCTTCCTTTTGTCAGCCTCGTCCTTGCGTTGTTTGTCCTCCTCGGCTGTCTTGCGCTCAAGCTCCACTCGGAGGAGCCCAATCCCCCGAGCTCCGACTCGGACTGGAGCGATCCAGATCCGGATTTCCTAGGATCAAGGGAGGTCGCTGTCATCCTCCCGTCCTTCGGCTCCTGCTCATCTTCAGAGCTCAACGGATACCTCAGCTCCGCCGGCTTCGACAATCTCTACGGCATCCCTTCCGACGAAGCCAACTGTCGAAACTTGGTTTCGGCAATATATTTTCTGGGGTCGCAGTCGAGATCGCCAAGCACAATGGGTTAGAAGAAGAAGAAGGTTTAGACAGGTTCAGGCCCTCTCGTGAGGTAATACCCTACTCCTGTTTCGGTGGATTCGATTCGCCGAGTATCTTTATTGATCTCGTGATCTAAAGCTCTTGCTTATGAAGTCGTATCTCAGATCTAATGTTGGAATATCCCTCAAGGGACGCCCCTTACCCCTCTTATATAGTCTTGGGAGGAAGGGTTTACAAATCGGAAACCCTATCTTATTCTAAGTCGGTTTCCTCAATCTTACCAAACCGTGACTATAGGCCGATTGCCTTATCTCTATCGGCAACCGTAACACCTAAGTCAAGTTCGGCTTACAGATATAGCAGACGCAATCTATCCCTACCTCCAGTCGGATAAGCTTGCCAAGTAGATACCCGATTGCCACAATCTCCACAATATTGACTCGCGTTACGGAGGAAACACTATTCAATTTGTTGGTGATTGCGTGTTTGTTTAAAAAAAATAAAAACAATGACCGGTTCAATTTCCATCGCTTGAAAGAAATCCATCCAGCTGAGAACGAACCGAATCTTAGGGCTTATTTGGGAACCAAGGGAAAAAGACCCTTGGAAAAATCCCCTGGATTTTTTGGGTGACAGACATGCTCTCCCCCTCCATTCCCTTGGGGGAATCCCAGCCGAGGAAGCCTCCCTTGTATCCATTTGGAAAATGTGCTAGGAGAAATTTTCCATGTAGCCAAAAAATAAAAATAAAAATAAAAAATCATATAAAATCTTGAAAAATCAGAAAAAATGAAGAAAAATTTAAAAAGGATACGCTAGATAAATTTTAAAAAACATTAGAAAATCTAGAATAATAATAAAATATATGTATATTCAACGAAAATATAGGAGTCATGGAAATGAGGTACTTTTTACAAGATCATAAAAAATAAAAATTGATCTACACAACATACCGACATCATGATGAGCTTTATGATGTAATAACAGTACATATCATCATCAAAGCCGTAGAAGTATCATGCATCCACACATGCAAATACTATATTCCGTAAGAGACAGATGAGTAATCAAAGACTATAGAGAAACCATGCTAGCTAGTTTGCTTATATCACGATGGGATAAAACTATGTACAAAATCTCCAAAATGTTCCCACCCTCACGCCGCGCGCCGCACGCGTCCTCGCGCGCCGCGCCTGACCCCGCCGCCCGCGCGCGCGCGCGCCACGCGCGCGCCCGCGCCCGAACCCCACGCGCCCGCGCCCGGACCCCGCCCCACGCGCGCCACGCGTCGACTCCGCGCCCGGACCCCGCCATCCTCACGCGCCCGCCCGCGCTCGCGCGCTCCGGACCCGCCACCCGCGCGCCGTTCGCCGCAACCACCGCCGTGTCGCGCGGGCCGCCACCGTGCCGTTGCCGTGCCGTCGCCTCGTCGTTGCCGTGCCGTCGCGCGTCGTTGCCGTGCCGCCGCCGCTCGGTAAGCTGCTGTCCTTGCCGTTCTTCCCGCTGCGCGCCACCGTGCCGTCGTCGCCGCCGCCCTGCCGCCTCGCCGCAGTCCGGCCGTAGCCGGACGTGTTGCAGAAGGAAGGTTGGGTAGACAGAGGGGTAGAGGAGAGAGAGTGAACAGGAGGGGTAGACGAAAAGAAAAAAAGAGAAAAGAAAAGAAGAAGAATAGAAAAGAAAGAAAAAAAAAAAAAAAGAGAAAAATAGGGAAAAATAGGACAAATCCAGAAAAATTAGGAAAAAAATATTTGGGAAATATTTGGAAAAATATTTGGGGAAAAATATATTATTTTCTCGTGTGTTTTCTCTGAGAAAATTCGGAATTCAAAAATAAGAATTTCGGAGATCTCGTTCTCGCGTCGTTTTTACTCGGAGTTTGTCTATTTTCTTTTTGCCATTAAAAATATATTCTTTTGGTTTTCGGACCTCCAAAACTTTGAATACAATTTCTTTTTGATCAACGCCTTTTAAGTTTATTCCCTTAATCACTTAGATCGATATTTTACGAAAACCCTAAAAATCCCAAACTCGCTTTTTAAATCGGATTTCATCCCAAAACACTCACCTAAACTCGATTAAAATTTTAGGCTAAATATTTGGAGTTGTTTTTTATGGTTCTCTTCGATCTCTTGGTAATTTTATTGAATTCTGATCGAATTCAATTGAATTTTCGCACGTACGGATAGCAACCGAGGAAGCAGGCACTGACTACGGTGAAGACCCCGTCCGACAAGCGTGCGAGCAAGGCAAGTCAACACTTCCCTTTGAACATATTAAACCTGTTTTGCGAAATGATATTGATTTAAACTTCAAACATGCATGCTATACACAAATGAATACCTATGCTTGATATACCATGCCTTGAAATTGATTACCCTTAGATATAATGTTTGTAACCCTCGATGTGATATAACCGAAGGATATCTTCGGTAAAATGCTTAGCCATGCTTATATTAGATTCGTGCATACTCATGATTTTACAAAGAAGCTTCATGCTTGGGCAACTATCTTAGGAAAGGTAGTTGGAATACGGCATATGGAGACATGAGCACCACATTGCCTAGAACATGATGAAATGAGTTTTTATGCAAACCAAAAATGAAAAACCAATGTTTTTAGACTGGGACGGATGGTTGGATTTGGGTGGATTTCGGTAAAGGCAAGAACCATCCCTGGTCGATTAAGGACCGAGCCATGAGACTTACAACCTGGAACGAGTCAGTACAACCGTACTTCTCGAATGGCTATAGACCTAGCAGAGTAGATAGCCAAACGGAGGCAGTATCCCTACATAGTGATTCTTGAGTGAATAGGTGGTTCTGGTTATCGAGATAAGGCTGTGGCCTAAGTGTTGAGTAATGAATGAGAATTTTGTGAGTTTTCCCTTACCCCGGGAGCGCCAGAACTCCTCACACTGCTAGAAAACGACGGCTAGAGTGCAAGAGGATTTAAGTTCATGGAGCGGGTACTGCCAAAGTGAGGTTGTCGAAAGGTTTTGCCGTGACCATCCCATACGAAGGGATGAAAGCTCATCCAATGAGCAGTTGCGGAGTACGGGTAAAATGTACATCTACTACAGTGTGAGTAAATCAATCTATTCGAATAGATGTGCTCGCGGTTAGTGAGCGGCGTGACAAGTTTCTCTCGTGGCTAGACTGGTAGATTTTAAAATGATGGGTGGAAATGCATAATGATTTTGTGTGCTGGTGGACTTAACTTCTTGAACTGCGAGAAGGGGTGGACTCCCCAGAAAACCATGACGAACCGGAGGCGAAAAGCCTTCCTTGGCATCACGATGGATGGTAGACAGAACCGTCGCCGATTTAATATACTATGTAACTAAAACTTGACCTGGCTAGATGTTAGGTTTGTGAAATGATTTGTGAAAATTGTCTTTGTGCAAACAAACCATAGCCATCCTTTGAATGACCCTATCATGTGCATCATTCCGTGTCGGCTTGCTGAGTACATTGGGTACTCACCCTTGCTATACACACAAACCTTCAGATGGTGGAAACGAAGAACTGAAGGACCCCTATGATTACTGCCAGGTGGGCGAAGAAGGAGAAGGCGTCTACTAGGTCTTAGTCCCCGGTCGTTGCCTTTGGCTCGACATGCCGCTGCCTTCCGACTGCTATCTTATCTAAATTCTGGTTTTGGTTGTATCCGGACCAGTAGGTCCTATATGTATTGGATATTGCCTTCGGGCCTATTATTGTAATACTTTTGATGTAAAACTATTCATGCACTTTGCACCTAATAATTCAGTACTGTATTCGTGGGTACCAAACTACTCGATCCAGGAATATGGGACTATGAACACGAATGATTCCCGTCCTCAAAAGTGGGGGTCTACAGAGCTGGTATCAGAGCAGTGCGACTTTAGGATAAGACCAACTGGCGCCCTACCCCCTGAATAGCTGGTTAAAGGGAAATATCCCTACATAGGATTATTTTGAAAATACAGACTATTTTGACAAAACAAATATGTTTTCCCTCATACTCTTGTCCCCATTTCCTCTACTAAAATTGCTTTGGATTACCCCTCTCTGACCCTAAGTTACCTTCAAAACAGATGTCAGACCATGTTGGAGCATGGGAGATCAAGGTCCTGCGGGAGGAAGGATACGTGTCACAACTTCAACAGTTGCTATGGTGCCTAAGATACCCGGACGAACCCACCTACCGGAGCAGAAGACATGGCACTGAGGAACACCCAGTATGGGAAGCTGCGGTTTCAATTGAGGCCCGTATTGGGAGCGAGTCACCCTATTGCTTCCATACACGTTACCACAAAGATTTGACGGAGGTAGCCCTTCAGGACTCAGCCCTTGAGGCATTCCTATGCCTCAATGCCATCCACCGTGCTGAGCTTACAGTAATCGAGTTCGTACACCATCCCTACCGGGAGGAAGGCAACCCAGTCTGCACCGAGGAGGCCACCCCTTGCTGCTATAACCCCATGGTTACCCGTTTGTCCCGCTGGGCAGAAACAGCTGATGATTGTTACGAAGAGGCATTACTCGAGATAGACGAGTAGCAGCGGTGCATGAATGATCTGGAGGAGGAACACCAAAACTATGGAGACCGGATCGACTCTCCTGAAGACCCAACTGCAAGCTAATGGCGCTGAATATGAACAGCTCTCTGATCGTTATATGGCTCGTGGAGAGGCTTTGATTGAGTTGGAGGAGCAGCTTCGGAGGAGCCAGCGACAGGTTAGCCAAATGGAGGAACAACTTCTCTTCAACCCTGTCACCGTCGCTGGCACTTCTACTCCAGCTACACCAACACCCCCTACTCCTGTGCCCGACCACTACTATTTCATGACTCCAGCATGCTTGGCCACCTTTCATGCCATGATGGAGCAAGCCTTAATGCTAAGCACTGAGTCAGGACCATACCTGATCGACCCTACTGCTGCTACCCCATCGAAGCCCACACTGATTTCCATGGCTGCACCATCCGAGCCTGGTTTGGGAGTGGATAACCCCATTCAGATCAACACTGACTCCGAATATGAGACAGAACCCATGGAGGTCATGTGGGAGCTCAGTGACGCAGATCCATCAGAGGAGGAAGCTCCTACCCGCCGCATGACACTCACCGGAGGTCCTATCACCCTTAGGACCTGTATACAAGAATATAATATCGGCTCTGAACCTGTAATGTGTACACAAATTCCTTTGCCTCACGATACCAATTAAGCTATAGGCAAGATGTGTGCCATCCCTTCAATAGCTTAACCATTCACTCGAACCGTATTGGATTATATGTCTGTTGATTGACTCCTCAATCAACTTAGCATGGCCATGCATTTCCATATTCCATTACCTCGAGGGGCCCAGAGATATCTCTCCAAAGGAGGGGCCAATTCCATCTTGATCACTCACATCCCACTCCATGTTTCATAGCAAACCCGAAAACTACCTTTATAACTACCCAGTTACGGAATAGCGTTTGGTAGTCCCAAAGTAGGCTACTACACATGTTGGAATCCATGGTGATCTCAGGTCTAAGGACTTTGTACCAACAGTACCTGAGACCAACTAATGGCCCATTAATTCCTGTAGTGTCTCATGGTGGGTCTATCCAAGAATGTGTTCTCCAACACATATGTCCATGTTTATTGATTTGGTATCTCCATACATATGATCTATGAGACATGATCATCAAAGGGTTAGGTCTGAATATTCGTTTTGATGAAGTAATCAAAGGGTTTGGTTTCATCAAAAACGAAGAAGAGGCCTGTGTTTACAAAAAGGTCAGTGGGAGCGCAATTGTATTTCTAATCTTATATGTGGATGACATATTGTTGATTGGAAATGATATCCTTATGCTAGAATCCGTCAAGTCTTCATTGAAAAATAGTTTTTCCATGAAAGACTTAGTGGAGGCAGCATACATATAGAGATAGATCCAAGAGGCTAATTGGATTAAGCCAAAGTACATACATTGACAAGGTGTTGAACAGGTTCAACATGCATGATTCCAAGAAAGGTTTCTTGCCCATGTCACATGGCATTAATCTTAGCAAGAATCAGTGTCCTCAGACACATGATGAGCGGAATAAGATGGGTATGGTTCCATATGCTTCGGCAATTGGATCCATCATGTATGCCATACTTTGTACACGCCCAGATGTCTCGTACGCTTTGAGTGCTACGAGCAGATACCAGTCAGATCCAGGTGAAGGTCACTGGACTGCCGTAAAGAATATCCTTAAGTACTTGAGAAGAACTAAGGATATGTTCCTAGTCTATGGAGGTGAAGAAGAGCTCGTTGTAGATGGTTACACCGATGCTAGCTTCCAAACAGACAAGGATGATTATAGATCGCAATCTGGGTTCGTGTTTCGCCCGAACAGAGGCGCGATCGTGGAAGAGTTCCAAGCGTGATACCGTTGCTGATTCTACAACGAAGCGGAGTACATTGCTGCTTCGGAAGCTGCAAAGGAGGCTGTTTGGATCAAGAAATTCATTTCTGAGCTTGGTGTGATGACTAGTACGACTGGTCCAATGTCTCTCTATTGTGATAATAGTGGAGCCATTGCGCAAGCCAAGGAGCCGAGGTCACATCAGAAGTCCAAATACATACTTCGGCGATATCATCTCATCCGCGAGATAGTGGACAGAGGTGATGTCAAGATATGCAAAGTGCACACGGATCTCAACATAGCCGATCCGCTGACAAAACCTCTCCCTCAGCCGAAGCATGTGGCGCACACAAGAGCAATGGGTATTAGATACTTACATGATTGACTCTAGTGCAAGTGGGAGATTGTTAGTGATATGCCCTAGAGGCAACATGGAGATGTTGGATATCACAATCAATGTTTATGTATTAATGAATAAAGTGTTATTCAGTTCCATGAAATAGACATCTTGTATTGATCAATAAGTACGTGACTTATTAATGAGACTCTTTATGTATGAATCTATTTCTAAATGATCCCTGATCATATATCATATTATTAGAACTAATATGATTCTAAGATCGGCATGTTTATTGATTGATGATCATGTCTCATAGATCATGGGTATGGAGATACCAAATCAATAAACATGGACATATGTGTTAGAGAACACATTGTTGGATAGACCCACCATGAGACACTACAAGAATTAATGTGCCATTAGTTGGTCTCAGGTAGTGTTGGTACAAAGTCCTTAGACCTGAGATCACCATGGATTCCAACATGTGTAGTAGCCTACTTTGGAACGACCAAACGCTATTCCGTAACTGGGTAGTTATAAATGTAGTTTTCTGGTTTGCTATGAAACATGGAGTGGGATGTGAGTGATCAAGATGGAATTTGCCCCTCCTTTGGAGAGATATCTCTGGGCCCCTCGAGGTAATGGATTATGGAAATGCATGGCCATGCTAAGTTGATTGAGGAGTCAATCAACAGATAGATAATCCAATACGGTTCGAGTGAATGGTTAAGCTATTGAAGGGATGGCACACATCTTGCCTATAGCTTAGTTGGTATCGTGAGGCAAAGGGATTTGTGTACACATTACAGGTTCAGAGCCGATATTATATTCTTGTATACTATGGTGTCAATATGTGCTGCTAGGCGCTGCTGTTGACAGGTCGGCTGAGTTGGACTCGAGCCGACGGTCGGCTAAGTTAGACTATAGCCGAAACCGAGTATACCTGAACCTACAGGGTCGCACGCTTAAGGGGATAAGAACAGGAATTCGAGTTGGACTCGGATACGGCTCGATCGGATAGGGATCCGATCGGATAGAGTCCTATGGGCTTACGACGTATGGGCGGCCAACTCTGTGAGATTCGGATAGGATCCGATTCAAAATAGAGTCCTGATCGGCCACTAGTCCCAGTCGGCCAACTCTATATAAAGGAGGGAGGGGTGGAGAGCTGCGGCATGTCAATTGCATCGCATTGAACCGAATCCGCAACAGAAGTCGCCGAGATCAATCTCCACGGAAACCCTCCCCACTTTCGAGCCAAACCCTAGCCTTGCATCGCGTGCTAGCACACGGGTGTTCGGCGTTCTGTCCCCGGACGTGTGGATACCGGTAGAGGCGCTGCTACGTTGCGCGCTGTTCATCGGCTGTGGAGGAATCGGCTGCGGTCGAGCGCATCGGAGCGAGGCGCGAGAACACAGTCGGACGACTTGGATCGGCTACGGCATCTACGAATCGGCTGATTGGCGAATCGGCTGTCCCCGGGTATTGGCTGTCGGCTTGCGGGAATCGGCTACTCTGTTCCGGATCGGATAGCCCTGATTGGTTGTTTCCGCTGCACACTCCAATCGGTAACGATCTATCGGCCCTTACTTACAAGTGTTCCTGGTTTGCGCGGTTAAATTTTTTTGTTTTCGGCTAGCGTAGCCTCCGCGTAACCCTTCACCAACAATATGACATATGATTAGGGATCGTTTAGAAATAGATTCATACGTAAAGAGTCTCATAAATAAGTCACGTACTTATTGATCAATACAAGATGTCTATTTCATGGAACTGAATAACACTTTATTCATAAATACATAAACATTGACCATGATATCCAACATCTCCATGTTGCCTCTAGGGCATATCACTAACAGTTAAGACAGCAATGACCATGCCCCTACCCTTTATGTATGAAGACCCTAGATCAATGTTAGTGTTGTTGTATTGTGTTGTATGGGAGTTCACATGTCCAATGTATCCCCATAATGTAACATCTATGAACTCTGATATAAAGTTCCATGTTATGTCATAAATGAGTTTATTCCACCAAGCTTGCTTTAAAAGATCACCTTAAACAAGTCAAAGAAAAATTTCTTAGAATCGTGATGTTAGCAAATCAAGTCTCTTACCTTATCCACGTTGTTCAGATGGTGCATGGACTGAGCAGTGTCAACAGGCATTTGACCAGCTCAAAGAAAAGTTAACCACCGCCCCGATCTTAGTCCTACCGAACAACCGGAAAGACTTCGTCATATACTGTGATGCATCCTGACAAGGATTAGGAGGTGTGTTGATGCAGGATGGAAAGGTTGTGGGTTATGCCTCGAGACAACTGCGACCGCATGAGGAGAATTATCCCATCCATGACTTAGAATTGGCCGCAGTGGTGCATGCCTTGAAAATTTGGAGGCACTACCTGATCGGAAACCACTGTGATATATACACGGATCACAAGAGCTTGAAATATTTCTTTACCCAGACAGGTCTTAACCTACGCAAGAGAAGATGGTTGGAGCTAATCAAGGATTATGACCTAGGAATCGATTACCACCCTGGTAAGGCCAATGTTGTAGCTAACGCTTTGAGTCGCAAAGCCCAGTGCAACCAATTGAGGATGGAATGTATGGCCAACGAGCTTCAAGAAGAGGTGGCTCGACTTAACCTACAGCTGATTCCTCATGGACAACTGAATTCGTTGGAGATACAACCTCTCCTACAAAGTCAGATTAAGGAAGCCCACAAGGATTGTGAGGAAATCCAGCTAATCAAGGAGCGCGTGGCCAAAGGACTGGCCAAAGAATTCACTGCCGACGCCGATGGAAATTTGTGGTACCAGAAAAAGATTTACGTACCGGAGAAAGGCGGATTGAGAAGGCTAATCTTAAAAGAAACCCATGAGTCAGCATACTCGTTACACCCGGGCAGCACCAAAATGTACCAGGATTTGAAAACAGAATACTGGTGGCCCAACATGAAAAGAGACGTGGCGGAATATGTAGCCATTTGCGATGTGTGTCAACGAGTCAAGGCTAAGCATCAGAGACTGACAGGATTACTCCAACCTCTCAGGATCCCTGAATGGAAATGGGATGAAATAGGCATGGACTTTATAGTGGGACTACCCAAAACTGCTACAGGATATGATTCCATTTGGGTGATCGTGGATAGACTCACCAAGGCTGCCCGATTTATCCCGGTCAAGACTCGGTATAGCAGCGCTAAATTGGCAGAGCTGTACATGTCTAAAATAGTGTGCCTACATGGAGTACCCAAGAGGATTGTGTCAGATCGTGGTAATCAATTCACATCTCACTTCTGGGATAAGTTTCACGAGGCATTGGGAACTCACCTTGCCTTCAGTACTGCTTATCACTCTCAGACTGACGGACAAACCGAGAGGACAAACCAAGTCCCCGAGGACATGCTAAGAGCCTGTGCATTGGATTTTACTAAGGACTGGGAGAAATGCCTGCCCTATGCAGAGTTCTCCTATAACAACAGCTACCAGGCTAGTCTAAAGATGTCGCCGAACGAGGCTTTGTTTGGACGAAGATGCCGAACTCTGTTGATGTGGTCACAGACCGGTGAGCGAGCCATATTTGGACCGGACATCATCAGGGAAGCCGAAGAGAAAGTTCGTCTGATAAGAGATCGGCTTAAGGTAGCCCAGTCCCGGCAAAAGAGCTATGCGGACAATCACCGCGGAGAGTTGGAATTCAAAATAGGCGACTTTGTGTACCTAAAAGTTTTGCCACTAAGAGGGACCAAGAGGTTCAAGGTCAAAGGAAAACTGGCACCGAGATATGTTGGACCTTTCCCGATAAGTGCCAGAAGAGGCGAAGTGGCCTATCAACTGGACCTGCCGGAAAATCTTTTCGATGTACACCATGTCATTCACGTATCACAACTAAAGAAATGTTTGCAAGTAACGGAAGAGCAAATCCCCTCGAAAGATGTCCTTATCAGCGAAGACCTCACATACCCCAAACACCCCGTGAAGATTTTGGACGAAGCCGAGAAAAAGACTAGGACCAAGACGTGGCGAATGTACAAGGTGCAATGGAGCAACCACACTGAAGACGAAGCCACCCGGGAAAAAGAAGACTTTTTGAACACCGACTACCCGAACCTATTCCGCGAATGGTAAGAAATCTCGGAGACGAGATTTATTGTTAGGGGGGTAGGTTTGTAACACCCTGAAAATTGAAGAATTTAAAACTGGGAATTAAAAATCTGAACTCACAAAAACATTTGGCTCATTGCTTCTCGTCATATTTATTGCTTCTTATTTGCTAGCTTTGTTGCATAAAATTTATAAAGTGAGTGATTCATCTTGATGTTTGAGAAAAACCAAATGATTTTAATTTCCAAAGGGGAGAACAATTTCAAAGTATTGAGTTGGGAATTTTAATATAAAATAGAAAAGGGGGGTGAATTTACAAAATATACTGTAAAAATATACTTGGTTCAAAACATTATTTTGTGGTGGTGTAATATTAATTAGTGAGCAAAATGAGTGATAAAATATTTTTAAAAGGATATATATGATGTTTAGAAATTAGTTTTGAATTAAAGACACATTTTGTTGAATTTAGAAAAAGAATTAAATTAAATATGTAAAATATATTTATAAGATAATAAAAGTGGGTGAAAAGGGTGAAAATACATTTTACAACTTAATTTTAGGTGCGCTAGATTTTATTTTAAATTTTAGAGGTGAAAGGAAAAAGAAATGGGAAATTAGGAAATTAAATCGAGAAATTAGGAAGTGGCACTGTTCATTGCGCAACACGTGCTCGACGCCGTACCGCAGCATCGCGCGCCACACGCCGCGCTGCGCCCGGCCCCCACCCTCGCGCCGCGCGCCGCACGCCGCCCCCGCGCGCCCGCGTCCGGACCTTGCCGCCCCGCGCACGCCACGCGCGCTTGCGCCGAACACCGCGCGCCGTGCGAGCCACGCGCCGTGTCGCGCCGGACCCCGCCGCCGCGCGCGCCACACGTCGCGCCCGCGCCGGACCACGCCGCCCATGCCGCGCCCACGCCCGGACCCCGTCCCACGCGTACCACGCGTCGACTCCGCACCCGGACCCCGCCGTCCTCGCACGCCCGCCCCCGCTCGCGCCGGACCCGGCCACCTCGCGCCGCCACGTGGCTCGCCGCGCGCCGCCCGCCGCCGGGCCCTCTCTCCTCTATCTCGCCGGAGCCCTATAAAAGGGCACGCGAGGTCGGGCGTTCTCCCCACGCCTCGCCTCTCCCATTCCATCTCTTCCCACCGCCCGTTGGAGAAGGAAGGGTGGGTAGACGGAGGAGGGTTAGAGGAGAGAGAGTGAATAGGAGGGGTAGAGGAAAAGAAAAAAGAGAAAAGAAAAAGAAAAGGAAGAGAAAAGAAAGAAAGAAAAAAAAAAAAAGAAAAAAATAGGGAAAAATTAGGAAGAATCCAGAAAAATTAGGAAAAAATATTTGGGAAATATTTGGGAAAATATTTGGGCAAAAATATATTGTTTTCTCGTGTGTTTTCTCGAGCAAATTTGGAATTCAAAAATAAGAATTTCGGAGATCTCGTTCTCGCATCGTTTTTACTCGGAGTTTGTCTAATATATTCTTTTGGTTTTCGGACCTCCAAAACTTTGAATACCAATTCTTTTTTATCAATGCCTTTTTAAGTTTATTCCCTTAATCACTTAGATCGATATTTTACGAAAACCCTAAAAATCCCAAACTCGCTTTTTAAATTGGATTTCATCCCAAAACCCTCACCTAAACTCGATTAAAATTTTAGGCTAAATATTTGGAGTTGTTTTTATGTTTCTCTATGATCTATTGGTAATTTTATTGAATTCTGATCGAATTCAACTAATTTTTTGCACGTGCGGATAGCAACCGAGGAAGCAGCACGACTACGGTGAAGACCCCGTTCGACAAGCATGCGAGCAAGGCAAGTCAACACTTCCCTTTTAACATAGTAAACCTATTCTGTGAAATGATATTGATTTAAACTTCAAACATGCATGCTGTACACAAATGAATACCTATGCTTGATATACCTTGCCTTAAAATTGATTACCCTTAGATATAATCTTTGTAACCCTTGATGTGATATAACCAGAGGATATCTTCGGTAAAATGCTTAGCCATGCTTATATTAGATTCGTGCATACTCATGATTTTACAAAGAAGCTTCATGCTTGGGCAACAATCTTAGGGAAGGTAGTTGGAATACGGCATGTGGAGACATGAGCGCCACATTGCCTAGAACATGATGAAATGAGTTTTTATGAAAACAAAAATGAAAAAACAATGATTTTAGACTGGGACGGATGGTTGGATCTGGGTGGATTCTGGTAAAGGCAAGAACCGTTCTTGGTCGATTAAGGACCGAGCCATGAGACTTATAACCTGGAATGAGCCAGTACAACTATACTTCTTGAATGGGTATAGACCTAGCAGAGTAGATAGCCGAGCGGAGGCAGTATCCCTGCATAGTGGTTCTTGAGTGAAGAGGTGGTTCTTGTTATCGAGATAAGTCTGCAGCCTAAGTGTTGAGTAATGAATGATAATTTCGTGAGTTTTCTCTTACCCCGGGAGCGTCAGAACTCCTCTCACTGCTAAGAAAGGACGGCTAGAGTGCAAGAGGATTTAAGTTCATGGAGCGGGTACTGCCAAAGTGAGGTTGTCGAAAAGCTTTGCCGTGACCATCCCATATGAAGGGATGAAAGCTCATTCAATGAGCAGTTGCGGAGTATGGGTAAAGTGTACATCCACTGCAGTGTGAGTAAATCAATCTATTCAAATAGTCGTGCTCGCGGTTAATGAGCGGCGTGACAAGTTTCTCCCGTGGCTACACTCATAAATTTTAAAATGATGGGTGGGAATGCATAATAATTTTTTGTGCTGGAGGACTCAACTTCTCGAACTGCGAAAAGGGGTGGACTCTCCAGAAAACCATGACGAACCGGAGGCGGGAATCCATCCTTGGCATCACGATGGATGGTAGACAGAACCGTCGCCGATTTAATATACTATGAAACTAAAACTTGACCTGGCTAGACGTTAGGTTTGTGAAATGATTTGTGAAAATTGGCTTTGTCCAAACAAACCATAGCCATCCTTTAAATGACCCTATCATGTGCATCATTCCGTGTCGGCATGCTGAGTACGTTGGGTACTCACCCTTGCTATGCGCACAAACCTTCAGATGGTGGAAACGAAGAACTGGAGGACCCCTATGCTTACTGCCAGGTGGGCGAAGAAGGAAAAGGCATCTACCAGGTCTTAGTCCCCGGTCGTTGCCAGTGGCAATCGACATGCCGCTGCCTTCCGACTGCTATCTTATCTAAATTCTGCTTTTGGTTGTATCCGGACCAGTAGGTCCTATATGTATTGGATATTACCTTCGGCCCTATTATTGTAATACTTTTTATGTAAGACTATTCGTGCACTTTGCACCTGATAATTCAGTACTGTATTCGTGGGTACCAAACTACTCGATCTAGGGATATGGTACTATGAACATGAATGATTCCCGTCCTCAAAAGCAGGAGTCTACAGATATACTCGTACAGACATGTTAGATGTGCATAAAACTCGAGCCCGTCACGGATAATAACTATGAGTGGCAGGCTCACATCACGGCCCGACAAAGATAACCAATGATATCTTTGACGGGCCCTAACACAAGCCCGTCACTGATGTTTATTATCGGTGATGGGCTCCATCTTGAAGCCCGATTGAGATAACAATTTGGCCCATCACCGATAAGTGTCTCGGTGACATGCTTTTACTTAGCCCCGACAAAGATAACTAAAATACTCGTCACAGTTGTTAGTTTGTTGGCCTTACGAATATTTATTACAGGCTGTAAATACCCCAATCATCTAGTGTATTAGTTATCCCACTATTCACTATTTTGGTGGGAGGATTAGGGGCGATTTTTGTCTTTTTTCCAATAAAATCAGAAAGTGCAAAAGTAATTAAAAAATAGTATTCAATTCTCATAAACTTAGTAAATAGTTACCTACAAAATATTTATCTAATATTTTTCCATTTTTTAGCTCAGCGATCGATCGAAGTTGGATGTGTGGGAAAACTGTACTATGTTACAGCGAAGAGTATAGAAATTGCGTATTGCATTTTATAAACGCCGTGGAGGAGGATAGAAAAAGAAGAGTGATTACATGTGTTGTCCATGTGCAGATTACAAAAATGAGAATATGTTTGATAGCAGAGTGGACGTACACGCTTATCTGATACAACGGGGATTCATTGAGGGCTACACATGTTGGGTGAAGCATGGACAGACAGTGGTGCAGCTACAGACAGAAGTAGTGCACAAGATCAGGAAGATGAAGATGAGCATGACATGTTTGTACCTTCTTCATTGGACGGTGAAATGGTTGATGTGGATCACGATCTGCTACAAGACATGTTACGTGACGTTTAGGACCCAGCTTACAACGAGAGAGATTCCATGAAGTTTAGCAGGTTGGTCAGTGACTTGGAGAAGCCTCTATACGCCGGATGCAAGACAAAACACACCAAATTGTCAGCTACCTTGGACCTAATGAAGCTAAAAGCAAGTAATGGATGGACAGACAAGAGTTTCACAGATCTTTTGGGAATTTGGAAGGCCATGCTTCCTGATGAGAACACGTTGCCCGAGACGACATATGAAGCAAAGTAGGTTTTGTGTCCCCTTGGGTTAGAGGTCCGTAGAATTCACGCTTGTCCAAACGACTACATATTTTATCACAAGCAATATGCGGACTTAGATTCTTGTCCTGTATACAAGGCTTCTCGATACAAGCGAAAGAAAAGTGTTGACGAAGGAAAGAAGTCAAAGCAGGGTGATCCGGTGATGGTTGTGTGGTATCTACCTATCATTGATTGTTTCAAGAGAATCTTTGCCAACCCCAAGAAAGTAGAGTTAGTACGTTGGCATGCCACAGAGAGAAGGAACGATGGTATGCTAAGACACCCAACAGATTGGATTCAATGGAGGAATATCGATCGAAGACACCCAGAATTCGCAAGCGACCCTAGAAACACAAGAATATGTTTGTGTACGGATGGCATGAACCTTTTCGGATACATGAGCAGTTCACATAGCACTTGGCCAGTTTTGTTTGGAAACTATAATCTACCGCCATGATTGTGTAAAGAAAATATATTATGTTGTGCTTGTTAATCCAAGGACCGAAACAACCTGGCAATGATATTGATGTGTTCTTGGAGCCTGTTATCGATGATCTTGAGATTCTCTAGAAACAAGGTGTGGGAACTTGGGATGCGTATGGTCAGGAGAACTTCAAACTGTGTGTTCTATTGTTCTACACCATTAATGACTATCCTGCACTTTGCAATCTTTCTAGACAAACTATGAAAGGAAAGAAGGCTTGCTCCGACTATATGGAACATACACGCAGTAGGTGGCTAAAGAAATCAAGAAAGATGGTTTACATGGGTCATAGGAGATGGCTCTCGCTACGTCACGCATTTAGAAGAAAAAAGGAACTTCTCAACGATAGGAGGGAACTTCAGCTTGCTCCCAAGGATTTGTCCGGAGATGAGGTCCACAACGTGGTCAAGGACATAACTAATGAGTTTGGAAAGAAAAGAAAATGTAGTAAGGCAATAGATAAGGGTATGTAGAAGAAAAAATCCATATTTTGGTGACTACCTTACTAGAAAGATATTGAGATCCGTTATTGGATTGATTTGATGCACGTATAAAAGAATGTGTGTGAGAGGTTGGGCTACTGCTGAATATTTCCGAGAATACAAAGGACGGGTTGAATGCATGCCTTGATCTACAGGAGATGATTATTTGCTATAAACTCTTGCGTGCAACAGATGCAGAGACAGGAAGCGTGTACCTCCCTCGAGCTTGCCACACCTTGTCAAAGGCTGAGAAGATCACAATGTTATCATGCCTGAAAGATATTAAAGTTCCATCGGGCTATTCAGTGATGATAAGTAAGTATGTTAAATTTGGCGACCTAAAACTGGTTGGAATGAAGTCTCACAATTACCACGTGATCATCATACAAATTTTACCAATTGGTATTAGAGGCATTATACCACCCAAAGTCCGCCACACGATCCAACATCTGTGTGCCTTCTTCAATGAAATTCGTCAGAAGGTTATAGATCCTGAAGATCTAGATGGATTACAGACCTATATTGTCAATACCTTCTATCACATGGAAATGTTTTTTCCATTGTCTTTCTTTGATATCATGATTCATATCCCTGTTTATCTTGTGAAGCAAACAAAACTATGTGACCCAGCTTTTCTAAGATAAATGTATCCGTTCGAGATGCAAATGGGAGTTCTGAAGTCGTATGTTCGAAACAGAGCAAAAGCGTGGGGAGCATTATTGAAGGTTACACGACCAAGGAGGTTATTGAGTTTTGCGTTGATTATATGTACGAGGCCGATCCTATCGGAGTACCAACGTCTCAACACGAAGGAAGGTTGTCAGGTGTTGGCACAATAGGCAGAAAAAAATTGTCCCCGATTGAGCCTTCTATTCGCAGGCTCATTTCACCGTGCTCCAACATATGGTAGAAGTTGGCCCATACTTTGAGGAGCATTTACCAAAAATCCGACAGGAAAACTTGGGGCGATCGGATATGTGGATTAACAGAGAACATAACTCTCGGTTCAACGAATGCTTCAAGAATCGTATTACAATATCGATGGATGTTTCAAATGAGACAGTACAGTTGTTGGGGATGGGACCGTGTTGCGAGATAGACACATGACAAGGATACGATATTAACGGAAACATGTTTTATACCGTAAAACAAGATGACAAAAGCACAGTCCAAAACAGCGGAGTCCGTGTAGATGCATTCTAGGAATCAAGTTGGGTCGAACACATACTACAGCCGCATTGAACAGATCTGGGAGCTGAACTATGTGAAGTTCAAAGTTTCTTTGTTTCGATGCCGTTGGGTGAATATACGCATTGGTGTCAAAGTAGACAAGGAAGGTTTCACTTTAATAGATCTATCGAAGGTTGGATACGCCGATGAACCATTCGCACTTGCAAAACAGGTCGAGCAGATTTTCTATATAAAAGACCCTGCAAATAAGATGTGCATCGTCAGGGATGGCAAGCGCCAAATTATCGAGGTTGACAACATCGTCGACGAAGAAGAATACAACCAAAATCTTCATGGAATACCTCACATCGACCTTGACGATAATACCCAAGAGGATGTGGCATTTGCTCGTTCAGATCATACGGAATGCATAACCTTGTGACTGATGCCTATGTACTTATTTGCTTTGTAATTTCATGTAATGAATGAAATATTTTGTATTAACAAGCCCTTTTGTGTAAATAATTTAGTGATTTGTATAATGAATTCTAAAATACTATTAATATTTATAGTATTTATAGTATTATAGTGAATTTAGTTAATTTGAAGAATTATTTAGTGAATTAAATAATTATTGAACATAGTAATTTAACCAGTAATTATTTGGTGAATTATTTAGTAATTTTCATGAGATACTCTTTACTGAAAATAGTAAACAAAATATAAATACTATTTACTAAATAATTCTATCGGTGACGAGCTCGAAGTCAAGCCCGATGAAGATGACGTCATCTCAAACGGGCTTAAACTCTAAGCCCGTCACCGATGATCATGATCATTGGTGATGGGCCTTAGTTATAGCCCGATAGAGATGATGATCTCATCCAATTCGGCTTAATCTCTAAGCCCGTCACCGATAAGTTCATCGGTGACGGGCCTTAATTATAGACCGATAGAGATGAGGATCTCATCCGATCGGGCTTAGTTACAGCCCGTCACCAATCATCTCATCGATGACGGGCTTTAGATTAAGCCCAATAGAGATGAAATTTTTCCATCGGCCTTTACACGCCGATTTAGATCTCATCTGTGACGGGCTTTATATTAACCCCGATTGAGATGAATCATCTCAATCGGGTTTAATCTAAAGCCCATCATGGATGTGCTTCCAAAATATTTAGCAGAGCACGCCGATTCAGATCTATACATTAGCGCAAAAAATTTGTAAGTCCTCACTCACTCAGAACCCTAGCACCGCCGTGTCTTGTGAACATCATGGCTGTCGTCGTCCCTGAGCCCGAGCGCCGCCGTCCCCTAGCCCGAGCGCCGCCGTCCCTGAGCCGCCGTCATCCCCGAGCGGCGTCGTCCTCGAGAGCCATCGTCCCCGAGCCGCTGTTGTCCCCGAGCGCCGTCGTCCTCGAGAGCCATCGTCCCCGAGCGTCGTCGTCCCCGAGAGCCATCGTCCCCGAGCTCCAAGTTCTCTATATATTTTCAACCGTCCCGGAGAGCCCCGATCATTGTTTTTCACTACAGCAAAGCATGTGGTTGTGCGATTTGATGCTCTGTTAGTGGTTTCTTAATCTTCGATGCGTTAGTTCAGTGAATTTTTTTATATATGAGATTAGCATGTATTGTGTTCTATTGTGGGTGCCAGAGCCGGAAATCCTAAAATTTATTTGATATACGCATGCTATGTGTATTTTTTATGATATTAGCATGCTATGTATATTTTCCGCAGATAAGCATGCTATGCTATGTATATACGCCGCAGGTTAGCTTGCATGCTAAAATTTATTTGATATATGCATGCTATGTGTATTTTTTATGAGATCAGTATGTTATTCGATATATGAGATTAGCATGTAATGTGTTCTATTGTGTGTGGGTGCCGGAGCTGGAAATCCTAAAATTTATTTGATATACGCATGCTATGTGTATTTTTTATGAGTTTAGCATGCTATTTGATATATGGGATTAGCATGTATTGTGTTCTATTGTGGGTGCTGGAGCCAGAAATCCTAAAATTTATTTGATATACGCATGCTATGTGTATTTTTTTATGAGATTAGCATGCTATGTGTATAAAAAGCTTGTGTGTTATATGTCTTGTGTTAGCCTATTTGGCAAAAATAAATTCAAAGATTCAAAAATAAATTCAAAGATTTATTCTCCTTCCTTTCAAAAATAAATTCAACGATTCATTCTCCCTCTCTTCCTCTTCTTCTTGATTTAAATAATTTTTTATTTTGTGATTTTGTAAGCTTTTTAGACGATGTCTCAGCACGACGAACCAATGTTGGTGACGACTAGTGGGTCCACAAGGACATGGGGCCCTAGGGGCAGAAATAAAATCCCAAAGAAACGGTACACCATAATAGAGGTGGACCTCCTAGGAATGTCGTCCGCTCCTATGAATATGTGCATGAAATTCAAGATGATCTGCGGGATAATAGGGAGGCAAACCATAAGCATTTTGAATGGCCACATCAAGGACGTGCCGGACGGTGAGAAGGAAACTACTTGGCTGAAGTTCAAGGAGAGCTTCGAATATCCTGCAGCCGACGAGGAGAGCCTAAAGCAAACGGATTTCTAGATGATGGGACATGCTTGGAAGAACTTTAAGTCCAAGCTGGTCAGTGAGTATGTCTTCAACCCGAGCACTCCGGAGCCATTTGGGAACTTATCGTTCATCATGCTAGCCGTGCGGGAGTAGTTCTACGAGAATAAATCAACCCCTGAATCCCACACCGGCTGCACACCGGAGGATATGCCGGGAAGCAGGAGTAATGCGGAAAGAGGATTAAGTGGCAAAGGCGTCGAATGTGCCGCCACCATTTGCTGATATCCCGCACACACGGGCAAGGAGCTAGGCAAATGGTAAGGGTAGTGAAGAACAGCGACAGAACAATCACTTTGCGAAATGCCCAATAACAAATAGTGTACGAAATAGTGTACGAAAATATTGTAAGTGACTCGTCTTACTATGTTTATTTTCTTTACATTTATCGTTGTGTCAATTTATACCAAACTAAATTGTATTGAAGAAAAAGTTGGTTGTCGTGAGACAGTCCTCCCAAGAGGCCGGCTCTTCTAGACGCGAGGATGACATCCTCACTCAAGCGTTGGGCACCGACGAACATCATGGACAGAGTAGAGGTGTTGGCTCTACCGTCCCCTGAAAATATGGATTTCCAGAATACGCGGGGCAGTACAAGAAGCGAAGTCTCACAAAGGCGGAGAAAGATGCATGCCTAGGTGAGAGGATCCGGGAGCAGGTCAGAGCCGAACTGAGCTCTAAATTTGATGAGAAGCTAGGACAGGTCTAGACTTGGATCAGGGAACATATCTGAGCCAAGCAGCAAACCACCGAGGCCGCCGTCGCTCTGCACCAAGACAGTCCAACACAAAGGTGGAGCAGTTGCGCATCAACTGAGGCGGCGGAAAATCCACCACTAGTCCCCGCCGCCATCGACCATATAACGATAAAACTCTCGGCCACAATGCGTAACAGTCTTAACAAATCCTTATATTATATAATATTCTAAACATATGGATGATTCTTTCGCAGGAACCGACTAACTGCATGCTAATAGTTAGGGCGATGCCGACTTTCATGCTTCCGGCAACCAAGGGACTTGTATTTAAGCTAACCCCAAATACAAGAGTACATGGGGCGCAACTGATGACCGGCCAGGCGAAAGTGCAAGTTGACACGGTGAAGAACGAATGGGCCATTTTGCTAATGTAGCATCCACCAAACAACGAGATCCTAACCCTATGAGCTGGACGTGGAAGTTTTATCCAAATGCCCAAGGAGCTTGTTGAAATCAATTTGACTTTGAGGTCAGCCACTTGTTGATGAGAAATCTTTCCCATGCGCTGGCCTGGGAGATCTGCTTAACTCCAGTGCAGGTCCGTCCTTCGCTACCTTTGATGAACTAGACGTGCCAATTGGTTTGATCTGCTAACCAATAAGAAATAATAAACAGATACATGTGTTAAGGTTATAGTTAGATCCTACCGGATCGGCTCAGGGAACCAACTCACATATAATTGCTATCCCGAAGCGTATTTAAACTAAGTGACTGGGATAGATCGGTTGTGCCAAGACAATATAAATCACTTAATCTAAATATACCTCAAGACAATAAATATATGTGTTTATAACCTAGTCGATGTTGTAGTTCTAATGTGAATCGGCTAGTACTCCGGTACATCTTATGAAAAGATATCAATCTAACCTAAATGCGTTAAACCTAGATCAATCGGGTATCGGCTGATGCCAACAGATTGATACTGGCTTATAGCATTTAACTAGATTGAGATCTTAATATAAGAGGCAGCTTTAATATATCTAATAGTAAGGCCGGCTAAAACTTCGTCACTGTCTCTAATGACAAACATCCAGCTGAATAGATCTTTAATAATTTTAAGAGCGACTTAATAGGTCATGATGATGCAGCATTAAGTACAAAAAGAAGTACTAGATCTATATGGACCGATGTAAGGCCCTCGAGACGGTAGATACATCATATAAACTAGTTCAACATCTAGATCTAACTCTATCGGCTGCTGCCTCCCGAGAGAAACAAGCCGATGGTAAGACAGATCTAGACATTGCTCCAGATTATATGCTGCATATGATAAATTACGCAGTCTATAGCATTAAATCTAGATGCCATGACGATGTAAGCACTAGATTCAATGATACAGACTACTAATGACAAGTATTTACCTTATTCGGGGGTCGAGATCGATGCAGCCTGAAGCAAGATCAAGAACTCATCTAAAATAAAATGGTTTGGCGATGCGCCGAGATTGTATTGATATGTGTTGTTATTTACAAAGAGCCCTCGGGTCTTATTTATACTCAGGCATAACAATATCCATGTAAGACACGGTTTCTATCTTATGTACTATTTAAAATACGACAATATCACGGGATAGAGCCCCAGTGTCGTATCAAAAGGAATATCTAAACAAAACCCTATTTTACAAATACAATTGTCGTTACAGGACTCTATCCATAGATGGCAATATCTTAACGAACATTTAGGAACCGAATCTTCCTCTTATCTTCAAGCTTCTTTATCGGAAACGGTTCCATCTTCTTCCCTAAATCGGAATCGGCTATCGGCTGTCCCTATCCGATTCGGCCTCAGCCGACTGGTTTCCCAGCCGATTTAATCACGGCCGCTGCAGCCTCTGTTTCTCCGCAAATCATTTTCCCGATCTGATTTCTCTTCAATTTCAACCTTGAACTTAGGGATTTGGTTACCAAATTTGGTCGTTAACACATGCCCCCCAAGTCCGTGATAAGATAATATCGCGGATTTGCTGCTTTTTTTCTAATTCTCGTGTGACTTCCGTCCTATTCTGTTTCGGCTAAAAAAACTCTTTAAATATTGCTCGCCCGGTGCCGAAACAAGCCACGATGTCACTTTTACTCCTCAAAACCTAGCCAGAAAAACTCTCCTCCTCCCTTTGGGATTCCGGCGAACCGAAACAGAACCCCTCCGGCAATCTTACTGCAACGGCAATCCCTCCCACCAATGCAGTCCCTGTGGAGTACCCCGAGGTAAGTTTCTTGTCGTATCAAACCTTTCATTTGACGCAATCTCGTTTTTCCCTCTTTTTTGATTCCATTATTCCTTCTTGCGCTTTGTAGCACCTATCCCACCAAATTGCGATTCCTAGCCTTCTTCATCCCGACCAGCTGCTGTTAGGGCCGATTGGTAACCTAGACCCAACCGAGTTCATCAACGCTGAAACCAATCGGATCCCCTTTAGGTTTTCTATCCCAAACTTATCCTACTGGACAGGGACCTTCAAATCATGGCCCTCAACGGACAAGTCTTGGCCATCCTGGTATGCTAGGATATCGTCCAGCAAGAAAGCCACCTGGGATGAAATAGGAATCAGCCAATGCTTAGCTCTGTCCTTAGCCGATATGTCGAAGGATGAACCACTGCTATCGGCTGCTAGCTACTTTTGGTCAGACACGCTGAACGTGTTCCTCTTTAGGCAAGGGCCGATGACGCCAACTCTTATGGACATAGTCATGCTAACCGGCCTGGACATAACATCAGCTATTGTCCCTTCTGATCTGAATATCAAGTGTCACCACAACTTTAAAACCAAGAGCATCGACGGCTGGAGTGGATTCATATCGATGAACATGAAGGACGGCCCGGTCTCCGATAGGGAACATGCGGCTTTCCTGATGATGTAGTTGGAGAAATTCATTTTCTGTGAATCAAGTTGTGGGCCAACCACCAACTGGCAACACGTAGCCAAAGCATTAGTGGAGAAAAGAAAAATCCCCCTAGGGAAATACTTGCTCGGCTACTTGTATCAAATGCTGAACAATGTGCCGATGAAGTTGGCTTTGAAACAATCTGTCAACACCGGAGGGCCGTGTGGCTGCTTCAGTTGTGGCTTAACCTGCATACTTATAAAGTTGCCAATCGGCCAAGCCTGTGTGACGCCGATTTCCCCCTAGCGGAGCCGAAACATCATGATGACGAGGAGATAACCACTCAGCGCTGTATGTCATATGGAGAAGTTGCTTCCTCTTATTCAGGCTCAAAACTGTCAGCCGAATACTTCAAAAACTGGTTCAACAACTTCTACAATGGGTTCTCAGCCGACTCTATCATTTGGTTTGCTTATGATAAGTTCAACAAGTTTGAGCGGCCAGACGATCTTTGGCTAGATGAGATCAACTCCCCAAAGTTTGACAAGCTGAGAGAGATCTTTACCATTGCTATCTCTCATTGCATCCTGCCGGTCGGCATCCATCAAGGATGAAACATTCAGAAGAGCTACGAGTTCTACCACCCGATGGCAGCTGCAAGGCAACTTGGGCTAGGTCAGTTGCCGATTGGGCTGTACTACTCAGATAAGATTCAAACCAGAGGCATTATCAATGGTGATATTATGATGCTTCGGCTATTAAGCCTTCCAAGCCCTCCTCTCGACAGCTTCGGGGTCATTGAGCTAGCGGTTTCAAGGACAAGTGCTTTCAGCCGATGGTGGGCAGAATGGAAATCACACATATTCCACCAATCGGCTTCCATGTATCTTACCATCGTCGACCCTGACATGATCCCATCGGTAAGCCATTCTTTCCTAGTACTTTCTCCTTTATCGGCTATAATGTGTATGTCTCATTACTCACACCTTTGTCCTTGCAGAAGAATGATGTTTCTCCTCCTCGGGGTAGCCGATCAGGAGCGGCCATTAGTTATGGGCCCGGCGTGCTGCCAAGCGGCTGTGGGTTGGTGCCATCCATAATCGGCTTCAACGCGTCGAAGGTGTCAACCCTTCTACATGGTCAAACCCATGAACCTCTTTGTCGGCAAAAATGGGACAAGCCATCGGCTACCGCTGAACCAGTCGCAGTGAAGAAAAAGCCTGCCAAGAAGCAGAAACAAAGCCCGGCCAATGATCTACCCCCCGTCGACCCGGATGTCGACACCGTGCTTGATGAAGAAGTCCAAGACAAGGAGATGGAAAAAGCCCTTAATGACACGGCAGCCGAATCAAGCTCCTCCGACAAGTATGCTCGAACTCCATCGGCCGACGAGGCCTATGTGCATAAAACGTCGAGTCCACCAAAACGCCCCGTCCATTCGACGCCAGTATGTGATTTTCAATATTTTTGGTCTCTTGGCTTCTTTATTCATGCTCGTCTTACTATACCTTTTACATCGGCGAGGAAGAAGCTAGCCACCAAGAAGAACACGGTTCCTCTCCGTTCAGTAAGCTATCTCGACTCTGCATATTCTCTCTTATTAACTGATCTTTGACCTTGTGCCCTTTTCAGCCTCCTCGCGCCCCGACACCTGCCCCCGGTATCAAGTGAACACACTCTGACGGCTGCAGGTGATAGGAATGCTGATGACGAGGCCACGTCGGCCCCAGTGGTCCAAGTAAGCACTATGACTGTCTTCCTCGCAATCGGCCTTACAACTTTTTTTATGTTATAACTGTTCCTTGTTCTGTAGGGCATAGCCGATCTCCTCGGTTTCGACCTGTCTGAATTTGTCGACCCAGACGAGGACGCTGGTAAGGCCATGGTGCTGCTTGACGATGATCTGAGGACCACGTTGGCCGATATTGCTAATCGGCTGGAGGGCTCATTGGACGCACTGGTAGCCAATTGCGGTTTCGTCCGTAACCGGTTCGAAGAGATCCAAGCTAGCCTTCCAGACGAATTAGCCGACACCATCACACAAGCAACCTTTCTCGAGGCACACCGGCATAAGTACGAAAGGGCAAAACAGCGGATAGCCGACCGCCGCGAAAACAAATAATTGGCTTCCATGATCAAGGACAATCAAGAGGAGATCAACGCAGAGAAGGCCAAGTTCGACAGTATAAAGACAGAGCCGATTGCCCAACTTGATCGGCTTCGCGCGCGCAGGGACGAACTGGTGGCCGAGCTCGTCAACACCAAAACCGAAATCCAACTCCAGGAAGAACGAGTGGCCGGCCTGCTGAAAGAAATCAAAGATCAACGAGCAAAGATCAAGGCATTCGTGTCTTATTTGACAGACTTGACCAAGGCGGTGAAACCGGTGGCCGGCACCAATGCAGCCGACGCCAAGACGGTCAAAGAAATTGACGAGATTCGCCGCAAGGCAATATCGGCTATCACTGACTTCCTAAAGCATTGAGCCGATTGTAATAGCCAACTAGGACATTCTTGTAACTCCAAAATTCTCTATGCCTTTTGTAATCGGCTTAAGCTTTTTCTGTAATCGGCTGGTCGCAACTTAATCCTTGTTTAATGTTACTTGCATGTATGCTTGCCGATTCAAACTTGCTTGAAGGGTTCAAAAATTTTGAAAAAATCATTGTGCCTTCCTTACATCATATTGTATATTCCCCCTAATCTTGTTGATGGTGTTCCCAGCATTGAGAAAATTGTCAAGTCAAACATCCTACCGTTGTCGGCTAGGCTGAGTCGATGTAGAAAAATTAGGGGAAACGTGGCGTAATATCGTCCTAAAGGCGATGCGTGCGTTACAATGCATCGGCTAACACGAATCGGCACAACCATATCTGAATCATGAGTTGATCCATACACTTGGGTAATACTTCTTTAAATATTTGCCGTTTAGAGCCCTTCCAAACACTTGTCCATCCAAGCCTTCTAACATATAAGCTCCTTTAGAGACGCATTTGTGGATCTTGAAAGACCCTTCCCAATTCGGCGACCACTTGCTGAACTTATTATCTCTTGATCCGATCGACAATATCAATTTCCAAACGAGTTCGTCTTCTTCAAATGATTTAGGCACCACCTTCTTGTTATAATGACGGGCTACTCATTCCTTATCTCTTATTACCTTTTCCAGGGCCCTCATCCGTGACAACACTAGATCTTCTGATTCATCGACCATTAGGTTGTAGTAATCATCGGCTGTTAGCTGATCTTGCAATTGAATCCTTCTTGAGCCGATGATGTTTTCCCGTGGCAGGACTGCTTCATGTCCATAAACCAGTTTATATAGAGGCACTTGGATTGATCCGTGGCAAGCCATTCAATAGGCCCAAATTGATTTGGCTAATCGGTTGTGCCATTTCTTAAGATATTCAGCGATCTTCCTCTTTATCAGCTTGATTAGACTTTTGTTTGAGGCTTCTGCTTGTCCGTTAGCCTGAGCATAGTACGGTGAAGAGTTGAGCAACTTGATGCCCATGCTGTCGGCAAACTGAACAAACTCGTCCGATATGAAGATAGATCCTTGATCTATTGTTATTGTTTGAGGGACGCTGAATCGGTATACGATGTGCTCCTTAACAAACTCGATTGCGTCCTTTGAATCAACCTTCTTTAAAGGAATTGCTTCCACCCACTTTGTGAAATAATCTGTTGCCACCAGTATGAATTTATGTCCCTTGCTCGAGGATGGATTGATCTGGCCGATCATGTCGATTCCCCAACCTCTGAACGACCAAGGCTTGATTATTGGGTTCATAGCCGATGCTGGTGCCCTTTGTATAGCTCCAAACTTCTGACAATCTTGGCAGCCCTTGTAGTACTTGAAACAATCCTCCAGCATTGTTGGCCAAAAATACCCTGCTCTTCGAAGTAGCCATTTCATCTTGTGGGCCGATTTTTGTGTGCTGCAGATCCCTTCATGCACCTCTCCGATAGCTACCTTGGCTTGATCGGCACTGAGGCATGTGAGCAACACTCCATCAATCGTCTGAGAGTATAAATCTTCGTCGAGCAAGACATATCTCAAAGCCTTGTAGCGCAACTTCCTTGAAGCCGACTGGGATGAGTTTTGCAGATAGTTATAGACCTCAAATCTCCAGTCGTCGGCTGTCATGGTGGCAATCTCTATCTCGATATCTTTTGTCATCGGCCTATAGCTTGATGCCCCTTGAGCTAAATCATTTGCTTCTGCATTCTGCTCTCCAGGGATGTGTTTTAGTGTTACTAGACGAAAGCTATCCATCAATTCTCGGCATCGTTGATAATAGACCATCAGTGCATCATTTTTGCACTCGTACTCTCTCGACAACTGGCTGATGACCAATAATGAATCTCCCATTATTTTGACAGCGTCGGCTTCAACTTTCTTGAGAAGATGCAATCCCTTGAGCACTACCTCGTACTCGGCTTGGTTGTTTGTGGCATGGGGGTAGATTGAGAAGGCAAATTCGAAGCTTACCCCCCTTGGTGATATGATGACAAAGCCGATACCGCATCCATTCGTGCAAACCAAGCCATCGAACATCAAAGTCCAAGGCGTGATCTCCACCGAGCCGATTGAACCATCTCTGTGTTCTATGATGAAATCGGCTATGGCTTATCCTTTAACTGCCCTGGGTGCCTGATATCTTAAGTCAAATTTAGTTAAAGAAAAAATCTACTTCCCAACTCGTCCCTTGAGTACTGGAGCCGATAGCATATATTTGACTACGTCGGCTTTGCATACCACTGTGCACTCATTGGATAATAAATAATGCATCAACTTTGTACATGAAAAATACAGGCACAGACATAGTTTTTCCACTGGTGAATATCTAGTCTCTGCGTCCAGTAGCCGTCGGCTGAGATAAAAGATGGCCTTCTCTTTTGCTTCAATCTCTTGAATCAGAACCAAGCCGATGGACTTGTCGTCGATTGATAGATACAACTTGAATGGTACTCCTTTTGGGGGAGAAATCAATACTGGAGGCGATCTTAAGTAATCCTTGATATTGTCTAATGTCTTCTGCTGCTCTGCCCCCAAGTGAACGCTTCACCGGCCTTCAGTCGAAGCAATGGTGTGAACAGCTCCATTTTTTAGAAAGATTGGCTATGAATCGCCTGGTGAAGTTGATTTCGCTGATTAAAGATTGTAATTTCTTCTTGTCCTTTGGAGGTTGTATTTTTTTGATGGCATTAATGCTCCTCGATGTAATCTCAATCCCTCTCTCGTGAACAAGAAACCCTAAAAATTACCCGACCGACACGCCGAACGTGCATTTCAGTGGATTAATCTCTAGGCCATATTTCATTGCCCGCTCCAAAACCTGTCTAAGATGGGCTATATGGTTTTCCATTTCCCTGGATTTGACAACAACATCACCAACGTGAATTTCAACCAGAGAGCCGATCATATCATGGAAAATGTAATTTATGGCCCTTTGATAAGTTGCTCCAGCATTCTTCAAGCCAAACGTCATGACGACCCACTCATACAAGGCGATTGCTCCTGGACATCTGAAATCAGTCTTGTGGATATCTTCTTCGGCCATAAAGATTTGATTATAACCAGCATTACTATCCATAAAACTTATGATCTTGTGGCCAAAAGCAGCATCTACAAGCAAATCGGCTATGGGCATTGGGTATTCGTCCTTAGGGGTAGCTTTGTTGAGGTCTCTGAAATCAATACACACCCTAAGTTTGCCATTCTTTTTCATTACTGGAACAATGTTTGAAACCCACTCTACATATCGGCAAGGACGAATGAATCCAGCATCGTATAGTCGAGTGATTTCGGCCTTGATCGCATTATACATATCGACCTTAAACCTCCTAGGAGGCTGTTTGTATGGCCGATAGCTAAGCTTGATACGCAGTCGATGCACAACAATAGACAGGCTAAGACCAGGCATCTCGAAATACTCCCAAGCAAAACAATCTTTATATTCCTTTAATAAATTAATGAGCTGAGATCTACAACGACAAGACAAATTTTTACTAATGTAGGTCGGCCTAGGCCTATCTCCAGGTCCTATATCAATTTCTTCGAGCTCGTCGGCCGACATAAAACCTTGCCCAAGCTTGCCATCGTTTTCGTCCGCGGTGTCCTTGTCGTAGACGTTCGAGCCCTCCACGACGCCGTCAAAGTAATAATTGAGGCTCTTCGTCTCCAATAGGCTATATGGTAGAATCGGAGACCTTTAGAAAATCGGCTTGCCAGGCTTTGCCAGATAGACAATCGATACCGTCGATTTCCCAAAGTGGCAAATCGGCGTTAGCGATGCTCACTGACCTGTCGATCTTGTCACCTTGCCATTGGATCAGACTTTGATGCATTGTGGAAGGGATGTAGTAGTTTGCATGGATCCAGTCCCTCCCAAGTAGCAGGCTAAAAGATCCCTTCCCGTCGATGACAAAGAATGTTATGCGCACGGTTTTGCTGTCGACGGTCAGTTCGACGTTCAGCACGCCCTTGGCTTCCGATGGATTGCCACCGAAGTCTTTGAGCACCATGTTCATCTTGATCAAATCTTCGGCTCCATTGCCCAGCTTCCGAAAAGTGGCATAGGGCATGAGATTGACTGCTGCCCCTCCATCGACTAACATCTCTGACATCAGCTTCCTGTTAACAAATCCTTTCACATATAGTGGTTTGAGGTGCTGATTGTCATTCCTCTCTGGTTTTTCAAAAACGGCTTGTTCTGGGGAGAATGCTAATTTTGCCAAGGCATCTTCCACGCTATCTGCATCGACCTCTGTGGCACTGAATTTGGCTAGAAGAATAAAGACCATGTTAACTGATGCAGTAGCTTTCCGTTTTCCCTTTATCGCCCTCCTAGCTTGGTCGGCTGGGCTCTCATCGGATAGGCTTTCGTCGGTAGTTGGCGCTTGTCTCTTGACGCGCCATTGTTTTGTGCCTTGCCACGGTTGTTGCTATTGGATCATCCATTGTACTTCTTCCTCTTGACCCTCGCTCTTGAGCCGCTGGATGCTTCTCTTTTGTGTTTTAGTGAAGAGGTTCGAAGGGCACCATTGGGGGTTTGCCAATTGCTCATCTTCGGCTTCTTTTCGTACTATTTGTCTTTGTCTTTGTCTTCGAAGAAGTCTTGGTGGATCGGCCCAAGCCGATCATGTACCGATTGCCGCCTCTGGTTAAGCTGCACAGCTCTGGGGACGAATTGGGCGGGGCTTTGCATCGGATGATCCCCGTATTCATCTTCATGATATTCACCGCAGCCGGGCAATTGTCTATCATCGGCAGCTTCATCACCGATTCCCAACGTAATCGAAAAACTCACGCGCCGTGCGGTCATAATCACCGTGGTTTCGACGAATTGGAGTCCCCTGACCTCAGGCTCCCTGACGTAAGGCTTGCCGCGCCGGGCCTCCTCTTCCTCATGAAAACGTCGTTGAAAACGAGGCATGGGGTCCATGCGCCTGGTGTTAGTGATATGCCCTAGAGGCAACATGGAGATGTTGGATATCATGGTCAATGTTGATGTATTTATGAATAAAGTGTTATTCAGTTCCATGAAATAGACATCTTGTATTGATCAATAAGTATGTGACTTATTTATGAGACTCTTTATTTATGAATCTATTTCTAAATGATCCTTGATCATATGTCATATTGTTGGAACAAATATGATTCTAAATCGGCATGTCTATTGATTGATGATCATGTCTCATAGATCATGGTATGGAGATACCAAATCAATATACATGGACATGTGTTAGAGAACACATTGTTGGATAGACCCACCATGAGACACTATAGGAATTAATGTGCCATTAGTTGGTATCAGGTAGTGTTGGTACAACGTCCTTAGACCTGAGATCATCATGGATTCCAACATGTGTAGTAGCCTACTTTGGGACTACCAAACGCTATTCCGTAACTAGGTAGTTATAAAAGTAGTCTTCGGGTTTGCTATGAAACATGTAGTGGGATGTGACTGATCAAGATGGAATTTGCCCCTCCTTTGGAGAGATATCTCTGGGCCTCTCGAGGTAATGGATTATGGAAGTGCATGGTCATGCTGAGTTGATTGAGGAGTCAATCAACAGACAGATAATTCAATACGTTTCGAGTGAATGGTTAAGCTATTGAAGGGATGACACACATCTTGCCTATAGCTTAATTGGTATCGTGAGGCAAAGGGATTTATGTACACATTACAGGTTGAGAGTCGATATTATATTCTTGTATAATATGGTGTAAATATGTGCTGCTAGGCGCCGCTGTTAACAGATCGACTGAGTTGGACTCGAGCCGACGGTCGGCTGAGTTGGACTCGAGCCGACGGTCGGCTGAGTTCGACTAGGGCCGAAACCGAGTATACCTGAACCTACAGGGTCGCAAGCTTAAGGGGATAAGAACAGGCATTCGAGTTGGACTCGGATACGACTCGATCTGTCCGATTGGATAGAGTCCTATGGGCTTACGTAGTCCGGCCGGCCAACTCTATGAGATTCGGATAGGATCCAATTCAAAATAGAGTCCCGATGGGCCTCTAGGCCCAACTAGCAACTCCATCTAAAGGGGTGAGGGGTGGAGAGTTGCGTGCAACCGAACCGAATCAATCTCGATTTGGCGATCAATCTCCACGAAAACCCTCCTCACCTTTGAGCCAAAACCCTAGCCTTGTATCTTATGCTAGCACTTGGGTGTTAGGCGTTCTGTCCCCGGACGTGTGGATACCAGTAGAGGCGCTGCTACGTTGTGGTGCTTTTCGTTGGCTACGAATCGGCTGTGGTGGAATCGGCTTCGGTCGGGCGTATCAGAGCGAGGCACGCGAGCACGGTCGGACGACTCGGCGAATCGGCTACTCGATGAATCGGCTGATTGGTGAATCGGCTGTTCCCAGGAATCGGCTGTCGGCTTGCGGGAATCGGCTGTCGGCAAATCGGCTGTCATCGGCCAGCACTGTTCCGGATCGGATAGCTCCTGATTGGCTAATCCGCTGCACTCCAATCGGTAACAATCTATCGACCCTTACTTGCAAGTGTTCCTGGTTTGCGTGGTAGAAAAGTTTTTTTTTAGCTTCCGCGTAACCCTTCAGTGGTATCAGAGCAAATCTTGCTTAGTTCAGATTTTAGATTGGATCTGGAACAAGTTTAGCACACGGGTTGATAAGATCAATCGGTTTTACGGGATCGGTAGAGGAGAGTAGATGGTAATTGTGTTCCTTGATAGTGTATCGGAACGGCGTGATGTGATTACTTCGAAGCAATATCCATAGAACTCGGTTTGAGTTGGGTTCGAGATAGCGTTCCTTGATAGTGTATCGGAACGGTATAATGTGATTATGCCAAAGCTGTCTCGTAGTCCGACCTTGTTTGCTGCCTCGCGCCTACGCAAACCATCTCCCTTGATAGTGTATCGGGATGGCATAATATGATTATGCTGATATGGTTTCCGCAAGCGGGACCGCCATGTGCGTACCCCTTTATAGGTTGTCTCGATGTCGTATCTCTGTGATAGGTAGAAAACGTTCTACGCCTAACTTGTTTTTGCAGAGAATGCTTTGAGATGGTATGGCCCTATTGTATGTATGAGATGCATGTGATGCGTGTAATATTCTTTCATATGTGCAATCCCTGTAATATTCTTTCATACGTGCAATGCTTGTAATATTCTTTCATGACCTACGAGTCGATGTAATCTTCAATTAGAGCTTCTATAGTAGTAGCTTGGTTTGAAGAAATCAAGCATTCGGCACCCGGAAGAATGGTGATGAAGATGGAGATCCTCTACACCGGCATGGAGATGGAGATCACCATGTGAAGGGGGCCACACTATTTCATTATATGCTATTCTACTTGCTTTCATATATGTGATATGTTTGTTTGATAGGATAGCATCCCTCGCAAAAATAAGTAGTAATGATGCCCTTCCAAATGTTGCACCATCACCGTTATGCTCGTCAATGGTGGGTCTGCCAAAGTAGAGTGTCATTCTCTATCATAACATGAGGGGGTATATGTTGGACATATACAGTAGGAGCATTTGGTTTACTTAACAAGGCTATCAAAACAGTTTTGGGCCTCGGGGCATAGGTTGGCGCCGGGGCATGGAGATGCCACACCAACAACAAGAGTCACACAGAGATGTGATTAGCAAGGAGTTGCTTACCGATGTTACTAATTTTCTAGCCATGATGCCAAAGCTGACTAGAAATTAATTTACATGTGGATCTTGACCCAATACGTAACCTAGAGGGAAGGTGTAAAATACGTAATGGGAGTCTTATGTTAAATTGTTTAACATTAGACATAGCATAAACATTGTGCTAAACTTTGTTTTTTCTGTTGTAGAATAATGGTAGCTAATACCACACCCAGTACCTTTAATTTGCGATCCATTCTCGAAAAGGAAAAATTAAATGGAACAAACTTTATGGATTGGTATCGCAACTTGAGAATTGTTCTCAAGCAAGAGCGCAAGGAGTAAGTTCTTGAAGTACCCTATCCGGATGAGTTGCCTAATAATGCTCACGCTCGCACGGACGGCTTATGAGAAGCACACTAATGATGCCCTAGACATAAGTGTCTCATGCTAGCTACAATGTTCTCGAGCTTCGAAGCAATATGAGAGCAGCGATGCTCATACTATTATTCAGGGATTGCGTGGCATGTTTGAGAACCAAGCTAGGGCCGAGAGGTTTAACACCTCAAAGTCCTGTTTGCGTGCAGGCTTGTTGAGGAGAGTCCCGTCAGTCCGCATGTGATAAAAATGATTGGCTACATTGAGTTGCCTACATTGAGGGGAGTCTGGAAAAACTAGGTTTTCCTCTTTGCCAATAGTTGCCTACTGATGTGATTCTCCAGTCGCTCCCTTCGAGCTTCGAGCCATTCATATTGAATTATCACATTAACAGTATAGATAAGACCTTGCTGAATAGCATGGGATGTTGAAGATGGCTAAGGAGAGTATCCAAAAAATGGTCCTCATATGATGATGATGCAGAAGGCTCAGCGCAAACCACCTGTCAAGAAACTTTGCACCAAGAGGAAATTAACTCCCAATGAGATTGTGAGGGCCTCCAACGCAAAGAAGGGCAAGAATGGGTCGGCGACATCAGATGTTGTTTGCTTCTATTGCAAGGAGATAGGTCAATGGAAAAGGAAGTACATGGAGGATCTCAAAAAGAAGCAAGTGCGACTTCTGCTTTAGGTATTAATGTTATAGACATTAATATTGCTACTTCACCTACTGACTCTTGGGTATTTGATACTGGATCAGTAGCTCATATTTGCAAATCGTTGCGGGAATGAGAAGGAGTAGAAGCTTGAGAAGGGGCGAGGTGAAACTGCGCGTCGGGGCAATGGAGCAAGTGTTGCTACGGTTGCTGTCGGCACGTACCACTTTATTTACCTTCAGGATTAGTTTTAGAATTAAATAATTATTATTGTGTTCAACTCTATGTCAAAACGTTATTTTCGCTTCATGTTTGCAAACGGAAGGATGTGATTTTAGATCAATGGACAATGGTTGTTCAGTTTATCTCAGAGATATGTTCTATTTTCATACTCCATTGGTGAATGGATTATACGTTTTGAATCTTGAAGCGTCTCCCATCTATAACATTAATACGAGAGGCAACTCCCAAATGATGCAAACCCCACATTTACTTGACATTGCCGCTTAGGCCATATAAATCGAAACGCATGGGGAAGCTCGATAAGGATGGATTGCTTCACTCTTTTCATTTTGAATCATTTGAGACATGTGAATCTTGTTTACTTGGTAAGATGACAAAGGCATCTTTCACGGGACACGTTAAAGAGCAAATGACTTGTTGGCACTTGTACATACCGATGTATGTGGACCAATGAGCTCAACGGCCAGAGGTGGTTATCAGTACTTCATTACCTTTACCGATGACTTTAGTAGATATGGTGATATCTATTTAATGAGGCATAAGTCCGAATCCTTTGAAAAGTTCAAAGAATTTTAGAATGAAGTACAGAATCATTTAGGGAGAACAATCAAGTTTCTACGATCAGATCGTGGAGGGGAATACTTGATCCAAGAGTTTGGTAATCATCTGAAAGATTGTGGAATTGTTCCACAGTTGACTCCGCCAGGAACTCCACAATTGAATGGAGTGTCCGAACGGAGAAATCGCACCTTGTTGGACATGGTGCGATCCATGATGAGCCAAAGTGATCTTCCGTTATCCTTCTAGGGATATGCTCTTGAAACAGTTGCGTTCACACTAAATAGAGTTCCATCTAAGTCAGTTGAAAAGACACCATATGAGATATGGACAGGGTGACCCCCTAGTTTGTCTTTTCTCAAAATTTGGGGATGTGAGGCTTATGTAAAACGTTTATAGTCCGACAAGCTCACACCCAAATCTGACAAGTGCTTCTTTGTGGGATATCCTAAGAAAACTAAGGGATTACTTTTATAATCATGAACAAGGCAAAGTGTTTGTCGCCCGACACGGTGTTTTCTTGGAGAAAGAGTTTCTTTCAAGAAGGGTTAGTGGGAGCAGGGTGCATCTTGAAGAAGTTCAAGAAACACCAGAAAATGTTTCAGCTACCACGGAACCACAACAGGAGGAACAAGATGTTGCGCCACCTGTTGTAGATACACCAGCCCCACGGAGGTCTGAAAGATCACGTCGTGCGCCTGACAGGTACACAGGTGCGGAACAACGTGATATATTGTTGTTAGACAATGATGAGCCTAAGACCTATGAGGAAGCGATGGTGGGACCCGATTCGAACAAGTGCCTTGGATCCATGAAATCCGAAATAGAATCCATGTATGATAATCAAGTTTGGAACTTGGTTGATCCACCCGATGGTGTCAAAACCATTGAGTGTAAATGGGTTTTTAAGAAAAAGGCCAACATGGATGGAAATGTTCACATCTATAAGGCGCGATTGGTGGCGAAAGGTTTTAAACAGATTCAAGGTGTTGATTATGATGAAACCTTCTCGCCCGTCGCAATGCTTAAGTCTATTCGGATTATTCTAGCGATTGCTGCATATTTCGATTATTGTGGAGATTATGACAATCGGATACCCACATGGTGAGCTTATCCGACTGGTAATAGAGGTAGGTTATGCCTGCTAATTATGTAAGCCTGCTATGACTTGGGTGTTACTTTGCCGATTAGATAAGGCAACGGCTCATAGTCATGGTTTGGTAAGATTGAGGAAACTGACTTAGAGTATGACAAGATTTTTGACTTGTAAGCCCGCCCTCCGAGACAATATAACGGGGGTAAGGGGCGTCCCTTGAGAGATATCAGATTTCATATGCAAGACAAGAGCAACAGATCTTGAGATCAATAAATACTCGGCGGACCGAATCCCCGAAACAGGAGTAGGGTATTACCTCACGAGAGGGCCTGAACCTGTCTAAACCTTGTTTTCCACTTAACCCATCGAGCTTGGCGATCTTGACTGCACCCCCAAATTTCTATTGCCGAAACCAAGTTTCGACAGTTGGCGCACCAGGTAGTGGCCCGCGCATCAAGACTTCTTCTCCAATCTCGTTGGCAAGCGCGATGGGATCTTCATCAGGCATCAACGACTTCGCCGCCAAAGTATTAAACAAGCTCTCCTTCCCCGACTCGGATTCGGACCAGTCGGGAGGGGGAACCCGCTCGGCGCCGTTCGGGCTACCGAACAACGCCGAGATCTATTACAAAGTTCAAACTTCCAAGTTAGAATCCATCCACTCGGAAGGAGGAATCCACTCGACGCCGTTCGGACTACCAAACGCCGCTAAGATCTGCAGCCACCTTCTCATCTCCCCGTCGGAATCGACCCACTCGGGAGGAGAAACCCTCACGGCACCGTTTGGGTTACCAAACGCGCTGAGGTCTATTGCAAACTCCTCTCCTCCGAGTCGAAATCAACCCACTCAGAGGAGCCCCCATCATCAAGTTACAATCCGGACTGGAGCGATCCAGATTCAAGCAACCCGGGCTCAAGGGAAGTCGCCGTCATCCTCCAACCGTTCGGATCATGCTCATCCACTGAGCTTGATGAGTACCTCAGCTCCTCTGATTTCGACGACCTCTACGGCATCTCCACGGAAGAGGCCAACGACTCCGACTTCGATAAGGATTACGATCCAAGGTGCTTCAACGTCCTCATGGCTGAGGTGGCCGAGACTGACTCAACCATGGCCGCAGAATCGCTGAAGAGGAGCAAACCAGGCTTGAGCAGGAGCGCAAGCTGGCAGAAGACGAGAATAGGCGCAAGGAGGAAGCCAACAGGAGAAAGCGAGACCTGAGGGTGACTGGACGATCCGCTCAGGAGGCCATACTTCAGACACGAGTCGACAACACTACATCTTTCCGACGCCTCAACAGAACGCCGTCGCCGCCCGCACCCTCCTCGACACCATTATTGAAACGGCTCCCTCTACGGTAACACCCCTTCTGGACAAGATCAAGACCATCGTCACGGCCACAGCCAACTACTCTCCATCCTCCTCAGTGCGAAGGCCGACTGAGTCTGTCGCAGAGACGCCCGACAGAAGCCGACTTCCGCCGCTGCGGTCGAAGGATTACAGGAGGCCCGAACAAGATCGGACGGCCAATAGGTCAAGAGACCTTCGCCATGAGACCACACGGAAGCATCAAGAACAATCGGCCGATTCTCGCGTAAAACGGCATGGACGACCACCCGTCCAAGACTGGGTTCGCCGCAGCAACAACTCCGACTATCGAAGCAGCCTACCAATGACCCCGCCGAGTGATCTGCGGGAAGTCCTTGACCGGCTATCAAGAACGAGAGCGGCGCTCCCACGAAGATCGAAGGGGATCGCCTGACAACAACGACGACGGAGTGCCCACGTTCACTCGGGACCTGCGCCGAGTGCATTGGCCGAGTGGTTTTAAGCCCACAGGAACCAAGAAGTATGACGGAAAGACCGACCCCAAGTCGTGGCTGACCGTGTACACCCTCGCCATCCGTGCAGCAGGAGGAGACAACAAGGCCATGGCCAATTACTTGCCTATCGCCCTCGCCAACTCGGCCAGAAACTGGCTCACGAGCTTGCCAAGAGGCTCAATTGGCTCGTGGAGTGAGCTCCGGGACCACTTCATCGCCAATTTCTAGGGCACTTTCGAGAGGCCTGGGACCCACTTCGACCTCTACAATATCATCCAGAAGCCAGACGAGCCGCTGAATGACTACATCCGGCGCTTCTCGGAAAAGCGCAACAAGATCCCCAACATCACCGACGACATCATCATCGCCGCCTTCTAGAAGGGAGTCCGTGATGAGTTATTGATCGAAAAGTTTAGCCGTAAGCCACCGAAGACGGTAGAGCAGATGTTCAAGACGGCGAACTCCTACGCCAAGTCCAACGATACAATCAAGGCGGCGCGGCAAGATCAGCCTGACAAAAGGGATGACAAGCACTTAGGAGGAAACCGGCATCCTAAGAAGGATAATGGCAGCAACAATCAGGGCCAGAAAGACTGCAAACGTCGGCCCGAGGACCTGGTGGCCATGACATTCAACTCCCAACACCGTCCCCGAGTCGCGGCCTACGACGCAATCATGAACGCTCAGTGCACACATCATCCAAACCACAAGCACGTGGCCAAGGATTGCTTTATCTACAAGCAATTCGCCGAACAATATGCGGCACAGCTTAACAAGAAGTCGACGGACGAAGCCGACCCATCGGGGTCCAAGAAGAATAACCCGACTGGAAATTCGGAGCCTTTTCAAGACCCCGTGGGCGAGCTGAATCATATCTTCGGGGGGCCGCAAGCTTATGAGTCCAAGAGGAAGCAAAAGCTGACTGACCGCGAGGTCAACGCGGCACAACCCGAAGTCCCACAATATCTATGGTGGTCGGAGGTGGCCATCACGTTCAACCGCTCGGATCACCCTGACCGAGTGGTTCACCCAGGGCGGTATCCCTTGGTACTAGACCCGATGGTTCAAAACATCAAGCTTCAAGGCGTCCTCATTGATGGGGGCAGCGCCCTCAATATCCGGTTCGCCAAGACCCTGGACGAGATGCAGATCCCAAGATCCGAGTTAAAGGCAACCTCATCCCCCTTCCACGGAGTTATCCCGGGGCTGTCATCCACGCCACTCGGGCACATCGCCCTTCCAGTCACCTTCGGAGTTCGGGAGAACTTCCGAACGGAGAACATCACCTTCGAGGTGGCCGACTTCGAGACGGCCTACCACGCAATCATTGGGAGGCCTGCGCTCGCCAAGTTCATGGCGATACCACACTATACCTACCTCTGCATGAAGATGCCTGGCCCCAACGGCGTCATCACCCTGCGCAGCAATGTCAAACAAGCCTTTACCTGCGACAAGGAAAACTGCGACATGGCCCAATCTCGTGAGAGATCACGTGGCCAGGAAGAAATCCGACTGGCTGCATCTACATCTGTAGAGGGTGAAATCCCCGCAAAGAAGATAGCCAAGTCGAGACAAGGCGATGCCAAAACAAAGAAAATCTCCCTTGATCCATCGGATCCTTCCAAAACCGTTGTAATAGGCGCTAAGCTAGATCCTAAATAGGAAAGCGCGCTCGTCACCTTCCTCCAAAATAATAAAGATGTTTTTGCTTGGAAACCATCTGATATGCCTGGAATTCCTAGGGAGGCGATTGAGCACTCTTTACACGTCAAAGATGATGCGAAACCTATCAAACAACGATTATGCCATTTTGCTCAGGATCGAAAAGATGACATCAAGGAAGAACTCACAAAACTCTTAGCTGCCGGCTTCATCAAAGAAGTTCTTCATCCCGACTGGCTGGCTAACTTGGTCCTGCTCCGAAAAAAGACAGGGCAATGGCGCATGTGCATTGACTACACCGATCTCAACAAAGCCTACCCTAAAGATCCATTCGGGCTGCCTCGCATCAACCAAGTCGTAGATTCAACAGCCGGCTGCCAGCTCTTGAGTTTTCTGGACTGCTACTCGTGCTACCACCAAATCAGCTTGAAGGAATCTGACTACCTGAAAACATCGTTCATCACGCCGTTTGGAGCTTACTGCTACATCACGATGCCCTTCGGTCTGAAGAACGCCGGGGCCACATACCAACGCATGATTCAGAGATGCTTTCGGACGCAGATCGGGAAGAACGTGGAAGCTTACGTCGACGATGTCGTCATCAAGACCAAGCAGAAGGAAGACCTGATTGCCGACTTAGAAGAAACCTTTGCGAACATTTGGGCCTTCAGAATGAAGTTGAACCCGAAGAAGTGCACGTTCGGCGTGCCATCAGGCAAACTGCTCGGCTTCATGGTGTCCCATCGCGGCATTGAAGCTAACCAAGTGAAAATCAATGCTATTTTAAATATGAAGTCCCGAGTAACCAGAAAGATGTCCAGAAGCTCAGTGGCTGCATGGCGGCGCTAAGCCGATTCATCTCCCGACTCGATGAATGGGGCATGCCTTTCTTCAGGCTACTGAAGAAAACCGACGACTTCCAGTGGACTACAGAAGCCCACAAGGCCTTTGAAGATTTTAAAGAATTTGTCACGACACCGCCCGTCCTAGCCTCACCTCAGCCTCAGGAGCCCCTGCTACTGTGTGTCTCAGCAATTCATCAAGTGGTCAGCACGGTTCTTGTTGTTGAGCACGAGGAAGAATGACGAGTCCAGAAGATTCAAAGGCCAATCTACTTCGTTAGCGAAGTACTGGCAGGAGCGAAAATTCGCTACCCTCAGGTACAAAAATTGCTATATGGTGTTCTGATAACCGCGAGGAAATTGGCGCACTACTTCCAGGGTCACTCGGTCACCGTCGTCACTTCCTTTCCACTCGGCGATGTCATCCACAACCGGGAGGCGACTGGGCGCATCGCAAAGTGGGCCCTGGAACTGATGCCGCTGGACTTAACTTTCAAAGTGAGGACGTCTGTAAAGTCACAAGCCCTGGCGGATTTCCTGGCCGAGTGGACCGAACAACAAGAAGATGTACCTCAAGAAGACCTACAATACTGGACCATGCACTTTGACGAATCCAAGATGATCACTGGCTTGGGAGCAAGAGTCGTGCTGATCTCCCCGACTGGGGAAAGGCTAAGATATGTTCTTCACATTCACTTCTCCGCCTCACACAACGTCGCCGAGTACGAAACCCTGCTGCATGGCCTGCGACTTGCTGTTTCACTCGGGATATGACGGTTGGTTGTGAAGGAAGATTCCCAGCTGGTCGTCAACCAAGTGATGAAAGACTGGTCCTGTTTGAACGACATCATGGAAGCCTATCGGCAAGAAGTTCGCAAACTTGAAGACAAGTTTGACGGACTAGAGCTATCCCATGTCTTGAGACATAACAACGAGGCAGCTAACGAGTTGGCGCAGTTCGGGTCCAAGCGAGAAGCTGCTCCAACAGACGTTTTCGTAGAGCATCTCTATGAGCCGACTGTTGCAGCAAAACCAACTCCCAACGAGCAAGCTGCAAACCAAGTTGCCATGCTTGACGCCGACTGGAGGACACTGCTCATCAAATTTTTTAACTCAGCAAGAGCTGCCGAAAGACCGGATGAGGCGGAACGAGTCCGACGCTGTTGTCAAGCTTATGTCATCGTCGACTCTGATATATACAAGAGGAGCCCTTCTGGAGTCCTAATGAGATGTGTCACGCCTGAGAAAGGACGACAACTACTCCAAGATATCCACTCGGGTATATGCGGAAGTCACACGGCAGCACGCACCCTGGTAGGCAAAGCCTACAGACAAGGTTTTTTCTGGCTTACGGCAGTCTCCGACGCTGACAAACTAGTTCGAACGTGTGAAGCTTGCCTGTTCTTCGCTCGGCAGAGCCATGTTCCAGCCCAAGAGCTACAAACGATTCCATTATCTTTGCCGTTTGCGGTATGGGGCTTGGACATGGTCGGTCCTTTCAAGAAGGCTCCAGGAGGATTCACACATCTATTCGTCGCAATCGACAAGGCGCGAGACTTCATCCTCAACATCGTGCACCGTTTTGGCGTCCCAAACAGAATTATGACCGACAATGGGACTCAATTCATTGGAGGCATTTTAAAGGAATTCTGTGAAGACTTCGGCATTAAAATCTGCTATGCATCAGTCGCACACCCCAAAAGCAATGGACGGGTTGGGCGCGCCAACGGCATGGTTCTTCAAGGCATCAAGGCCTGAGTGTTTGACCGGCTAAATCCTTATGCTGGCAAATGGGTTCAAGAGCGGCCCTTGGTTCTATGGTCTCTACGTACTACGCCCAGTCGGGCAGCCGGCCAAACTCCTTTCTTTCTGGTTTACGGGGCAGAAGCCATGCTGTCGAACAAAATGGAGTACGAATCTCTTCGAGTCCGTAGCTTCAACGACGAGCGCTACGATCAAGACCGAGTGGATGACCTCACCCGACTGGAAGAGGCCCGTGAGGCAGCCCTGATCCAGTCGGCAAGATATCTTCAAGGTCTTAGACGATACCACAGCCGCAATGTTCGGGCGCGCGCTTTCATTGTCAGCGATTTGGTTCTACGCAAGATTCAAACCACCAAGGACCGTCACAAATTATCTCCACTATGGGAAGGACCATATATAATTGCTGAGGTGACTCGGCCAGGAGCATATCGACTAAAGCGTGAAGATAGATCTATGGTGGAGAACTCTTGGAACATCGAGCATCTTCGACAATACTATGCTTAAATTGTCTTAAGTTTCATGCTATTCTTGACTGCCAACATCAAGCAAGATGACTTCTTGAGTTGACAGTCGGGGGCTGCACATATATCAATAAAGCATGGTTTTCTGCGGCAACTTGTTCACATTTGGTTTATCATTGTTTAATGTTTTGATTCGAGTTCAATAGAAAAGGACTGAGAACTTTTTGATGACCTAATCAAGCTTAGGCTTGGTGACAGTTGGACGAAAATTACTCAAGAAATTTGACATAAAGACTCGGATCAAGACATTAACATAAATAAGCTGAATATATACAAATCCACATCAGAAAGTTACATACAAACGTCTACAAAATGATCAGGAGCGAAAGTTATTGGCTACATCAGCAGCGACTTTCTTGGCCGACTCCCGTGCTTCATCAATCAACTCAAAGGCCTGCTCGTCTGAGGTGCCATCAGCAAAGCCCTCCCCGACTGAGTCAACATCTATCCGAGGATAGAGTGACTTAGCCTGCGCAAGGGCGAAGTTTTCTCCCATGGTTGCTGCTTCTGAGATATTGGCCATGTACTGATCCGGAGCCCTCCTGAGCTTGTCGAAGACCTCAACGGTGTCCAAAGAACTGGTCCCGAGCCCATGATGGAACAGCGACAAGAGAATCGGTGTCGCCGCGTTAGCAACATCGTCCCTTACGCTTTCGGCACTTTGGACCCTTTCAACAAAAACATCATATTGTGCTCGGGTTTTGACCTTATAAGCTGCCAAAGACATATAATCACACAAAACATTTGAAGATGAAGCAAAACGAAGAATGCTACCTTGAAAGAGTTTACCTTCGAACTCAGACTCCACCTCGGCTTTGCTAGCGTTGGCTTCTTCTAGCTGGGTCTGGAGCGTGTGAACTTCCGACAAGTTCTCTGCGACAAGAAATGTTGCTGACGCCAAGATCGAAATAGACTATGAATAAAGACATAAAGAGACCGAGAGGATTAAAACTTACTCCCGACTGAACCCCGGAGGTCAAGGTTTTCCTCCCGGAGCGCAGCTATTTCCCTCCGCAGAGCAACTTCTCTGGATGCAGCTTCTTCTCGAGTGGTCTTCAACTCTTGATGGATGTTCTCCAGGGAGTTCAGGTGCGGGACCAACTTCTCGAGCGCATCGGATTTAGCCATCGATCGGCAATATACTCTCTGCACACACATTTGGAGTTAGCCGACTAGAAGCAGTCATAAGGCTATGACAGAAAAGAGCAAAGCTTACGTTGAGCAGCCGGGTAGCTTCGTTCAGGCTGTCGACGAGCATGTCCCTTTCTTCATTTTACTTCTGCTTGTTCAGGACGATACCCTGCTCCAAGCCCTCAGAGTCGCGCCACTCTATTTTGATTGGAGGGACCCAGGCCTCAGAGGACTGCAGCCTGGGGATCTCCTCCACTTTGGCTGATCAATTCAGAGAGGGTGAATGAAGACACAGAAAAAACAGATTGAAGATTAAAGTCAGAAGATTGCTTCAAGGCTTACCAGCTTCGGTGGCCGAGTCCTTGACTGGTACTTCCCGGCTGCTTTTCTTTTCTTGGTTCTTACCCGACTGGTTCTCAGTCGGGGTCCCTTGGGTGGCAGCCGGGATCCCTTCTTCAGCCGACTGGTCTCCAATCGGGCCTTCTGGGCGCGGCGATCGGGGCTCCTCTGGGGACAGCTCCACCGGTAGGTGGGGTCTTTTTACTCGGGGTGTCCTCACTCGGGAGAGGGCCCCGGGTTTCTTGTTCTGCCGGCTTTGCCGCTTCAGCCGCGGCAGATGACTTAGGGCCCTCACTCTGCCCAGTGGGGTCTATGTTCTGAGGCCTCCTGCAAAGAGAAAGACGGGAGCAATCGAGACCAAGACTGGAAAGTTGTCAACAAATGTGTGATTTTAGTAATGAAACATACATGGTTGATCGGCGAATTTTGGGAACAGACTTGGGTGATGGACTCGGAGGGGTCACTTTAGCCTGAGGAGCTGGGACGTCGTCATCCGAGTCATCAATCACTAGCCTCCTCTTACCGGCCCGCTTGCCGATATCCTCGTCGGTAGCGGCCCTTTTGCTGAATTGATCACTCGGATCTTGACGCCGCCGATTGGTTTCTTAGCAGTGAGGGGGGCATCATCATGATGCACTTTGTATGGTTTTGCGATAATGACGTCATTTTCCTGCAAGAGGGATTTTTTGTACACTGAGAGGTGTGACATTAAGATTGAAATACAATAAAGAAGCCGAGTCAGCTTACCGGAGGAGGAGGACGATGCAAGTTGTACGGGAGAACCGGCAGCATGAGGCTATGCTCGACTGTGATCCCAGAGGAGAAGATCTTGTACATGCGAGTCTTCAGAGTTTCGTAGCTCAGAGAGTCGTGGTCCTCCCGATTGGGATCTCTCTCGCCCTCATATTCAAATGCAGGCTTGGATCTTTCCTTGATAGGCGCCAATCAGTTCTTGATGAAGTGTCGAGTGATCTGTTCACCCCGAAGGCCCTTTTTCTTCATGTCCAGGATCCTGGCCAGGAGCTTGTTGGCCTCATCCCAATCTTGGGCTACTGGCACGGTGCTCCAGTTAGGCCTTGGGACCGGAGGAAGGCCGACGAAGTTAGGCAGACTGGGTTTAAGATTTGCGATATAGAACCAGTTTGCATGCCAACCCTTGTTAGAGGATTTCAAAGGAAGAGAAAATTAGTCTCTGCGGAGACATCCGCGGAGGTGAAAGTCGGCCCCACCGACAACGCAGGGCTCATCCTTGTTCGGATGCGGCTTGAGATAGAACATGCGGCGGAAGAGCTGGAAGTGGGGAAGGATGCCGAGAAAAGCTTCGCAAACATGGATGAAGAGAGCAATGTGAAGCATAGTGTTGGGGTTCAGATGGTAAAGCTGAAGACCGTAATAATTGAGAAGGCAACTAAAGAACTCGGAAGTGGGAAGGCCGAAGCCACAGTAGAAAAAGGAAGTAAAGACGACGACCTCACCGGTGTTCGGAGTGGGGAACTCCTCGCCGGTCGCTGGGCGCCAGCCGACGATCTCCTTAGGAGGGAGAACTCCGTTCTTCACCATCTCCCTTAGAGTCGACTCCTTCACATATGAGGTTGCCCATTGCTCGAAGGGGATTTCCTTCTCTCCCGCCATGGATGCGGTTTAGGGGACGTTGATCTAGCTCGGGGAATGGGGGTTTGAGAATGGGATCTTGGGAGCTGGATGCGGAGGCTAGCTCGTGGCGATGTGTGAGCTCCTAGATCGATTGATTTGGGTGCGTGCGAGCCTAGGGTTTTCCTGCTGTGAGCTGGTGAACAGTGCTGCGAAAGGGGATATTTTTTGGGAAGACGGAGTGGCGGGGTTGACCTCGAGGCTTCGTATAAAGATTTGAGGGTTTAGCTAGGTCATCTCGAGATTGGGCCGAGCCCATGAGAGACTTGCGATCCAGCTTAGGTGTGGCCTGACGCGTGTCCTTAGGGACTTAAGTGGATGGACTTCAGCAGATTTGCCTTGGCAATATGCACGTGTCTAATTGCCCAGTACCTTTAAAATCCTTTCATACTGCGGTTTGTGCAACTTCATGAGAGGTTGGCACAATGCAATTTGAAAGGTGACAAACAGTTAAGCTTTTCATGGCTGCCATGATGACAGGGACTGTTTGGTTTTTAAGCATTTGATTAAATGATTGTATCAATGCTATTTTTCCACCTTGGTGAAGATCTTTTTAAGATTAAGACCAATATTATGGCAGGAGCTATTTAATATTTTGCTCGTATTTTTCAGATGACTGAAGATTTGGTTACCCATGAGGGTTGATTAAATTATTTGTTCCAAGATGACTCGGGCAGATCCACTCGGATAAACATGAGCTTAGTGAGTGCTTTTCACCCATGAGGGTTGATTGAGTTATTTGTTCTGAGATGACTCGGGAAAATTCACTCAGATAAGCATGAGCTTGCCAAGTGATGGGATTTTTTATATTTGCTTTAGCTTAAAGCTAAACATTTATATAAATATGATTTTTATAGTTCTTGACTATATGCTTAGTCTGTTTTTGACTAACCACATAGTCGGGGGCTACACCTAATTAGGTGCATCAGGAGATGCACCTAGATATTTATTTTTTGAGAATTTTTTGCGATGTTTTCCAGCCCTTCACAGTCTTTGGAGCCACTTGGGAGATTCAGGCAGAGATGATGGAACCACTCGGCGCTAGAAGCACTCGGCTAAAGAGTTGCTTGGCTGTGTGTTATCTTGGTTCGAGGCAAAGTTATCTCGTTGACTGCGAAGGACTCGGGGGCTACTGTGGAGATTATGACAATCGGATACCCACATGGCGAGCTTATCCAACTGGTAATAGGGGTAGGTTACGCCTGCTAATTATGTAAGCCTGCTATGACTTGGGTGTTACGTTGCCGATTAGATAAGGCAACGGGTCATAGTCATGGTTTGGTAAGATTGAGAAAACCTACTTAGAGTATGATAAGATTTCCGACTTGTAAGCCCGCCCTCCGAGACTATATAAGGGGGATAACGAGCGTCCCTTGAGAGATATCAGATTTCATATGCAAGACAAGAGCAACAGATCTTGAGATCAATAAACACTCAGCGGATCGAATGCCCAAAACAGGAGTAGGGTATTACCTCACGAGAGGGCCTGAACCTGTCTAAACCTTATTTTCCACTTAACCCATTGAGCTTGGCGATCTTGGCTGCACCCTCAAATTTCTATTACCGAAACCAAGTTTTAAACAGATTCAAGGTGTTGATTATGATGAAACCTTCTCGCCCGTCGCAATGCTTAAGTCTATTCAGATTATTCTACCGATTGCTGCATATTTCGATTATGAGATATGGCATATGGATGTCAAAACGGCTTTCCTAAATGGAAACCTAAGCGTGGATGTATACATGATACAACCTGAGGGTTTTGTCAATCCACAATCGCCTGGAAAGATATGCAAGCTACAAAAATCCTTTTATGGATTGAAGCAAGCATCTTGGAGTTGGAACATTCGTTTTGATGAAGTAATCAAAGGGTTTGGTTTCATCAAAAATGAAGACGAGGCCTGTGTTTACAAAAAGGTCAGTGGGAACGCAATTGTATTTCTAATCTTACATGTGGATGACATATTACTGATTGGAAATGATATCCCTATGCTAGAATCCGTCAAGTCTTCATTGAAAAATTGTTTTTCCATGAAAGACTTAGGGGAGGCAACATACATATTGGGCATTCAGATCTATAGAGATAGATCCAAGAGGCTAATTGGATTAAGCCAAAGTACATACATTGACAAGGTGTTGAAAAGGTTCAACATGCATGATTCCAAGAAAGGTTTCTTGCCCATGTCACATGGAATTAATCTTAGCAAGAATCAGTGTCCTCGGACACATGATGAGCGGAATAAGATGGGTATGGGTCCATATGCTTTGGCAATTGGATCCATCATGTATGCCATGCTTTGTACACGTCCAGATGTCTCGTACGCTTTGAGCGCTACGAGCAGATACCAGTCAGATCCAGGTGAAGGTCACTGGACTACCATAACGAATATCCTTAAGTACTTGAGAAGAACTAAGGATATGTTCCTAGTCTATGGAGGTGAAGAAGAGCTCGTTGTAAGTGGTTACACCGATGCTAGCTTCCAAACGGACAAGGATGATTATAGATCGCAATCTGGGTTTGTGTTTTGCCTGAACGGAGGCGCAGTCAGCTGGAAGAGTTCCAAGCAGGATACTGTTGCTGATTCTACAACGGAGGCCGAGTACATCGCTGCTTTGGAAGCTGCAAAGGAGGCTGTTTGGATCAAGAAATTTGTTTCTGAGCTAGATGTGATGACCAGTGCAACTGGTCCAATGTCTCTCTATTGTGATAATAGTGGAGCCATTGCGCAAGCCAAGGAGCCGAGGTCACATCAGAAGTCCAAACACATACTTCGGCGATATCATCTCAACCGCGAGATTATGGATAGAGGTGATGTCAAGATATGCAAAGTGCACACGGATCTCAACATAGCCGATCCGTTGACAAAACCTCTCCCTCAGCCGAAACATGAGACGCACACAAGAGCAATGGGTATTAGATACTTACATGATTGACTCTAGTGCAAGTGGGAGACTGTTAGTAATATGCCCTAGAGGCAACATGGAGATGTTGGATATCATGGTCAATGTTGATTTATTTTTGAATAAAGTGTTATTCAGTTCCATGAAATAGATATCTTATATTGATCAATAAGTACGTGACTTATTTATGAGACTCTTTATTTATGAATATATTTCTAAATGATCCCTGATCATATGTCATATTGTTGGAACAAATATGATTCTAAGATCGGCATGTTTATTGATTGATAATCATGTCTCATAGATCATGGTATGGAGATACCAAATCAATATACATGGACATGTGTTAGAGAACACATTGTTGGATAGACCCACCATGAGACACTACAGGAATTAATATGCCATTAGTTGGTCTCAGGTAGTGTTGGTACAAAGTCCTTAGACCTAAAATCATCATGGATTCCAACATGTGTAGTAGCCTACTTTGGGACTACCAAACACTATTCCGTAACTGGGTAGTTATAAAAGTAGTCTTCGGGTTTGCTATGAAACATGTAGTGGGATGTGAATGATCAAGATGGAATTTGCCTCTCCTTTGGAGAGATATCTCTGGGCCCCTCGAGGTAATGGATTATGGAAGTGCATGGTCATGCCGAGTTGATTGAGGAGTAAATCAACATACAAATAATCCAATTCGGTTCGAGTGAATGGTTAAGCTATTGAAGGGATGGCACACATCTTGCCTATAGCTTAATTGGTATCATGAGGCAAAGGGATTTGTGTACACATTACAGGTTCAGAGTCGATATTATATTCTTGTATACTATGGTGTCAATATGTGCTGCTAGCCGCTGCTATTGACAGATCGGCTGAGTTGGACTCGAGCCGATGGTCGGCTGAGTTGGACTCGAGCCGACGGTCGGCTGAGTTCGACTAGGGCTGAAACCGAGTATACCTGAACCTACAGGGTCACACACTTAAAGGGATAAGAAAAGGCATTCGAGTTGGACTCGGATACGGCTCGATCGGATAGGGATCCGATTGGATAGAGTCCTATGGGCTTACGAAGTCCAGCGACCAACTCTATGAGATTCAGATAAGATCCGATTCAAAATAGAGTCCCGATGGGCCTCTAGGCCCAACCGGCAACTCTATATAAAGGGGTGAGAGGTGGAGAGCTGCTGCACGCAACTAAACCGAATCAATCTGATTTGGCGAGATCAATCTCCACGGAAACCCTCCCCACCTTCGAGCCAAAACCCTAGCCTTGCATCTTGTGCTAGCACACGGGTGTTAGGCGTTGTCCCCGGACGTGTGGATACCGGTAGAGGCGCCGCTACGTTGCGGTGCTGTTCATGGGCTACGAATCGGTTGTGGTGGAATCGGTTGTGATCGGGCGCATCAGAGCGAGGCGCGCAAGCGTGGTTGGACGACTCGGCGAATTGGCTACTCGGTGAATCGGCTGTTCCCAGGAATCGGCTGTCAGCTTGCGAGAATCGGCTGTCGGCAAATCGATTGTCATTCGGCCAGCACTGTTCCGGATCAGATAGCTCCTGATTGGCTAATCCACTGCACTCTACTCCAATCGGTAATGATCTATCAACCCTTACTTGCAAGTGTTCCTGGTTTGCGCGGTAGAATAGTTCTGTTTTTAGCTTTCACGTAACCCTTCACCTGGGTCGCCGATCAGCCGATCGGCCGATGGAATGCACCATATTGACTGGTGCAGCTTGATCTCCAGCCGATTTCTTTTTGGCCTTAACCCCTTTGAGAGTTTTGGCTAAGCCGTGCGTCACTCTGTGGTGCCAATCAGCTCGCTTGGGCCGGCCTGAACCATGTTGACCGGGAAGGGATTGCCATCGACTTTCATTGGCCGAGGTGAATCGGCGAACTTCAACTTCCCGGCCTCAATAGCCGACTGGATTTGCTGTCTGAAAACTTTGAAGTCGTTAGTGCTATGGGAGGTGGAGTTGTGCCACTTGCAGTACTTCTTCTTTTTGAGTTCTTCAACTGATGGGATCGTGTGGTTGGGAGGAAGCTGAATCTGCTTCTCCTTTAGCAATAAATCAAAGATCCTATTGGCCTTGGTAATGTCGAAGTCGTACTTCTCTTCCTTAGCCGTTTTCAGCACCCATTGGCAGATGATGGCCTTTTTATTTTTGCTCCACTTGGCTGTAGCAACTTTTGTGTCATCGTCGCTTGTTTTTGAATCAGATTTGACGATGACGTGGGCAACCTTCTTGACAACCTTCCTTGATTCCTGAAATCTTTGCTCGTGGGCCATCACCCTCTGCGCCAGATGGGCTAAGCTATCGAAGTCTTGAGCCGAAAACCTTTCACGGATCGGCGGCAGCAGTCCATGAAAAGCCAAATCGGCTAACTGGGAATCGGACAGCACCAGGCTATAACAGCAGTTCCTCATTTCTCTGAATCTTTGAATGTAGTTCTGAATTGACTCCTCATGCTTCTGCCTAATGCTCGTCAGGTCCGACAGCTTCATCTCGTGGTTGCCGGTGTAGAAGTAGCTGTGGAACTGTTTCTCGAGATCAGCCCAGCTTTGGATGGAATTGAAGGGCAATGAAGAAAACCATGCAAAGGCCGATCCCGATAGCGAGAGCAGAAATAAGCGAACCCTTAGGGCGTCTGTAGCCGATGCCTCCCCGCATTGCGCCAGGAATCGGCTGACATGTTCGTATGTAGAAGTATTGTCCTGCCCTGAGAATTTGGAGAAATCTGGGACTTTGTATCGGTTGGGCAGTGGCACCCTCTCAAAATGTTCTGGATACGGATACTGATACATGTTACCGGAATCTTTTGGCTTGAGGCCGAATTGGTCGCGCATTACATCGGCAATCAAGTCAGCCCAAGTCTTGTTATCTTGAGCTTGTTGTATCGGCTCATATTGATCGTATTGGATGGGTCCTTGCCGATACCGAGGTGGCGATGTCTGCGGCCAGTAATGTTGGTCATGTTGGCCTACCTGATACTGATATCGAACTGGGTCGACGACGGGAGGCAGCCGATTCACCGGCGGTGGTGATTGGTCAGGGAAGAGCCGACGGCCGCTGGCATTGTACTGTGCCCCTTGAATGGGGTTGGCGACCGGTTCTTGCTGCCGATTGAAGTCAAACATGCCGGCTAGTTGTTCTTGGGAAGGAGGTTGCTGCCAGTTCAGAACGACGGGTGGCGGCCTTGAAGCCGATGCAGATGCGTTTGGCTGACTGAGGACCCCTCCTGGTGGCCCTGGCTGCGCTGGTGGTGGGATCGGCCGATTCTATGTTGCCAAGACCCTGTAGTTGGGGAACTGGCCATCAGCGAAATAAGTCGGCCCCCACTGCAGTTGATCGGCAATCTTCGAGTCAACCACAGTGGCAATCATGTTGTTGAGGGTGTTGACTAAAATGCCACTCTAATTAACAAGAGCATGATGCACGGCCGAGTCAATTCGGTCTTGGAAAGTGTGCTGCCCCAAATCGTCTTGTTCTTGCTTCGGCTCTTCCACCTTGCGCTTTCCTTTTGTATCATCTGAGGAGGAAGCCTTGAAGTCATCCATGTTGAATTTTTATTTCTGGTGGACAACCCCAGACCTGGTCTGGGCAAAACATTGCAGACAGTTGGCCTGCAGTTCCTCCACCATCTTCTTGTAGTTGGCCAATTGTATTGTGATGCCTCCCGTCAAGGTTTGGGTTGTGTGTTAATGCAAGAAGGACATGTGGTGGCTTATGCATCCCGACAGTTACGTCCGCATGAGAACAACTACCCCACTCATGATCTTGAGTTGGCAGCCGTAGTGCATGCTTTAAAAATTTGGCGTCATTATCTCGTTGGGAATCGTTGCGAGCTATACACTGATCATAAGAGCTTGAAGTATATTTTCACCCAGCCGGATCTAAACCTACGCCAAAGAAGGTGGTTGGAATTAATCAAGGATTATGATGTGGGAATTCACTATCACCCCGGGAAAGCCAACGTGGTGGCTGATGCTTTGAGTAGAAAAAGCTACTGCAACACGGTTCATCTCGAGCAGTATTCTTTTGTTCTTTGCAAGGAGATAGAATCGTTGAATCTATGCGTCGTCAAGCGAGGTTTGCTAGCAACCTTAGAAGCTAGGCCTTTGCTTCTTGATCAAATTCGCGAAGCCCAGAAAGATGACACTGATATTAAAGAACTGAGGAGAAATATGAGGAGAGGAAAAGCAACCGGTTTTGTGAGGACGAATATGGAGCAATCTGGAATGGAGATCGTATCTGTGTCCCAAACATTCCAGAAATAAAGAAGCTCATCCTACAAGAAGCACATGAAAGCTAGTACTCCATCCACCCAGGTAGTACCAAGATGTATTTAGACTTGAAAGCCAAGTATTGGTGGGTCGGCATGAAGCGAGAGATAGCTGAATTTGTGGCCTTGTGTGATGTACGTCAACGAATCAAAGCAGAACACCAGAGACCAGCAAGATTGCTTCAACCACTCCAGATTCCGGAGTGGAAATGGGAGGAAATTGGAATGTATTTTATTACCAGTCTTCCCCGAACTCAAGGTGGTTATGACTCAATCTGGGTAGTCGTTGATAGACTGACGAAAGTGGCACATTTCATTCCAGTCAAAACTAATTACTCAGGTAGCAAATTGGCAGAACTATATTTTGCTCGCATCGTTTGTCTTCATGGTGTTCCGAAGAAGATCGTGTCTGACCGAGGTAGTCAATTTACTTCCAAGTTTTGGCAGAAGTTGTAAGAGGAATTGGGAACATGTTTGAATTTTAGCACTGCTTATCACCCACAAACAGATGGCCAGACAGAATGAATCAATCAGATTCTTGAAGACATGCTTCGGGCTTGTGTCCTTGATTTTAGGAAAACTTGGGATAAGAGTCTCCCTTATGCAGAATTTTCATACAGCAACAGCTATCAGTCCAGTGTACAAATGGCTCCGCATAAAGCTTTGTATGGCCGAAAGTGTAGAACCCCACTCCTTTGGGATCAGAGAGGGGAACGACAGGTTTTTGGTACAGATGTTCTTAGAGAAGCTGAGGAAAAAGTTAGGATCATCCAAAAGAACTTGAAAATGGCCCTGTCTAGAGAGAAGAGCTATGCAGACAATCGTTGCTGAGATCTTAGTTTCGAAGTCGGTGATTATGTGTATTTACGAGTCACTCCACTTAGGGGAGTTCAAAGATTCAACACGAAAGGGAAGCTTGCACCGAGATATGTTGGACCGTACAAGATCTTGAGCAGAAGAGGAGAAGTTGCCTATCAGCTCGACTTGCCTGTTACATTGGGAAGTGTCCACGATGTGTTCCATGTCTCCCAACTCAAGAAATGTCTCCGAGTGCCGATAGAGCAAGCCGATCCTACGCAGATCGAGATCCAAGAGGATTTAACTTATGTGGAGAAGCCAATCAAAATCTTGGACATCTCAGAAAGGCATACACGCAGTCGAGTCATCCGTTTTTGCAAGGTTCAGTGGAGCAATCATTCGAAGAAGAAGCCACTGGGAGCGCGAAGACGAGTTGAAGTCGGCCCATCCCCATCTCTTGGCAGTGCTTCCAAATCTCGGGGTCGAGATTCTCGTATGGGGGTAGGTTTGTCGTGCCCTAAAAATCGTTTAATTATAAATCGTTGTGAAAAGGGAATTTCTAGAAATTGTAAAAAAATTAAAAGTAGCCTCCAACGATTAAAAATCCCTAAGTTCAACTCGAACCGACATGTGGGAACTTTGTTCGAATTCCTCATGTTTCAAAATATGTAACCATTTCTTAGTTTAATTTTCAGTGCATCAAATATTTTTAATGCAACATCAACCTTTCACATATTTCTAAAAAAAAAAAGAAAAAAATTAAAACTGAACCTCTCCCTCTCCTTTTGGGCCGCCGGCCCATCTCTCCTCTCTCCCTCCTTAGCCCAGCCACCCCCTCCTTTTCTTTTCCTCTCCCAGGCCCATCTCTTTTCTGCTCAGCCCAGCAAGCAGCAGCCGCGCCGCTGCACCGCGCACGTGTGCGAGTGCGCGTGCCCGCGCACCTGGCAGATGGGCCCCACCAAACAGTGTCGTCTTCAACCTTGAGCAATGTGTGTTCCTCTCTCTCCCGTGAAAAACCCTTGCACAACCATCAATTGATCTGCCTCCCGGTCGATTTCCCTCCCATTTGATTCCAAAAATCGATTCCCCTTCACCTCCTCATTATTTCCCCTCTTGAATCAACCCCAATCGTGAACTAATGAGTCTTGAATCGATGCACGTTCATCTCCGGTGAACCAACGCCATGAATGGCCGGCGCCGTTTCTCCCTCCGGCCGACCCCTCCTTTTCCTCTCCCCGGCGTCCCTCTCCCTCCCCTGGCCTATAAAAGGGTGCCCAGCCCCCCTCCTTTCTTCCCCACACCGTCCTCCCTTCCCTCTCCCTCATTCACTTCTCTGTTGAGCTCAAGGAACCACGGGAACAACGACGTCACTAGCAATCCGAAGCTGTCAGCCGCCTCTTCCTCACCACCGGCATTCTTCGTCGTCCCCTCGCCGTTCTCGCTGCTCCGGTGAGCTTGCCGCCACCCAATGCCATCTCTCCCTTTCCTCTATTTTCATGTATCCCTCTCAAGCAGCAGCAGTGGTTCAAATTGCGAAAATAATTCACGAATTAGTAAATCGCTATTTAAACAAAGCCTAAAATTCAAACGGCCATATCTTGACCGTTTGAACTCAGAATCGACCCGTTCAAATTGCTAATTTTTCCTTAAGCAGTGTAGAACCCATTTTTGTGCTTTGTTTCGGTATATTATATGGTTGTTATTTATCTTTTGGCCTTTTTCTTTTGCGTTCGTTTCATCTTGTAGATCCGGAAGAGCCCCTCTACCTTGAGGTTGACCTTGAGACTTTGGTAGCGAGCAAGGCAAGTCATGTCATCTTGATCATATTGTTGCCCCAATTTATAAAATTATTTTTATTTAAATTATTGCATTTTGCTTTATTAAATTTCCGCGTGTATCACTGTTTTATTTAGCTGTATCGATTATCCTTGTTATAGCCTTATTAATTGTATTATTATTAACCGTGGTAACCCTAGGAAAAATAAGGCTAGTGAGTACTTTATATATGTGGTGCTTACTAGTAAAAATTTAGGAATATGCTTAGCCCTGCTTAAATAAAAACAGTTAGATGTTTTCAATAATTAGACTAAGAACTAATTTGTAAATAATGGAAATATTGGTTGTTTAGCTTTGACAATAAATTTCCCCTTCAAAATTTCCCCAACCATGTTTTCGGCTGGGCACGAGGTGCATGGTTTTGTTAGTCACACCTCGGCCGCCATAAGGACCGGTCTTCGGGCCTCTGTTGCAAGGCATATTCCGTACTACCACTTGTCTAATGGGTAAGGCTTAACGTGTCGACTAGTACGGTCAGAAACAAACAAGACACGGATAGGGATGGATGAAGCCCTAGGAAGTGTTGAAGCCCATGAGCTGACGTCTCTAGCAAGTGAAGGCTCAGAACGAGTCGAGATGCCTGGGGGCATAGACTGTCTGCTCGACCCAGGGCACCTGGCGGGGGAAGTCTATGTCGGTCTTCTTTGGTTAGGGCAATACTAAGCGATGAGTTATGGCATGGCTTCCGTCCGTATGCCATGGTGGCATGTGGCACGTCGCAACACGTGAGGAAGACATGTCTGGTGGGTAGAGATGTACACCTCTGATCAGAGTTTAATCTATTCGAATAGCCGCGCCCTCGGTTATGGGCAAGCCAAGCAATGTACCCAAGTTAGACTTTAATTCTATTTAAAACTGAAATAATCAAAGATAGCACTTGTTGGTCTGGGTTAAGGCAAGATCGCGTAGGTGCGCGGTTTGATAACAATATGATTAGAGATAGGCTAGTGTTTTAATTAAATGCCTTTAAATATTTAAATGCTTGAAATGCTGTTTTTGTGCAAAATAGCTTTATATATAAATTCCTTGTACTCCCTTGCATTATATTTGCATTTTTCCGGCATGGCTTGCTAAGTACAGTGGTTGTACTCAGCCTTGCTCCTTTTTCCCTTCCTGTAGAGGAGTGTTTCGAGGCTGAAGGCTTTGGTGTCTAGATCGTGCCTGCCATCAAAGCGCCTGTGGTGGCCCGTCTTAGCTGTCGTCTTTTATTTGTTTATCTTTCAGTGTTGGGCCTTCGGTCGCCCATGTAATAAAGTACTCTATCTACGCTTCCGCTTGTTTACTCTGTTAATTACCAACTATGTAATGTGTACCTTGCCTCCTGGGACAAGGATTTATGCACTCACAATCGGAATATAGTGTTCTATTTTCCGGGCGTGACAAGTTGGTATCAGAGCCTCCTTTGACCCTAGGACGAGCGAGACAACCCCTATAAAATATTTTTTTACTTAAATTTGTCCCTATTTACGAAAACTTGTATTCTATCTTTACCTGCTTACTCTTTTAAAAATTTCTTAATGACCTTTCATTTTCAAAAATTTTGTAGATGGCCCTCCCCTTGACCCGTCTCGGATATGGGCAAGATGGTTTCGTTCTGGAGTTGCGTCACCTTTGCCTTCATCTCGGCTACACCAATGATGTGGAGTACACGGGAGTGAAGCTTCCTGCTACCAGCAACGACGACGCTCCCCAGGCAGAATGGGAGGTCACGGCTACCCTCTTTTCCAGCCACCCTAATCGCTCCTCGCTGACTACCTCGGCTGAAGGAGACACATTCGTGGAGGCTTGCCAGAGCATGGCGCTTCTCCTCATCGGCATGCTGGGGATGACGTACAACTACAAGCTACAGCACATTCCGTACCGCTACCACCCTCGTCGCATGGACCCGAGCGACTACGCCAGCTTCAGGGGGATCCGCTTGAGGACGACACCATTGTTCGTCACCTTGCTCGGATGGTGGAGGCCTACGACACTGCTCGCATCGACTTCCACAGGCTCGTGAAGCGTGGGTAGGTGGAGAACAACCTGCGGATCCTGAGTCTGCGCCAGGAAAACCTGAGTCTCAAGAAGGAGCTCGACGCCTTGGAGGAGGAAATGCGTCAGCTCAAGCTCGCCAACGGCCAGGACGCCTCTCCCAAGGGTCGCCGTGTCTGTCGTAGCCGGAAGATCACCATCCGCAAGAGCACCACCAGGCCGTCCCTCGTTCGCAAGGCCCTGGCAGAAGGCAAGGTTCTGACTCTGAAGGCCCCTCGCAGCGACGCCTCCAGCAGTGGTAGCACTCCTCCGGCAGCAGACGAGTAGCTTCAGGGCGCATGTGTTTTTCCTCGTTTGTCTTATGGCTCTTTGGTGTGAGTGGGCGCAGCCTATACTGGCTCGTTGTGGTATAGCTTCGCCCTGTTAAAACTTGAGCTATCTCACCAACATCAGTATAATAAAAATCTAAATAAGTTGGGTTAATAGTTTGGCTCTTGTTTTTGTTTTCTGTCTCCTTATCCTTCTCTTGCTTGGTTCGGTCAGATGGTGAACACCAGGAGGTCAGCAGCTGATGAGCACAGGGCAGAAGGCAATGCACGTGATCATGAGAACGCACCACCGCCCCCTCCACCACCCCCACCTCATGACAATCCCTTTCTCACCCAGATACTAGCTCAACAAACCAATATGATGGCTGCTCTTCTCCATCATATCCAAAACTAGAATGCCGCTAACGCTCCACCACCTCCCCCTCCCCTGTCCAAGCTTGCAGAATTCCTACGTATTCGCCCACCCACTTTCTCTAGCACCTCCAACCCCGTAGATGCTATAGATTGGCTGCACACCATCAACAAGAAACTTGACCTAATCCAGTGCACCGATGCTGAAAAAGTTGCCTTCGCTGCCCACCAACTCCAAGGACCCGATTCTGAATGGTGGGACCAGTTCCGAGCCACCCAACCTACAGAACAGCTTATCACTTGGGGTCGCTTCAACGTCGCATTTAGAAAGTCTCATGTGCCAGCTGGTATTATTGCTTTGAAGAAGCGAGAGTTCTGGGATCTAAAGCAAGGCAACCACTCAGTAACAGAATATTTGAAAGAATTCAACCGTCTTGCCAGATATGCCCCAGAGGAAGTACGCGAAGATGAAGGTAAGCAGGAAAAGTTTCTCTCATGACTCAATCCCGAGCTGTTGGTACAGTTGATCTCTAGTGACTATGTCGATTTCCAGCGTTTGGTGGACAAGTCTATCCACCAGGAAGCCAAGAACAAAGAACTCGATAGTCTCAAGCGTCGCATGGCAAACTTCAAGGCACAACAGGGGCAAAGTCAGAAGCTCCGTTATACCACTCCTCATCACGGTGGATCTTCCTCCAACTCACAGTTCTGCCCAGCTTCCTCTATGCAAATTGTCAACAGGTCTTCATCGCAGCAGCAGAACCAGGTGATAAACCGTGCACCTCGTCCTACTCCAACAGCAGCACCAGGGGTGCCAACCAACAAAGACCGTGATGGAAAAGTCCTCCTATGCTTTAACTACCATGAACCGGGCATTTTGCTAACAAATGCCCGAAGCCGAAGTGCCTTCAAGGCCAGGCACCAGTCCACAACAATGGTGGCAGCAACAACATGATCAGGGGACGTGTGAACCACGTCACTGTAGAGGATGTGCAGGCAGCTCCGGAAGTTATCATTGGTACGTTTCTGGTTAATTCTGTTTGTGCATCAGTTTTATTTGATTCTGGAGAAACACACTCATTCATATCAAGAAAATTTGTGGCGCAACATAACTTGAGGGTAGAAAGCCTTAGCAATGCTATGCTAATTACTACCCCCGGTGGTCAAATGCCAGCTCAGCAGTTCAGTCCATCAGTGTCCATAGAAATCCAAGGGATTCCTTTTCAAGCCAATCTCATCCTTCTGGAATCCAAAGATCTAGATGTCATCCTTGGAATGAACTTTCTTGCTCGCCATCAAGTGGTATTGGATTGTGCCCGTAGAACCATCACGTTATACAATGGTCCCGATCGGCCGATCATCGCCTATGCTCATCCCACCGACCCGCCCGCAAGTTACGCATCGAGTCCGTCTTGAAGGAATCTCAATAGTCAAGGATTACGCGGATGTGTTCCCCGAAGACTTGCCTGGAATGCCCCCCAAAAGAGAGATTGAGTTTCGAATTAATCTAGTACCTGGTACCGCACCTATCTCCAAAAGACCGTATCGGATGGGCGCCAACGAATTGGCCGAAGTAAAGAAGCAAGTGGATGAATTGAAGGAGAAAGGGTATATTCGTCCCAGCACATCCCCATGGGGAGCACCGGTAATCTTTGTTGAGAAGAAGGACAAGACCAAACGAATGTGTATCGATTATCGTGGGCTCAATGAAGTCACTATCAAGAACAAATACCCATTACCTCGGATCGATGATTTGTTTGACCAATTGAAGGGAGCCGTTGTATTCTCCAAGATTGATCTCCGATCAGGATATCACCAGCTACGAATCCGTGAAGAAGATATCCCCAAGACGGCCTTCACCACCACATATGGTCTATAGGAATGTACAGTAATGTCATTCGGGTTGACCAATGCTCCTGCTTTCTTTATGAACTTGATGAACAAAGTTTTCATGGAGTATCTGGATAAGTTCGTGGTTGTCTTCATTGATGACATTTTGATTTATTCTAAGACAAAAGAAGAGCATGAGCAACATTTGCGTCTAACCCTAGAGAAACTCAGGACGCATCAACTGTATGCCAAATTTAGTAAATGTGAATTCTGGTTGTCAGAAGTAAAGTTCTTAGGCCATGTCATATCTGCTCAAGGAGTGGCAGTAGACCCCACTACAGTTGAATCAGTTACCAAGTGGAATCAACCCAAAACAGTCACTCAAATTCGTAGCTTCCTGGGATTGGCAGGGTATTACCGTCGGTTCATTGAAAACTTCTCGAAGATAGCTAGACCAATGACTCAGTTATTGAAGAAAGAAGAAAATTTTGTATAGACCCCACAATGCGAGAAGGCATTTCAATTGCTCAAAAACAAACTGGTGTCCTCTCCAGTTTTTGTTCTGCTAGATATTAACAAAGATTTCCAAGTCTATTGTGATGCCTCCCGTCAAGGTTTGGGTTGTGTGTTAATGCAAGAAGGACATGTGGTGGCTTATGCATCCCGACAGTTACGTCCGCATGAGAACAACTACCCCACTCATGATCTTTAGTTGGCAGCCGTAGTGCATGCTTTAAAAATTTGGCGTCATTATCTCGTTGGGAATCGTTGCGAGCTACACACTGATCATAAGAGCTTGAAGTATATTTTCACCCAGCCGGATCTAAACCTACACCAAAGAAGGTGGTTGGAATTAATCAAGGATTATGATGTGGGAATTCACTATCACCCCGGGAACTATATTTTTCTCGCATCGTTTGTCTTCATGGTGTTCCGAAGAAGATCGTGTCTGACCGAGGTAGTCAATTTACTTCCAAGTTTTGGCAGAAGTTGCAAGAGGAATTGGGAACACATTTGAATTTTAGCACTGCTTACCACCCACAAACATATGGCCAGACAGAATGAATCAATCAGATTCTTGAAGACATGCTTCGGGCTTGTGTCCTTTATTTTAGGAAAACTTGGGAGAGTCTCCCTTATGCAGAATTTTCATACAACAACAGCTATCAGTCCAGTCTACAAATGGCTCCGTATGAAGCTTTGTGTGGCCGAAAGTGTAGAACCCCACTCCTTTGGGATCAGAGAGGGGAACGACAGGTTTTTGGTACAGATGTTCTTAGAGAAGCTGAGGAAAAAGTTAGGATCATCCAAAAGAACTTGAAAGTGGCCCTGTCTAGACAGAAGAGCTATGCAGACAATCATCGCTGAGATCTTAGTTTCGAAGTCGGTGATTATGTGTATTTACGAGTCACTCCACTTAGGGGAGTTCAAAGATTCAACACGAAAGGGAAGCTTGCACCGAGATATGTTGGACCGTACAAGATCTTGAGCAGAAGAGGAGAAGTTGCCTATCAGCTTGACTTGCCTGTTACATTGGGAAGTGTCCACGACGTGTTCCATGTCTCCCAACTCAAGAAATGTCTCCGAGTGCCGATAGAGCAAGCCGATCCTACGCAGATCGAGATCCAAGAGGATTTAACTTATGTGGAGAAGCCAATCAAAATCTTGGACATCTCAGAAAGGCATACACGCAGTCGAGTCATCCGTTTTTGCAAGGTTCAGTGGAGCAATCATTCTGAAGAAGAAGCCACCTGGGAGCGTGAAGACGAGTTGAAGTCAGCCCATCCCCATCTCTTCAGTGGTGCTTCCGAATCTCGTGTTCGAGATTCTCTCTAAGGGGGTAGGTTTGTCGTGCCCTAAAAATCGTTTAATTATAAATCGTTGTGAAAAGGGAATTTCTAAAAATTGTAAAAAAGTCAAAAATAGCCTCCAACGATTAAAAATCCCTAAGTTCAACTCGAACCGGCATGTGGGAACTTTGTTCGAATTCCTCATGTTTCAAAATATGTAACCAATTTTTAGTTTAATTTTCAGTGCATCAAATATTTTTAATGCAACATCAACCTTTCACATATTTCTAAAAAAAGAAAACAAAATTAAAACTAAACCTCTCCCTCTCCTTTTGGGCCGCCGGCCCATCTCTCCTCTCTCCCTCCTCAGCGCAGCCGCCCCCTCCTTTTCTTTTCCTCTCCCCGGGCCATCTCTTTCCTGCTCGGCCCAGCAAGCAGCAGCCGCGCCGCTGCACCGTGCACGTGCGCGAGGGCGCGTGCCCGCGCACCTGGCAGATGGGCCCCACCAAACAGTGTCGTCTTCAATCTTGAGCAATGCGTGTTCCTCTCTCCCCCGTGAAAACCCCTAGCGCAGCCATAAAAAGATCTCGCCTCCCGGTCGATTTCCCTCCCATTTGATTTCAAAAATCGATTCCCCTTCACCTCCTCATTATTTCCCTCTTGAATCAACCCCAATCGTGCACTAATGAGTCTTGAATCGATGCATGTTCATCTCCGGTGAACCGACGCCATGAATGGCCGGCGTCGTTTCTCCCTCCGGCCGACCCCTCCTTTTCCTCTCCCCGGCGTCCCTCTCCCTCCCCTGGCCTATAAATGGGTGCCCAGCCCCCCCTCCTTTCTTCCCCACACCGTCCTTCCTTCCCTCTCCCTCATTCACTTCTCTGTTGAGCGCAAGGAACCACGGGAGCAACGACGTCACTAGCAATCCGAAGCTGTCAGCCGCCTCTTCCTCACCACCGGCATTCTTCGTCGTCTCCTCGCCGTTCTCGTTGCTCCAGTGAGCTTGCCGCCACCCACTGCCATCTCTCCCTTTCCTCTGTTTTCATGTCTCCCTCTCAAGCAGCAGCAGTGGTTCAAATTGCGAAAATAATTCACGAATTCGTAAATCGCTATTCAAACAACGCCTAAAATTCAAATGGCCATATCTTGATCGTTTGAACTCGGAATCGGCCCGTTCAAATTGCTAATCTTTCCTTAAACAGTGTAGAACCCATTTTTGTGCTTTGTTTTGGTATCTTATATGGTTGTTATTTATCTTTTGGCCTTTTTCTTTTGCGTTCATCACGTCTTGTAGATCCAGAAGAGCCGCTCTACCTCGAGGTCGACCTCGAAGACTTTGGTAGCGAGCAAGGCAAGTCATGTCATCTTGATCATATTGTTGCCCCAATTTATAAAATTATTTTTATTTAAATTATTGCATTTCGCTTTATTAAATTTCCGCGTGTATCACTGTTATATTTAGCTGTACCGATTCTAATTGTTATAACCTTATTAATTGTATTATTATTAACCTTGGTAACCCTAGGAAAAATAAGACTAGTGAGTACTTTATATATGTGGTGCTTACTAGTAAAAATTTAGGAATATGCTTAGCCCTGCTTAAATAAAAACAGTTAGATGTTTTCAATAATTAGACTAAGAACTAATTTGTAAATAATGGAAATATTGGTTGTTTAGCTTTGACAATAAATTTCCTCCTTCAAAATTTCCCCAACCATGTTTTTGGCTGGCCACGAGGTACATGGTTTTGTTATTCGCACCTCGGCGGCCATAAGGACCGGTCTTCGGGCCTCTGTTGCAAGGCATATTCCGTACTACCACTTGTCTAATGGCTAAGGCTTAACGCGTCGACTAGTACGGTCAGAAACAAACAAGACACGGATAGGGATGGATGAAGCCCTAGGAAGGGTTGAAGCCCATGGGCTGACGTCTCTGGCAAGTGAAGGCTCAGAACGAGTCGAGATGCCTGGGGGCATAGACTGTCTGCTCGACCCAGGGCACCTGGCGGGGGAAGTCTATGTCGGTCTTCTTTGTTTAGGGCAATACTAACGATGAGTTATGTCATGGCTTCCGTCCGTATGCCATGGTGGCATGTGGCACATTGCAACACGTGAGGAAGACATGTCTGGTGGGTAAAGATGTACACCTCTAATCAGAGTTTAATCTATTCGAATAGCCGCGCCCTCGGTTATGGGCAAGCCAAGCAATGTACCCAAGTTAGACTTTAATTCTATTTAAAACTGAAATAATCAAAGATAACACTTGTTGGTCTGGGTTAAGGCAAGATCGCGTAGGTGCGCGGTTTGATAACAATATGATTAGAGATAGGCTCGTGTTTTAATTAAATGCCTTTAAATATTTAAATGCTTGAAATGATATTTTTGTGCAAAATAGCTTTATATATAAATTCCTTGTACTCCCTTGCATTATATTTGCATTTTTCCGGCATGGCTTGCTGAGTACATTGGTTGTACTCAGCCTTGCTCCTTTTTCCCTTCCTGCAGAGGAGTGTTTCGAGGTTGAAGGCTTTGGTGTCTAGCTCGTGCCTGCCGTCATAGCGCCTGTGGTGGCCCGTCTTAGCTGTCCTCTTTTATTTGTTTATCTTTCAGTGTTGGGCCTTTGGTCGCCCATGTAATAAAGTACTCTATCTACGCTTCCGCTTGTTTACTCTGTTAATTACCAACTATGTAATGTGTACCTTGCCTCCTGGGACAAGGATTTATGCACTCACAATCGGAATATAGTGTTCTATTTTCCGGGCATGACATAATTGCTATCCCGAAGCGTATTTAAACTAAGTGATTGGGATAGATCGGCTGTGCCGAGACAGTATAAATCACTTAATCTAAATATACTTCAAGACAATAAATATGTGTTTGTAACCTAGCTGATGTTGTAGTTCTAACGTGAATCGGCTAGTACTCCGGTATATCTTATAAAAAGACATCAATCTAACCTAAATGTGTTAAACCTAGATCAATCGGCTATCGACTGATGCCAACAGATTGATACTGGCTTAAAGCATTTAACCAGATTGAGATCTTAATATAAGAAGCAGCTTTAATATATCTAATAGTAAATAATTCTAAAAGACCATTAATCAGGTAATGCCGGCTGAAATTCTGGCACTGTCTCTAATGACAAACTTCCAGCCGAATGGATCTTTAGTAATTCTAAGAGCGACTTAATAGGTTATGATGATGCAGCATTAAGTACAAAAAGAAGTACTAGATCTATATGGACCGATGTAAGCCCCTCGAGACGATAGATAAAACATATAAACTAGTTCAACATCTAGATCTAACTCTATCGACTGCTGCCTTCCGAGAGAACCGAGCCGATGGCAAGACAGATCTAGACATTGCTTCAGATTATATGCTGCATATGATAAATTGCGTAGTCTATAGCATTAAATCTAGAGTGTCATGACGATGTAAGCACCAGATTCAACGATATAGACTACTAATGACAAGTATTTACCTTATTCGGGGTTCGAGATCGATACAGCCCGAAGCAAGATAAAGAACTCGTCTAAAAGAAAAAGGTTTGGCGATGCGCCGAGATTGCATTGATGTGTGTTGTTATTTACAAAGAGCTCTCGGGTCTTATTTATACCCAGGCATAACAATATCCGTGTAAGACACGGTTTCTATCTTATCTACTATTTAAAATACGACAATATCTCAGGATACAGCCCCAATGTCGTATCAGAAGGAATATCTAAACAAAACCCTATTTTACAGATACAATTGTCGTTACAAGACTTTATACATAGATGACTATATCTTAACGAACATTTAGGAACCGAATCTTCCTTTTATCTTCAAGCTTCTTTATTGGAAACGGTTCCATCTTCTTCCCTGAATCGGAATCGGCTATCGGTTGTACCTATCCGATTTGGCCTCAGCCGACTGGTTTCCCAGCCGATTTAATCACGGCCGATGCAGCCTCTGTTTCTCCGCAGATCATTTTCCCGATCTGATTCCTCTTCAATTTCAACCTTGAACTTAGGGTTTTGGTTACCAAATTTGGTCGTTAACACCACTGCACCGAGCACTCGGCCGCCGCTTAATCCAGCACCTGCTCCTTCAGCCCCTCCTGCTCCCGCTCATGTTCCACAGGTTGACATGGAGGCTGACAGCACAACGATCATTAATCTCCCACCGCTGAAGAAATCCAGGAAGACACGTTCCTCTTCTCTGCACATGACTATCAAAAGACCTGCGGCAAGGGGGAGAGAAAGATTGAAAGACAAGGTGCAGGCCTGACATCTAGCTTCGAAGAAGCTAGAGATGGGCAAGAGCATTGCTCCGGCGTCGTTTCAACTAGGCATGCCATTGGTTGGAGACGAAGCCCTAGGAATGATGGGCGACGCTTGTAAGGAGCTACACTGCTACTATATGGAGAAATGAAACGTTAGTAGGACAAAGTAGGTGAACAGGGAGAGTGACATCATAGGCCATCATAATCGATAACCATTTATTGGGCCAGAAAATTATATTGTCATAAACTTCAAGGATCTGTTCGACCTCTTCAGACTACGAGCGGTGGATACAAGTCTACTTAAGTACTACTCCTTGTAAGTATTCTTGAATTTCTCAATTTTGGTAACAACAATCCTTATAACACGCTTATAAAACTGTTTCTCTTGTGTGTAGGTATAGTTGAAAATGGTGTCAGAGAAATGCACCGCAAGTGGTCTTCCTGGATCGACAAATAGCCACGGTCACCAATCTTCAAACCGACTACAAGGCCATGATAGACTACATTTTTGACACCTTGTGGCCCGCCAAGACAAGGAATACATTATGTGCGCCTATAATCAATAATAAGTGTGTACCCTAAATATATGTAATTGCATGATACGTATTGCTTTAGTATTCAAGTTTCACTATATTAATGCTGCAGTGCCCATTGGATCCTTCTAGTCATTACGTCAAAGTAGAGTACATGTCACTACATGAACTCCAACGTCAGTAAGGCCTATGACTGGACCTCGATCCAAAAAGTAATCAATGAAGTGTAGCGGCCATACGTGGAGAAATGAGGCTTGCATAACAAAGGATAAAAAAGCCTCATCCACTAAATTGACTTCCCGGCTAAACAACAAATTGGCGACCAATGCGGATTCCATGTGTGTCACAACATATGAATTCTGTACAACAAAAAGTTGAAGACTTTGGTCGAATTTGAGGTTTGTGATCTCAATTGTGATATATACTAACTTCTTCGAATTATATATATATATAGATTGACTAATTTCGAAGTATGTACATGTAGGAAAATATATCAAAGTCTACGCCTACCAGCTTTGAGGGGATTAGAGAGGAGATAGCAGACTTTTTGTCCACGACATAGTGCACCCCAAACGAATGTTTAGAATACAGGGTTAAAGTCTGCGACATGAACATTTTTGAACATTTCAAAATTAATGTCAAAGAAATGTAAACATGTAACACTTATGATATTATTAAATTACAATTTTGTCAAATTTGATTATGCACATATTTGCAATGCTAAATAAAGTCTTGGTTCAATTTATAACTCGGTTTTGCAGGTTTTGATGCTTAACACTTGAAGATGTTAATGTGAAATATATGAATAATAGATGTGTATGTGAATAAATGTATATGAATGTCAGATGTATGTGAATGTGTGTGAATGTTAGATGTATGTGAAAGGAAATATATCTCTGTTTCTCTCATTTTTGTAGTGAGCATGACTAGCAAATGCGTGAGGCTAGCCAAAAAATAGAATAATTTTTTTTGGAAAAACTCATCGGTAATAAGCTTTAACTTAAGCCCAATGAAGATATTAGTTATCCGTGACGGGCTTAAATTAAAGTCCGATTGAAATATTAGTCAACCGTGACCGGCATTAATTAGGACCTGTTTAGGATTATTTCATCAGTAACGGGCCTTTGTTTGACTAAGCTTCTAGATCAAACCTATCGGTGATAGGCTTCATTTTAGGCTCGACAAAGATAAGTTCATCGGTGACGGACATTTGTCCGATAGAGATGATTTTTTACAACAGTGACCTTTGCGTAGTGACGAGCGTAATACCTGACACAGATGACGGTTGCTGCCCGTCGAGATGAGGATGACCGTTGTAGTGCTCCCAATCCTCCTCAGCATTACAAGAATAATTTTTCTGTGATGGCATCATCAAAATAAAAAAGCATATTCGTTCGAAAGAGGGATTGCAGTGTGCCATAATATGTATTATATCAGCTATAAAATGCCAAATGGGCACGCACTTACTGAAACATAACCAATATGACAGTGTATAGCTAACTGAACCAAGTACTTAGTATGACAGCTATTTGCTACAGGCCTACAGCTAGCATAGCTTCCTGAAAAAATAAGTTTCCGAGAGATAACTGATGAAAGGATACATGCATAGTATTACTTGTCAAATAGAAGAAATAAAAGTGTACCGAAAGAGGGATTATCTTGGAAGATTAGTAAAACAGGACATTTACTTGATACAGTACAGGATCCTCAATCGACCAGCCATGATTCCCGCCCAAATTAATATGTTATGACCAGTTTCTTCCTTCACTCCACTCTGCAATGCAGGGAACAGAAAATAAACAACAATTGTAATGACAGTTAGCAGAAACCGTCGCAAATGGAAACCAAAATACAGAACCAGAGATGGTGATCACCATCGCTGATCAAGAATAATTGGACTTTTGGGCAACAAAATCCACTTAGGCTGAAGCTAAGGCAAAACAATTAATGACTGCTCTTCTATAGGTGAATGGAGTTGGTTTCACTGCAGACCACTATAGTCAAATGTTTATTGCTCATACGAATTAAATATATTCTCCAACTTCCATGTGCATTTTCGTGTACATTGTAGTTGGATCGCACAACAGAAGTACTAGAGAAAATAGTCTTAAGAAATCTACAGGAGCAATCCCTCCTTTTATAATCGCAGCATAATTCTTTCTTCGAAAACAATAAGCACATATGAAATGAATCAATAAGCAGATCTCGCAGCAGCAAACTTGGAGTCAATTCTACAAACTTATGCCATAACGGAGCCATACCAAGAAGTGGACCTCACGAGCCGAACCTGGTGAAGATCGATCATCACCTCGTGCCTCCCCTCTGCCGGCCACCCGGTGGCATGAGATGCTGGGAGATCAGCGGTGCCCACTGAAGGGTTATGCGGAAGCTACGCTAGCCGAAAACAAAAATTTTCTACCGCGCAAACCAGGAACACTTACAAGTAAGAGCCGATAGATCGTTACCGATTGGAGTGTGCAGCGGAAACAGCCAATCAGGGCTATCCGATCCGGAACACTGTAGCCGATTCTCGCAAGCCGACAGCCGATACCCGGGGACAGCCGATTCGCCAATTAGCCAATTCGCAGATGCCGTAGCCTATCCGAGTCGTCCGACCGTGTTCTCGCGCCTCGCTCCGATGCGCCCGACCGCAGCCGATCCGAAGCCGATCAACAGCGCGCAACGTAGCAGCGCCTCTACTGGTATCCACACGTCCGGGGACAAAACGCCGTACACCCGTGTGCTAGCACGCGATGCAAGGCTAGGGTTTGGCTCGAAAGTGGGGAGGGTTCTGTTGCACGCGATGCAATTGACGTGCCGCAGCTCTCCACCCCTCCCTCCTTTATATAGAGTTGGCCGACCGGGACTAGTGGCCGATCGGGACTCTATTTTGAATCGGATCCTATCCGAATCTCACGAGTTGGCTGCCCATACGTCGTAAGCCCATAGGACTCTATCCGATTGGATCCCTATCCGATCGAGCCGTATCCGAGTCCAACTCGAATGCCTGTTCTTATCCCCTTAAGCGTGCGACCCGTAGGTTCGGTATACTCGGTTTCGGCTATAGTCTAACTTAGCCGACCGTTGGCTCGAGTCCAACTCGCCGACGTCCACACGGCGCCTAGCAGCACATATTGACACCATAGTATACAAGAATATAATATCGGCTCGAACCGTAATGTGTACACAAATCCCTTTGCCTCACGATACCGTTAAGCTATAGGCAAGATGTGTGCCATCCCTTCAATAGTTTAACCATTCACTCGAACCGTATTGGATTATCCGTCCGTTGATTGACTCCTCAATCAACTTAGCATGGCCATGCATTTCCATAATCCATTACCTCGAGGGGCCGAGATATCTCTCCAAAGGAGGGGCAAATTCCATCTTGATCACTCACATCCCACTCCATGTTTCATAGCAAACCCGAAAACTACCGTTATAACTACCCAGTTACGGAATAGCGTTTGGTAGGCCCAAAGTAGGCTACTACACATGTTGGAATCCATGGTGATCTCAGGTCTAAGGACTTTGTACCAACACTACCTGAGACCAACTAATGGCACATTAATTCCTGTAGTGTCTCATGGTGGGTCTATCCAACAATGTGTTCTCCAACACATATGTCCTTGTTTATTGATTTGGTATCTTCATACCCATGATCTATGAGACATGATCATCAATCAATAAACATGCCGATCTTAGAATCATATTTGTTCCAACAATATGACATATGATCAGGGATCGTTTAAAAATAGATTCATACATAAAGAGTCTCATAAATAAGTCACGTACTTATTGATCAATACAAGATGTCTATTTCATGGAACTGAATAACACTTTATTCATAAATACATAAACATTGACGTGATATCCAACATCTCCATGTTGCCTCTAGGGCATATCACTAACACCCACCCCAGCGATCGCATCCCCGAGTCGTGGTCCCATGCGACACAGACGGAGAGCAGGCGTGAGGAGTCCGCGCTGCAGCGATGCGAGGGGTTGGCGGGAGCCTAGAAGAGGGAGAGGGCAGCGGCGACGAAGCCGACGAGGCCAGAGGAGGCAGGCAACGGAGAAGGTTGGCCTCATTACCGCTACCTAATATGAAACCCTAGGAGGAGGAGAGGACACTACTGGAGAAATGATCGTTGCTTCACTTGCCCAAATCTACAATAGTTTCGGTTGCAATAGGAACCGAGACTAGAAAAAGTTTTTAGTCCCGGTTAAAAAAGACAATGGCTCTCTAGGATCTTTAGCCCCGGTTAAATTCCTGTCAGAAGCAGTCAAGGTGTCGGGGATCTTTAGTTCCGATTGGTAACACCAACCGGGACTAAAGATCCTATCTTCTGTCTCGGTTGGTGTCATCAACCGGGACTAAAGTGAAGGTGTTTTTTATACTTCTCTTCCTCCTTCACCTCGAGCCAGTGTCCTTAAACTTTTGCTGTAGAAGGGAGGTGCTACCAAATTTTTTTGTGAATTTGTTTTGGTGATAATACACAAATCTTTGCTATCTACAAGGTTAGCAACTTCGTCCTTTTATGATCTACGCTTAGCATTTTATTTTTTATGGTTTATTTTTATATATTTTTATCTATTTTTATCTCTAGATAGGTTAATGGAAAATAAAGAGAGAAAATTTGTTTGGGAAAATTATTTTACTACGCACATTGTATTTGTTTGAGAAATTTTATACTTCTCTTCGTCCTCCAGCCTGAGCCAGTGTCTTCAAACTTTTGCTGTAGAAGGGAGGTGCTGCCAAAATTTTTTGTGAATTTGTTTTGGTCATAATACACAAATTTTTGCTATCTACAAGGTTAGCAACTTCGTCCTCTTATGATCTATGCTTAGCATATTGTTTTTTATAATTTATTTATATACATTTTTATCTCTTTTTATCTCTAGATAGGTTAATGGAAAATAAAGAGAGAAAATTTGTTTGGAAAAACTATTTTACTAAGCACATTATATTTGTTTGACAAAATTGTTTGGAAAAATGAAGAGAGAGAAAAGTATCCTTAGTACATTACATTTGTAGGTATATTTTACGTACACTTTTATCTCTAAAAATGTTTATAGAAAATAATGAGAGAGAAACTTTTGGACAAAAAATGTTATAAAATAGATGACAAAGGAAAAAATATAGAAAATTTGATAGTAGATTATAGATCGTTAAAATAGTTAGAAATAAGTACACTATGTATATTATAAAAACATGTTAACAACCTTAAAAACTTTTAAAATAATTATAAATTTTTTTAAGTACAACACATTACGTATGCTGGATTATTATATAATTATTATCTGATTATATTTATATATATAATTATTATAATATTATTTATATTGTTTGAAATTTGTGTATTTTTCTAACAAGTTGTGTGTATTTCATGTAGATGGATCGGCAATGGATGTACACCACGGACCGACGGTCGACAGAGTTTATTCAAAGTGTGCATTATTTTTTGAGTGAAGCCAATGCCAACAAGTATAACGGATTTATATGTTGTCCATGCAAAAAGTGCAAAAATAGGAGTATTCTACACCAAGAATTATTCATGCCCACTTTTTCAGTCGGGATTTATGCCTCACTACATTGCTGCACATCGCACGGAGAGGTAGGGGGTTGCAATGGAAGAAGGTGAACAAGAAGACAACAACATTGTGGACTATAGTCAATATGGTGCGTTTGAAGAGAATACAGCATGCGAGGCGGCCGGGGATGTTGAACAAAACGACAATGTCGATGAACTTGGTCAGATTTTGCACGATGTATAGGAGGACTGCAAAGGTGAAAAGAAGTTTCAATAATTGGATCATATGTTGGCGGACCACAAAACGTCCTTGTACCCAGGTTGCGAAGAGGGGCATAAAAAGTTGGGTACCACGTTGGAATTCTTACAATGGAAGGCCAAAAATAGTGTTAGTGACAAGGCATTTGGCGAGTTACTAAAACTCATGAAGAACATTCTTCCAGAGGGAAACGAATTGCTGGAATCCACGTACAAAGCTAGGAAGTTAGTTTGTCCTCTAGGACTGGAGGTACAGAAGATACATGCATGTCCTAACGATTGTATCCTCTATCGCGATGAGGAGTATGAGAACCTAGAAGCATGTCCAGTTTCTAAAGCACTTCGATACAAGATCAAACGAGATGATCCAGGCGAAGTTGACAGAGAGTCTTCGAAGAAGAGAGTTCCTGCTAAGGTGATGTGATATTTTCCTATAATACCATGACTCAAGTGTCTGTTCAGGAACAAAGAGCATGCAAGAATGATGCGTTGGCACGCAGAAGAACGCCAACAAGACGGCATGCTAAGACACCCTGCCAATGGGTCGCACTGGCGAAATATCGACAGAACTGTTAAAGACTTCAGCGAGGATGCATGAAACATAAGGTTCGGTTTAAGTATGGACAACACAAATCCTTTTGGAGAGATGAGCAGCGGCCACAACACTTGGCTTGTAACGATGTGTATCTACTACTTCCCCCCTTGGCTATGCATGAAGCAGAAGAACATTCAGATTAGGACCGACTCCTTCGTCTCCTTCGTCGCCTCCACGAGCACCGACTCCTAAACGGTCTCCAACTCCTAGCCTCCTCAGCCTCCTCCGTCGCCTCCACGAGCACCGACTCCTAAACGGTTTGTCACTCAGCCTCCTCCATCACCTCCTAAGCGCAAGGCTCGAGCCGCGTGGTTAATGTCAACCAGTTCACCAAGAAGCAAGATACCAGAACTTGACCGGCTCCCGCCAGCCCCAAAGAAAACATCGTACGACAAGACTCTCGGGGGGTTGCATGAGGCTGTCCAAGCCTAGGTGAATGCACATTTCAATAAGAAGTCTATTAAGAAGCCTATTACAATCCCTGCGGTGACCAAGGCCTTCTTCAAGAAGATGTACTTAATGCCACCGGCTAAACTGAAACTGTAGTCGGACTACGACAGGACGATCAAGAAGGCGCATAGCAAGGCGATAGCAAAGGCCAAAGATGTCCCGCAGCTTGGGATGCAACCTAAAAATCCATTGAGCTGGTGATGCAACCACAAAGAGCTAATTTAAGAAATTTATGGAAGATGTGGGAATAACAATGGACCAAATATCGAACACGCAACTATCGAGAAGGCTGAGCTGAAATATAAGTATACATTCGGATGGCCTCTTGTCAAGCCCGATGAGCCCAAGATTCTCCCCACACAGATGTCCACCAGTGGTACAAGGAAGCTTCAGGCAAATGTACAGAGAAGATCATGGTGCGGATCAGAAACAACACATTTTTTGAAGCAGAACATGATCTAATCTTTATCCGCTTTGAGGACATCTTCCACCTGTACCAGCTGGACACCCTCGACGACTCTATTATAATCACGTGGGTTTTGTAAGTATCGATCGATTAAATTTATTTCGTTCCTTAGCTCCTTGTATGTAGCTGACTAAAATTCTTTTACCCATTGTAGATTGTCATCCATGAGTGCAATGAGCGGGGATGGATGAAAATAGGATTCATGGACCCCCGCAAAATTAATACACAAATGTTAGAACAATACTCAGCGGAAACAAAGGACAATATCATCCATATGCTAGTGCAGCAGTATTGCAAGACTTTGATACTATTGTCGTACAACACAGCAGTCAAGGTGCCAGGGATCCTTAGTCCACCAACCGGGACTAAAGATGGCGGAGCCAACCAAGTGACGCTGCCATCTTTAGTCCCGATTGTTGTTTCCAACCGGGACTAAAGGGCATTATCGACCATAGCATCTCCTTCTTTGTGTCTAGGAGATAGCTTTGCTCATCCCCTCCTGTCCTTGATCGCCGCCAGTTCAGTACGCTGATGGGCACGTGATCCCTCACTACCAATCCGCTGTGTGTCACAAACTTCCTTGCGACTTTGGATGGGGCACATGGTCGACCGTCCTGTGCCACTTTGGTTATGACATGTCGACCCTCAATTCTCTTGCTGACACCGCATTGCCCACGTGTCCTCTTCTCTCCAACGGCTGCGGTTTCCTCATTGCCCTCCTCGTTGAGGTACTGGTTGGGATCCTCGTTCCCCACCTCAACAAAGTATTGATTGCTCCCCTCTGCGATCTCGTCGAAGAGGATCTGTCTGTCCGAGCGATCTGCCATTTGATTGTTTCGCTTGGATGACTGGATCAAGTAATTCTAAAAAGGAAAAAATTATTCAGTTAATACATGTATGATGTTCCTAAGTCTGATATTCAGGTAATGCATATACTAAGTCATAAAAGTCATAAAAGTCGTTTTCACTAAGTCGTTCGCTAAGTCATTCTCTAAGTCGTAAGTCATTCGCTAAGTCGTTCGCTAAGTCATAAAAGTCATTCGCTAAGTCGTTTTGTAAGTCATAAAAGTCGTTTTCACTAAGTCGTTTGCTAAGTCATTCTCTAAGTCGTAAAAGTCATTCGCTAAGTCGTAAAAGTCCTTCGTTAAGTCGTTCGCTAAGTCATTCTCTAAGTAATAAAAGTCATTCGCTAAGTCATAAAAGTCGTTCATGAAAACTTGGAATGAGAATAAGTTGCTAAGTCGTCCGCTTGCTTTTCTCTAAGTTTTTCGCCGAGAGAGAGAAAGAGAGGAGGATGACGTGAGGGAGATCGGTGGAGAGGAGAGGAAGTGGATGAAAGGAGAGGTGGATCACTTAAAATTTTTATTCTTGGTTTATCATTATAAAAGTTGCATTTTACATTCAACATTCACATTCAAAATATTTACATTTAATATTCAAAATTCAACATTCACATTCAAAATATTTACACAATACATTTCACATTCAAAATTAATTAACATTCAAAATTCAAAATTCACAAGTGCAAATTAATTCAAAATTCACAATCCAAAATAATTCAAAATTCACAGTCAAATTAATTCATAGTCCATATATATGATTCATAGTCCATTAATTCAAAATTCACAGTCTACTCAAATATTCAAAATTCAAAATTCACTCAAATATCACTGTCCATATTCACGGTTCATATATATATTCACAGTTCAACAGAAAAGGGCGCGACAGCGGCGGCGTGCGGCGGTGATGGCGACGGCAGCGACAGCGACGACGATGGCGACAGTGTGTAGGGGTTAGGGTTCGACGAGATCATGCATAGATGAAATCGAATCGACTCCGGCGAGGTTACCTTGGAATGCGGCAACAACGACGGCGGCTCAACGGCGGGAGATGATGGCGACGGCGCGAGAAGACGTCGACGACGGCGGTTTAGGGTTCGGCGCAAGAAGTTGATCGAAATGGCTATGTGTTTGGAGCTCGGTGGAGAAGACGATGCGCTTAGATATCTTTAGTCCCGGTTGAAGCCACCAAATGGGACGAAAGATCCCTTACTCCTAGTACGTGAACATCTTTAGTCCCCGGATAGAGCCAACAACTCGGACTAAAGATATTTTCCCGCTATTTCTAAATATTTTTTTGTCCCAGTTTGTGTTAAAAACTGCGAGTAAAGATTTAAATAGGGCCAAATTAATTTTAATATGAAAACATTTAAATTCTAATAATCAAATAAAATTAACATATGCCCGTTGAAAAGTACTCGTAAATTATAATAATCACATATATTTAACATATGTCCTATTAAAAACTTTAAATTCTAAGAATTATAATTAACATATGTCCTATTAAAAAATATTTTAAATTGTAACAATCATATATAATTAATATCTATCCTATTGAAAAATATTTTAAATTCTAATAATCACATATAATTAGCATATGCCCTATTGAAAAATATTTTAAATTGTTACAATCATATATAATTAACACATGTCCTATTGAAAAATACTTTAAATTCTAATAATCATATATAATTAACATATGCCTTGTTGAAAAATATTTTAAGTTCTAATAATGCGACATATGGCATGTGGGATCGTGATTCTTTTCTTCTACACCTTCCGTACTTCAAATGGTTACAATAAATTCAATAAATTAAATAATTTACAATAAATACAATAAATTTAGCTAGGTGATCGTTGTCCTCACGTACTTTCTCCACACTATTGTTTCGTCGCTATGATCATTGCATGTCTAAGGGTTGTCCTCATTTGATAGGAGGATGCTCGGATCAAACGCCACGGCGAACGGAGGTTGCCCGTCAAACTGATCGTAATCTTCGTTAGTCCTATCGTCGACTCCCACGATTTTCCTTTTTCCTGGGAGAACCACGTGGCGCTTTGGCTCACCGGACCTTTCCCCTTTTTTTGCTTTGCTAGTCATGTCCTTCACATAATTGCCTTACATCATTGGCAAGGACGAAAGGTTCGTCTGAGTATCCAACCTTGCTAAGGTCGACCGTTGTCATCCCATTTGCATCAATCCTTACGCCTCCACCACTCAACCTAATCCACTGGCACCGAAACAGAGGGAACCTTCAGAGGTCCATAGTCAAGTTCCCATATGTGCTTGATGCTACCGTAATACGTGCTAGTCGTATCATCGTATCCCATGGCATCGATGCGGACAACGTTGTTCTGATTCATGCTCTTGCTGTCTTGGGCCCGTTTGTAAAATGTATATCAATTGATTCCATATGCCTGGAATGTGGTGATCGAGTAAGATGGTCCCCTCGCAGAGAACGCTAGTTGTCGGGCAATGGTCCCGTAGCCCATGAGATGTTGTCGCAGCCAAGCAGGGAAAGAATCAATGTGATGGCGTGTTATACAAGCATCCATCATACCAATGTTTTCGGAGAAAACAATCGCCAAGTGCTCCTCGATGTAAGGAGCCACCAATGAAGATTGTTACAAAATAGTCCAATGTGCTTTCCTGAACAACTCATTGTCTACGGTCATTATTGCCTTCCTTCCAAGACTCTCCTTCCCCATAGTCACCCTTCATGGCTTGATTCGGGCACCTCGATGGGACGAAGGTCTTCAATAAAGTCGAGGAAGAACTCAATGACCTCCTGTGTTCCATATCCCTTGGTGATGCTAGCCTCCGGACGAGAACGGTTATGGACGTACTTCTTTAGAACGCCCATGTACCTCTCAAAAGGGAACATGTTGTGTAGGAATACAAGAACAAGGATACGAATCTCTTTGACAAGGTGGCATAGGAGATGCGTCATGATATTGAAGAAGGAAGGTGGAAAGATCATCTCAAAGCTGATAATGAAGGGTTACGCGGAAGCTACGCTAGCCGAAAACAAAAAATTCTACCGCGCAAACCAGGAACACTTGCAAGTAAGGGCCGATAGATCGTTACCGATTAGAGTAGAGTGCAGCGGAATAGCCAATCAGGGCAATCCGATCCGGAACAGTGTAGCCTATTCCCGGAGACAGCCGATTCGCCAATCAGCCGATTCGAGTCGTCCGGCCGCGTTCTCACGCCTCGCTCCGATGCGCCCGACCGCAGCCGATCAAGAGCGCGCAACGTAGCAGCGCCTCTACCGGTATCCACACGTCCGGGGACAGAACGCCGTACACCCGTGTGCTAGCACGCGATGCAAGGCTAGGGTTTGGCTCGAAAGTGGGGAGGGTTTCCGTGGAGATTGATCTCGGCGACTTCGTTGCACGCGATGCAATTGACGTCTCAGCCTCTCCACCCCTCCCTCCTTTATATAGAGTTGGCCGACGGGACTAGTGGCCGATTAGGACTCTATTTTGAATCGGATCTCATCCGTATCTCATAGAGTTGGCCGCCCCACACGTCGTAAGCCCATAGGACTCTATCCGATCCGATCGGATCCCTATCCGATCGAGCCGTATCCGAGTCCAACTCGAATATCTATTCTATCCCCTTAAGCGTGCGACCCGTAGGTTCAGGTATACTCGGTTTCGGCTATAGTCTAACTTAGCCGATCGTCGGCTCGAGTCCAACTCGCCGACTGTCAATAGCGGCGCCTAGCAGCACATATTGACACCATAGTATACAATAATATAATATCGGCTCGAACCCTGTAATGTGTACACAAATCCCTTTGCCTCACGATACCGTTAAGCTATAGGCAAGATGTGTGCCATCCCTTCAATAGCTTAACCATTCACTCGAACCGTATTGGATTATCCGTCCGTTGATTGACTCCTCAATCAACTTAGCATGGCCATGCATTTCCATAATCCATTACCTCGAGGGGCCCAGAGATATCTCTCCAAAGGAGGGGCAAATTCCATCTTGATCACTCACATCCCACTCCATGTTTCATAGCAAACCCGAAAACTACCTTTATAACTATCCAGCACGGAATAGCGTTTGGTAGTCCCAAAGTAGGCTACTACACATGTTGGAATCCATGGTGATCTCGAGTCTAAGGACTTTGTACCAACACTACCCGAGACCAACTAATGGCACATTAATTCCTGTAGTGTCTCATGGTGGGTCTATCCAACAATGTGTTCTCTAACACATATGTCCATGTTTATTGATTTGGTATCTCCATACCCATGATCTACGAGACATGATCATCAATCAATAAACATGCCGATCTTAGAATCATATTTGTTCCAACAATATGACATATGATCAGGATCGTTTAGAAATAGATTCATACATATCGAGTCTCATAAATAAGTCACGTACTTATTGATCAATACAAGATGTCTATTTCATGGAACTGAATAACACTTTATTCATTTATACATAAACATTGACGTGATATCCAACATCTCCATGTTGCCTCTAGTGCATATCACTAACAATCTCCCACTTGCACTAGAGTCAATCATGTAAGTATCTAATACCCATTGCTCTTGTGTGCGCCTCATGCTTCGGTGAGGGAGAGGTTTTGTCGCGGATCGGCTATGTTGAGATCCGTGTGCACTTTGCATATCTTGACATCACCTCTGTCCACAATCTCGCGGATGAGATGATATCGCCGAAGTATGTGTTTGGACTTCGATGTGACCTCGGCTCCTTGGCTTGCGCAATGGCTCCACTATTGTCACAATAGAGAGACATTGGACCGTCGTACTAGTCATCACACCAAGCTCGAAACGAATTTCTTGATCCAAACAGCCTCCTTTGGCAGCTTCGAAGAGCAATGTACTCCCTCCGTTGTAGAATCAGCAACAGTATCCCGCTTGGAACTCTTCCATGATCGCGCCTCCGTTCGGCGAACACGAACCCGCATTGCGATCTATAATCATCCTTGTCCGTTTGGAAGCTAGCATCGGTGTAACCACTTACAACGAGCTCTTCTTCACCTCCATAGACTAGGAACATATCCTTAGTTCTTCTCAAGTACTTAAGGATATTCTTTACGCGATCCAGTGACCTTCACTGGATCTCGATCGGTATCTGCTCGTAGCACTCAAAGCGTACGAGACATCGGGCGTGTACAAAGCATGGCATACATGATGGATCCAATTGCCGAAGCATATGGAACCATACCCATCTTATTCTCGCTCATCATGTGTCCGAGGACACCGATTCTTGCTAAGATTGATGCCATGTGACATAGGCAAGAAACCTTTCTTGGAATCATGCATGTTGAACCTTTTCAACACCTTGTCAATGTATGTACTTTGGCTTAATCCAATTAGCCTCTTGGATCTATCTCTATAGATCCGAATGCTAATATATATGTCTGCCTCCCCTAAGTCTTTCATGGAAAAACTATTTTTCAATGAAGACTTGACGGATTCAAGCATAGGGATATCATTTCCAATCGTAATATGTCATCCACATATAAGATTAGAAATACAATTGCGCTCCCACTCGACCTTTTTGTAAACACAGCCTCTTCTTCATTTTTGATGAAACCAAACCCTTTGATTACTTCATCAAAACGAATATTCCAACTCCGAGATGCTTGCTTCAATCCATAAATGGATTTCGTAGCTTGCATATCTTTCCAGCGATTCGGATCGACAAAACCCCGAGGTTGTATCATGTATACATCCTCGCTTAGGTTTCCATTCAGGAAAGCCGTTTTGACATCCATCCGCCATATCTCATAATCGAAATATGCAGCAATCGCTAGCATAATCCGAATAGATTTAAGCATTGCGACGGGCGAGAAGGTTTCATCATAATCAACTCCTTGAATCTGTTTAAAACCTTTCGCCACCAATCGCGCCTTATAGATGTGAACATTTCCATCCATATCGGCCTTTTCTTAAAAACCCATTTACACTCAATGGTTTTGACACCATCAGTGGATCAACCAAGTTCCAAACTTGATTGTCGTACATGGATTCTATTTCGGATTTCATGGCTCCAAGCCACTTGTTGGAATCGGGTCCCACCATCGCTTCCTCATAGGTCTTAGGTTCATCGTTGTCCAACAACAATATATCACGTTGTTCCGCCTGTGTACTGTCGGTGCACGACGTGATCTTTCGACCTCCGTGGGCTGGTGTATCTACAACGGTGGCGCAACACTTTGCACCTCCCGTTGTGGTTCCGTGGTCGCCGAAACTTTTTTTCGGTGTTTCTTGAACTTCTTCAAGATGCACCCTGCTCCCACTAACCCTTCTTGAGAGAAACTCTTTCTCCAAGAAGACACCGTGTCGGGCGACAAACACTTTGCCTTGTTCCCGATTATAAAAGTAATATCCCTTAGTTTCCTTAGGATATCCCACAAAGAAGCACTTGTCGATTTGGGTGTGAGCTTGTCGATCGTAAACGTTTTACATAAGCTTCGCATCCCCATATTTTGAGAAAAGACAAACTAGGGGTTGCCCTGTCCATATCTCATATGGTGTCTTTTCAACCGACTTAGATGGAACTCTATTTAGTGTGAGCGCATGTTCAAGAGCATATCCCCGAAAGATAACGGAAGATCACTTTGGCTCATCATCGACCGCACCATGTCCAACAAGGTGCGATTTCTCCGTTCGGACACTCCGTTCCATTGTGGAGTTCTGGCGGAGTTAACGTGGAACAATTCCACAATCTTTCGATGATTACCAAACTCTTGGCTCAAGTATTCCCCTCCACGATCCGATCGTAGAAACTTGATTGTTTTCCCTAAATGATTCTGTACTTCATTCTGGAATTCTTTGAACTTTTCAAAGGATTCGGACTTATGCCTCATCAAGTAGATATAACCATATCTACTAAAGTCATCGGTAAAGGTAATGAAGTACGATAACCACCTCTCGCCGTCGAGCTCATTGGTCCACATACATCGTATGTACGAGTGCCAACAAGTCACTTGCTCTTTCACCGTGTCCCGTGAAAGGTGCCTTTGTCATCTTACCAAGTAAACAAGACTCACATGTCTCAAATGATTCAAAATCAAAAGAGTGAAGCAATCCATCCTTATGGAGCTTCTCCATGCGTTTCTTATTTATATGGCCTAAGCGACAATGCCGATAAACGTGGGGTTTATATCATTAGAGAGTTGTCTTTTCGTATTAATGTTATAGATGGGAGACGCTTCAAGATTCAAAACGTATAATCCATTCACCAATGGAGCATGAAAATAGAACATATCTCGAGATATATTGAACAACCATTGTTCATTGATCTAAAATCATATCCTTCCGCTTGCAAACATGAAGCGGAAATAACGTTTTGACATAGTGTTGGAACACAATAACAATTATTCAATTCCAAAACTAATCCCGAAGGTAGATGAAGTGGTACTCGTGCCGACAAGCAACCGTAGCAACGCTTGCTCCATTGCCGACGCGCAGTTCACCTCGCCCCTTCTCAATCCTCTACTTCTTCTCATTCCCCGCAACGATTTGCAAATATGAGCTACGATCCGGTATCAAATACCCAAGAGTAGTAGGTGAAGTAGCAAGATTAATGTCTATAACATTAATACCGAAGCGTAAGTCGTACTTTGCTTCTTCTTGAGATCCTCCATGTACTTCTTGCGTTCCTTTTCAAGTGGCTGTCTCCTTGCGTAGAAGCAAACGGCATCGATGCCGCCGACCCTTCTTGCCCTTCTTTGCATTAGAGGCACTCGCGATCTCATCGGGAGTTAACTTTCTCTTGGTGCAAAGTTTCTTGACAGTGGTTTGCGCTTAGCCTTCGCATCATCATCACATGATGACCGTTTTCGGATACTATCCTCACTGTCTTTAGCATCCCATGCAATTCAGCCAAGGTCCTATCCATATTGTTCATGTGATAATTTAATATGAATGGCTCGAAGCTCGGAGGGAGCGACCGGAGAATCACATCGTAGCCAACTCTTGGCTAAGGGGAAAACCCAGCTTTTCCGACTCAATGTAGCCAATCATCTTTATCACATGCGGATCGACGGGATTCCCTCAACAAGCTCGCACGCAAACAAGGACTTTGAGGTGTTGAACCTCTCGGCCCGAGCTTGGTTCTCAAACATGCCACGCAGTCCCGAATAATAGTGTGAGCATCGCTGCTCTCATATTGCTTCGAAGCTCGGGGACATTGTAGCAAGCATGAGACAGCTTATATCTAGGGCATCATTAGTGTGCTTCTCATAAGCCCTCCGTGCGTCGATGGCATTAGTTGGCAAATCCTCGGGATAGGGTACTTCAAGAACGTACTCCTTACGCTCTTGCTTGAGAACAATTCTCAAGTTGCGATACCAATCCATAAAGTTTGTTCCATTTAATTTTTCCTTTTCGAGAATAGATCGCAAATTAAAGGTACTGGGTGTAGTATTAGCCGCCATTTATTCTACAAGAAAAAGCAAAGTTTAGCACAATGTTTATGCTATGTCTATTGTTAAACAATTTAACATTAGACTCCCATTACGTATTTTCCACCTTCCCTCTAGGTTACGTATTGGGTCAAGATCCACATGTTAATTAATTTTCTAGTGAGCTTTGGCATCACTTGCTAGAAAATTAGTAACATCGGTAAGCAACACCTTGCTAATCACATCTCTATGTGACTCTTGTTGTTGGTGTGGCATCTCCATGCCCCGGCGCCAACCTATGCCCCAAGGCCCAAAACTGTTTTGATAGCCTTGTTAAGTAAACCAAATGCTCCTGCATGTATATGTCCGACATATACCCCTCGTGTTATGATAGAGAATGGCACTCGCTTTGCGGACCCACCATTGACGAGCATAACGGTGACGGTGCAACATTTGGAAGGGCATCATTACTACATAATTTTGAGAGGGATGCTATCCTATCAAACAAACATATCACATATGAAATCAAGAAGAATAGCATATAATGAAATAGTATGGCCCCCTTCACATGGTGATCTCCATCTCCATGTCGGCGAGGATCTCCATCTTCGGCACCATATTCCAAGTGTCGAATGCTTGATATCTTCAAACTAAGCTACTACTATAGAAGCTCTAATTGAAGATTACATCGACTCGCAGGTCGTGAAAGAATATTACAAGCATTGCACGTATGAAAGAATATTACAGGATTGCACATATGAAAGAATATTACATGCATCACATGCATCTCATACATCTCATACATAACAATAGGGCCATACCATCTCAAAGCATTCTCTGCAAAAACAAGTTAGGCGTAGAAACGTTTTCTACCTATCGCAGAGCTACGGCATCGAGACGACCTATAAGGGGGTACGCACACGGCGGTCCCGTTAAACCGATTGATCTAATCAACCCGTGCGCAAAACTTGTTCCAGATCCAATCTAAAACCCGAACTAAGCAAGATTAGCTCGATACCACCGAAGGGTTACGCGGAAGCTACGCTAGCCGAAAACAAAAATTCTACCGCGCAAACCAGAACACTTGCAAGTAAGGGCCGATAGATCGTTACCGATTAGAGTAGAGTGCAGCGGAATAGCCAATCGGGCAATCCGATCCGGAACAGTGTAGCCTATTCCCGGAGAGCCCGATTCGCCAATCGCCGATTCGAGTCGTCCGGCCGCGTTCTCACGCCTCGCTCCGATGCGCCCGACCGCAGCCGATCAAGAGCGCGCAACGTAGCAGCGCCCTCTACGGTATCCACACGTCCGGGGACGAACGCCGTACACCCGTGTGCTAGCACGCGATGCAAGGCTAGGGTTTGGCTCGAAAGTGGGGAGGGTTTCCGTGGAGATTGATCTCGGCGACTTCGTTGCACGCGATGCAATTGACGTCTCACAGCTCTCCACCCCTCCCTCCTTTATATAGAGTTGGCCGACGGGACTAGTGGCCGATTAGGACTCTATTTTGAATCGGATCTCATCCGTATCTCATAGAGTTGGCCGCCCCACACGTCGTAAGCCCATAGGACTCTATCCGATCCGATCGGATCCCTATCCGATCGAGCCGTATCCGAGTCCAACTCGAATATCTATTCTATCCCCTTAAGCGTGCGACCCGTAGGTTCAGGTATACTCGGTTTCGGCTATAGTCTAACTTAGCCGATCGTCGGCTCGAGTCCAACTCAGCCGACCTGTCAATAGCGGCGCCTAGCGGCACATATTGACACCATAGTATACAAGAATATAATATCGGCTCGAACCTGTAATGTGTACACAAATCCCTTTGCCTCACGATACCGGTTAAGCTATAGGCAAGATGTGTGCCATCCCTTCAATAGCTTAACCATTCACTCGAACCGTATTGGATTATCCGTCCGTTGATTGACTCCTCAATCAACTTAGCATGGCCATGCATTTCCATAATCCATTACCTCGAGGGGCCCAAGATATCTCTCCAAAGGAGGGGCAAATTCCATCTTGATCACTCACATCCCACTCCATGTTTCATAGCAAACCCGAAAACTACCTTTATAACTATCAGATTAGAATAGCGTTTGGTAGTCCCAAAGTAGGCTACTACACATGTTGGAATCCATGGTGATCTCGGTCTAAGGACTTTGTACCAACACTACCCGAGACCAACTAATGGCACATTAATTCCCGTAGTGTCTCATGGTGGGTCTATCCAACAATGTGTTCTCTAACACATATGTCCATGTTTATTGATTTGGTATCTCCATACCCATGATCTACGAGACATGATCATCAATCAATAAACATGCCGATCTTAGAATCATATTTGTTCCAACAATATGACATATGATCAGGGATCGTTTAGAAATAGATTCATACATATCGAGTCTCATAAATAAGTCACGTACTTATTGATCAATACAAGATGTCTATTTCATGGAACTGAATAACACTTTATTCATTTATACATAAACATTGACGTGATATCCAACATCTCCATGTTGCCTCTAGTGCATATCACTAACAGATAAGACATTGCACCACATCATTTTGAAAGGCTTCTAGTCTGTCTAGATCGATGATCTTCTGCAAAATTGCGTTTAGGAAAGCACATAACTTTGTTATTGTTGCCCGGACATTATCGGGAAGGTTACCCCGAATTATAATGGGAAACAGCTGTGTCATCAGCACGTGGCAGTCATCAGACTTCACGTTTATGAACTTCTTATCCTTCGTGCTTATTATTCACTTTATATTAGAGGAGTATCCAGACTACACCTTGATGCTCTCCAGGCATTCAAACATGCTTTCCTTCTCTGCCTTACTCAGAGTGTAGCTAGCTAGACTCAAGTAGTGGCTTCCTTTCTCCTTTGGTTCAGGGTGAAGGCCGTCGTGTTGTGCCATATGATTTAGATCATTATGTGTCTGAAGTGTATCTTTTGATTTTTCATATACACCTAGGAAGCCCAGCAGGTTGAGGCAAAGGTTCTTAGTGAGGTGTGTCACGTTGATTGCGTGGCGGACATCCAAGACTTCCCAATAGGGTAACTCCCAAAAAATGGACTTCTTCCACATCGCCGCGTGACCATCTTCACTTGCTATAGGTTGGCTACCCGGTCCCTTTCCAAATACTACTTTTAGGTCTTTCACCATGGCAAACATGACCTTTCCGTTGCGATACTTTGGCTTAGTACGGTGGTCTATCTTCTGTTCAAAATGTTTGCCTTTCCTTCTGACAAGGTGGCTTGCAACAAGAAAACGATGATGGCCCATGTACACTACCTTCTTATAGTGTTTCAGGTATGTACTTTTGGTTTCATCCATACAGTGGGTGCAAGCCTTGTACCCCTTGTTTGACTGTCCAAAGAGGTTGCCAAGTGCAGGCCAGTCATGATGGTAACGAACAGCAACACTCGTAGGTTAAACTACTCTTGTTTGTCCTCATCCCACACGGGGACACCTTCTTTCTTCCACAACAGTTTTAGATCTTCAACCAATGGTCTCAGGTAGTGACTAGGTTGCTTTGGACCTTGAATAACAATCGTTAGGACATGCATGTATCTTCTGTACCTCCAGTCCTAGAGGGCAAACTAACTTCTTAGATTCACATGTTGATTCCGGCAATTCATTTTCCTCTGGAAGAATGTTCTTCATGTGTTTTAGTAACTCGCCAAATGCCTTATCACTGACACCATTTTTGGCCTTCCATTGCATGAATACCAGCGTGGTATCCAACTTTTTGTGCCCCTGTTCGCAACCTGGGTACAAGGACATTTTTGTGATCCGCCAACATACGCTCCAATTTCTACACCTCCTGTTCACATTCGTAGTTCTCTTGTACATCGCACAACATCTGACCAAGGTCATCGGCACCGACATTTTCTTCAACATCCCCGTTCGCCTCACCTGCTATATTCTCTTCAAACCCACCGTATTGACCATAGTCCGGAATGTTGTCGTCTTCTTCTTGATCTTCTTTCATTGCAACCCCTACCTCTGCGTGCGATGTCCAACAATTGTAGTGAGGCATGAATCCCGATTGAAACAAGTGTGATGAATAATTCTTGATGTAGAATATTCCTTCTCGTTTCTAACTATTTTAACGATTTTTAAATAACCCTAGTTTTCTAATCTACTATCAAATTTTCTACATTTTTTCCTTTTGTCATCTATTTATAATTTTTTGTCCACAAGTTTCTCTCTCATCATTTCCATAAATATTTTTAGAGATAAAAGCGCTTGTAAATATACCTACAAATGTAATATTCCAAGCATACTTAGAGGATGGAGTTGTGGATTTTAAGAAGTGAAATAATTTCCCCAAACAAATTTTCGCTCTTCATTTTTCCATTAACATAGAAATATACCGTAAAACATAATATGCTAAGCATAGGTCATAAGATGATGAAGTTGCTAACCTTGTAGACCCCTCAGATTTGTGTATTGTCACCAAAAAAATTCAAAAAAAAATTTGGCGGCACCTCCCTTCTTTTGCAAACCTTTGAAGACACTGGCTTGAGCTGGAGGAGGAGGAAGAAGAAGTATAAAAAAGCATCTTCACTTTAGTCTCGGTTGGTGTTACTAGCCGGGACTAAAGATCATTTGGATCATTAGTAAAGATCCCTGGTTTGTAACTCCAACCAGGACAAAATTTAGCATCTTTACCAATCAGGACTAAAGATCCCTGGCACTCTGATAAGTTCTCACAGGAATCTAATTGGGACTAAATGTGATCTTTGGTCCCTGTTGGCACCAACCAGGACTAATGATCCTAGAGCCGTTGCCTTTTTTAATTTTGACGAAATTTTTTTCTAGTCTCAGTTCATAGTGGAACCGGGACTATTGTGGATTTTGGCTAGTGAAGCGAAGATCATTTCTCCAGTAGTGGTATAGGTATGAATCAAATTCTTACATCTAGGTATATACTCATAATATGAAAATTTTTAAAATTTTGACTGAATTTATGTCCCGGTTAAAAAGGGCATCGGCTCTCTAGGATCTTTAGTCCCGGTTGATGTCACCAACCAGGACTAAAGATCATCTTTAGTCTTGGTTAGATTTCTGTCTGAACTTGCAGGGCGTCGGGGATCTTTAGTCCTGGTTGGTAACACCAACCGGGACTAAAAATCCTAACTTTAGTCCTAGCTGGTGTTACCAACCGGGACTAAAGATCCTAATGATCTTTAGTGTCGGCTGGTAACACCAACCGGGACTAGAGTGAAGGTGCTTTTTATACTTCTTCCTTCTCCTCCAGCTCGAGCTAATGTCTTCAAATGTTTGCAGAAGAAGGGAGTGGCTGCCAAAATTTTTTGTGAAATTGTTTTGGTGATAATACACAAATCTGAGGGATCTACAAGGTTAATAACTTTATTCTCTTGTGATCTATGCTTTGGTGATATTACTTTGTACGGTTTATTTCTATACATTTTTATCTCTAAATAGGTTAATGGAAAATGAAGAGAGAAAATTTGTTTGGGAAAATTATTTTACTTCTTAAAATCCACAAGTCCATCCTCTAAGTATGCTTAGCACATTACATTTGTAGGTATACTTTATATACACTTTTATCTGTAAAATTTTTTATGGAAAATAATGAGAGAGAAACTTGTGGACAAAAATGTTATAAAATAGATGACAAAGGAAAAATATAGAAAATATGATAGGAGATTAGAAAACTAAGGTAATTTAAAACTCATTAAAATAGATAGAAATAAGTACACTACATACATTAAAAATATGTTTAGAACTTCAACTTTTAAAAACAATTCTAAATTTTTTAAGTACAACACATTATGTATGTTGCATTATTATATATTTTTTTCTAATTATATATTTATATAATTATTGTAATATTATTTAATTTGTTTGACTTTCGTGGATTTTTGTTATGATTTTTGTGCATTTCATGTAGATGGATCGACAATGGATGTACACCGCGGACCGACTGCCGACATAGTTTATTCAAGGCGTGCATTATTGAGTGTGGCCAATGCCAATAAGCATACGGGTTTTATACATTGTCGATGCAAAAAGTGCAAAAACGAGAAGGAGTATTCTACATCAAGGATTATTTTATGCCCACATGTTTTAGTCGGGATTCATGCCTCACTACAATTGCTGGACATCGCACGGACGGGTAGGATTGCAATGGAGGAAGATGAAAAAGACGGCAACAACATTCCGGACTGTGGTCAATACGATAGGCTTGAACAGAATACAGCAGGCGAGGCGGACGAGGATGCTGAAGAAAAGGACGGTGCCGATGACCTTGGTCAGATGTTGCACGACGTATAAGAGGACTACGAAGGTGAAAAGGAGGTGCAGAATTTAGAGCTTATGTTGGCGGACCACAAAACATCCTTGTACCCAGGTTATGAACAGAGGCATAAAAAGTTGGGTACCATGCTGGAATTCTTGCAGTGGAAGGCCAAAAATGGTGTCAGTGGCAAAACATTTGGTGAGTTACTAAAACTAGTGAAGAACATTCTTCCAGAGGGAAACGAATTTCCGGAATCAATGTATGAAGCTAAGAAGTTAGTATGCCCTCTAGGACTGGAGGTACAGAAGATACACGCATGTCCTAACGAGTGTATCCTCTATCGCGGTGAGGAGTATGAGAACCTAGAAGCATGTCCAGTTTGTAAAGAACTTCGATACAAGATTAGATGAGATGATCTAGGTGAAGTTGACGGACGACCTTTGAATAAAAGAGTTCATGCTAAGGTGATGTGGTATTTTCCTATAATATTGTGGCTCAAGCGTATGTTCGGGAACATTGAGCATGCAAGGATGATGCGCTGGCATGCAGAAGAATGCCAACAAGATGGTATGCTGAGACATCTCGCTGATGGGTCACAGTGGCGAAACATCGACAGAACATTTAAAGAATCTAGCGAGGATGCAATAAACATAAGGTTCGGCTTAAGTATGGATGGCATGAATCCTTTTGGAGAGATGAGCAGCGGCCACAACACTTGGCTTGTAACGATGTGTATCTACAACCTCCCGCCTTGGCTATGCATGAAGCGGAAGTACATTCAGATGCCAAATATTATTCAAGGCCCAAAGCAGTCTGTTAACGACATCAATGTGTACCTAAGACCGCTGATCGAAGATCTGAAACTGATGTGGAAGAAAGAAGCTGTCCCCGTGTGGGATGAGGATAAACATGGGCAGTTTAACAAACAAGCGTTGTTGTTCGTTACCATCAATGATTGGCCTGCACATGGCAACCTATCCAAGCAGTCAAACATGGGGTACAACGCTTGCACCAACTATATGGATGAATCCGAAAGTACGTACCTGAAAAACTCTATGAAGTTAGTGTACATGGGCCATCATCGCTTTCTTGTTGCAAACCACCCTGTTCGGAGAAAAGGTAAACATTTTGAACACAAAGCAGATCATCGTACTAAGCCAAAGCTTCATAACGGAAAGACCATGTTTGCCATGGTGAAAGACCTCAAAGTAGTATTTGGAAAAGGATCTGGCAGCCAACCTATAGCAAGTGAAGATGGTCACCTGGCGATGTGGAAGAAAAAGTCCATTTTTTGGGAGTTACCCTATTGGGAAGTCTTGGACGTCCGCCACGCAATCAATGTGATGCATCTCACTAAGAACCTTTGTGTCAACTTGCTGGGCTTCCTAGGTGTATATGGAAAATCAAAAGATATACTTGAGGCACGAAATGATCCGAAGCATATGGCACAACGCGACGGCCTTTACCCGAAACCATAGGAGAAAGGAAGCCATTACTTGTGTCCACCCAGCTACACACTGAGCAAGGCAGAGAAGGAAAACATGTTTGAATGCCTGGAGAGCATCAAGGTACCGTCTGGATACTCCTCGAATATAAAGAAACTAATAAGCACAAAGGATAAGAAGTTCACAAACCTAAAGTCTCATGACTGTCACGTGCTAATGACATAGTTGCTTCCTATTATAATACGGGGTATCCTTCCCAATAATGTCTAGACAACAATAACAAAGTTATGTGCTTTCCTGAACACAATTTCGTAGAAAATCATCGATCCAGACAGACTAGAAGCCTTTCAAAATAATGTGGTGCAATGTCTTGTTAGTTTTCAGATGATCTTTTCGCCTTCCTTCTTCAACATCATGACGTATCTCCTATGCCACCTTGTCAAAGAGATCCGTATCCTCGGTCCTGTACTCCTACACAACATGTTCCCTTTCGAGAGGTATATGGGCGTAACCGTTCTCGTCCAGAGGCCAGAATCGCCAAGGGATATGGAATAGAGGATGTCATTGAGTTCTGTGTCAACTTTACTGAAGACCTTAGTCCCATCGGAGTGCTCGAAGCAAGCCATGAAGGGAGACTACGGGGTAAGGAGACTCTTGGAAGGAAGGCAATAATGGCCGTAGACAATGACTTGTTCAAGAAAGCACATTGGACTATTTTGCAACAATCTTCCTTGGTAGCTCCTTACATCGAGGAGCACTTGGCGATTGTTCGCTACGAAAACATTGGTTAGACGGATGCCTGGATTACACGCCATCACGTTGATGCTTTCCCTGCATGGTTGTGACAACATCTCACGGGCAACGAGAACATTGACGTACAAATAGCCTTCTTGGCGAGGGGTACATCTTGCTCGATCACCACATTCTAGGCATATGAAATCAATGGGTACACATTTTACACAAGGGCCCAAGACAGAAAGAGCACGAATCAGAACAGCATTGTCTGCATCGATGCTGTGGGATACGATGATACGACTAGCACGTATTATGGTAGCATCGAGGACATACGGGAACTTGACTATGGACCTTTGAAGGTCCCTCTGTTTCAGTGCGAGTGGGTTAGGCTGAATGGTGAAGGTGTAACGATTGATACAAGTGCGATGACAATGGTCGACCTTAGCAAGGTTGGATACTCAGACGAACCCTTCGTCCTTGCCAATGATGTAAGGCAAGTATCCTATGTAAAGGACATGGCTAGCAAAGCAAAGAAGGAGAAGGGTCCGACGAGCCAAAGCGCCACGTGATTCTCCCAGGCAAAAGGAAAATAGTGGGAGTCGAGGATAGGACTGATGAAGATTACGATCAGTTTGACGGGCAAGCTCTGTTCGCGGTGACGGTTGACCCGGGCATCCTCCTATTAAATGAGGACACCCCTTACTCTCACAACGATCATAGCGAAGGAGCAATAGTGAGGAGAAAGTACGTGAGGACAACCATCCCATAGCTAAATTTTTGTATGGATGATGTAAATTATTTTGAATTTATTGAATTTATTGTGTTTATTTTAACCATTTGAATTTATTGAATTTATTGTAAATTATTGTAAATTATTGAATTATTGAATTTAACAATAATTAGAACATATGTTAATTAGATATGATAATTAGAATTTAAAATACTTTTCGATAGGGCATATGTTAATTATATATGATTATTAAAATTTAAAATACTTTTCAATAGGGCATATGTTAACTAGATATGATAATTAGAGCCACCAATCGGGACGAGAATATCTTTAGTCCCGGTTTGTGGCTTCAACCAGGACTAAAGATATCTTCAGTCCCGGTTGTTGGCTCCAACTGGGACCAAAGAGGCCGGTATCTATATATAGCAGAGGGCGCGGTGGATCGAAACACTTATTGATTTCATCATCTTCTTCGTCTTCGTCACGCCGAACCCTAAACCGCCGCCGCGGACGTCTTCTCATGTCGCTGTCGTTGTCTCTTGCTGCTGCTGTCGGGTCCCGTCGTTGAGCCGCCGTCGTCACCCGTCGTTGTCTCGCATTCCAAGGCAACCTCGCAGGCGCCGATTCTATTGTTTCATCTCTGTACATGATCTCGCCAAACCCTAACTCTCGCACTCCGTCGCCATCACTGTCGTCCTCGTCGCCATCACCGTCGCCATCGTCCTCGTCGCTGCCGAACGCTGCCACCGCCGTCGCCGTCGCAAGCCACTGTGCACGCCCTGTATGTGTATGGACTGTGAATGTCGCCGTCGACGCCGCCGCACGATCTTGCCGCCCTCTCTTTATGTGTATGCACTGTTCTATTTAGGCGCTGAATGGACTTTGAATTACTGTTAATTTGATTAGTGCAATGATTGCGAATTTGATTAATTAGGACTGTGAATTTGATAGAATTTTGAATATGTATATGGACTGTGATACCTCTATGCATGTTTGAATATTGAATTTTGAATATATATATATATATGGTCTTTGAATATTGACTGTTAATTTTGAGCATATTTTGGATGTTAATTAATTTTGAATGTGAATTTGATTTAATAGAAGCATTAAAATGCGACTTAAATTCCTCATCCTCGTACCTCTCCTCTCATCCACTTCCTCTCCTCTCCATGTTATCTCCCTCACCTCATCCTCCTCTCTTTCTCTCTCTCGACGAAAGACAAAATGGTAATGGCATTTAAAATATAAAATTTAAACGGTAACGACACTCCGCCATCGATGCCATATAACACGACTTCCATTATCACCGCAATGTGAGCGAGATCGCCACCACCCCGCCATCTTTGTCGTAGAGCCCCACATCCGTCGAACCACCGAAGCTTTGCCGTAGATACCACACGATCACACATACAAAGGCCTTCAATGAGCTGCCCACCCAATCTATCTCGTCGAGAGAGATAAAGTTTAAAATACTTTTCAATAGGGCATCTTTGTTTTTTCTCTATGTTTTTTTATCTATTTGTCTTATTCTCTTTCTCTATCTATGTTTTTATACTTAGTGAAAATGACTTATATTGGATGGGCTTACATGTATTAACTGAATATTTTTCCTTGTCAGAATTACTTGATCAAGTCATCCAAGCACAACAATCAAATGGCTGATCACGAGGATCGCACAGGGGAGTAGCCAGTACTTCATTGAAGAGGGGAACAAGGATCCCAACCAGTACCTCAACGAGGAGAGGAACGAAGAGGGTAACGAGGGCACCCCAGCCGTTGGAGAGAATAGGTCACATGGGCAACGCGGTGTCAGCAAGAGAATTGAGGGTCGACATGTCATAGCCGAAGTGGCACAGGATGGTCGACCATGTTCCCCAGCCAAAGCCACAAGGAAGTTTGTGGCACACATCGGATGGGTAGTGAGGGACCACGTGCCCATTAGCATAGTGAACTGGCGGCGAACAAGGATAGGAGGGGATGAGCAAAGCTATCTCCCGGGCATAGAGAAGGAGATGCTGTGGTCGACAATGCTGGAGACTTTCACCATCCCAGAGACAGAACATGCAAGGGTCAAGGAATGGACCCTGAAAAAGATGATCGAGCTTTTCAGGAACTTCAAGAAGGAACTACACAAGAAGTATGTCCCGAAGGGCCAGAACGCAGACTTTGACAAATTTCTAAAGCTGCGAGATCACTAGGAGGCCTTTGTGCAATACAAGACAGGAGAGCAAGCGCAAGCGCTCATTGAGAAGAACAAGGCCAACACGGCTAAGAAACAATACCATCACAAGCTAGGGTCAGGCGGCTATCAAAAGGCAGTGCCTAGATTGGAGCAGATGGAAGCCGACCTCGTAGCCAGAGATATCGTTCTGGCCACAACCAACTGGCCGAAACGATCAAAGCACTTGTTCTATGCTCATGGCGGATCGCTCAATCCTGCCGATGGCTCCGTAATCTTCGACGATGTAATCCAAGAAACCGTCAGAAGATTAGAAGACGCAGTGGAGGTCTCTGCCTCGGGCTCATTTAAGGCCGATAGAGATGTCACGCCTCGATTTTCGTTCGGGATTTAAAAATCATTAAATAATGCATTTTCTAGAAATTAAATAAAATGAGAATAAAGTTATCAAGTGAATTTAATAAGGAAATTAAATTTTCCCTTAAAAATCATGGCTAGAAATATTTATGAAATATTCTCTAGCCCTAAAATACTCTCGAAATTTTCTATGAAATTTTGAAGCTCCATAAATAATTTTAGAAATGCAAAAAACTTTTTAGTAATTATTTAAATAAATTATTTAATTAGTAAATGGTCTTTTTATATTTTTATTAAATATATTTTTAGTAAATCTATTTTCAGAATTTTCTTGAAATTATTTAAGCATTAAAAAGTATTTATAAAAATATAAATGTCATTTATCCCATTAAATAAAATGAAAAACAAATTTAAATTTCTTTCCGTCCTTGGGCCGTCGTCGGCCCAATCCCTTGTAAAGTCTGCAATCCCTCCCCGTGGCCTTCCTTCTTTCTCTCTACCGGCCTAGCCCACTTCCTTCCTGCACACCACAAGTCTAATTCACATCCCCAGCTCAGCTCAGCTCAGCTCTCTCTCTCCTCCTCATTGACATGTGGGTCCCATCTGTCAGTCGTCTCTCTTCCTCCCCAAGACACCGACAGGTAGGCCCCACTTTTTGGGCTCATCCCTCTCGTCCCGCTCTTCCCGACCGCGTGCCGCCATGGCCACACCCCATGTCGCGGCTCCCCTGGCCATCCCAAGCGCCCCGCACCACCGTGCCCACTTCGCGCCGCCCTGCACTTCGTGCGCCACTCCCCACACATCGCCGCATGCGCAAAAGGTCGCAATGGCCGGGTCTGAAACCGTCGGCCGCCGCATAAACCGTCGCCATACCTACTCGCCCCAGCCTCCCCACTGCCTTCCCATGGATTTAAAACGTTCCTCGAACACCCCCACATGATTTCCCTCACTCTCGAGCTCACCGCGTTTCTCCTTGGTCTTCCCGCACGAAACCGTATCTCCGCTGCTCGCTGGCCATGTCTGGTCGCGCGCCATCGCCACCCTAGCCGTCGCCGAGCTTTTTCGCTCGCACCGTCGGCTTCTCCGTGCCACGCCATATCTCGTCCTCCACGCCATTTTCCCCAATCACATCCGCAACTCCACCTCCACTGCAATACCGAGCCGCCACGGCCCCTCTTCAACTCCAGCCACAAAATCCGCCACCATCGCTGCTCAACGCGCCAATGCTCCACAACCATTGGCTTCGTCGTTGCCCAAATATCATTGGCCGCCGTTTTTCCTCGAGCTCCCACCTCCGTTCGCATCGGTCACCATTATCTTTCCCTTGTCTAGTCGCCTGATGAGCACCCTCTTTCTCTCTCGCCTCTCTGCTCCTCTCTCCGTCGCCGTCGGTCGCGCCTCTCCACACGCACGTCCTGTGCGTATCCAGGTGCCACCGTCGTGCCTCCCTACGCCGTCCGCGCCGCTCGTTCACGCCGCCCAAGCACGCGCGTGTGAGCGTCGCTCCCAGCCAAGCCTGTGCTCTGCCTGCGCCGCCGTGTGCATGTGCGTTGCCTCCGTCTGCACCGCCGCGTGTCGCCGCGCCGTCTCCCCGCCGCGTGCCGCCGCGCCGTCTCCCCGCCACGTGCCGCCGCGCCGTCTCCCCGCCGGCCGCTTGCGCCACCCCTCACGTCCGCCGCCGCTCGCCGTTGGCCTTCGGGTTGAGCACCGCCGCCATCATCCTTCGGTCGGCCGTGCCGCACGCCCACTCGCCTTGCCCCCAATTGGTTGTCCCCGGCCACCCGGTCTGCCCCGGCAGATCTGGGCCATTGGTTTGGCGCCCAAGTGGCCAATCGCCTCAGTGGACTTGGTCCATGGTACGCGAGCCATTTTTGGCAGCTGACATGTGGGGCCCGCTTTGGTGGTCTCGGTCCACGATGGGCCAGCCCTTCTCCCGCACACGCACCCCTGCTGAGGTCAGCCCGGCGTCAGCAACCGCCTTTTCCCTTTGTAAAATAATTAAATATTGCACAATAAATCGAATTAATTTCCATAATTCAATTAAATGGCCCAAAACTTCTAAAATTCATATCTAATCCCTACGAACTCCAAATTGGGCCATTCAATTGAGTTCTACATGTTTGTTTACTTTCCATGTACTATTTATTTGGTTTTTATTAGAGTTTTTCCTCGTTTTACGTGCCAGCGTGTAGACTTCACCGTTTCGGAGGTTTTCGCTCGCGAAGAAAAGAAGATCAGCTGAAGAAGCATGGCAAGTCACATTTCTCCTTGACGCATATTGAGGCCAATTTATAAAACGTTTTACTGTTTGCAAATAAAACCGCATTGTTTTTCTAATTGCATTGGATGATTGGACCACCTATCTGATCGCTTGTGCCATGATAATTTGTTATCCATTCATTCTCAACCTGGGTGACTAATTTGACTAGCTTGTGTCACTTACATGATCTTGCTAGAATTACCTACGCTTACCCATGCTTAATTACACTAGCTCACCTAATGGGAGAACTATATTACTTGTTTATAGTCACATGAAATGATGGTCTCCGACCTGAGATATTATGGTAAAAGATAATTGTTAAATAAAATATGACCAAATGATGGGCTGTGGGTGCATGGTTTTGCTTGTCGCACCCATGGCAATTAAGGACCAGTTCATGGAAAACCCTGGAAGACATACAGTACTTACCATAAGCCAGCATGGGCAACAGTTGGACTTGTAGTGTAGCTTTTTCCTGGCCGACACATCCAGGCAAGGGTGGGCTTGATGGAGTTTGGATGGACCGGGAAAGGTCTATGCGGCTTTCGGATTCACCTAGGCACGAGAGGGGGCTGCCTACCCTGGATATAGGGGTAGAGGTGAAACCAGAGGTTTGGTGTCGCTTGGTTAGGGGGAGTTATGCGAAGGGTCTTGTTACGATTTCCCCCATTGCAGTATCGTGGCGATACTTTGGGGCATGGCAACATGCATGGAATGGTGTCTTCCGGGTATAGTAGTACACCTCTGGCCAGAGTAAAACTAATCGAATAGTCGTGCCCGTGGTTATGGGCGATCAACCAGATTCACCATGATTAGTCCCAATTTTAATAATTTGACATAATAGAACTGGAATAGTTCGGGTGGATTGGTTGGGCCTGTTCAACGTGGAGATAGCATTGTTCAATGGAAGATTAATCTTGACTTAATTAGTCAACATTTTTTACTATTTTAAACTAGAAAGGTTTCATAACCACATTTATGCAAAATCGCCTAAGTCACTCTTGTCTCCCATTGCACGTCTACATTTCTCGGTGTGGCTTGTTGAGTACGGTGGTTGTACTCATCCTTGCTATTTCCACCTTTTCACAGAAGTGTAGTGCTTCTGAGTCGAAGACGGAGATAGAAGACCAAGGCTCAGACCCCAGTTGAGTTTGCCTGTGGAGTGGAGCTGAAGCCTCGCTAGGATTGTGTTTTTCCGCTGTTGCTGCTTTCTTTCGGGTGCGAGGACTAAGTGCCTCTTCTGTAAGTATTTTACGATTTATTTTACACTTAGATCTGTTTATTGATTTGTCATTTTCTGTACCCCGGCTGGTTCCTGGATAGGGATTTAAAACACAAAATAGTCTAGAAATTTGGCTAAATTTCTGTGCATGACAAGTTGGTATCAGAGCCATCTCGACTATAGGTTCAGCCAAATGGTCAAACCCTAAGGACCAGTTTTTCGAAAACCCTATTTGCAAAAATGCCTCTTCCCCCCACCGAAGTTCTTTGCGAAATGATTTATCAAATTTGTCCCCTTTCTCCCCCAACTCTCTAGCTGTTAAGCCTGGAGCACCAGCTGAAGTTTCATGCGAGAAGATCAAGCTGAGTAGTCCCGAGTCCGTGCTTCCCGAGGTTCAAGTGAAGCCTTCCCTGAGTTTACCCAAACCCAATCCTTCCCCAAGGAATAGTGTCGTTAGCTGCTAGATTGTGTGTTGTTTGATGTGTGCTGGTGTGTGGTTTACATCAGTGGTGGGGATGTGACCATACTAGGTTGTTTGCTTAATCAACTTGAAGAGTAAAAGTCTGCCCACATTAGATTAGTAGGTAAGTGGGTTAACGTCTTATCTTTAGCAACCCCTCTCTTCCATCCCTTTCTTCTGGGCAGCAGTTGGCCAGTGCGAGAGAAGATGTCAACAACCACAGCAGCACCAGTGGCAGTGAGTTGGGGTCAGAAACCATTGGGTCAGATTAGGTCACCATCTACAGCCTATGCCGAAAATCCCATTCATGTTCAGTTCCTGGTTCCCCAAGGTCAGATGATGAATACGCAGGTAGTGGATGCAGCAGATGCAAAGTCCGATACCGAAGATGCATTAGTAATACCAATGGTCGCAGATGCAAGCTCAGAATCGGAATCAAGGTCAAATCCAGAACATTCCATTGCAAGCACCTACAGTTACCGTCAGTATGTAATGGTGTCCCCAGTAAACTAACACATGTAAGCCACCAAAAACCTCAGAACCAACAAGTGTTACCTAAGTTTCTTATGGTGTACAAGGCCAACTTCTGCAAAGTGTTCGACCATGCTTGGAAGTTGTATGCCAAGACACCAACTGATGATGAAGTGTTAATCACAAGAGGAAAGAAAACTTTGGCACCTACTCGGTGGTCTTTTTGGTACACCGCACCCCAACTCGATGAAGAGTAACGTCACAAGTTTCTTGTGTGAGGGAATAACTCATGTGCTTAAGGACCATTAACTGAAGTCAATACTAGGAAAGACAATGAAAGACTAAAGGGCATCCGTGCAACCCGTTCGTCAACTCTCGGTCAATGATAACCACAATAGCAACGATTTTTGCTCTCCGACCAACTCCAACTACAATGGTAGCCAATGGTGGTAAAACAATGCTTTTAACCAAGTACCTGAGTCCCTACATGTTCCAGTTCTATGTGAGCATGCACGACTAGAAGGATGTACCTCGTGATCAATCAAGACCGATTTCGTTCAATAGTCTTGAGCTAAGGCACCGCCACAACAAATGTCCGCTTCTGGAACCAAGAAAGTCAGTCAACTACTATTTCAATAGTGGGAAAAACAAGTGTTTTATCCAAGGTAGCCCAATGCATAAGTATCAACGTTGACCAGTCACCGACACTGTCTGTCAACACCCCAACTTCCCCTAGTTGCCTCACCCCAGCACAGAGTGGTCAGGTCCAGCCTAGGACACTGGAGAAGCAAGAGATACCAACCGCCAATGGAATGTGAAGCTTCTATCACAACAAATTGTCATTGAGAGCACTAGCAAAGGCTCTATTGTTCCACCAGCAACTGCTCCAAAGCTACAGTACCAACACCAACAGGGCCAGCAGTGCAAGGAAAAATAGTTGTTTAGACCAACTTCCAAGGAGATAGTAAAATCTCCCAGCTTCACCTACCAAACCAGGTCTCAAGCAACTGTTCACCCAACCGTCATCAACATCAGTCAGGCACCCCGTGTTGTTTCAACTCAACAACCTAACGAGTAACCATAGGAAAATGGCACCAACAAAAGAAAGGTTTGTTTTTTTCAGCTACTAAGAAGACTGGCATTTCCTATCAATGGTCAAGGCAGTGTTCTTATTGGAACCCAGTTAGTAAGCAATGAAAGGACAAGTCAACCCTGTAAGGACCACCAAAGAAAAAACATACCAACTAGAATCTCTTCCAACAAAAGTCAGCCATGGCCTGCAACTCTTTGATTTTTAGGAACCGCCCGTAACACCCAGGAGTTTCATGGAAGTTATGTAATGAGAAGGGAACGTTGAGTAAAGCATTGGTCAGCCTATACACAATGATGGAACTAATTAACTAGGTCAAAGTCACGAAGGGCAGAATCTATACTTGTCAGCAATTCTGCTAGCGATGGTCAACAACCGTCTATAATTGTTTGGTGTTCAAGTACCTTCTTTGTGCACAGAAGTTTCGTTACAATTATCAAAGAGGAATTTTATTCTCTTATGGTTCACATTG